>OY747125.1:12392844-13738767 GCA_963556465.1 Berberis vulgaris | reverse complement strand
AGATTTGTTTTGGAAATGTTTTGTTTTCGCCCAAAGCAGTAACAAGCACTTGAGAAAAAAAAAACACATTTTTTTGCGAAGAAATTTGAAGCAAACAAAATTTTCAACAAATAGACACACCCACCATTGTTGAAGAGAATGGTGGACATTGATGGAAATGGGTACTCTACTCAAATAAAGGTACACCATTACTACAGCAACTTCATGTCATGGAAGTATTATGATCAGTTTAGCAGCGATGGTAATAATGGTGTGCCTTTTTTTAGATATTCTGTGCACGCGCGTATATCATTTTTGTAGGATGTAACTAGGACATGTAGTTCATGATTTAATTCTATTAGGGAGACATTTACTATTGTAGAGCTGATTTTCCAGTATTTATTAGTACCTATTTTCCCGTAAATTATTAGTGTATTTCTGCACTTTCCTACCTTTTTTTTTTTTTTTTTTTTTTTTTTTTCTTTTCCACACAGGACAAAAAACAAAGCCACAAACCTTGCCTTCAACTAGGAAGTATTGAAATACACGGAGTTACAGTAATAGGGCATACCTATGAACACACAAATTTGGCATGTCGACATGGATTTCGGCTTGTCGGCAATTGATTTGTTTGAATCGACATGCTGGATCATGAAGAGGACAACTCGATTTAGGCTGGAATTGGCTAGATCTGATGGAAGAAGAAGACGAAGACGGTGGAAGGTGATGGAACCCTCCACTGTCTCTTTCCACCGCCTCAGGTGGCTATATAGGGACGTTCCCCCTCCTCTTCAGGATCGTCCTTCTTCCTTGAGAGATTGAAGTTGTGTGAAGTTGAGAAGGTTAGGGTTCTTTAAACCTCTGTGTGTGTATGTGAAGGAGATGAGAGAAAGTGAGGAGAAAGACCAGAGAAAAAAAAATTCTTTTGTTTGTGAAGGATATACGCACCCCGCATTATCCGTGGTGTCGCTTAGTCACGTTTGTATCTAACGTCGTTGATGTTGTGTAACTCCCTCCATTTTTTCTCTTCGATCTCAATAGTAAAGCTATTTTCTTTGCCCGTGAACATAGGCAAACTTTTCGAATCACGTTAAATTGCTTTGTGCGGTACGTGTTTTATTTATTTCCGTTTACTTTACATTGCCTTGTTTATACATTTGATTTATTACTTTCTATTGCAACTATTAATTGTGTTTCACAATCTGTTACGCTTTCGCGATGCGCAAAAAATTGGTATCAGAGCCAAATGTATTTCCTTGGGTTCGTGTGTAAGTGTGAATTGATAGTTTTGTACGAAAGTATTGAGGAACATGACAGAGATGTCGAGTTCAGGTTTTAGTTCGAAAATGATTACCGTTACAGTCGGTAAGTTTGATGTCGAAAAGTTCAACGACAAGAACAACTTTGGCATGTGGTGATGTGAAGTATTGGATGTGCTCGCACAACAGAATTTGGAGAATGCTTTGGGTGATAAGCCAGACGCTATAGGAGAAGAATCTTGGAACAAATTGAATTGTCAAGTGTGTGGGTATATTCGACTGTGTTTAGCAAATGAACAAAAATACTTTGTTATGAAGGAAACCTCCGCTAAAGTATTGCGAAAAAGATTGAAAGACAAGTATATGATGAAGAATATGAAGCAGCTTTTTCGGATGAATATGATACAATGTATTACTTTGTCTGAGCATCTGGATGAATTCAATAGGCTAATTGTCGACCTATTGAATTTAGAAGAAATTGTTCCAGAGAATTATAAGGTTTTGTGCCTTTTGAATTCCCTTCTAGTAGAATATGAGCATCTTGTGACAACTTTGTTAACGAGAAAAGACTCATGAAATTATGATGAGATTACTATAGTGCTGCTCAATTATGAGTACAGGAAGATGGACCTTAAAGTCCATAGGGATGCAGCGTCTGAAGCATTGACAGCGAGAGGAAGATCGAGAAGTAGAAAATCAGGTGGTAAAAGAGATAAATCTCGATCCAAATCGATAAGTGAGTCAAAGGCTTTGGCGATAAATGAATTCGCTTACTGTTATCAGAAAGAGCATTTGGTAAAAGATTGCCTAAAAATCAAAGCTAAAGAGAAAGGGAAGAAACACACCAATGTGAATGTTGCCGAGCGTAGTGATGAAGATTCTGATGAGTATTCCTTGTCTATATTAGCGTTGATGTGTTCTACTGACGAGTGGATTTTTGATTTGGGTTGCAGTTATCATATGTCTCCCCATAGGGATTGGTTTTCTAGCTCTAAAAGGCTAGATGCATGGTTGAGCTATTTTGATGGGTAATGATCAGACATGCAAAACAGAAGAGATAGGTACAATTCGATTGAAGATGTTCGATGGTATAGTTCGGGATTTGAAAGAAGTAAGGTATGTTCCTGTTTTGAAGAAGAATCTCATCTCAGTGGGTTTCTTGGATACCAAAGGTTACAAGATAATCGTATTTTGTATTTCTTTGGTGTTCCTTTGGTGTTCTCAAGGTTGTGTCTGGTGCAATGGTGGTAATGAAGGCAATCAAAAGAGGTAATTTGTATTTCTTAATCGGGAATACAATTACGGGTGAAGCTGTAGTTACTGAAACTACAAGTACTTCTTGTAATATGACCAGATTGTGGCACATGCGTTTAGGGCATGTTGGTACGAAGAGTATGCAAACTCTTGTGAAACAAGGTTTACTAAAAGGTGCTAAGACCTGCAAGTTAGAATTCTGTGAACATTGTGTAATGGGCAAGAAGACATGAGTCAAGTTGTCACTGCTATCCACAGTACTCGTGGGACTCTTGATTATGTTCACTTGGACGTTTGGGGGTCTGCATGCCAAGCAAGCATCATTGGGAGGTATGCGCTATTTCGTCACTTTTGTAGATGATTATTCAAGACGTGTGTGAGTGTACACCGTGAGGCATAAAGATGAAGTCTTGAATGTGTTTTTGAAATGGAAAAAGACAATTGAAACTCAGACTAACAAAAAGATAAGAAGGCTACGTTCAGATAATGGAGGTGAATACAAAGCTGATCCGTTCTTGCAACAGAATGGGGTGGCAGAACACATGAACCGTACATTGCTGGAGAAGGTTCCTTGTATGTTGTCCAATGTTGGATTGGGCAAAGCGTTTTGGGCTGAGACTATGACATATGTCTGCCATATCATCAACAGGTTGCCTGCGGTTGCGATTGATGGAAAAACTCCTATTGAGGTATGGTCTGAAAATTTCCCTAATGATTATGATAGATTGCATATATTTGGTTGTCCTGCTGAAAGTAAGTTAGATCTCTGAGCCAAGAGCGTTATTTTCTTAGGTTTCGTGGATGGTGTAAAAGGCTATAAGTTGTGGGTTCCTGAATACATAAAAATTGTTATTAGCAGTGATGTGACTTTTGATGAGGCTTCTATGTTGAAGCTAAAGAACTCTCAGCAGGTGGAGAGTTCGACCATAGAGAATTCGCAGCAGGTGGAGATTGATGCTACTCTTTGTGTTCCAGTTAGTCTTGTATCTACAGATGTAGTACCTACTGATTCCACAGTAGGTGCAGATGAAGACACAAATAGTGAGACTGTGGTAGATACACTTGATGACGTTCCAGAGACTCCAATTCAGGAGTCAATTGCAATAAGTAGACCAAAGAGGAATGTAAAACGTCCTCAAAGGTTTAGTGACTGTGTCGCCTATGCACTTCCAGTAGTTGAGGATGAAATGCCTTCTACCTATAAAGAAGAAATTCAAAGTACCGACTGTGAACAGTGGAAGAAGGCTATGGATGAAGAGATGCAATCTCTTCATAAGAATGAAACATGAGAATTGTGTAGCTTACTGAAACTATTGGGTGCAAATGGGTATACACAAAGAAAGAAGGATCTCCTAGTGATGGTGTGCGTTTTAAGGCAAGGTTATTTGCGAAAGGTTATGCACGGAAAGAAGGTATAAACTATGATGAAGTATTTTCTCCAGTTGTGAAACACTCTTCCATTCGAATTTTGCTAGCCTTGGCTGCATAATTTAATCTTGAGTTAGCTCAATTAGATGTAAAAACTGCGTTTTTACATGGTGAATTAAAGGAGGAGATCTAAATGACTCAGCCAAGTGGGTATAAGGTCGCAAAAAAAGAAGATTGTGTGTGTAAATTGATCAAGTCCTTGTACGGGTTGAAGCAGTCTCCAAGACAGTGGTACAAGCGGTTTGATCAGTTTATGCTAGGGCAGAAGTACACTCGAAGCCATTATGATCATTGTGTCTACTTTCAAAAGCTTCGTGATGGTTCATTTATATATTTGCTCTTATATGTAGATGCTATGTTTATAACCTTCAAGAGCAAGTATGAGATTGATAAATTGAAGTGCCAGATGAGAACTCAATTTGAAATGAAGAATCTTGGTGAAGCTAAGAAGATCCTTGGCATGAAAATTCAAAGAGACAAGGTGAAAGGAACTGTAAGCTTGTCACAACAAGTATATTTGAAGAAGGTGTTACAACGATTTAGGATGAACGACAACACAAAATCGGTTAGTACACCTCTTGCCCCTCACTTTAAGCTTTCAGCCTCTATGTCTCCTAGCACTAATAAGGAACGAGAGTACATGGCTCAAGTGCCATATGCAAATGCAGTGGGAAGCTTAATGTATGCAACGGTGTGTAAGAGGCCCGGCATTTCATAAGCCGTTAGTATAGTAAGTTGGTACATGCATGATCCAAGTAAAGGACACTAGCAAGTAGTGAAATGGATTCTACGGTACATCCTGGGTACAATAGATGTTGGTTTACTATTTGAGAATGATGTGAGTAATGGTCAAAATTGTGTTGGTTATGTGGGTTCAGATTATGCAGGAGATCTGGATAAGCGACGATCAACTACTGATCATATCTTTACTCTTGCTAAAGGATCAGTAAGTTGGAGATCTACATTGCAGTCTACAGTTGCATTGTCTACAACTGAAGCTGAGTATATGGTGGTTACAAAAGCCGTTAAGAAAACAATTTGGTTTCAAGGGTTGCTTGATGACTTGGGTGTAGTACAAGACCATCTAGATGTCTTTTGTGATAGTATGAGTGCCATTTATTTGGCGAAGAATCAAGTCATCATCATGCACGTATGAAACACATTGATGTTCGTTTTCACTTTGTGTGAGAAATCATAGAAGAAAATGACATCTTACTGAAAAATATTGACATCAAAGAGAATCCTGGAGATATGTTGACAAAGATAGTTTCTGGGGTCAAGTTCCAATATTGTTTGGACTTGATCAACATTCTTCATGTGTGTTGAACCCCTTTTGGGTTGTGAAGGGTAAAGGCAAATATTGCTTGTGTAATCGGCTCAGATTTGTGAAATCTTCACTGAGGTGGAGAATTGTTGAAATACAAAGAGTTACAGTAATAGGGCATACTTGTGAACGCACAAATTTCGGCATGTCGGCATGAATTTCGGCTTGTCGGCAATTGATTTGTTTGAATCGACATGCTATTTTGCTGGTTCATGAAGAGGACAACTCGATTTAGGCTGGAATTGGCTGGATCTGATGGAAGAAGAAGAAGACGGTGGAAGGTGATGGAACCCTCCATCACCGCCTCTTTCCACCTCCTCAGGTGGCTATATAGGGATGTTCCCCCTCCTATTCAGGATCATCCTTCTTCCTTGAGAGATTGAAGCTGTGAGAAGTTGAGAAGGTTAGGGTTCTTCAAACCTCTGTGTATGTATGTGAAGGAGAGGAGAGAAAGTGAGTAGAGAAAAAAGAGAAAAAAATTATCTTTTGTTTGTGAAGGATATACGCACCCCGCGTTATTCGTGGTGTTGCTTAGAAACGTTTGTATCTAATGTCGTTGACGTTGTGTAACTCTCTCCATTTGTACTCTTCGATCTCATTAGTAAAACTATTCTCTTTGCCCGTGGACGTAGGCAAACTTGCTGAACCACGTTAAATTGCTTTGTGCGGTGCGTGTTTTATTTATTTCCATTTACTTTATATTGCATTGTTTATACATTGGATTTATTACTTTTTATTGCAACTATCAATTGTGTTTTGCAATCTGTTACGCTTTCGCGGGGCGCAACAGAAAGACACGATGATCAAATTATCAAAGACATTGATTCAAATGTATCCTTTCTAGTTTCTACTGGCTCTCAGAAATGTCTAGTTTTGTTTCTAAGCCGTGCTGTTGTAATTTTGAAACAGGTGTTTGTCTATCACAAATCTTTACCTATGCCGGTGTTGTCTTACAAATTCAGCAGTGAGGATTTCCTGTCTGGTCAGGAAGTAAATGATAATTCACATTTTATCTCCTCTGTCTGCTGGAGAGACCAGTCCTCTACATTGGTTGCTGCAAATTCTGATGGGGATATAAAACCTTTGGAGATGGTATGATTTTATCTACCAGTAGCTCATCTCTTATTAGAAATCTGTTGCGGCTAATATACCATAAGGCAGCGGAGTCGATCTGTGTAAACTAACAAAGATTCAGGATAAACAAGCAGATAGTAAAAGACGCCACCATAATCATGATCATATACCATATTTTGATAATGATTTGTAAGAATTTGTTTCAGAGTAAGACTAGTAATTTTGTTTACCAATTCATTGTACCATACAATAAAAGATTCAAGGGAAAACAAAATCTGGATCGTTCACTCATTTATTCCGATTTTATCAAAATCCTTGATACATGACAAGTTTAAGGTCAAATCGTATTGAAAAATATTGTTCTTCATTCATTGAATAGAATACAAGCTTATATAGAGCTAACTTTGACATAACCTAATAGAAATAGGAAACCTAGTAAACTTAGGAAACCAAAATACAATAGGAAATCTAACCAAACTTAGGAAACCAAAATACAATAGGAAAGTTTTCCTAACCCCATAAAACTTGAAACACAATATGCTAAAATATATTTTACTAACAATAGGATGTATTTCCTAATAATAGGATGTATTTCCTAATACCCCCCCTCAAGTTGGAGCATGAGGGTTAAGAATGCCCAACTTGCCAAGGAGATAATCGAACTGCGATTTGCCCAAGGCCTTTGTGAAAATGTCTGCCAACTGATCAGTCGTCGGCACATACGAAGGAGCAATAAGACCATCCTGAATAGCATCACGAACGAAGTGACAATCAACTTCAATATGCTTCGTACGTTCATGGAAGACGGGGTTCTGCGCAATGTATATGGCAGACTGACTATCACAAAAGAGGGGAACGGCCTTGGGATGAAGTACCCCTAAACTCAATAATAAACCTTTCAACCATTTCAACTCACACGTTATGGCGGCCATAGAGCGATATTCCGCCTCAGCCGAAGAACGAGAAACGGTATGTTGCTTCTTAGTTTTCCAAGCAATTGGAGAATGGCCCAGAAACACCAACCACCCCGTTAGGGACCGCCGAGTAATAGGGCAAGCAGCCCAATCAGAATCACACCAACCTTGCAAAGTCAAGTCACTATCCGAGCGCAGGAGAATACCATAACCTGGAGTACCTTTCAAATAGCGGACAACGCGCAATGCAGCATCCCAATGCTCCTGTCGCGGTTGCTGCATAAACTGAGATAGAACATGAACCGAGTACGTCAAATCAGGACGTGTGACCGCCAAATAGACCAAACGCCCCACCAGACGCCTATAAGACTCAGGATCCGAGAGAAGAGAACCCGTGGCACGCGCCAGTTGATGGTTTTGTTCGATCGGAGACATAGCAGGCTTCGAACCCAAGAGACCCACCTCCGAAATAATATCAAGTGCATATTTACGTGGACAAAGAAACAACCCTGCAGAGCTGCGGGCAACCTCAATACTAAGGAAGTATTTAAGGACCCCGAGGTCCTTCATATGAAAACAGGAGCCAAGGTAGCTTTTAAACAGAGCCAAAGCAGCAGAATCATTCCCAGAGAGTATTAAATCATCAACATACACAAGCACATTAATTTGAACCGGCCCCTTCTTATAAGTAAAAAGGGAATAATCAGAATAGGACTGTAAAAAACCATACCCTTTTAAAGCTGACGCGAGCTTAGCAAACCAACATCGAGGAGCCTGTTTCAATCCATATAGAGATTTACGCAACCGACACACCAAACCAGGTTCATCAGAGGTAAAGCCAGGAGGGAGTTTCATATAGACCTCCTCATTTAGATCCCCATGCAGAAAAGCATTGTGTACATCCATCTGATGCAACTCCCAATTTTTAGAAGCCGCAATTGCAAGGAAGGCGCGAACAGTCGTCATCTTTGCCACTGGAGCAAATGTCTCGCCATAATCTATCCCTTCGGTCTGATGATTACCGAAAACAACCAAACGAGCCTTCAATCTCTCAATACTAGCATCAGATTTGTACTTTATCTTATACAACCATTGACTACCAAGCGCCTTCTTCCCTGAAGGCAACTTTTCCATAGTCCACGTCCCATTGTCTTCCAAGGCCCGCATCTCGACTTGCATAGCGGCGCGCCACCCTGCATCTTTTACAGCCTCCTTAAAAGACTGTGGCGCTCTTCCAGCTGTAATAGCTGCAATAAAATTTCGGTGTTTCACAGAAAAACTGTCACAACTAACATAATGTGCTATAGGATAAGGTGTACCTGAGGGAGGTGAAGATGTAGAAGCAGGTGAAGCGGAGGATGGACTATTTTTCTTCACCGTAGTGTGTGTAACAAAGTCACGTAGCTTAACCGAAGAATACTTTTCTCGAAAGCCACGACCTAAATGCTCACTTGGCGGAGCATCTCCCGACACAGCCCCCCCTGAATCATCCGTAGGAGAAGGCGTAGGCAACACCTGTGGGTGCGGTGCAGAGAGCACGGGCTGCAACGGCGTGGCGGTGGGCTGTGGTATGGCTCGCGGCTGCTGGGCTGGAGCAGGCCTGGGTGTGGACGGTGTGGCGGCCTGTGGCGGCGACTGCAACTGTGTGGTGGCCTGCGGCTGGTGGTCTGGAGCACCCCTGGGCGTGGGAGGGCGTACTAGCTGCCCCTCCTCAGCATTTTCTAAAAAATCCGGAAAATCCACAGCCACCCCTTCATGCAAATCACCATGAATGTCATTGCAAGCAGCAAAATTAGGAGCCTCAACATCAAGATATGGGAAGACATTCTCATAAAACTTGACATTCCTTGATACAAAAAAATCTTGCTTGTCCAAATCAAACAAATGCCAACCCTTCTTGCCAAACGGATATCCCACAAAAACACATTTACGACTCCTACTGGCAAACTTATCACCCTTTGCCTTTTGATTATGAGCGAAGCACAGAGAACCGAAAACACGCAATTCACCAAATGAAGGCAGACTACCAAACAAGACTTCATATGGAGTTTTATTGCCAAGAATACTAGAAGGTGTCCGATTGATGATATGAGCAGCGGCAAGGGCACATTCCCCCCAAAAATAAAGCGGTAGACCACCCTGAAATCGTAGGGCACGAGCAACATTCAAAATGTGTTTATGTTTCCTTTCTGCCCGGCCATTTTGTTGAGGAGTCCCCACACAAGAAGTTTGAAACAGAATGCCATTGACCAAAAAATAATCCTTTAGGCAATTAAATTCAGTACCATTATCAGTACGAACAATCTTCAATTTCTGAGAAAATTGTCTATCAATCATAGCTATAAAGGACAGAAACATTTTAAAAACTTCCGTTTTATCAACTAACAGATAGATCCACACAGCGCGGGAGAAGTCATCCACTAGTGTCAAAAAATAGCGAGCCCCACAAGACGATGGTGTATCATATGGCCCCCATAAATCACAATGGACTAACTCGAAAATGCGAGTAGAGTGATTGTCACTTAACGGAAAACTATCCCTAGAATGTTTAGCACGATGACAAACTTCACATGCTTTATTCAAGTTACCACTAGAATTGCTAAAAAAAGGAAGCAACTTCACCACTTTCTCAGAAGGATGCCCCAATCTGCGATGCCATAGCTCCAAAGAAGTTGAAGGAGCAACTGAAACTGCTTTCACCTTTGTCTCCTCCCGTAAGTAGTATAGTCCATCCCTTCTGTCACCCGTTCCAATCACCTCCCTCGTGTGTCGGTCCTGGATAGCACACAAGTCGGAGTTAGTTATGAATTCACAATTTATATCATCACTCAATTGTGAAGCCGAAATTAAATTACAATTTAATTTTGGAACATAAAGAACATGGTTAAGAATAATTTTGTCAGTAAGCTTGACAATTCCTTCCTTCAAGGCAACAACGTTTTGACCATCTGGGAGGCCAACAGAACAGAGAGTCACAGTTCTTAGATCCGACAAATACGACAAATCTCCCGTAACATGATTGGAGCACCCAGTGTCAATAATCCACTTACCATTCAACCGATTAGTACCTGATCCGATGTGAAGATTGAGAGCCTGCCATTGTTGGTACCTATTGTTGGTAACATGGGCGTTTGATGGAATTCTCTAATGTCCATGATAGCTCCTAGCTTATTGCTTGGTTTTAACCTTGCTCTGATACCATGACAAGTTTAAGGCCAAATCGTATTGAAAAATATTGTTCTTCATTCATTGAATAGAATACAAGCTTATATAGAGCTAACTTTGACATAACCTAATAGAAATAGGAAACCTAGTAAACTTAGGAAACCAAAATACAATAGGAAATCTAACCAAACTTAGGAAACCAAAATACAATAGAAAAGTCTTCCTAACCCCATAAAACTTGAAACACAATATGCTAAAATATATTTTACTAACAATAGGATGTATTTCCTAATAATAGGATGTATTTCCTAATAATACATGTACATTGAAATTAGACAAGTAGCTTTGTGAATCACAGACTTTTTCTAGACTTTTTGTTCCAATAAGATCAGCTAGGATTTGTCACATACTTAAAAAGAACATGTGTCTCTTATATTAGCATCTTCAATGATCTCGTGGTATTTTTCTGAGTAAATGGGGCAAATGCTAGTTCATTTTCTTATATTACAGCTTATGAATATTGCTTCTAGATTGTGTGATCAATTTTTTCCGCCTTTGTAGCTAAGTCGTTAGCAGCTGTATTGTTGTCTCAATTGATAAATACTACATATCAATGTGTGCGCCTATTATAATCCTTGCAATCACATTTGTAATACCTTATACTTCAATTGTGATCTTTAACTTGGGAAATTTAATATTTATTATATAATAGTTGACTCAAATTCCTTTGCTGATTATGCCATGAATATCACGAATATTTTTAGCATTTAAAAAAATTGAGGCACAGGGATATGATCGAGGATTAAATTATATTAATATAAAGGTTTGGGAAACCCTGCTCGCTTTCCAAAAAAAAAATATAACAAATTTGTAGACCTGCAACATGTTCGCAATTTCTAACTCTGATGCCTTGGAAACAACTAAGTATCATTAAACTGGTCCTTAAAACTGAAAAAAAATCGTTTCAAACCAAAAACTGTGGTTGTAGTTTTTAACTCGTAGCCTCTTGGAACATGTTTGTTAATCAATTGATTAGACCAATTAATCATATTAACATAAGGTTGTTTCACAATGTGATTCACCATGTTAGCTACCCTTAATCAACTTATTTTCTCTAGTAAACCAACAATGACACTTGATATTAAGTACTAATCCAACCAAAATGCGGTGAAGCTCCGTGGTCTCCACATAATCCTCACTTAATTAAGTTATCAACTAAAATTTTATATAATTAATTCACTAAAACCATGCTGTTTGGTGAGATGGCATTGTGTCCCATTTCCATCCGATAAATAAACTTCCCTAAATAAGCCTATCTGATTTCCTAGTCAGATCCTCTAGCTGTGCCACTTAACCCCATATATCTTATGCCCCACATTTCATCAAGATAAGATACACCGATTTTTTTAGCTCAAATAATGCAAAAAAAAAGAAAAGAAAAAAGATCAAATTATTATTTGGGGCTGAATCTACGTGAATCGTTGTTGGAAACACCATTTACTGAACTTATCTAGCCGTCGAGCCACTGAGAACCTGCTGATGTTTCCGCGAGGTCTCATATAGTCATGTTGGTGAGCTGGGTCCTATGGTTCATTATCACCCGTCAATGCCCATGACTTATATAAAACAGCAATGTTGAACAATTTTAAGACACGTGATTTAAATTGCCAAATTTTTTTTTTTTTTTTTAAAGAGAGATCAGAGGTGATCATGGGAGGACCAAGGGGAAGATATCCAATGGGTCCTCGGGTTTTGATAGGTTTTAGTGATGGGGTTACATTGTCCAATGAATCCGCTAGTCGGAGGGATATTGCTTTTGGCTTTTTTGAGATCGGAGATGACTCCCCGGATAGTAGTTCTAGTTTTGAGGAGATTGGATGGGATGATGATGCAGACATGGATGAACAATGTGGTGCAGAGAGCAAGGCATTTTGGGAAGAACAACACCAACTTTTACATGTAAGTTTTTTTTCATAGCTTAAGTTTTTTATACCCCGGGGAAAAGGAGTTGTTCCATGAAAATGAGGAGTGACGATCTTTTTTTTCGGAGATTACCTTCAAGTCTATCTCCCAGTCTACGGCTACTGTCTTGGTAGATAATTTTTCGGAGATGAAAATCAGAGCGGCAATGGAAGAACTAAAATCTGAAGTTTCTCCAGGTCTTGATGGTTTCTCAATGGTGTTCTCTTTGAAAATGTGGGAGGTTATCAAAATTGATTTTCTGAAAGTTGTTGAAGATTTTAACTCGAGAAATTTTCTTGATTGGCGGTTGAACACCACTATCATCTCGCTTATTCCTAAATGTGCGGGAATGTGGACAGTAAAAGATTTTAGACCTATCAGTATTTTAAATGGGGCCTATAAGATCATTGCCAAAGTGTTGGCTAACAGATTGAAAATTGTTCTTCATTCAGTCATTTATCATTTTCAAAATGCAGCAGTCAGTGGAAGACAAGTGGTTGATAGCCCTTTGATTGCCAATGAAATTATTGATTCTAGGAAAAAAGGTGTTTCAGGGCTCGTTATAAAATTAGATTTCTCCAAAGCCTTTGACAACGTCTCTTGGAGATACCTGGATTTGGTAATGGCTCAAATGGGGTTTGACTCCAAATGGATCCATTGGCATCACACTTGCATATCTACAGCTAATTTCTCTCTGAAAATTAATGGTCAGCTGCACGGGTTTTTCAATAGCTCGAAAGGCTTGCGCCAAGGCGATCCCCTGTCTCCTCTTCTTTTTATTATAGCAGCAGAAGGTTTAACACAAATGATTCTTAAAGCGGTTGATGCTGGCCTAGTCAGAGGGTTTTCTGTCGCGGAGGGTAGTCCGTTTGTTTATATTCTCCATTATGTGGATGATACTATCCTCTTTTGTGATGCTTCCGCTTCTCAGGTCCTTGCTCTTAAAAGAATTATACTTTGGTTTGAAGTTATTTCAGGTCTGAAAATCAACTTTCACAAATCAAGGGTGTTGCCTATTGGAGATGTCCCTCATCTGCACCAGTTGGCGGGCTTATTGGGTTGTTCAGCGGGTCATCTTCTAGTTAAGTATTTGGGCATGCCTTTGGGGGCTAATTTCAAAAGTAAAGCTGTGTGGGATGAGACGATCGAAAGGATGGAATCGAAACTAGCGTCTTGGAAACGCAAATTTCTCTCTAAAGCAGGTAGACTAGCTCTTGTACAATCCACATTAGCGTCTATCCCGGTGTTCATTCTGTCTCATATCAAGGTTCCATGTTCAATAGCAGCCAAGATGGAACAGATCATGCGTGATTTTCTTTGGGGTTCTACTCATAACTCTAGAAATATGCATTTGGTGGGTTGGGAGAAAATTTGTTGCCCTAAATCTCGAGGTGGGTTAGGCATTCGTCAGGTGCTCACTTTCAATACTGCATTACTTTCTAAGTGGCTTTGGTGATTTGCAGAAGAAAATGACAATTTATGGAGATCTCTCATTATGGACAAATATGGGCGCGATAGATGGGTTTGGGAAAAGAGAACTAAGTACACTTCCTACGGATGCTCTTTGTGGAAGTCCATCTCCCAGTGCGCAAGCGGCTTCTACCCTCACACCTCTCTCCAATGTGGAAATGATGATCTCATCTCTTTCTGGCATGATGTTTGGTGTAGTAACCAATCTCTGAAGGATCTGTTCCCAATGTTGTTTATCATTAACAATAATCAATTTGGGAGTGTGAGCAATTTTTGGTCTAACGGCAATTCTTGGGATCTTTCCTTTCGAAGACCCCTAAATACTTGGGAGCTGGAAGAGTTCACTAATCTAATGCATTTGTTGGATAGCCAAATGCTCTCAGATGGATCTGATAGTTTGGTGTGGAAGGGTAAAGGTGTGGGCTTCTCGGTGAAAGAATTTTCGAATATGTTGGCTGCATCTCATTATGAGACTCACTCTAACCCCTTCATTTCCTCTCACAAAAATCTGGTATGGGTGAAAAACTTTTTTCCTCGGATTAATTTCTTTAGTTGGTCAGTATTGCATGAGAAGATCTTGACTAAAGATAGGTTAAGGAGAAGAGGAATCTGCACATGGAGTCTTTGTGTGCTTTGCAATGAAATTGACGAGACGCTGGACCATTTGATGCTTCACTGCAGTTTCTCCAAATCCATTTGGAGCAGTTTCCTGGCAGAATTTGGTCTGAGTTTGATGTTTCAAGGCTCCATTTTAGATTGGCTAAGTTGGTGGTCTCAAGCTAACCCTTCCCGTCGGGGGGAGTGGTTATGGCGTAGGGTCCCTCACGTTCTCATGTGGTGTGTGTGGAAAGAAAGAAATAAAAGGATCTTTAAAGGACTCAACAGATCAGAGCACTCTATCTTTATCGAGATTAGAGAATTGCTGTGGAGGATGGGTTCGGCTTGTAATTTGTTTAGGAATTTGGGTTTTGACACTTTCATGGTGTCTTGGCATTCCTTGATATAGGAATGTTTCTCTTTGTTTTTTGTTTCACTTCTTTCATTAATAAACATCTTCATGTTTGACCCAAAAAAAAAAAAAAAAAAAAGCTAGCAATCATAAATGTCATTTTTTGTTCTATTTTTTTTGCATTATATATAGATGATATATTGACATTCCAAGCTGTACTGATTCAAGTTTTGCAACATTTCTAATATGCAGGCAGCCTTAAGTAGCGGTAGCAATGTTGAATAAAAAGTTAGACAAGCAATCAGAGGGGCTCTAAGGGAGTCCCAGTTAGCTGGAACAATCTGTATATGCTAGAAGCCGGTTGTCGATGGTGTCTGCCATATTTGCCTAAGGAGAGATATCTCTGATCGGCTTCAAAATATGGGGTATAACAGTGCTATTTGCAAGTCCAAGTGGAAGAGAACTTCGTCAGAGTTTCCATCAGGAGAACACACTTGCATACATGTTTTAGACAATTCCAAGAAAGGGGAGGTGAGGGTAGTCATTGACTTGAACTTTCGAGTTGAGTTCGAAATGGCAAGAGCTAGTGAAGAATACAATCGGCTAGTCAGTGCCCTTCCAGAAGTTTTTGTAGGCAAGGCCGACAAATTACGAAATGTGATCAAGATTCTTTGTTCTGCTGCTAAGAAATGTATGAAGGAGAACAAGATGCATATGGGTCCATGGATGTTAACTTTCTCAACAAGTTATGAAAAGTCGTATTCAATCATCTGATCATAAAATGTACAAGATACATAACTTATATAGACAATGCAATGTATTGCTAGTTGTCAAACTAACCTAATAGACTAACACATTATGGACCACATGAACAGCTGTACTAACAACTAGCTAAACTAACTCATATGTTGATTGTATTACTAATTACTCTTGACACCCCCCTTCAAACTAAGCGTAGATATATCAACTACACTTAGTTTGTCACGAAGTTTCAAAAATCTGGATTTCCCAAGAGCTTTAGTGAGAATGTCAGCAACTTGATCAATAGCAGGAATGTGTTGAACCTGGACAAGCCTGCGAGCAACCTTCTCTCGTACAAAGTAAAGATCCAATTCAATATGCTTAGTCCTAGAATGAAGAACATGGTTTGCACTAAGCATGACAACACTGTTATTATCACACCAGATAGTGGGAGGACGGGAGCTAATGTGTAGTTCAGAAACTAGAGACTGCAGCCATGTGAGTTCAGCCGTAACAACAACAAGACTCCTATATTCAGCTTCAGTACTGCTTCTCGAGATAGTGCTCTGCTTCTTTGAAGACCAAGAGATGAGATTAGCACCCAAATACACACAGTAGCCAGAGGTGGACCTCCTGTCAGTGGGATCAGATGCCCAATCGGCATCACAGTAACCTGTCCACTTGAATGAAGGTGTTGAAACCAGATGAAGACCAACAGTGGGTGTAGCCTTGAGATACCGCAAAATTCTTTTCACCACTCTCCAGTGTGATTCAAGAGGATGTTGCATGAATTGACAAACTTTATTGACAGAGTATGCTAATTTAGGTCTTGTGATGGTAACATACTGCAGAGCACCAACCATACTCCTATACAAGTGAACATCTGCAACTGGATCACTGCTTGTATCATATAGCTTTTCACCACCGCTCATTGGAGTAGATAAACCATTGGCAAATTGCATTTTAGCTCGACATAAAAGATCATTAATATACTTAGTCTGAGACAAAAACAAGCCATCAGTGGTTTGTTGAACCTGAATGCCAAGGAAGTAGTGAGCAAGACCAAGATCTTTCAAGGCAAACTGAGCATTCAGCTGATGAATGAGTTGTGAAACATCCTTAGAACTGGAACCAGTGACCAAAATATCATCAACATACACCAGAAGAAATATAGGAGAAGGAGAATGTCGGATGAACAGTGAGGTATCTAACTTAGAAGGAGCAAAACCAAATAGATGGAGAGTATGTCTCAGCTTCTCAAACCATGCCCGAGGAGCCTACTTCAGTCCATACAAAGCTTTGTGTAGTTTGCACACAGCAGTGGGACGAGAAGAATCAATAAATCCAGGAGGTTGCATCATGTAAACATCTTCTTGTAAATCTCCATTCAAGAAGGCATTGTTAACATCAAGTTGAAAAACAGACCATCCATATGTAATAGCTACCGTGAATACAACCCGAATTGTAGTGGGTTTCACCACCGGACTGAATGTCTCAACATAATCGAATCCTGCGACTTGTTGAAATCCTCGAGCCACCAACCTAGCCTTATATCTGTGTACAGAACCATCGGCATTTTGTTTAACCTTAAACAACCGTTTGCAACCAACTATAGATCTGTTTTGAGGAAGATCAACTAAAGTCCATGTGTTGTTCCTTAGCAAGGCTAGATACTCATTCTTCATAGCCAAGGACCAATGAGGGGTATCAAGTGCTTCAAGTAAGCTTACAGGTTCAGTTGAGGTCAAATAGACTTTAGGCTTGTAGATACCAGCCTTAGACCTAGTAATCATTTTATGACCAGGATCAATACTGAGAGGAGGACTAGACACTGAACTGTCTGCAAGACTGTCATTGATAATAGGACTAGAGCTGGGAACCTGACTAGGAGCAGGACTAGGACTAGTTAAGGTAGTGGGAGACAAGTTAACCAATGGACTAGTCAATGTATTGTTGGATGAATTGGATTGATTATCAGAAGGTGAAGAAGAGAACCCAATGGATGCAGGAACAGATGTAGATGGATGACTAATGGGTGAAAGGTTGGAAGTACCAGAGAGCCACTTTGAATAAGGAAAGTGATTCTCATTAAACACAACATCACGAGATATGTAGAGACGACCAGTACTTGACACACATTTATAACCTTTATGTTGAGAACTATAACCCAGAAAGAGACACTCCTCAGATCTAAATTGAAGTTTATGAGAGTTGTAAGGCCTGGTGTTGGGAAAACAAGAACACCCAAAGACTTTTAAAATGCTGTAATCAGGAGCTTTATTGTAAAGTTTCTCATAAGGAGATAAGCCCTTAAGAACTTTAGTAGGAACACGATTTAGAAGAAACACAGATGTCTTAACAGCATCATCCCAGTATTTTAAGGGAAGTGAGGCATGTGCAAGTAGGGTTAATGCTGACTCAGTAATGTGACGATGCTTCCTTTCAGCAAGTCCATTTTGCTGATGAGTAGTGGGACAAGCAAGCCGATGACATATCCCATGCTGACTAAGAAACTTAGCAAATGACCTATACTCCCCTCCCCAGTCTGACTGTATACATTTTATAGAAAGACCAAATTGTAACTCAACTTGAGCCTTGAAGTTAAGGAAAGTAGGATACACATCCGACTTGTTTTTCAATAAGTAAACCCAAGTGAACCTGCTATAAGAATCAATGAAATGAATATAGTACTTGAAACCACAAGATGATAGAGTATAGGCAAGACCCCAGAGGTCAGTATGAATGAGTTCCAAGGGTTTCGAGTATACAGTGGTGGAATTGGAAAAAGGAAGCCTATGAATTTTGCCCAAGCAACAGGCAGTACAAACATCCATATTTGTATTAGGAGTAGCAATATTACATTTGGTAAGCACTTGCTTTACAACAGAAAGAGAAGGATGTCCTAACCTAGCATGCCAATGAGACAAAGAAGAACATGCTTTTGACACAAAAGTATTATTACAAACTGGAAATCTAGAAGAACTACTAGCTGATGTAGTGACTGAACTGGATGCTGAGCAAGTTGCTCTACTAACTGGAACCCAATGACGAGCTTGAAGAGATGATGAATTTGAACAAGCAACAGAAGATGCAGACCTTGAACCAGGAAGAGACATTGAAGGAAACACATATAAACCTTGCTTAAGTGTCCCTTTCAAGAGAATTTGTTGTGTGACCTGATCTTTGACAAAACAAAAATTAGGATGAAATTCAAAAAAGACATTGTTATCTCTAGCAAATCTAGACACACTTAAGAGGTTCTTGGTTAATTTAGGAACTTGAAGGACATTTCTAAGATGTAGTTCTCTTGAAGAATTAACAGAAGAAACAGATGACTGACCGATGTTTTCAATGGGCAAGGCAGTTCCATCTCCCACAAACAGTTGCTCATTGCCATGATAAGGCATAACATTCATCAAATTCTGGGTATATGGTGTGCAATGATCAGTGGCTCCTGAATCTGGATACCACCTATTATCAGCATGTGGCTGCAACTGAGTTGTGGAAGCAGTATTAGACTGTATCTGAGACTGTGAATCAGCTCTCCAAGAAGGAAGATTATGCTGACTTGTTGAAGCAATGAAAGCTTGTCTGGGAGTTGAAGCTGTTGGTTGAGATGACACTACACCAAAAGGCCAGTTTAGCTACGCCGAGCTGGCCACGGTTCTAAACCGTTGGTTTATTTGCCACGGCCAAAAACCGTAGCTATAAGTACCAACGGCTTAAAACCGTGGGTAAAAAAACCCTGGCCACGGCTTAAAACCGTTGGTATATTGGGCACAGCTAAAAACCGTGGCTATTATTAGCAACGGCTCAAAACCGTGGGTATCATTAGAAACGGCTCCAAACCGTTGCAAAAAAAAAATTTAGCAACGGTTCTAAACCGTGGCTAGTCTAGCAACGGCTCAAAACCGTTGCAAAAAACAATTTAGCAACGGTTCTAAACCGTGGCTAGTTCTAGCAACGGCTCAAAACCGTGGCTACATGAAAAGCTGAAAAAAAAATTGGGCGGGCTATTTTGGCGCTCGACCTTCCCTCGACTTCCATCGACAAACCTGCTCCCTCCCTCGACTTCCATCGACCTTCCATCGACAAACTGCTCCCTCCCTCGACTTCCATCGACCTTCCCTCGACAAACCTGCTCCCTCCCTCGACCTTCCCTCCACTCGACTTCCATCGACCTTCCCTCCCCTCCACAAACCTGCTCCCTCCACTCGACATCGACATCGACCGTCTCCTTCCCTGCTCCCTCCCTCGACTCTACTCCACTCGACTTCCCTGCTCCTTCTCCTTCCCTGCTCCCTCCCTCGACTTCCCTCCTCCCCTCGACTTCCCTGCTCCTCCCTCGACTTCCCTGGTCTTCCCTCCTTAGTACTCGGCGTCTTCAAAATCGATCAGCCACTGCAACCATTCTCTCGTACAGGTACTCTCTCTCTCTCTGTTTTATTTTTGATGAAATTAGGGTTCCTGAATGTAGAGTTTTTTTATTTAGATGTTTTGAATCTCTAGGGTTCCTGAATTGTTTTTTGAATCTGTAGGTTTTATTTAGAGGTTTTTTGAAATTAGGGTTTGAATCTCTAGGGCTCAAAACCGTATGCCTGTTGAATTCCTGATATAATTTAATTTTTTGAATCTTTAATTTTTGTATGAAATTCCTGATATAATTTGAAACCAGGAAATACATCTCAGGGATTTACATACAAATGATATAATTAGGGTTTTATTGAGAAGTAAGTCATTGCTATATGATTTACATACAAATGTTGGTCTCTGGACTAGCTTTGCTCCTACAAGGAAGCTTTAATGGATAATTTTAACTTGTAATGTGCATTTTAAAACAAAATGTTTATATGTATGTTGGTCCACAAATTCTGTTTTGTTGATGCTAATGATAATGTTGCTTTATTGTCTATCTTCCAGCTACAGAAGGAACAAACAAGGTTGCCTCCAGTGGCAATACTTTGAACACGAGGAAGCTTGATAAAGAAACAAAAGTTCTTGCTCGTGAGTACTCAACTCTTTGGATTTTGTGGTTTCTTACAGTTTAATTGTATCATCATTAGATTCCCTCTAGCTTCGACCAAGCTATAAGGAAATGCAAGATGACATTAAAGAGGGATACGCATTAAAATGGGCTGGTTTTATCAAAATGTAAAGAAACCAGTAAAGAAACCTAAACACAAAACCAAATATGCGAAATTAGTAAATCCAACTTCGTTTTGGTTCAGGGATCCTAAATAACCCCTACTCAATTTCCTAAAAAAAAAAAAAAAACCTTTGCTTTGGTTGCTTGGTTCTTGCATGAATCTAAGTTAGGCGAATACAAGAAAACTCACTCCTTTATCATCAGAAGGACTGAGTTATCCTTAAATTAGTGAATCCCGCGATTTCACTTCTTACCCAAAAAAATGTATGATGATTCGAACCCATTCATTGAATCAGCTGGGATTCTGTTCTTGGAAGGGCATGAAGTGTAGAAGGCAAGTGGTGTGGAGATGGTGTAGGAGTTGGGATCATGGACCTTTTGAGTAACTTTAGAGACTAAGTTGATACAATGTTATTAGAATTGTTGAGTTTTGGAGTTTTGGAGTTATCATCTTCCTGCTTTTGTTGAGTTTTGGAGTTTGTGATTTTATTAGAATTGTTGGATACAATGTTAACTGGAGCTTTTACATCTCAGCAGGCAGATAAACATTATGGTTTTGTGGGTTTTTGGCTATGGTTCATTGGTGTGGAACCCAGGATTTGATTTCGATGAGAAAATCATAGGCTACATTAAGGATTACAAACGTGTTTTTGATCTTGGTAAGTTGATATATGATTTCAAGTTGTCAATTAATGTTTTTCATTTCATATCTTAAGATCAGATATACTCTTGGGGATTTTTTTGAAGAGAGTTATTGGTTACATATTTTTCCAATTTATACATGTTTCAGCTTGCATTGATCATAGAGGTACCCCTGAACATCCAGCCAGAACTTGTACTTTGGAGGCCAGCAAAGGGTCAATTTGCGTAGGTGAATTTGAACTTTTGAATGTGTTCATGAGTCTTGACATCTACTTAATTTGAAATGCTGACATTATTTGAGAGAAACCAATGACCTAACCTGTTGATTTTTTTCAACCTATTTGTTGGGAAGTTTTGGAAAGAACTAGTTTCCCCCAAAATGATCTCATTTGATGTCAAAGTATTAAGCACTATCACAGTATGACTAAATAACTGCAGATTGAAGGCATCTACTTGTTTACTGCTATTGACTTTGCCTATAATCTTTATTATTTCAGTGGGGTGCTGCATTCAGTGTCACTGGAGGGCCTGAAAAAGAAAGATTAGCTATGGAGGTATTTATCTTCATATACACCTTAGCAGCATCCATTTAGATTAATTTTTGTTAGAAGTCGAACTTATATTTTTGGTTTTTGCTTTTGTAGTGTTTGGAGAGAAGGGAATGTGAGTATGACCAAAAGACTGTTGTGAACTTTTACAAGGTGAGCAATGTCTTTAGTTTGTATGTAGTTGCAAATTCACTCTTTGATTGATTTATGAAGTACTTGTTCGGAGTTGATTTTCCTAAATTCAGGATGAAGATGCCCTAGAACCGGATGTAACAAGAGTGATGGTATTCACATCCACTCCGGACAAGGTATCAAACAAGTACTATTTAGGGCCTGCTCCATTGGACGAAATGGCTAGGTAAGTTAGGAATTAGTATATGTCTTAGATTGTTTATTCTGATCTCGGGTTTTCAGCATCTGATTCGCCGTGATCTTTTCAGACAAATTGCCACTGCTTCTGGTCCATGTGGGAACAATAGAGACTACCTATTTATGTTAGAGAAGGCACTGTCTGACATTGGTGAGATACATCTTCCAAATGTTTTTTTACCACTGTTTTTTTTAAATTACTGAGCCAATAAAAAGAAAGAAAGAAGGCGAGTTGAACTGCATCTTTATTATGATATTCGGATATTAGTACTTCTTTATCTCACAATAAGAGTCCAGTTATTCAGATATAGGTATCATTGCAGGCATTATTAACAACAAGCTGAGGGAATCATGTAATAACTCAAGTATATAGAGAAATAATGGACTTGAGAGAATCATTTAAAAGAGAATTAATGGACTTGAGGGAGAAAATGAGAATCCCTTGGCAAAAAATAAGCACTTTATGATAGGGGGAGCATATTCTGATCAGTCACCATTTATGTAAGAATATTATATACAATATATAAGTGATGGTTGTTATAAATTGCTGGCACATTTCTTTGATTGATCCAAACACTAATTGTGATTTTGGTTTATATGTCAGCACAATGGTTGTTATATACACGTGCACACGCTGATGCACACAAAACTTGTGTTTGTTTTTACCTATGTATGAGGTACAATACTTAAACAAAAATTGAATGGTATAATGATTTGTCCAAATTATGTCCTGTTTCAACAGTTTGTAGAACCACCTCGTTTTGCTTGTCACCATTATCAATTTTTTCGCTAGTTCCTTGCTAATGTGGGACTAAAATATTTGATTCAAGATCGAATGTTTCCATTATGATAATGACAAAAACCCTTTACGAAAGGAATGCCATTTTGTAATTTACCTGTATCTTTTTTTAAATAATATAAAATTATGTCAACTTTCATATCTTTTTCCATATCAAGCCCATACTCGTCTGCATATTCCAGCATCATGGATGTCCAAAATATATATGATATATCATAAGTTTTTAGGTTCATTTGTCCTCAAAATTAGGCCCTGTCAATGTTTCTTGCTGAAATGGTGGATGCCTTCTGTTTCTGGTTTATATTAATCTGTTGGAGCATTTGGAAGGAGCACATACTTAATGATAAATAAGTTGAGAGTATTATCCAACAATTTGTATTCCATGATTGGAATTTCTTGTTATTTCTATCTAGTTGAGAAAATATCTTTCCTTGTTTCTTTTTCAGTAAACTAGTTTCCTTGATTAAACTGTGTTATCCTAGGAGAAAAAAAAATAGTTTCTAAACGTGATGGTAGTCAAAGTCAGCAACATGGTTTGCCTCCAAATTTAGTAATTATATAGCCAGTGATGTGTTGATTCTTTCTCATGGATTACTTTAATAACATTGAAACAGAGTTATGTTCAAGTAGAGGTGAAGATCTGCAGACGAAATGCTTGCTTGAGCTTTATGGGCTAAAGGTAATTCTATAACTGAGACTATTCTTCTAGCACAGTTATTTATTTTCCTTCACACATTAGATTAATTTTGTTTCAAACTGGCCATTTCGATTATTGAAAAACTATGAATACAAATGTATTTCGTTCTGGTTTAGCAACTTTTGACAAAATCATGGTTTAGTCTTGTCCTTGAGGTATACTTGGTGAACTGAAAATGTGGAAGTCTTGATATCTACATATATTCAAGACAAGTGGAGGCAAAAGCAAATTTTTTTTGGCTCATATATAAGAATACTAACAAAATATTTCACTAAAACTGATGATGTACAAGAAATCTATCTCATTAGCAATAGACATGGTGGTGTTTATCATACTGCTTCTAGAAAATTGAAGTTTTAATAATTTAGTAAGCATGCAAACACTAGCATGATTATCTTCAATTTAGACACTCGTTTCTCCATGAATATGTTTTTCTTTTAAGTTACACATGACAAAGGGGATTTTCTGAGGTGATTTTTTTTGGCTAACAGCTTAAAGAGCTGCAAAACAAGGTTCGGTCTGAGGTGAGCACATAGTACTGGCTACGTGAAACGTGTGCATGTCCTGACAAGCAATTGTTCGACTGGGGCATAAGTAGATTGCGTCGTCCACATGTCCTTTATGGTATGGGAGATGCCTATGCAATGGATGGTGATGATAATCAGCGCAAGAAACTGGAGGCAGAGGTGATTTTTAATATTTGCATTACTTTTCTCAGTGGATGTACGAGTTCTTATTTGAAAACTTGACTTGAGAATAGTGTCTAGGATTGTAAACCCTGACGGTTTTTATATTAAGATTCAGGGCAGCCACAGTCCAGTTATTAGCACACATATTTACTTTACAGATCATTTCATCTTCCCGATCGTTACATTCTGTTTAGATGGTTATGATTCATTGGTTATCACTAACTCACCAGTCACCACAAGGTTGATTTACTTATATTGCATCTTAATACTAAAATTACATAATTGCTCAATATCCATGCGGCATTATCCCATTGTGACAATCTCACAGAAAGAGCAGACTTTTGCATGGGTAACGTGTGCTCAAGTGCAGGTGGTTTAAAGTAATTACAATCTAGGTTATTCCCACATATTGTTGTCATGTTGAGCACTCTGCTGATGTTATTGAACTCCTTGCTGCAGAGGCTCTCAAGGTTAGAGGAAGAAGAGAAGAACCATATTGAGACCAGAAAAAGGAAATTTTTTGCAGAAGTTCTTAATGTGCCACGCGAGTTTCAATTGCAAGGACAAGCTGCTTTAAAGCGTCGTAAGCAGCGAAATGATGGTGTTCAGGCATGCATATTCTTTCCCTTTTCTATATTTGTCATTGACCTTTTTCATATGATGTCTAGGTTGTATGGTGATGCACCCTGTTATTTGAATAATTGTTATTGGAAAACTTGATTAGCTTCATGTCAACTTTGGAATGGCATGGATACTGATCTTGCACAATGTCTAGCAAAAGAGCATATTTTTGAATTATGATACTGCATATATAAAGCTCTCTCTCTCTCTCTCTCACTTTAATATTCTGCAGAAAATCAAAACAGTTGTCTAGTTCCCTAATAGATTTTCCAAATAATTCTCAGAACAGGATGCATGTTTTTGCCTACTGCCTAGAAATTGCACATATTTTTTCATGTTCATCTTATGTTGATCAATCTAGAATAGCAAGAATCATTTTTCACCATTTTTATTATTATTGCTATTATTTTGATGGAGAATGAAAAAAGGATTGTTGTGCCGTGGCGGCATCTGAACAGGCGTGGCATGGAAAGCAAACACAACGTGCTACACATGCAGAGAAACTCAGGACCAAGCGTTGAAAGCTGATGATCAAGAAGCATACATGCGAATGGTTGAGGAGAGCAAGAATGAAAGATTGACAACACTTCTTGGAAAAACTAATGATCTTCTTGTTTGTCTGGGAGCTGCTGTTCAAAGGCAAAAGGATGCAGAACATACTAATGACATTGAACCTCTAAAAGACGTAGAAGCTGATGATCTGTCTCAGTTGTCCACTTCTAAGAGCGAAAGCCCAACAGATATGCCACTAGAAGAAGAAGAAGAAGAAGAAGAAGAAGAAGAAGAAGAAGAAGAAGAAGAAGAAGAAGAAGATGTAGATGTCACTGATTTAGATTCGGATAGGTAGAGTGAGTTTTGGTTTTGGTTTTTTTTTTTTTTTTTAATCTCCTATTATGCTGTCAGTATATGTTATATTCAGCATACTTGTGGATGCAGCATTGGTGCAGTTCTGTATGACGGACGCCAAGATGAAAGGAAAGCAACGAGGGAGGAGTATGCGGGGGAGGGAAAATTCAATGTGATGATCACCCACTATGATCTGATAATGAGGGACAAAGACAAAGCATTTCTTAAGAAAATTAGCTGGCACTACATGATTATTGATGAAGGACATAGATTAAAGGATCACGAGTGCGCTCTTGCAAAGACTCTCACAGGGTATGTTACATGCACAATCTCAAATATCCACTAGTTAAATTTAGTCATGGAGGCTATTTCAGCATATTTCTCTTACAACCCTCAATTTATAAAGCATGTCATGAATTATCTTTTTAGATTTGCCTATTTCAGCATATTTCTCTTACAACCCTCAATTCATCAGCAGTCCATGTTTCTACACCGGCTCCAACATCTTCATCAAATATGTTGCCTGTCAATGAAGTACAATCAGCTGCAAGATGATGTCCAATTTAAGAGGTTGTAGATTAATTTCAATTGGAACATAAAATCTTTAGTTGGTCAGTGGTTATATTCTTTGCGAAATTCTGAAGTTTTCTCATATACTTTTGGATATATTCTGCAGCGTTGATGCGGCTTGTGCAGCACACCCAACCGCTGATGTTTTTATCAACTTTGCATCATACAGAAGGTCAGTGGTTATTTCTGCTACTGTGTATCTTTATTGGTTTGACTGAGGAGTCATTACTCATTTTGTTCAAAATATTTGCAGTGCTGCCGCTTCTTCCATGGCTGCTCTGAAACAGCCTACAATTAGAGTTGAAACAGCCTACATTTTCTTCTTCTTTTTATTTGGTTCTTGTAATTGAGGATGAAATGTATTTTAGTTTAGGCTTTTTAAAAGATTGGGGACAAAGGAAACCCTATAATCCCCAGCTGTTCTCTCTTATATTTTGTTTATGGATGTACTTCTTTCTTCGTGAATGAATTTTGTTTACAAAAAAGAAAAGAAAAAAGTTTGATCAGATTATGAATTGCAATTAGTATCGTGGTATTGGTGCTAGTCAGATCTTGAAAGATATTTTTGGGTGATCACATATACTGCCACGGCTTAAAAATAAAATTTTAAAAATAAAAATAAAATTTTTTTGCCACGGCTTAAAACCGTGGCTAATTATTGCAACGGCTAAAAACCGTGGCTACCTTGCCACGGCTTATAACCGTGGCTAGTATTGGCCACGGCTTAAAACCGTTGCTAAACCTATTGCCACGGCTTAGAACCGTGGCTATAACTTGCAACGGTTTTAAGCCGTTGCTACTCCAAGCCACGGCTTAGAACCGTGGCTAAGATTGTTGCAACGGTTTATAACCGTGGCTAAATCATCAACCGTCCTCGAGATAAAACCGTTGCTAATATTTTTGCCACGATTTTTAGCCGTTACTGGGGATTTAGCGACGCCTCTACAGCCCACGGCTCTAAACCGTGACAATGGGTTACCCCCACGGTTTAAAACCGTTGCTAATGGCCATTTTTGGTGTAGTGTGAGTTGCCATATCCAAAAGAAGATGACTGTGAACTCCATGGATTTGAGACAGAGTTATCAAACCGATTAAAGCATTTGAAAGCAAGATGCCCAACTTTGCCACATATTTGACATTGTGGGCGATTTGATTGAGAACCAAATCCAGTTGGCCGAAAACTTCTTCCTGATCTAGCACCCCTGGCATTGAAAGAACCTCTGAACTGAGGTCTCCACCCTTGAGAACTAAACACAAAAGACCTAGGTGACGGTCTGTATGAAGACTGAGCCACATTCACAGAGCTACTGATATCAAGATCTTTAGTATGTCTTTCAATTCTTGCTTCTTGAGCAAGTAGAAGAGATTCCACTTCGGTAACACTGTACTCATCAGTTCTTGAACTAACTGATATTACAAAGGTATCATACACTTGAGGTAAGCCATCAAAGATGACATTGACATGATCTCTTGAAGATAGTAGGTGTCCTACTGATGCCAACTGATCAGTGATAGACTTGAGTTTCAGAAGGTAGTCATTGATTGTCAAGTCTCCTTTCTTGAAGTTTTGTAATTGGATTCTAAGCTGAGAGATCTTGGCTACTGTGTGTGAATTGAAAAAGATCTCAAGAGTATTCCAAATTTGTGCAGATGTTAGACAACCTACTAACCTTGTAAGGAGCGATTCAGTCATGGAGGAAAGTAGCCAAGAAAACAGCAATTGATCTTGCTGTTCCCAGGTAAGAAACTCTGGATTGACATTGTTTCTGGCTTGATCTTCATTGGAGAGAAATTGTGCTGGAGAAGATTCTTTCTCAATGAATCTTTGAAGCTTGTGTCCTCTGATCGTTGCCAATACTTGCTGTTTCCACAGCAAGTAATTTTGTTCATTCAACTTTACAGATAATGCATGAGTGAACATGATAGGTCTTGACTCTGCTAAGGCAGAGTTAATAGGCGGTGTAGCATTGGAAGATGTTGAATCTGCCATTAGAGCTACTACGTAAAGCTAAGATGAAGAAGATGAAAGTAGCCAAGAAAAGGCTCTGATACCATGTTAACTTTCTCAACAAGTTATGAAAAGTCGTATTCAATCATCTGATCTTAAAATGTACAAGATACATGACTTATATAGACAATGCAATGTATTGCTAGTTGTCAAACCAACCTAACAGACTAACACATTATGGACCACATGAACAGCTGTACTAACAACTAGCTAAACTAACTCATATGTTGATTGTATTACTAATTACTCTTGATAATGGAGGAAGCAAAAGTATATGCAAGCTAAATGGTTTGGAACTTATGAGAGGGCAACGTGTGCAATGCCTCAATTCGAAGCACTCACGAGTAGGTTGCATAAACCAGCAAAGTTGTCCATGCTAACATTCGACTCGGTAGAGAAGTTGCCTAGCTTGAATGTACAGAAAGTTGCAGTTTTATGACCAGAATCTGAATTTCTTTCTTTTGATTGTAATTGAAGTTGAAAAAGACTACAGCATAACAAAATGATCTGACATTCGAAGAGACTATCAAGCATCATATTACAGAGGCTTTAGATGGGCTTACAACTGCTAATCCTAAGGTTGATTGTAGAGAAGTCCAAGGAAGGCATTATATTGGATAAATTAGGTTGAGGTTAACTAGAATACATTGGCAAATTTGTACAATTAATACCGAAGTTTCTTTCAATGGAAAGAAGCACAAAACACTTGCAAGCTCAGAGGATTCTTGCAAGGGTTGAGTTAAAGGTGTTGTGGCAGAGGAGGATTCGATCAACGGCAAAAATGTCAAGGGATAATCTTTGACCATTTTGATCAAGCATATATGTTGGAATATTAAATCTACTCCAGTTATTCACGGGCCTAAACTGCTTATGTGCTAATTCACGGTAATACTGTGTGAGTTTACATTGTAGTTGTACGATTGGTACCTACCAATGTATGTTATCCTCACGAACCTGTTCCGCTTAATATATGATTGGATTCGCCATCTCTTCAAATTTCAAGCTTTTAGAGAAGTTGGAAAATTTACACCAGCCCTGTGCTTGTGCACGGTCCGGACTCTAGATAGCCTGTAACCAATCCATCAGGGATGTTCCTATCTTGAACCTCCAATGCCCAAATCAATAAACACACAGATAATACAAACAACTAGAGATCTCGAGTTATTCTCTGTGGTTCATATCGCCTCTTTACTTGTCCGTGCACCTTTTAATTCCAACGAACAACTGCTCACTTCACTGGACCTGATGATTGCAAAACTTACAAAATAATGCTGGGGAAAAGGAGTGAACGTTTTCATGTAATCCAATTTGGAGCGGGCTGGATGGTGGATGGGCATTCATCGTAGAGTGCTGGGAAACATACTGTTACAATAGAATTTAGGAGAGTGTGTCTGTAGTTCATTATTATTAGCTATTGTCTTCAATGAATAAATTGTAAACAGGTTTTAAGCTGAAATAGTTAATTACCAACCTGAATCTAAGTAAAGATCAAAGTGAACTCATCAGCAAATATATTTACAAATAGAATATATTTATGCAAGAGTCAAATTCCAAGTCAATCAGATAAGATGCAAGACGAACAAAACAAAGTTCAAGTCTGATCTAGATTAAAGTTCGGAGTCCAAGTTGTATAAACCATCTGCCAAGTCTAACCATTGAGCTGTCATGCCAATTACTGGACACTAACTTATAGCTTCTATTGTTGCTTAGAACTCTGCCTCAAAATTGCTGATAACACATACATCCAGTCTACCACCCTTTGATGATTCCAAAACGTTTTTGATACCATCCACCATCACCATTCCATAAGTACCACCATTTTGCCCCGTTGAAAACCTCCATCCATACATAAATATTAGATAGCCATGTATCATGTCTTTGTTGTCAAGGGAATGTGTACCGGTCCTGCTCTATATTATTTGTCTTATGCTAAATGGTCTTTAGTGTGCGTATTCACTATATCAAATTGACATTTTTTGTAACAATTCTCAAAACAATATCACTTTTAAGCTATAACAATGCACCAAACAATTTCAAGTTAAAACTAAATTTGTTATAAAAAATGAAACAATAAATTAAATCACCAAGAATAGTATCACTTGTAGCATCATACTCTTCATGGTGATACAATTATTGTATCATTTTGTTTGTGAAAATATGTAAAATTGTTTATTGGATTGTTGCAACTCAAAAGTGATATAATTTTGAGGGTTGTTACAAAAATACCAATTTAATATAGTGATAATTGTGCAATAAAGAGAAGATTTTGAGTGTTAACAAGTTATTCAAAAAGAGCGACAATAAACATTGAGGGGATCGTTATTGTTTTTTTTTTTTTAAGGCAAGCAGCTGGGTTTGAACTCATGACCTAGTAGTACCATCCGCCAAGCTCTAATCATTAAGCTGTCATGCCATTATTGTTAGATTGAAGTGCCTCTGTGACTTACAAAACAACCCCACAAAAGGTGTTCCATTTCTTTGACCCCTTGGAAAGCTAGTTTTCATTTTTTGTTAAGTTGACATATGATGGAAGATCACAAGTTCAGAGGTTTTGCACTCCCTCCCCCAACCCACTATTCTTTCACCATTTTTATAGTTTTTTAATGAAAAAAATTAAACACACCCTAAAAAAATAAAAAATTCTGATCTACACGTTTGCCCGCCTCCTTTTAGATCGCCCTACATGTGTATTACAATTTATGTTTTGTGAAAATTTGTTGACTTACCTACCTTGACCCACGGGAATTTTAATCATCTTCCTTATTCATACCTTTTTAGACTTCTTTCAACCAAGAATTAGGACCCTATCTTGACATGCACGGAAAATGGATATTATCTAATGTGGAGCGTGGGGGGCTCATCTTGGCAGTCCACATTTCCTCTAATTCGTATCCTTACGACGACTTCTCATACATCCTGGGGCCAACAATAGGTATAAATCACGTCATGAGAGTGATTAAAGGATTGATTGTTACTTATGAGGAAGAAAAGTTACGGCAGGTCTCTCATGCAACTACTTTAGTAGCAGAACATTTTGCAGGGTTACTCCCCAACTTGGAGACGGTGATTCTAGTACTAATTAGGTTCTTTGTTGAAGATTTGAAGCAAGTGTATTGTCCTATGGATGCTGTAACGAGTGAACGTACCTTCGAATGTAACTTGTAATGGTTTTTTTCTGTGGTCTGGGGAGCCCATTTACACCCCGCGCTTGCCTTTCAAAAAAAAAAAACATCAGATTAAGACTCGCATCAAATTTTCTTTGGTGACTTGTAGGCTTGTATTACACGCGCCAAAGATTCCAAATCTTGGCTAATGAAATCCATTCATTATTGGTTGATGAAAGAGCTTGAACCATTTATACCCTGACTCTGCGGCTGCCATCCACAATTTTCACTTATAAGTCCACATGTTATCCTAGTCAGATTTTCCATATGTAACCAGACCACTTTTAGTTTCATATTTTGTTCCACTGATCATGAAGATAAATGCAAAACAGAGATCAAATTGTTGTGCCTGAGCCTACGTGGACCTTTGCTGGAAACAACACCATATTTCCCAACTTATCTGATCAGTTTGAGCCACTGAGAACAAATTTGATTAGCTGGTTTTCTCCCATTATTAGCTTTCAATTGTCAAACCAAATCTTCTATTATGGACTTATAAAAACCAGCTATTTGAAACAATTTTTACAGCACTTTGATTCAATTTGAAAAGTTTTTGCAAGTAGCGTTGGTTTATGGCCGGATCAAGGGGAAGAATTCCAATGGGTCCTCGGGTTTTGATGGGTTTTAGTGATGGCGTTTTATTATCTGATGAGTCTGCAAGCCTCAGGGATATTGCTTTCGGGTTATTTGAGATGGGAGATGACTCGCTGGATAGCACTTGTAGTTTTGAGGAGATTGGGTGGGATGACAATGGTGAAATGGATGAACAATGTGGTGCACAGAGCAAAGCATTTTGGGAAGAACAACATCAGCTTTTACATGTAAGTTTCTTATGTTATTGTACACCTTATGATCTTTAGCTGGCAAATTTTATATTTCTTTACAAATGTTCTCCAATTTGCAGGTCTTTTTTTTTTTCTTCCTAGTTTTGCATTGTATATTAGATGACATTCCTAATTCAAGTTAACATTTCTAATTTACAGGCAGCCTTTAGTAGGGGTAGCAATGTTGAATCAAGAATTAGGCAAGCTGTTAGAGTGGCTCTAAAGGAGTCCAAGTTGGCTGGAACAATCTGTACATGCCAGAGGCCGGTTGGCGATGGCAACTGCCACAATTGCCTAAAGAGAGACATCTCTGATAGGCTCTGTAAAGTGGGCTTCAACAGCGCCATTTGCAAGTCCAAATGGAAGAAGACCTCATCAGATTTTCCATCAGGGGAGCACACTTGCATAGATGTTTTAGACAATTCCAAGAAAGGGGAGGTGAGGGTAGTAATTGACTTGAATTTTCGTGTTGAGTTTGAAATGGCAAGAGCTAGCGAGGAATACAATCGATTAGTCAATGGGCTTCCTGAAGTTTTTGTAGCCAAGGCTGATAAATTACGTAATGTGATCAAGATTCTTTGTTCCGCTGCTAAGAGATGCACGAAGGACAACAAAATGCATATGGGGCCATGGAGGAAGAAAAAATATATGCAAGCAAAATGGTTTGGAACATATGAGAGAACAATGTGTGCAACGCCTCAATTCGAAGCACTCGTGAGTAGGTTGCAGAGGCCAGCGAAGTCTTCCTTGTTAACTTTTGACTTGTCAGAGAAGGTGCCTAGCTTGCAATTTACAGCAGTTGCAGTTTTATGACCTGAATCTGAATTTCTTTCTTTTGATTGTACTCATCTCCCATTGAAACTTACATCTGAAGAGGATGAATTCAAAAGGCTAATGCACAGAAATGATCTCACATTTGAAGAGACTAGTGCATCATTATTAACAGTGCTAATGTTGCTCATCAATCATCATATTGCACAGGATTTAGAAGTGCTTACAATTACTAATCCTATGGTTGATTGTGGAGAAGTGAAGTCTAACTAAGGCTATATTGGATAAATTAAGTTGAGAGGTCATTCGGTGCATCTTTTGGCAAAGTAGTATAATGTTCAAGTTTCTTTCTAAGAAAAGAAGCACAAAACACTTGCAAGCTCAGAGGAATTTTGCAAGGGTTGAGTTAAAGGTGATGTGGAAGTGGGAGGATTCGATCAATGGCACAAGTGTTAAGGGAAAGTCTTTGACCACTCTGACCACGCATATGACAGCCCCTGTGCTCGTGCCCAGTCCATCAGGAGATGTTCCTAGGATGAACTTGGCAATGCTCAGAAATACATTTAAACAACAAATAAAAAAATCTGTGAAGAGCTCATTTAAACAAATCTGCTTACTAATTACTACATTTAAACAAATAATCTGTGGAAGTGAGAGGAAGTCCCAATTTGCTTCGATGAGGGAATTCCCAATTTGCCTCGATGATACCAGCTGTTGCGATGTTGAGCGAGAAATGCTTGAACAAATGAGAAAGAGAGAGAACGAGAGATTCAAAAAGAGAGGGTTTATGTCGTGACCGTTAGATCAGATGATGAATTGCTTCAAATAGATCATCCACCATTGATAACACAATTTAAAATCATGGCTTAGAATTGTATCACATAGAAGCAGTAACTATATAAGTAAACTAATACAATTATTGCTACCGTTGAAGAATGATACAATTAAAACTTTGATTGTGTTACAAAATTGCAATTATGGCGTAGTGTAACCGATCAAAATACAAAACGAAGTTTGATTAAAAAGTGATTCTTAGGTCAATTTTCCATCAATATAAAAAATATGTCATTCTTGAAAGGAGAAGGCCTAAATAAGAGTAGGAGCAAACAAGGAAGAATTTAAAATCTAAATCTTAGATAAGAATGCATTATTGATTGAGAGAGCGTTCAAAGTCACCTGGATGTCCTTATTTTTTCTTTTCTTTCTCCGTTAAAAAGACATTGAGAGAGTGTTCAAAGTTCACTTGGATGTCCTTATTTTTCTTTTATTTTACTGTTAAAAAGTCTTTCCAACATTTCAGGCCAGCCACTAGCTAACAACCAAGTTTCAATAAAGTTTTCTCAATTAGGTTCAATTTATCTGCAATTTTGGAATTCAATTATAATATGCCAACTATTGAAAAGATGCAACAAATGATGCAGAGTGAAATGACTCCACTCTATACCATCATCATCAAAATTTATTTCTGATATTTTTGAGGTCGGCTACATGAACATAAAAAAAAAAAATCCAGGAGTCACGATTATCAGCAATTTTGAATACAAATGCAAAGTCAAATTTGCTTTGCTCACCCTCTTTCCTTTCTCTTTCATCAACAATGTTTCGTTTTGTCTTCAATGGTGGCTGATCCCACTGCCACCTTTTGATTACCACTCTCCTACTTTACTAGATTTTTTTTTTTTTTAATAAAAACTACTTTGTCTCAACAAGTCCAAATCTCTTCCACCTCCTTGTCTCACTTTGTCTCACATCTCTTCCATCCACACCACCAACCACCATGAAACTCCTCCTCCTCCTCTTCCTCATCTCACTCCTCCAACTTTCATCCTTACAGCCAATCTCATCAAACCAATTCGTCTTCAATTCATTCAACTCCACCAATCTCTTACTCTTTGGCAACTCCACACTTCAATCCAATATCCTCTCCCTTACAGCCCCTTTGCATTTTTCCATTGGTAGAGCTCTCTACCCAACGAAAATCCCAACTAAGCCTCCCAAGTCCACTTCTCTACTCTCCTTCTTCACTTCCTTCATATTCTCCATCTCCCCAATCAAAAACACCCGTCCAGGCCATGGTCTTGTTTTCTTGTTCACACCACAAGTAGGCATCCATGGTACTGGCTCAGTTCAATATCTAGGCCTGTTCAATAGGACTAACAATGGTGACCCCAACAACCATGTTTTCGGTATTGAGTTCGATGTGTTCAAGAACCAAGAGTTCAATGACATCAATGATAATCACATTGGTGTCAATCTTAATTCACTCAGTTCTATAGCTTCGAATCCGGCCGGGTATTGGAGAGACAAGGATGGTTTGTTTGAGGATCTAAGATTGAATAGCGGTGTCAATTATCAAGTATGGATTGATTATTCAAATTCTATGCTTAATGTTACTATGGCTCCTACTGGTGTAAAAAGGCCTAAGACACCTTTGCTTAGCGTTCCAATTGATCTTTCTGATGTTCTTTTGGATGAAATGTATGTGGGGTTCTGTAGTTCAACAGGAAAGTTAGTTGAAAATCATAGACTTTTGGCTTGGAGTTTTAGTAATTCAAATCCATCAGTAGGTGATATGTTATTTACTTCGAATTTGCCATCTTTTGTTCCTCCAAATAGCTCAGTTGTTCGTTCGAAAGGATTTATTGTAGGAGTTATCATGGGAATAATCTTTGTTGTGAGTTTAGGTGTTGCTGTGTTTATAATTTTGTTGAAAAGGAATAGAAAGCCAAAGAGATTGAGAGAAGAGATGGAAGAATGGGAATTAGAGTATTGGCCGCATAGAATGAATTATCAGGATATTTACACAGCAACAAAAGAATTTTCTGAAGAGAATGTGATTGGTTTTGGAGGCAATGGGAAGGTGTATAAGGGTGTGGTGGAAGGAGCTGTGGTTGCGGTGAAGCGATTTATGCAAGAAAGTGAGGATGCATTGAGGGAATTCTTGGCTGAAGTTTCGAGCCTAGGGCGATTAAAGCATAGAAACTTGGTAGGATTGAAAGGTTGGTGTAGAAGGGAGAAGGGGAGCTTGATTTTGGTTTATGAATATATGGAGAATGGGAGTTTGGATAAGAGAGTGTTTGATTGTGAAGAGCATTTGATGTTGGGATGGGAAGATAGGCTTAGAGTACTGAAAGATGTGGCTAATGGGGTTTTATACTTGCATGAGGGTTGGGAAAGTAAGGTTCTCCATAGGGACATTAAGGCTAGTAATGTGTTACTTGATGTGGATATGAATGGCAGATTGGGGGATTTCGGGTTAGCTCGAATGCATGGACATGGGAATATATCAAGGACCACTCGCGTAGTTGGCACAGTTGGTTATATGGCACCTGAAGTGGTTCGAAGTGGAAAGGCATCAACACAGACTGATGTATTTGGTTTTGGAATACTATTACTTGAAGTTGTTTGTGGAAGAATGCCTATTGAGGAAGGGAAGCCACATTTGGTTGATTGGGTATGGGAACTAATGGAGCGAGGGGAATTAGTGCTTGCACTTGATAAGAGATTGAGAGTTAAGGGTGGGTTCGATGTTGAGGAGGTGGAGAGGGTGCTGCATATAGGTTTGTTGTGTGCATACCCAGAAGCGAAATCTAGACCAACAATGAGACAAGTGGCAAAATTGCTGGAAGGAAAGCCTAATCCAGAAGACTCTGTCGAATGGGAAGGAATTGAAGTGTATTTACTTGATAAAATGAAATCAACTGCAATGTGGTCCAAGTATCGTCATGGTCTGCGTTATGGAAAACATCCCACCTTTGAGGAGCTTTGAAAGTCCCTCTCATCATTCATGTCCGCCCCTTGGTCAGATGAAGAGATAGTAGAAGGTCGGTGACCATGGTTCGTCCAATTGTGAATGATTCCTGGTGACTGACACAGTATAGGCACTTTATGATTGGCACATTGGATGCAAGAACATCAAAGAGGGGTTTCGTTTAACTTCCAGCAACGATTTTTGTATAAATGTTGTGTTTTGTTCCAGTGAAAAGATTTACATTTTCATGTACAATTATGTTTCCATTTCCAATATGAAGCATTTGGAGATTTCATTTTGTTCATGTTGTTTACAGACAGACAGTCCTTGTTTCTTGGCTCCAATATAAACATTGCCATTCAAGTCACCAAGGTCCTTCAATTGATGAATTAAAACATCAAGTAGGCTTTGAGACCAAGTAAAGCTGTAAAGAGCTAATTTGGTGAGCATGTGCTGCAAAGATAATTTGTGCTTTAAACAATGATTTTATAACTTTAATCTAAGAGAGTTGGTCAAATGTTTTATATTTGGCTATTTGAGCTCAAAGACATTGCTTGGAAGGTTATGGTTCCTTAGTCAAATTAAGAAACACAGTTTATCGCCACTACACTCAACCCCAACTACATTATGGTTTGTAGGCTATGTGTTGTTTATCCTTCTATGTGATCTAATGGTTGGAAGTTGGAACCTTTATGTTGTTCACTAAAATATCATTACGGTTAGTTTCTCCATAAAAAAATAACACTAACTGTAACCATGATCATGATGGTGGCTCTGTCATAAATCATCGGAAAAGTGAATAGACAGGAAATATGAGTTGTGGGGAAGACACTCAATTTTAAATCTTTGTACGGCAATGGCTTAATTATATATTTACTGGTCGTGAGTGTCCGCTATGCGTCATATAATTATTTGTTTAATATTATTTATTTTTAGGATTAAGTATATTTGAAACTTATCTATCCTTTAACGATTTTACATTAAATCTATATGCATCAAGCAAATTGTTGATTAACACAAAAAATGAAATAGTGCTAATACTTAAATTTTGTGTATCGCCTATTGGTCTAACAAAAATATTTTGAATTTAATTTTGTGTGCGCTACACATGCTATTCACACGCCCTTAAATGTTTAATCATTTAAATCAATATATTAAGTTTATTCAAAATGCAAAATGCAAAAAAAAAATAAAAAAATTCATGAATAATATAGGAAAAAAAACTTAGGGGCTTAGGTATGAAGAGGAGAGAGAATGCAATGGAGAATGAGTTGATTAACTCGGATGAAGAGGAATCAAGTTAATCACTCCTATTGCTATCGCAAAGTCAACATGGGGTGGTTGGTGAGGTTGAGGAAGCGGCAAAGGTCATTCCAAATCCCCCTCTCCCTTCAAGCCAAAATGAAGAATAAATGTGATCTGGCCATAATTACTCGGTGAAGCATGAGATACTGTTTTCGTTCGCTGCAACTTGGCATAATCATCTTGCGTCAATTAAAAATCAAGGTGCACCAGTGAAGCTTCCATGGGGTTGCAGCAAGGACTACTTGGAGTGTTTCATGACATTAGTCATCCGTTCATCCGACCACCAACGACTAGGAGGACGTGTCCCTTAAGAAATAAATTGTTTATATCGCAAAATCGTGTAATTGATCTATACTTTAACAAATTTGCAAACATTTGGATTACAAAATTTAATTATTTTACTAAGATTAGTGTTTTCCTTGCAAAAGAAGTTGGTTGATGAGGCTCTTGAGTTGGTGGACGTCTCTATTGAACAAGGCAAGAATGTCGATAATGTTGTGTTGCTCATGACTCAAAAGAAAGTAGGTGACCCGCTAAGACAAATGTCTGCGTATGTCACCTTCACAGATAATGAGGAAGAACAAAAAGTGGTCCAAGTGGTGATGGTGGTGGGCTTCAAGTGGTGGTGTAGCAAGTGGTGGTAGAGGAAGGGGTGATAGCGGTAGAGGTGCTGGTGTTGGTACAAGAGGCAGGGGAATGGGTGCTAGTGGGGAGGAATGGGTGGTGGTGGTGATGACATTGAAGAAGTCCTGATTGGTGGAGGAAGTGAGTACAGGACCAAGAAGAGGCATGACAATATCACTTAAACTCAACCTCAGCAAAAGACTAAGAGGACTTGGTCCATACAATTTTGATTGTTGTAGAATTTATAGTTAATGAATTGTAATGATGTTTATGAAATGAATTTTGATTTCACAATTATGATTCTCTTCAATATTTATGTATGATTTGTATCATTGTAGTGGTTACAAAGTTAGTTGTAATTCATTTAATCTGAAAAATTGGATTGATGATTCTCTTCAGTATTTATGTATGAATTTAATAGATTTTATCAATTAACCCCAAAAATTGGACACAAAGTCAAAAATTAATGAAAGCAAAACTTTCTAACTACAAACGCAAGAATCACTGTGAATATTACTTTCAAAATCGCAGAACTTGCTGTGAAGAATAAAATCAAAATTGCAAAATATGACGCGTTAATGACCTCAACAACAAATGCAGTTGAAGATGCGAGAAAATACACACAATCGCAAAATAGTTTGTGAATGAGATTACCAGACTCGCATGATCCTCTGCGATGGGACAGATTCTAAAATCTGTCCATTTTTGTGATTTTTTTATTTTGAATATGTTTTTATTTTTATTTTTTTCAATTCCTATGGTTTAGATACGCTTTTGGTATAGTTGATTTATACCTATTAGCGTGATCCTCTGCGATTGGATAGATTCCAGACTCTGTCCATTTTTGTGATTTTTTTTTTTTTTTTTTTTTTTGGTTTTTCAATTCCTATAGCTTAGATACACTCTTAGCATATTAGATTTATTGCAAACCCCCCATTTTAAACTATACAAGATGAGAATGTCAAAATTGGGGTTTTACTGTAAATTAAATATGCCAAGGGTGTATCTAAGCCATAGGAATTGGAAAGAAAAATAAAAAAAATGGACAGAGTCTGGAATCTGTCCAATCCCAGAGGATCCTGCAAGTTTGGTAATACCATCCGCATGATCCTCTGCGATTGGACAGATTCTAGACGTTTTTTTTTTTTGTGATTTTTTTGTGTTTTTTTTTTTTTTTTTTTTTTAATTCATATGGCTTAGATCCACTACTGCATATATTTGATTTATTGCAAATCCCCAATTTTGATATTCGACAGAAAAGTAGGTCGTTGTAATTTTGAAAGATGGATGTATTGGCTTCAACATGTTTCGTGATTGATCTGTTATAACATATCCTCGGATCATCCTCGAAGCTGCCTTTTTTTTGTTTGGAAAGCGAGCTAGGTTTTAAGGACCCCAAAACCTTTATATAAATGAAACAAAAACAAAAACAAAAACAAACTCTCACAAGAAAGTGAATTCTAGTGAGAGTGAACATGGTTAGTAGGCCTATAAAAATCTTCAACTAGCATTGGCCAAAGAAGAAACTTCTTGTTTTTTTTATTCCTTTCTCCTTTGTTTACAATAGGCGTATTCTTCTGTTTTGGTCCAATTAGACTGCTTTGTCCAGAAGCAGACATATCAAGTACAAAAGATGGAACTTAGAGTTTTCATCATGTCTGAAAACTAAGAAATGATCATCGCGTATAGAATGACGTTCTACGAATTTCTTCCAGCCTTTGGAGAATCAAATTTTGCCACTGCCTCTGCTCAACTTGACTTTCCACATGTTATTGTATCGATCACTAAGGACTACTGCATCAGATAAATCATCACTGAAGTTTCTAGCAAACTTTGGTGGGAGCCCCTGCAGCATTAAAGGTTCACCCTACCCTCATTCCACATTCGAAGCTACAAGTCATATTAGTTTCTAGCTCCATTAGTAGCTCATTTCTGACTTGGCTCCAACTATTATTCTCATCATAACTTAGGAATTGCATATGCATCTTAATCCACAATGACCATCAGCGAGTACATTTTGAATGTTTTCAACATAATCCTGAATCCATATAGGAATTTGCTTCATAAACGTAGTTTTCATTTCCCTAATATTTTGGCTTAGAAACACTTTCTTAACTTTTAAGCTCCTCTTGTGTCTTCGCGTACTCATGACCAGAGGGTTTTTTTTTTTTGGATTTCACATGCTTAGACAATTTCTTATTGTTGGGTCTCCCCTGCCCTTCATAAGTTTTGTTAGTTTGATCATTACACTTGAATTAGAGCAACTCAAATCTAAAAGTTTCATCTTCAATACTAGCTATTGATCAGGAGTGGATTCAAAGAACTTTTGCTTAACATCATTGACTACTGGATCTATAATCACATCCGCAGTTGTACGAAAAAGGTGTTTTGCCAAGTTGCATCCAATGCCTATGTACGATAGACAATGGAACTTGTCCTGTACGAGTGAGATATTTTGTCATTTCATGAGCACAAGACAACCCATGAGTGATTTGAATCACACATTGACACTTGACTGGGTTATTGCCCACAAATTCAACTTCAGACCTACAAATTTCTTTTAGAATCAAGTCAAAAGCCTTGTGCGACACAAACCCATGAAGTTTTCCAGATGAGGGTGATATATGCTCTTTCTTGACCTTTGTCAGATTTTTTTTGAAAGTCGCTCAATCATGCATGACATGATCCAAGTCCAAAATGCGTCTTGGATCATGTCATGCATTGTTTTCCATGCATTATAAAATGTGCATTGGGAATTATCCAACATTTTCTTTACCCTAGAGTGTACACCTTCAACGTGACCAATTGTCCATTGGCCAAAATATATAAAGTGTCGTTCCATGCATTCACAAAGAACTCCTGATGCAGTTTCCAAACTTTCCACAGATAGTCCAAACACTTGGGATGCGATGCCCATCTTTTCTCGAACTTAATAATTGCCCTTGTTTCATTCTTGCTCTGTAGTTGATTTATACAAATCCAAGAAAGATTCAATAAACTCTTCCACCCTTCATTATCCTCAAATTGTCCTTGCGATTGTTCTCCACATCTATACTTACATGCCACCTACACAACAACCTCATTGCTTCTGAGAATACTTGCTCAATGAGTTTGATCAAACCGAGCTCTTTGTTAGTCACAAACACCTTTGACAATTTGTCTGACTCATACACTCTTAATAGTTTTTCCAATGCCCAAGTGTACGACTGTTCATTTTAAGAAGACATAAAACAACAACCAACAATAAAAGTCTTGTTGGTCGACATGACACCTACAACCTCAAATAGCAGCATCCGATAATGATTGGTTTTTTAGGGTAATCCATAAGCATCATTGTTGAGTAACTTTGCTAGTTGAATTGACTCGGGAAACGACCAAAAATATATTGGTGATTCTATTCTGATCGTCAACTGTATATCATTCAATATAATTATTCTCGCTCAACAAGTGCATTGTGGCTTGCAAAGTTGTCATGCATTTTACTTGGAGTGTCTTTAGCTGATGAATGACATTGTAAACAGTATTCAAATATGACAAATTATTGGGAAACATCTCTTTCAAACCGGACAATATGTAGCGAAGGGTTACACCCAATATTGATATGTTATGCAAATATGCGGTGCTTTGTTGAGTCCGCCAGCAAAGAATGACAAAGAATAAATTTTGATCGTGGATGATTGTGGGTTTCACAAGTCACTCAGCTTCCAACGATCATTACCTTGTGGCACCCCTCTAAACTGAAATGGGCACCCACACTTCTTTTTACTGGTCGATCGACCTACTTCCAATTTTTGCCTTTCATTTTTCTTAAGTTTCCCTCCCCTCTCACATCCCAAGTGGATCTTTTCTTTACATATGTTATCTGGATTTTGATTTAGTGATAATCAGAACTATGTTATTATCCCTACCAACACCTTGACACCAAGCTATGAATGATGCCTTTAAATCAAGTAACAGTAAATAAATGATATAAATCCAATATAGGATTACTCAAAAGGCCTCAGGTTGCAGTTATAGTATCCTTTCACGCCTCTGTAAATATGTCTTCATATTATTACATACAATCTCAGTGAGCCTCTCATGAAATTACCTAAGCAAAATCAGTTTCTAATTGTTGTTAGAAATGTTTTCAGGCAAGTTTATTACCTTGTTACATTAATTTCTAGAATCTTACGTAAGACTTTGGCTATGGTATAACAGTGAGGTGTTACAGAGTGAGTTCCTCAACGAACCCAGTCAGAGTTTGGAGGAGTGTGAAGATGTAATAAAGCTAAGAGAGGAGACGGAAGGACATGAGTTGCTGTTGGAATTCCTATTGCAGATGCAGCAGAGAAAAGAGGAAATTGTTGCTCAGCTGCAAAATAAAATTTGTTGTCTGTCGTCCGACATTAAAGAGGTTTTGAAAAAGCAATTGTTCCACACCAAGGCGGGAGGTTCATACTCAGAACTGGACAAGATTGATTATTCCTCACTGGAAAATATACATTATCCAGTGCGGAATCCTATTAGAAATGAGGACTTGCCTAATTTCGGGTCCAGAAAATGCTTAAGATCAGGAAATAAGATGATTAAAGAAGAGAAACATGATGAGTATCATAGTGACATTCATAAGTCAGAGACACAAAAAGATAATCAAGGAAACATTTATCATGGAGTCTGCTTATTTTTCAACAAGATCAAGGATGATAAAGTCAACAGAAAAAACATTTACCAGGGGTTCCAAGATTAACAGCAATGGGAGAGAGTTGTTTTCGATTACTGACAGAAGTTCAGTAAATAAATTAGACTCCAATGAAGGGCATAGTGAAGGTGGAAGTGGATAGATAGATCCTTTCCTCGATGGTCTGTGCAAGTACCTTTCCTTCAGTAAGATGAAAGTTAGAGCAGAACTGAAGCAAGGGGATCTGCTAAACTCTTCCAGCCTAGTACGCTCGTTAAGTTTTGATCGTGACCACGAATTTTTTGCCACAGCTGGTGTAAATCGAAAAATCTAGGTCTTCAATTATAATATGATCCTTAATGAAGATCGTGACATTCATTATCCTGTAACTGAGATGGCAAGTAGATCAAAGTTGAGCAGCATATGTTGGAATAGTTATATAAAAAGCTAGATTGCTTCTAGTGATTTTGAAGGTGTTGTGCAGGTAGGCCGTTGCTTATGTCTCATGCCAATTTCGCTTTCTCCTTTCTATAAATAATCAAATCACTCTTTTGAAATGATTTCAGATATGGGATGCTACACGAGGTCAGATCTTTATGGAAATGAGGGAGCATAAGAGGCGTGCATGGTCTGTTGACTTTTCATCGTCAAATCCGACAAAGTTGGCTAGCGGAAGTGATGATGGTGCTGTTAAGCTCTGGAATATCAATCAGGCAATTGTATTTTTGAACTTGGTGGTTGTTAGATTTGAAACTAAACATACTGCGTCAGTAAAATATTCATTTCGAGTCTGGATGTGTAATGAGTTATTTCTCTTACATGGGGTGCAACTGCAGGGAGGAAGCATCAGTACCATAAAGTTGAAGGCTAATGTATGCTGTGTTCAGTTCCCTTCTGATTCAGCGCATTCACTTGTATTTGGTTCAGCAGATCACAAGGTCTATTGCTATGATCTTCGTAACACAAAAATGCCTTGGTGCACATTAATTGGTCATGATAAGACTGTGAGCTATGATAGAAAGGATCCAAGTCAGCACATCTTAGACATGGATCTAGGATCCAAGTTAGCATGTCTTAGCCATGGATCCATGTTAGCACGTCTTAGCCATGTCAGCAAGAATCACAGAGAGTCATTAAGTGATGAGTTGTAGTTTGTTATTCTGTTATGATGAGCTGTAATAAGTCTCTTAAACTCAATATGTAACCTGACACATTCATATAAATAGAAGTAAACACTCGGCATTTTCTCTGTCAAGAAATGCAGAGATTCATTTGGATATAAGAATTTCTAACTTGATATCAGAGCTATTGAGCATCTCTTCTTTAATCAATGGCGACACAATCCTCATCTTCTTCTGGTTCTCTCAATACAGGTCAGAACTCTACTGTATCTTCTACTCCTTCATATCAAGTCTTGAATCTCACTCTGCCAGTGAAACTAGATAGAACAAATTACATATACTGGAAATCACAAATTGAGAATGTCATCTTTGCAAATGGTTTTGAAGACTTCATTGAAGGAATTTCAGTTTGTCCACCAAAAGAATTAAGTTCAAGGGTTATCAATCCTGCTTTTGTTGCTTGAAGAAGACAAGATCGCACAATACTGAGTTGGATTTATGCCTCTCTTACACCAGCCATAATGACTCAAATTGTTGGTCATACCACTTCTATCTTTCTCAGCCTGGAAAGCTTTAGAACAAATATTTTCATCTTCTTCAAGAGCTAGGATTATGCAACTACGGTTGAACTTACAATCTACCAAGAAAGGATCATTGTCCATGATTGACTATATAATGAAAATCAAGAGTGCAGCAGATAATCTAGCGGCCATTGGTGAGTTAGTCTCAGATCAAGATCATGTAATGAATCTTTTAAATGGTTTAGGTACTGAATATAATGCAGTAGTTACAACAATCAATGTCCGAGATGATCAGATCTCGCTTGAATCAGTACATAGTATGTTGTTATCTTTTGAGAATAGACTTGAGCAACAATGCTCTGTGGATAATATTTCACCTATTTCAGCAAACTTGGCTAATTCTGGTCATAAATATAGTAGTGGTCAGTCATATGGACAACAATTTGGTCGAGGTTTTGGCCATGGCAGAGGAAGGAACTTTGGTGGCCAGTCTAATGAGGGACGTGGTCGTGCCAGGAACTTCAATGTTCAACAGTATGGACAACACTATGGACAGCAATATGGACATCAATATGGCTCCAACCATGGCCAGCACAATGGTCATACCAGTAATCACAACAATAGACAGTCAAGTGATAGACCACAATGTCAGTTGTGTGGCAAATATGGGCATGTAGCTCTTGCTTGTTATCATCGTTTTGATGTTAACTTTCAGCACTCAGTGGGTTCCTTGAATTCTAGATCTTCAACTGATTCTAAATCAACCATACCTGCATTGGCATCAGTTTCTACTCCTTTCCATAATGAGGGCTGGTACTTGGATTCAGGAGCGAGTCATCATTTGACAAATGATCAAATGGGTCTTTCTAATTCCTCTCCCTACATGGGTTCAGACAAAGTCACAGTTGGCAATGGTACTTCTCTTTCCATATCTAATGTTGGTTCCTTAAGTTTCTCCTATTCTCCTCATAGTTCATCTTCTCCTTTTCTTCTAAAACAAAATTTTCATGTCCCATCTTTATCCACTAATCTTATCAGTGTTGCAAAATTTTGTGCTGATAACAACGTGCTTATTGAATTTTGGTCTGATCATTTCTTTGTGAAGGAACCACATTCGAGGAGGGTTCTAGCTCAAGGCAAGCTTGAAAATGGTCTATACAAGTTACCTGTTGTTCCTGCTCCAATGATTGCATTTGCGTCTAGTTTGAGTACCTCTGATATGTCTAATATGTCCAGTATTTCTTCTTGTATTGCTAATATTGAGCAATTATGGCATTACAAACTTGGTCACCCATCAGTTGATATTGTACACCATGTATTGCAACTTTGTAATGTTCCATTCAATAAATCTCATTCATCTATTTGTTCATCTTGTCAACTTGCAAAAAGTCATCACTTACCTACGTCTTTATCTTCTTTTCATGCATCTAGTCCTTTGGAACTTGTTCATACAGACATCTGGGGTCCTGCATTTGTTAAATTTACATCTGGTGCTCGATTTTTTATTTTATTTGTAGATGATTTTTCAAGGTTCACTTGGTTCTTTCCACTTCAGTCCAAAGATCAGGCTCTGTCTATGTTCAAGTTGTTTAAGCTTCAAGTGAAAACCAATTTAGCACTTCCATTAATGTATTCAATCTGATAATGGGGGAGAATTCAAGGCTTTTAAATCCTTTCTATTAGAATCTGGTATCGGTCATCGCTTCTCTTGTCCACATTCCTCTTCACAGAATGGTAGAGTGGAACGTAAGCACAGACATGTTGTTGAAACAGGCCTTGCTATGTTGGCTCATGCTCATATGCCATTCCAGTTTTGGCAATATGTTTTTCAAGCGGTTGTTTTTCTTATAAATCGCATGCCAACTAGAGTTCTTAGTCATCGATCTCCTTATCAGGTTCTACTTAATCGTCTACCTAACTATCGAGCTCTTCATGTCTTTGGCTGCCTCTGTTTTCCCTTTACTCGCCCTTACAATAGACATAAGCTTCAATTTCGTTATGGTTCTTGTGTTTTTCTGGGTTATAGCTTAGATCATAAGGGATTTTTATGCTTAGATCAAGTCTCTGGTCCGGTGTATGTTACACCTAATGTGGTGTTTGATGAATTCAACTTTCCTATGCAAAGCTCTCCTTCCTTGCTTCCATCTGTTTCCACTTCCAATTCTCCTGTGATTTCTTCTTTTATTCCTTCTCCTCTGCCTTCCACTTGTTCCTTTTCTCCTTCTACTGCTCCTACATCGATCTTCTGATCCTTCATCTACTGATCCTATATCTATCCCTACACCTACACCTACACCTACACCTACACCTACACCTACACCTACATCTCTTCTTCCTACACCTGATGTTACTAACTTACTGCCAGCTTCTTCTCTTCCTCCTCGGATGATTACTCGCTTTATGGCTGGCATTTCTAAGAAGAAACGTGTGTTTGATTTGTCTGCTGTTAAAGTGTTTGAACCCACCACTTTGCGCCAAGCTCTTAAGGATCCTCACTGGATTCATGCTATGGAACAGGAGATATCTGCTTTACATAAGAATGGTACTTGGACTTTGGTTGATCCTCCTAGTGATGTGAATGTTATTGGTTGTAAATGGGTTTATCGACTCAAATACAAGCCTGATGGGAGCATTGACAGATATAAAGCTCGCCTTGTTGCCAAGGGTTTCAATCAAACCTATGGCTTGGATTATTTTGAGACGTTTAGTCCTGTAGTCAAGACTGCAACTATTCGTATTGTTCTCACCATTGCGGTCAGTTTTCAATGGGACATTCGACAACTTGATGTTCATAATGCCTTCTTGAATGGAGATCTTGAAGAACAAGTTTTCATGGCTCAACCTCCTGGTTTTTTAGACAAACAATTTCCATCCAAAGTTTGTCAATTACGGAAGTCTTTGTATGGCCTGAAACAGTCTCCTCGTGCTTGGTTTTCTAAACTTAGTTGTGCTCTTCTCAACTGGGGTTTCATTGCTTCTCAGACTGATAGTTCCATGTTTGTCAAGTTTGATAAGCATTCCATTCTTATCTTGTTGGTCTATGTGGATGACATCATTGTTACAGGAAGTTCTTCGAGTCATATTTCTTTCTCATTGCTCACTTAAACTCAGTCTTTGCTCTTCGTGACTTGGGGCCTTTGTCATACTTCTTGGGTATTGAGGTTCATCGTTGTAATGGTGCCCTGCACCTCAGCCAAGCTAAGTATATTTCTGATCTTCTTACCTGTGCTGCTATGGTGGATTGCAAATCTTCTCCAACTCCGGGAGTTGTTGGTAAACTCTTGTCACAGTTTGATGGCACTCTTCTTATGAATGTCACTACCTATCAAATCATAGTTGGTGCTCTCCAATATGTCACCATGACCAGGCCAAACATTGCCTTTGCCGTAAATAAGGCTTGTCAGTTTATGCAAGTGTCTACGACGTCTCACTGGTTGGCTGTCAAGCGCATCCTGCGTTATCTGAAAGGTTCTTCTCATGATGGTGTCACGCCCCGATTTTCGAAGGAAACGAAAATCCCAAAAATCCACGTAGGATTATCCGTTTCCCCCAAAACTCGGGACGTAAAAATTCAATAACACAGAAACAAATAGCAGCATGAACTAAACATCTGAAACAATAAAAATCTAACCCGGTGAGACTCTGACGTTGCTAGCTCACTAGCGGAACTCCAGTACGCAGCTCAAAATCTCTAAACCTGAAAGGCTAATTGGCTACATTCCAAAAGGAATGTACCCAAGAAGCAAAAGCTCACTCGGGTCAGCAATAAACTTGGTGTGAGAAATCGTCATCCCAAAATCAATATAAATCCGCACATGACAACATCAAAATAAACAAAACAATAAACAACCACACCAGGTAGTTCCTCCATGAGGCAAAGGTGTTATCATCCTAATAAATAAATATGCATTATTTATTACTAATAAATAAAATTTATGAGTTATCAATCCTCACAACAACAATACATTTCATAATTATATTAGATTATTATTGAAATATTAACAAAACACATTTTCTACCTTTAGGAAGACAGGTAGTTCTCATTCAATGGTCGAATGAGCATTTAGTTTCTTCCTTTAAGGTAATCACGCACATACACAAAAAGAAATCTTGCTTCTTTTCCACAATCGCACCATCCTCCTTGTGCCGAACACACCTCACCCAAGTGTGCCTCCCTTGCCTTCGAAACCACTCGGAGCGTACATGTTCCAAGTGGGGTGCCACCTCGAGGAACATGTCATCTCACCCGAAGTTCGATCCGTGACAAGTATTCTTCCTAAATCTACACGTACAACCGAACTCACATGGAACGGTGCACCGATATGCAAGCAAGTCTGCATACCCATAATAATATCACCCGTATACAAGCAAGTCTGTATACAAAAATTTCTTTTCTTTTTACATTTTTTTTTCGGAGTTGTGGAAAAGAGCATAAAAAAACTAAAACTCAAAACTCTTTTATGGTGACACTTTGTCAACCATAAGTAAATCAACCACAGTATCCACCGTTCTTTCGGGGAACAAGTAATATTTGACACATTGCCAATTCACACATCTCATCTCTTTGCATCATATGAAAAACAATATGCATACCAATTCGCATAAAAATACAAATACTCAAGCTAAAACAAGTGCTCAGTTAAATTCCAGTACAGCACACATAACTTAAGTTGTTTGAAAACATTCACAAATTCCTAGTTAGCACCAAATAACTCCTTTGAGTATTTCCATACAATAAAGAGATATGAGATTTCCAATACCATTCACCAAAATTTCATGTTTGCCATTTACAAACTAAGGTCCCCACCGTGACAAATCCACATGCACTTATGTGCATAATGCAAGTAACACATTGGTTTATAAAACATTATACAAACTACTCCCAATAGCCCTAATTACATATTAGCGACATTTATATTTGAACTTCTCTTGTTCTACTTAATGCTTTATTATAAAAACATTTGGGCCCTCTGTGCGAGTGTCAACTTAGACAATCTATTCAAAGTTCTCAATGAGGATCCTCTTCTTTATTTGTCATCTACACAAGTATGAAACACTTTGTCACTCTCTTGCCGCAATTGGTACGTAGGTCATTGATCCTAAAATGGCCCTGCTCTTATGCTAGACTCAGTTTTGTCACACTTGAAATGGAAGACATCCATTAACCCTATTGCTCATTATCTATTGAGTCAATTTTTCCTTCCTTGGCTCTCTTTTCATTGCTCAACATAAGGGTTATTCAAGTGAAGATAGCATGTCAGGCAATCATTCCTACAATGATGGTAAATCACAAAATAAATTTTTTTGTAGCTTGCAAATTTCTTACCCTAGATAAGAGGACTGCAGCTAAACCTAACCTCTTCAATTAACAATATTTGACAAATTATTGAAAACCCTACTTCTCATCATTCATACACTACATCCGGGTTTCACATATGTCACCATAATTCTACTGCTTTGGTTGCATACGCATACTTTTTAATTTCATGATTTTATCAGCCTCTCAATCATGTAACCTCACATGTTTAGCAGTTCTCACATAATGTCCCTCAAGCATATCTTAGATAACCAGCGCAACGTCCTAGATTGCGTTGACTACTATCGCAGTAGTCGTACACTAATTATTTGACTGAACACAAATTTAGAAAGCAATCAATCATAGACTTCAATGCCCGTTCTTAATTACAAGTGGAATCTATCTGATTCCTTTGCACACAATTACTGAAAATGAATTAGCAATTGCTGAAAATTGAAAGAACCTAACAGATCCCATAAATGTATAGATAGCATGCAGTAGAACATAATAAGAAGTTGAAAGCTTACTAACTCAATTACCCAATCAATCATTGAAAAGGAAACCCTGCTACTGATTCAACAGAGTTCCCATCAGTAAATAGAATCAACCCCAAGATCAAAACTCCCCAAACACACGGATCTTTAATTGGAAAAATCCCAAATTTCAAACAGCATTTTCAAATGAACCCAGAGAAGAAACAAAACAACATTTTCAAATGAACCCAAAAACCCCAATTTTAATCCATCCAAACCTCCCTAAGATGACAATACCAATCACAACATCAAACCCCTAAACACACTAAATCGCCAGTAAGCCATCAAACACACCAAAATCAACAAACAAAGATATGGGTATTTAAAAAAAAAGGAACTCATATAGAGAATGAAAGAAGACTCACCATCTCAACCTCTCGACAATAGCATGACATCCTCAACTGTGGCTGCAAAAGATCCATTTTCACAATTGCTAAAGCAACAGAGCCAATCAGAACCTTGTTTGCTTTGATTCTAAACATTGAAGGGTGCACTGCAAACTCATCAAAAGATTTGTGCCCCATTGTCTGTGCGAGCTCGTGACGAGCTTCTTCTGTTTGCATAAGACCATCATTCTCAGCCCTTACCACCGCATTCATCTCCGTCTCACTCAACCTTCTCTTCCACCCTCGCTGAGCAAACCCTCAAACACATCCACGTTCTTCTCTTCCTTCTTCCTCCTCTGATTCACATCGTAACCACCACCATAGCCACAGAATCCTCTCCACTTTGCCCTGTGTCTGCCTCTCGCCTGCAAGCTCATCGCCATAGCCCCTTCCTTCATCTTCATCACGCCATTCCCCATCGCCGCCATCGAAATGCAACAAAAGAAAAAAAAAAAAAAAAAAAAAAAAAAAAAAAAAAAAAAAAAAGAAAAGGAGAAGGAAAAGGAGGAAGAAAAAGTTTTGTTTCTTCTCTTTTTTTTTTTTTTTTTTTTTATATATATATATATGGTGGGTGGCTATTCGCCCCCACTGAACTCTGAGGACACCCGCCCTTTAACTTCACAAAATAAAACCCTAATCATTATTTTAATGAAAGCCCAAAACCAAGCCCAAATACAAATAGGTAACAACTCATCAACATTAGGGTTTACAAAATTTTTGGCTAAATACACGCACACACTTTATTTTATTTAGTAATGACAAACAAAAATCTTTTTCCCAATAAATGAGATTACAATATACGCCACAATTAATAAATAAGAAATTTTTTTATATTTATTTAATTAGGCGGGTATTACAATATATACAACTCAAAAGAATCTCGTCCCGAGATTCGGTAGAGGAAGATAAGTAGGAAATTAATTCTTAAATAAACAAACTACACATCACATGGACAAACAAATAGCTCATACGTATGCCCATAACTTAATGAAGACAATCACACAAAAATATAAAAAAAATTCAGTAAGTACAAAAATTACGGGGTGCTACAATATATACAACTCAAAAGAATCTCGTCCCGAGATTCGGTAGAGGAAAGAAAGTTAAGCGAATTTCGAAAAATACAACTTGTCAAACGAAAGAAGATTTTAAAATAAAAATTTCAATTGAATTTTTAGTTGCATAAATTTTAATTGTCATTGAGAAAGTAGGGGTGTTATAGATGGTTTGCTCATTCATCCGGCTCGTGATCTTGCTATAGAAGCCTTTTCTGATGCTGATTGGGGATCTAATCCTGATGACAGACGAAGTTCAAGTGGGCACTTGGTTTATTTAGGAGGCAATCTGGTCTCTTGGTCTGCTTCCAAACAACGTGTTGTCTCCAGAAGTAGTGCTGAATCTGAATATCGTGGTCTTTCTCTTGCCACTTCTGAGGTTCTCTGGCTACAAGCTTTGTTGAGGGAGCTTTGTGTTCCTCTTCCTCGTCCTCTTGTTCTCTCGTATGACAATATTAGTGCTTACCATCTTGCCAAGAATCCTGTCTTTCATGCACGGACCAAACATATTGAGATTGATCTTCATTTCATACGTGATCATGTTCTCCGAGGTGATTTGCTTCTCAAATTTGTTCCAACTACTGAGCAGCCTGCGGATCTTCTCACAAAACATCTTCCAAGTGCAAGGTTTACTTACCTTAAATCACACCTTGGTCTTGTTCCCTGCCCCATGCACTTGAGGGGGGATGATAGAAAGGATCCAAGTCAGCACATCTTAGCCATGGATCCAGGATCCAAGTTAGCATGTCTTAGCCATGGATCCATGTTAGCACGTCTTAGCCATGTCAGCAAGAATCACAGAGTCATTAAGTGATGAGCTGTAGTTTGTTATTCTATTATGATGAGCTGTAATAAGTCTCTTAAACTCAATATGTAACCTGACACATTCATATAAATAGAAGTAAACCCTATGCATTTTCTCTGTCAAGAAATGCAGAGATTCATTTGGATATAAGAATTTCTAACTAGCTATGTCAAGTTCATGGACTCCACCACTCTTGTTTCTGCATCTACGGATAATACGCTCAAGCTTTGGGATTTATCAACCTGTACATTGAGAGTACTCGACAGTCCAATCCAAACATTCACCGAGCACACAAACAAAAAGGTTATTTCCCTTGCCACTATATTATATTGAGCCTCATTCCTGTATTATGAGCTTTAATTTGCCTTTAGCCTTCACGATTAACATTATATTAGCTGTTTTGTTTTCATTCTTATTATTCCATACAACTATAGCTATTATTTTCATGTCATTGTATAGTTTCTATTTGAACGAATATGTATAAATATAGGATTCACTATAGTTATTATTTTCAAGTTTTTTTAATGATCTATATACAAAACTCAAGTAAATTTATTTTGCACTTTTCAAGCACCAACATATACCTTTTTTGAATGGTTTATATATATAGATCCCTCTAAATATGAGTACTTGATGTTGTCTTTGATGATACATGTTTTGCTAGTTTCAGAATTTCGTGGGTCTATCGTTATGTGATTGAAACATTGCCACAGGCTCTGAAACAAATGAGGTAATGTAAAAAATATAAGTAAAGTTAATTCATGTCTACTTTGCTTCCCAACAGTTGAGATCTTTCAATTTGTTAAAATCATCATATCAAAGGAATTATGTAGCATAGAGACAAAGATTTTCTATGAGCTTCCTCGACTAAAATCATGGGCATCACTACATCTTTTAGGTTGACTAAATTACTCAATCAAATAACTTCTTATCATTGCGGCATATAAATTTTGGGGTCTATTTAATTATTTATTCTGAGATAAGTAACATATTTCTTTCATATGATTTAAGTATCTGTAGTATTCTTTAAACTTTTTTCCTTTTATGTGAATGCTATTTATTTGTATTCATTCTCTCGTATCTGCTACGAAGTCTGGAGTGTGATTTTGTCCTCAAATATGCAACTTAAATGTTGTAGCCTGTAGTGACTCGTATAAGGAAAGTTGTTTTCTTCAATTCAACACTACACTACAAAAAAAGGCACAATAGCTACAAATGGAGAAATTCTAAATGGCGAGGATATGAGCGAGGGGAGGGAGGTGGCAGGGTGAGGACCGTTCACCTCCCTCGAGATGCGTACACAAAAAACGACGGCACGCATCCTGAGGGAGGTGAACGGTCCCCACCCTGCCACCTCCCTCCCCTTGCTCATTTCCTCGCTCGTTTCCTCGCCATGTAGAATAACTCCTACAAATGTTAGAGACGGTAGTCTGATTTCGTCTCTAATTAAAAGATTCGCGTCGGTAAAATACCGTTACTAATTCTTTTGGTAGCTGACCAATACCATAATCATAAAAATTGTGCTTGTGACGTGAAAACTGTGGCTAAATTCAAAACAAACCATAAGTAATTAAAGCTTTGCGACGGCATATTAGCTGTCGCTAAGTTTTACAAATAAAAACTGGTTACTACGGTATAAGCCGTCCTCATTACATAAAACCTGTATTTGTGAAGAGAAAACCGTGGCTAAATTCAGAACAAACCGTAGCTAATTGAAACATTTGCGACGACATATTAGCTGTCGCTAAGTTTTACAAATAAAAACTGGTTGCTACGGTATAAGCCGTCCCCAGTAGATTTTTTTGAAAAAAAAATATATACAAAAAAAAATAAAAAAAAAAATAAAAATTGGGCGCGAATAGGTTTGGGAGGTGCGCCCAAAGCTTTTTCTTTTTTTGAAGCCAAACCCCAGCAGAGCTAGATTGCAAGAGAACATCTCCTCGAGTCTTGAGAGGAAGACATTAGAGGAAGAGCATCTCCTTGAGAGGGAGGAAGTATTACAGATCTTCAACGTCTACGAAGACAACCTTCACCTCCACATGATTGTCGAGCTCTGCGACGCCTTGTCGAGCCACTACGACCGCCTGACTCAACATGTCTTCTTCGAGATCGTCGAGCCTCTGCCACCGTCTGACTCACCGCGTCTTCTCTGAAGCGGAGGCCACGGCGGTGATGCTGCCGCTCTTGGAGGCTATCGCGCATTGTCATAACTTCGGCGTCGCGCACCGTGATATCAAGCCCGACAATATCCTCTTCGATTCTAAGAGATTCTCTGTTGAACAACTTCTTTGTAAGTCATTTTCTCTATCTCACTCTGTTAATTACTCTAAATTTCAGTGTTCTTTAACATTTAAAAGATTTTTTAGGGTTTTAGAGTACCATTTCTCGAGTGGGTTGATTCAGATGTATTCTCAATTGAGAGCCAAACAAACTAACAACTCTGACCCACATGTTCAGAGTGGGTTGATTTAGATGTATTCTCAACAAGGGACAAGCTCAAGGCCGCAATGAGTCCTATATCAAGCAGTTGTCAGATTACATAATACCAGCTCTAGTTGAAGCATTGCATAAGGTCATCTTAGTGTTTTTGGTTATTAAATATGCAACTACCAACATTCTTCTTTTTGGCTAATGAGGCATTGATTGCATTTTCCTTACAGGAGCCTGAGATAGAAATTTGTGCAAGCATGCTGGGTGCTTTGAATGAATCCATTCAGGTTTGTGGACCCATTTACGCAAATTCTGGCTCCAAACAGTAAATGTTTTTCTATTATGATGTTTCTTTTCTTGTCATAGTACCAATATAAATATACCAATAGAAAATGTTTCTTATCTTGTGTTTCTTTCATGTCTGACCCTCGGGGTATGGTGCTTCTTTCTGGCTAAATATGCCTATTATGTGCTTGTGTACTGTTGTTGCTCAGAGGCTACAGGATGTAGTACATTGTTCTTTTGATGCATCTTATTCACCATCTCTTTTTTTGGCTTTGTTTTATCTCCCACCATCACATCTATGTTTTGCAAAAGGGAATGCCTTTACAGAATCACGTAATACTCTTCTTCCATACTGGACTATGTATCGACTTGTGGGATGAATTGATTTTTTTTTAAAGTGTAAAATATAAATATATTTTATGATTGATGAAGATGAGCTATTCATTGCTTAAAAAATTAGTTCTGCAGCCAATGAAATATCTTAAATAGTCTGTTACTTATTGACTCTTGTCATGTTATTAAAACCTAATATCTAAAGTTTTTGATCGTTGCCTTATCTTGCAAGCTTTACACTTCTTTATGTACAGATTTCTTGACCACTTCTGGATGAGAACCAGGTGAGAAGCATTGTGGAAGAGATAAAACAAGTGATTACAGCTAGCTCTACTAGAAAAAGTGAAAGAACAGAGAGGGTCGGAGCAGAGGACTTTGATGCAGAGGAAGGGGAGTTACTTAAAGAAGAAAATGAGCAAGAAGAACAAGTTTTTGATCAAGTTTGTTTTCAGAAACCCATCTCAAAATGCATCATTCACATGGCATTGTTGCTTATATCCTGTCTCACTGAATCTTCTGCATGCAGGTTGGTGATTGCTTAGGAACTTTATTAAAACATTCAAGGCTTCTTTCCTGCCATTCTTTGACGAACTTTCAACATATATTACACCTATGTGGGTGAGTTCCTTTATAATACAGCAGTACACCTTTTATTTTTCATTAAAATTTTAAACTTCCAATTAGATACAGAAACAAAATCCTTTTCCTCATATTCGTGTTTAACCATGCCTATTATCTGTTGCTTGTTCCATGTCACTGCTGTTTCATTTTACATGGATTTTATGTACAGGGTAAAGACAAAACAGCTGAAGAGAGACGGATTGCTATTTGCATTTTTGATGATGTTGCGGAGCAATGCCGAGAAGCTGGTCTTAAGTAAGTGTACATCTGTCAGGATCATAGTATCTAAGTAGCTAGTTGGATGTTCCCTTATCATTGTGTTCATTCTATTATGTTGGTGGCACAGGTATTACGACACTTATGTTCCTTTCCTGTTAGAAGCTTGCAATGATGAGAATCCAGATGTTTGACAGGTTTGCTTCTGTGTCTATTTTGCAATTGTTTGTCCCTTTTCTTTTAATTTGTGTCAGGATTTGCATTATTATTTGTTGGAATGTTCTCAATGGTGTTATTGTTTTTCTTTTCAGGCTGCTGTTTATGGGATTGGGGTGTGTGCAGAGTTTGGTGGTTCTGTTTTTAAACCTCTTGTTGGAGGTAATTGTTTTATTTCTGCAGGCAGTTCAGGATTTGTAATGAAATATCTTAAATAGTAAACTTTATCTATTTTTCTCCCAATAGAGGCTCTTTCAAGAATAAATGTGGTGGTAAGACATCCCAATGCTCTGCATTCTGATAATGTGATGGCATACGACAATGTTGTTTCGGCTTTTGGGCAGATATGCCAATTCCATCGTGACAGTATAGATGCTGCTCAGGTATTGTTTTCCGATTCCTTGTGTTTATTGTTGCTTGCTATTTCCTTAGTTGCTTCCCTTTTTCTTTGCCAAGTGACTGTGCACTGGCCTGTATGGTTAGTCTGATAAATTCTGTCAAGCTTTATGTAGAAGGACCAATCGTTAATGTTAATGTTAATAGCCCTGTTCTGTATGTTTGGCTTGACCCTTGTTATTGTTTTATGTTGTTGGCAGGTTATTCCTGCTTGGTTAGGATGCTTGCCAATTAAAGGTGATTTAATAGAGGCTAAAGTTGTTCATGACCAACTGTGTGCAATGGTTGAAAGGTGAGAAATGGTTTGACCTAGTGCAGTCCCTTCTCTCGTTCCAAGTATCTGAATGTTTTATCTATTTGTAATTTATTTGAATAATTTTGTTAAAACAATTTCAAATTTTTATTCGTTTCCAGATCCGATGGAGAGCTTTTGGGTCCCAATAACAAGTACCTTCCTAAAATTGTTACTGTTTTTGCTGAGGTAATTTATCTTCATCTGCTATTTGTCATTCAATTTTTTGGAGATTGTTTTCTTATACAAGAATGCTCCTTACTTTATTTAAGATTGTTTAAAGTCAATTGGCAGCAGGTTTAAATGCTAGTATTAGCAGCATTTAAATGCTGAAGTTCAATTGACTATAACTTTATGAGATTTGTACTACATAGCTTAAGCATTCAAATCTGTGTGCTATTGAACAATACGTTTCTCATGCATTACTCTTTCAAATTTTACAGGTTTAGGCGTTGCTGAATTGATATTGGTTTTGAAGTGGAAGATATGAAATTTTGAAGTAGAACACATTTTGTGGGATGATCAATATGGTGTGCAAGATAGGGGTGGGCACGAGACGGGATGGGATGAGATGGACCCATCCCTATCCCATCCCGTTCATTCGGGATTGGGACGGGATAGACCTCATCTTGACCTCATCCCATCTCAAACGGGATCGGGACGGGATGAGCACGTACTAAATAGTCCTACAATAAAAAATAACAAAAAAAGTTTTATCTCACATTACTCACACACCAATAATGTCAAATTTATATACATATAACTTACATCATAAAGAATAATAGATATTAAATAAATATTAAACTTTTTTTTGGAAGGCAGATAAATATTAAACTTCATTTAGAATTAATGATTCAATTCATTTAGATTTCATATATAATTTCATCTTACATTGATTTAATTTCAACACATCCTAAACCTTAATTTAGAAGAGTATTTTGATTAAAATTAATAATAATAAATATTAAATAAATAAATTCGGGACGAGAAGGGATAGGCGGAATTGAAAATCTCCATACCGATCCCATCCCATTCCAGATCGGGACGGGTTCGAGATCGCGGGATGGGATGCCCACCCCTAGTGCAAGATCACATGAATTGTTGTATGTCTCGTTTTTGTGCAGACAATTACTATGATTTATGTAGTTATTTAAGTTTAAGCGAGTTATCATCTCATATATATAATTTCAATTTGAGGTTGATAGAGTATAAAGTTGTTTGAGATTGTATTTTTTGTGATGGACAAGTTATTGATTATACGAACAAGGTTAGTGTATTAGTCATCATTTACGGTGAAAATTAATATAATTGTGTTCAAGTTTGAAAATTTTTTTCTGAATGACAAAAAAAAGGCAATGAGAAATCTGAAAATTTATAGAAAAAATTAATTTCATTATAAAAAATGAATTTTCATTAGTAATTTTTTTAGCTACAGCAAGTTAGTGTTAGCAACGGCAAATGCCGTCTCTATTTTGGCCAACTCAGCGACGCTCAGAAACTGTTGCAAGATAGTCACGGCAAATGCCGTCTCTATTTTGTCAATTTGATACAGTTGTAGCCGTCTTAGAAGTTGCAACTTAGCAATAGTAAGCCGTCGCCAAATAGCAACGGCAAATGCCGTCTCTGTTTTGTCAATTTGATACAGCTGCAGCCATCTCAGAATTTGTAACTTAGCAATGGTTTGAAGCTGTCGCCAAATAGCCACGACAAATACTATTTCTATTTTGTCAATTTGCGATAGCCTTAGCCGTCTCAACATTTTAAAAATCGTCGCCAATGCTGCTGTCTCAAATAAAACCTTGGAATTTAAATTTGTTTAGCGACGAAGTTTTTGCAACTTAGCAATGGTTATAAACTGTTGCCAATTAGCTACGAAATAGTACACCGTTGCTGTTATATTGGAGCGACGATTCAAATAGCTACAGTATTGCGATGGTCGTTGAGCTGTTGCTGATTCATTTTAGCTACGCTATTTTGATACTTAGCAACGGTAAAACGCTGTTGCTGAATTTACTTTTTTTTGTACCGCTATTTTGGAAAATCAATTTATGTTACTTTGGTTCCATTAATACCTAGGAATACAAAATAGGGATGGCAACGAGGCGGATTTGGACAAATCCATCCCCGCCTCGTCAGGGATTGCGGATCCCCGAATCCGCCCCGAACATTCGTTTATATGTTTTGTTAAAAACCATCCCCGCCCCGCCCCAATCAACCATTTTATTTAAAAAAAAGATGTTGAATGAATTAGAACACCTCTCCTCCATTTTTAGGTTTTTAATTAGAACACATCTTGAGATCTGGCTACAGAAAGAATTAGAACATTTCTTCTTCAGATCTGGCTATAGAAAGAACAAACACCCCTCCTCCATAGGTTTTAAAGCGAATCTTCATCCAATCTTACTATTCGACTGAGATTTTGCCAAAGATCGAACCAAAGCAAAGATCTGCTCTGCTGCGGGGAGGTGAAGAGGGAGATGAGAGAGCAGAGAGGCTGAGGCGCTGAGATCTGTTGAACACTACGAACCCCTATCTAATCGTTGTGACCTCCTCCTCTTGAATCCTATGAAGGATCTACTGCTGCCGAAGGATCTGAGATCGAGATCAAACCATCCTCATCTCTCCGCTTGCCTCGTCACAGATTGAGATCTCAGATTTGTGTTGTGTGTGTTTTGGGGGAAAGAAAAGAGAGAAGATGAAACCTGAGGGGAACCCAAAGACGAATGGAAGAAAAGAGAAGAGTGATTAGATGAGTTTGTGGAAGAATGGAGGAAGAGTGATGGATCTTTCTTCATCAATGAAAGAAAAATGGATGAGGAAGAGAAGTTTTTGTGGGGAGGCGGAAGTGATAGACAAGAGTATGGTGGATGGAGGGTGGTTTATGATTTTATGATAGGGTTAGGTTTTTTCTTCTTTAATAGCTAAGGATATTTTAGTAAATTATCTGTATAAACTGATATTCGCAGGGCGGATATGGCCAAATCCGTACCCGCCCCGAATATGTAACGGATATTGTTTGGATCTTCGAAACCGCCCTAAAAACCGTTAAGCTAAACCCAAATCCGCCCAAACGGTTTGGGTGGGGCGGATATCCGTGAAAATCCGCCCCACTGCCATCCCTAATACAAAAGGATAGGAGGAGCAACACATCTAGGAAGACGAATGTGACACTCCCATGTAGACGAAAACTGTAGACAACATATCTGTTACACTTCCTTTGGATCAGAAAACTGTAAACAACATATCTTTGTTGCTTGCATGAAGACGAATGCGGCACTCCCATGGCTGACTTAGGATCTTTTCTTATAATTTCTAAATTAATGACTGACATCTCCATTGTCATGATAGATGTGTTTGTCAATAGAAAGTGTGTGAAGGGAATCAAGATTTTGCAACCAGGGTGATGTGGCATGATACGGGAAGGTTTAAGCATATCTCGAAATCCTTATCCTCCCAGATCATATCATGTTAGGTCACCCTGATTGCAAAATCCAGGTTCCCTTCGGTATGTGAATGCCTCTTTGGATTTATTCAAACTTTTGCTTCCACGGTACGAGTTTTCAAAATATTTGAGAATATTTCATTTCCTCAAGTTACTGAAACAAACATACCCCAAGGGTGACAATTTTCAGATTTTTTTTTTTGGAAATGTTTTGTTTTCGCCCAAAGCAGTTACAAGCACTTGAGAAAAACACGTTTTTTTGCGAAGAAATTCGAGGCAAACAAATTTTTCAACAAAAAGACACACCCACCATTGTTGAAGAGAATGGTGGATATTGATGGAAATGGGTACTCAAATAAAGGTAGACCATTACTACAGCAACTTCATGTCATGGGAGTATTATGATCAGTTTGGCAGCGATGGTAGTAATGGTGTACCTTTTTTAGATATTCTGTGCACGTATATCATTTTTGTAGGATGTAACTAGGACATGTAGTTCATGATTTTATTGTATTAGGGAGACGTTTACTATTGTAAAGCTGATTTTCCAGTATTTATTAGTACCTATCTTCCCGTAAATTATTAGTGTATTTCTGCACTTCCCTACCTTTTTTTTTAGTTTCCACACAGGAAAAAAATTCTGGAAAGTTTTCCATTTCTCAAGTGACCAAAACTTTAACCAAAACAAAGCCACAAACCTTGCCTTCAACTAGGAAGGCACGATGATCAAATTATCAAAGACATTGATTCAAATGTATCATTTCTACTGGCTCTCAGAAATGTCTAGTTTTGCTTCTAAGCCGTGCTGTTGTAATTTTGAAACAGGTGTTTGTCTATCACAAATCTTTACCTATGCCGGTGTTGTCTTACAAATTCAGCAGTGAGGATTCCCTGTCTAGTCAGGAAGTAGATGATAATTCACATTTTATCTCCTGTCTTCTGGAGAGACCAGTCCTCTACATTGGTTGCTGCAAATTCTTTAGGGGATATAAAACTTTTGGAGATGGTATGATTTTATCTACCAGTAGCTAATCTCTTATTAGAAATCTGTTGTGGCTAATATACCATAAAGCAGCGGAGTCAGTCTGTGTAAACTAACAAAGATTCAGGATAAACAAGCAGATAGTAAAAGACATCGCCATTATCATGATCATATACCATATTTTGATATTTGTAAGAAATTGTTTCAGAGTAAGGCTAGAAGGGTAATTTTGTTTACCAATTCATTGTACCATACAATAAAAGATTCAAGCGAAAACAAAATCTGGATCGTTCACTCATTTATTCTGATTTTATCAAAATCCTTGATACATGTACATTGAAATTAGACAAGTAGCTTTGTGAATCACAGACTCTTTCTAGACTTTTTGTTCCAATATGATCAGCTAGGATTTGTCACATACTTAAAAGGAACATGCGTCTCTTACTACTAGTAGCTGGTATGTTAGCATCTTAAATGATCTCGTGGTATTTTTCTGAGTAAATGAGGCAAATGCTAGTTCAGTTTCTTATATTACAGCTTATGAATATTGCTTCTAGATTGTGTGATCAATTTTTTTCGCCTTTGTAGCCAAGTCCTTAGCAGCTGTATTGTTGTCTCAATTGATAAATACTACAAATCAATGTGTGCGCCTATTATAATCTTTGCAATCACATTTGTAATACCTTATACTTCAATTGTGATCTTTAACTTGGGAAATTTAATATTTATTATATAATAGTTGACTCAAATTCCTTTGCTGATTATGCCATGAATATCACGAGTATTTTTAGCATTTAAAAAAATTGAGGTACAGGGATATGGTCAAGGACTAAATTATATTCATATAAAGGTTTGGGAAACCCCTGCTCGCTTTCCAAAAAAAAAAATATAACAAATACCTGCAACATGTTTGCAATTTCTAACTCTGATACCTTGGAAACAACCAAGTATCATTAAACTGGTCCTTAAAACTGAAAAAATTTGTTTCAAACCAAAAACTGTGGTTGTAATTTTTAACTTGTGGCCTCTTGGAACATGTTTGTTAATCAATTGATTAGACCAATTAATCATATTAACAAAAGGTTGTTCCACAATGTGATTCGCCATGTTAGCTACCCATAATTAACTTATTTTCACTAGTAAACCAACAATGACACTTGATATTAAGTACTAATCCAACCAAAACGTGGGGAAACTCCGTGGTCTCCACATAATCCTCACTTAATTAAGTTATCAACTACAATTTTTATATAATTAATTCACTAAAACCATGCTGTTTGGTGAGATGGCATTGTGTCCCATTTCCATCCAATAAATAAACTTCCCTAAATAAGCCTATCTGATTTCCTAGTCAGATCCTCTAGCTGTGCCACTTAACCCTATATATCTTGTGCCCCTCATTTCATCAAGATAAGATACACCGATTTTTTTAGCTCAAATAATGCAAAAAAAAGAAAAAAGAAAAAAGATCAAATTATTATTTGGGGCTGAATCTATGTGGATCGTTGTTGGAAACACCATTTACTGAACTTATCTAGCCGTCGAGCCACTGAGACCTGCCATGTGGACGGATGTTTCGGCGAGGTCTCATATAGTCATGTTAATGAGCTGGGTCCTATGGTTCATTATCATCAGTCAATGCCCATGACTTATATAAACCAGCAATGTTGAACAATTTTAAGACACGTGATTTACTTTGCAATTTTTTTTTTTTTTTTTTTTTTTTGTAAGAGAGATCAGAGGTGATCATGGGAGGACCAAGGGGAAGAATTCCAATGGGTCCTTGGGTTTTGATAGGTTTTAGTGATGGGGTTACATTGTCCAATGAATCCGCGAGTCTGAGGGATATTGCTTTCGGGTTTTTTGAGACCGGAGATGATTCCCCGGATAGTAGTTCTAGTTTTGAGGAGATTGGATGGGATGATGATGCTGAGATGGATGAACAATGTGGTGCAGAGAGCAAGGCATTTTGGGAAGAACAACACCAGCTTTTACATGTAAGTTTTTTTTCATAGCTTAAGCTAGCAATCATAAATGTCATTTTTGGTTCTATTTTTTTGCATTATATATAGATGACATTCCAAGCTGTACTGATACAATTTTTGCAACATTTCTAATATGCAGGCAGCCTTAAGTAGGGGTAGCAATGTTGAATAAAAAATTAGACAAGCAATCAGAGGGGCTCTAAGGGAGTCCCAGTTAGCTGGAACAATCTGTACATGCCAGAAGCCGGTTGTCGATGGTGTCTGCCATATTTGCCTAAGGAGAGATATCTCTGATCGGCTTTGAAATATGGGGTATAACAGTGCTATTTGCAAGTCCAAGTGGAAGAGAACTTCGTCAGAGTTTCCATCAGGAGAACACCCTTGCATACATGTTTTAGACAATTTCAAGAAAGGGGAGGTGAGCGTAGTCGTTGACTTGAACTTTCAAGTTGAGTTCGAAATGGCAAGAGCTAGTGAAGAATACAATCGGCTAGTCAGTGCCCTTCCAGAAGTTTTTGTAGGCAAGGCCGACAAATTACGAAATGTGATCAAGATTCTTTGTTCTGCTGCTAAGAAATGTATGAAGGAGAACAAGATGCATATGGGTCCATGGAGGAAGCAAAAGTATATGCAAGCTAAATGGTTTGGAACTTATGAGAGGGCAATGTGTGCAACGCCTCAATTCAGAGCACTCACGAGTAGGTTGCATAAACCAGCTAAGTTGTCCATGCTAACATCCGACTTGGTAGAGAAGTTGCCTAGCTTGAATGTACAGAAAATTGCAGTTTTATGACCAGAATCTGAATTTCTTTCTTTTGATTGTAATTGAAGTTGAAAAAGACTACAGCATCACAAAATGATCTGACATTCGAAGAGACTATCAAGCATCATATTACAGAGGGTTTAGATGGGCTCACAATTGCTAATCCTAAGGTTGATTGTAGAGAAGTCCAAGGAAGGCATTATATTGGATAAATTAGGTTGAGGTTAACTAGAATATATTGGCAAATTTGTACAATTAATACCGAAGTTTCTTTCAAAGGAAAGAAGCACAAAACATTCTTGCAAGGGTTGAGTTAAAGGTGCTGTGGCAGAGGAGGATTCGATCAACGGCAAAAATGTCAAGGGATAATCTTTGACCATTTTGATCAAGCATATATGTTGGAATATTAAATCCACTTCAGTTATTCACGGGCCTAAATTGCTTATGTGCTAATCCACGGTAATACTGTGTGAGTTTACATTGTAGTTGTACGATTGGAACCTACCAATGTATGTTATCCTCACGAACCTGCTCCGCTTAATATATGATTGGATTCGCCATCTCTACAAATTTCAAGCTTTTAGAGAAGTTGGAAATTTACCACCAGCCCTGTGCTTGTGCACGGTCCGGACTCCAGATAGCCTGTAACCAACCATCAGGGATGTTCCTATCATGAACCTCCAATGCCCAAATCAGTAAACACAGATAATACAAACAACTAGAGATCTCGAGTTATTCTCTCTGGATCATATCGCCTCTTTACTTGTCTGTGCACCTTTTGATTCCAACGAACAATTGCTCACTTCACTGGACCTGATGATTGCAAAACTTACAAAACAATGCTGGGAAAAGGAGTGAACGTTTTCATGTAATCCAATTTGGAGCGGGTTGGAAGGTGGATGGACATTCATCGTAGAGTGCTGGGAAACGTACTGTTACAATAGAATTTGGGAGAGTGTGTCTAGTTCATTATTATTAGCTATTGTCTCCAATGAATACATTGTAAACAGGTTTTAAGCTGAAATAGTTAATTACCAACCTGAATCTAAGTAAAGATCAAAGTGAACTCATCAGCAGATATATTTACAAATAGAATATATTTATGCAAGAGTCAAATTCCAAGTCAATCAGATAAGATGCAAGAGGAACAAAACCAAGTTCAAGTCTGATCTAGATTAAAGTTCGGAGTCCAAGTTGTATAAACCATCTGCTAAGTCTAACCATTGAGCTGTCATGTCATTGGCCTTCCACTAGTTACTGGACACTAACTTATATAGCTTCCATTGTTGCTTAGAGCTCTGCCTCAAAATTGCTGATAACACATACATCCAGTCTACCACCCTTTGATTCCAAAACGTTATTGATACCATCCACCATCACCATTCCATAAGTACCACCATTCTGCCGTGTTGAAAACCTCCATCCATACATAAATATTAGATACATGTATCATGTCTTTGTTGTCAAGGGAATGTATACCGGTCCTGCTCTATATTATTGTCACTTTCATGGTTGGTTCATATGCTTCATTTGTTCCGTGTTGCGTCTTCTATGATGAAACTTTAGACCATGCATCGATTTTATTCATAAGCTTTGTGCTAACCTTCTATGAAGATTACTAAATTAAGCTTCTAATCTCCCAATGAGTCAGCCACTAAAGCCCCATTTCTATAGTGCATGTCAGGGATGTCAAGACTTCCTAATCATATTTCCACTTGAAGTTTACCATAATACCGTCCATTTGGTGGGAAAAAAGATTTGGGCAGGAGGAAATTGTGCATATATAGTTTACACAAGTGTGGAAACTGCAACTGTTAGAATATAAACGCTTGCACTCAATGTAGACAAGCTCAATTTCAAGATTGATTCACAAAGTTTTAAGTTTCATATTTCCTCAATTTTAGGTAGAAGTTAGCACAAGCTGCTTGTATATTCAGTCAATGAATACCAACACAATAATACAATTATCCTATTATTTTCTTTACAACAACAAATATTGATGAGGGTATTTCTACAAGATTGGGATAGGAGGTTAACTTTCCACTTTGCTAGTCTACTAGTCAACTTATCATACTAATGATGAATCCATACTCCAAAATCGTTCATTTATTAGTGAAAAAAGTCATTTGTTTTATGCTAAATGGTCTTTAGTGCTCGTGGTGAGTATTCACTGTATCAAATTGACATTTTTTGTAACAATTCTAAAAACAATATCACTTTTAAGCTATAACAATGCACCAAGCAATTTCAAGTTAAAACTAAATTTGTTATAAAAAATGAAAAATTGTTTCACAAAAAAATGAAACAATAAATTAGATCACCATGAATAGTATCACTTGTAGCATCATACTCTTCATGGTGATACAACTCAAAAGTGATATAATTTTGGATTGTTTATTGGATCACCATGACTAGTATCACTTTATGTAAAATTGTTTATTGGATTGTTACAACTCAAAAGTGATATAATTTTGGGGGTTGTTACAAAAATACCAATTTAATATAGTGATTATTGTGCAATAAAGAGAAGATTTTGAGTTTTAACAAGTTAATCAAAAGAGTGACAATAAGCATTGAGGAGATCCTTATTGTTTTTTTTTTTTTTTTTTTTGAAAGGCAAGTAACTGTGTTTGAACTGTGTTTAAACCCATGACCTAGTAGTATCATCCGCCAAGCTCTAACCGTTAAGCTGTCATGCCATTGTTGTTAGATTGAAGTGCCTCTATGACTTGCAAAACAACCCCAGAAAAGGTGTTTCATTTTTTTTTAAACACACCCTAAAAAAAAAAAAAAAAAATCTGATCTACACGTTTGCCCGCCTCCTTTAGATCGCCCTACATGTGTATTACAATTTATGTTTTGTGAAAATTTGTCGACTTACCTACCTTGACCGATTGACCCACGGGAATTTTAATCATCTTCCTTATTCATACCTTTTTAGACTTCTTTCAACCAAGAATTAGGACCCTATCTTGACATGCACGGAAAATGGATATTATCTAATGTGGAGCGTGGGGGGCTCATCTTGGCAGTCCACATTTCCTCTAATTCAAAGACACCTACCATATATTTTGTTCACGACAATTTGCATCTACATAGCTAAAAAAAGCAGTTTTAATACGAGCCTCACACGAATAACATCAGATTAAGACTCGCATCAAATTTTCTTTGGCAGACTTGTAGGCTTGTATTACACGCGCCAAAGATTCCAAATCTTGGCTAATGAAATCCATTCATTATTGGTTGATGAAAGAGCTTGAACCATTTATACCCTGACTCCGCGGCTGCCATCCACAATTTTCACTTATAAGTCCACATGTTATCCTAGTCAGATTTTCCATATGTAACCAGACCACTTTTAGTTTCATATTTTGTTCCACTGATCATGAAGATAAATGCAAAACAGAGATCAAATTGTTGTGTCTGAGCTTACGTGGACCTTTGCTGGAAACAACACCATATGACTCGCTGGATAGCACTTGTAGTTTTGAGGAGATTGGGAGGGATTTTTTTTTTTTTTTTATGAAAGGCAAGCGCGGGGTGTAAATGGGCTCCCCGGACCACAGAAAAATAGAACCGTTACAAGGTACATTTGATAGTACGGTCACTCGTTACAGCATCCATAAGATAATAAACTTGCTTCAAATCTTCAACAAATAACCTAATTAGTTCTAGAATCACCGTCTCCAAGTTGGGATGTAACCCTGCAAAATGTTCTGCTACTAAAGTAGTTGCAAGATAGACCTGCTATAAAAGTTCTTCCTCATAAGTACCAATCAAGCCTTTAATCACTCTCATGACGTGATTTATACCTAACGTAGGCCCTAGGATGTATGAGAAGGCGTCGTAAGGATACGAGCCACATCGAATCATGATAAAAACACCATTGAATGCTAGCACTAATCTAGCATCCATACAAGGTGCTAATAAGCAGGTGCATTCTACTTGTAGGATCATCATCAGTTACCTGAATTTAGGATTTGTTTTCTTGCTTCGAGAGGACCTTCGAGGTACATATGCCGTGGGAGACTGGACAACCTCACGTTCTTCTTCACTAGTGTTGTGCCTCACCTTAGCTGCTTCCTCTTCAAGCGAAGTATGAATTTCAGCGACCAATGCATCCGTGCCTATTCTTGCAATGCAGACCCTTAACGGCTTGGGGTGTTAGGCAATCCATGAGCATTGTGGGGTCTACCCCCAGTCCTCGTATACCAGCGATTGCGCGAAGCACCTCCACTACTTGCATTGGGTTTTCCTCTGAGTTAGATATGGGGGTAGACAGACCTGGCTCTGCTGCTACTTCAGCGTCTGAATCCGCAGCCTGAATCGCCGTTTCAATCCCATTGGGTGAGTAACCTGCAACCCTACAGTCATCCCTGAAATCTTTTAAGTGTTGCTCCTTAACAACAGCAACCAAACTCTGCTGCTCTGTGAGTAGTTGCTCCTGCGTTACAATCAGTGAATCATTGTCATCATGTGCTTGGGATTTCTGGTCATTGAATGTAGGAGTGCTCGTGCTCACTTGTGGCATACTGGTAGTGGAGTCCCTAGATTTGAATGTGTGTTTGCCAACGGCTGTAGTCCAGCCTTCCTCTCCGGATGCTTGAGTAGTATCCTTGCCAGTGTCACCTTGCTGAACCGGTCCCATTGTTGGTGTTTCTACAACCCCCTCATCAATCTCCTGTCCTTTGGCTTGATCTTTGTTCTTTTTTTGTTTGAAAGAATGCTTACCCTCAGCTATTTGCCATCCTTCGTCTAAAGCTTCACTCCCCTCTTGGTTGTCTGTGGTTTTCTTCGCAACTGCTCTCCAGTATTTGGTGGTTTTGGCTTTGGTTTGTTTATTCTTTGGGCATTGAGAGGAAGCGTGACCAAACCCCTTGCATTGGTTGCATTTAACTGGGCGCCAGGAATACTCCACGTCTATTGCAATGGACTTACCATCGTCAATAGTGATTGGAATAGAGCTTGGAAAACTGTTGTTCGCGTCGATCTCGACGCAAACCTGTGCATATGCCAACCTAGTTTTGCTCTCTGTGGCATTGTCCAACAGCAAAGGCTGCCCCAACGCACTAGCGATGGCTTGTAATCCTTCGGGGCTCCAAAGAAACAGGGGTACACCACGCAGATTTACCCAAATGGGAACCGAGTTAACCACTTCTACGTTGGCCTCCATGTAGGGTTGCCATGGTCTTACAATGAATATTCGGCTAGCAATATGCACTGGCCCCAACTCCAGTACTTTCGTTCTATCCTCTTCATTATTGAATCTGAATACGAAAGCTTTATCTCCATAGACGGTCGTGTCAAAATCGCTTTTCAAGCTCCATAAGCGCCGTAATCGTTCCTTAACAAAGCCATATGCAAGTCTCTTCCCTACGAAACTACCTATCAAATAACTTTCACATTCTTCCAGCCTCTTGCCATGGTCAGCCATACGAATGTGGACAACTTGTTGCCCATCGATTGTCGCCGGGGGGACATATTTCAACTTGGTGGCGCCTTCATCACTTCGCTTGGCAAAGAGGGATGCCCAGCACATGGTTTTTGACCCCGATGCATTGTGAGATGTAGGGGTGGGCACGGGACGGGATGGGACGAGATATGCCCATCCCTATCCCATCCCGTTCATACGGGATCGGGACGGGACGGGATGGGAAAAACCTCATCCCGACCTCGTCCCATCCCAAACGGGTTCGGGTCGGGACGGGACGGGATCAGCGTGCTAATCTGGACATATCAAATAGAAGCCTGGACTGCTGGAAGCCTGCTGCTGCTGCTGGAAGGCCTGCTGGAAGTCTGCTGGGCCTGCTGGAAGCCTGTTGGGCCTGCTGGAAGCCTGCTGCTGGAAGCCTGAAAGCCTGAACATTTTATGCAAATGTTCATAAAATAAATAAATAAGTAAATAAAAATATTAATAATTAATATTAAAAAATTAGTTCGGGACGGGACGGGACGGGACGGGATTGGCGGGATTGAAAATCTTTATCCCATCCCATCCCATTCTAGATCGGGACGGGACGGGATCGGGATGAAATTATTCAATCCCATTAAGACCCGGAAAAATCGGGACGGGACGGGACGGAATCGGGACGGGAACGGGATCGCGGGATGGGATGCCCACTCCTAGTGAGATGCATGTGGTTTCATATGGGTATTCATTGCTTCCTGTAGTGCTGTTTGCGATGCATGTAGCAATGCCCTTGTTTGGGTGTCATTGTCTCGTTTCGGATCTGGCTGGATCGGGTTGTCCTGATCGCAACCTGGGGTTACATCGCTGGTGTTGGTTCCTTCCCCTTCTTGAGTGGGGTGATCCGGACCTATATCACGTTGTTGCATCCTTAATCCATCAAGTTAGGGTAGGCAGCAAGGGTACGTGGACAGTATATCGATACCACTGTAGAGAGATCGAATCTACTGTAGAAACAGTAGATCGAGAACAGTAGATGCACAGTAGAATCGAGGGAACAGTAGATGAACCCTAGAATCGCCTCTACTGATGAACCCTAGGCGGCGCTCATGACGACAGACATGGAAGGAGATTGGGAGGGATGACAATGGTGAAATGGATGAACAATGTGGTGCACAGAGCAAAGCATTTTGGGAAGAAGAACATCAGCTTTTACATGTAAGTTTCTTACGTCATTATGCACCTTATGATCTTTAGCTGGCAAATTTTATATTTCTTTACAAATGTTCTCCAATTTGCAGGTCTTTTTTTTCTTCTTCCTAGTTTTGCATTGTATATTAGATGACATTCCTAATGCAAGTTATCTAACATTTCTAATTTACAGGCAGCCTTTAGTAGGGGTAGCAATGTTGAATAAAAAATTAGGCAAGCTGTTAAGAGTGGCTCTAAAGGAGTCCAAGTTGGCTGGAACAATCTGTACATGCCAGAGGCTGGTTGGCGATGGCAGCTGCCACAATTACCTAAAGAGAGACATCTCTGATAGGCTCTGTAAAGTGGGCTTCAACAGCGCCATCAGATTTTCCATCAGGGGAGCACACTTGCATAGATGTTTTAGACAATTCCAAGAAAGGGGAGGTGAGGGTAGTAATTGACTTGAATTTGCGTGTTGAGTTTGAAATGGCAAGAGCTAGTGAGGAATACAATCGATTAGTCAATGGGCTTCCTGAAGTTTTTGTAGCCAAGGCTGATAAATTACGTAATGTGATCAAGATTCTTTGTTCCACTGCTAAGAGATGCATGCATGAAGGAGGACAAAATGCATATGGGGCCATGGAGGAAGAAAAAATATATGCAAGCAAAATGGTTTGGAACATATGAGAACAATGTGTGCAACGCCTCAATTCGAAGCACTCATGAGTAGGTTGCAGAGGCCAGCGAAGTCTTCCTCGCTAACTTTTGACTTGTCAGAGAAGGTGCCTAGCTTGCAATTTACAGCAGTTGCAGTTTTATGACCTGAATCTGAATTTCTTTCTTTTGATTGTACTCATCTCCCGTTGAAACTTCTGAAGAGGATGAATTCAAAAGGCTAATGCACAGAAATGATCTCACATTTGAAGAGACTAGTGCATCATTATTAACAGTGCTAATGTTGCTCATCAATCATCATATTGCACAGGATTTAGAAGTGCTTTCAATTACTAATCCTATGGTTGATTGTGGAGAAGTGAAGTCTAACTAAGGCTATATTGGATAAATTAAGTTGAGAGGTCATTCGGTGCATCTTTTGGCAGAGTAGTATAATGTTCAAGTTTCTTTCGAAGAAAAGAAGCACAAAACACTTGCAAGCTCAGAGGAATTTTGCAAGGGTTGAGTTAAAGGTGATGTGGAAGTGGGAGGATTCGATCAATGGCACAAGTGTTAAGGGAAAGTCTTTGACCACTCTGACCACGCATATGACGGCCCCTGTGCTCGTGCCCAGTCCATCAGGAGATGTTCTTAGGATGAACTTGGCAATGCCCAAGTCAGAATTTACAAAATTAGGGTAGGGAAAATAAGTGAATATTTCTATGTAATCCAATTTGGAGCAGGTTGGGAGGTGGATTGTAGAGTGAAGGGAGTGATAGACTCTCACGCCCGCCGCCGTCGGTCGGGTCGGGTCATTTAGAGATCAACCCATTCTTTTTACTGAAAATTTATTTAAACGGAAATATTTTTGTATTCTCTCACGTTTTCCAAGCAATTGTTATGTCATTGCATCTAGACAGAATTGTGTCCATGTATCCAGACGCTTTCTTAAAACCCACACGTTTTCCATGTTTCCTTTTAATTACGTTCTCCACGCGATGTATCTTGTGATTTCGTATTTCAACGAATGTGTCTTCTCCCTATAAATTCAACACAAAGTTAGAGTTTACAAAGAGAAGAAAAAAAATTACAAAGCATTTTGCAAACAAGAGTATTTCTTTTTGCAATCAGAGAGAATTATTTCGTTTAGTATTTCAATCAAATAAGTGTTTTTCGTTTTATATGCTTTGTATTGGTGATTCCGAGCAAACAAGAGATTAAGGGTGGATAGTATTCCGTTCATCAACAGTGCAATTGTTTGAACGAGACAGAGAAGATTCTGAGTTGTTTTATCCTGGGGACGGCAGGGCTACTAGACTGCTTGCACATTTTTGGGCAGAGCCGCGAAACGTCTTAAAGAGAGCGACCTAGTCCGCGACTCAACCCAAGAACAATTGGTACCTTCGTTCCTATCTTTTAATTTGAATTTTTTGCAGCATTTACAACAGTATTGAATTACATACTTAATTATGATACAAATTGAGAAATAGGGCATGTCAGTGTAGTTTGTTATTGATTAGCTCATGTCTTCAATGAATAAGTCGTTAACAGGTCTTAAGCTGAAATCTAAGTGTAGGTCGAAGTGAACTGATAAATGGATTTATTTAGCAAGAGTCAAAAGTCCAACTCAATTAGGTAATGTGCAAGATGATGCTGATAACAACTGTTTAATGCCAAAATCAGAATAGTCTAAATAAGTGACCGGAAATAAAAAGTATCTCCAGCTCAGATGTTGTTTCAGGCCATGGATTACTTTAACTATATCAAGGTAATATATCAAACTATAGACCTCCTTCGAGTGTAAGTCATTGTACACTAACTTATAGCTTCCATTGCTGCGTAGAACTCTGCTTCAACAGTGCCATTTGCAAGTCCAAGTGGAAGAAGACTTCATCAGATTTTCCATCAGGGGAACACACTTGCATAGATGTTTCAGACGACTCCAAGAAAGGGGAAGTGAGGGAAGTAATGGACTTGAACTTTCGTATTGAGCTTGAAATTGTAAGAGCTAGCGAAGAATACAATCAGCTAGTCAATGGGCTTCCTGAAGTTTTTGTTGGAAAGGCAGATAAACTACGTAACGTGATCAAGATTGTTTGTTCTGCTGCGAAGAAATGTATGAAGGAAAACAAGATGCATATGGGTCCATGGAGGAAGCAAAAGTACATGCAAGCAAAATGGTTTGGAACATATTAGAGAACAGTGTGTGTGAAGCCTCAATTCAAAGCACTTACAATTAGGTTACATAAACCAGCAAAGTCGTCCATGCTAAATTTCGACTTGGTAGACAAGTTGCCTAGTTTGAATTGTACAGCAATTGAAGTTTTGTGACCAGACTAAAACCAGCACCTTTTCTTGTTCCTACTGATTGTAAATTACATCTCATTGTAACTCTAGAAAAGAATGAAGGAATTTGTAGAAAAAGATCTTCCCACTGTCAATTGCAAATTACTTCTCATTGTTTTTGTGTTGCATGAATTTGATGAGAATGGATTGACACAATATATGTGTTAGCTCTATAGGGGCTCCAATTAGCAGCGAGGATATTAACATGAAGACAAGAGGCAGACCATTGAGAAGGGGAGTGCAAAGAAGGGTTGATGATGGAGTTTCCAAGTTCCATATGCTCTCTGAAGTTCAACAAGAAACAAAACACTTAGCCGTCGAATTAGAAACATATATTTCTCACTAGTTTTAGACAGTGTGCATTCAATTAATCATGCTTCCTTCTTCATTAGAACCATTACAGGTCAGTACTGTTCATGGAAGGTGCCTAATTTGATTGATGCATGTGTTCTTGGAAGATAAGATTAGAAATGCTTTCTAGTCTTTATTCATAAATGGTTTCAAATATGTCTCATCATAAAGAGTTCTGAGTTCTGACTGTCATTAGCTTGGTTTTGCCCTGTTTGGATTCCCTGCATGATTTATGAGTTGTAACATACTTGGTAATTCACTGCACCACAAAGGGCTTTTTGTTATGGCTTTTACATGTTGCTAAGATGAATTGTGACACTTTTGTGCCCATACTAAATGAGGTGATGCTAATATTTGTATCACCAACCAACCCATACTAATCCAATAATTGTATCATCTACCAACCCATACTAATGGAATAATTGCAACATCATAAAACTAATACTAAATTTTATATAGTTACATACACTAGCTTATACTAATTTCAAATGAAGTTGATACTCAATTTTGTTTTGTATCATTTAAAAATTATAGCTAATTTCAAACATTTTCCAAATTAAAAAAAAAAAAAAGCTAAAATGGATAGTACACATCCAAAATTTTTATAAACTACTACATTCAAATCTTCATAAACTACTACATTCAAATCTCTGAGGTACGTATAGGAAAACCTATATTTTAAATGAATTTTGAAGTAAACAAGTAGTAAGAAAATAATGTGCCAACAGAAGTTATATGAAAGAATGTATGTGCTCTTATTGATTCATCAATGTAATCGAATGAAACATGTAAAAGAATAGACAATAATCTCTAAATCCCAAAAAAAAAATGAACTAGCTTGGTACATTTTGTTTATGCCGACCCGACTACATACTAGCAATCTTGTCTGATACTAGCAAGTTGACACCTAATTAATGTTTCAAAAGAACGAAAGTGAAATTGCCATTAATAAGCAGATAAGGGCGCTGGTCCAGTGAGAAAGCAAGCTGGTCCAATGAGAAAGCAGAATGATCCAGTGAGAAAGTAAGCTGGTCCAGTGAGAAGAGCAACAACAAGAGCAAAAAGAAAAGTAGTAACAACAACAACAACAACAACAAGAGTAAGAGCAAAAGCAAAAGCAAAAGCAAAAGCAAAAGCAAAAGCATCCTAAAAAATTAGTATCTGGCTTCATCTTCTTCACTCTTGATCAGAAATTTGAATAGATTTAGATATAGGAAATTGTAATATTAATATTAGACAGTGTATTAGCATAGTAGTGTATTAGCATAGTAATCCACCAGACAGATCAGTGTAATCCATCAGACAGATCAGTGTAATCCATCAGACAGACAGACAATGTGTAATCCATCAGACAATTATTTCATATGCAAATCCCAATTCTTTTACATTGAAGAACCCTAGAACTTGAACAAAAAGGCTATGTTTGTGACACTTTAGAGCTAGTAGACTGAATACTTATTTAAATAAGTAAAAAAAGGATACAGTATATTAATTCAAATCTCAAAGCATAAAGAGAGAGAAAAGAAAAAGAGGATTTAATTCTACTTACCTCCAAGATGGTTCAAATGAAGTCCATGTTTTTAGAGACATGTTAAGTAGCTAATATTCAATTCTGTTTTGCACTGAATATGAGCTTGATTTAATTCAATTATACAGAAAACATGAAAAGAATCTTTTCAACTCTACCAAATCACTTCACAACAATAGAAGTAGGTTTTGTTTACTATACTCTATTTTCAATGAAGAGTATCAAGTAGTAGTGAAGGTGATCATAATTATATACTTAAAAATGCCATCCAACATGGATCCATTTTATACACTTCTTCAACACCCAAAGATAATAGATAACAAAGTGATTCATGAACATGAAGGAAAACTAAACCCAGCTTCATATATCTAATGCACTTCTCACCCCTCCAATCCCACACAATATTGAAAATTAAGGAGAAAAAAAAAAACCCTCCATCAGACAGACAGTGTGTAATCCATCAGACAGACAGTGTTGGCATCAATGTGTTGCATAACACCCAGCCATTGTATGCATCTCGTGTGTAGGGTACGCATTCAAATAATTTCACTTAGATCATGAGGTCTGTTACTAGCAACTATAAGAAAAAAAAAAAAAAAAACACATGCAAATGCAGCGATTTAAATTGAAAAGAAATGGGCTACTAATTTAATCAATAGAAGAAATGGACCTAGGCATGTCTCAGAGGTGGACTTGCATAGGGATGGAATGTCTTGGGTGCCATCAATATCAGAGGGTGGGAGACCGTCTGGGATGGTTTCAAGTCTAAATCTAGGCAAGCCTTTTACAGAATCCGGCCCTCGAGATTTGATTAGGCGATTATGGTTGAACTCGGTGTTCACAAAGGTGATATGGAATCCCTTGCGGTAGAGAAGTTTGGCTAGTTTTAGCATGGGGTTGATATGGCCTTGTGCTGGGTATGGGATGCAAATAGCATGAGGCATTTCAGCTACTGCAGAAGAGTCCATGCCTTTGTTCTTCAAAAAAATAAAAATAAATGAACACTTACAGTGGCTGCTCAATGTAGGAAGAGGTTTTATATATACAAAGGAATGACTCTTTCCCCATTGCACTCAAAGGGCTGCATTGGTGCTAGTATGGGGGCAATTCACAATTATTAATCACCCTTACGGTACGTGCAAGTTGCAACTAGTCTTCATCACCATTGCTCAAATTCAATGAATTTCCCAACAGGTATATATGTTGTTGACACAAGTTACACCATCGTATTTTAATCAATAGAAGAATATATTGGTATAACTAGGACTTAATAAACAATGTGCAGATGAGAGCAAAAAATGGTAAAAGCAAACATGAGCTACTAACCTATAGATATTTGATAAGTGCCTTCAAAGGATGTTTGACAAGGATCTTTCCCAAAAAGGATGTTTGACTGGGATACAAGAGTCAAAGCACAATCTGCCTCTTGAGAGTCCAAATGGACTAACAAGTTATAAAATCTCGGTACTCCAATAAGACTGACTCAGATTGATCTGGAACCTCTATAACATTAAAGGGAACCGCCACTGAAAACCTTTTCCTTAAGAGTGAAAATTGGCAAAAACTTTTCCCTGTGTAGTTTCCAGTTTTCTGCCGAGTAAGCCTTCCACTTGTACAACCAATCTGACTTGGGGAGGAGAAGAAGATAATTTGTAGAGATGGAACATAATAAAAAAAACTCAATGGAGTCCAACATCTAGATCTTCAGCCTAACATTTCCCTTCAATAAACTGGTTGATCAAGCATTCGTGGAATTTACCTCGTCTTTATTTTCGACCCCATGCCTTCAGCTATTATATTTATAAACAAACCAGAACTTGTATCCAGCTTGAAATCTTTTCTCGTGTCCGAAAACATTTGTAGATGAAAACATTTCTCATATCCTAAAAATTGTTTGTTTTTAGTGTGGTTCATTCTAACCCCAGATTCCGAAAAGAAAGCCTAGACTAGTTTCCAATAAACTTAAACGTTTGAATAATCTGAAAACAAAACACGACTAAACCCAATAAACCGAAATATTTGAATAATCTGAAGGATAGGAATATCATATGTACTAAGTCAGATTGTGGACCTCAGCTATCAAAACTGACATTTATAAAAAAAATTCTTCTTTTATGATTAAATTCTCATTTTCATCATCACAGCCAATTATCTCCAACAAAAACAAGTGACACTCAACATTTAGTAATAAAAAAAATTGAATATCAGCTTGACGCTCACCATGATTGATCCGATATCTTCTGGGACAATTCCATCTTTCTTAGTATGAGCTACAACCAATACATCTGTGCGTGTGATTGGTTTTGTACGAGTTGGCCATTTCTTTTTCTGCAAATTGAAATGATATTAGCCTCTTATTATGAAGATCTAAAGAGAAACTATGGCAGTGTATCAATAAAAAAAATACCATTTTGTATTCCACCCCAGCATAACCAAAACGCCCACTGTTGTGAGTACCACGAACCTTTGATTTATTTTTCTTGGCTTGCTTCATTTTCTCCTTACCAGTAACAGTAGATTCATTCCTGAGAAAGCCTTTCCAATGTTCTATTCTAATATCAGGAGGTCCATTAGCTTCTCGTTCCTTGTCCGTGAGAAAATGATCATAAATTTTTTTACGTAACGTTGATTTGAATCGCCTAAACAAGTCTGCCATTTCACGCTCACACTTTTTTCTATAGTAATCTGGTAGATCATATTCATTTTGGTAGAGAATCTAAATATCAGTTCAGTAGATATATTGTATAAAAAAATTAATAAAATTATCAAAAACATTGTAAGAATCTTACCCTTATATCAGTCCAAATGTCTTCTTTGTAGTTTTTTGGCACATATTTCCAATTTGTGTAAGTGATTAGAATGTGGGTCCGAACAAGCCTGCCAAGTTTCGTTTTTAGTTTTCCTGCATTATCACCCACCACTTGGCCACATTAATTCCACTCAACCTGGATTCTTTGTTGGGAAGATGATCCGGATGCGGTACTAGAATAAGTATTATGTGCTCCAAACGTTTAGGTTAAGGTCAATGATCTGCAATAGAAAAAATAAAATAAGAATAAACTTTATCATTCTAAATAATAACAAAATAATGACAAGCAGACATATAAAACAGCTAACATAACATTTAGAAGACTGATAGTAACCACTTTAAGACACTGTGATTCACCAGCATACAGATAGACCGACAGAAACTATGGCATCTGTATGCTTTTCTAGTAAAACACAACAAAAACAAAAAACATATATCAGTTAATATACCTTTAGTATGAGCAACATCAGAAGGATGATGAGGTGTTCCTCCAACATTCCCAAACTCTGTTTTAAAACCATTAAGTCCCCCATGGGTTTGAGAAACAGGGGAAGCACTAGAGCTCCAAACAAACATGTGAAGATCTTTGTTACCACCAACTGTGCCTGAATCAGTAGTAATGGGATTCCCAAAATTAGACTGTCTTGGTGAGTTCCCAGTCTTGTTTCCATTCACCATTGAATAGAAAACCATGTGGTTAAAGCTAGAACCCCTTGGTGTTGGGTTCCTAGAAGATTGCAAAGAGTAAATCTCAGCATTGGTGAGATTAGAAGCTCTGGGTGTCAATGAGTTTGAGTTATTAGGCCCTCCACCACCACCTCCATGACCATGGGATCTCCTTGAAAATATGTCAGATCTAAAACTATTTGATTTCCTCACAGTTACATGTAACTTGCCATCTTCCCCAACTTTAGCTTGGGTTTCAAGAGCTTGTTTTCCATCCAAGGAAATAATATCAGAATCCACTCTAAAGGATATAATGGAAGCAACAGTGTCTGGAAATTGTTCTATGAGAAGCTTAGCTCCTCTGTACTCAAACAAGAAGAGCATCAAAGTGTACCAAATGATACACTGAAGAGCAACTACTTGAACCATTAGACCCCCAGAGAAATCCCCATACACCCCTTTTAAGAGAGGGATTCCCATAACAAGAGTGTTGGGTAGATTGGAAATGGAGAAGAGGGTAATGGACCATTCAAGGTTCATAGTGTATGGGTTGTTGGAAGAGATGAAATGGAAAGAGAGTAATGGGACTGCAAAGAGTGCTACGAATCTAATGCATGTGCTCACCAACTTATCATACAGACAGAGAAAACCTCAAAGAGAGATAGACAGACAGAAAAGCATACAGATGCCATTTATCATACAGACAGAGAAGATGTTATTTATCATATACAGACAGAGAAGCCATTTATCATACAGAGAATCCATTTATCATACATACAGACAGAAAAGCATACATATGATTTATCATCAGGAAAAATTTCAGAAATTGAGAAACCCCAGCCCTATATTGTGGGCTTACTGTATCAGACTTGTCCATCCATTCTTTACTTAAATATGATGTCATTCTACACAATACAATACCTCATTCAAATAAATGACATGTAAATATAAACAAAATTAATTAGCAACAAAAGATATTTTCACAAACAAAATATTCAGAGTTAAATTCACATTGAAATGACAAAACTAATGCATGTGCTCACCTCACCTAAGTTTATATAGCAAATTTATATGTATGGGACAAAATGAGATGGACAAAAAAAATATGCATGAATGTTCTTCTAAACAAACCCACGGAAAGTGTAACATTGTATCTGACACAATTGTCAACCAAATATCCCTTTTGAGCATTATACATCCTATTCTCCCCCTCGCCTATGATCACAGGAAGCTATGTTTTGGTAAAGACGTAGCATAGTATCTGACACAATTGCAGCAGTCACCCTAAATTTTAAATTTGGAATCGTCACCAAATAAAAGTTAATTTTAAATTAAACTTAGTTAATATATATACTTACCTACATTTTATTAATTATTATATGCCTAAAATAATTGTGTTTGTTTTGAAGAAAAAAAACTACATAAAAGTAAGTAAAAACATTTTTTTTTTCTCCCACCCTAAGAAAACAGGTTTCACAGTTTTGAAAACAGTAGCTATGTAGGTAGCAATCATCATCAAACTCATGCTCCAATCTCTCTTCTTCCTTCAATCTGTATTTCCTAGCCTTTTTCTCTAGGAGAGTTTCAAGAAGGAGGTGTCTTCTTATCATTTAGATTTCCCTATCCAAATTAATTACACTGTGCATAACTGACGCAGCGGGTTGCTAGGTACGCCCTAACTTGCGAACTCACAAAGAGAAGAAATGTAATTTTCTCACACAGAGAAATAGATACTTAGGTTTTTTTTATTTGAAAACTTGATGCCTACAAGATCAAATTGAGCTGGTATTTATACATGAATTGTTGCAGAGAATACAAGGAAAAATACATGCGGGTCGTTGACTTTTGACACTCTGTGAGCGGCGCGTGGGCGGCGCTTGGGCGGAGCGGCGCGTGGGCGGCTTGGTGCAGTTCCTGCATCAGTTCTCCCCCTCTAGAACACAACTCGTCCTCGAGTTGGAATAAGGCAACGGAGGTGGTCCATGGTACTCGTACAGATCTTGAACATTGAAGGTATTCGAGATCGTATATGCGTCCAGAAGATCAATGACATATGCATTATCATTAATCTTGTGAAGGATTTGAAATGGACCTATCTTCTTTTGTTTAAGCTTGTTGTACTCTCCAGCTGGAAGCCGTTCTTTGTGCAAATGGACCATCACAAGATCCCCTTCATGAAATGATTTGTGTCTCCTGTGTTTGTCAGCGGCAGCTTTGTACTTCGCGGCAGATTCTTCCAACTTCTTTTTGACTTCTCCATGAATGTTGGTTACCCTTTCAATCATATGGTCAGCAATGATGCTCATTCCTGGAAGCTTTGGTAAAGGAACCAAGTCTAGAGTATGTAACGGGGGCCTAATGTAAACAACTTCAAAAGGAGATTTACCACTTGAACGATTTGGTACGTTGTTGTAGGCAAATTCAGCTTGTGGTAACACATTTTCCCATTGCCTTGGATTTTCCTTAATCAAGCATCGCAGCATATTTCCCAAGGTACGATTTGTAACTTCTGTCTGCCCATCAGTTTGTGGATGACACGTGTTGTTATACTGTAATGATGTGTCAAGCCTTCTCTACAAGGTACGCCAAAAATGGCTGAGAAATTTGCTATCACGATCAGAAACTATGGTCTTTGGTAACCCATGTAGACGAACGACTTCTCGAAGGAATAATTGAGCAATAATGGGTAGCATCTGAAGTCTTCTTGCATGGAATAAAATGGGCCATTTTAGAAAAACGATCAATCACAACAAAGATAGAATCTGAACCTCTTTGTGTACGCGGCAATCCCAGGATGAAATCCATTGATAAATCTTCCCAAGGGGCATTAGGAATTGGAAGTGGCGTATAGAGTCCAGTATTTTGAGCTTGTCCTTTGGCAGTCTGGCATGTATAGCATCGTTTGACAAACTTTTCCACGTCACGCCTGAAATGCGGCCAGTAGTATCGAGCTTCCACCAGTGAAATGGTCTTATCTCGTCCCATGTGTCCACTGAGTCCTCCACTGTGTAGTTCTTGAATGATGTGCTCCCTAAGGGACCCTCGGGGAATACATAGACGATTTTCAAAGAATAGAAAACCATCATGTATTTGGTGTTTTTCAGTGGTTCCATTAGTGCACTTTTGCCATTCGTCCTTGAAGTCTTCATCCTCCGCGTACAAGTCTTTTAAATAATCAAATCCGATGATTTTACCTCGAACGGATGTCAGCAACATGACTCGGCGACTCAATGCATCAGCGACTTTGTTCAACTGTCCTGACTTGTGCCTGAGTGAAAAAGTGAACCTCTGGATGTAGCCAATCCATCGTGCATGCATCCGATTTACTTTGGAAGAATTGTTAAGATACTTAAGAGCCTGATGGTCTGTGTTGAGGATGAATTCCTTCTGCACTAGGTATGACTCCCATTGCTGCAATGTGCGAACGACTGCATACAACTCTTGATCATATGTCGACCATTTCTTTCTTGAGTCGCTAAGTTTCTCACTAAAGAAAGCTATTGGTTTCATCTCCTGGGATAGAACAGCTCCAATGCCTATCCCTGACGCATCACAATCGACTTCGAACATCTTCTCAAAGTCGGGAAGTGCAAGAACTGGTGCATTTGTCAATTTTTCCTTTAAAACTGCAAAGCTTTGTTCGGCTTGATCTGTCCAAGCGAATTGTTTCTGCTTTAAACAATCCGTGAGAGGTGCGGCGATAGTACTGAAATTCTTCACGAACCTCCGGTAAAATGTCGCTAATCCATGGAAACTTCGAACTTCTGTAATTGTTCTCGGTGTTGGCCACTTTCGGATAGCTTTCACCTTTTTCTGATCAACCTTGATTCCATCAAAGCTTACGACAAAGCCCAAGAATATTAAGTTATCTGTCATAAAGCTACATTTTTCAGATTAGCATACAACATGTTGGCCCGCAATGCTTCAAAAACCTCCTTCAAATGCTGCAAATGTTCTTCCTCACTACGGCTATAGATAAGGATATCGTCAAAATAGACGACAACGAACTTTCCAATGAAAGGCTGAAGTACCTGATTCATTAGCCTCATGAAGGTACTCGAGGAATTGGATAACCCAAAGGGCATAACTAGCCATTCGTATAGTCCTTCGTGTGTTTTGAATGTCGTCTTCCATTCATCTCCAGGACGAACACGAATCTGTTGATACCCACTTCGTAGATCAATCTTAGAAAATATTTTTGACCCTCCCAATCTATCCAGCATGTCATCCAGTCGAGGAATGGGAAATCGATATCGTACCGTGATTTTGTTAATAGCTCGGCTATCAACGCACATCTTCCAACTTCCATCTTTCTTCGGTGTTAGGAGTGCAGGTACGGCTACGGGACTCATGCTTTCACGAACCAAGCCCTTCTTAAGAAAATCTTCTACTTGTCCTTGCAGAATCTCATATTCTTTGGGACTCATGCGGTAGTGTGGCAAGTTAGGCAAACTTGCTCCTGGGACAAGATCAATATGGTGCTGAATATCTCTCAATGGTGGAAGTTCAGCAGGTAGTTCGTCGGGAACGATATCGCTGAACTCTACTAGTAGAGGTTGAACTGGTTCTGACACGCTTTGTGAGGTAGTTGTCTCTTTCGGTACTAAAAGGAGATTGGTCTTGGCCTTCAAACATGTCGGACTGTCTAGCTGCCTCATTGGGGCTAGAATAATCTTCACACGGTCCTTGTAGAATGTGTAGGTATTGCTCCTACCATCATGCATCGTCTTCAAGTCGAACTGCCACGGTCGACCAAGTAGCATATGACATGCATCCATATCGACAAGTGACAACATCGCACAATACCTCATCTTGGTACTTGCCGATAGAGAAAGGTATACGACATTGCTCCGTTACTCTTGTTTCACTAACATCTTTAATCCACCTAATACGGTACGGAGATGGATGAGGCTGAGTTGGCAGCTGCAGTTTGCCCACCATAGTTTTGGAAACAATGTTTTCGCTACTGCCACTGTCAATGATAAGATCACATACACGTTGATTAACAGTGCACCGGGTTTTGAAGATGTTGTGCCGCTGGATGTCCTCATCTTTCTTTGGGGTATACATTAGTCGCCTTATTACTAAGGACACACCCTCATCTTCATAAGTGAGTTCTTCTGGTTCCGCTTCCTCCTCGGACTCGTCCTCTGGATAATCTTCGCCTCCTTCAACGTCATCATCATGTGTGGCTAAATTGACTGATTTGTTCAGACAACATTGATTAGAATAATGCTCTGTTTGCCCGCAATGGTAACATTTGTGGCCTCTTGGAACGGCATAAGGGTTGTTGGAATTGGGCTTGTTTGCTGCCTCCCTTTGCGGTAGTGCTACAGGCTGTTTTTGAGGCTGGTTTGGCTTAGGCGCCTCAACTTGTGGTTTCACCATTGCCTTCCCTTTGCTTAGGTCAGGTCTTTGAGGTGCTGAAGATTGGGACGACACTGGATCCGACACTGGATTGCGTAATCCCCTTTTACCAAGCTGTGTTTCAATCTTCAAGGCAAGTTGAATGGCACTGGAAAGTGTGCTGTGTGACTGTTTGAAAACTTCGTCTTGTATGTTGGCACGAAGTCCATTGACAAATCTGAAAATTTTTTGACTTTCAGATTCTCGAATGTCCACACGAGCAGCAAGCTTGTGAAATTCGGTAACATACTTCGACACAGTCCGGTATGCTTGCCGACAATGCTGGTAGCGGCTAAAGAGTGTTTGCTCGTAATCTGGAGGTAGAAAGTGCTCCTTCATCAATTGCTTCATACGCCTCCAAGTTCGGACTTTGTTCTTCCCTTGTCGGATGCGTGTGGTTTGTAGTTGGTCCCACCAAGCTAACGCGCCTCCTTTAAGTCGATAGGCTACCAACTTGACCTTCATGTATTCTTCAGTCTCCCAATAGTCAAAGAATTTCTCCACTTCAGCTAGCCAATCAAGAAATTCTTCAATTACGAACAGGCCATTGAAATATGGAATTTCGATCTTCATACGATAGTTGTCCTGTCGTCTTCCTTGGTCGGGCCCAGGAGTAATTGGTACCTCATCATCACTACTCATATCCTGTTCTGGATCAAACTTATTTCTGAGCCTGAAATTGTCACGGTGATTATTGGGTTCTCTCCATCGATTGGGTGCGACTCGTCCCTGCTGTCGAGGATTGTTGTTTTGTCCGCCAATGAGTTGAGTCAAATTCTCGATCATTGCCTCTAAATTTTGTAACCTTCTTTCAACTGCTTCCACGAACTCCTTTGTTGTAAATCTCTCTACTTGATTTTGCTGGCTGAACTCCATGTCAGATTATTTTTTTTAACAAATACAAGCACAAAATACAAAGTACAATCTTTTTTTTTCTTTTTTTTTTGCTGTCCCCGCGCGCTAAAACTTACTTTTAAAAGAAAAACACGCAAAAACACTTCCTCTTTTCTTTTCTCTCTCCCTTTTCTCACCCACTTCCTATTTATTTATTTATATTTTAAATTTTCTCTCTCTCTCTGACCTGTCCTTTTCTCTTTCCCTTTCCCCTTCTTTGACTCTTTTTTTTTTTGACAAAACCCACTCAACAAATGCCAACTACCCCATCTACCTTTTTATGACCTGTCCTTTTTCTTTTCTCTCTCGCTCTTTTTTTTTTTTTATTCGTCCCCTTTTTTCACTCAACGAATGCCATTATGACAACTCCTTTTTTTTCCTTACACCTCACGCACACTCACTCACTCACATTCACTCATCTTTTCCTCTCCGCTCTTTCTTCTCCCCTCTACAAATCTTCTACAGACTCCTCTACAAACTCTCCTCTACAGATCTTCTCTATAAACTCTCCTCTACAAACTCGTCTCCTCTACAGACTCCCTTCTCCTCTTTCTTCTTCCAGGAACTCTCTTCTTCTACTCACACCTTCATCCCCTTCTCTTTCCAGAAACTTCTTTTTTTTTTTTTTGGATCTGAGTGACCCTGGGCGGTGGCGAGGGAGCCTTTGGTGGTGGCGAGGGTGCCTTTGGTGGTGGCGGGGGTGCCGAGGGCGACAGATCTGGTCGAGATCGAAGAGATCTCTGATGTTTTGAGTTTACTGGTTAGGTGGTGGTGAGTTTTTTTTTTTTTTGGTACTGGAACTTTGGTGGTGGCGAGGGAGCCTTTGGTGGTGGTGAGGGTGGCGATCTGGTCGAGATCGAAGAGATATGTGATAAGAATAGGGCAGATCTGGTGGTGAGTTTGCTTGGGTGGCAGATCTGGTGGTGAGTTTTTTTTTTTTGGTACTGAAGCTTTGGGTTTAGTAATGGGATTTTGGGTTTCCTGGTCGGTGGTGATGAGGATGGGTCTTGGGTATGGCGGTGTGTGGGGATCAGTCTTGGCTCTGTATTTTTTTTTTGATTGGGGTTCAGGGTTACTGTATTTTTTTTTTGATTGGGGTTCAGGGTTACTGGAGGGCGGTGGTGGCGGATTTTGGGTCGTCGGTGGATCAGAGGAAGGCTCTGATACCAATTGACGCAGCGGGTTGCTAGGTGCGCCCTAACTTGCGAACTCACAAAGAGAAGAAAGGTAATTTTCTCACACAGAGAAATAGATATTTAGGTTTTTTTTATTTGAAAACTTGATGCCTACAAGATCAAATTGAGCTGGTATTTATACATGAATTGTTGCAGAGAATACAAGGAAAAATACATGCGGGTCGTTGACTTTTGACACTCTGTGGGCGTAGGGATGGCAGTGAGGCGGATTTTCACGGATATCCGCCCCACCCAATCCGTTTGGGGCGGTTTTGGTTATGGTTGAATGGATTTTCGGGTGATTTTGGGTATCCAAAAAATATCCGTTCACTATTCGGGGCGGATACGGATTTAGCCATATCCGCCCCGCGGATATCCGTTTAAGTTATGATATTACAAAAATACCCACAACCCCGTATACGCTGAAAAAAAAAAAAAAAACTCAATCCTTATCTCACCTCTCTCTCTATCTCTCTCAATCACAAAACCTCAACCCTTATCTCACCTATCTCTATCTCTCTCAATCACAAAACCTTCACTTCTAACAGAGGGCGACTTCGAGCACCTCCCTTCGAGCGACTTCGAGCAAACTCCTTCCTCTCCCCCTGTGATTCGGACACCTCCCTTCGAGCGACTTCGAGCAACCTCCTCCCTTCGAGCATAGAAACTTCGAGCAACCTCCGAGCGATTTCGAGCTACTTCTTCTCTCACAGCGAAGGCCGCGAGCGACCTACCTTCGAGCGACCTCCCATCGAGCAACCTCCATCTTCTTTCTCACAGCGAAGGTCGCGAGCGACCAACCTTCTTCTCTCTCACAGCGAAGGCCGAACTCCGATTCTCCGAACTCTCAGATCTGATCAGCAAGTCTAAATCGAAGCTCAGATCGAAGCTCCCACCTCATCCGCCTTCCTCTCCCCATGATCGATTCTGATCTGATCGATTATGATCTGATCGTTTCTGATCGTTTCTGATCGATTCTGATCGTTTCTGATCTGATCGATTCTGATCGTTTCTGATCGTTTCTGATCGATTCTGATCTGATCTGATCTGATCTGATCTGATCGATTCTGATCTGATCTGATCGATTCTGATCTGATCTGATCGATTCTGATCTGATCGATTCTGATCTGATCTGATCTGATCGATTCTGATCTTGATCTGATCGATTCTGATCTTGATCTGATCTGATCTGATCGATTCTGATCTTGATCTGATCTGATCGATTCTGATCTTGATCTGATCTGATCGATTCTGATATCAAATTCTGTAGTTCGATTTTTTTTTTTTTTTTTTGCAATTTATTGTACGCTTTTTTGTAATTTTTTGTATGTATCTTTCGATTGTATTTTTTGTATGTAATTTTTTATCTGAATTTATTGTATTTTTTGTATGAATTTATTGTATGCAGAAGAAATTTTTTTGGGTTGTGTTAGTTGTTGTTTGGGTTAAATGGGGCGGGGCGGATATCCGCCTACCCGCCGGGGGCGGGGATGGTTTTAAAAAAAAAAGATAAACGGATATGCGGGGCGGTTTCGGGGACCCGAAATTTTCAGCGGGGCGGGGATGGATTTGCACAAATCCGCCCCAATCCGCCCCGTTGCCATCCCTATGTGGGCGGCGTTTGGGCAGAGCGGCGCGTGGGCGCCGCTTGGGCGGAGCGGCGCGTGGGCGGCTTGGTGCAGTTCCTGCATCAATAACACTGGTTTCAAGAAGAGGAGAGGAGAGTTTCAAGTAGGAAGTAGTTGAACACTCCATAACACTAGTGTAGTTATGCTAATTGATTACACTGTGCATGAGTGCTCATGGTTGAAAGTTGCATAACGAAAACTAATGATTACTAAACAGGTTACTTGTGATTTTAGCTGAAAGAACTTGGTTTCCAAAGCACATTGGCATCTTTTGAACCAAAGAAAAATTCTGATGCCTAGCTAAGAGGCCACCTCAACTTATAATCGCACTTGTATTAGAGTGTAACTTGAGTAGGCAAGGAGAAATTTTTACACAACTATAATTAACTATTTTCGAAATTAAGCTTAGTATCATTTGAAGACAAACTGTATAGGTGTAGCGAATTTCATAAGAGATTTTTTTCAGAGAAATCAAATGAAAAAGTAGTTTTTTTTCCCTAATGGCGATTCACTACCTTAATTTAAAATTTTCAATGTAAATATATAGAGTTTGTAAGCGCATAATGAGGAAGAGCACCTGCCTAACTATAGGAATGACATGGTTCCCTTCTTTGCTTCTAATTAATAATTCAAAACACCTTCTTAATTTGAATCCTAATTCAAAATGGGGATTCAAAATCAAGTTAGTGAATACTATATTTGGTTAAGTGTGAATGGTTCATTGTTTATGTGAGGCACCTTGTAATCTTTGCTTTGCATACAAACAAATGTGGTAAGCTGAGTAAGCAATGATCACTACATCTGGTTCAAATCTTTTTTAACAATAACAATCAAAATGTGGATGACGAGTTAAGATATAAAACGATAACAATGCATACCTGTATATTGGAAATACTAACAATCAAAATAGTTTAAAATGTGGATGATATTAACAATAACAATCTTTTCAAATCTGCAATAATAAAAAGTAGAGATCAATGCATACCTGTATATTGGAAATACTTGAGCACTCAAATCTCAGTCCATGACGAGTTAAGATATAAAACGAATATCTCGTTTATTCATCTTCTCGTATGAAGCTTGGCAATGGTCCCACTTCAACTATATCAGATAGCAGGGAAGAGTCTTGAGGACTCAAATCTGCATATGATGTTTTCAAAGGCAATGAACAAATTATACATGGGTAATCAAAAGTACAATTATACAAATAGCCACAGAAAATGAAATTGCGAAAAAGCAAAAGAATCCTTACAGTTCGAATATACAAATAGCCAATAAGACGAGCGGACCTCAAAATTTCATCAACATGCTCCAACCTGAACAGGATGTAAGAATTTGAATGTCAACACTAAGTAGATAATATTACTTATACAAGTATCAATCATAAAGAGAATGCAACTACATGAAGATGTCTCCAGCAAATGTCAGAGACAGATATCATTATGTCATTAGAATTCTTACAGAAGTTATATTTTCATCATTGACAAACTCCCATGTTTCTATAATCTACAAGGATGTCTATAAATTCTTAAATTCTCTAGGAATTTATAGATACACTAATCAGTTCAAATAAAAACTCACCAAGAGAAATTGAACAAACATCTGGTATACAAGAGAAATTTATCAATTTATGGACAAAAAGAGATTGAGATACAAACATATTGTTTTAATTTAGTAAAATTGAACAAACATCTAGTATTTCACTACATTTAAACAAATAATCTACAAAACTGAGCACTCTATTATCTTGAAATCTGGTAAGAAACACAGAAATCGACCATTAGCAACAAGAGATCTCATCAAAATATACAAGAGCTCATCACTAAATTTCAGTGAAGTAACTCAAAATCAAATTAAACGAAGAATCAGTGAAGGATTCAAGGAGATTTCAACAAAACGAAGGAGAGATTACGATTGAATACCAAAATCAAGGAATCGTGTTAGAAGATTGAGCAAAACGAGAGTTTACCTTAGAGCAAACTAAACCCTAGAGTTTACCTTAGAGCAAATTAGATCAGTGTGCATTTACCTTGCAGTGATTGGAGAATCAGTGATGGTCGAGCGAGAGAGGAAGTCCCAATTTGCTTCGATGAGGAATGAGTGAGAAATGCTTCGATGATACCAGCTGTTGCGATGTTGAGCGAGAAATGCTTGAACAGTGGTCACAAATGAGTGAGAAAGAGAGAGAACGAGAGATTCCAAAAGAGAGGGTTTATGTTGTGACCGTTAGATCAGATGATGAATTGCCATCGGTAACACAATTTAAAGAGAGATTCTAGCTGGCCCGTCCTCACAGCCCGTCCCATGGGACGGACCCTCCCAGGCACGTGCCTTTGGGAGGGTGTCTCGCACGTGGAGGAGAAACCCACTCTTAGCAAAAATTCTACTCTTCAGTCTGCTTCAGCTTCAGTAGTGTTGGCAATGGCGAGAAATTTTCAGTAAAACCCTCGACTCCTCATCGACTCCTCCTCGCCTCCTCGACTCCTCATCTACTCCTCATCGACTCCTTTTGGTACCAAAAGGGTACTAGTCACCTGGATCTTTTCAACATATTTCTTACTGAATCTGACCATATGGCCGTGATATCGATCAACAAAGAGGAATCTCCGAATACCATACTTGCGAAGATTGTGTGAGATGCAGAGCAGAGAAACAGCAGCAAGAGTGGCTCTGGAGACAAGGATTTCAATCTCAAATTTTTTCATGAGATAATCACAGTTCGAACAGCGAGAAAACTTGAGAATACAAATGGGAAACCCAATACCCACAATTGCAAATACAACCCAAGAGAGGAAGAAGCTGAGTAGAGATGATTGGTATAACCCAAAGCAATATAGAAAGATTTCCAGCTGTTTGAGCCTTTGATCCAAAAGGGTATCCTCAAATTCTTGTTCTTGATCATGGGTTTGCTCTGGATTGATCAAAGGAGCTTTGGTGGATGGTTCTTCTATGCGTATTTGATGATCCTCCATGTTTTGGTTACAAGAAGTTCAGAATGTAGAGTGACTGAGAAGAAGAGTGAGAGACATTAAAGCTAAAGCTTGACCAAAAGAGAGACTATTATGAGTGGGTTTCTCCTCCACGTGCGAGACACCCTCCCAAAGGCACGTGCCTGGGAGGGTCCGTCCCATGGGACGGGCTGTGAGGACGGGCCAGCTAGAATTTCTCCAATTTAAAAGCACGGCTTAGAATTGTATCACATAAAAGAATTATTGTTACAGTTGAAGAATGATACAATTAAAACTTTGATTGTGTTACAAAATTGCAATTATGGCATAGTGTAACTGATCAAAATATAAAACGAAGTTTGATTAAAAAGTGATTCTTAGGTCAATTTTCCATCAATATCAAAATATGTCGTTCTTGAAAAGAGAAGGCCTAAATAAGAGTAGGAGCAAACAAGGAAGAATTCAAAATCTAAATCTTAGATAAGAATGCATTATTCATTGAAGAGCAATTCTACATGTCGAGGAAATGGGCAAGGGAGGGTGGGTCGCACGTGCTCCTGCCTCGTTTCAAAATAAAAAAAATAAAAAAAATGAGGGAATCGAAATTTTGGTGGAGAAAAGGAGGGAAGCTCTCCCTCTCCCCATTTCCATTTCCATATCGACAGAGAAAGAGAAGGGAAGCTCTCCCTCTCTCCATTTCCATCTCGACATAGAAGAAGCAACTCCCCCTTCGAATCCACCGAGGAATAGTGAAGCCGCTCCCTCTCTTTCTCCCCCCGAAGATCGACAGTCACTCCCTCTCGACAATCCCTGAGAAGACGAAGACGAACACCCTCTCCGAAAAGGTAAAGCTTCCACCTTTCTTTTAGTTTATTTTCCCTCTCATTCTCTCCCTCTTTGTGTGTGATTTCTTGTTGGGGATTTATAGTTTCTGCTAGATCTAGGGTTTTTTGCTTTGATATTGAATTGAAACCCAATATCAAGCAAAAACAAAAAAAAAATCGATTTCATATTCTAGGGTATATGGATTTTATAAACCCAAGATCGACCAAAAAAAAAAATTCGATTTCATATTCTAGGGTTTATGGATTTTGAACAAATGGGGTTTTTAGATTTGTGGTGTGCATTCTTCATTTCTGTGTTTTAGCAAAAAAAATTTACCTGTAAAGTTTTTCTCATTTTGACTCAGATTTGTCTATAAAATGTTTTTTTTTGGAGATCAGGTCTATCAATATCAAGTTATCAACTATGTTGGTTGTTGTTTACATTGTTGTTCTGTAAACGTTGTCTCTTTGGAGGTATGATGAGTTGGTTTAGGTTTAGGTTTAGGTTTATGCCTATGAAGTTGTTTGGTTTGGGATTTTGTTCTTTGGTTCATTCATGAATGTTCACTAAGTCAGGTTACATTTTCCATGCCTTCCATCATCCCTTGTATTCAATTAATTTGTTTGTACAATTAATTTTTCATCCCTTCCATCATTTCCCCCCATGATGCTGGCATTTGTAAGTTTAATATTGAATAAGTAGATAAATTGTAATGCTTATTGATTGGCTCATTTGTAATGCTTACTGACTGACTTAATTGTAATGCTTTCATTTGCAATGTGAGTAGTCTGAATTTGTAAAGGACTTTTCTCTTGAACCCAGTACCACTTAACCGAAGAGAAAAGAAATATGAAGTTACAAAGAAATGTCATCCTATCCATCCATTACACTAAAGGATGATAGGGAAGATGGTTATTCTATTATGTTCTGTTGTCGGTTCATGTTAGGAGGACTTTAAACATGTTCTTAGTCACAGATGTCAACTTAGTGAAGTTCATTTTGTCTCTCAGAAGCAATGTTATCTTCATTGGTTCTGGTTTTTATAGAACTTTTTGTAGCGTGCTGAATTGCCATATAACGTTCTGGTGTTGAGATTTCTGTGGTGACTTGACTGTGAACTTGATTACCAAGTGAATTATGCTCTTGGAGCTCTCTATTACCTCTGCAACCCTGCAACTAAGGAAGAGATATTACAACCTGAAGTAATTGAAGTCATCAAGAGATATGCTTCAGTTGGTGCATTAAACGTAAGTTTCAGCAATTTGGCCATAACATTCTTGGATAAGCATGTTTCTGACCAGACATAAAAGATCAAGCCTACATTTTGCAATCCCCCCATTTATTGAAGACTTCTTAGTTACAAGGTCTCAAGCCTAGATCAAAATCTTCGACGAACTCAAACACAAATCGATCTGTGGCATCTATCTCCAAATTAGCAGTGCTTGTAATTCAGTTCCAGTTGAGCATGCTAATGCATGGGTGCTGCGACATTTGTCTCCAAATGCACCCTTGCAAAAGTTTTCGTTTTTCTCCAAATGTAATTTGTTAATATGGGGAGTATGTTGAATACTGAATTGGATGTGATTTATAATTTTTGGTAAAATGCTGCAGTTGTTCCTTATACAGTGAATTACTTCAAAATGTTTTTTTTTTTTTTGTGAAATTGTGACTTTTCATGCAATTTTTGAGATATGTAGTAATATTGGGCTTTATACGTTGCTGTGAATATGTTGAAGGATGACTGCTGAAAGCTCAGCGTTCACAACTATCTACAACCCTGTGCAGTGAAGATCTCAATCCTCACAATAAAGCTCATGTCGTCCACATGGTAAGTTCATGTATATTGAAGGTCCATTTTCTTGTTGGTTTTCTTCTTCCTACCCCTTTCTAAGTAAATAAAAACAAATTCACAAATTTCTAAAGTTCTGAAAGAAAGCTTAGAGATTCCACAAGCAATTGCTGAAGTAGAGATTGTATTGATGATACTGAAATTGTAATTACAAGATTCTATTCTGACAGAAAGAAATACAATGTAAAGAGCACTTGCTCAGATGTACATTCGTTTATACAATTCATGAATGAATGCAATGTTATACTAATACCTCACAGAGGCCTTTGCAAAATAACTAACAGAGCATTTGCATTCTAACAGAGCACTCTTCTAATCATTAACAGATCTTCTAACCACTAACAGAATATACTAACAGAAAATACTGAAAACCCTTCTAATTCCTCATCTGATAGAACATTCTGCAACCACCTTAGCATTTGCATTCTTCACCATCTGACAGAGCAACATTTTCATTCCTTTACATATTACATCTGTATGTATCATCTTACATCAGTAACAACTGGAACTCAACATTTACAATCTGTATGTATCACTCTTCCATTGCTTCAGGGTTTTCTTGTCTCCTCTTCTCCTTCTCAATATCCTGTCATCCACATAGAACATACAATTACCATAAGAATCCTATTGATATTAAAGAAAATACTCACAGAGTCACACTGTTATCCTGTCCTAATTAATGGGAAAACTCATAATAAGAAGGCAACAACTAACAAGTGAATGAAAACTATTGAATGTATGTTTTGCAATGTTAAATTCTATTGGCTCTTATATAGTTTGTGTCTCTGAGTTGTCTGTCCTTGTCCTTGTGCTTCACTCCATCACAATGAGTTTAGTCGACGGAAAACATAACCCTAGTTTGTTCCGACCATGTGAATATAAGTGGTACCGGGTTCAAGAGAAAAGTCCTTTACAAATTCAGACTACTCATTGCAAATGAAAGCATTACAGTTAAGTCAGTCAGTAAGCATTACAAATGAGCCAATCAATAAGCATTACAATTTATCTACTTATTCAATATTAAACATACAAATGCCAGCATCATGGGGGGAAATGATGGAAGGGATGAAAAATTAATTGTACAAACAAATTAATTGAATACAAGGGATGATGGAAGGCATGAAAAATGTAACCTAACTTAGTGAACATCCATGAATGAACCAAAGAACAAAATCCCAAACCAAACAACTTCATAGGCATAAACCTAAACCTAAACCTAAACCAACTCATCATACCTCCAAAGAGACAACTTTTACAGAACAACAGTGTAAACTACAACCAACATAGTTGATAACTTGATATTGATAGACCTGATCTCCCAAAAAAAAAAATTTATAGACAAATCTGAGTCAAAATGAGAAAAACTTTACAGGTAAATTTTTTTTGCTAAAACACAGAAATGATAGATCTGAAATCGATTTTTTTTTTTGCTAAAACACAGAAATGAAGAATGCACACCACAAATCTAAAAACCCCATTTGTTCAAAATCTATAAACCCTAGATCTTGGATTTATAAAATCCATAAACCCTAGAATATGAAATCGAAATTTTTTTTTTTGTCGATCTTGGGTTTATAAAATCCATAAACCCTAGAATATGAAATCGAAATTTTTTTTTTTTTTGCTTGATATTGGGTTTCAATTCAATATCAAAACAAGGAAACCCTAGATCTAGCAGAAACTAGAAATCCCCAACAAGAAATCACACACAAAGAGGGAGAGAATGAGAGGGAAAATAAACTAAAAGAAAGGTGGAAGCTTTACCTTTTCGGAGAGGGTGTTCGTCTTCGTCTTCTCAGGGATTGTCGAGAGGGAGGGACTGTCGGTCATCGGGGGGAGAAAGAGAGGGAGCAGCTTCACTATTCCTCGGTGGATTCAAAGGGGGACCTGCTTCTTCTCTGTCGAGATGGAAATGGGGAGAGGGAGAGCTTCCCTCCTTTTCTCCCCCAAAATTTCGATTCCCTCTTTTTTTTTTTTTTTTTTTTTTTTTTGAAACGAGGCAGGAGCACGTGCAACCCACCCTCCCTTGCCCATTTCCTCCACATGTAGAATTGAATGAGAGAGCGTTCAAAGTAACCTGAATTTTCTCGTTCAAAGTCACCTGAATGTCTTTATTTTTCTTTTCTCTGTTAAAAAGTCATTCTGAGAGTGTTCAAAGTTCACCTGGATGTCCATTTTTTCTTTTCTTTTGCTGTTAAAAAGTCTTTCCAACACGTCAGGCCAGTCACTAGCTAACAACCACGTTTCAATAAAGTTTTCTCAATTAGGCTCAATTCATCTGCAATTTTGGAATTCAATTATAATACGCCAACTATTGAAAAGATGCAACAAATGATGCAGTGAGACAACTCCACTCTGTACTATACAAAGAAAAATCCAGGAGTGACACTTATCTGCAATTTTGAATACAAATGCAATTTGCTATGCTCATTCTCTTCTCTCTTTCATCAACAATGTTTTCAATGGTGGCTGATCCCACTGCCACATTTTGATTACCCACTCTCCTACTTTACTAGATTTTTTTTTTTTTTTGATAAAAACTACTTTGTCTCAACAAGTCCAAATCTCTTCCACCTCCTTGTCTCACATCTCTTCCATCCACACCACCAACCACCATGAAACTCTTCCTCCTCTTCCTCATCTCACTCCTCCAACTTTCATCCTTACAGCCAATCTCATCAAACCAACTCGTCTTCAATTCATTCAACTCCACCAATCTCTTACTCTTTGGCGACTCCACACTTCAATCCAATATCCTCTCCCTTACAGCCCCTTTGAATTTTTCCATTGGTAGAGCTCTCTACCCAACAAAAATCCCAACTAAGCCTCCCAAGTCCACTTCTCTACTCTCCTTCTTCACTTCCTTCATATTCTCCATCTCCCCAATCAAAAACACCCGTCCAGGCCATGGTCTTGTTTTCTTGTTCACACCACAAGTAGGCATCAATGGTACTGGCTCAGTTCAATATCTAGGCCTGTTCAATAGGACTAACAATGGTGACCCTAACAACCATGTTTTCGGTATTGAGTTCGATGTGTTCAAGAACGAAGAGTTCAATGACATCAATGATAATCACATTGGTGTCAATCTTAATTCACTCAGTTCTATTGCTTCGAATCCGGCCGGGTATTGGAGAGACAAGGATGGTTTGTTTGAGGATCTAAGATTGAATAGCGGTGTCAATTATCAAGTATGGATTGATTATTCAAATTCTATGCTTAATGTTACTATGGCTCCTACTGGTGTAAAAAGGCCCAAGACACCTTTGCTTAGCGTTCCAATTGATCTTTCTGATGTTCTTCTGGATGAAATGTATGTGGGGTTCTGTAGTTCAACAGGAAAGTTAATTGAAAATCATAGAATTTTGGCTTGGAGTTTTAGTAATTCAAATCCATCAGTAGGTGATATGTTATTTACTTCGAATTTGCCATCTTTTGTTCCTCCAAATAGCTCAGTTGTTCGTTCGAAAGGATTTATTGTAGGAGTTATCATGGGAATAATCTTTGTTGTGAGTTTAGGTGTTGCTGTGTTTATAACTTTGTTGAAAAGGAATAGAAAGCGAAAGAGATTGAGAGAAGAGATGGAAGAATGGGAATTAGAGTATTGGCCGCATAGAATGAATTATCAGGATGTTGACGCAGCAACAAATGGATTTTCTGAAGAGAATGTGATTGGTTTTGGAGGCAATGGGAAGGTGTATAAGGGTGTGGTGGAAGGAGCTGTGGTTGCAGTGAAGCGATTTATGCAAGAAAGTGGGGATGCATTGAGGGAATTCTTGGCTGAAGTTTCGAGCCTCGGGCGATTAAAGCATAGAAACTTGGTAGGATTGAGAGGTTGGTGTAGAAGGGAGAAGGGGAGCTTGATTTTGGTTTATGAGTATATGGAGAATGGGAGTTTGGCTAAGAGAGTGTTTGATTGTGAAGAGCATTTGATGTTGGGATGGGAAGATAGGCTTAGAGTACTGAAAGATGTGGCTAATGGGGTTTTATACTTGCATGAGGGTTGGGAAAGTAAGGTTCTCCATAGGGACATTAAGGCTAGTAATGTGTTACTTGATGTGGATATGAATGGCAGATTGGGGGATTTCGGGTTAGCTCGAATGCATGGACATGGGAATATATCAAGGACCACTCGCGTAGTTGGCACAGTTGGTTATATGGCACCTGAAGTGGTTAGAAGTGGAAAGGCATCAACACAGACTGATGTATTTGGTTTTGGAATACTATTACTTGAAGTTGTTTGTGGAAGAATGCCTATTGAGGAAGGGAAGCCACATTTGGTTGATTGGGTATGGGAACTAATGGAGCGAGGGGAATTAGTGCTTGCACTTGATAAGAGATTGAGAGTTAAGGGTGGGTTCGATGTTGAGGAGGTGGAGAGGGTGCTGCATATAGGTTTGTTGTGTGCATACCCAGAAGCGAAATCTAGACCAACAATGAGACAAGTGGCAAAATTGCTGGAAGGAAAGCCTAATCCAGAAGACTCTGTCGAATGGGAAGGAATTGAAGTGTATTTACTTGATAAAATGAAATCAACTGCTGTTGGAACATATGTGGGTTTTTAAAATAATTTGATTAAAAACGAATTTAAATACAATGAGTGGGGCGGCTTAGTGGTTCCAGGAATCCCGCCATGTTTTCAGCCATTTCTGCTCCCTGTTTTGTTTTGCTTTCATTCTATTTATACATATCAAATCAGAGCTTGTAAGTAGAGAAAAAGAACAAGGAAAACAGAGAGAAAAGAAGAAGAAAACAGAGTCTGCTCCCTGCTTCTTCCAGACTCTGTTTCAGCTCAGAAACTCCTCCTTCTTCTTCCAGTTCTTGAAACGAAAATAGAACAGAGCTTCCCACTGTCCAGTCTTACTGATTTTCGTTGCCAAACTGAACAACGAAAATAAAAACAGAGCTTCCTCTTGCTTCCTCTAAAACAGTTCTTGTTGGGAGAGAGATCACAGAGCAGCAGTTCTTGACTGTTTCTTCAACCGAAAAAACAGAGTGTTTTTGATCTTCTTCTGAAAACGAAAAACAGTCTTGTTATCTTCTTCTTCTTCCAGTTTTGAACCTGCAAAACAGAAACAGAATTAAGAGATAAAAACAACAGAAAACAGAGTGATTGCAAGCTCGTTTTCTGCTTGAGAGAATGAAGAAAACAGAGTGTTCTTCAAGTCTTGTAGCAGTTCTTCGAAACTGATTTTGTGAGCTTCTTCTGCTCTGAAACAGAGTTCTTCGAAATCTGATTTTGCAGATTTTAGCTTCTTCGAAGAACAGAGCTTCAGTTCTTAAAAACAGAAACATGTTTTTTCAATCTGTTATGTTTTTATTCGAAATCAGGAAGTGATTGCAGAAACAGAGTTTGTAAAACAGAATTCGAAATGGAGTTTTTTGCTTCAACGAAATACAGAAAACAGTTCTTGCGGTTTTTTGCAAAAATCCAGAACGTGTTTTTCAAGATTTTTGATTCCGAGCAAATAATGAGAATGAGGGTGAATAGTATACCGTTCATTTATTGTGCGTATTTGAACGAGACAGAGAAGATTCTGGGCTGTTTTATCCTGGGGACGGCGGGGCTACGTAACTGCTAGCACAATCTTGGGCAGAGCCGCGAAACGTCTTAAAGAGAGCGACCTAATCCGCGACTCAACCCAAGAAATATTGGTACCATTGAGCCTAACTATTTCTGGATTCATTTACAGCATTGGAATCTTATACAACAGTTACGACAAACAGGTATGTTACGTATGAATTTAATTCATAGATTACATTTGTTTGTCAAAGTATGTTTGCCTACATTAGAATGTTTATATGCATGTGCTATTGTTCGTATGCTCAATAATTCCATGGAATTTATGCTTTATATTTGCATATAGGAATTTGCTTGAGTAGAACATCATATACAATAAACTAGCAAACATAGTCAGTATATGAGAAATGTCTTATTGTGACATGTTTTGTGTTGATCCATGTAATGTGCTCCAACAATTTTAAGACGTGTTCTTTCTGCCATGATTACAAATACTGAATTTGCTAAACAAAGTTTGCATATATTTGTAATACAAGAATGCACACATGTGATCACACTAGCAGTGAAGTTGAGTTATGATACTGACTTTAGCTATGGACTATTCCTTGTTCCAAAGGGATCCAAGGATAGGTTGGCAAACATTACTTTGATGAGAAAAATGTATGTTATTGCCATGTTGCTTGAATGTGTCTGTTATGGATCCCATTCACCTAAACAAAATTTGTTCCAAGGATTGGAATTTAGTTTTGTTTACACTATGATGCTTTTATGTATCCTTGGGTAGTAGTGTTTTGTTGTGAAATTGGGATGGAAGCATGTTTCTCCATTTATTTATTTTATAAATTGATTATGGTAGAATCTATGCAAGGACACAATCCATGGTAATACTTGAAAAGTTTAGAAAGAGGATTATATTTAAAAGATCCACATGATTTAGAGTTTTACAACTACGTTTGCAATATCAGATATCTTTAGCTATAATGGTGGTTTACCATGTTGTGTGATTTTAAAGATATTTTTATGGTGACTTTACTACCATATTGAAATCGTATTAATTATTATTAACGTAGTTAGAGATTGACATACATATACACATGATGACATGTAAAATGTAGTCTAAACTCTAAAACCTTGGAGGAATAGAACACCATGATTTAAAATTAAATTTCATAGAAATGTAACTATGAAATTGATGCTTTCTGAGAAGGAATATCATGAAATCTGAATCAATAAATTCCATTTGAACATTTCGTGAGAAGTGAAAATATCATCTATGCATGTTACTCTTTAGATAATGAGTATGCAGTTCTATGATAATTATGGATGATTCAGTCTATTTTGTTGAGAACAATAATTGATCTATTGTGAAAATTAGAATGCCTCTAATTATCAATACTATTGATGGAAAGAAAAACCTTGTGTTTAATGTTATAGTTGATGTTAAGCTGACATAAGGAGGCTATAAGGAATCATTTATATAAAGATTGACCTGTGAATTTTATTCTTGATGTCAATACATAAATGATTTTGCTTAGACCATAAGTTGGTCGGACTTCCACATGAGGACGTGTATTCTTATGGAAAGGATATGTTCTCATGATGATGATGTTGATGAAAATATAGATCAATTGAAGCTATTGCTTGATTTTGTTGCGGAACTTTGTTATCAAAGTTTGCAACTAAATTCTCAGAGGCTGAACACAGAAAGCTTGATGTTTATATCAAAGTTTGAAAAATTCAGAAGCTGAATTTAAGGTACGTGTTCTAATGAAAGTTGATCCTTGAACTTAAAAGAAAAAATGAGAATAGCGAGATGAATAGAATGAGTGTTTTATTCGATATTCTCATTTTATGGGTCCTTAAGAGCTGAATGCATGGTCATCTTCAGATAGCAAAGAAGACCGTCATTTAATATGCATTCAAAAAGGTAGCTAAACCTGTTTTTGAGAAAAGTGAGAAGGACCGAAGTTCAAAAGTCCCTTAATGGGAAGCTTACGTATATTTTAATACATGCTAAAAATAATTTTGTGGATTCTGATTCTTTGTGAAAAGATTTTTTGTGTTTCTCAAAGAATTTTTCATGAAAAGATAAATTGCATTTATAGTGGGGGTTATTTCGAGGAATAGTGGGGGTATATCCTCAAATAACGTGCCTATGATAAGAATGCATGAAACTGATAAAGTCATAGAATCTGCGCCTAGGAGAAGTAAACAGAAATGAACTTCGTGGCCTTGATTACTATGTATTTTCAGAAAAGACGGTTTTCCTTAGATTTCAAGGAGCCTAATAGATGCAATTGAAAAGGTCATGAGGTACCTTAAGAGGACTACGATCCTCGGCTTACAGAAGTTTACCGCTGTCCTTAAAGGATTTAGCGATGCTGATTGGAATACCCTTTCAGATGACTCCAAGACCACCAGTGGCTATATTTTCAATATAGCTGGTGGAGCTGTTTATTGGAAGTCAAAGAAACAGACCATGTTGGCACAGTCCACGATGGAGTAAGAGATTAGAACATTAGCTACGGCTAGTGAAGAAGCAGTTTGGTTGAGAACCCTGCTAGCAGAGAACCCTTTATGGGAAAGACTGATTCCAGTTGTCTTGATCCAATGCGATAGTTCCGCGGCTATTGCAAGAAAAATACAGAACCGTTATGATAACGGCAAGAAACGACAAATACGTCGTAAGCACAGTAAGGATAGAGAATTCCATGTACTGGTGCTGTGAGATCGGATCAAGTACGAACTGATGTGAACTCGGCTAATTCTTTGACGAAAGTATTAGCTAGAGAGAAGGTTTTTGAAACCTCGAAAGGAATGGGACTAAAGCCCTTAGATTGATGAGTCATTCATGACGGTAACCCGACCTATAGACTGGAGATCCCAAGAAATAGGTTCAATGGGTAATAACAAGTTGTGAATGATATGATGTGAATCATGCTGACAAAATAATAATCTCATTCCTAGAATACAGCATGAATTCCTGAAGCGATAGTAGGATGAGTTGAAAAACTCTTAATGAGGACTATACTCTATGTGGAGTGGAGTACCTAGCTACAGGAGTACTCTTGATAGACTCACCTAAGTGATTGTGGAAGTTTGGCCGCTTCCTATGGAATTTGTGGGCAAAATTCCTAGAGCCTTCACTTACTGGGATATACGTGCATGGCTGTAAAGCACGGGCTTTTTAGACTTCACCCAGGAAAAGGTTGTGCGTGTAATGTCTGTTAGAGATAGAGTTCAAAACTACGAGTTACTCTAGTATAATCTAAAGCATGAACACTACGCAAGAGTTCAAGTCGAAAGACACTTTTGTTTATGCACAATCTTATGTTTGAACGATTGCTCGATGAAAATTTGTTTTTTCAATCCAAGTGGAGGATTGTAAAATTGTTTTTTCAATCCAAGTGGAGGATTGTACAATTGTTTTAAAAATCCAAGTGGGGGATTGTTGGAACATATGTGGGTTTTTAAAATAATTTGATTAAAAACGAATTTAAATACAATGAGTGGGGCGGCTTAGTGGTTCCAGGAATCCCGCCATGTTTTCAGCCATTTCTGCTCCCTGTTTTGTTTTGCTTTCATTCTATTTATACATATCAAATCAGAGCTTGTAAGTAGAGAAAAAGAACAAGGAAAACAGAGAGAAAAGAAGAAGAAAACAGAGTCTGCTCCCTGCTTCTTCCAGACTCTGTTTCAGCTCAGAAACTCCTCCTTCTTCTTCCAGTTCTTGAAACGAAAATAGAACAGAGCTTCCCACTGTCCAGTCTTACTGATTTTCGTTGCCAAACTGAACAACGAAAATAAAAACAGAGCTTCCTCTTGCTTCCTCTAAAACAGTTCTTGTTGGGAGAGAGATCACAGAGCAGCAGTTCTTGACTGTTTCTTCAACCGAAAAAACAGAGTGTTTTTGATCTTCTTCTGAAAACGAAAAACAGTCTTGTTATCTTCTTCTTCTTCCAGTTTTGAACCTGCAAAACAGAAACAGAATTAAGAGATAAAAACAACAGAAAACAGAGTGATTGCAAGCTCGTTTTCTGCTTGAGAGAATGAAGAAAACAGAGTGTTCTTCAAGTCTTGTAGCAGTTCTTCGAAACTGATTTTGTGAGCTTCTTCTGCTCTGAAACAGAGTTCTTCGAAATCTGATTTTGCAGATTTTAGCTTCTTCGAAGAACAGAGCTTCAGTTCTTAAAAACAGAAACATGTTTTTTCAATCTGTTATGTTTTTATTCGAAATCAGGAAGTGATTGCAGAAACAGAGTTTGTAAAACAGAATTCGAAATGGAGTTTTTTGCTTCAACGAAATACAGAAAACAGTTCTTGCGGTTTTTTGCAAAAATCCAGAACGTGTTTTTCAAGATTTTTGATTCCGAGCAAATAATGAGAATGAGGGTGAATAGTATACCGTTCATTTATTGTGCGTATTTGAACGAGACAGAGAAGATTCTGGGCTGTTTTATCCTGGGGACGGCGGGGCTACGTAACTGCTAGCACAATCTTGGGCAGAGCCGCGAAACGTCTTAAAGAGAGCGACCTAATCCGCGACTCAACCCAAGAAATATTGGTACCATTGAGCCTAACTATTTCTGGATTCATTTACAGCATTGGAATCTTATACAACAGTTACGACAAACAGGTATGTTACGTATGAATTTAATTCATAGATTACATTTGTTTGTCAAAGTATGTTTGCCTACATTAGAATGTTTATATGCATGTGCTATTGTTCGTATGCTCAATAATTCCATGGAATTTATGCTTTATATTTGCATATAGGAATTTGCTTGAGTAGAACATCATATACAATAAACTAGCAAACATAGTCAGTATATGAGAAATGTCTTATTGTGACATGTTTTGTGTTGATCCATGTAATGTGCTCCAACAACTGCAATGTGGTCCAAGTATCATCATGGTCTGCGTTATGGAAAACACCCCACCTTTGACGAGCTTCGAAAGTCCTTCTCATCATTCATGTCCGCCCCTTGGTCAGATGAAGAGATAGTAGAAGGTCGGTGACCATGGTTTGTCCAATTGTGAATGATTCCTGGTGACTGACTGATATAGGCACTTGATGATTGGCACATTGGATGCAAGAACATCAAAGAGGGGTTTCGTTCAACTTCCGGCAACAATTTTTGTATAAATGCTGTGTTTTGTTCCAGTGAAAAGATTTACATTTTCATGTACAATTATACTCGTTGCCATTGGTGTAAATATATCATACACACATATTAAGCCTCAAGAATCAAGACTGTCAGTGGTGTTATGTTTCCATTTCCAATATGAAGCATTTGAAGATTTCATTTTGTTGATGTTGTTTTCAGACAGACAGTCCTTGTTTCTTGGCTCCAATATAAACATTGCCATTCAAGTCACCAAGGTGCTTTGTTCACTTCAATTGATGAATTAAAACATCAAGTAGGCTTTGAGACCAAGTAAAGCTGTAAAGAGCTAATTTGGTGAGCATGTGCTGCAAAGATAATTTGTGCTTTAAACAATGATTTTCCCTATCTACTCACACTTAACTCATACCAAATTTTATAACTTTAATCTAAGAAAGTTGGTCAAATGTTTTATATTTGGCTATTTGAGCTCAAAGACATTGCTTGGCAAGGTTATGGTTCCTTGGTCAAATTAAGAAACACAGTTTATCGCCACTACACTCAACCCCAACTACATTATGGTTTGTAGGCTATTTGTTACTGTGTTTATCCTTCTATGTGATCTAATGGTTGGAAGTTGGAACCTTTATGTTGTTCACTAAAATATCATTACGGTTAGTTTCTCTATAAAAAAAAATGACACTAACTGTAACCATGATCATGATGGCGGCTCTGTCATAAATCATCGGAAAAGTGAATAGACAGGAAATATGAGTTGTGGGGAAGACACTCAATTTTAAATCTTTGTAGGGCAATGGCTTAATTATATATTTACTGATCGTGAGTGTCCTTTATGCGTCATATAATTATTTGTTTAATATTTTTTATTTTTAGGATTAAGTATATTTGAAACTTATCTATCCTTTAACGATTTTACATTAAATCTATATGCATCAAGCAAATTGTTGATTAACACAAAAAATGAAATAGTGATAATACTTAAATTTTGTGTATCGCCTATTGGTCTAACAAAAATATTTTGAATTTAATTTTGTGTGCGCTACACATGCTATTCACACACCCTTAAATGTTAAATCATTTAAATCAATATATTAAGTTTATTCAAAATGCAAAAAAAAAAAAATCATGAATAATATAGGAAAAAAAACTTAGGGGCTTAGGTATAAAAGAGGAGAGAGAATGCAACGGAGAATGTGTTGATTAACTCGGATGAAGAGGAATCACTCCTATTGCTATCACAAAGTCAACATGGTGTGGTTGAGGAAGCGGCAAAGGTCATTCCAAATCCCCCTCCCCCTTCAAGCCAAAATGAAGAATAAATGTGATCTGGCCATAATTACTCGGTGAAGCATGAGATACTGTTTTAGTTTGCTGCAACTTGGCATAATCATCTTGCGTCAATTAAAAATCAAGGTGCACCAGTGAAGCTTCCATGGGGTTGCAGCAAAGATACTTGGAGTGTTTCATGACATTAGTCATCCGTTCATCCGACCACCGACGACTAGGAGGACGTGTCCCTTAAGAAATACATTGTTTATATCGCAAAATCGTGTAATTGATCTATACTTTAGAAAATTTGCAAACATTTGGATTACAAACTTTAATTATTTTACTAAGATTAGTGTTTTCCTTGCACAACAAGTTGGTTGATGAGGCTCTTGAGTTGGTGGACGTCTCTTTTGAACAAGGCAAGAATGTCGATAATGTTGTGTTGCTCATGACTCAAAAGAAAGTAGGTGACCCGCTAAGACAAATATTTGCGTATGTCACCTTCACAGATAATGAGGAAGAACAAAAAGTGGTCCAAGTGGTGGTGTAGCAGGTGGTTGTAGAAGAAGGGGTGATAGCGGTAGAGGTGCTGGTGTTGGTACTAGAGGCAGGGGAATGGGTGCTAGTGGTGAGGAATGGGCCGGTGGTGGTGGTGATGACATTGAAGAAGTCCTGATTGGTGGAGGAAGTGAGTGCAGGACCAAGAAGAGGCATGACAATATCACTTAAACTCAACCTCAGCAAAAGACTAAGAGGACATGGTCTATATATACAATTTTGATTGTTGTAGAATTTATAGTTAATGAAATGTAATGATGTTTATGAAATGAATTTTTATTTCACAATTATGATTCTCTTCAATATTTATGTATGATTTGTATAATTGTAGTGGTTACAAAGTTAGTTGTAATTCATCTAATCCGAAAACTTGGATTTATGAATCTCTTTAGTATTTATGTATGAATTTTATAGATTTTATCAATTAACCCCAAAAATTGGACACAAAGTCAAAAATTAATGAAAACAAAACTTTCTAACTACAAATGCAAGAACCACTCTGAATATTACTTTCAAAATCGCAAAACTCGCTGTGAAGAATAAAATCAAAATCACAAAATATGACGTGTTAATGATTTATGTATAAACGCGTTAATGATTTTAGAATCACAAAAATCGCAAAACTCTATCCATTTTAGTATCTAAGCCATCTTTTCTCGAACTTAATAATTGTCCTTGTTTCATTCTTGCTCTGTAGTTGATTTATACAAATCCAAGAAAGATTCAATAAACTCTTCCACCCTTCGTTATCCTCAAATTGTCCTTGCGATTGTTATCCACATCTATACTTACATGGCACCTGCACAACAACCTCATTGCTTCAGAGAATACTCGCTCAGTGAGTTTGATCAAACCGAGCTCTCTGTTAGTCACAGACACCTTTGACAAGTTGTCTGACTCATACACTCTTAATAGTTTTTCCAATGCCCAATTGTACGACTGTTTATTTTAAGAAGACATAAAACAACAACCAATAATAAAAGTCTTGTTGGTCGACATGACACCCACAACCTCAAATAGCAATATCCGATAATGATTGGTTTTTTAGGGTAATCCATAAACATCATTGTTGAGTAAATTTGCTAGTAGAATTGACTCGGGAAACGACCAAAAAAATTGGTGATTCTATTCTGATCGTCAACTGTATATCATTCAATATAATTATTCTCGCTCAACAAGTGCATTGTGGCTTGCAAAATGTCATGTCTTTCATTTGAAGTGTCTTTAGCTGATGAATGACATTGTAAACAATCTTCAAATATGACGAATTATTGGGAAACATCCCTTTCAAATCGGACAATATGTAGCAAAGGGTTACACCCAATATTGATATGTTATGCAAATATGCGGTGCTTTGTTGAGTCCGCCAGCAAAGAATGACAAAGAATAAATTTTGATCGTGGTTGATTGTGGGTTTCACAAGTCACTCAGCTTCCAACAATCATTACCTTATGGCACCCCTCTAAACTGAAATGGGCACCCACACTTCTTTTTACTGGTCGATCGACCTACTTCCAATTTTTGCCTTTCAATTTTCTTAACTTTCCCTCCCCTCTCACATCCCAAGTGGATATTTTCTTTACATATGTTATCAGCGGATTTTGATTTAGTGATAATCAGAACCATGTTATTATCCCTACCAATACTTTGACACCCAGCTATCAATGATGACTTTGATGGGAATACCTACAAAAATAAATAGTGCATAATGACATTAAGAACACTAATAAACTTTTTAATCAATGAACTTGTGAAAAATATTAGACAATAATGACATGCCTACAAAAATTAACCTTTCTTCTTTCCTAATAAATAAGTCATCATCATTGACTACCTCTTTTAGTCCTCGTTCATCATTTGTTTCAACATCATTATCCTTTTACATTAAGTAAATAAAAAATTTCGTTATTCTAATCCTTTATTAAGAAAGACAATGAATAAAATGACTAATACAAATGTTACCTTTAGAAGGTTGACATGTACCAAACTTTAGGGCTCCAGTGGGTGCAATTGCTTCAAATTCTAGAGGGTTTCAGCACAGTTTTTCATTCGTGACTTATTTCTTCTTGTCTCATTGTTGCTTGCTTCATTTGGGTTTCGAGTTTCAACCCTAAAACGAGAAAAAAAAAATTTGATTGCAATTGAGCTTATTTTGACCTAAAGATGAGATTTTTATGTTCCTCGAAAATTTATGATTTTGCCACTGTTTTTCCCGGAGGACATGGCTGTGCCACGACACTCAGTGACCCAGGACCTTAGCTTCAAAGGGTTGAGAGAGATGGCGGAGATAACGAACGAGAAAGGAAGGAAAAAAGGGTTTGTGGTGAAAGGGTGCATGAAACATAAAGCCAAAGAATGGGGGGCCCTAGTGGAGTTTGGAGATAAAAAAATATGGCATTTTGTGTTGTTGTTGTTGTAATAGTAGTAGAAGAAGAACCCCATTTTTTATATTTGATGGGTCAGGGTTTTTTAGAAGGTGAAATTTTGTGAGAGATTTTTGAAATTTTGAGAGGCTGAGGAGGAACTTTGTTTGTGTTGAAAAGGAGGAAAAGTGCTCAAAAGGGTATTTTTTGGTGATTCATTTGTGTCTTTTTAGTGTACTGTATTTTGGTTGCAGTGACTTGGCAAATATGATCATTTGGGGTAGTTAAAGTTTTGTACTTTTCGCAATATTTGATTAAGTTCTTGGAAATGGGGTTTTGCTAACAATGGTGTTTTGAAGGTGGAGGTGGTGGTTAAGTATAATGCATGCTTGTATATCTTTGTGACTAAAAGCCAAGAATTAGTGGAACTGAATGTGAAAGTGTTGTAATTAAACTAATATCTTAAGACTCTAGTTGATTCAATGGAAACAAGAATAATAGAAACATACCCAATCGATCTATAGCGATTTTCCCGTTGATTGTAATGAGTTTGGATTGTTTGGATCTTCCGATTGATTCAAGCGTTTCCCTTAGTTCTCTGTTGAGAGGATACAGAAGACAATTCCAAAAGTTTTTTCTGTTTTCAACGCATACGCTCAATCGGGGACCCATCCTATTTATAATGCCCATAAGTCACAACTCTTCAACTTACGGGCTGTGAATTTCCAATTCTGCCCCTCATTAAATTAGAAATTACATCCTTATTTACACCATGTTATTTATTAATACCTTATAGTCCAACATCCCTATTAGATCACATATTAGATAGATTACACTTTAAGATAGCAATACATGTTATATTACATATGTGTGCCCACATTATTGAATTTGTCCAACAATCTCTCACTTGGGCCATATATGTTATCTTTAATGTGTATAACCTTAGGAGCTCAAAACTTGCTATCACAAGTAAAGGTATTCCGAAACAATCTCGTCCATTGACTATACTGATATAGGATTAAAGCGATTTGCGTCACAAATAGTGTAACGAAATCCATCAATAGTCACATATACCAATATAATCAAATGACATAGATCAAACATGGATGTAGAGCATAGAAATTACATGTGATGTGATCCAAACATGTCTATTTCCAACTGGTCCAACTTTAATCTTTAATGAGATCAAACATATAATAAACAGACAATTGACTGAAGACTTTATTTCTGCAGAAAATACTAAATTACACCAATGTGTCCAAAAATTCATCATAGAACAACAAAACTCCCACTAAACCATGATATCCTCATGTGACATAACACCCATATGAGCGGTGTGCTCATGAAAGACCTTGGGTGGTAATCCCTTAGTAAGCGGATCCGCAATCATGGAGTGTGTGCCAATATGCTCTATGAAAATCTGTTTATTTTCTACTCTCTCCTTCACAACCAGGAACTTTATGTCAATATGATTTGACCTAGACGAGCTCCTGTTGTTGTTGGCATATAAAACTGCTGACTTATTGTCACAGTATAACTTTAGTGGTCTTTCTATGTCATTCAAAATGCGCAGCCCAGTGACAAAATAACGCAGCCATAATCCGTGGTTGGAGGCCTCAAAATACGCCACATATTCTGCTTCCATGGTGGAAGAAGCTATAAGTGTCTGTTTAGCACTTCTCCAAGAAATAGCTCCTCCAGCTAACAGATAAATGTAGCCTGATGTAGATTTTCTACTATCTTGGCATCCAGCAAAATCAGAATCAGAATACCCTATGATCTCCAACTGATCTGATCTCTTGTATGTGAGCTTGTAATCCTTAGTTCTCTATAAATATCTCATAACCCGTTTAGCTGCTTTCCAGTGACTCATCTCAGGGTTATCCAAATATCTGCCAAACATTCCAACAATGAATGCTATGTCTGGACGTGTACATACTTGAGCATACATAAGACTCCCAACAGCGGATGGATAGGGGATCTTTTGCATCTCTACAACTTCAAGTTTAGTCTTAGGACACTGTTTAAGACTGAATTTGTCTCCTTTAGATATAGAGGTATCTCCTGATTTACAATTTTGCATGCCAAACCTTTTAAGCACTTTTTCTATATAGCCCTTTTGTGATAATCCAAGAATACCCCGAAAATGATCTCGGTATATCTAAATCCCTAAGACAAAAGAAGCTTCACCAAGATCTATCATTTCAAATTTTTTTGATAGAAATTTCTTGGTTTCGTGCAACATGTCTATATTATTAGTGGCAAACAATATGTCATCAACATACAAAACCAAGAAGATATGCTTACTCCCACTGAACTTATGATACACACAGTTATCAACAACATTTGTCTCAAAACCAAACGAGACAATTACTTGATGAAATTTGTAGTACCATTGACGGGAAGCTTGCTTGAGCCCATAAATGGATTTCTTTAGTCTGCAAACCATAATCTTTGGGCCTCCAGACACAAAGTTTTCTGGTTGCACCATATAAATTGTTTCATCAATATCGCCATTGAGAAACGCTGTTTTAACATCCATCTGATGCAACTCAAAGTCAAAATGTGCAACAAGAGCCATGATTGTCCTAAATGAGTCTTTCTTTGAGACCGGAGAGAAAGTCTCTTTATAGTCGATGCCTTCCTTTTGAGTGAAGCCTTTAGCTACAAGACGAGCTGTATACCTTTCCACATTACCTTTTGAGTCCTTCTTGATTTTGAATATCCATTTATAACCAATAGGCTTAGTATTTTCAGGTAATGGGACAAGATCCCAAACTTGATTGTCTTGCATAGACTTGTACTCCTCATTCATAGCATCTATCCACTTTTGAGAGTTAGAATCCTGCATGGCTTGATGGAAGTTGATTGGATCATTTTCCACCAATCCATCATTTTCTTCATGTTCTTCGAGAAATACCATATAATCATCCGGAATAGCTCTTTTCTTTTCTTTCGTGGATCTCCTTAATGGCATTTGATCTTAAGGTTGTTGAGTTTGTTTTTCTGGAATATTTAATTCAATTGGAGCAGGGAGTAGTTCAACATTGTCCTGTTGAGGTTCCAGATCTGCTTCTTGATCAATGACAGGTATTGGAATATGTATATTGTCAACAACAATAGTAGGAGTCGAAATTGATTCCTCTTCAAAGACAATGTCTCTTACCTGATTTCTCCCCCCAAACTCGATATCCTCAAAAAATGTTGTTGTCTCCGTTTCAAAAATAGACTTAATAGTGGGATTATAGAACTTGTAGCCCTTAGATCGCTCAGAGTAGCCAATGAAGTAGCTGCTCACTGTTTTGGAGTCCAATTTCTTTTCATTCGGCCGATAAGGCCTTGCTTCAGCTGGACATCCCCAAATGTGAAAATGCTTTAGACTAGGTCTTCTGCCTGTCCAAAGTTCATAAGGTGTTTTTGCAGCTGCTTTAGTTGGTACTCTATTAAGGATGTAAGCTGCAGTCTTTAGTGCTTCTCCCCAGAGTGATTCAGGTAAAGTAGAATGATTGATCATACTCCTTACCATGTCCTTAAAAGTTCGGTTTCGTCTTTCAGCTACACCATTCATGCTAGGTGATCCCGACATGGTGTATTGTGGGACGATTCCACATTCCTCTAGGAATTTAGCAAATGGTCATGCACGTTGTTCACCGGAACCGTCATATCTGCCGTAATACTCACCACCACGGTCAGACCTGACACTTTTAATTCGTTTGTTGAGTTGGTTCTCAACCTCAGCTTTGAAAGCTTTGAACATGTCCAGTGACTCAGATTTATCCATAGCGTGAGTAATCGTCTATGAATGATATAAAATATTGTTGACCATTTCAAGAAGCCTAAGGGAATGGTCCACAAATATCTGTGTGGATCAATTCTAAGACGTCTGAAGTTCTGTTTGCACCTAATCTCTTTTGTTTGGTCTGTTTCCCTTGATGCACTCAATACAGAAATCAAAGTCTAAAAAATCAAGAGAATCTATTATGCCATCTGACACAAGTCTCTCCATTCTCGTTTTCGAGATATGTCCTAAACGTTTGTGCCATAGTTTTGATGAAATTCCTTCATTTAGCTTATGCTTAGTACCACGTGATTCCACATGCCAGGTTACATTATATGAGGCAATAGTATCAAGAAGATATAGGTTATCAAATGTGCTTAATGAACCAGTACCAATAATATTGGAATTTAATGAAAGACTAAATTGATTATTTCCAAATGAACAACAATATCCAAATTTGTCCAACAAGGAAATAGAAACCAAATTCCGTCTAAATGATGGTACTACAAAAGTGTCTTTCAGTTCCAAATAACAACTAGTCCCTAAGAGTAACCTAAAGTTTCCTATTGCTTCCACTTTAATCTACCGATTTTCCATCGCCCACGAAGATGCGTCTTTCAGCATCACTTGGCTTTTTGTAGCTCAAACAATCCTGCATAGAAACACTTATGTGAGTAGTAGCACTGGACTCTAACCACCAAGTGTTTCTAGGTATTGAAGCTAAGTTAACCTCATAATAGACCAAAGCAAGAAACATACCCTTTTTAACACGCCAAGCGTGATACTTGGTAAATTCCTTCTTTACATGTCCAGGTTTTTTTTTTTTTTTTTTTTTTTTTTTTTTTTTTTTTAAATAAAAGAAACAACCCTCATTGCCTTTCTGTTTCTTTTGTGCTGGACCCTTAGCAGTTTCATTCTCCTTCTTTCATTTTGTGCCCTTTTCTTTAGAGGTGCTTACAAAATGAGCACTTTCCGTTCTGTCTTGCTTCAACCTGTCTTCCTCTTGCACACAGTATGAAATGAGCTCATTAAAGTCCATTTCTCCTTCTGACAGTTGTAACTGATCTTAAACTGACTGTACTGTGGAGGAAGTGATATCAAAACTAGATGCACGAGTAAGTCCTCAGACAACTCAAGCTTTAGTGCTTTAAATTTTGAAGCAAGATGAGACATCTCGATGATGTACTCTCTAATGTTCCCTTTGCCTTTATACTTTAATGAAATCAAGCTAGCTAAAAGCGTGTTTGTTTCAGTCTTATCGTTTTTAGCAAAACGTTTTTCAAGTTCAGTAAGGAACTCACTGGCATTGGTCACCCCTGCGGATATTGCACCCCTAAAGGCTTCTGGAATACTTCGCTTGATGAGCATGAGACTCATGCGATTGGAGCGTTCCCACTTATCAAAGTATTTCTTGGCATCAGGAGTACTTGCATCTGTAAGAGAAGCGGGTTGCTCAATCCTTAACGCAAGGTCCAGATCCATACATCCAAGAACGATTAACACGTTCTCTTTTCAGTCCTTGAAGTTTGTACCATTAAGCATGAGAATATTATTTACACCAGCAGATATACTAGTAGTTGTACAGAGAATAAATTACATAAATAACATATTCACATCATTATTCAATTGCATAAACTTTTAAATTCATACAATAGGTAAATAAAAAACCCATATTAAGATACCTAGCACAACATTGTTATTTAGTCTTTGGACAGAAATATCAATCTGTAAGTGGTACTCTTCGTACACAATGAAACCGGCCTAATATTATGCCTTTCTTTGAACTGACATAATAAAAGCATGGTAAAGTAAACTTTATAACATATTTAAGACTAGGGATTGTCCAGTCAAAACAATCTTCCTTTGGGCCGATTGTTTCACATGGATGTAGCATGCTCACTTATTTAAAATCAACGAATTTTTCTAACAGTGGTTGCTTTGGCAACCTATTAGTTAAATAGTGTAAATTTTAAATAAGGAACACAATAGTGATACATGAAACCAAAATTATACTCTATGTATAAATTTGGAGTATTAACTAAATTATCACCTTAATACAATTAAAACATGGGTCTAAATAAAATATAGCCAAAATTAAATAGGTCCCAATAATTTAAAACAATATTACTAACAGCAACAGGCCCAATAGTCAAAGTAAAATGTACTAACAGGCCCAATTATTAATAACAACAACAGGCCCAATAGGTGAACAATCACAAGCCCGTGAACAGTCAACTGAATAGTCACCAGGCCCGTGAACAGTCACTATACAAGCCCAACAGTGAATAGTCTCGGTCAACGGTGAACAGTAATTTTTTAAAATAATGCATAATCGCAGATACTGTTCACAGTAACAGTGAAATCGTTTTTTTACTATTCAAGACATTGCATATCACTGTTCACTGTAACATGCTATTCATATGAATCTATAATCATGTCTTTATAATCATGTCCAGATACATAAACTAAATGAATCTATAATCATAAATAACATATAGTATTCAATTGCCTTGATATTATATGAATGTATATATATCACTGTATGAATCTATATATCGCTGTATGAAACAAATAATCACTGTATGTTTTTCTTTATAATTTCACATGGAATCAACAGGAGTTGCTATGATACCAATTGTTGTAATTAAACCAATATCTTGAGACTCTAGTTGATTCAATGGAAACAAGAAGAATAGAAACATACCCGATCGATCCATAGCGATTTCTCCATTGATTGTGATGAGTTTGGATTGTTTGGATCTTTCGATTGATTCAAGCGTTTCCCTTAGTTCTCTGTTGAGAGGATACAGAAGACAATTCCAAAAGTTTTTTCTGTTTTCAACGCATACGTTCAATCGGGGACCCATCCTATTTATAATGCCCATAAGTCACAACTCTTCAACTTACGGGCTGTGAATTTCCAATTTTGCCCCTTATTGAATTAGAAATTACATCCTTATTTACACCATGTTATTTATTAATACCTTATAGTCCAACATCCCTATTAGATCACATATTAGATGGACTAAACTTTAAGATAGCAATACACGTCATATTACATATGTGCGCCCACATTATTGGATTTGTCCAACAGAAAGAAGTTTGTGGTTCAGATGGTGTAATGGTGATGGTGGTGCAGTGAAGAAGTGTATTCAGTTTAATTGTCGTGCTTCTGGTGGGTGGCCTTGAAGATTCAGTTCTAGTTAATTAGTAATGGAGAAGAGTTCATCAGATTCAGACTGGGCAGTAATGGAGGAGAGGTCATCAGATTCAGACTGGGAATCTGATTCTTTTAGGGGATTGAATACTTGTGGTGTTTTGAGGTTGGTTCATGGTAATAGGCTTAGTGTTTCTGGAGATGCGTCAAGTTATACAAGGTGTTAAGAGGAGCTGGAAAGAAATCAGGTGCCAATACCTTGCACCAATCACCGCTAGATCACCGGCTTGGTCCTTCTCGGGTATTTGAGGTGGGCAGGCCGATGGGCGTTATTGCTCCTCCCATAGTGAAACAGGCCAATGTCAACTTGAGGCAGTGGTTGGACAAAAATTCAGGATGACTGGACTGCTGAAGCGGTAGAAGGGTCAAAAGACAAGTTTCCAATGAAACAGGTAATGGTCAAGGAAGTAAGCTGGTATACTACTCCAGAAGAATTTAATGGTGGACCAACTTCCTTCTCCTCAGATGTTTATTGATTGGGAGTTCTTCTTTTCGAGGTCTGTATCCAGACTTAACTTCTCGAGTTCTGAAGTTGAATCATGTATATTTTGATTCGTGATTATATCTTGTGAATTATTCTCTGTTCTTCCTTTGAGCAGTTATTCTGCACTTGTAACTAGACCGAAGAAAAGCTCAGTACTATGTCCAATTTTAGACATCGGGATTTGCCACTGCAGTTGCTTTCGAATCGGCCCAAAGAAGCATCATTTTGCTTGTGGACCAAAAATGATGTAAATTTCTTACTTGTGCCTCTAACAGAATTTGGTTCCGTATCGCTTATACTTGATAGGTGGATATGAGCTGTGCAATATACTTGCATCTAGTACTAGAAAAATTTAATCTCTGCGACCATGAAAATGATTAACTGCTAATATTTATTTGTACTATGAGTTTATTTTATTTTAATATTTTTTCTCTGGCATTGCAGCAAATTAAGTAACAGTAAATAAATGATATAAATCCAATATAGCATTACTCTAAAGGCCTCAGGTTGCAGTTATAGTATCCTTTCACGCCTCTGTTCTATACTTTAGTAAATATGTCCTCATATTATTACATACAATCTCAGTGAGCCTCTCATAAAATTACCTAAGCAAAATCAGTTTCTAATTGTTAGAAATGTTTTCAGGCAAGTTTATTACCTTGTTACATTAATTTCTAGAATCTTACGTAAGACTTTGGCTATGGTATAACAGTGAGGTGTTACAGAGTGAGTTCCTCAACGAACCCAGTCAGAGTTCGGAGGAGTGTGAAGATGTAATAAAGCTAAGAGAGGAGACGGAAGGACATGAGTTGCTGTTGGAATTCCTATTGCAGATGCAGCAGAGAAAAGAGGAAATTGTTGCTCAGCTGCAAAATAAAATTTGTTGTCTGTCGTCCGACATTAAAGAGGTTTTGAAAAAGCAATTGTTCCACACCAAGGCGGGAGGTTCATACTCAGAACTGGACAAGATTGATTATTCCTCACTGGAACATATACACTATCCAGTGCGGAATCCTATTAGAAATGAGGACTTACCTAATTTCTGGTCAAGAAAATGCTTAAGATCAGGAAATAAGATGATTAAGGAAGAGAAACATGATGAGTATCATGGTGACATTCACAAGTCAGAGACACAAAAAGATAATCATGGAGTCTGCTTATTTTTCAACAAGATCAAGGATGATAAAGTCAACAGAAAAAACATTTACCAGGGGTTCCAAGATTAACAGCAATGGGAGGGAGTTGTTTTCGATTACAGACAGAAGTTCAGTAAATAAATTAGACTCCAATGAAGGGCATAGTGAAGGTAGAAGTGGATAGATAGATCCTTTCCTCGATGGTCTGTGCAAGTACCTTTCCTTCAGTAAGATGAAAGTTAGAGCAGAACTGAAGCAAGGGGTTCTGCTCAAACTCTTCCAGCCTAGTACGCTCATTAAGTTTTGATCGTGATCACAAATTTTTTGCCACAGCTGGTGTAAATCGAAAAATCAAGGTCTTCAATTATAATATGATCCTTAATGAAGATCGTGACATTCATTATCCTGCAACTGAGATGGCAAGTAGATCAAAGTTGAGTAGCATATGTTGGAATAGTTATATAAAAAGCTAGATTGCTTCTAGTGATTTTGAAGGTGTTGCGCAGGTAGGCCGTTGCTCATGTCTCATGCCAATTTTGCTTTCTCCTTTCTATAAATAATCAAATCACTCTTTTGAAATGATTTCAGATATGGGATGCTACACGAGGGCAGATCTTTATGGAAATGAGGGAGCATAAGAGGCGTGCATGGTCTGTTGACTTTTCATCGTCAAATCCGACAAAGTTGGCTAGCGGAAGTGATGATGGTGCTGTTAAGCTCTGGAATCTCAATCAGGCAATTGTATTTTTGAACTTGGTGGATGTCAGATTTGAAACTAAACATATACTGCATTCATCTAATAGTCAGTAAAATATTCATTTCGAAACTGGATGTGTAATGAGTTATTTCTCTTACATGGGGTGCAACTGCAGGGAGGAAGCATCAGTACAAGTTGAAGGCTAATGTATGTTGTGTTCAGTTCCCTCCTGATTCAGCACATTCACTTGTATTTGGTTCAGCAGATCACAAGGTCTACTGCTATGATCTTCGTAACACAAAAATGCCTTGGTGCACATTAATTGGTCATGATAAGACTGTGAGCTATGTCAAGTTCATGGACTCCACGACTCTTGTTTCTGCATCTACAGATAATACGCTCAAGCTTTGGGATTTATCAACCTGTAGTACTCGACAATCCAATCCAAACATTCACCAGGCACACAAACAAAAAGGTTATTTCCCTTGCCACTATATTATATTGAGCCTCATTCCTGTAATATGAGCTTTAATTTGTCTTTGAAACAAAATAAATAAAAATAATTTTTATTTCGTTTGAGGAATTAATAAATCATATGCTGGACATACGGAACAGCACTAAATTTGGATCAAACTTATGAGAGAAACAAATAGAAAGGTAGACTAAGGATGCTGAGAATTCATACAACTGCAGAACCCAAGATAGTATGAGCTTAGAAAACCAAAGTAAATTCTGATACTCATTTTAGATCAACTTAGCGCAGAGTGAGAAAGTATCTTAGGCAATATAAATGCTGAGAATTCATACAACTACAATCATATGTTTGACTCGTTTTTGTGTTAAAAAAAAGCCCAATCGGCCTTCAAGATTCATCTTTGATTATCTCTATTCCAAGGCAATATTTTGACAGTTTAAAACTGGTAACTAGTCATTTCTTTAAAAGTTTCCATATGTTGCTTGTAAGACTACTAGTGTAATACCCGTGCCGTTGGCACTACTACAGAGTAAATCGTACTTTCACGGAATTATCGAATAATTGCAATTGGGTTTATAGGACTATTGGAGATTGAGAGACGCTGCATGAATCTTACGACTATTGAATATCTTTGAACCCATTAAAAAAAACAACACCAAATTAATCTCTACGATACCCAGTACGCTATAGATATTAAAGATGCATTGCATGATATCAATAAGAAAAACAACTCAAATATGAAAATTGTCGTGTCATACCTATTGGTGCACCAAAAGCACCAGGTGGCAATGGATCAAACTCCATCCCAAGTATCGGCCCAACTTCTATAACATGCTCCCCTGACTGTGCATCAACAAACTCTATAGCTCTTGCTTCCGAATTTCACCGACAGTTCCGCCCTCAACGATTCTGGCGGATAAGTCTCCACTGTTTCCAATTAAAAACATACAAATCAAAACCCTAAACAAACAATCAAATCAAAAACCTAAAAACACACAAAATCAAAACAAAATCTTCAACCAATCAATCACTCACCAGCTCTATTTGCGAAGGCGTCTTCATTTTCCTCTTCGGCTTCACCTCTCCTCCACCGAATCGAAGAATGAAAGGAGAGAGTGAGGAGAGAAGAGATATGAAAAAAAATAAAAATTAGGCCCTTCTCTAAAATTAGTAAACCCCATTCTCTAAAATTAGCCTAAAAAAAAATCTTTTCAATCAAGCCAAACTGAAATGCCATTAAATGATTTCTAACTCCCACCCATCAGTTACCCTTTGAGTCAAAATTAAGATCCCCAAACACTAAAAAACGCAAGGGGGGTAATTAAAAATCGAACCTTTAGGCCAATCAGCGATGATTCTCTCCTTGAGCATCGCAACTGTTGAAGCCGCAGAGTATCGGATCGACCCAATATCCGATCCATCGTACAATCGGAACTTCAACTCAACCAGATCTTCTTCTGGCATCGAAAAATCTCTCGCAAACGACATTCAAAGACACAAATCAGATACAAATTTCACGAAATTCGCTCCAATTAGGGCTTCACCACCATCGAAAAATTTCACGATCGAAAGGGGTGAAAGTCGGAGGCTTTAATTTGAAGCGAGAAAAGGTTGGAATTTGGGAACTCGAAACCCTAGTGTAATACCCGTGCCGTTGGCACTATTGCAGATTACATCCTACCTTCACGGCTATGTCGAATACTCATATTTGGGGTTTTGTTTCGATTTCTAAAAACACTTGCATAATTGTTTATTACAATAGTTATGATGAATTAATTTTGTAAAAGTTAATACTCTTGAATAGTAAAACAATGTTAATAAAACTGATCAACGCAACCAATGTGCCAAGGAATTTAATCTCCATCAAATGTCAGTTTAACTAAAAATAAGAAGGAAATAATTCAATATTAAAAAATATCCCATGTTTGTCCAAGTGAGTTTTGAATGAAATTGATGCTCGATTTAGTAAAGCTGCAGTTGAAGAAACATAATTAAGGCAAACAGAATGGCACATTTGGTTTAGAAGAATATAAAGATGATTTTTTTACAAAAATTAAAAAATATTTAAAATTTTAACAGAGCTTACCATTTTTTCAATATTTAAACTTGTCATAAGCATTTGTACCTCACATAATTTGGCATTCACAAAAAATTGTTGCCTCAGCGCAATATATAATCAACGTTTTCAGTATTAAAAGAGATTTGATAGTAGAACATGGTATTAAACAGTCAAAGAGACATGCACACAATATCATTATATCCAAAAAAATGTCATTTTTTGAATAAAGTAATTTGTCTGAACATGTCATAAGAAAATATACTTCACATAAGTGACTATAATGACAATCAATGTCATGAACAATTAAAAAATCAAAATTTCGACAAAATTTCCTCTGTATTTTTCAATATTGAAACATGTCTGAACCTGTCATAAAAAATTACAATGGCAATCAATGCCATGAACACCACATAATATCTCCACACACCAAAATTATCATTTAATTATCAAAATATTGCAGTATAAAACATTTAAGTACATCAAAGCTTTTATTCTTAAGGAGAAAATTGTCTAATTATGGTGAAAAAACTAAGCATTTTTCTTACAGTTCCTTGTATGGCTAAATCCACTTGCAAAAAAAAAATGTGACATACATATGAGACAACCAATTTGAAGTAAGATGTAGTATCAACCTACTATAGTACCTATCCGAAAATCGTCATTTCGGAGTAGGGTGTTTTTTGAACTAAGTTGTCCATAATTACAGTTAGGCACAATGCAAGGTTAGCGATCCCTGAAAAGAAAAATGAAATGTTTTTAGATTGCAACCAAAGCTTTACAATTGAGCTATCTTTTTGGACAACCATCAATTTAACCAATAGCGAAGACTATAAAAAGGTGGAACAAAGAACCATGTGAAAATTTTTTCCATCGTACCTTTTTTCTTATGGAATTGACATTATTCTTTCAATCATACATTTTTCCATTGTATTCATTCCATCAATTATGGTAAAAAAAAAAAAAATTCCATTGTATTCTTTTCATTGATATATATATTAAAAAAAAAAAAAAAAAACCAAATGATCCATCAAGTGTTCAACCCCTCTAAAAAGGACTATACATGAAGGTGTTTCCATGGTCACCATAGTTTAGATTCATAAAAAATTTTAAACCATTCATGGTCACCATGGTAACCATGTTTCCATTCATGGCGGATAAATTCTAAATCATGGCAAAAAAAAAATTTCATCATACCTTTTTCTTTTCGAATGAGATTTTCATCAAGTGTATTCTTTGGCACTACACATACATTTTTTTTTTCTTTTAGTTAAATTCATGTAATGAACACATCCGGCATGGCTACCGTGCAATGCCGTAGCATCTACTAAACTTTCAAAATGGTAGTATAGCTAGCTAGGATGAACCATATAAGAGTTGAGATAAAATTCCAAAAATAAAACATAAAAATATAAAAGGATACCAAAGAACATATATACACTAACAACCTGACCGTCAACATTCCTAGTAACCCACATCAAACTATAAGCATGTTTTTATGGGAGAATTTTATGGGAGAATTCAATCCATCTATCTGACTTACAACTTTGTCACATTAGTTTCTCAAGTAACAAAAATAGGAAAAACACAATTAATTCAATGAACTCACCAATATTGATGGGTTTTAGAGAGAATATGAACCCACCTTTTCACACACCAAAGTCTCTTACCTTGAAACCATTTCAAGGTTTTAAAGAGAACATGAACCCACCTTTTCAAACACCAAAATCTCTAACCATTTCAAAAGCAAAAAACCTCTCAATCAACTATGAATTGGTGAGAGAATTAAAAATACAAAGTAAAATTAAGGGGAGTAGAGAAGAGAAGTGATAACCTTATATGAGATTGTTGTTCTTCTGGTGGTTTTGTTGGTTGGCAAAGCTAGTATGTTATTCTGTTGGTTTTTCAATGGCAAGGGTTGAGTTAGGGAATAGGAAAACAAAAGCCCAGGTTTCAACTTAAGATGGAAGAGGAAAGATCAATGTTGTGCATTTGTTGATTTGGAAACCTTGGCATAGTGTTTGAAATAGATAAATTAAACTCAACTCAAACCCAATACCCTACTGATGAAAGTGAGAAATTTGAGAAGAAAGTTAAGGCTTTGGTTGTAGTCTTTAAAAATCCCAAAATCCAAATTGAATGAAAAAGGGTAGCACCAGATAAAGAATAAAAAGTGAGAAACCAGAAGAAGAAGTTCTTCGCATTGCCTTCTTCTTGGCCAAACCGAGTTTTCTTTCCTAAAAACAAACTTCAATTACCAGGCTATATAACTAATCAGGTCAATAAACAAAAAAGAATAATGAATGCATCACTCGTGTTGTTATTGTCACAATAGTTCGTTAGAAGTTACCAAATATTGTAGACATGCATTTAATTCGATTGAGAATGTGTATCTAGCACATAAAGGGCTATTTTGGGCACACTATACAATGCAACAGTGGCAAGAAATGCAACAGTGAACAGTGTCCCTATATTCTATATGAAATGGAACCATTCAATCCAAGAATGGAAACTTTACTGTGAAAGAACATACAGCTCCAAAATTCCATCTTCTTCCTACTGTGGAAAACTATCATTCACATTCCAAAGATCATTCAAATTCTAGTAAATCACATTCCAGTAAATCATTCACATTCTAGTAGAGCATTCACATTCCAGTAAATCGTGTCTTAGTTTTTGTGAGAAACTAACCTGAAATCACGTTTTAGTGTTTGTGAGAGAGACGGTTGTGAGAAACTAACCTGAAATCACATCAAGAACAATTGCAAGAACATTGTTCGTCTACAACACAAAGCTTAAAGCAAACCGCCCGTTCCCTTCCTTCAAGAACTTGAAGCAAACCAACTTCATTCAATAACGAAATCAATTAACTAATTAGAAGAAGAAGAAAATAGAGAGAAAAAAAAGTTGAGGTATCTAGTGTAATACCCGTGCCGTTGGCCTATCGCAGATTACGCAATGTCGAATACTCACAGTTGGGGTTTTATTTATATATAATAAAAAAGGTTCAAAATTTTTTATATCTACCAATCAAATATCACAAACCATCAAAATATAAATCCAGCCCACAAAATTTCATTATCTCTGCTTTGCTTGTTGTGTTGATCAACCCCAAGTGTGTGTTTTGCTTGTTGTGTTAATCAACCCCAACCCCACACTTCAGTACACACAATCACTCAAAAAAAGTAACAGAAGCAACAATTTGTAATTTAGATTGTCAAATGCAAATTAAAGCACAAATTGAGTAACCTCTATCAATTGAATGAACCCAAAGAGTAACTGCAGGCAGAGAGACTCTTGGGAATTCAGATTCAGTCATGGAAATCAAAGAAAGCCCCAATTCTCTCTTGAACAGCAAAAAGTCCAAGATTTAAGAACCCCAAATCCCAAAACATAGAAAGAAGCAACAAAATTAACATGGGTAGAAGAAGTTAATTAAAAACCCCATTTGAATGGCCTTTTTGGGTACCTGAATTGTAATCAAACAAAAGCTTGTGTTGGTTGAAGCAAAGCCTCCGCCAACTCCTTATCTAGATGCACCTGAATTGACAAAGCTTTCCCTACCCAAAGCACCTTAGCATCCACAAAGCAGTTTTTGATTAAATTTCCCAAATGAGAATCAGTGAAATAAAGCAACCACATATAATCACAAAAACCATAAAATTGAACAACATTTAAAGTACCTTGGAGACAAAAAAGGCAACTCCTTTCCGAATATCTCGAAAACCCCATCACCAAGAACACTTGGGTTCTCCAAGATCCAAAAGATATTCACCGACAGCTCCGACCTCAACGTTTTCGGAGGATTAGTCTCCACTGTTTCCAATTAAAAACACACAAATCAAAACCCTAAACAAACAATCAAATAAAAAACCTAAAAACACACAAAATCAAAACAAAATCTTCAACCAATCAATAACTCACCAGCTCTATTTGCGAAGGCGTCTTCATTTTCCTATTCGGCTTCACCTCTCCTCCTCCTCCTCCACCGAATGGAAGAATGAAAGGAGAGAGTGAGGAGAAGAGATCTGAAATTTTTTTTTAAAAAGAAGGGTCTTAAGAGCGAAGAGATCTAAAAAAAAAAAAAAAAAAAAAAGGCAAACCGTGTGTTATTCAGATCTAAAGAAGAAGAAGAAGAAGGATCTTACTTTTCCTCTTCGGCTTCACCCCTCCTACTCCACCGAATCGAAGAATGAAAGGAGAGAGTGAGGAGAAGCGATTAAAAAAAAAAAAAAAGACCAAATCAAGAACACTTTTCAGCTTAAAATTTCATAGACATCACAAAATACTTGCCACTTGCAGCCATGGAAGAGAAATCAGGGCCATTTGGATGCCATTGTTGTGGATGGTAATCTTTTTGAATAACATCATAACCATCAAACTTCAGGGAAAATGAAAAAATAAAATAAAATCCAGAACCATGAAATTGTGAATACCCTATTTAAACCTTTATAAACTTTTGCAATAATCAACCATCCAAATTCAACAGTCTCAAAATTTGCAACATTCAACCAAATTCAACATACCCAATCACAACATTCAATTAAATTCAACAATTAACCTTTGCAATATACAGTCTCAAAATTTTCAATATTCAACCAAATTCAACTTACCCATCAAAACAATAGACCAAATTCCACATACCCGTGACAACATTTTCCCAAATTTCTTTTGCTATTGAAACCCAAAAGTGAAAAAAGAAGAGATTTGATAAAGACGTAGAGGCGCTAGGAAAACCCCCTATCACAACATTCAACAGTAGAAAATGAAATCCCAAAAAAATAAAACAACGTGTAGACTGAGAGTATACATGCTTAGTTATATGGTTGTCGAAAGAAGAAAAAAATCACCATGAGTAGTCAACATCTGAAGGAAATGAGTTAATTAACCATTTGAAGGAAATGAGTTAATTAAACATTTGAAGAAAAGCAAGTCAGTAGAAGGATTCACAACAAACCACAAACATCACATTTTAATTGAGAACTTTTTAAGGTTGCTTACTAAGAAAAGCAAGTTAGTAGAAGGGTCACCTTCATTCAAAGAGAGGGACTCTCTACTGGAATATAAATGTCCCAGTAATTGACGAACATTTAGGAAACTGCTTTGAATGAAATTCAAAAAAAATGAAACATACCTATAACAACATTCAACCAAATTAAACATACCCATCACAACATGCAACCATATTTCTTTAGGATGGAAACACAAAAGTGAAAAATCGAAGAGATTTGAGAGATATTGCAAATATTCAACCAAATTAAACATACTCATCACAACATTCAACCAAATTAAACATACCCATCACAATATTCAACCATATTTCTTTAGGAGAAAAACACAAAAGTGAAAAATCGAAGAAATTTGAGAGATAGGGCAAAAATTTAACCAAATTAAACATACCCATCACAACATTCAACTATATTTCTTTAGGAGAGAAACCCAAAATTGAAAAATCGCAGAGAATTAAGAAAGGGAAAAAAGTCAACCAAATTAAACATACCCATCACAACATTCAACCAAAAATTCAATTGCATGAAGGAAAATGATAAACCATACCTTCTCTATAATTAGACAGAGTTCCTTATAGATGTTGAGAGTTCTGCTAAGAGATGATGAGCATCTTAGGAGATCCGTGAGAGATGATGAGTAACCATATATTCACTGTTGATTGAATCCATCACAGTAAATCCCAGAGAAATTTAGTAGCACATAAGATTGTATTCCTCACTGAACTTCATCAACAAAAAAAAAAAAAAAAAAAAAAGAGAAGAAGAGGTGAGTGATAAAATTCTATATTTATGAGCGATTGTTGGGCAGTTGGGGAGATGGGGTTTCTGATATTAACCCCTTTCATTAAATGATGAACTCCCACTTGCCAATTGATGGTGAAGAGAGTGAGGAAAGTCTTCTCTGAGAAGAAATGAATGGAAGAGAGAAGAGATGGGTCCTTCTTCTTCTTTGGTCCTTCTCTTCTCTGCTTCGAGAAAGGAGAGAGTTTGGGTGGGAGGGGGTTGGGTAGAGGAAGAGAGGGGAAAGGAGAGGGAGAGGAAAGCGTCGGGTTTTTTTTTTTTTCACTTAACTTCTGCCAAGGACATAAAAATGCCACGTAGGACAAACACTCTCAGATCACTGTTCATGAACAGTAAAAACCCTATATGAAATGTAAGATAGATGCTATATATATACTAGTGGGATCCGGGGACAAACATTTATAACAAAGAAATTTATATCGTTGGATAACATATAATTCAAACGGTTAGATTTTGAATAAGTAGTCACCTAATAACTAACTAATGGTGGAGCCGAGCCAAACCAAGTCGGATATAATTTAAAAGTCCTAATTTATAAGGAGACTAATAGTTTGTCAAACCCCACTACCTTCTCTCTTCCCCTATTTTCTCTCAAACTTTATGATACCGTGAAAAAAAATAACATAAAAAATAGTCACTTTTCAATGTTTTTTAATGGTCTATATACAAAACTCAAGCAAATTTATTTTGCACTTTTCAAGCACCAATATATACCTTTTTTGAATGGTTTATATATATAGATACCTCTAAGTATGAGTACTTGATGTTGTCTTTGATGATACATGTTTTGTTGGTTTCAGAATTTTGTGGGTCTATCGTTATGTGATGGAAACATTGCCACAGGCTCCGAAACAAATGAGGTAATGTAAAAAATATAAGTAAAGTTAATTCATGTCTATTTTGCTTCCCAACAGTTGAGATCTTTCAATTTGTTAAAGTCATCATATAAAAGGAATTATGTAGCATAGAGACAGAAGATTTTCTATGAGCTTCCTCGACTAAAATCATGGGCATCACTACATCTTTCAGGTTGACTAAATTATACTCAATCAAATAACTTCTTATCATTGCGGCCTATAAATTTTGGGATCTACTTAATTATTTATTTTGAGATAAGTAACATATTTCTTTCATATGATTTAAGTATTTGTAGTATTCTTTAAACTTTTTCCTTTTATGTGAATGCTATTTATTTGTATTCATTCTCTCATATCTGCTATGAAGTCTGGAGTGTGATTTTGTCCTCAAATGTGCAACTTGAATGTTGTAGCTTGTAGTGACTCGTATAAGGAAAGTTGTTTTCTTCAATTCAACACTATTTTGAAAAATCAATTTTTGTTACTTTGGTTCCATTAATACCTAGCAATACAAAAGGACAGGAGGAGCAACACATCTAGGAAGACGAATGCGACACTCCCATGAAGACAAAAACTGTAGACAACATATCTGTTACACTTCCTTTGAATCAGAAAACTGTAGACAACATATCTTTGTTGCTTGCATGAAGACGAATGCGACACTCCCATGGCTGACTTAGGATCTTTTCTTATAATTTCTAAATTAATGATCGACATCTCCATTGTCACAATAGATGTGTTTGTCAATAGAAAGTGTGTAAAGGGAACCATGATTTTGCAATCAGGGTGATGTGGCATGATACGGGAAGGTTTAAGCATATCTTGAGGATCCTTATCCTCCAGATCATGTTACATCACTCTAATTGCAAAATCTTGGTTCCCAAGTATTTTCAGTATGTGAATGCCTCTTTGGATTTATTCAAACTTTTGCTTCCAATAATTGATGAAGCCTGAAGTAATGACATTGTATTTATTACTTCAACCTTCATCCACGGTACAAGTTTTCAAAATATTTGAGAAGATTTCATTTCCTCAAGTTACTGAAACAAACATACCCCAAGGGTGACAATTTTCAGATTTTTTTTTGAAAATGTTTTGTTTTCGCCCAAAGCAGTAACAAGCACTTGAGGAAAAAAAACACATTTTTTTGCGAAGAAATTTGAAGCAAACAAAATTTTCAACAAATAGACACACCCACCATTGTTGAAGAGAATGGTGGACATTGATGGAAATGGGTACTCAAATAAAGGTACACCATTACTACAACAACTTCATGTCATGGAAGTATTATGATCAGTTTAGCAGCGATGGTAATAATGGTGTGCCTTTTTTTAGATATTTTGTGCACGTATATCATTTTTGTAGGATGTAACTAGGACATGTAGTTCATGATTTAATTCTATTAGGGAGACATTTACTATTGTAGAGCTGATTTTCCAGTATTTATTAGTACCTATTTTCCCGTAAATTATTAGTGTATTTCTGCACTTTCCTACCTTTTTTTTTTCTTTTCCACACAGGACAAAAAACAAAGCCACAAACCTTGCCTTCAACTAGGAAGTATTGAAATACACGGAGTTACAGTAATAGGGCATACCTATGAACACACAAATTTGGCATGTCGACATGGATTTCGGCTTGTCGGCAATTGATTTGTTTGAATCGACATGCTGGATCATGAAGAGGACAACTTGATTTAGGCTGGAATTGGCTAGATCTGATGGAAGAAGAAGACGAAGACGGTGGAAGGTGATGGAACCCTCCACTGTCTCTTTCCATCGCCTCAGGTGGCTATATAGGGACGTTCCCCCTCCTCTTCAGGATCGTCGTCCTTCTTCCTTGAGAGATTGAAGCTGTGTGAAGTTGAGAAGGTTAGGGTTCTTTAAACCTCTGAGTGTGTATGTAAAGGAGATGAGAGAAAGTGAAGAGAAAGACCAAAGAAAAAAAAATTCTTTTGTTTATGAAGGATATACGCACCCCGCACTATCCGTGGTGTCGCTTAGTCATGTTTGTATCTAACGTCGTTGACGTTGTGTAACTCCCTCAATTTTTTCTCTTCGATCTCATTAGTAAAGTTATTTTCTTTGCCCGTGAACATAGGCAAACTTGTCGAATCACGTTAAATTGCTTTGTGCGGTATGTGTTTTATTTATTTCCGTTTACTTTACATTGCCTTGTTTATACATTTGATTTATTACTTTCTATTGCAACTATTAATTGTGTTTCACAATCTGTTACGCTTTCGTGATGCGCACAAAATTGGTATAAGAGCCAAATGTATTTCCTTGGGTTCGTGTGTAAGTGTGAATTGATAGTTTTGTACGAAAGTATTGAAGAACATGACAGAGACGTCGAGTTCAGGTTCCAGTTCGAAAATGATTACCGTTACAGTCGGTAAGTTTGATGTTGAAAAGTTCAACGGCAAGAACAACTTTGGCATGTGGTGATGTGAAGTATTGATGTGCTCGCACAACAGAATTTGGAGAATGCTATGGGTGATAAGCCAGACGCTATAGGAGAAGAATCTTGGAACAAATTGAATTGTCAAGTGTGTGGGTATATTCGACTGTGTTTAGCAAATGAACAAAAATACTTTGTTATGAAGGAAACCTCCGCTAAAGTATTGCGGAAAAGATTGAAAGACAAGTATATGATGAAGAATATGAAGCAGCTTTTTCGGATGAATATGATACAAGGTATTACTTTGTCTGAGCATCTGGATGAATTGAATAGGCTAATTGTCGACCTATTGAATTTAGAAGAAATTGTTTCAGAAAATTATAAGGTTTTGTGCCTTTTGAATTCCCTTCCAGTAGAATATGAGCATCTTGTGACAACTTTGTTAACGAGAAAAGACTCATGAAATTATGATGAGATTGCTATAGTGCTGCTCAATTATGAGTACAGGAAAATGGACCTTAAAGTCCATAAGGATGCAGCGTCTGAAGCATTGACAACGAGAGGAAGATCGAGAAGTAGAAAATCAGGTGGTAAAAGAGATAAATCTCGATCCAAATCGATAAGTGAGTCAAAGGCTTCGGCGATAAATGAATTTGCTTACTGTTATCAGAAAGAGCATTTGGTAAAAGATTGCCTAAAAATCAAAGCTAAAGAGAAAGGGAAGAAACACAACAATGTGAATGTTGCCGAGCGTAGTGATGAAGATTCTGATGAGTATTCCTTGTCTATATTAGCATTGATGTGTTCTACTGACGAGTGGATTTTTTATTCGGGTTGCAGTTATCATATGTCTCCCCATAGGGATTGGTTTTCTAGCTCTAAAAGGCTAGATGCATGGTGGAGCTATTTTGATGGGTAATGATCAGACATGCAAAACAGAAGAGATAGGTACAATTCGATTGAAGATGTTCGATGGTATAGTTTGGGATTTGAAAGAAGTAAGGTATGTTCCTGTTTTGAAGAAGAATCTCATCTCAGTGGGTTTCTTGGATACCAAAGGTTACAAGATAATCGTGTCAGTTGGTGTTCTCAAGGTTGTGTCTGGTGCAATGGTGGTAATGAAGGCAATCAAAAGAGGTAATTTGTATTTCTTAATTGGGAATACAATTACGGGTGAAGCTGCAGTTACTGAAACTACAAGTACTTCTTGTAATATGACCAGATTGTGGCACATGCGTTTAGGGCATGTTGGTACGAAGAGTATGCAAACTCTTGTGAAACAAGGTTTACTAAAAGGTGCTAAGACCTGCCAGTTAGAATTCTGTGAACATTGTGTAATGGGCAAGAAGACATGAGTCAAGTTTTCACTGCTATCCACAGTACTCGTGGGACTCTTGATTATGTTCACTTGGACGTTTGGGGGTCTGCATGCCAAGCAAACATCATTGGGAGGTATGCGCTATTTCGTCACTTTTGTAGATGATTATTCAAGACGTGTGTGAGTGTACACCGTGAGGCATAAAGATGAAGTCTTGAATGTGTTCTTGAAATGGAAAAAGACAATTGAAACTCAAACTGACAAAAAGATCAGAAGGCTACGTTCAGATAATGGAGGTGAATACAAAGCTGATCCGTTCTTGCAACAGAATGGGGTGGCAGAACACATGAATCGTACATTGTTGGAGAAGGTTCCTTGTATGTTGTCCAATGTTGGATTGAGCAAAACGTTTTGGGCTGAGGCTATGACATATGTCTGCCATATCATCAACAGGTTGCCTGCGGTTGCGATTGATGGAAAAACTCCTATTGAGGTATGGTCTGAAAATTTCCCTAATGATTATGATAGATTGCATATCTTTAGTTGTCCTGCTGAAAGTAAGTTAGATCCCTGAGCCAAGAGCGTTATTTTCTTAGGTTTCGTGGATGGTGAAAAACAGACCATCCATATGTAATAGCTACCGTGAATACAACCCGAATTGTAGTGGGTTTCACCACCGGACTGAATGTCTCAGCATAATCGAATCCTGCGACTTGTTGAAATCCTCGAGCCACCAACCTAGCCTTATATCTGTGTACAGAACCATCGGCATTTTGTTTAACCTTAAACAACCATTTGCAACCAACTATAGATCTGTTTTGAGGAAGATCAACTAAAGTCCATGTGTTGTTCCTTAGCAAGGCTAGATACTCATTCTGCATAGCCGAGGACCAATGAGGGGTATCAAGTGCTTCAAGTAAGCTTACAGGTTCAGTTGAGGTCAAATAGACTTTAGGCTTGTAGATACCAGCCTTAGACCTAGTAATCATTTTATGACCAGGAGCAATACTGAGAGGAGGACTAGACACTGAACTGTATGCAAGACTGTCATTGATAATAGGACCAGAGCTGGGAACCTGACTAGGAGCAGGACTAGGACTAGTTAAGGTAGTGGGAGACAAGTTAACCAATGGACTAGTCAATGTATTGTTGGATGAATTGGATTGATTATCAGAAGGTGAAGAAGAGAACCCAATGGATGCAGGAACAGATGTAGATGGATGACTAATGGGTGAAAGGTTGGAAGTACCAGAGAGCCACTTTGAATAAGGAAAGTGATTCTCATTAAACACAACATCACGAGATATGTAGAGACGACCAGTACTTGACACACATTTATAACCTTTATGTTGAGAACTATAACCCAGAAAGAGACACTCCTCAGATCTAAATTGAAGTTTATGAGAGTTGTAAGGCCTGGTGTTGGGAAAACAAGAACACCCAAAGACTTTTAAAATGCTGTAATCAGGAGCTTTATTGTAAAGTTTCTCATAAGGAGATAAGCCCTTAAGAACTTTAGTAGGAACACGATTGAGAAGAAACACAGATGTCTTAACAGCATCATCCCAGTATTTTAAGGGAAGTGAGGCATGTGCAAGTAGGGTTAATGCTGACTCAGTAATGTGACGATGCTTCCTTTCAGCAAGTCCATTTTGCTGATGAGTAGTGGGACAAGCAAGCCGATGACATATCCCATGCTGACTAAGAAACTTAGCAAATGACCTATATTCCCCTCCCCAGTCTGACTGTATACATTTTATAGAAAGACCAAATTGTAACTCAACTTGAGCCTTGAAGTTAAGGAAAGTAGGATACACATCCGACTTGTTTTTCAATAAGTAAACCCAAGTGAACCTGCTATAAGAATCAATGAAATGAATATAGTACTTGAAACCACAAGATGATAGAGTAGAGGCAGTGTAACACCCTTACTTTTTCAATAACAATAAATAATTTATGTTTCTAAAATTAAATTGAAATTGTGTTTCAAAATCTTCTTTTGTTTGACAACTAGTATTTTCGAAATTCAGTTAACTGTCTTACCATCCGAATCTCGGGACGAGATTCCATTTAACGTGTGTATAATGTAACACCCCTAAATTTCATAAAACTAATTTATTTTATTTTGAATTAAATAAAATAGGATTACATTTAATTAAATTCAGGTTTCAAAATTTTAGGGTTTATTTGGTGAGTTAAAGGGCGGGTGTTCTCAAAATTTTAGTGGGGGTGAATAGCCACCCACACTACATAAAGAGAAAACCCTAATTTCTTTCTCCTTCTTCTTTTCCCCTTTTCTCCTTCATGTTTCTCTCCTAAACAGATTTCTCTGCCTCCCTCTATCTCGGTCTCTCTTCCTCCCACTCGTTTGCGCTGCGAAGCAGAAGAAGAGAGAAATGAAGCAGGGTGAGAGGTGTCTGGACAACAAGAGACAGCTAGGAAGGAAGCTTGGATCGATGGATGGTGATGAACAAAGATGATAGCGAAATTGTTGTGTGTTGGTGTAGGTGTGGCTGCGGTCTGAAAGACATGGGGATATAAGTCGACAAGGGTTTTTATTGGTGGGAAAAAGAGATGAGTGCGGCTAGATTGCGAGACGAACAAAGAGATGAAGAGATGAACAGTGGAGGAAAACAAAGAGAAGAAGACCTCTTGCTTGATGGAGGTATATATGAGAGTGATGTCTGATTGGTTGAAGGGATAGATTGTTTGTTGAGAAAGAGGGAGCCGTATTTGCTTTGGATATCGATTACCACCACAACATGTTGACTTAATTGGCTTGGATTCCACTGGAACATCATTGAACTGGAACGTGATGGACAGTTCATTGAACCATCTAATTGGATGGATGATGAAGATGTATTGGCTGCTTTTGATGATGCAATTAATGATGGTGTTGATATACTCTCTGTTTCATTAGGGGGAGATGCATTGGGGTATGGCAATGACCCTATTGCCATTGGTGCATTCCATGCTTTGCAAAAGGGTTGTGAGCCTAATGCTCATACATACACATTGCTTATTGATAGCCTGTGTAAAGATAATAAGTTGGAAGATGCATGTATGATTGCTGGATGTAATGTTTGAGAAAGGCTTGGATATGAATGGGATTCATTTTCAGCCAATGCACTCGCTGACATGTATGCAAAACTAGGAGATCGCTCGGTAATGCATATGTTAACTACAGCAACACCCAAGATGCAAAGCAGTCCTTGAATCACTGAGGAGAAGGGCCAATATATTGACAAATGGATTCAACAGTTGCAGAAATGTTGTTTGTAACTTTACACAAGGAGCCATGTATTCGCTCCCACAAATATGGTTACCACCTGGAGTGATTGAAGCTGCTAAAATGGCCGGGAAAGTTTCTGATGTCTTTTACTGTCTCAGACTCTTAGTAGCAATGTTGTAAGTGCTTCATCATCATGTTCCTTGAGGAATGCGAGGAATGGATTCGATTTACAAGGGGGTCCCAACTAGAGTTTCCTTCCTCATGTTTACGCCTTTACGGTGGTGTGGGAGAGACTTGACCCTAAGAGGCATGGAGATTGATGTGGAGTCTACTCTGTGGCATTGACCGGGAGAGCTCTATTCATATTTTATTTCATTGCAGTCGCCAGTTGGGTATACGAAGTGTGGATGCATCCTGGGGTTTATTTATTTGGGATTTATTGGGTAATGCAAGGTTGGATGTCTGACATCATCAATTGATGAATATAGCTTTGTTATGCAAGTGGTTGTTGAGGTATGGAACAGAGAGTATGGAAAGATGCGAGATAAAAGCAAAATTATGATTCTGTGGGGTCAATTTGGGTTATAAGGTTTGTGTTGGCATATGATATATGCGGGTGGGAATTGAAAGCTTTATGGACAGATTTCCTAGGCTCTTTGCTATGTACTGTATGAAAGGAGTATGTTGTCATAATTTGGTGTTAACATTAATGGGCAGCAAATGGGGTTATCTGCGAATGATCAAATAAGGCGACATGATGGTACTAGTGGGAGTGGTGTTGGTCCTGCTGATTTGTTATACCAAATGCAGAACTCCGATGCAAAGTTGCTGGGAAGCTTGCAACATATGGAGGAGGTGTTGAATGGGGTGGACGCTATAAGATTTAAAATCTGTGAGTTTTCTTCATTCTTCCTCTTTTACTGTGAGTTTTCTTCATTCTTTCTCTTTTACTGTGAGTTTTCTTATTCCCTAATTCTTGCAAAACTCTTGTTTCTTTACTGTTGAATCCTATATTTGCTGCTATGTTTATTAAATAGCTCTGAATGTGCGATTGAAAGTTTGTGTTATTTGGTGTATATGTATATTGTATGTATATTGCTTGTATGGAAATGACGAGTTTCATCTCAGGTAATCCAATTGTGAGATTTTAGGCATGTTTGAGAATGAGGTTGCCTTATTTGTGGTGTTTTGTGTTGCAAACACTTGCTCTCTAATATTTGTGATCTGTTTGATGTGTGAGATTTTCCTAGTTTGCTGGGTTCATGTTTGGGGTCACCCATGTTTACCATTTTATTGATTGGGTGTGACTTTGTTTGGTTGGTGTTTGAATGGTTGATGAATATTAATGCATTGTGATAAATTTGGAGATTTGTATGCATATTGACTTGTTTATGCATTATGAAGAATTTGGATATTTGAATCAAGGAGTGGCTTGATTGCCATGTTGTTACATAGCATGATTAATGAATATGCTATGTTTTTCCCCAAAAATGTGGGTGAATAGATTGTGAATCAATTTATGTATGACAAAATGTCATTGTGGAAGAATTCTGAATTATGAAAAATAAATGATATTGGTAAACCTGGATTTATGGAAAATATAAACCACTTGGACTTGTATCACTTAGAACTACCACATCTCTTTTGTTTATTATTTCCCCTCTCTTACTAGAGAAACTAAATGACCAGTGGGTCGTCTTGCGGAGTTGGGGCACCCATTTCTTACTAGAGAAACTAAAATAACCTTCGGGTTAGTCTTGCGGAAATGTGGTGAGTTTGTATGCCTAAAATAGGCTTTGATATTTATCCGTCAAAAATGTGACGTGAGTTTATGCGCATTGATAGCCCAAGGGTGGCTTTTGGTACTCATATAGTTAGGGGTATCCGCGATGCATACCTGTATGTGATGTCCCTACTTAGGCATGGATGACGGAGTAGTCCTCCTTTATATGAGAGAGGCATACGGGCATGTATGTTCGGCACGGAGGTGGTGCGAATGTGGTATCGTCTAAGTGATCAATCCGTTAAAAAGATAAACCTAATTCAAATAAAAAGAATAAATGACGTTGCATTGTTTCTAATTCTTTTTATGCAGGATGGCAAGTCCACTAATATTTCTGCAGGTCCGACTTGCCATAGTCAACTCCTATAGGGTAAGTACAGGTAAATGCATATTTACATAGTAGGATGATGATATGATTGCCTCGTTGAGGAACTAAATTCTTTGGACTGTGTTTTCTTGCATCACACCTTTGCCTCGTTGAGGAACTACCTATTGGTGTGATGGTTTGTTGTTTGTGTTTCGCTTGATGTTTATCACGTGCGATTTTATTGATTTTTGGGATGAAGATTTCTCACACCAGCTTTATTGCTGACCCAAGTGAGCCTTTGCTTCTTGGGTACATTCCTTTGGAAATGTAGCCGATTAGCCTTTCAGGTTTAGAGACTTTTGAGCAGCGTTACGGGAGTTTCGCCTGTGGGGCTAGCGACGTCAGAATTTCATGGTTAGAGCTTTATTATAAATTTTAGTTTGTTCCTATTTTCTAAAATATACTTTTTGTCTTTGCTGCTAAATGTTTATGTTGTTATTAAATTTCACGTCCCGAGTTTTGGGGAAACGGATAATCCTACGTGGATTTTAGGATTTCATTTTTCTCGAAAATCGGGGCATGACAGGCAGGACCCCAGAGGTCAGTATGAATGAGTTCCAAGGGTTTCGAGTATACAATGGTGGAATTGGAAAAAGGAAGCCTATGAATTTTGCCCAAGCAACAGGCAGTACAAACATCCATATTTGTATTAGGAGTAGCAATATTACATTTGGTAAGCACTTGCTTTACAACAGAAAGAGAAGGATGTCCTAACCTAGCATGCCAATGAGACAAAGAAGAACATGCTTTTGACACAAAAGTATTATTACAAACTGGAAATCTAGAAGAACTACTGGCTGATGTAGTGACTGAACTGGATGCTGAGCAAGTTGCTCTACTAACTGGAACCCAATGACTGGCTTGAAGAGATGATGAATTTGAACAAGCAACAGAAGATGCAGACCTTGAACCAGGAAGAGACATTGAAGGAAACACATATAAACCTCGCTTAAGTGTCCCTTTCAAGAGAATTTGTTGTGTGACCTGATCTTTGACAAAACAAAAATTAGGATGAAATTCAAAAAAGACATTGTTATCTCTAGCAAACCTAGACACACTTAAGAGGTTCTTGGTTAATTTAGGAACTTGAAGGACATTTCTAAGATGTAGTTCTCTTGAAGAATTAACAGAAGAAACAGATGACTGACTGATGTTTTCAATGGGCAAGGCGGTTCCATCTCCCACAAACAGTTGCTCATTGCCATGATAAGGCATAGCATTCATCAAATTCTGGGTATATGGTGTGCAATGATCAATGGCTCCTGAATCTGGATACCACCTATTATCAGCATGTGGCTGCAACTGAGTTGTGGAAGCAGTATTCGACTGTATCTGAGACTGTGAATCAGCTCTCCAAGAAGGAAGATTATGCTGACTTGTTGAAGCAATGAAAGCCTGTCTGGGAGTTGAAGCTGTTGGTTGAGATGAGTTGCCATATCCAAAAGAAAATGACTGTGAACTCCATGGATTTGAGACAGAGTTATCAAACCGATTAAAGCATTTGAAAGCAAGATGCCCAACTTTGCCACATATTTGACATTGTGGGCGATTTGATTGAGAACCAAATCCAGTTGGCCGAAAACTTCTTCCTGATCTAGCACCCCTGGCATTGAAAGAACCTCTGAACTGAGGTCTCCACCCTTGAGAACTAAACACAAAAGACCTAGGTGACGGTCTGTATGAAGATTGAGCCACATTCACAGAGCTACTGATATCAAGATCTTTAGTATGTCTTTCAATTCTTGCTTCTTGAGCAAGTAGAAGAGATTCCACTTCGGTAACACTGTACTCATCAGTTCTTGAACTAACTGATATTACAAAGGTATCATACACTTGAGGTAAGCCATCAAAGATGACATTGACATGATCTCTTGAAGATAGTAGGTGTCCTACTGATGCCAACTGATCAGTGATAGACTTGAGTTTCAGAAGGTAGTCATTGATTGTCAAGTCTCCTTTCTTGAAGTTTTGTAATTGGATTCTAAGCTGAGAGATCTTGGCTACTGTGTGTGAATTGAAAAAGATCTCAAGAGTATTCCAAATTTGTGCAGATGTTAGACAACCTACTAACCTTGTAAGGAGTGATTCAGTCATGGAGGAAAGTAGCCAAGAAAACAGCAATTGATCTTGCTGTTCCCAGGTAAGAAACTCTGGATTGACATTGTTTCTGGCTTGATCTTCATTGGAGAGAAATTGTGCTGGAGAAGATTGATATTCACATAATTATTACAGAATATATCCCTTAATTTGTACATGTTAGTGTTTCGATTATTATATTTTATAGTAATTATTTCGTTTTAATATCTTTGCAGGAATTTGAGCTTAAACGATGAATCCATATTAAGCAGTCACAAACGACAATTAGGCAATTTCAATGGTGGTATAAAACAAATCACAAACCTAAACCCATCACCTAGCTCACAACCTAAAATCCACAAACCTACACCCAACACCTATCTCTTAACCTAAAATCCACAAACCTACACCCAACACCTAGTTCATAACCTAAAACCCACAAACCTAAACCCGAAACCTAATCCATAACCTAAACCCCATCCATAACCTAATCCATAACCTAAAACCAAACCCAATCCTACCCTCATTGATGAATCTTCCCCTCATCTCATCCTTATTCATCTTGGCTATTTTTTATAAATAGAGGATAATGGGGGTGAGAAAAGGGGGAGAAAAGAGAAGGGAAAAGAAGCAAATTATGAAGAAAAATTCAATCCTCTTTCTCTCAAATTCACCTCACCCTCACCACCACCACCTATCCCTCTTCCACTCATCCATCTCTCACTCACTCCACTCACTCAGCACACAGTCACCTCACCATCGCCACCACCGAGCTCCGCAACCGCCACCGTCACCACCGTGAAACAGGGGTGTGACAACCCTGTTTCACGTCCAATTTCCCCTCCACCACCACTCTTTGCTCCTCTCCCCTGTCCACACAACCGCCACCACCTCCGCACGAGTCCCACCACCACAACAGACCACGACTCGCCGCGACAGAACCACCGCAACCACGCCGCAAAACAGAGCCGCACCGCGACTCTGTTCCGCCTCGCAGACCCTGTTTCCCATCATTTCTCGGCCTCTCTTCGTCTCGAGCTTCTTCCTGACTCCCTCTCTCGCGACCACTGTCACGACCAGACCGAGCAATTCCGCCACCACTTCGCGAGACAGCGTTCGCAACTCAGAAACAGGGAGCTCCTGTCCTCGTTTTCATTCTCTGTTTTTGCGGTTTTATTGGTGTTTCCTCACCCTCTATTTCTCTTTTTCAGGTTCTGGAGATGATTTGAGGACGAGGAAGGCCGCGAGGAGTGAAGGAAAGCCGCGAGAACAGGCGCTGTCGCGCTGGAGAAGACGACCGGGCGAGGCAGTACTGTAGCAGTACTGTAGCGAGGGCGGGAGAAAGAGTCAAATTCGGTTATTCGGCTATTCACACCCCCGGTTTTGCTCTGTACCACCACAGAGCGTTTTGGGACCATTTCCTCGGGATTCGTGCACAACCACCTGCTGATTTGCTGAGTGCCACCACATCGAGTTTGTGACGAACTAAATGGGTTGTATAAATTAATTTGATTCATTTTACTGAATTGTGCACTTAATTGTTAATTGCAATTTATTTCTGAATTTTTGATAAATTGCTTTCACCTTGCATGTTCGAGTAATTAAACTTGATATGCTTGGTAGTTAGAATTACCCTTTATCAATATTCAAAGCATGTGCTAAAAATATTAAGTTTAAACTTTGATTAAGTGTGCCCTAAAAAGACACTTAATACTTTGTAAAAGCGTATTTGCTTGAAATACTTTGTTAAGGTTTAAAAGAACATGATATAATTTAAATTGGATTTTAACGATCACATATTCGGTGTAAGCAAGGGATTTTCATCCCTAAAGCTTCTCGTAAATTCAGTAATTTAGATTAAATAATTTTGCTAACTCATTGGTGAGTCCAAGCCCACCAAACCCATCTCATTTCATCTATATTTTATTTTTCCTATTTTTAATTTATTTTTAGTTTAGTTTTAAAAATGCTGTAACCCCATTTTCCATTTAAATTAGTTTAATTAAATTCTAAAATTTCAATTGCATCCACCTTCTTCGTGGGATCGACCTGTACTTGCCGTTGTCTACCAGTTAGGCACCGTGCACTTGCGGTTATTACAAGTGGGCTGAATTAACTTATTAATTTAGGTTAGTTAAAATCTGCATCAAGTTTTTGGCGCCGTTGCCGGGGATCGAACCCGGGTCACCCGCGTGACAGGCGGGAATACTTACCACTATACTACAACGACAAAATCAAACACAAAATCAGTGTAAAAATCAAACACAAAATCAGTGTAAAAATCGAGAAGCGTGTAATCTGCAAAATCAAACACAAAATCAGTGTAAAAATAAAAAAATAAAAATAAAAAATAATTTTTTTTGTTTTTTTTTTTTTTTTTTTAAATTTTTAATTTTTAAATTTTTTTTTTTTTTTTTTATAATTAGTGAAAATAAATCTTAAATTCAATTACAATGCTACCTTCCCCGGCAACGGCGCCAAAAACTTGATGCAGATTTTAACTAACCTAAATTAATAAGTTAATTCAGCCCATTTGTAATAACCGCAAGTGCACGGTGCCTAACTGGTAGACAACGGCAAGTACAGGTCGATCCCACGAAGAAGGTGGATGCAATTGAAATTTTAGAATTTAATTAAACTAATTTAAATGGAAAATGGGGTTACAGCATTTTTAAAACTAAACTAAAAATAAATTAAAAATAGGAAAAATAAAAGATAGATGAAATGAGATGGGTTTGGTGGGCTTGGACTTTATATTGTGAAAACAGTGTTCCCACATGGAGCTGTGGAGATCGTTAATCCTAAGGATGGCCATGTATTTAAGGTAAATGGTCAACGACTTAAGCCATTCTTAGAGTTACCTCGATTAGAAGTCGAAGTTGATGTAATCCTATTAGAGGACCCTGTGTATCAGAAGTGAGGATCTTTTGGGTTTTTGTCGGGCTGATGACGTTAAACCAAGCGCTCCTAGGAGGCAGCCTAGCTTTAGTTGTGTGTCTCTGCTGTTAGTCTGGATTGATTTTCGGGTACCCTATTTAGTTGTGTTTCACTCATACTCGTTAGCTCCATAACAATTTTGACTTACAACTTGCTTTTCTTTTTAGTTTTCTTTGTTTGTGTCGAATCTACAGTTTATCGATTTCTAATGAAAAATCCATGATTCTTATATTGGTGAGCCTCATTGATGGACGACTCCTTGGAAATTGGTAAAATCTTCACCGCGGTAATACTGTTCTAACCTCCTCTCATGTACTTACTTCATTCATTTGTCAGAATTATTTTATTAAACATTGAGGACAATGTTTGGATTAGGTTTGGGGGTAGGATTCATGAGTCGGTGAATTTTTCATTTTTTTCGTAGTATTTTCTTTTCTTTTCTTGAAAAAAAAAAAAAAAAAAAAAAAAAAAAAAAAAAAAAAAAAAGCTTTTCTGTCAAGAAAACTTGGTCTTTTACGAGTATGAAAATGGACTTTAAATGTTTTATGCTCAAGAAAATGCAAGCCAACTTGACATATTGGTATATTGATAAAGACTGAAAGTTTATTAAGATCCTTAAGTTAGATCTAGTTCATAAGATTTTTCAACTCGATTATCTTTGCACCATGAGCCATGTTAGCATAACTTGAAGTTGATGAGTGAAATATATACTAGAAAACCTTAGAATAATAGTGGAGACTTAACCCTGAAAGCTTTGAGCCTTTCTATTTTTCTGAGGGTTATACATAAACTCTGATTTTTCTTGAGTCTACATTATCTCGTTGATGATCTCATTATTTTCATTCTTTTGATCAATTGCTTTGGAAATGACATAAAAATTGAATTATTACACTAGAACTTCTTGGCTTATTCAATTGAGATGTCATAATACTGACCCGAACTTAGGAAATGATCTAGGCATTTTTTTTCTTTAAACCATTAACTAGCCTTTTAACTTACCCATAACATTAACTTTTTGTAGCCTTTTGAGCCATGGATTAACCTTTTATTTGTTAACCCATTAACCTTTACCCAATTTTTCTGGGAATGTGTACGGATGAATATACTTGGTGTAAAAAGGGCATAAAAGAGCAAAATATGAGATATTTCATAAATCCTCTATGAAAGAAAGAAAAAGAAAGAAAGAAAGAAAAAGAAAGAAAGAAAAAAAAGAAAGAAAGAAAGAAAAAGAAAGAAAAGAAAGCAGAAGAAGAATGTGAATGAGGATAAAAATGTGAGAATGAAGAAAAAAATTGATGGTGCGCAACATTGATTTATTCTTGACAGCCCTAATTGTACGTATAATGGGAGTATACATTCCTAAGAAATTTTGTTAGAATCCTTTGACATCCCCCATTAACCATTACCCAAGCCCCATTACAACCCAACAAAGTCCTAGTTGATCTTAGGTAAAGGTTGGTTATGTAGATATGGAGATTTAATAACTAAGACCTATGGTGTTTGATTCAACATTTCCAAAAGTAATTGATATTCCTGTCCATGAGATCATGTTCATTCCATTCTTGAAAAGTTCGTTCTTCATATTACTATATGTGAGATGATTGTTTTCCATTATTTACTCTTTTCCTCACATATAAACTAAGTGAAATACCAAATCTCTGAGTGCTTTATTGTGAGTGACATGAGAGGTTTGAAGTCAAAACAAACTTTCTACAGGAGATTTAGTCATTGTTTTACTCTGAAATGAAAAGTTATGTTGACAGTGCTATCCACACACACACATTGAGTTGAGGATGATTATGAATTTTTTCTAACCTTTGGAGAATATTAAATTATTTGGAGATTTGTTGATACACTAAAATGACACTATTTGTTTCCTGCATTTCTTGAAGTCTTAAAATGAACACTATTTGACCAAGTTTTGATTGAGTCAGTAATGTTTGTGGGTAACATTTCTGGAAACCCTCACGAGACTATAACTCGTCCACTAGAGGTAATCTAGGGGTTTAAAGCCTTGTTGCACGTTTAAGGTAAGTGCAATCGATGATTCCTGCGAAAGTGAGTTAGGATTTTCTTTTTATTTTTTGCTCGAGGACTAGCAAAATATAGGTTTGGGGGTATTTGATATTCACATAATTATTACAGAATATATCCCTTAATTTGTACATGTTAGTGTTTCGATTATTATATTTTATAGTAATTATTTCGTTTTAATATCTTTGCAGGAATTTGAGCTTAAACGATGAATCCATATTAAGCAGTCACAAACGACAATTAGGCAATTTCAATGGTGGTATAAAACAAATCACAAACCTAAACCCATCACCTAGCTCACAACCTAAAATCCACAAACCTACACCCAACACCTATCTCTTAACCTAAAATCCACAAACCTACACCCAACACCTAGTTCATAACCTAAAACCCACAAACCTAAACCCGAAACCTAATCCATAACCTAAACCCCATCCATAACCTAATCCATAACCTAAAACCAAACCCAATCCTACCCTCATTGATGAATCTTCCCCTCATCTCATCCTTATTCATCTTGGCTATTTTTTATAAATAGAGGATAATGGGGGTGAGAAAAGGGGGAGAAAAGAGAAGGGAAAAGAAGCAAATTATGAAGAAAAATTCAATCCTCTTTCTCTCAAATTCACCTCACCCTCACCACCACCACCTATCCCTCTTCCACTCATCCATCTCTCACTCACTCCACTCACTCAGCACACAGTCACTTCACCATCGCCACCACCGAGCTCCGCAACCGCCACCGTCACCACCGTGAAACAGGGGTGTGACAACCCTGTTTCACGTCCAATTTTCCCTCCACCACCACTCTCTGCTCCTCTCCCCTGTCCACACAACCGCCACCACCTCCGCACGAGTCCCACCACCACAACAGACCACGATTCGCCGCGACAGAACCACCGCAACCACGCCGCGAAACAGAGCCGCACCGCGACTCTGTTCCGCCTCGCAGACCCTGTTTCCCATCATTTCTCGGCCTCTCTTCGTCTCGAGCTTCTTCCTGACTCCCTCTCTCGCGACCACCGTCACGACCAGACCGAGCAATTCCGCCACCACTTCGCGAGACAGCGTTCGCAACTCAGAAACAGGGAGCTCCTGTCCTCGTTTTCATTCTCTGTTTTTGCGGTTTTATTGGTGTTTCCTCACCCTCTATTTCTCTTTTTCAGGTTCTGGAGATGATTTGAGGACGAGGAAGGCCGCGAGGAGCGAAGGAAAGCCGCGAGAACAGGCGCTGTCGCGCTGGAGAAGACGACCGGGCGAGGCAGTACTGTAGCAGTACTGTAGCGAGGGCGGGAGAAAGAGTCAAATTCGGTTATTCGGCTATTCACACCCCCGGTTTTGCTCTGTACCACCACAGAGCGTTTTGGGACCATTTCCTCGGGATTCGTGCACAACCACCTGCTGATTTGCTGAGTGCCACCACATCGAGTTTGTGACGAACTAAATGGGTTGTATAAATTAATTTGATTCATTTTACTGAATTGTGCACTTAATTGTTAATTGCAATTTATTTCTGAATTTTTGATAAATTGCTTTCACCTTGCATGTTCGAGTAATTAAACTTGATATGCTTGGTAGTTAGAATTACCCTTTATCAATATTCAAAGCATGTGCTAAAAATATTAAGTTTAAACTTTGATTAAGTGTGCCCTAAAAAGACACTTAATACTTTGTAAAAGCGTATTTGCTTGAAATACTTTGTTAAGGTTTAAAAGAACATGATATAATTTAAATTGGATTTTAACGATCACATATTCGGTGTAAGCAAGGGATTTTCATCCCTAAAGCTTCTCGTAAATTCAGTAATTTAGATTAAATAATTTTGCTAACTCATTGGTGAGTCCAAGCCCACCAAACCCATCTCATTTCATCTATCTTTTATTTTTCCTATTTTTAATTTATTTTTAGTTTAGTTTTAAAAATGCTGTAACCCCATTTTCCATTTAAATTAGTTTAATTAAATTCTAAAATTTCAATTGCATCCACCTTCTTCGTGGGATCGACCTGTACTTGCCGTTGTCTACCAGTTAGGCACCGTGCACTTGCGGTTATTACAAGTGGGCTGAATTAACTTATTAATTTAGGTTAGTTAAAATCTGCATCAAAGATTCTTTCTCAATGAATCTTTGAAGCTTGTGTCCTCTGATCGTTGCCAATACTTGTTGTTTCCACAGCAAGTAATTTTGTTCATTCAACTTTACAAATAATGCATGAGTGAACATGATAGGTCTTGACTTTGCTAAGGCAGAGTTAATAGGCGGTGTAGCATTGGAAGATGTTGAATCTGCCATTAGAGCTACTACGTAAAGCTAAGATGAAGAAGATGAAAGTAGCCAAGAAAAGGCTCTGATACCATGTTAACTTTCTCAACAAGTTATGAAAAGTCGTATTCAATCATCTGATCTTAAAATGTACAAGATACATCACTTATATAGACAATGCTATGTATTGCTAGTTGTCAAACCAACCTAACAGACTAACACATTATGGACCACATGAACAGCTGTACTAACAACTAGCTAAACTAACTCATATGTTGATTGTATTACTAATTACTCTTGATAATAAAGGAAGCAAAAGTATATGCAAGCTAAATGGTTTGGAACTTATGAGAGGGCAACGTGTGCAACGCCTCAATTCGAAGCACTCACGAGTAGGTTGCATAAACCAGCAAAGTTGTCCATGCTAACATTCAACTTGGTAGAGAAGTTGCCTAGCTTGATGTACAGAAAGTTGCAGTTTTATGACCAGAATCTGAATTTCTTTCTTTTGATTGTAATTGAAGTTGAAAAAGACTACAACATCACAAAATGATCTGACATTCGAAGAGACTATCAAGCATCATATTACAGAGGCTTTAGATGGGCTTACAACTGCTAATCCTAAGGTTGATTGTAGAGAAGTCCAAGGAAGGCATTATATTGGATAAATTAGGTTGAGGTTAACTAGAATACATTGGCAAATTTGTACAATTAATACCGAAGTTTCTTTCAAGGGAAAGAAGCACAAAACACTTGCAAGCTCAGAGGATTCTTGCAAGGGTTGAGTTAAAAGTGCTGTGGCAGAGGAGGATTCGATCAACGGCAAAAATGTCAAGGGATAATCTTTGACCATTTTGATCAAGCATATATGTTGGAATATTAAATCCACTCCAGTTATTCACGGGCCTAAACTGCTTATGTGCTAATCCACGGTAATACTGTGTGAGTTTACATTGTAGTTGTACGATTGGTACCTACCAATGTATGTTATTCTCACGAACCTGTTCCGCTTAATATATGATTGGATTCGCCATCTCTTCAAATTTCAAGCTTTTAGAGAAGTTGGAAATTTTACACCAGCCTTGTGCTTGTGCACGGTCCGGACTCTAGATAGCCTGTAACCAATCCATCAGGGATGTTCCTATCATGAACCTCCAATGCCCAAATCAGTAAACACACAGATAATACAAACAACTAGAGATCTCGAGTTATTCTCTGTGGATCATATCGCCTCTTTACTTGTTCGTGCACCTTTTGATTCCAACGAACAACTGCTCACTTCACTGGACCTGATGATTGCAAAACTTACAAAACAATGCTGGGGAAAAGGAGTGAACGTTTTCATGTAATCCAATTTGGAGCGGGTTGGATGGTGGATGGGCATTCATCGTAGAGTGCTGGGAAACATACTGTTACAATAGAATTTGGGAGAGTGTGTCTGTAGTTCATTATTATTAGCTATTGTCTCCAATGAATAAATTGTAAACAGGTTTTAAGCTGAAATAGTTAATTACCAACCTGAATCTAAGTAAAGATCAAAGTGAACTCATCAGCAAATATATTTACAAATAGAATATATTTATGCAAGAGTCAAATTCCAAGTCAATCAGATAAGATGCAAGACGAACAAAACAAAGTTCAAGTCTGATCTAGATTAAAGTTCGGAGTCCAAGTTGTATAAACCATCTGCCAAGTCTAACCATTGAGCTGTCATGCCAATTACTGGACACTAACTTATAGCTTCTATTGTTGCTTAGAACTCTGCCTCAAAATTGCTGATAACACATACATCCAGTCTACCACCCTTTGATGATTCCAAAACGTTTTTGATACCATCCACCATCACCATTCCATAAGTACCACCATTTTGCCCCGTTGAAAACCTCCATCCATACATAAATATTAGATAGCCATGTATCATGTCTTTGTTGTCAAGGGAATGTGTACCGGTCCTACTCTATATTATTTGTCTTATGCTAAATGGTCTTTAGTGTGCGTATTCACTATATCAAATTGACATTTTTTGTAACAATTCTCAAAACAATATCACTTTTAAGCTATAACAATGCACCAAACAATTTCAAGTTAAAACTAAATTTGTTATAAAAAATGAAAAATTGTTTCACAAAAAAATGAAACAATAAATTAAATCACCAAGAATAGTATCACTTGTAGCATCATACTCTTCATGGTGATACAATTATTGTATCATTTTGTTTGTGAAAATATGTAAAATTGTTTATTGGATTGTTGCAACTCAAAAGTGATATAATTTTGAGGGTTGTTACAAAAATACCAATTTAATATAGTGAGAATTGTGCAATAAAGAGAAGATTTTGAGTGTTAACAAGTTATTCAAAAAGAGCGACAATAAACATTGAGGGGATCGTTATTGTTTTTTTTTTTTTTAAGGCAAGCAGCTGGATTTGAACTCATGACCTAGTAGTACCATCCGCCAAGCTCTAATCATTAAGCTGTCATGCCATTATTGTTAGATTGAAGTGCCTCTCTGACTTACAAAACAACCCCAGAAAAGGTGTTCCATTTCTTTGACCCCTTGGAAAGCTAGTTTTCATTTTTTTGTTAAGTTGACATATGATGGAAGATCACAAGTTCAGAGGTTTTGCACTCCCTCCCCCAACCCACTCTTCTTTCACCATTTTTATAGTTTTTTAATGAAAAAAATTAAACACACCCTAAAAAAATAAAAAATTCTGATCTACACGTTTGCCCGCCTCCTTTTAGATCGCCCCACATGTGTATTACAATTTATGTTTTGTGAAAATTTGTTGACTTACCTACCTTGACCCACGGGAATTTTAATCATCTTCCTTATTCATACCTTTTTAGACTTCTTTCAACCAAGAATTAGGACCCTATCTTGACATGCACGGAAAATGGATATTATCTAATGTGGAGCGTGGGGGGCTCATCTTGGCAGTCCACATTTCCTCTAATTCAAAGACACCTACCATATATTTTGTTCAAGACAATTTGCATCTACATAGCTAAAAAAACGGTTTTAATACGAGTCTCACACGAATAACATCAGATTAAGACTCGCATCAAATTTTCTTTGGTGACTTGTAGGCTTGTATTACACGCGCCAAAGATTCCAAATCTTGGCTAATGAAATCCATTCATTATTGGTTGATGAAAGAGCTTGAACCATTTATACCCTGACTCCGCGGCTGCCATCCACAATTTTCACTTATAAGTCCACATGTTATCCTGGTCAGATTTTCCATATGTAACCAGACCACTTTTAGTTTCATGTTTTGTTCCACTGATCATGAAGATAAATGCAAAACAGAGATCAAATTGTTGTGTCTGAGCCTACGTGGACCTTTGCTGGAAACAACACCATATTTCCCAACTTATCTGATCAGTTTGAGCCACTGAGAACAAATTTGATTAGCTGTTTTTCTCCCATTATTAGCTTTCAATTGTCAAACCAAATCTTCTATTATGGACTTATAAAAACCAGCTATTTGAAACAATTTTTACAGCACTTTGAATCAATTTGAAAAGTTTTTGCAAGTAGCGTTGGTTTATGGCCGGATCAAGGGGAAGAATTCCAATGGGTCCTCGGGTTTTGATGGGTTTTAGTGATGGCGTTTTATTATCTGATGAGTCTGCAAGCCTCGGGGATATTGCTTTCGGGTTATTTGAGATGGGAGATGACTCGCTGGATAGCACTTGTAGCTTTGAGGAGATTGGGTGGGATGACAATGGTGAAATGGATGAACAATGTGGTGCACAGAGCAAAGCATTTTGGGAAGAACAACATCAGCTTTTACATGTAAGTTTCTTATGTCATTATGCAACCTTATGATCTTTAGCTGGCAAATTTTATATTTCTTTACAAATGTTCTCCAATTTGCAGGTCTTTTTTTTTCTTCCTAGTTTTGCATTGTATATTAGATGACATTCCTAATTCAAGTTAACATTTCTAATTTACAGGCAGCCTTTAGTAGGGGTAGCAATGTTGAATCAAGAATTAGGCAAGCTGTTAGAGTGGCTCTAAAGGAGTCCAAGTTGGCTGGAACAATCTGTACATGCCAGAGGCCGGTTGGCGATTACAGCTGCCACAATTGCCTAAAGAGAGACATCTCTGATAGGCTCTGTAAAGTGGGCTTCAACAGCGCCATTTGCAAGTCCAAATGGAAGAAGACCTCATCAGATTTTCCATCAGGGGAGCACACTTGCATAGATGTTTTAGACAATTCCAAGAAAGGGGAGGTGAGGGTAGTAATTGACTTGAATTTTCGTGTTGAGTTTGAAATGGCAAGAGCTAGCGAGGAATACAATCGATTAGTCAATGGGCTTCCTGAAGTTTTTGTAGCCAAGGCTGATAAATTACGTAATGTGATCAAGATTCTTTGTTCCATTGCTAAGAGATGCATGAAGGACAACAAAATGCATATGGGGCCATGGAGGAAGAAAAAATATATGCAAGCAAAATGGTTTGGAACATATGAGAGAACAATGTGTGCAACGCCTCAATTCGAAGCACTCGTGAGTAGGTTGCAGAGGCCAGCGAAGTCTTCCTTGTTAACTTTTGACTTGTCAGAGAAGGTGCCTAGCTTGCAATTTACAGCAGTTGCAGTTTTATGACCTGAATCTGAATTTCTTTCTTTTGATTGTACTTATCTCCCGTTGTAACTTCCGAAGAGGATGAATTCAAAAGGCTAATGCACAGAAATGATCTCACATTTGAAGAGACTAGTGCATCATTATTAACAGTGCTAATGTTGCTCATCAATCATCATATTGCACAGGATTTAGAAGTGCTTACAATTGCTAATCCTATGGTTGATGGTGGAGAAGTGAAGTCTAACTAAGGCTATATTGGATAAATTAAGTTGAGAGGTCATTCGGTTCATCTTTTGGCAAAGTAGTATAATGTTCAAGTTTCTTTCGAAGAAAAGAAGCACAAAACACTTGCAAGCTCAGAGGAATTTTGCAAGGGTTGAGTTAAAGGTGATGTGGAAGTGGAGGATTCGATCAATGGCACAAGTGTTAAGGGAAAGTCTTTGACCACTCTGACCACGCATATGACAGCCCCTGTGCTCGTGCCCAGTCCATCAGGAGATGTTCCTAGGATGAACTTGGCAATACTCAGAAATACATTTAAACAACAAATAAAAAAAATCTGTGAAGAGCTCATTTAAACAAATCTGCTTACTAATCACTACATTTAAACAAATAATCTACAAAACTTAGCACTCTATTATCTTGAAATCTGGTAAGAAACACAGAAATCGATCATAAGCAACAAGATATCTCATCAAAATATACAAGAGCTCATCACTAGATTTCAGTGAAGTAACTCAAAAACAAATTAAACGAAGACTCAGTGAAGGATTCAAGGAGATTTCAACAAAACGAAGGAGAGATTACGATTGAATACCAAAATCAAGGAATCATGTTAGAAGATCGAGCAAAACGAGAGTTTACCTTGGAGCAAACTAAACCCTAGAGTTTACCTTAGAGCAAATTAGATCAGTGTGGCCTTTCAAAAAAAAAAAAATTAGATCAGTGTGCGTTTACCTTGCAGTGATTGGAGAATCAGTGATGGTCGAGCGAGAGAGGAAGTCCCAATTTGCTTCGATGAGGGAATTCCCAATTTGCTTCAATGAGGAATGAGTGAGAAATGCTTCGATGATACCAACTGTTGCGATGTTGAGCGAGAAATGCTTCAACAAAAATGCTTCGACGAACAGAGATCACAAATGAGTGAGAAAGAGAGAGAACGAGAGAATCCAAAAGAGAGGGTTTATGTTGTGACCGTTAGATCAAATGATGAATTGCTTCAAATAGATCATCCACCATTGGTAACACAATTTAAAATCATGGCTTAGAATTGTATCACATAAAACCAGTAACTATATAAGTAAACTAATACAATTATTGCTACAGTTGAAGAATGATACAATTAAAACTTTGATTGTGTTACAAAATTGTAATTATGGCGTAGTGTAACCGATCAAAATACAAAACGAAGTTTGATTAAAAAGTGATTCTTAGGTCAATTTTCCATCAATATCAAAATATGTCATTCTTGAAAGGAGAACCCTAAATAAGAGTAGGAGCAAACAAGGAAGAATTCAAAATCTAAATCTTAGATAAGAATGCATTATTGATTGAGAGAGCGTTCAAAGTGACCTGGATGTCCTTATTTTTCTTTTCTTTCTCCGTTAAAAAGACATTCAAAGAGTGTTCAAAGTTCACTTGAATGTCCTTATTTTTCTTTTATTTTACTGTTAAAAAGTCTTTCCAACACTTCAGGCCAGCCACTAGCTAACAACCAAGTTTCAATAAAGTTTTCTCAATTAGGCTCAATTTATCTGCAATTTTGGAATTCAATTATAATATGCCAACTATTGAAAAGATGCAACAAATGATGCAGAGTGAAACGTCTCCACTCTATACCATCATCATCATTATCATCAAAGTTTATTTCTGATATTTTTGGGGTCGGCTACATGAACATACAAAAAAAAAAATAAATAAAAAAAATCCAGGAGTGACGATTATCAGCAATTTTGAATACAAATGCAAAGTCAAATTTGCTATGCTCAGTCTCTTTCCTTTCTCTTTCATCAACAATGTTTCTTTTTGCCTCAATGGTGGCTGATCCCACTGCCACCTTTTGATTACCACTCTCCTACTTTACTAGATTTTTGTTTTTTTTTTAATAAAAACTACTTTGTCTCAACAAGTCCAAATCTCTTCCACCTCCTTGTCTCACTTTGTCTCACATCTCTTCCATCCACACCACCAACCACCATGAAACTCCTCCTCTTCCTCATCTCACTCCTCCAACTTTCATCCTTACAGCCAATCTCATCAAACCAATTCGTCTTCAATTCATTCAACTCCACCAATCTCTTACTCTTTGGCAACTCCACACTTCAATCCAATATCCTCTCCCTTACAGCCCCTTTGTATTTTTCCATTGGTAGAGCTCTCTACCCAACGAAAATCCCAACTAAGCCTCCCAAGTCCACTTCTCTACTCTCCTTCTTCACTTCCTTCATATTCTCCATCTCCCCAATAAAAAACACCCGTCCAGGCCATGGTCTTGTTTTCTTGTTCACACCACAAGTAGGCATCCATGGTACTGGCTCAGTTCAATATCTAGGCCTGTTCAATAGGACTAACAATGGTGACCCCAACAACCATGTTTTCGGTATTGAGTTCGATGTGTTCAAGAACCAAGAGTTCAATGACATCAATGATAATCACATTGGTGTCAATCTTAATTCACTCATTTCTATTGCTTCGAATCCGGCCGGGTATTGGAGAGACAAGGATGGTTTGTTTGAGGATCTAAGATTGAATAGCGGTGTCAATTATCAAGTATGGATTGATTATTCAAATTCTATGCTTAATGTTACTATGGCTCCTACTGGTGTAAAAAGGCCTAAGACACCTTTGCTTAGCGTTCCAATTGATCTTTCTGATGTTCTTTTGGATGAAATGTATGTGGGGTTCTGTAGTTCAACAGGAAAGTTAATTGAAAATCATAGAATTTTGGCTTGGAGTTTTAGTAATTCAAATCCATCAGTAGGTGATATGTTATTTACTTCGAATTTGCCATCTTTTGTTCCTCCAAATAACTCAGTTGTTCGTTCGAAAGGATTTATTGTAGGAGTTATCATGGGAATAATCTTTGTTGTGAGTTTAGGTGTTGCTGTGTTTATAATTTTGTTGAAAAGGAATAGAAAGCCAAGGAGATTGAGAGAAGAGATGGAAGAATGGGAATTAGAGTATTGGCCGCATAGAATGAATTATCAGGATATTTACACAGCAACAAAAGAATTTTCTGAAGAGAATGTGATTGGTTTTGGAGGCAATGGGAAGGTGTATAAGGGTGTGGTGGAAGGAGCTGTGGTTGCGGTGAAGCGATTTATGAAAGAAAGTGAGGATGCATTGAGGGAATTCTTGGCTGAAGTTTCGAGCCTAGGGCGATTAAAGCATAGAAACTTGGTAGGATTGAGAGGTTGGTGTAGAAGGGAGAAGGGGAGCTTGATTTTGGTTTATGAATATATGGAGAATGGGAGTTTGGATAAGAGAGTGTTTGATTGTGAAGAGCATTTGATGTTGGGATGGGAAGATAGGCTTAGAGTACTGAAAGATGTGGCTAATGGGGTTTTATACTTGCATGAGGGTTGGGAAAGTAAGGTTCTCCATAGGGACATTAAGGCTAGTAATGTGTTACTTGATGTGGATATGAATGGCAGATTGGGGGATTTCGGGTTAGCTCGAATGCATGGACATGGGAATATATCAAGGACCACTCGCGTAGTTGGCACAGTTGGTTATATGGCACCTGAAGTGGTTCGAAGTGGAAAGGCATCAACACAGACTGATGTATTTGGTTTTGGAATACTATTACTTGAAGTTGTTTGTGGAAGAATGCCTATTGAGGAAGGGAAGCAACATTTGGTTGATTGGGTATGGGAACTAATGGAGCGAGGGGAATTAGTGCTTGCACTTGATAAGAGATTGAGAGTTAAGGGTGGGTTCGATGTTGAGGAGGTGGAGAGGGTGCTGCATATAGGTTTGTTGTGTGCATACCCAGAAGCGAAATCTAGACCAACAATGAGACAAGTGGCAAAATTGCTGGAAGGAAAGGCTAATCTAGAAGACTCTGTCGAATGGGAGGGAATTGAAGTGTATTTACTTGATAAAATGAAATCAACTGCAATGTGGTCCAAGTATCGTCATGGTCTGCGTTATGGAAAACACCCCACCTTTGAGGAGCTTCGAGAGTCCCTCTCATCACCCATGTCCGCTCCTTGTTCAGATATTGTGTCCGCCTCTTGTTCAGATATTGACATAGTAGAAGGTCGGTGACCATGGTTCGTCCAACTGGGAATGATTCCTGGTGACTGACACAGTATAGGCACTTGATGATTGGCACATTGGATGCAAGAACATCAAAGAGGGGTTTCGTTTAACTTCCAGCAACGATTTTTGTATAAATGTTGTGTTTTTTTCGAGTGAAAAGATTTACATTTTCATGTACAATTATACTCATTGCCATTGGTGTAAATATGAATATCAAACACACATATATTAAGCCTCAAGATTGTCAGTGGTGTTATGTTTCCGTTTCCAATATGAAGCATTTGGAGATTTCATTTTGTTCATGTTGTTTACAGACAGACAGTCCTTGTTTCTTGGCTCCAATATAAACATTGCCATTCAAGTCACCAAGGTGCTCTGTTCACTTCAATTGATGAATTAAAACATCAAGTAGGCTTTGAGACCAAGTAAAACTGTAAAGAGCTAATTTGGTGAGCATGTGCTGCAAAGATAATTTGTGCTTTAAACAATGAGTTTCCCTATCTACTTTCACTTAACTCATACGAAATTTTATAACTTTAATCTAAGAGAGTTGGTCAAATGTTTTATATTTGGCTATTTGAGCTCAAATTCATTGCTTGGAAGGTTATGGTTCCTTAGTCAAATTAAGAAACACAGTTTATCACCACTACACTCGACCCCAACTACATTATGGTTTGTAGGCTATGTGTTACTGTGTTTATCCTTCTATGTGATCTAATGGTTGGAAGTTGGAACCTTTATGTTGTTCACTAAAATAGGGGTGGGCATTTAGGACCGAAAACCCGGACCGAACCGACAACCGGACCGATCGGGTCGGTTCGGATCGGTTTTAATTAATTAAAAAAATTTCGGTTGTAAAAGCCTGGCCCGGCCCGAAGTTTATGGTCCGAGCCTCGGTTTCCATTTCTGAAGCCCATCGGGTAACCGGCCCGACCCGACTCCTCGACTCCCTATAAACATAATTGTAGACATTACTGGGTGCGCAGTTTGCCGTACCTCCATTATGTTCTGAAGCCCGTCTGACTCCTCGGTTTGCCATTCTTCTTCGAACCAAGGGACAGAGAGTAGGGCGAGAGCTGGGAGACGAGACAGACAGAAATGGAGAGAGCAAGGAGATGAGAGGGACAGAGCGGTGTTCGATGGTGTTGTGGTGCGGTGTTTGGCGATCGATGGTGATGTTGACATCAATAGAGAGGTATTGAGTCTATTGACGGTTCTTCTTTGCCATTATTCTTCGAACCAAGGGACAGAGAGCAGGGAGAGAACTGGGAGACGAGAGGGACAAAGATGGAGAGAGCAGGGAGACGAGAGGGACAAAGATGGAGAGAGTTGTTTTGGTGATGCTAATGCGATGATGATCGATCAAAAGATTTTGATGATGTTGATGATGATGATCCTGATGATGATCGATCGATGATGATCAAAAGATTTTGATGATGCTGATGATGATCGATGATGATGATCGATCGATGATGATGATGATCGATGATGATCAAAAGATTTTGATGATGCTGATGCTGATGCTGATGCTGATGCTGATGATGATGATGCTGATGATGATCGATTGATGATGATCAAAAGATTTTGATGATGATCGATGATCATCAAAAGATTTTGATGATGCCAATGCGATGATCACATCTGAACTGAGACCGGCCCGACCCGAGCCGAAAATTCGGTTAACCGAGATCCGATTAACCGGCCTTATTCGGTCCGGTCTCGGTTTTCAAATTTCGGTTTTAAAAAATTCGGTTCGGGCTTCAGTTTTTGGTTTTCGGGCCGGTTACCCGGACTTGCCCAGCCCTACACTAAAATATCATTACGGTTAGTTTCTCCATAAAAAAATGACACTAACTATAACCATGATCATGATGGTGGCTCTGTCATAAATCATCGGAAAAGTGAATAGACATGAAATATGAGTTGTGGGGAAGACACTCAATTTTAAATCTCTGTAGGGCAATGGCTTAATTATATATTTACTGGTCGTGAGTGTCCGCTATGCGTCATATAATTATTTTTTTAATATTATTAATTTTTTTTAGGATTAAGTATATTTGAAACTTATTTATCCTTTAAAGATTTTACATTAAATCTATGCATCAAGCAAATTGTTGATTAACACAAAAAATGAAATAGTGCTAATACTTAAATTTTGTGTATCGCCTATTGGTCTAACAAAAATATTTTGAATTTAATTTTCTGTGTGCTACACATGCTATTCACACGCCCTTAAATGTTAAATCATTTAAATCAATATATTAAGTTTATTCAAAATGCAAAAAAAAATTTCATGAATAATATAGGAAACAAAACTTAGGGGCTTAGGTATAAAGAGGAGAGAGAATGCAATGGAGAATGAGTTGATTAACTCGGATGGAGAGAAAATCCATTCATTATTGGTTGATGAAAGAGCTTGAACCATTTATACCCTGACTCCGCGGCTGCCATCCACAATTTTCACTTGTCAAACCAAATCTTCTATTATGGACTTATAAAAACCAGCTATTTGAAACAATTTTTACAGCACTTGATTCAATTTGAAAAGTTTTTGCAAGTAGCGTTGGTTTATGGCTGGATCAAGGGGAAGAATTCCAATGTGTCCTCGGGTTTTGATGGGTTTTAGTGATGGCGTTTTATTATCTGACGAGTCTGCAAGCCTCAGGGATATATATATATATATATATTTTTTTGAAAGGCAAGCAGAGTTTTTATAGGATCCCAAAACTCATAAAGATGCCGCAAGCTGGGTTTGAACTCATGACCTAGTGGTACCATCCGCCAAGCTTTAACCGTTGAGTTGTCATGCCATTGGCTCCTCAAGGATATTGCTTTCGGGTTATTTGAGATGGGAGATGACTCGCTGGATAGCACTTGTAGTTTTGAGGAGATTGGGTGGGATGACAATGGTGAAATGGATGAACAATGTGGTGCACAGAGCAAAGCATTTTGGGAAGAACAACATCAGCTTTTACATGTAAGGTTCTTATGTCATTATACACCTTATGATCTTTAGCTGGCAAATTTTATATTTCTTTACAAATGTTCTCCAATTTGCAGGTCTTTTTTTTCTTCTTCCTAGTTTTGCATTGTATATTAGATGACATTCCTAATTCAAGTTATCTAACATTTCTAATTTACAGGCAGCCTTTAGTAGGGGTAGCAATGTTGAATCAAGAATTACGCAAGCTGTTCGAGTGGCTCTAAAGGAGTCCAAGTTGGCTGGAACAATCTGTACATGCTGGAGGCCGGTTGGCGATGGCAGCTGCCACAATTGCCTAAAGAGACATCTCTGATAGGCTCTGTAAAGTGGGCTTCAACAGCGCCATTTGCAAGTCCAAGTGGAAGAAGACCTCATCAGATTTTCCATCAGGGGAGCACACTTGCATAGATGTTTTAGACAATTCCAAGAAAGGGGAGGTGAGGGTAGTAATTGACTGGAATTTTCGTGTTGAGTTTGAAATGGCAAGAGCTAGCGAGGAATACAATCGATTAGCCAATGGGTTTCCTGAAGTTTTTGTAGCCAAGGCTGATAAATTACGTAATGTGATCAAGATTCTTTGTTCCACTGCTAAGAGATGCATGAAGGACAACAAAATGCATATGGGGCCATGGAGGAAGAAAAAATATATGCAAGCAAAATGGTTTGGAACATATGAGAGAACAATGTGTGCAACGCCTCAATTCGAAGCACTTGTGAGTAGGTTTCAGAGGCCAGCGAAGTCTTCCTTGCTGACTTTTGACTTGTCAGAGAAGGTGCCTAGCTTGCAATGTACAGCAGTTGCAGTTTTATGACCTGAATCTGAATTTCTTTCTTTTGATTGTACTTATCTCCCGTTGTAACTTCCGAAGAGGATGAATTCAAAAGGCTAATGCACAGAAATGATCTCACATTTGAAGAGACTAGTGCATCATTATTAACAGTGCTAATGTTGCTCATCAATCATCATATTGCACAGGATTTAGAAGTGCTTACAATTACTAATCCTATGGTTGATTGTGGAGAAGTGAAGTCTAACTAAGGCTATATTGGATAAATTAAGTTGAGAGGTCATTCGGAGCATCTTTCGGCAAAGTAGTATAATGTTCAAGTTTCTTTCGAAGAAAAGAAGCACAAAACACTTGCAAGCTCAGAGGAATTTTGCAAGGGTTGAGTTAAAGGTGATGTGGAAGTGGAGGATTCGATCAATGGCACAAGTGTTAAGGGAAAGTCTTTGACCACTCTGACCAAGCATATGACGACCCCTGAGCTCGTGCCCAGTCCATCAGGAGATGTTCCTAGGATGAACTTGGCAATGCCCAAGTCATTAAACACACTGAGATAATTGAAACAACTTGAGATATTGAGATATTCTCTCTGGATCATATGCCCCTCTTTACTTGTCTGCACACCTTTTGATTCCAATGAACAATTTCTCTCTTGACTGGACCTAATGATTGCAGAATTTACAAAATAAGGGTAGGGAAAATAAGTGAATATTTCTATGTAATCCAATTTGGAGCAGGTTGGGAGGTGGATTGTAGAGTGAAGGGACATGTATTGAATTACATACTTAATTACGATACAAATTGAGAAATAGGGCGTGTCATTGTAGTTTGTTATTGATTAGCTCATGTCTTCAAGTCGTTAACAGGTCTTAAGCTGAAATCTAAGTGTAGGTCGAAGTGAAGTGATAAATGGATTTATTTATGCAAGAGTCAAAGTCCAACTCAATTAGGTAATGTGCAAGATGATGCTGATAACAACTGTTTAATGCCAAAATCAGAATAGTCTAAATAAGTGGAAATAAAAGGTATCTCCAGCTCAGATGTTGTTTCAGGCCATGGATTACTTTAACTATATCAAGGTAATACATCAAACTATAAACCTCCTTCGAGTGTAAGTCATTGTACACTAACTTGTAGCTTCCATTGCTTCGTAGAACTCTGCTTCAACAGTGCCATTTGCAAGTTCAAGTGGAAGAAGACTTCATCAGATTTTCCATCAGTGGAACACACTTGCATAGATGTTTTAGGCAACTTCAAGAAATGGGAAGTGAGGGTAGTAATCGACTTGAACTTTCGTATTGAGTTTGAAATGGCAAGAGCTAGCGAAGAATACAGTCAGCTAGTCAATGGGCTTCCTGAAGTTTTTGTTGGAAAGGCAGATAAACTACGTAACGTGATCAAGATTGTTTGTTCTGCTGCAAAGAAATGAAGGAAAACAAGATGCATATGGGTCCATGGAGGAAGCAAAAGTACATGCAAGCAAAATGGTTTGGAACATATTAGAGAACAGTGTGTGTGAAGCCTCAATTCAAAGCACTTATAATTAGGTTACATAAACCAGCAAAGTCGTCCATGCTAAATTTCGACTTGGTAGACAAGTTGCCTTGTTTGAGTTGTACAGCAGTTGAAGTTTTGTGACCAGAGACTAAAACCAGCGCCTTTTCTTGTTCCTACTGATTGTAACTCTAGAAGAGAATGCAGGAATTTGTAGAAAAAGATCTTCCCACTGTCAATTGCAAATTACTTCTCATTGTTTTTATGTTGCATGAATTTGATGAGAATGGATTGACACAAAAAATATATATATATGATAGTTTTTGGCACCTCAAACTCCTTGCCTTTCATTGATATCTCATTGTTACATATATAGTGAAAACCCACCACTCAAAATAAGGATACAAGCTAAACATAAAGAAGTTAACCCAAAATAAAGACTAAGTATAAGGAGAGAAAATCTCCAACAAATGCAATATTCCTAGCCCGAAGATACCGTATCTTGCCAACACTCCCCCTCAAGTTGGTGCATGAAGATTTCGAATGTCCAACTTGTCGAGAAAATATGCAAATTGTTTCTTTCCGATAGCTTTGGTGAATATATTAACCAATTGATCACCAATGCGGACATAGTGAGTAAAAATGAGACCATCTTGGATAGTATCCCGAACGAGATGACAATCCACTTCTATGTGCTTGGTATGTTCATGAAATACCGGATTAGCTGCGATATGCATGGCAGCTTGACTATCACAATATACAAATATACACGCATAGGCCGTGTATGAGAGACTCCCAACGAGGATAATAGACTCTTCAACCATTTAAGCTCACACGTGAGCGTTGCCAGAGAGCGATACTCGGCCTCAGCAGAAGACCGAGAAACCGTGTGTTGTTTCTTCATTTTCTACGAGATTGGTGAAGTCCCAAAAAGCACAAAATACCCAGTAATGGACCGGCGAGTGACTGGACAACTAGCCCAATCAGAGTCACATAGGGCTGAACAAAAAACCGATCAAACCGATTAAACCGACCGAATATAGTCGGTTCGGTTTTCGGTTTCTATGTGATTTTAACCGACCAAACAGAACCGACCGAATATATATAATAAATAATATATATTTTATATATAAATAATACAATATGTTTAAAATAGTCGGTCGGTTCGGTTTTATTTCGGTTTTGATTCGATTTTAGTCGGTTCGGTTCGGTTACGGTTTGCATAAATTAGAATCGGTTCGGTTTCGGATTGGTTTTGTTAATGGTCGGTTCGGTTTCGGTTTGAAAATTTTAAAACCGACCTAAGTCGGTTAGGTTCACGGTTTAGGTGAAAAACCGAACCGTCGGTTCGGTTTTCAGCCCTAGAGTCACAGTAGCCATGTAGTTGAACGTCGGTGCTAGCGCACAAGAGAATTCCATGTCCAGGACATCCTTTGATATAGCAGACCACTCATAAAGTTGCTTCCCAATGATGGGTCCGCGGTGATTGCATGAATTGAGCCAATGTATGAACTGAATAGCCCACCGGTGGCACGCTTGCCTTTCAAAAAAAAAAAAAAAACCGAATAGCACAACTCAGGACGTGTAATTGTGAGGTAAATCAATCGTCCAACAAGACGACGATACTGCTCCTGGTTGGCCATGAAAGGACTATTATCTAAAACAAGTCCATGATTCTGCTCCAGTGGAATAGTGGCTGGTTTGGCGCCCAAATTTCCTATTTCTGCGACTATGTCCAACGCATATTTGCGTTGACATAAAAATATCCCTTCGGCACCACGGGCAACTTCAATCCTTAAGAAGTACTTCAATTTACCAAGATCTTTCATGTGAAAACAATCATTGAGATATTCCTTAAATCGAGCTAACATTCCCGAATCATCTCCTGCTATAATCAAATCATCAACATACACAAGAACAACCAGAATAACACCATTCCGTTTAAACGTAAACAAAGAATAATCAGAATAAGACTGAAGGAATCCATAGGTTTTTAATGCAGATGAGTGTTTAGCAAACCAATTTCGGGGTGCCTGCCGCAAACCATAAAGAGATTTCCGTAGTCGGCACACTTTCCCAAGAGATGAGCCTGAAAAGCCAGGGGGTCGCCGCATATAAACTTCTTCATCAAGGTCCCCATGTAAAAATGCATTACGAACATCCATTTGATGCAAATCCCAATTCTTTTCGGCGGCCACTGCTAACATAACTCTTCTTGTAGCCATTTTAGCAACAGGAGAAAACGTTTCATTGTAATCGATCCCTGCTTTCTGATTGTTCCTAAGCACCACCAGGCGCGCCTTATGACGCTCAATTGAGACATCGGAAGTGTACTTCGTTTTGTAAACCCATTTGCAATCGATGAGTTTCTTCCCAGAAGGCAAAGTCTCCACAGTGCACGTCCCATTATCTTTAAGAGCCTTTATTTCTTCTTGCATAGCAGTGCACCATTTGTCATGTTTGACAACCTTAGAAAACGGGTAGACTCAGTCTCGACTGTAATAGCTGCAAAAAAATGACGATGTGGTGCAGAAAAATTAGCTATGAGATAGGGAGTACCTGAGGACAACTGAGAAGTAGGATTTAGTGTGACGGGATCAGCGCAGCGAACGGTGTGACACACAATCCTGTAAATGGCTCGGAGGACGCCGTGTTCGTTGTGTACGGCCATCTGTAGCACTAGGAGCAATGGAAACAGATTCAACAATACCAACACTCCCCTTGTCGCGAGGCTCCACTACACCAAAAATACCCATCAGCAACGGTTTGGGACCATGGGGGTAACCTATTGTCACGACTTAGAGGCCTGGCCATTTGAGGCGTCGCCAAATCACCATTGACGGCTATAAACCGTGGCAACACTTATTAGCAATGGTTTTATGTTCGAGGACGCTTGATTATTTTCTGCATTTAGCCACGGTTTAGCCACGGCTACTATGTATGGCTAGATGCTCCACGCTCCCTAACCGTGGCAACATATATCAATTATTTTGAATTTCTTTGGTCTCACAGTCGTTGCAAGCATGAAGGACATGGTTTTAAGCCGTTTGCAAACATGAAGGACCACGGTTTTAAGCCGTGGCATGCATGAAAGACCACGGTTTTAAACCGTTGCAAATTAATATAATCGAAAAAAAAATTACATTTTTTTTGCTGCTGTAGCAAAATCACAGCCCCACACCTGCAGCAAAAAATTACATTGACTTCATCTGAATTACCTAGACGATCTGATAGAGTGATAGGTACATTCGACAATCATCTGCTGCTGCCACCCCTGCTGTGTAAGCTCCATGAACAGAACCTGAATGGTCCATACTCACTGCCTCCCCTCCAAAGAAGACATTGCCCACATGACTCCGAAGCCTCTCATATAGATCAGCTGGCTTTCCAACCAAGTCATATGAGTAAGAACCGAGAGAATCTGGGTCTGTCCCCCATCGCGAGACAAGAAACTGAATCTGTCAAAAACACCAATTAAATCAAGGTTGAGCTTCAAACAAAACCAAAATCGTGGTATAAAGAGGAATCTTTTTCACATCATTTGTACAAGGACGACACATCTATGAATCATCTTATATGAGTATATAGTAAGATATATATACCGCATCGGAAAAATCAAAGAAAAATCAAGCACAGCAGGTTTGATATAGTGGATGAAAATGCTTACACCCAAATACATATGTATGATACCAATGATTAAAATAATTTCATCTACACATGAATCTATGTATGCACAGAGGAAATATAGAGTAAAGTGGAAGAAAAAATAGTGTGATAGAAAAAACAATTAACTCACCATGATGCACCCATATCTACAGGGCAACCAAATGAAAAATCAGTATGTATACGACCACCAAGTCTATTCCTTGATTCCAGCAAAATCACCTGAATGTGACGAGAACATCAAAGAATTGTTGAAGAGGCATAAAGTCAAAAGGTAATTGAGCAAATAGTTTGATTAGGGACATCATATCTTACCTTAAATGAAGCATTATGAAGTGCACGAGCCGCTGCAATCCCTGAAATACCACCACCTATCACAATGATTGAAGGAGGGGAAGATTGTTCTTGATTGAAATGTGATAAGAAAGTTCCTAGACATATGGGAAGAAAGATCAGACCAGTGAAGAAATGAATCAAGCAATTAGAAGAGTGTGTTTAAATAATAAACAATGAGAGAATAGCCATTCTAATTAGCAATTGCCCAAACCTCACTTCATATTGAGCAGAAGAAAAAAAAAACTGAAACAAAACATTCAAAGAAGAACATAAATGAAAAGTAAAAGCAAGTCCCGATCACCATTTTGTCAGTACATCAAACTGAGTAATCATTCATTAATCACAAGTGAATCTTCACTATTATGTTACCAAAATAGTTAATTTACATCTGACTTTAAATGCAACATGTTTTTTTTTTTTTTTTTTTTTTTGAAAAAAAAAAAAAACGAGCGGGGTTATTTAGGATCCCCGAACCTTAGAAATGAAAAAAGAGGATGATAAAGATTACAATCACTCATACGTTCACTCGTTACAGCATCCACAGGACAAAAAACTTGCTTCAAATCTTCAACTAAGAACCTAATTAGTTCTAGAATCACCGTCTCCAAGTTGGGGAGTAACCATGCAAAGTGTTCTGCTACTAAAGTAGTTGCATGATAGACCTGCCATAACTTTTCTTCCTCATAAGTACCAATCAATCCTTTAATCACTCTCATGACGTGATTTATACCTAATGTGGGCCCCAGGATGTACGAGAAGTCGTCGTAAGGATACGAACCACAATGAATCCTGATATAAAAACCATTGAATGCTAGCACTAATCTAGCATTCATACAAGGTTCTAATAAGCATTTGCATTCTACTTGTATTATCATCATCAGTTACCTGAATTTAGGATTTGTCTTCTTGCGTCGAGAGGACCTTCGAGGAACATCTGCCATGGGAGTCTGTATAACCTCACGTTCTTCTTCACTAGTGTTTTGCCCCACCTTTGCTGCTGCCTCTTTAAGTGAAGTTTGAATTTCAGCGACCACTGCATCCCTGCCTATTCGTGTAATTTCTGACTGCATAGCCTTAACGTTTTGGGGTGTTAGGCAAGCCATGAGTGTTGTGGGATCTTCCCCCAGTCCTCCGAAACCAGCGATCGCGCGAAGCACCTCCACTACTTGCATTGGGTTTTCCTCTGAGTTAGATATGGGGGTAGACAGACCTGGCTCTGCTGCTACTTCAGCGACTGAATCCGCAGCCTGAATCACTGTTTCAATCCCATTGGGTGAGTAACCTGCATCCCTACAATCATCCCTGAATTCTTTGAATTGTTGCTCCTTAACAACAGCAGCCAAACTTTGCTGCTCCTTAGACGTATCAACAACATCTAATTCTAAACTAGTCGTTCCAACTTGGGCAACGATTTGATTTCTATTCTCAATCAAACTGCTATTATTTTCTTGAGGTGTCGCACATCCTAAATTCGCCTTGCCCGTAATAACCTGTGTATCTCCAGTCTTCCCAGCTGAAACAGGCAAAAAAGAGCCGCTCCCCCTGTGGATGGGGTAGCTGGCTGGGCCGGTGCAGAGAGCACCGCGGGGACTGTCTGGCCCACTGAAATGCATGGATCAGCGCATGTCGCACCTTGCGACGCTGCCATCGGATGATGAATACTTGTAATCTCCACATTGTCGAAGCGGCCACTCTTCACCCCTGAAGTTACTTCATCTTTATGTGTTGACACTAGGTCTTGATTTCCGGTAACCTGAGCAATCTCCGCAATCGTATACCCCGCCTCAAGTAGGCATTCCTCCGTAGAATCTGGACCATGCTCGACAAGTGCATGTTCCTGCTGCTCACTCTCCCCGACGACAAGAGGTTCCGAAAGCGATTCAAATTTGTTGGACAACACCACCGTAGCCGGATCCATTGCCTCCGGCCTTTTCTCCCCAACTTCCTCATTAATTTCCACTCCCTGACTATTCTTGGCTCCACTCGGACCCACTGAGGGGTTGGGATGCTTTGCCTTATTGAGAACGGGTACATATTGCTGCTTGTTAGTGTGAGACTCAAACTTTGGCCTGGCCACCTTCTCTGCGTTGCCTACATCAACAGTTTTCCCTCCGCCCTTAAGACCTAACTTTTTCCTACAACATTCCTCTTGGTGCCCTAACAATGAACAGAAATCACAGTATTTGAAACCTGGATATTCTATCTTCTGCCAGAAACCCCTATTATTGGCCCTGTCAATCCACACTCTAGATGGTAATTTCTCCGCCAAAGTCATCTCCACGCAAACACGGGCAAAGCCCGGGCGTGACAGACATCGAGTATGATCATCCATCCTTAAAAAATCACCAAAGGAATTCACAATTGCTTTTAAAATAGGAGGGTGAAATAAATGCAAAGGTAAGTTAGGTAACTCTACCCATAACGGCACTGAGATTGGATCTTCCTTCAAACTGAAACCATCATGCCAATGGAAAGCCTTAAAACGAACACCCCGAATCAGAAAAGAATCCCTCGACAGAACTTTCTTTGCTTCCACCTCAGATTGAAGTCGGACCAAAACGTGTCGTTGGTTGAGTAAGCCAAGCGAGAAATCGCCCAAAATTCCCCAAGTTCTGTGGATCGAGTCTCGAATGTCTGCCAAGGTAGGTCGGTAACTGGAGAATTTTAGAACAATTACATGTTTTTCCATGAAATCTTCTCCCCGTACTTCATCTGTTGCCGTGAGTCCGATGGCTGGTGCTCCCTCCTTGCGGAAGCGGGTGCCTTCGACCGGGGTCTCCGCAGTATCGTCAACCAAGATTTTCCCCAAAATCTGGGCGAAGGAGGGCTTTGGAGCAGCCGCTGCTTCCCCATGTCCAGGACCCGAGGGATGGATTTCGGCTGTGGGTCCTGACATTACATCAAGATGTGTTGTCGAAACGACCCCCTACATAAGATTGAGAGATCCTTCCCACAAACGAAAAGAAGCCGCCCACCACTCAAAAAAACAAAACCTGCTGTAGCAGCAGTGTGTTGTCGAGGCGTGACGTAGTGGTGATGACGATGGCGTGGCGGCGTCTTGAAGTGCAGCGCCTCTAGGCGGAGAAACCTAGGCGAGCCGCCACTGTGCTCATTGGCGCAGATTTACTCCAACAAGATATGGACGGCTGAGATCTAAAGATCAAAACAAAATTAATGCCCAGGGAGCCCCTCAGAATCGCCTCAAAATCGCCTCAGAGAGAGTGTGGGCCCCTGTTCACTTAATCGGTAAAATTAAATGCAACATGTTGTTCTGTCTCTATCTAGTACAGACTTGAAGAAGGGGCATTATGACCGTTGTCACCCTTTTGAAGTATTGATTGTGAATACTACCTTAATTGATGGATGTGTGCATCGGTCCTACATTTCTTTAATCCATTTGTGCTTAACAACAGTGGCAGACAAAATATTTTCTTCCAGACCATGGAAGAGTTTAGTGGCTCCTCTGCACCTAGTGTTTGTTTCTTTGTATTTCTTTTGATCTTTTATCAAAACATAAAGGTTGTGTACATGGGTCCCTTTAACCCCTGCCTACCTTCAACTCGTGCTGCTACCATGACAATGTGTCTTCATGGTATCAGCCCTGTTAGCGGGGTAAAGTCCCTTTAAACCCCTGCTTGCATTTTCTTCTTCCTTTTTTCACTCTGTTTGGTTTGTTGTTGACGGTGCTGTTTTGGAGTGGGGTCAGGTATCAAATTATTCATTCTTGAAGCAAACCCAGGCTCCCCACTGCTGATCAGTGTTGATCCAGTTGAAAAATTCAATCAGGTTTTTGTTTCAAGATTGTAGCTGAGGGTGCAAACTAAGATTTTATAAGATTTATTCTGTTCAAAGTGAAACTGGGTCCATATAGGCAAATATTTCAACCAAAACAATGATCAGATTATTTGAAACCCTCCCCTGCTCTGAACCTCATGACCTTTTGTCTACAACTCTCTACTAGTCTTCCAACTAAGTCAATTAATTGATAAAAGAGACTGCATAATCAATATGATTCTATCGAAACTACAAATGAGCAAGAACAATTGGTTAGTGGTCCCATATTCCCGTAAAACAACCGGACAGGAATCTGATACCTTTCATAGCAATCATCGAAAGCGACAACTCTAATTAAAAAAAACAAATGGACATCCACCATTCCCCTAAAGAACAAGCAAAAAGCGTATAATCCAAAGTTATAAACAAATGAACATTGAACATTCTTCAGGAAACACATATCCAATTAGCAAATGGGGATTCTTCATTCTCAAGAATAAATACTAAAAGCAACAATTCCAATAATACACTGCAAATGGGTGTTAACCTTTCACCTCAAACGTACATTAAATAATCTCTTTGAAATCAATTCAGCCAATTAGTAACCATCTTCCTCACTCAAAGCAAAAAATTAAAATTCCAACCTATTCTCTCTGGGATCAACATAATCAGCTAAAAAGTTACAGGGAAATTATAAAAAGTAATTGTTAATTTAACAAATTCAATTACATAATCTAATAAGCATGGGCATTCAACATTCTCACAAAACAATCACTAAATTCAACCTATCAAATAAAAAATCTAGCAAAAGTCCAACTTTTCTATCAATCAATAGCAATCATCAACATATAATCCCACAACCAAGCAATCCAGTCATTCCAAATCAACATGCAAAACTATTCCACCAACCCAATCACAGAATTAAACCATGCAGCATCATTGAATCAAAGAAAAGGTGTTAAAAACACTAACCATCAACGAAATTGGCCTCACAAAAGGACTGTTGTTTGCGCTCCATTGCAGAAGAAGAAGAAGACCAATGAATGATTGAATCAAGCAATGAACATAACAATGAAAAGAGTTTTTTATGCCAAGCATCTCCTCACGCTGAAAGCCACTTGTTGCAGAGTTTATTACATCAGGGCATGAAAATACTTAAAAGGTTTTTTTTTTTAATATTCATTAGTCATTTGGAACAGCTAGAGAAATATATGTACCTTGTAAAGAGGAATTTTTTTCACACTAGCACCTGCTAAGTTTCAGTCTGCTGAGTTTGCTGCATATATATAAGAACCAGATAACCATATCACAATGAAAAAAATATAATGAAACTTAACACAAAAATTGATAAAGGTAAACATACCTTCATCCCTCCTCCTTTATCCGGGCTTGGGACCGGCAATGTAAAAAAGAACCTTTATATTGGTGGAGTTAAAAAAGGATTGTTATAAATTTAAAAAACATAGGTAAGTATATATATATATATATATATATATATATATATATATATATATATATTCAACAAGAAAACAACACTACTAAGATTACATATTTGGGACTACCAAATCCAAATTAAAATTACAGATTTGGGACTACCAAACCCAAATCAGCCAGGAGTGTGTAAGTCAAAAAACAAAAATGAACGTATCACTACTAAGTACTACAGTATTGCATGCAAGTCCACAAAAATAGCAAGCATCAAGAATATCGTTCAAGGTTGTAACTACCAAGATAGTTGTAACTATCAATCATCAAGTTCCACATGATTTTTACACCATATGAAGAAATCACCAACGTCCGAATCCCCCATCATGTCTCCTTTTGGATCACTCTTGTAAAGTTTCACCTCAGTCATATATTTGAAGCATAAGGAAAGTTTGATCTCTGTTGCAGGGTTCAATGATCAATGGAAATCGCAAGAGAATTGATGGATAGGATCAACAACCTCTTTTGCTATCACAATGACATTCTTATGCCAGTCACAAACTTTGTAAGTCCTTGACACTAAAGGAACATGATTGCTTGGAGAAGGAAACCTCGCAACACCTTGAGAAGATGGTGGTAATGGAGATGGAGGTAATGGATTTTCTGGTTGCCTTGTCGATTGTGCACGGGATGAAGGTGTATCTTCAGTTCTTTGTGTCCCTCCTTGTGTTCCCTCACTTGTTGATGGTCTCACATAAGTTCCATCTTCAAGTCTCTCTCTTTGTGTCAGGTTCCTGAAGAAGAGCATGAGCCAGACCTCTCCAGTGATGATGATGTGTCTACAGAACCGGCTGCAAAGACGTTCTCTAACACCCACACCAAAGATTTTCGACTTTGTCCTCAGAAATCCAATAGAACTAAGAAAACAAACAAAAGGTACAAAGGCTGAGTTGGTTTATAGTCTAGATTTGTTTTGGTGAGTCCTCTCTTGTGAGAGTTTGTTTCAGTATTTGCTTTTACTTTTGTTTCATTTGTATAAAGGTTTTGGGGTCCTTAAAACCCAGCTCGATTTCCAAAAAAAAAAAAAAAAAAAAAGTCTCTCTCGTATCCATTGAACATTTTCTTCCAATCTATCACATTTTTGGCTCAAATTTTTTACTTCCAATGTTTTATCCAAAAGCAATGAACGAGCGGGAAGTGAAGCATCATACTTCCTTTTAGAGACGGTGGTTCCAACACAACGAACACGTCCCCTTTCTTCTTGGCCAAACACTTGGCTTAGAGGATCATTATCAATAGTGAGGTTAGTGGTACCCTGGGTTGAAGATTCTTGCAAGGCAACCTTTTTTGCTTTAACTTGTTTCTTAAAAAGAATGAAAAAATAAAATAACACAGGACACAAATAATATTCAAACAACTACAAAGTAAATTAAAAATTGTGTATAAAAGACATCATTGGGCACATACCATATATAGTTCAGCACCATGCGTGGGTTTTCCATCCTTTCCCGTGTGACAAACAATCCATATATCAGTGTGTGTAACTGGTTCCCCATCAGGGTTCTTCTCAACCTATATACTTGAAAGATTAGTCTCAGCCTATATAGTTAAATGGTTATTATTGTACTAGTAGCTAGAAACTCAATTACCATTTCATACTCCACTTCTGCAGCACTCTCTTGGCCACCCCCCCCCCCCCCATACATACTTTGAAGCCTTTTTGTTTTTGGCATTTTGGGCTCTAATTGCCTTCGCTTCAGGGGTGCTCTCATAGCGAACAAACTCCTTCCAATCCTCCTCTCTTACACCATTTGGAACATGCTTCTCTTGTTCCTCAATGGTAGGATACTTATCCAAATAGTCCTTCCTAAGATCTGCCTTGAACCTTCTAAAATATTCTGGCATTTTCAAATGCACACTCCTTTTCACATAATTTGGGATGTCGTATTCACGCTGCAAATAAGCCATTGAGATATAAGTTGACAATAAAATAAAACATTATAAAATCAATGATGTAAAATCTCACCTTGAGGGCATTCCACACATCCTCTTTGTAGTTGTCAGTAACATGGTGTCAACCCTTGAATTTGATGGGCACAAGTGTTTCAACAAGCCTTCCAATGCGTTTATTGAAATTTCTAACACCAGGTCCAACTGCTAAACCATGGACATTGAACTTTATGGTCTTTTTAACTTCACTGTCATCATTTGTAGATGTAGTGACATCATTGGTGGAGAGATTGCTGCGAGTACTACCCATTTCTATCAATGACATTATAGATATTAACCATTATCAAACAAAAAGAAATAAGAAACAACTATATACACTACATTTATAGATAGTTTCCTTCCACAACATATCACCACAAATAGATTTTCATAAAGCATTGGAAAAGCCAATCTGAATACTTAGCTACAAAGCTTCCATTTCCCAACTCAAAAGTCAAAATAAGAAACAAAGACAAAATAATTGGTCTCAACCAAAGAGGATGACTAAAATAGCATTAGAAATGCATCAAAAAATATTGTAGCATAGTTAATTAAAATTCCAGTAAGCTCTTCAGGTTGGGGTTGTCTTTCAAGATGCTTTGATACACAGTGGGAGTTTCCTTTTTTATCGACATTAGTGTTCAAGCCTCTTTGAGTATGTAGAACTACATGCCACCCGTTGATTGATATTTCGAATAAAATACCCCACTTGCTTCTTGAGCTAAAATGAATGGATCATCTTCCACCTTTCTTTTGTCTTTTAGCTTCGACAAGTTTACCATCTCATGGTTCCAAATTGGGTCCACCTTATATGCATTTTTCTTATCTTCCACTTTGACCCAATCACAATAGAAGACTGTTTCTTTGAAATCTATGTACTCTAGCACCAGTATGTCTCTAACAACTCCATACCATTTGACTAGTTTGTCCTTTGGCCTCTTATCTTTCTTACTAGCAACAAAAAGAGCAATGGAATCCATGGAGACACCACTATCTTGTGTCACCAAACATTCATCCGAAGAACTTGTCGCAAATGTGAAACCATTTACACAATATTTTGGATATCGGGTTGCCAAAAATTGTGGACCATTGGCTAACCTCCAAAGTGTGATATTTGTTTCCCCAGCCTTCTCCAACTACATTGTAAAACAAATCATCTTAGAACTGAAATCTGAAAAAAAAAAATTATATATATATATATATATATATATGAATAAATACACATTATAAAATACCTCATTACACAACCAAGGAATAAAATCAGTGGCTTTCTCAACGAATTTCCTTGACCCCTTTTTTTTTACTTTGTGTAGCCAACTCCATGCAATATTCATTGTATTTTTTGCACAAGTTACCATATTATCATAATTCTAGATTTCTAGTTATTAAAAAAAACTAAAATAGTATATATCTTACTCTTCCCAATCACTCGAATCAGCAAGTGCATTGAAAACCCATCTTCGAGCTTGTTTAAATTGTACATTATTTAGCATATAGTTTTTTCCTTTATCCAATGGTTTTTCATCGGCATACTCATCATCTACATCAAGCCACTCCTCTTGACTGTGTTTGTGAGTTCCGAACCGTGGCTTTGTCATATACTCCATGCAGTATGTAACAGATTCATCTACAAGGCATGCTTCTGCTATTGATCCTTCTATGTATCTAAATTTTTTAGCATAGTCTTTGTATCGTTTCATTAACCTATCAATCATAAATAAAATGATAAATTAATATATAATATAATAAGATAACGTGATGACGTGCACTAAAATTAGAAAAGTTATTTACCGCTCAAAGGGATACATCCATCGATATCGAACTGGACCACCAAGCATCGCTTCCTCGGTTAGATGAGCCATGCAATGCACACTTATAACAAAGAATGAAGGCGGAAGCTCCTTTTCAAGGACACAAATTGCCTCAATCACACCTTTGTGTGCCAACTGAAGATCTGTTTTGTTGATTACTTTAGCACATAAGATATTAAATAATAAGCTAATTCTTTTAATAGCAATTCTTAAATCTTTATCCTTCTTGTCACGAAAAACATGTCTAAGCAAAACTGGAAGTAAATGTTGCATAATGACATGGTAGTCATGTGACTTTAGTCCTCTTAGCTCCAGGGGATTGCCAAGAACGCAATTACTCAACTTGGATGAAAATCCACTCGACAATTTCAACTCTTTTAGTGTATTCATGAATACTTTTTTTTTCTTTCTTGGTCAAGGCAAATGATGCTTTTGGCATTGAAGTTTTTCCCGTTTCAGTGTCATGGCTCAACCAATATCTCTTATGAGTTCCCATGTCTTCCATATCTTTTCGAGCATTTTCACCATCCCTTGTTTTCTTAGAGACATTCAACAATATGTTCAATAAGTGTTCAATGACATTCTTTTCAGTATGCATCACATCAATATTATGCCGTAGCTCAACAAACTTCCAGTACGGCAAATCAAATAAAATTGACCTTCTAGACCACGGTGGCGCAATGTTATTGGTTGGTTCATCATTGACGTTATCATTATCAACCATATTCTTGTGCTTTTGACCACTAACCCTACCTTGTGTAGAACTACCTTCCAAAATTTCCACTATCCTTCGTTTAACTTCTTCTCCAGATAATCGTCGTGGAGCACGATGATGTTCAACATCTTTGTTGAATCCCTTGTCATCTCTAAACTTGTGTTTTGTAGGTAAAAAACGTCAATGGCCTCTATAGCATATCTTCCGACTGTTTGAAAGACGTTCAGATTCTACATCATCAACACAAATAGGGCATGCATTATAACCATGAACATTACAACCAGCTAGAGTCTCATAAGCAGGAAAGTCATGGATACCCCAAAACAACATTGCTTTCAACCGAAAATTGCTTTTAGTAAACACATCCCAAGTTGAAACACCATCTGCCCACAATTCCTTCAACTCTTCTACTAATGGCTCCAGGTAAACATCAATATTCTTTCTGGGTGCTTTTGATATTAACAAGGTTAACAAACAAAAATACTTTTTCATGCATAAAGAAGGTGGAAGATTCAAATGTGCTATTATTACTGGCCAACAACTATAAGCATTACTTAGATTTCCACGTGGGTTAAAACCGTCAGTCGATATTGCAAGTCTCAAATTCCTACTATCAGAGGCAAACTCTGGCCATCTCATATTTGTTGAAGTCCATTGTGCTGAATCACATGGATGTCTCATCAAATTCCCGTCTGAACAAGCATCCTTGTGCCAAGTCATTGCTTCACCAATCCACGGTATGCTAAAAAATCTTTTCAACCTTGGAATCAATAGAAAATACTTTACAACATTTTTAGCTTCTTTCCTGTATACCTTGCTAGACTCCTTGTCATCGTCATCCACATGAACCTTATACCTACCAGAACCACATTTTGGACTAGTAACCAGACCCTCATATTCTTTCCAATAGAGTATGCATCCATTGGCACATGCATGTATTGTCTTACATTCCATCCCCATATCTTTAATTGTGTTTTTCATGTTTGGATAGTTATCTGGCAAATTACAATCATCCGGCAATAAGGTTTTTAGCCATTTTAACAACATCGTCACACTATTACCACTCCAACTAAAACGAGTCTTGAAATTCTGCAATTCAATAATGGTGGACAACGTGGTCTTATCCTTAGGACACCCATTGTACAAAGGCATAGTCGTTTTTTCCTTATACTTTTGATACTTCTTGTTCGTAACTGTCTCAGGTTCACAAGAAAGTTCCGGACTACCTTCTGGATTACCGCCAAAACATTCTTCGACGGTGTCATTCAAGTCATTTATCCTATCATCAGCCTCCACAGTTTGCATGTTGAGGAATACATCATCAACTAGGTCGCTCATCCTAGGATATTCAAAGGCATCATCAGGTTCAACCACTTCTGTCATAGGTACATCAATCACCTGCTTGTTTATATTCTCTCCATGATGTATCCACGTGACATAATTGGTATCAATGCCATGGCTTAACAAATGAACACCTATGTCGTCAACACTAATGTTTCCTCTCGAGTTCCTACATCGAACACATGGGCAAGGAAAAAGACTCTCTCCATTTGCATTATCCTCAACAAACTTTTGGAATTGTCTAACGCCGTATATATACATTGCACTTCCCCGTTTGTTCATCCATGACTTATCTAAAGGAATTGTTGACATTTCTACACACCAAAAATTAAAAAGATTAACTTTAGTCAAACACTCATGAAAATTAGGTGACATATATATATACGCTTCTAGCAATTAGTAATGGCATATATCTTCAGCAGTTTTGTTATTACCTCTTCTTGGTAATGTGTGCTTTGTTTGATAAATTTATCAAACTCTTTTGCTTGTTCTTCAAGCTGATTTTTGAGATCTATAAAACCCCCCTCCTTGAAAGTGGTTTATATAAGTTCTCATGGTCTGTAATGGAATTTGTAAGACCGATATTCAGTCAAAGTCTGGAACTTCTCTGGCAGGTTTGAATTCATTTTTTGAGATGTCCGAGAACTGGGGAAAATCGACAGAGTTTCCTCATTAGTTTTTCAGCAATAGGTAGGTGGATTTCGAAAAATGCTTTTTTACATGGGGTTGGATACTTAAGAAAGAAATAAATCATAGGGTTTCTAAAAACAAATGTAGGCCTGTAGATAGATCAGGTAGTTACAGATATACAAATTTACGTATGGATTTGGGGACAGGCTTGAGGCCAGTCCCCTGAAAGATATTCCTTTCACTTCTTGTATGTTTGATTGGTGTCACATTAAGTATACTCCATAGAGTTTGACTTTTTGCTTTTAGGTTGTGAATTTATGTCTCATTCACTACCCTGGGCTTCCTTGTGAGTTGAGAACTTTTGTGGATTTAATATTTGAGGCGCAGGTCTATGTGAGGCGCCACATCCTAGCATCATGCCTCATGACCGCTTAAGCTAGCATTGAGATTAACCCCCACCACCACCAAAATTATATTCAAACTATTGTACTCTATTAACTAATTTTAATATGTGTATTACAAATTTCAATTTAAGTACTACTCTCCCCCAACCCATATCCCCAACCTCAACATCCACCAGACACGTCGTGCCATAGTCCATCTTCATCCTCCTTTTCCATATCATCTTCTAGCTCATCAATAAGTAAAAATGTGAGGTGTGTGTCTGGAATGGTGCAAGTAGAAATATCCTAAATCTCAAAAATGGAAAAAGGAAGAAAGGAGAAGAAGAGTATAAGAGAAATGAATTGTGAGTCACGGAGCACAATGGCACAGTCACAGGAGGCCCTGCAGTCAAGGCCTTAGGCCTCAATAGCAATAACCGGTTGAGGCAATTGCCTAGGCTCGCTACGCACAGGATTGCATTACATTTGCATCATTATGTTAGGCAAGGAAGCCAGGTTGTACATCACGCTAGGCGGCTGGAAATATGGAATGCCAACTTAGCTCTAGAAATCCAAGGACTATATGAAACTCGTGGTGGCAAGCCTAGCAAAGAGAGACATGGAAATTTGTAAGAGCAATCCACTCTCAACGTTTTTGTAAATGTTAAGTCATTTGCAATCAGTATTCCAAATTCTTTCCACCAAACTCTTGATTAGGAACCCCGCCTAAACAAATGTTATCGTTTCCCCATCTCAATATTCTTTGGTCTATGGTGCTTCCCACAAACTTCATCCCCTCAAAAAAAAAATTTACCATTTAGATTCTCATTATGATAAACCTTGGAGATACAGGCATGTCCTTAAATAACATAAACAATTTTATCACACACAACAAGATAGGTATCCACCCAGAAATGCAACATGCCATAGAGATACAGGCATGTCCTTGCATAATATAAACGCTTGCATTAGACACGACAATATGCACACATTAACTTATACACATAGTAACAAAGCTTATCACAAGTTTGAACCATCTTGAATTAACCAACCAATCTTAGAATCAATTCGACACTCCACTATTCCTTTTATCTCCTCTTCGTTCATCCATTGACTTCCTCGCTCCTCTTCTCAACCCTTTCCTCTATACACAATGCAATTACATCCTTTTCAGTTCATCCATCGAATTCTCCACCCATTTTCTAAATCGAACACTTCTCAAATAAATTACTAAACCACAACTTTGTCAGTATGCTTCAATCAAGCTAGCTTTTTTTTTTATATGATAAAATCACAATTACACTAAACTATAGTCAAAGGGATCTTCTTAAAACCAATCTAAAATCTAGAAAAACTAGATTAAGAGAAAAGAAATCAAAACCTCAAACCTGAAATACGCCTTCCGAGCTCGAAATGACTTCAAAGGGATAAAATTTGCGGAGGCTCTCAAGTTTCTAGCCCTAAAAGCCCGAAATGCTTTCTTTCACTTCTTCTTATTTCTCTTCACACTCTCCTCTGCTCCTTTCTCTCACTCTGATTTGAAACGAAAATGGAGCGATTAACAAACCCTAAAATGAAAATGGAAGGAGGCGGGAACGCCAATTTTTTTTCGCAAGACCGCGAAAATGTTTTCGTTCGCGTGAAATGGATGTGAGTTCTCCACTCAGGCACGTGCAACACAGGTGCATTTTCTTTTTTTAGCCACGGTTTTAGGCCCTTGGCCATTCTAGCCACGATTTGTTGGCCCTGGCAAATAAACTAACGGTTTTGAGCCGTGGCCATCTCCGTGTAGCTAATCAAGCATTTTGGTGTAGTGCTCATGCGACTCATCATCTATACCCAACTGTAACAGTGTTGGATCCGTGGAATTTTCATCACCAACGACATCCTCAACTAGGAACTCGTTGCTTGTGGCAATAATAGGATCAGTAGGGGGGTTTTGAAATGGAAACTCCCCCTCACTAAAAACAACATCACAAGAAACAAAGAACTCATTTTTCTCCAAATTATACAATTTCCATCCCTTCTTTCCATACAGATAACCCACAAAAGCACATTTACGACTTCTAGATGCAAATTTATCATTTTCCCGAACTCAGGCAAAGCACAAACACCCAAATGTACGAATGTTGTCATAAGATGGAGCAGTATTAAATAGAACTTCATAAGGGGTTTTCTCACCCAAGATGGAGGAGAGTGTCCTATTAATCAAATACCCAGCGGCCAACACACATTCTCCCCAAAATTGAATGGGAAGACTAGCCTTAAAACGCAAGGCACGAGCCACATTCAAGATATGACGATGTTTTCTTTCTACTCTACCATTTTGTTGAGGAGTCCCAACACAAGATGTTTGAAATTCAATTCCTTTTTCAACAAGGAAAGACTTTAGTGAAGTAAATTCAGTCCCATTATCACTCAATATTTTCACTTCTTTACCAAACTGTCTACTAACCATAGAACAAAAATTCTTCAAAATATTATGCACTTCAGATTTCTCAATAAGCAAATAAATCCACACTGCTCTAGTAAAATCATCCACGAGGATTAAGAAATAAACTGCTCCACAAGAGGACTGGACACGATAAGGCCCCCATAAATCACAATGAATCAGGGAAAAAGATTCATTTGCATTATGACTACTTTGTTCAAAGACATTTCTAGTTTGTTTTGCATGCAGACAAATTTCACAAACTTTATTTTCCAAATCAACAATAACTGAATTAAAATGTGGTAGAGCACCTACAATACGATAAGACGGATCTCCCATACGACGATGCCACAGCTCAACATCATTCTTGCATTTCACCTTGTGCACGCGCGCCGGTGTCACACCCCTCAAGACATAGATCCCGTCACGTTGTTCACCCACACCAATCAGGGTCCTCGAGGTAAGGTCCTGTATCACACACAACTTATTAGTAAGAGTGATTATAAAGTTTGCTTCACAAAGTAATTTACCAACAGACAACAAATTGCAATTCAATTGTGGAACAAATAAAACATGTGACAATTTCAATTTATCTCCAATAACCATTGTTCCTTCTTTCGTTGCCATTGTTTCATCTCCATTCGGTAGTTCCACAGGACATGGGACTCCTCATAGGATGGTATCACTCATATTATTATTATTATTATTATTATTATTATTATTATTATTATTATTATTATTATTATTATTATTTTGGGTTTGAATCCATGACCTAGTGGTACCATCTGCCAAGTTCTAACCGTTGAGCTGTCATGCCATTGGCGACACAATATATGTGTTAGCTCTAGGGGCTCCAATTAGCAGCGAGGATATTAACATGAAGACAAGAGGCAGACCATTGAGAAGGGGAGTGCAAAGAAGGGTTGATGATGGAGTTTCCAAGTTCCATATGCTCTCTGAAGTTCAACAAGAAACAAAACACTTAGCCGTCGAATTAGAAACATACGCTAGTTTTAGACAGTGTACATTCGATTAATCATGCTTCCTTCTTCATTAGAACTATTACAGGTCAGTACTGTTCATGGAAGGTGTCTAATTTGATTGATGCATGTGTTCTTGGAAGATAAGATTAGAAATGCTTTCTAGTCTTTATTCATAAATGGTTTCAAATATGTCTCATCATAAAAGAGTTCTGAGTTCTGACTGTCATTAGCTAGGTTTTGCTCTCTTATTCCCTGCATGATTTATGAGTTGTAACATACTTGGTAACCGATCAAAATACAAAACAAAGTTTGATTAAAAAGTGATTCTTAAGTCAATTTTCCATCAACATCAAAATATGTCATTCTTGAAAGGAGAAGGCCTAAATAAGAGTAGGAGCAAACTAGGAAGAATTCAAAATCTAAATCTTAGATAAGAATGCATTATTGATTGAGAGCGTTCAAAGTCACCTGGATGTCCTTATTTTTCTTTTCTTTCTCTGTTAAAAAGTCATTGAGAGTGTTCAGAGTTCACCTGGATGTCCTTATTTTTCTTTTCTTTTGCTGTTAAAAAGTCTTTTCAACACTTCAGGCCAGCCATTAGCTAACAACCAAGTTTCAATAAAGTTTTCTCAATTACGCTCAATTTAAAACGATTGATTGACTTACTTTGATACATGTAATGGAGCATACAAACACAACAAACTCTGATTAACAGTGATTTAAGTTTCTTTATTCCAATAAGGGTCACCATTTAAGAAGGAATTAGGAAATGAACTCAGGGAGGCGATATCTAGTTTCACACACAGATCGACTCGATCAGCAGAGATGAATATATACCACTCCTTAGTACCAGCACTCCTAATACAAGCAACCTGTCATCGTCTTTCACAATGCTTCCCTTCTTGGTGCTTATGCAGTTCATGACTTCTTCTGTTGATGTCACCATTTCTTTCTCTAGGAGTCTTATAGACACCAAATGGACAAATAATGCAAGACAAGAAGAAGCCATTGCTCGACTCGCTCAAATGGAAAGACAGTCTCCATAATCAATACCTTTCCCTCCTTCCATCATGGAATTTTCCTCCCCCTTCAAATTATCCTCCAGTCCATGTAGTTGGTTCAGGATTTCTTGCAACAATGATGGACGGGTTACTGATATAAGCCTAACGAACTTGGGTCTTACAGGTACTCTTGACACCTTTGACTTAGAATTTCTTCTGTACCTTGGTGGCTTGAATCTCAGTCATAACACACTCTTTGGGACCAGACCATTCCATATTGCTAATCTTTCTCGACTCAGTCAACTTGATCTTTCATTCAATCAGTTCTCGGGAAAAATTCCTTCTGAAATAGGTGGACTTACAAGTCTTTCTACATTACGACTCATGCAAAATCGTCTCAATGGTTCCGTACCACCAGAGATAGGAAACTTGGTGAATCTGAAATTCCTTGGCCTCCCCCAAAATATGTTAGACTGATTTTCTACCTCCTTCCTTAAGTAACCTGAGGCATATGGGGTCATGGAGGAAGCAAAAATGCATAGTTAAGTGGTTTGGAACATATGAGAGAACAATGTGTGCAGTGCCTCAATTTGAAACACTTTCGAGTTGGCTGCATAAACCAGCAAAGTTGTCCATGCTAACTTTCTACTTGGTAGAGAATTTGCTAGTTTGAATCATACAGCAGTTGAAATTTTGTGACCTGAAACAAAAACTAGCACATTTTCTTGTTCCGCTAAACTGAGTGTAAATTACATATCATTGTAACTCTAGAAGAGAATGAAGGAATTTGTAGAAAAGATCACTCCACTTTAAATTGCAAATTCATTCCCATTGTATTAAAATTTCGCAAATTTGATGAGAATGGATTGAGATAACGTATGTGTTAGCTCTAGGGGATCCATTTAGCAGTAAGGTTGGTAACATGGAGATGAGAAGCAGTCAGGCAGACCATTGAGAAGGGGACTGTGAATAATGGGCTGTGAACTTCATAGAGGAGAAGCAGGGGGGAGGGTGTTTCCTAGTTCCATATACTCTCTGAACAAGAAACGAATTGCTTAGCCATCAAATTAAAAACATATATTCCCTACCAGTTTTCGGCAGTGTGCATGGATTAATCATGCTTCCAGGCCTCTCCGTCAGAACCATTACAAATTAATAATGTTCTTGGAAGATGCCTATTTTGAGAATAAATTTTGGTGGATGCCCGTGTTATTGGTTTCAAATATGTTTCATCAAGGAAGAGTTTTGGCTGTCATTAGCTAGGTTTTGCCCGTTTGGATTCCCTACATGATTCATGAGTTGTAACATATTTTGCTTGGGCAGCAGCAGCAGAAGAACAAGAAGAACCCTAGCTAGTTCCTCGCAGATCCGAAGAAGAAGAAGAAGAGCGGCGAAGATGGGTCGAGTTCGAACAAAGACAGTGAAGAAATCGTCGCGACAAGTGATCGAGAGGTACTACTCACGAATGACGCTTGACTTCCACACGAACAAGAAGATCTTGGAGGAAGTGGCAATCATCCCATCGAAGCGTCTGAGGAACAAGATTGCCGGGTTCTCGACCCACCTTATGAAGCGGATCCAGCGTGGACCCGTTCGAGGTATCTCGTTGAAGCTGCAGGAGGAGGAGCGCGAGAGGAGGATGGACTTCGTGCCTGAAGAGTCGGCAATCAGGACTGACGAGATTCAAGTCGATAAGGAGACCATGGACATGCTTGCTGCTCTTGGTATGGCGGATCTTCCTGGGGTTGTGAAGCAGGAGGAGCCCAGTACTGCGCCTGTTGCTGCTGGTGGGTACTCGAGAGGTGGTGGTGGTGGGTATGCTGGAAGGAGGAATTAGAGTGAGAGATTGAATGGGTAAGTAAGTGATTAAACTTTTTGTTTTCAAGTTTGGGGTTTTGATTTTAATGTTATTTGCTAGAACCCCATTTGGTAGATTGTTGAATTACTGTTTAATTTTGAAGTTCTCTAAGATAATCAAGAGGATGAATTATTATGTTTAAAAAAAAAAAAAAAAAAAAAAAAAAAAACATATTTTGCTTTACTAAGGTACCCATCAAAATACAAAATGAAGTATGATTAGTGATTCATAGTTCAATTTTCAATCAAAATATGTCTATCTTGAAAGGAGAAGGTTTAATTAAGAATAGGAACAAAGACGTGAGAATTCAAATAGATAAGAATGCACTACTGAAAGAGTATTCAAACTCACCTGGATTTCCTTTAGTTTATCTTTTTTTTCGCTGTTGAAAAGTCTTTCAATATTTCCGGCCAACCGCACGCTAACAACCAAGTTTCAATAAAAAGTCTTTGCAATTATGCGTAATTTAAAACAATTGACTTACTTAATAAATGTAATGAAGCATACAAAAAAAACAAACTCTGATTAATGGTGATTTAAACTTATTTATTATAAGGATCGCCATCTAAGTGGAATCAGGAATGAACCGAGGGAAGCAATATCTAGTTTTCTTTTATGCAAATTTGATCCGCAGAGTTGTATATGTATACCACCCATCAGTACCGGCATTCCTAATACAAGCAATCGGTCTTCCTTCACAATGCTTCGCTTGTTAATGCTTACTGTTCATGACTTCTTTCCATATCACCATTTCTTTCTCTAGTAGTCTTATAGACACCAAATCTTCAAATAATGCAAGACAAGAAGAAGCCATTGGTCTACTCAAATGGAAAGACAGTCTCCATGATCAAAGCCATTCTCTCCTTCCGTCGTGGTCTTTTCATCCCCCTTCCAATTCCTCCTCCTCCAGTCCATGTAATTGGTTTGGGATATCTTGCAACAAAGATGGAAGGGCTGTTGATTTAAGCCTAACGAACTTGGGTCTTGCAGGTACACTTGATACCTTTGACTTTGAATTCCTTCCATACCTTAGTGGCTTGAATCTTAGTTATAACACACTTTTAGGGACAATTCCAGTCCATATTGGTAATCTTTCTCGACTCAATCAGCTTGATCTTTCATTTAATCAGTTCTCAGGGAAAATTCCTTCTAAAATAGGTGGACTAGCAAAATCGCCTCAATGGTTCCATACCGCCAGAGATAGGAAACTTGGTGAATCTGAATCTCCTTAGTCTCCCCCAAAACAAATTAACTGGTTTTCTACCTCCTTCCTTAGGTAACCTTGTTGTATAAACCAAATAATTTAAAACTCTAGTTGATTCAATGGAAACAAAGGAAGAATAGAAACATACATTGATCCATAGCGATTTCCCTTAGATTGTGATGAGTTGGATCTTCCGATTGATTCAAGCGTATTACTTAGAGTCTCTGTTGAGAGGATACAGAAAACAATTTCTTCACGCAACGCTCAATCGGGGACCAACCACATATTTATAGCGCTAGTAAGTTATAACCGTATAACTTACGGGCTGTGAATTTCCAATTCAGCCCCTCATTGAATTAGAAATTACATCCTTATTTACACCATGTTATTTAATAATACATTATAGTCCAACACCCCTATTAAATCACATTAGATGGACTACACTTTAAGATAGCAATACACATTGTATTACATATGTGTTCCCAAATTATTGGATTTTTTTTTCCAACAATCTCCCACTTGGGCCACATATGTTACATTTAAATGTGTATAACCTTATGAGCTCCAAAAATTTCTATCACAAGTAAAGGTATTCCGTCCATTGACTATATTGATATAGGATTAAAGCGATTTTCGTCACATTTAGCGTAACTAAATCCATCAATAGTCACATATACCAATATAATCAAATGACATAGATCAAACATGGATGTAGAGCATGAAAGTTACATGTAATGTGATCCAAACATGCATATTTCCAACTGGTCCAACTTTAACTTTAATGAGATCAAACATTTAATAAACAGACAATTGACTGAATACTTTATTTCTGCAGAAAATACTAAATTACACCAATGTGTCCAAAAATCCATCATAGAACAACAAAAAACTCTCACTAAACCATGATATCCTCATGTGATATAACACCCATATGAGCGGTGTGCTCATGAAAGACCTTGGGTGGCAATCCCTTAGTAAGCGGATCCGCAATCATGGAGTTTGTCCCAATATGCTCTATGAAAATCTGTTTATTTTCTACTATCTCCTTCACAACCAGGAACTTTATGTCAATATGATTTGACCTAGACGAGCTCCTGTTGTTGTTGGCATATAGAATTGCTGACTTATTGTCACAATATAACTTTAGTGGTCTTTCTATGTCATTCAAAATGTGCAGCCTAGTGACAAAATAACGCAGCCATAATCCATGGTTGGATGCCTCAAAACACGCCACATATTCTGCTTCCATGGTGGAAGAAGCTATGAGTGTCTGTTTAGCACTTCTCCAAGAAATAGCTCATCCAGCTAATAGATAAATGTAGCCTGATGTAGATTTCCTAGTATCTTCATCCAACAAAATCAGAATCAGAATACCCTATGATTTCCAACTGATCTGATCTCTTGTATGTGAGCATGTAATCCTTAGTTCCCTGTAAACATCTCATAACCCGTTTAGCTGCTTTCCAGTGATCTATCCCAGGGTTATCCATATATCTACCAAGCATTCCAACAATGAATGTTATGTCTGGACGTGTACATACCTGAGCATACATAAGACTCCCAACAACTGATGCATAGGGGATCTTTTGCATCTCTACAACTTCAAGTTTATTCCTAGGGCACTGTTTAAGACTGAATTTGTCTCCTTTAGATGTAAGGGTGTCTTCTGGTTTACAATCTTGCATGCCAAACCTTTTAAGCACTTTTTCTATATAGCCCTTTTGTGATAATCCAAGAATACCCCGGAAACGATCCCGGTATATCTGAATCCCTAAGACAAAAGAAGTTTCACCAAGATATTTCATTTCAAATTACTTTGATAGAAATCTCTTGGTTTCGTGCAACATGTCTATATTATTAGTGGCAAGCAATATGTCATCAACATACAAAACCAAGAAGATATGTTTACTCCCACTGAACTTATGATATACACAATTATCAACAACATTTGTTTCAAAACCAAACGAGATAATTACTTGATGAAATTTGTAGTACCTTTGACGGGAAGCTTTCCTGAGCCCATAGATGGATTTCTTTAGTCTGTAAACCATATTCTTTGGGTTTTCAGACACAAAGTTTTCTGTTTGCACCATATAAATTGTTTCATCAATGTCGCCATTGAGAAACGTTGTTTTAACATCCATCTGATGTAACTCAAGGTCAAAATGCGCAACAAGTGCCATGATTGTCCTAAATGAGTCTTTCTTAGACACCGGAGAGAAAGTCTCTTTATAGTCGATGCCTTCCTTTTGAGTGAAGCCTTTAGCTACAAGACGAGCCTTATATCTTTCCACGTTACCTTTTGAGTCCCTCTTGGTTTTAAATATCCATTTACAACCAATAGGCTTTTTATTTTCAGGTAATGGGACAAGATCCCAAACTTGATTGTCTTGCATAGACTTGTGTTCCTCATTCATAGCATCTATCCACTTTTGAGAGTTAGAATCCTGCATGGCTTGATGGAAGTTGATTGGATCATTTTCCACCAATCCATCATTTTCCTCATGTTCTTGGAGAAAGACCATATAATCATCCGGAATAGCACTTCTCCTGTCTCTCGTGGATCTCCTTAATGGCATTTGATCTTGAGGTTGTTGAGTTTGTTCTTCTGGAACATTTACTTCAATGTGAGCAAGGAGTTGTTCAACATTGTCCTGTTGAGGTTCCAGATCTGCTTCTTGATCAATGACAGGTATTGGAACATGTACATTGTCAAAAACAGTAGGAGTCGAAATCGATTCCTCCTCCAAGACAATGTCTCTTACCTTATACCCCCCCCCCCAAACTCGACATCCTCAAAAAAATGTTGTTGTCCCCGTTTCAAAAATGGACTTAAGAGTGGGATTGTAGAACTTGTAGCCCCTTGATCGCTCAGAGTAGCCAATGAAGTAGTTGTTCACTGTTTTGGAGTCTAATTTCTTTTCATTTGGCCGATAAGGCCTTGCCTCAGCTGGACATCCCCAAATGTGAAAATGCTTTAGACTAGGTTTTCTGCCTGTCCAAAGTTCATAAGGTGTTTTTGCAACTGTTTTAGTTGGTACTCTATTAAGGATATAAGCTGTTGTCTTTAGTGCTTCTCCCCAGAGTGATTCAGGTAAGGTAGAATGACTGATCATACTCCTTACCATGTCCTTAAGAGTTCGATTTTGTCTTTCAGCTACACCATTCATGCTAGGTGATCCCGGCATGGTGTACTGTGGGACGATTCCACATTCCTCTAGGAATTTAGCAAATGGTCATGGACGTTGTTCACCTGAACCGTCATATCTGCCGTAATACTCACCACCACGGTCAGACCTGACACTAATTGGTTTGTTGAGTTGGTTCTCAACCTTAGCTTTGAAAGCTTTGAACATGTCCAGTGACTCAGATTTCTCATGAATGAGATATAGGTACCCATAGCGTGAGTAATCGTCGATGAATGATATAAAATATTGTTGACCATTCCAAGAAGTCGAAGGGAATGGTCCACAAATATCTGTGTGGATTAATTCTAAGACGTCTGAAGTTCTGTTTGCACCCAATCTCCTTTGTTTGGTCTGTTTTCCCTTGATGCACTCAATACAGACATCAAAGTCTAAAAAATCAAGAGAATCTAATATGTCATCTGACACAAGTCTCTCCATTCTCGTTTTCGAGATATGTCCTAAGCGTTTGTGCCATAGTTTTGATGAATTTTCTGCATTTAGCTTACCCTTAGTACCACGTGATTCCACATGCAAGGTTTAATTATATGTTGCAATAGTGTCAAGAAGATATATGTTATCAAATGCGCTTAATGAACCAGAACCAATAATATTGGAATTTAATGAAAGACTAAACTGATTATTTTCAAATGAACAACAATATCCAAATTTGTCCAATAAGGAAATAGAAACCAAATTTCGTCTAAATGACAGTACTACAAAAGTGTCTTTCAATTCAAAATTACAACCAGTTCCTAATAGTAACCTAAAGTTTCCTATTGCTTCCACTTCTACCGATTTTCCATCGCCTATGAAGATGCGTCTTTCAGCATCATTTGGCTTTCGGTAGCTTAGACAACTCTGCATAGAAACACTTATGTGAGTAGTAGCACCGGAATCTAACCACCAAGTGTTTATAGGTATTGAAGCTAGGTTAACCTCAGAACAGAACAAAGTAAGAAACATACCCTTTTTAGCATGCCATGCGTAATACTTGGTACATTCCTTCTTTACATGTCCAGGTTTCTTACAAAAGAAACAACCCTCATTGCCTTTCTGTTTCTTTTGTGTTGGACCCTTAGCAGCTTCATTATCCTTCTTTCGTTTTCTGCCCTTATCTTTAGAGGTGCTTGCAAAGTGAGCACTTTTCGTTCTGTCATGCTTCAACCTGTCTTCCTCTTGCACACAGTATGAAATGAGCTCATTAAAAGTCCATTTCTCCTTCTGACAGTTGTAACTGACTGTATTGTGGAGGAAGTGATATCAAAACTAGATGCACGAGTAAGTCCTCAGACAACTCAAGCTTTAGTGCCTTAAGTTTTGAAGCAAGATGAGACATCTCCATGATGTACTCCCTAATGTTCCCTTTGCCTTTGTACTTCAATGAAATCAAGCTAGCTAAAAGCGTGCTTGTTGCCTTATCGTTTTTAGCAAAACGTTTTTCAAGTTCAGCAAGGAACTCATTAGCATTGGTCACCCCTTCGGATATTGCACCCCTAAAGGCTTCTGGAATACCTCGCTTGATGAGCATGAGACTCATGCGATTGGAGCGTTCCCATTTCTCAAAGTATCTCCTGGCATCAGGAGTACTTGCATCTGTAAGAGGAGCGGGTTGCTCAATCCTTAAAGTAAGGTCTAGATCCATACATCCAAGAACGATTAACACGTTCTCTTTCCAGTCCTTGAAGTTTGTCCCATTAAGCATGATAATATTATTTACACCAGCAGATATACTAGTCTAGTAGCAGACATAGTAGCTGTATAGAGAATAAATTCAATAAATAACATGTTCACATCATCATTTAAATTGCATAAACTTTAAATTCATACAATAGGTAAATAACAAACCATATCAAGATACCTAGCACAACAATGTTATTTAGTCTTTGGACAGAAACATCAATCTGTAAGTGGTATTCTTCTTACACAACGAAACCGGCTTAATATTATGTCTTTCTTTGGACCGACATAGTAAAAGCATGGTAAACCAAACCATATCACATATTCAAGACTATAGATTATCCAGTCACAACAATCTTCCATTGGGCTGATTGTTTCACATGGATGTAGCATGCTCACTTATTTAAAATTAACCAATTTTCCTAATAGTTGTTGTTTTGGCAATCTATTAGTTAAATTGTGTAAATTTGAAATAAGGAACACAATAATGATACATGAAACCAAAATTATAATCTATGTATAAATTTGGAGTATTAACTAAATTATCACCTTAATACAATTTAAACATGGGTCTAAATAAAATGTAGCCCCAAAAATTGAATAGGTCCCAATAAAACAGGACAAAGCCCATGATTAATCAGACCCCAATTATTTAAAATATGTGAGCCCAAACCAAGACCCATTAGGTCCAAATGATCCCACAAGTCCAGCAAGACCAAACAGTTACCAACAGGCACAACAATCAAAACAATATTTACTAACAGGCCCAACAGCAAAACAATATTTATCAACATGCCCAACAGTCACCATGGTCTAACAGTGAACAGTCACCATGGTCCAACAGTGAACTCCGACTTTCGATTCAACAGTGAATCAAGAAATTTTTATTTTTGTTTTTTTAATCTATTTCACTGTACACCGAATCGCATAATTACTGAATCAATAATCACGGAATTGTAATGAAACAGTGAACATGAATATAATTGCAATATAATCACTGAATTGTAATGGAACAGTGAACATGAATATAATTGCAATATAATCACTGAATTGTAATGAAACAATATAAAGAATTGCATAATCACTGTAACAGTGAATGGTTAATATAATCATAATCACTGTAACAATATAATCACTTTAAGATACAACAATAGACATTATTGATGTTAACAGGCCCAACAGGCAGATAAATGTTCAATAGTCCAACAAAATATCAATATAATACCAACAGTCCCTGAATCTACATATCAATATAATACCTTGTATCAATATCGCCCAACTAGCGATATTCTTTGGTTGGCCCAACAGTCCCTAAATCTATATATCAATATAATACCTTATGAAGTAATACAATCACTGAATTTATATATCACTGTAACAGTGAACATGAATCTATATAATCATCGCATAATCAAAATAATGAAAACATTTTACTCTTTATAATTTCTCATGGAATCAACAGGAGTTGCTCTGATACCAATTGTTGTATACACCAAATAAGTTAAAACTCTAGTTGATTCAATGGAAACAAAGGAAGAATAGAAATATACTTTGATCCATAGCGATTTCCCTTAGATTGTGATGAGTTGGATCTTCCGATTGATTCAAGCGTATTACTTAGAGTCTCTATTGAAAGGATACAGAAAACAATTTCTTCACGCAACGCTCAATCGGGAACCAACCACATATTTATAGCGCTCGTAAGTTATAACCGTATAACTTACAAGCTGTGAATTTTCAATTCAGCCCCTCATTGAATTAGAAATTACATCTTTATTTACACCATGTTATTTAACCTTATAGTCCAACACCCCTATTAGATCACATATTAGATGGACTACACTTTAAGATAGCAATACGCATTGTATTACATATGTGTGCCCACTTATTGGATTTTTTTTTTCAACAAACCTGACCACACTATCTAGCTTTTTTGTATGGAAAAATCAAATATCAGGTCATATTCCCTCGAAAATAGGAAATCTCAAATCTCTTGTGGACTTGGAGCTGGCCTTTAATAATCTCACTAGATCAATCCCATCTTCTTTTGGTAATTTGACTAATTTGACCATTCTCTGCCTCAATAGCAATCAACTCTCTCATCATATTCCTTCAGAAATAGGGAATTTAAAATCTCTTTTGCAGTTAACACTGCAGCAGAACAATTTCACTGGCCCAATCCGTTCTTCTATCGGTAATTTGACAAATCTGACCACTCTATCCCTCAATATGAATCATATTTCTGGTCCTATTCCCTCATAAATTGGAAATCTCGAGTCTATAGAGCAGCTAGCCATGGAGCAAAATGATCTCTCTGGTTCCATTCCTGATGAAATAGGGAATCTAAAAAAATTGGGTATGCTCACCCTCCAGAACAATGAGGTGGGTCGCTTGCTAATTTTTCACTAGATACACTATGCCGAGGTGGGACGCTTGCTAATTTCTCAGCTCATGACAACCAACTTACACGTCTAATTCTTGTAGGCATGAAGAACTGTCAAAGCTTAAAAAGAATCCGACTAGATAAAAATCAACTCTCTGGAAATATTTCAGAATTTTCTGGCATGTTTCCGAATTTGTATTACCTTGATTTGAGTGATAACCAATTGTATGGTGAGTTTCCCCAAAACTTAAGTGTGTGGCATCAACTATCCACCCTGCGAGTCTCTGGCAATAAAATCACAGGCAAGTTACCTACATTTGGAGAGTTAACTCACCTTCAACTGCTAAACCTTTCATCCAATCTTCTACAAGGGTGGCTCCAAAGGAAGTAGGTAACTTGACTTCTTTGATAAGCTTGAATTTGAGTCATAACCAGTTGGACGACCCTATTCCATTAGAGATTGGAATGCTCTTGAATTTAGACCCTCTTGATCTGTCTTCCAATAACATGAGTAGACCGTTGCCCAAACAAGTAGGGGATTGCTCTAGCCTCCTATACTTAGACTTCGGTGACAACAAATTTAATGAAACCATTCCTTCTCAATTGGGTGAGCTAGCTTTCTTACAAATTCTACTTGATCTGAGTCAAAACATGTTTCTGGGAGAGATACCGCCAGAACTAAGCAATCTAAAAGCACTAGAGAAGTTGAATCTCTCACATAACATGCTCTCTAGTGCAATTCCTTCCTCATTCAGTGGAATAGGTAGTTTGACATTTGTTGATGTTTCTTACAATGACTTGGAGGGTCCTCTTCCTGACAATAAAGCCTTTCGAAATGCTTCTGTAAGTGCTTTTGTAAATAACAAAGCACTGTGTGGTGATATTGAAAGTTTGAAGCTTTGCAAAAATTCCTCTGCAGTAAGAAGCAAAAATGCTTCAAGTGAAACTTGAAACTCTGTTAGAGGAGGTCGGATCTGTTCTTGAAGCTCTGTTAGAGGTGGTTGGATCAGCAGGGGAGGAGCGGATGAACTGCCTTCTTCCTTCATGAATCAACACCTCCTCAAACGCCTGCGTTCTTCTTTGTTCTTAGTGAAACTCTGTTAGAGGTTGGATTTATTCTTCCACAAAGTCTGCTTAAGAGTGCTTGAATGATTTGTCACTTGGGGAACTTTGTGATTATTGAAACCTGATGTCCGATTCCTCATCCATTATTCTCTTCCAAAATCTATTGAAGGTTATCATCAGATTCGTGTCAAGCATATGCTTACCCAAGGAGTATTAGATCAACGTTCCTTTGCTTTTTGACAGAGAAATTCTTTGACTTTTTGCTCAGATAGGGTAAACATTTCTTGATCTCTCAATCTCTTAATTTCGAGTTGAACTTCGATTCTTGATTACTGAATCAGTGTAGTTGAGTAGTTGAATTACTGGTGTAGTTGAGTTGATGATTGAGTGATTTTGTTGGGGACATTTTTTGCGCTTAGTATTTGTTTGATGAATTTACTCGCTGAATAGAATCAGGGAGAACATATTGAATTTGTCGATTACAGAAATCGATGATTGAATTTACTCGTTCGATCTAGCTGGTTTTTCCACATCCTCTCCGGTCTATTGAATGACAGGAACAAATGGTGGAGACGCAGTCAGTGCGAACGTGTTTCCACAGGAGGTGTTCATGGCTTTTGAGGAGAAGTACAACATTCATAGCGATGGATTGCTACAGTTACTCACAAATGAATATCAAGTGGCTGTAAAAATGGAGATAAACTAGGTGCAGAAGGATTGGAAATGATGATAAACCCCAAAAACTGGGCAATGCTAACTGCAAGGGTATCAGCCAGTCTAGAGCAGGCTGCAGTGCAAAGGAATGAAGAGGTTCTGCATAAAGCAGATGAATGTACAATGCCAACCAGTGTTACATCCTCTGGCCCTAGCAACATTCAAGAAGCAATGACAACAAACCCTGTCGTTGCACCAGCGAGGATGAGTTGGGTATCAAAGCTTAAGCAAAGCAAGCATACGGGCTCTACAAAACTTAGGTATGAACCTCCAGCTACTGTTGAAGGAAGGAAAATAGTACAAGTGCAAACTGCTGACTTCGCGACTAGGATAGAAGAATGTGAAAGGTTGGTTATTGGCAGCTTTGTGGGCAAGCGCTTGGCATATGGTTATGTCAAAGAGTGGCTGATAAGGACGTGGGGAATTCGAGATTTTGATATGAGCATACACGGAGATAAGAATTTTGTATTCAAATTCAAGAACGAAGAAGATAGAAGTAAGGTATTGGAAATGGGACCTCTTCATATTGCAAGCAGGTTGTTCATCCTCAGGGCCTGGTCACCTTCTATGGACGAGGATGCCGAGGTGCTTACCTCATTACCTATTTGGGTTACACTGAAGAAAATTCCTTTATTCCTATGAAATCCAGAGGGTATTCAAAGGATTGCTAGTTTTATTGGAGTGTCTATCATGCTTGACAAAGCTACTGAAGAAATGACAAGATTAGCGTATGCGAGGGTGTGTGTGGAGGTGGATGTAAACAACCAATTACCCAAAGACATCCCTGTGGTTATCAATGGAGATAAGAAAAAAATAGTTGAAGTTGAGTATGCATGGATTCCTGTTAAATGCAGTTCTTGTGCAGTTTTTGGCCATACAAAACAGCAGTGTTCAAAGAGCAAAGAAATTAATACTCCAGGCCATATGGTATGGCAAGCTATGGGTAGGATCCAACAACTAGAAAGACAAAACTTCGATGGTTGGACGATCGCCAAGGGTAGACATACATTCAAGTCGAATACTCCACCCAGTTTAGAGGGGAGTCCAGGGCCTATCACAGGAAAAGCAGGGAATGTGACCAGTATAGAGGCTGCCAATGTGGCAGAGCATAATATAAATGATGACCAGAGTGATGCCATAACGCCGAGTCCACAACCATTGATTCTTATCAACCTAATGCTCGAGCGTAGTGCTAATGTGGAGGCAAGTGAACACACACCGACTAAGGACAAAGAGAACACCACAACAGATGAGCAGAGTAGTAACGAGGAACATGAGCAAGATCCTTCTAGTGAAAAGGTTGCAAGCGATTTATTTTCAAAATCTTGCACTAAAGATTTTAGTCTCTGCCCTCGAAGATCCTCTAGGGCTAAGAAAGCAAACAAAAAGTACAAAGGTTGAATCATTTCCTCCTTAACAAAGGAGACATGGATAAAAAACAAGAGGTTTCTTCTTTGGCCGATGCTAGTTGAAGATTTCTATAAGCCTTCACTCTCACTAGAATTCTCTTTCTTGTGAGAGTTTGTTTATTTTTTTATTTTTTATTTTTTATTTTTGTTTTTGCTTTTGTTTCATTTGTATAAAGGTTTTGGGGTCCTTAAAACCCAGCTCGCTTTCCAAAAAAAAAAAATGCTTCAAGTGATAAACACAGAATTCTGGCTATTGTCATTAGCACTGTCGTTGGAGCATTCATTGTTATATCAATATTGGTTGGAATCATTTTCTTGCATTCTCGAAGAAAAGAAGAAGACACAATTGAAGTGAACAGAGAAATTCCTGAAGAACTATTTTGCATCTGGAATTACGATGGGAAAATAGTGTATGAAGACATCATTCAAGCGACACAAGACTTTGACCCCAAGTATTGTATTGGGGTGGGACCCCAAGTATTGTATTGGGGTGGGACGACATGGAAGCGTTTATAAAGCTGAACTGTCGTCAGGTCAAGTAGTGGCTGTAAAGAAATTTCATAATTCTTTGGAAGGTGGTGAGTTCGTAGATTTGAAGTCATTTGAAAATGAGATACGAGTATTGGCAGAAGCTCGACACAGGAACATAGTGAAGTTATTCGGATTCTGTTCACATGCTCAGCACTCGTTTCTGATTTATGATTATATGGAGATGGGGAGCTTAGCTAAGGTCTTAAGTGATGATGAAGCAACTCAAACCCTCGATTGGGTCAAGCGAGTAGATGTTGTAAAAAGTTTAGCTCAAGCCTTATCATATATGCACCATGACTGCTCGCCACCTATTGTTCATCGAGATTTGTCCAGCAACAATATTTTGCTGAACAGCGATTATCAGGCATTTGTTTCAGATTTTGGTGTTGCCAGAATTCTAAAACCACACTATACTAAATTGACATTTTTGTAACAACCCCAAAAACAGTATCACTTTTGAAGTGTAACAATTCACCTAACAATTTTACACATTTTCACAAACAAAATGATACAATAATTGTATCACCATGAAGAGTATGGTTATAAAAGTGATACTATTCATGGTGATCTAACTTATTGTATCATTTTTTTTTTTGTTACTGTTTTTCATTTTTAGACTAAATTTAGTTTTGACTTAAAATTGTTTGGTGGATTGTAACATCTCAAAAATGATACTGTTTTTAGAGTTGTTACAAAAGTGCCAATTTGGTGTAGTGCCAGATGCATCTAATTGGACAGCACTTGCAGGAACTTATATATGGATATCTAGATCCAGGTAATATTGTCATATTTCTTCCATAAAATCTAATAGTGCAATTGAATCAGTCAGTCTGTTTGTTCTAGATGCGCATAGTAAGGCATGCAGTAAACAATGAAACAATTTCAATTGCAAATATCTAACGTCCCATATGTGACTAACCAAAATTACAAAAACCAAAAATATTTTTCATTGTTGCAGAGCTTGCTTACACCATGAGGGTAACTGAAAAATGCGACGTATACAGCTTTGGAGTATTATCATTGGAAGTGATATTAGGAAAGCATCCAAGCAAAGTCATTTCGTCTATGTCATCATCATCATTAACATGCATTTTCCTCATCAGAAGTTAACCCAAAGATTCTCTTAAAGGATGTATTGGACCAACGCCTTCCACCCCCTACAGGAGAAGTCCTCATGGAAGTAATTTCTATTGTAAAATCCGCACTTGCATGCTTACATATCAGTCCGGAATGTCGTAATCTTTATCGATCTTAGGAGTTATCATGATGTAGATTTCCTTCTTCGGAAAAGTTTCGTAAGTTAACATTGAGCCTACTCTTAAGTGAAGTGGTTTGACCAAGTAAATATCCATCATGTTTATAGGGTCTTAAAGGTTGTATTGTCTAAAGAAATCCAACCCGGATGTTGTATTATTTATTTTGCTTGTGGTTAGAATAATCTTAATTTTCTCATGTTGTATGTCTACTGTTAAACTTGAATGAAAATATTTTCCTCAAAACCATAGGGCTTAAATCGAACTATATGCTAATGATCATGAATCGTCACAAATAATCAAACTTCTTACATGATGGTCATGCATCATAGTCCACTCAGCTTGTTGGTCTTCATAGTACATAAATTATACACCTGGAGCTATCTGGTAGAGACCGTGTAAGAAAACACTCGTGGTGGTGGTCACTCGTACTGGTGCCTAAGGTTCTATTCTAAAGTGCAATGAACTGCAAAATACATTGGCATGATGTCCCCTTCGCAAGCATGTCAGAACTCATGGAGCAGGAGATTGATATCAAAAGAGCTTATCACGATTAGCTGCAGTCATTTTTGATCGTACTAGTCACACAAGGAACCAAAGAAGAAAGTTGAACATAGCTTTTGCAAGGGGTGAATGCCATCACATTGCTAATGTCTGGAGAAACCTAGCCACTGTCGTGGCAATTTAAAGCCCAGTATACAGGGATGGTCTTCTAATGCTGTAGGTCGAATTAATGTGTTTTCTAACACTGCTTACAATGATACCAGAAGGATTGCATCAGTTGGTGTAGGTGCGGTCAACTCAAATGGAACCATTTTGAATTTTTTTGGTAAACAGATTAGCAGCATAATTTGGTCTAAGTTTTGAAGCAGAATTCTTGGCAGCCGTTCTGTTTTCTCAGTTAGTACGCGTTTTGGATCTCTGACACTTTATTGCTCATGGATAATTTTAAGGTACCGCAACACCATAGTGACGATGTTTATCTTCCTCTCGGAGGAGAAACAAAGAATCCAAATGACATGACCAATGTTATGTAGGTTGTGCTCAACTAAACGCTCAGACCCAATGGGCATATTAAGTTAAACCTACAGCGAATAAAGCTAAGTGCTTAGCTATCCAAAACAAATCCTAAGGGGTTTTAGATATACAAAACTTTTCTTTGAAGGATACCCGACCTATAATTTAAATAACTACAAATTGAATGAATCGCTCAGTAAAAGAATACTTGATGAAGTTTATGATGACACCACAAAGTCACTCAGTAGTTGCAGATAGTAATCATTTGAATGTGAATCTCATAAAGTCAACTTTCTTTCATGATCATCAAAGGATTAAATTGGTGTGTTAAATGTTCTGCTAATACTATATGTCACTAGCTAAAATTTTCAATTGACAACAGGAGACATGAGTTTTCACAATCAGTGAAGAACTCCATTTATTCCAATGGGCTACATTGGTTTTGAGTAACTGCTGAATGAGAAAGGAGTAGCTTTGCTATGAGATGGGTAAGCCTGTTTGCTCCTCGTCCCGGTTTAAGATAGTTAGGGTCACCTACCTTGGAGCAAAGGGGGTCGCCTGAGCACCAACCCCCAGGAGTAAAGGTCCCACTTTTCCGCCCAAGGAGATCTTTGTCGATCATATCCAATACAGGGTCATTTTCCATGAATTTCCGGGCAAATGGAGCATTGCTTCCTATCATCAAGTCTGTGTCATTGAGGGAAAGAATGTGCGGGTGCTGTTTTGGAGGAGTATCCCATGCGATGTAGTGTAAATCATGGTTGACAGTAGTACCTATAAATTCTGGTGTATTGCAAATGACTGTCTGGAAGTAGCCTTCTGGAGAGGAGAGGAAGTTGGTGTAGTACATAAGGACGATTCTCGGTAGGTTATCCCAACCCCATAAACAGAACTCTATGAATGAGCGTGATAAAACCATCCATGCTGAACCTGCAATTCATTCACATATGTTAATAATTAGGTCAAAGTTGCAATCAATAAATCAGCGCCCGATATACCATATGTAAAGTTCCTCACAATAATCTTGACAATATTTATAACTACATATTTCATCACTTTCTTCCTTTTTGACCATATAAAGAATGCATGAGATTTGTTGGTTTGGCCATGGATTAAGCAACGAAGAATGAAGAAAACCCCATACGCTACAGTGTTCTTTCGCAAGGAAGCCGTCTGGAAAATTTGCTTGACTTGACATGAATTTCTTTTGAGGTAATCTGAAGCACTGATTTTCCTACATGTGTGCAATTGTGCAAAGATGACCTCTGACAAATTATCCTAACCTAAGTTAAGAAGTAATGATTTCATTCCTTCGATTTGCATGTAAATCCATCCTTGAAGAGGATGATTCTCGTAGTGCTTTGCTTAGCCATGGACAACCAACTAAATTTGAACAAGAGAACATGTGTACTTCATTGGAATCATGACATAGTTTGAACAAGTATATGCAAAGTTCCATAGTTGGTATCATTTTGGTGATTTGAGCACACAAATTCTTGGGTGTTAGAACACCCACTGATATAACTCTTACAGTTTTTTTTTAACAAAGTAACTTCATGCATAAAATCAGAAGCATTGTGGCTCTTGAGAAACTCCGGAAGGCAGCTTTGAGAAGCATAATCTTGCAACAGCACTTGAAAGTTGCAGGAAGAGCTTCGAAATACTCCCTTATAGTAATTAGTATTCATTCTATAAATTTCAATTTATATTATGTAGAGAAATATGCATTTAGCAATCTATGAGTAAAAATAATAGAAAGATCAGCAAAAAGAAGGTGAGGCTAACCGGTATATAATTTAAAGGCTGTTGGTGTTTCTCGCTTTACTGTTGCCCAAAATACATCAGTTTTATTTGCTCTGTAAAGTCCAGGATCTATTATCAAAGGTTTTGCCCTATGATCCCTGCGATAAATATAATAATACAAATAAGTCATAACACAGTTAACCAAGCGAAAAGATAAGTATATGAACTTACACCTTCCACCCTAACTGACTTGTGTGCTCTATGAAGTTCACATTTCTGTTCAACTTCGAAAATGTGTAGAGAATATCTGCAAGAAATAAACTGAGTCAGTATCACGCCAACAAAGCTGCCAAAGAAGAATTCAGAACCACAGACGTTCAAGGGACTCGTCATATAAAACCTAAGCACAGCTACGAACCATCTTGTGTCATCAAAGGGTAATCTGAAGCGCTGAGGTTTATAAACCAATCCCAGTCTTTGCTCTGTTTAAGAAGGATGGACGCAGCATGAAGAGTATTGGAAACCATTGTTATTCCTCTATAAGTGATCATGTTGGCTTTAGTAATCATGTGAACATTTCCAATCTCTGCGAAAGTCGGTTCTCTTCGTATACGCACTTGAAGCTCCAATCTTTCCACCACCGATGACTCTAAGTCTAAATGAACAAGGTACACATTGCGGGGATGGTACAAGGCATGCAGAGTCCTCCAAAGCTTTTCTAAATCTCCTTTTGATCCAGAGACCAGATAAGCTATGCGGGGAACAGATGATCGAGTAGCTGGGACCATTTTTTGTGACAATCTTTTTTCAACAAAAATGGGATTGCTATGGTCTAAAGAGGTGTAATCTGGGATCATTGAGAAGATTGAATTGATTGTGCGAAATGATGAAACAAGATTTATGCTGAACGTTGGAAAGAGCAAGAAAGCGCAGAGAAGGGAACTAATAGTAAGAGGCAAAACCCATCTCTTTTCCATGTTGAGTCTTCTTTTTCAAGCTCCTCTGATTCAACTCACATTGTAACAACTCTGGCTCCTTATTCGCCAATAATCTTCCAAATGAACACAATAACAATCATCATAGGCACACTTCATTCACCTAGCCTTCAGAATAGACCTGATAAATCAATACCCAATAAGAGGTAAAAAAATCAAAATTTCAATAAAATCAGCACATTTCATGAGCAAATACATCAAGGGTGAACTAATCAAAAGGCACTGATGCAACAGAGAAATATACATAATAGTTATGATCATCCCATAAATCAGACCAGACTCATTACTAGGAAAATTGCTTATATAATTTAAGTGCAATATAAAAAAAGGGCAATGGGCATTGTTACAATATCAATTTCAATCTAAGAGCAACATAATACATGAAAATTTCCCATTAATTAGGATCATACAAGTGAAACCATTACAAAAGTAACCATGATTTAACAGAAAAAAAAAAAAAGAAAAAAAAAAAGAAAGAGAGGATGATAGCATACCTCAGAAGAACTTGGAAACATAGCATGGAACAACCCATGAGTATAATTGAATCTAACATGGAATTCTCTTGATAGAGAGAAATCAAAAAAGAAAATATGAATCAAATATGATGATGAAGGAGAGAGGTTTTTTTTTTTTTTTTTTTAATGTTTTTAACAAAGTGGGAGAAAAGAAAGAGTTTAACTGAAGTGCAGAGAGAGATTTACAGATGCTCTAATGATGGTGAAGAGTCTTTTTATCCTTACCAACACTGTACTACAAGATTTTGTATAGCAAAGCAACTCCCAACCTTTGTTGCTTCATTTACTTTTGGAATTGATATTGGCCTTTTGAGAAGCTATTGGGCCCATCTAATTCAGAAGATTGTGCCAAGTGGCTAAAGAACACACTTTGATGTCAGATGAAAATTTGCATCTGGTTGTACATAGGACAGACTTCCAACCTTCTCGGAGTTATAGCTAACAAAAAGGGACCCGGGGTGGCTCTGTGCACAAAGCGCAGGAGGAAGTCCTGTGCAGGAAGCACAGCCGTCGGATTAGATCCGACGGTTCAGATCGAAGGATTTAAAAAACTAGATTTCAAACGTCAATCTGAGCCGTTATCCAACGGCTGAAGACGTCCTGCTGTGCTTTGTGCGCAGGAGCCACCCCGAATCCAACAAAAAGGCGGCAACTACAATGGTGATTTCCTGTTGCCGTCTATCCTGGCCTGCTTCTCGAGGTGAGTTAGGTTGAATTGTTGAGTGTTTAAATTGTTGCTAATAAGCTTATGATGTAGGTTTAAATGAGGAGATTTCTATGCAGACAATTTCATTGGTATAGATTGTTATTTCACAGAGTTAATTATTCAACCCTCTATGATCTATCAACTCTTTATCCAAAAAAAAAAAACTTCTCTATCAACTCTATCAAGGGAATATATTTTAATTGAGTGAGGCTAGTGAACTAGGTTTTGTAACCATGTTTTTAACGAGTGTCATATGATTCATGTCAATTATTGAAGAAAATGATAATTTTAAGGTTAATTCTAAAGTTGAAACCATACTTTCTGAAAATGATGGATCAACAATGAATTGAATAGTGTTTTTTTTTTTTCTATGCATGCCAACACATTTTATAATGAGTGTTATTGCTTTCCCAATATTCTTCTTGAACTTTTAAATCAAAAAGCCCAAACTAGTTCGAGGTTATGAAGGATGGATGAAAGTTATTGTAATAGCCAAAATTATTTGTGTAAGAAAATTATTTCTGATAAATTAGCCAATAATGAATTTGATTTATTCATAAATGAGAGAATGCCCGAACTATTTTTTTGCTTATTCTCTGACCTTTTTCACACATCCAATGGCCTTTTTAATAAGGGTTGATAGAGACTACTTAAGTGGGGTAGACCAAGAATCTCGCTTGTACTAACATGAAACATTTACAATAGATTATGGGAAAATGGAATAAGTATGCAGTGTGTGGTCATTTGTGTCAGTTTTGTGCCTTGATAGTACCGGTCACATGCATTGCTGATGTGGCAGTGAAAACTTATGTAGGTATTGATGCAATGTGTATTTATATATATAGGAGCAATGTGTATTTGTTGGATTTCTCTCCCTGCCACATCAGCAATGCATGTGTCTGGTACCATCCAAGCACAAAATAGGCACTGTAGAATTATTCGGGAAAATGATTTATAAGACCTATTTTTTTTATAAGGGAGTTGCTATGTGCACCCGACTATTTGAACTGATTGCACCACTTTTTGTTGCACCGGCATTTTGATATGTTTTGACTTTATTGTACCAATCTAAAAGATGTGACACCAACTTACTTTTTTTTTAATAAATTGAAACCATTTGGCGATGAAATTTTCTTATTTAGGACCGTCAAAAAAATGCATTCAATCCCAAGAACTCTACATCCAAAAATTTACAAAAAAAATCATCTGTACAAAGTCCTAAATCAACAGGTAGTTTTATTTTAGGATTAACAAAATTTAATTTGTATATTTTCTTAACCCCCTCTGTGTTTAATGAACACATTATATTTTTATGCACTTTAGATTTTTTTTACACAACCTACTATAGTGTTTGCTATTTATTGTAGAACTTGTAACGTGGTTTGTATCTTTGATGTTTGTATACAAATTTGAAATTGAAGAATTCATGACTGAAGTTTAGTTTTATTGATAATATTTACTTTTTGTTTTTTCATCAAGAATAAATTAATGCTCACAAACGAGAAAATTTAACCATCAAATTATTTTTATTGTTAAAAAATGAAAGTCGGTATTACATATTTTAGGTTGGTGCAACAAAGTCAAAATATCCCAAAATGTTAGTGCAACAAAGAGTTGATGCAACCGATCCAAACACTCGGGTATATGTAGCAACTCCCTTTTTAATGGTAGACCATATAAAGTACTACCAATTGAAAATGGCTCAAAATGCTCATTTTTTGTAATTCAAGACTATTAAAAGCCACAAACCCAAACTATGGCTAAAAGATATGTAAAAAAATAAATATACTCATCTTTCTAAACATATTGACGTGGTGGTGTTATTTATGTATTCAAATTCCAGTTACATCGAAACAAACAAAATATGCAATCTTTTAACGTAATTTGATATTTTTTCTAAGTTGTTTCGTGTCCTTGAAACAAAACTAATCGATTTTTGCTAGGTAATTTTGAAGTAAAAAAAAATAAAAACAAAAAGTCTGAAAGTAAACTTATGATTGGTTTTAAGAAGGTGAATGAATTTTGATTAATAATAGCCTGATTGAAATAGAGGAAGATAATATGGAAATCGGTATGTTCTATTGAATAATGCTTCAAGAGATTTGAATTAAATTCTAATGCATTTTCAATATTAGGTGTTAAAGGCTAAAGCTATATTCAGAAACCATATTACTCGTAGTTAAGAAATAATCAAAGGAGTATACATTGGTGGTGGTATCTAAGTGTTTTGAGCCCCAAGTGTCTCTCTTAAAGTTTTTAGCCCTTTCAGCCTCTTTTATTTTTATTTTTTTATGCAAGGTTTTGGGCCACGTCAGCATGTTACATGTCCCTAGTACCATCCAGGCAGTGGATACCAAGCAGCGTAGAAGAGCTCTTATATAAACATATTTCTTTCTTCTCTCATATTCATGTTCTCTTTTAGAATTTCAATAACAATAACTAATCACTATTACTCAATAATGGCGAAGGCATACCAAGCTTTCCACGTTGTTGCTACCATTTGCTTGTTTTCCCTTTTTGTTGTGACTCGTTGTGAGGAAGTGTTGTTTTGAGGGAAAAGCCTACTACAATACTTGTCGTGACTCATTTTATCTCGATTTCACAACTTCATGATGGGTATATTCAATATTTAATTTTTTTATTTATCAAAACAAATCTATTATAGGTTTTTGTTTTCATTGAAGATTATTATTGGGTTGATTTGTTATTATTAAAAAATATATACATATAAATATCGTATAGGTGCTAAACTGAAGTTAGAGTCTGGAGATCATGCAAAATGAGTTATCACAAACTCGCAAGGGGATGTAACTAATGCCGAAGGTAGCTACAAGATTCCAATACAAGGAGAACATAAGGAGGAGATATGTGACGTGGTTTTGCTAAACAGTTCAAGTATTGAGTGCGTTGAGACTCTTCCAACCCATAATCACGCACATGTCCTCATCACTGCTAACAATGGCATGACTAATAAGTCTCGTTATGCCAACCCCTTAGGCTACTTCCCAAAAAATACTCTTCCCGATTGCCCTAAGGTTCTTAAGACAATGAGACTGACACTAATGCTATGGTTCCTAGAAACAATTAAGTTCCTTAATTAGGCAAATTACTCATGTTACACCAACTTCACAATTTAATTAAAAAATGTCTAGGTACGAGGAGGGGTTCCGATCTTTACAAATCTGGAAATGAATGTTGAGTGTTAAGATAATTAGGTTATTACTTAAAGATAAGTGAATTCTATGTTGAATAAATTTTAATAATTAGAAATTGTTATTTTCAGATATTAAAGTTTACAAATGCGTATATGGGAAAACATAAGATATGTAGTAATATATATCTGAAGTATATGGTTAATTAAGTTAATCCCGCGTCTATTTTGAACCACAATATTCTTAATTCATACTCAATATATCTCTCACTTAATTAATGTATCAGATATATATTTTTCATTCAAAAAATATTTAAATAATTCAAGGTATCTTAATTTATCACTATATAATGGTTGATTTTGATAAGATGGTAATCCAAACATGAGTGTAAACCAAATACTAAGGGCGTGTTTGGTTAGCCCATTGACTGTCGTAATGTAATGGTTTGACCATTACAATGTAATGGGTCAAAGGCATTCCTGCGTTTGGTATCACATAAAACCATCGTAATGGTCATTCCCATTACAGATTTGGTTGTAATGGCCATTCCTACCTCCCCCCCTATGAATGGCCATTACCATTCCCATTGTAATGGTCAAAGTTAAATAATGACCATTTTTATCCTCCTCACCCTCCCCCATTTTAACTAAGTGAGGGTATTTTTGGAAATAAATTTTACATTACCACCTTACCATTTTAAAAGTATACCAAACATACATATTCCCATTACCATTCTCATTCCCATTACCATTACCATTCCTATTACCATTCTCATTCCCATTTCCATTCCATCGAGTAACCAAACGAGCCCTAAGTACATCGATCACCACATGCACCATGTAATTCCCATTTTGTTCTCAATCAAATTTCACATAGAAGAAGCAACTGAGCAATTAACGTATTATCAATTTGTAACATTTTTTTTTCCATATTATTGATATAAATCCTCAAGCAAAATATATATAGAGTTAAATACTCATAAAGATATATCTGCGAACAATCCAATCTATCATCGATAGATATGGATATCTTATTTTCTTTATCATTAATTTCCAGAATTTAGGGGGTGGTATTCAATTACGAATTTTAATGGATTGTGAAGGATTTTAAAATCCAGGGGTATTCAATTAATGATTTAAAATAATACATGTAAATCCAGGGGTATTCAAATACCAATTTTAAATGATTGTTTTAAAATCCATCAAAATCAGAGGTATTCAATTCATGATTTTCAAAAGTCCACCAAAATCAATGGGTATTCAAAGAGTAGTGGATTTTAATGGTTTTGTTAAAGTTGTGGATTTTGAAGGATTTGTGAGTGAAAAATATATATAAGAAGAGTTATTCTAAATCTAACCTTCCCCCCTCATATTTCAACGGATTTGTATTGACTATTGTTAAATAACACCACAATTTTCGCTGAAGAATGTCACCATCTAGGGGTGGGCACGGTCCGGGTTGAGACATATCCCGGTCCCAGTCCCGGTTCAGTCAATCGGGAACAGTCCGGGTCGAGAAAGTCAATTTTTTTGGGACAACCCGATTGGAACCGGACTGTTTGGAACCGGGTCAGGACCTTGCCTACCCGGTTTTTTTTTTTTTTGAATCCAAAATGAAATTAGAAAATTTTCTTACTCCAATAAGAAATTAGATCATTAAGCCTCAATTTAAAACACCGCAATCAACTGAAAATGAAAAGCAACTGGCCATTTAGATGCGAAAATGCAAAAAAAAAAAAAAAAAAAAATCAATCTCATCTCCAAATGTAAATCCAACTGAGCATTGAGAGAGATGGCTAATCCTCTTTCTTATTTGTTTTGTTAATTACTTTCTTGTGCCATTTGGTTGGCTAATACTGTTCCAATGCTCTTGTTTTTGAATAGGAGAAGAACAAGAACATGAGCACTTGAGACAACATTCTCATAATCATACAATCTTTGATGAATGTCATAACTTGCACCCAATTTGCTCTTCATGGGTTGGTGTAACTTGCACCCAAGATGGAACCCGAGTGCTTACCCTTCGCTTGGCCATGAAAACGTGAACATTCGCTCGTCAAGAAAACGCGAACCGTCAACAAAAGCAAAGGTTCTTTGAATCTGTTGGAAAATGAAGTGTTCTAAAGGGTACTGGTGGTTTTGATTTTATAAATGTTGGGCTTGACATTATAATTGGGCTTAGATTTATTATAAATGTTGGGAATGTTGGGCTTGACATTATAATTGGGCTTGGATTTATTATAAATGTTGGGCTTGACATTATAATTGGGCTTGGATTTATAAGTGGGCTACAGTAACGGGACGAACCGGAATAGTTCGGGACTGAATTTTGTGGAATTGGTACCGTTCCATTCCAACCGGTTCGGGACCGGGATAAAAACTGTATAAACTGGTTGGTCCCGATTTAAATCGGTTCGGAACCATACCGGTCCGGGTCGAGACCGGGATTCTCGCCCACCCCTACCACTATCCCATTTTTTTGTGATCTGCTGAAGGACATCACCACCTTCCCTTCTCTTCTCTCTTCACAGGAGCAGCACCACCTTGCCCCCACAACTTTCGGCCACACCACCATGCCCTACCACCACTGGCTACACCACCACCCGCACTTCCTTTTCTCTTTTGTTCTTGTTCTTCTTTTTTGTTATTATTATTCTTCTTCTTCATCTCATTTGCTTCCTCTTATTTTTTCTTTTTCTTGTCTTGTCTTCATCTTTGTTTTTTGTTTTTTTCCTTCTGATTTCTTCTTCTATTTTTCTCTTTGTTTTTATTCTTCTTCTATATTTTTCTCCTCTCTTATTTTTTTCTCATTTTTTTCTTATTCGCTCTTGCGGAGGTTCCCCACTTGCCAGAACCTCCACGAGGGCAAAAAGAAGAAGAAGAAAAAAAAAGATAGGAGAAAAAGAAAAAAGAAAAAAAGAGAAAAAAACGGAAGAGGAGGAGAAGAAGAAAAAAAAACAGAGAAGAAGAAGAGGTGAGGGGAGGAGGTCGAGAATAAGAAGATGAGAATGGGTGGAGGTGGGATGAGAAGTGGCTGTGGTGATTGATGGAGAAGAAAAAGAAAAAGAAGAAGAAGAAGAAGAGGAGGAAGAGGAGGAGAGGTGGCAGTAGCGTGGTGGTGGTGGTGGTGATTGAAGAAGAAGAAGAAGAAGAAGAAGAAGGGAGGAGAGGTGGCGATGGTGGGGATAACAATTTGAAATAAAATAATTATTTGTATTACTTTTGAACCATCTTCAATGTATTTGATTTTTTTTTTTTAATTTAAAGTAAAATTCTCGTAACATACAAACGATTGTTTAATTAATGTTTTGAGAAATGTTTTATGATTTGTATTGGCATGGATAACAATGTAGATTATGTTCTTTCATTGTTTCCTATTATTTTCAGTTTTTGACTAATCCAACCCCTATTATTGGTAGCTATATTACATATTTATAAAAATCCATTGAATTTATAAGAATTCATAGAAATCTATAACAAACCTTTATAAAATCTATAAAATACAATCATTTAAAATCCATCAAAATCTAGTGGAATTTGTAAAATCATTAGAAACCTTTTAAAATTCACGAGATTTAAAATTCTTCAGAGTCCTTTTAAAATCCACGAGATTTATACGAGCTGCATGATATTCAATTCATATTCATTTTCTTACCGTGAAACCTCATTGCACCCTACAAAATTTTGAAAGGGTCCACTAATAAGCATTCCAACACTTTTTCCTCAAAATACACCATGCTTAATGAATTAAATACCGAACTTAAACATACTACTCACATAAAAATTAAGTATATTTAGGGGTTGATTATTTCACTTAACATCAATCCTCACTCTCAAGCTTCAATTTACGGAAAATGATTATAACAAACAGTGACTATTTTATTAACCCAAGTTAACCCATAAAATTATTTGACATCTTTATCCTTTCTAAACAAATAGAAAACTTATTTTTATACTTTTATGACCAACAATGACACTCTTTAATTAATTATTTTAATTATGACCAACCAATTGTTGGTTGGGTTATATTGTATAAGTTGATGATTTATGGTCTATTATTTCCACAATCACTTTCTAAAACATATCTAATAGAGCCAGAATTATCAAATTGCTTTTATTTTTTATCTGATAACCATCCTCATCATTATTATTGCTATTAATTATTATTATTGATGTTGTTGTTATTATTATTGTTCATTGTAGCTTACTCCAATTATCAGTCATAATTTTTTGTTGTTTTTAATAACCTCCTCAACTTCAGTTGTCACTTGTTGATGACATTTTGATGTATCCCCTATGATAAATTGCTCAATCCCTTATCTATTTCGCAAATATTAATCTTTGTAAGAAATTAATTAACTTGAGTATTATTCAATATTCATGTTGACTAAGTTTCTTGATTTTCTTACAATTCAAGTTTTGAGACTATTAATGATTTGAGTTAAGGGGTAAACACTGCGATATTTTATAGCTAAAATCATGAAAAAAAAACATAATAATAATAATAAATAAAACAAGTTTGTGGTATTTTTTACTCCATTAGATGTGTTTTGAAATGTGTAAATTGATGAAAATCATCAACTTAAATAGTCTAACCCAAATAGATCCAACGATTATTGAAGTCACGTAGTATACAACGTTGAATAACAAACTAATGACACTGTATTTCAAAAAATTTGACAGTTTAAGTTTGAGGCTATTAATGAGCGAGTTACGAGGTAAAAAATATTATCTACTTAGAAATGAAATCATTCATTTTCCCCACACACAAAATAATAATAATAATAATAATAATAATAATAATAATAATAATAATAATAATAATAATAATAATAATAAATGATTAATAAATAAATAATAAAAACAAATTGATACTTCTATTAGAATAATTAATAAAAGAGTCCTGATTAGTCATAAAATTATAAAAATAAGTTTTCTATTTGTTTAGGAAGGATAAAAATTTCTTATAAATTTATGAGTTAATCTGGATTAATAAAAGAGCCTTTGTTGGTCATAAAATAATAATAATAATAATAATAATAATAATAATAATAATAATAATAATAATAAATGATTCCTTATTGTTGTCATTTTAATTCTTTTATTGTTTGGCATGATTTAAACCAAAATAAAATTTTATGTCATGATTTACTAAGCTAGAAGTCAGTGTAACAATATGGTGGAGTGAACTAAACGGGGTGGGTAGACTCTCCTTGTATTGATAAGCATACACAAGAACATTGTTTATTTATTTATTTTAATTGTTTGTGAAATATCATTATATATTTATAATGTTAATTAACAACCATTGAGGAGGTGATGACAAATTTTGAAGGTACGTAGCTACAAGATTTCATTACAAGAAGACCATGAGGAATAAATTTGTGAGCTGATTTTGCTACACACTCTTCGCTCTTACTGCGTTCAAACCCTTCCATTTCGTAATTGTGCACATGTAACCCCTTAGGCTATTTTGCAAAACATACTCTTTCTTCCTGACTATCTTAAGGTTCTTAAAACAATGGGTCTCACCCAAGGGCGGAGCCACCTTGGAGACAAGGGGGGCAATTCCCCCCTCCACCACTTAAAATTTTTTGATCATTTACCTATAGAATAGTGGGGTTCACTTAGTTAATATTATTAATTGCCCCCCTAAAAATTATGCATTTCTTTTTTCACCCCCATTTTGCCCCTTTACACTTTCTTAAATGATGAGTTCAATATTCCTCCACTCATTCACATAATAATTAGTTACCCCATTACATAAGAATTTTGGCTCTACCTTTGATTTTACCCCTGATGCCATAGTTCCTACTAACGATTAGGTTCCTTGTTTCCTAACCATCCTAAGCCCAAAGGTTGACTCACAGTCAGTTTTGAAATGTTTTTAGATGTGGTTCATTTAGGCTCCGCTTGGTACACTGTAAAATGATGCATTTCGCAAATTGATGAATATGCATTAGTTTGTAATTAATTATTTTATGAACACATGATATTAATTAAAAAAAATTAATACAAATAAGACAAATGATTTGTGGGTGGTGTTGATAATGGTAGTAGTTGTAATTGTGGCATGGTCATGGTGGTTGTGATTTTGGTGATGGTGATTGCGAATGTGGACAATGATGGTGGTGGTGGTTGTTACAATGGTGGTAGTGGCGGCAATGGCAGTGGCTGTTAAAATGGTGTTGGTTGTGCCACCGATTGTGGTGGTTTGTGGTGGCGGCGATGACAACTGCGGTGGTGATTATACTATGGTAGTGGTAGTGGTGGAGGTAACTGCGTGGTGATTATGCAATTTATGCTATCGTAGTGGTAGTAGCGGTGGAGGTGGCCGTGGCAGTAGTAGTGGTAGTGGTTGTGATGGTTATGGTATGGTGGTCGTGGTAGTGGCAACGATGGTAATTGTGAAAGTGATGATTTTTCGATTGTTTATGAAGGAGTTGAAAATACTCGAGGAGATGATGAAAGTTTTGCAAAGTAATGCGGGAGATTTTGTTTCGCAAAGTTTTGCAAAATTTTATAACTAGGAGATGTAAAGGTCTTGAATTCAAATTTCAATAACTGCTTTTCGTAAAGCCAATCAAACACTAAATTTATGTAACCGCCATAAACTTTTACATTATATATTATTTTACCATATACCAAGCAGAGCCTTAGTTTCATTTAGTGAAGCTTTTGCTTGAAACAAAACGTCAGTGTCAAAAGACAGTTTCATTTATAAAAAAATGCCCAACCTCCTCCAAGATTTTGTGGTAGCTTTCCTTGTTGAATCTCCTAGTACAATGCTTGCTTGTTTAAGTAACTCTCAAATCTCAAATAATCATGATTAGAATATGCTAATTAATTCTTGAATCTCGAGTCCTTGACCAGTAATCTAATCACATAATTCGACTTACCAATTAAACACGTTGCTCTACTGCTCTCCCGCTCTTCACGTTTGACTCAACAATGCCCCAGTTCATCCTCCACTCTCCACGTGTCATGTGATTAACGATCGCCACCTACAAATTAGGACCCGAAACGCGGTCACGACCGCCATCTTGTTTATTCAACATCGTCATTTGACCGCTCCCGTCACTTACGCTTTGACTACGAAATTTTATACGTATAAAAGTGAATACGAATTTATTTACTTTTTACAATCTACTCTGTACGCACGGCGTACTTTTGATTCGCTAACGCGAATGAACCATGTCACATCTGTGACAGTGACGTTGTGACGGCCTAGTCTCACCGACTTAATTCTTGTGAACTTGATCCTCTACTTCATTGTGCAACATTCTTATAATTTCTCCACCTTGATATTTTGTTTCTTCTTAAAATTACAATTTTCACTAATGCCGGTTTGGTGTATGGTGTATCGATCCTAGAAAAGAGAAGGATAATGCATACACGATGATATTTATACGGTATTACATACAGATATGTCAAATATTTTCACCTAAAAATAAAATGACATCATGATATATCGCGAGTAAAATCATATTTTTCTTTTCCAAATAAATGTACCCACATAAGAACATAAATAATGGGGACAAAAGGAGAAATATTTCTTCTTGACTTGTCTATCTTTTGAAAAGAGATTGTGTTGTGCTTTTTGTGACATAAATAGTGCAAGAATAAGATGTTCCTTGAATGTTTTGTGAATCAATAAAACCTTTGATTTTTGTGGATACAATTGAATTTCAATGCTTTGTTTAAAATGGTTATAGAAGAAATTTTGGAAATTGTACTTAAAATGGGTGTCAATTAATCAAAATTTCCAAGAGTGAATTCACTTCAGTATGATTATTTCAATTATTTATAGCACTAATTGAATGGACAAGTGAATGTGCTTGTTATAGAAATCAAAACACCATCGATGATTTTCATTTAGTTTTAGTCATTATCTTTTGAAGGCCTAAACAATGCAATCCAACCTATAAACACAATACAAAATTACGCGTCTAGATCAACGTGTTTAGTTAGCTCACATCGGAATATGATCACCACTTGCATAATTTCTTCGTCTCAATCGCCTCTACCGTACATGTTGTTTGCATCGGAATAGGATCACGTCCGGTGTTTATTTCACAAACATTTATTAATTTTCTTTTCTAATACAAATTTTTTTTCCATTTAATACATGAAAAATCAAAAAACGTGGAGAGAAAATGGAACAGGAAGTCAGATTACAAAAACAACTCCCGGTTCTTTTCACTTTACTGTTCCCAAATTCTGTGTGACATTTTCGGTGGACCCACCTCCACTCGCTCGCGAAAACTACGGCCCGGACCGGTCCAGGTCATTCATCATTGTCCGTATACGATACGTAGTTAAGTAAACCATGTCTCAAAGCAATCTCTCTGTATTACTAAACCATGTCTCCAACATCTTCTCTTCAATACAGAAAAGATAGAGAGATACCCAAAGCAGTAAAAGCAGAGTAGAAGGTGTTATATCCACTGAGATTCAGTTGAGGTACGTGTTTTTTTTTTTTTTTCCGAGGTTCAGATCTGATTTTTTCTGTACAGGAGGGTTGGTGTGATGTTTAATATCTCAGTCTTGTTTGTTTTGTGTTAATTTTCATTGATTTAATTGTCCTCTACTTGTTAGGATTGGTTTGGTTCTCTTTGTGTGTGTGGGCAGTGGGGTGGCAATAATGATAATGGGGTTGTGTTGATTTTTTTGAATTTAATTTTATTTGTTTATTTGTTCAGGCTTTTGACAAAGTGGGTATTTGACCATTGAAGCTTAAAGGGTGGGGTTGTTGTTTTGGTTGATGGGGTGGATTCTGAGGTGATTGTGGAGATGGGTTTGATGGGGTTTTGGATTTGGAGATTTGGGTTGAGAGGTTTGATGGTAGATGGGCACTGATGGAGCTCTGGATTTGGAGTTCTGTTGTTGTTTTATAGTTTTGTGAACATGGGTGCTCAATAGTTGAGCTCAAGAAGAAGAATAGAGAGGTGATTTGATTGGTAGTTTGGTGGGAGGGAGGTCATGGAGGAGGAGGAATCCAGCTCATGGGTTAGGAGAACAAAGTTCTCTCATACTGTTTGTTATAGGTTGGATTCGTCGAGGTACCCATCGGTACCCTTGACGAAATTGCCTGCCCTTCCATATAAGTTTCAAGGTGGCTGGGATTCCAAAGTGAGGTCTAGGCCTGAATTGAGTGGTGTCGAGCAGAAGGTAGAGTCTGATAATGGTGAAAGGAGTCGAATTTCAATCACCAAGGAACTCCCTTCCCCCATTAGACAGAAATCATTGTCTGGTCTCTTGGAATTACACCGGTCAGAAGATGATTGTGATTACAAATTGAAGTCTAGACCTGAATTGAATGCGGTTGATCGGAAAGAAGAGTCTGTTAATGGGAAAAGTAGGGAAATTTCAACCATCAAATCATTGCCTCCTCATTTGATAACAACCCTTTCGGAAGCTGGCCTTGATTTGAAATTGAGGTCTAGACCTGAATCGAGTCCGGTGGGTTTTGTTAGTAAGGATACCAGCAAACATTATTCAACCACCAAGAAGCATCCTACCCCAAGAAAATTGAGATCATTGTCTCCTCTTCCTAAAACATCCCTTTCTGATACGTTTAAGGAAGCGTGGGATGCTAGGAAGAGATTCTCCACTCCAAATCCTCGGAGAAAAGATCAGGATAAGGGAATTATGTCCAAATTGTTCCACATAGATGGTCAGAGTGATGCTTCAGATCATGAGAAGGGGATTGTGTCCAAATTGTTTAATAAAGAGTTCAGCAATACTCGGACATCCAATTCTTTTTCAACTGAAACTACAAGTCCTCTCAAGCACTTCAGTGCCATGAAAACTTCTCACAAATCAAAGAATCGAAAGGATTCAGCATGGACAAAATATTTTGATCATGGAGGTGGAAGGGTGACGGCTGTGGAAACTGTTGATGAATGGGAGGTTGATCTCTCCAAGTTGTTCCTTGGATTTAGATTTGCCTGTGGGGCTCATAGTAGGCTTTACCACGGAATTTACAAGGATCAACCTGTGGCGGTTAAGATCATCCGGCTGCCCGATGATGACGATAATGGAGCCATGGCGGCTCGGTTGGAGAAGCAGTTCAGTAGAGAAGTTACTCTTCTGGCTCATCTCCACCACAAAAATGTGATAAAGGTAGTCCTTGCCTCAGCCAATTTCCTTTTGATTTCAGTGTTGATTTTTTCCATTTATACTAATCTACCATAATGTGCCAACATGTTCTGCAAAACATAAACCCAAAAGTTCTCTTTCATTTGTCATTGTATTTGGTTGCTGTTGTCTTATAGTATTTATGTCTCACATTTTGGTAGTATTTCCTCCAGTGTTTGGAAGAATTCTCTTCCCAAACATTATATGATTTCAGTCATTAAGAGGCGGGTGAATTTTTTTGCATATAAATGGTTCTTCTTTTGGATCTAAAGTCGTCTCACTCATAATGATCATTGTTATTATGAGTGAGATAGTCTGTTCCCTTTGTTCGTCTCAAGTTCTTGCAAAGCACTCCTTCATTGTTTGTTAATATTATTTTGTTATTGTATTTTTTCAAAACAAATTTTACGGCGATTTGTGACCAAATTATTGCTTTCTTGATTTTCCATCTACTGGTCACCCCCACCTCCCTTTCACTATCTTTCTGAGTTGCAAGCCTCATTGATTTTATCCGTTAACATGACTTTTGGAATCTTCTAAAGCAGCTGTCTCTAATTGATGCTTACTTGCTTAGTGATATTACAAAAATTTTGTTTGAATGTATATGGTTTTGTCCTTTTCTCATAGAGATTTTGAAATCTTTATGCAGTTGGTAGCAGCGTGTAGAAAGCCACCAGTGTTTTGTATCATCACCGAGTATCTTGCAGGGGGTTCTCTGAGGTCATTTTTGCACAAGCTTGATCACAGATCTCTTCCACTAGAAAAACTCATAGCAATTGCTCTTGATATTGCTCGTGGAATGGAATATGTTCACTCAAGAGGTGTGATTCATCGTGACCTTAAACCTGAGAATATTCTCTTTGATCAAGACTTCTGCTTGAAAATTGCGGATTTTGGAATTGCTTGTGGGGAGACATATTGTGATATTCTCGCAGAAGACCCAGGAACCTACCGTTGGATGGCACCAGAGATGATTAAACACAGACCATATGGGAGGAAGGTTGATGTGTACAGCTTTGGGCTTGTGTTGTGGGAGATGTTGGCTGGAAAAATCCCTTACGATGATATGACACCCATTCAGGCAGCATTTGCCATGGTAAACAAGGTATATTAACTAATTCACTTTTATTTTCTTGAAATTTCCACACTAATAATGGACATATGTTGGCTTTTAGTTCAACTGTCTATTCCATCTCTCATTGCTTGTGCTTTTTAGTTGATGGGTGTCTATTCTGAATAGAACACTACCTGAGTGGAGCATCTGTTCTATCTTAATGGAGAACTCATTTTTAACTTATTTTAGGAAAAAAGTCCAAATTAATTACTAAAACCACGACTATTGCACAGATGCATTAATTATACCAACTTGATGATGAAAACCTCTAAATTGGATCCTGTGAGCCATTGACATCCACGTAGCGATCTTCCATTACTTGTTCCCCTCAGAGTGTTCTATTTCTTTTCAGTGATCAGATTATCGTTGTCCTGTTTTAGACTTATCTACTCTTATCAATACAGAACTTCCAAGCTCCAACAAAAACGTAGCATAATTCAATTCGCTTCTTGTAATCATTTTTGTACTGCTGATTTTCCCCGGTGATAAATTTCTTATATTAACAAGAATTGATTGGGGTTTTCAGGATTCGAGGCCTGTGATTCCGGCGGATTGTCCACCCGCCTTACGAGCTTTGGTTGAACAATGTTGGGCCTTGCATTCTGAGAAGAGACCCGAGTTCTGGCAGATTGTAAAAGTATTGGAAGAATTCAAGTCTTCATTCGCTCAGGATGGTACACTGAATCTAGTTCAGATTCCAATTTTCCAGAATCAGAAAAAAGGTTTAGTTCATTGGATTCAGAAACTCAGCCCTGCGAATCCTGAAAGCCCTCCCATGCTCAAACCCAAATTTTCGTGAATTATACTTCTATACAGTTGTGTTGTTATAGTTTCAACATATTCCTGAGATTGTATATTTTCATGTCAATATCCTTTTATTTCATTGGATTTATTTCTCACAGTGCAAAGCTATGAACATGGAAGAATCTTTGTTGTTTGTCATGTTCAGATGATTACTACTTAGCAACTCTGACCTTCTAAATGTTTAACTACATGCTGGCCTTATAGTTGCATCTTTTCCATTATTCCCAAACAATTATCATTGTTTTTCACATTTTGGAAGGAAAATACATCTCCATCACTAGTGTCAAGGGTTTCAATATCTTGCATTTACATAATTGTTGGATTGCTGGTTTGTTCAATGCATGCATGGTTGAAGGTACATCAATGAATGTAGTAGGTGCTTGGACAATATCTGCATCCAGGCTATGAATAAATCTCAACTAGAGAAATAGTCCAGATTGTCTGCTCTTTAGGTAGAGGGATCAACATCTATCCGTTATTAATAATTACAGTGTGTTTAACTACAGTGCAGGCATGCCACACAATCTCAATCGTCCGAGGAAAACTTCAAATGTGATTCTTTCTAATAATATATATCCAGTTAGCACGATATGTTTTTATATTTATTTTTTCTTTTCGCAGTGAAGCAGATGGCAAGCTTTGGAGTGTTTGAATTTTAAAACACCTCGTCTAAAGAAAAACTCAATTCAGAACTTTCATCTATTTCTTTTATGCAGTCACAATCGAACAATTTTTTTTAGTTTGGAAGCAAGAAACTTTTCAAAGCAAAGTTTTGGTGTGATTCATGCCGTAGGTCTTTCTCATGTTCATTCTTCATGAGAAATCATTTTGCGAGATGTGTAAATTATTAAATTTGAACCGTTAGATTTTTTTCGAGATGAATGTACTATTAAATTTGGACCGTTAGATTTTTCTCGAGATGAATGTACTATTAAATTTGGATCGTTAGATTTACCTAAAGATGTTTATTTTATTAAATTTGGATCGTTTATTTCCTTGAAATGAGTGTCGAACCATCTATTTTCTCGAGATGTGTGCAAAATCGTTAGATTTTCTTGAGGTACATGCTGAATCATGTATTTTTCTCAAGATGAGTGCATAATTAAATTTGACATGTATGTACTATTCTGTTAGATTTTCCTTGATATGTGTGTTCCATTAAATTTGACCCATTATATTTTTCTTGAGATTAGTGTAATATTAAATTTAGACCATTAGATTTACTTAGAGATGCGTGTTCTATTAAATTTGGACCATTTGATTTTCTCGAGATATGTGTTGAAATGTGTAGATTTTAATAAAAAAATAAATGAAAAATGTGATTTAATTTATAATAATTTAGTGGAGAGAGAGATAAGTGATGTGTGATTTAATTTGTAATTCAATGGAGAGAGAGAGAGAGAACTGTTAGATTGCAATCTAACGGCTCGAGATGCACATAAGGGGGTCCTGTGTATAGTACACATGAGCCCCCCTCAATCCGTTGTTTTCAGGCATATCTCGTGACCAACAAAAATAATGTACATTTTAAACCATTTTTTGTTTGTTGCTGAACCATGTTATAGACATGAAAGGCGGTCGGTTCAATGTCCTGCTACTTATTTGCCAACATCTGGTGTCACAAGTCAGGATTCCTCTTTTATTTCAGCAATAACTATTGACCCACTTGCTAATGATGTTGTGTAGAGAGTATCATTTTTTTTTTACCACGTGCAATAGTCATTGCACCTTTAGAAACCTTCAAGCTATCACCATTCAGCTTGATTTGTGTTATACCATTGCCAACTACGTTGCAAGCAGGCTGATCATTACTAAGGTACACCTTAATTAGGTCATCAGGTTCATAGATCTCTAAAAATCTTTTGCTTGAGGTAACATGAAATGATGCACCTGAATCTATTACCCAATACTCAGGTTTGCTTTCCATAAAACATATTAATGCATCATCTGAATCTTCCGTCACAAGATTTGCTTGATTCTGACTTCTTTTCTGTATATTTCTTTGGGGCTTCACAATGGTTTCTAAAATGGTCATTTTTGTCACAGTTCCAACATTTATTATGATAAAAGGAACCATTTGGTTTTCGAGACTTCGATCTGTTGTTTTTGGACTTATACCTATACTAATCATGGCTTTTATTTTTGCTCATGCATCTACTTTCTACATTCAAAGCAGACCTCGAACTAGAACCTTTATCTGTCTTTTTTCTTAATTCTTCAGTCAAGATCATATTGGCTACATCACTAAATTTTAATTTGCTATTCCTTGCAAAGCTACTAATCGCTGTAACTGTGCCAACCCAACTTTCTGGTAATTGGGACAAAATCAACAATGCTCGAATCTTATTACTAAATTACCAACTATTGTCAATTGGTCACCAATCTCATTGAAGTTATTAAGATGATCCCTGTCCATCTTTGGTCATTTTCATATTAAACAACTTCTTTATCAAGTGAGCCTTATTCACTACAGAAGGCTGTTCATACATCTTCGACAGGGCATTCATCAACGATATAATTTCTTCTTATCCTTAAAGTTGAAGAAAACTAACTTCGCCAATGTTAGTCTTATGGTGCTGAGTGCCTTTTTGTCAAGCATTTTCCACTATTCTTGTTTCATACTGTCTGGTTTCTCATCCTTCAATGGTTGGTAGAGATCTTTCTGATAAATATAATCTTCAACTTGCACCTTCTAAAACCTAAAGTTTGATGGGTCAAAATTTTCTATCTTGGTTGTATCATTTTCCAAAGTCATTGCCCCCACTCGAACCAACAAGAAAAACTCACAGAAATTTCTTCAAACACTTTCTGTGCCTTCGGTTCGCAAACCCAAAGCTCTGATACCGCTTGTTACGCATTAGTGTTACTACTAATTCTAGGATCTTGGGATTCAATAAAACAGATAACAACCAAAGAAAAATCTAGACGAAGGCAAACAACCAAACAAATGCAATAAACTAAATAAAACAGAAAATAAAGGACACAAGAATTTAACGTGGTTCGGCTAAACCTGCTGTCACGGACTAGTAATCCGTGCGGCACTAGCTATCCAATTCACTAGTAAGCCTATGAGTAGTTACTTTGACGGACACAAATATTAACTTGAGAATGCACAATATCAATCTGTAGACAATATAACAATGCACAATAGTCAGTAAAAGCTCTCATTCACATTCAATAGATTACAATGGGGAGGAACGTTCGGAAGGACGTTGCTCAAGACTAGTTCGATGCTATCGATCATTGGAAATACAAGTTTGAAGTTGAAAAATAATGCAAAGAAAATAATAAAAATGCTAGCGGTACAGTCTGGCCCGACTATGCAATGGAGGCAACACGTCCTCACAATCAAGAGCTCAAACCTTCCCCCTATAATATAGATGCTAAACATTTGGGCACTTTTCAAAAGGGAATATTGAGGTTTGAGATCATTAGGAAAGTCTTGAAAGGTCTCTGACCATGGTTTTCCTGACCAACGGTACTAGTCCTGACACTTGCCTACGTCCACGGAACACACCACAATCCACTATGAATCTGAAAATCAAAGTTTACAATCACCAATGAAGCCTCTCACAATCTCTAGGTCTTTGCACAAATCTCCCACAATAAATCTATATATAGATTCATGCAATAAAGTCATGTGCTCTCATACAAGAAAACTTCATATTCTCTCATACAAGGAAACTTCCTATTCTTTCGTACAATGAAACTAAATTATAATCATTTATGCATATACATGATCTATTCTTATGCATCATGTTTGAAAAATAAATAATTAGTTTGCACCGACAATTTTTGCAACATAGCTAATTAAAGATAAAATTCAGTACTGGCATCATCGGAGAAAAACTCTTATGCATAAAACTGTTTAGAAATTATGCGTTTGACAATTTGGCTGCAGGATCTGATGATGCCACTGCCTGATCAGCTGGAGATAGCTATAAATTACATCAGAAAGCTAGAGAAAAAAATAGAGAGATTGAAGACATGGCCGGACCCAATTTGGGATTAGGCGATGAAGACGTGCTTTAAAGACATCAACTCTGCAACATTACTGGCCAATTCAGGAGGAAGATATCATGGTCAATTGAACATATTCCTCTAAAATTAGAAGAAATTGCGAGGTTGGTAACATACTCATACAAATAATCATTTTGTGGCTAGATTTCTTTGCTTTTGTTAAAAGCATCAATGTTGTTTATCTTGGGAGAGCACAAAATTCAGGTCGAAATTCCATGGGATCTCATTGATTACTAGGCGTAAATTGTTTGCTTTGCTTTTTATGGATGGTATTTTTTAAGAACAAATATGGGAAGACTTGCGGCCCTGCCCTTACAAAATACCCAGATGCTTGAAAGCATTACAATGACTATACAAAGCTAAAAGGATTAAGCATTAGACTTGTGAAACTTTTGTTGCATTGGCACCATTAGCTAATGAGTTCGTAGTTGAATTTGCTTCATGATATATATGCAAAACATTGATAAGTTTAAGACTCTTGCTCAATTTGGAGTGTGATTTAGAAGCTTGTTTGCATGGAAGGTTGTTTAAGTTAGTTTGGAAGGAGAAAAATTGCACAAAGTTGAAGATGAAGCCTTTTGTGGGTTTCTCAAGGTTTTCTTGCGACTTTAAATAGGATGTTTGGTGAAGATGGAGGATGTTAGTTGAAGATGGAGGTGATTTTGGGTCGAGTTGACGAAAGTAAAAAAAATGAGACAGTGCATTTCAAAAATTTGCGATCATTTCCATTTTATTTATTAAACAAAAATTACTTCATGCTACCAAGCATATAAAATTGTAAGTATTTAGCAAATAAACTTACCAAGGATTTGTTACTGTCTCAATGATACTTGACTACACGGTGATTCTCACATCAAATTTTTTAAAATAAAAAAATCTGTGTGATGACACAAAGTGAAAATTTTGAAACCTAAATTCTTATGCAACCCCAATTTGATGAACAATTTGTCGATTAAAGCTTATTTTCACTTGTGCATAACGAAATTCATTTACGCCATCTACTAAAGTTAAATACAAGCGCATTTTGGAAACGAAAAAAATGTTGATGCTTCACTGCAGATTCTCCAAATCAATTTGGAGCAGTTTCTTGTCAGAATTTGGTTTGAGTTTGATGTTTCAATGCTCCATTTAAGATTGGCTAAGTTGGTGGTCCCAAGCTAATCCTTCCCGACGGGCGGAATGGTTATGGCGTAGGGTTCCTCACGTACTCATGTGGTGTGTGTGGAAGGAGAGAAATAGGAGGGTATTTGAAAGGCTCAACAGATCAGAGCACTCTATTGTTATCGAGATTAGGGATTGTTGTGGAGGATGGATTCGGCTTGTAATTTGTTTAGGGACTTAGTTTTTGACACATTCATGGTGTCTTGGCAATTGGCATTCCTTATATAGGAATGATTTCATTTGTATTTTGTTTCCCTTTCTTTTTTTAATAAACATCTTCGTATTTGAACCAAAAAAACAAAAACAAAGGGGAGGCTTGGGAGAGAGAGCGCGGAAACATCAACTTTCCACGGGGGCGTTAACAAATAGGGGTGAAGAGTGGGACGGTGGGATGCACATAGTAAACCATTTTCACAGCATAACCCTGGCGAACTAAAACTTCCCGCGCCACTCGTTCTTGCGCAAGAAGTGGCATTGAAAACCCAACAGCCAAGAAGTTGAATCCCCGCCAAACCCTTTCTTCTCTCTGCCATTTCGAAGCTCATCTCTGATTGGTTTTGGTTTCTTCAAATCTCTCTAAGAAAGCTCGTAATCACTTGTAAGCCTTTTTTGTCATTCATTCCAAATTTGTTCCATTCTATGTGGTTTGATGTTAAATACATGAAGCATGCTTTAGATTTCTTGGATTTTATCTTGAAAATAATCTTTGATTCAGCCTTATAATATAGATAAATTCGATTATAGAATGAGGTCTAGAGATTTTAAAAAAAAAAAAATGCTGCCAAAATGATGATCTTTTGGAACACTTGTAATTATAAGCCTTTCTTTTTCTTGTCATTCATTTGAGTTAATTCATTCAAAATTTGTTCCATTTTATGTGGTTTGATGTTAAATTCATGAAGCATGCTTTAGATTTCTTGGATTTTTATCTTGAAAATAATCTTTGATTCAGCCTTATAATATAGATAAATTCGATTAGAGAATGAGGTCTAGAGTAAAAAATTGTTGCCAAAATGATGAAACAAACTTGTTGAAGAATGGGGTATAAGAGTGGAGTGATCAAACACATAAATGTTGAAGGAACATTCATTCGACAACCCAAAAAGGACGTAATTGTCCATTTAAACATACTACTCATCCTCAAGGTGAATTTGGATTAATTAGACTCTCTTTGATGGAGAACTCAACCTAAAAAAGGTGGACCAATTTGAGAGTGAGGGTGGGTGTATTCCAATGGTCCATTCAACAAAATCTCAAAAAATGACTAAAAATGTAATTTTGAGGGGCAAAATAATTGTCTTTATACTATTTGCCCTTAGATATAGGGTCAAAATATTCATTTGAGCTAGACAAGCACAACAATAATGTGTGCTCAAATGTCTAGCTCCTCGCAAGTTCGCCTGGCCCATACTTATTTCTATCAACGGTTTGGAGTTAGGACTGAAAGCTCAAACCCATTGAGCTTTGGGCTTTCCATTGGAGCATGAAAGTTCGCCCTCAAAGCTCAAGTAATTGTCATATTTGACTTTTAAGCTTGCCCATTAGAGATGCTCTTATATCCTTGATGAAGGAAAACACTAGACATGAATAAAATAAGAAACTCTGCCCATTGATGTGTATTTCGAGGCACCCAAGATTTACGCTCCACATCGTGTTGTTTACTTCAAAAGAAGTTTTTCTTCACTTTTTCGACTGTGTTAAAAATCTCGAGGGTAATTGCAAAAATTTTGTCAAAAAGCACATATATAGGTTTTAGGTCCATTATGCACGAAAAACAGTATACATTGAAAAGAAACATACATGCAGGAACATATGGGACTTCAAGTGATGTAATGGATGATTTCATTTATAGGAACCTTATACATTGAAAAGAAACTTACGTGCTTCAAGTACAAGCAAACTCTGTAACACAAAATAGGGGTTGGTTGTGATATTTTCAATCTTTGAAAATCTAGATACCCCCCCATCGGCTATCGGGATGACGGGACAGGGGAACGCCACGTCCTCTAGTAGATAATGGAAGTCTTTTGATCCCCCTTTTTTTTTTTTTTTTTTTTTTTCGGGGATGGCCTGCCCTGTTCATTTCTATGGAGGTTCATCCCCCCGCCCCTCCCCACGGTGAGTGATTACATTCATGAGCCTAGAGAATACTGACCAGTTCCATCAAAATTGTCCAGTAATATTTTATTTTCCAATTTGTCAGACAAAGGTGATCTAAAAGCTGATAATTCCTGGATAAAGTTTTCATCATTGGACGACATTCAGGATTTACTTGTAAGCATGCAAATGCCAATTTTGCAATCGAAATGACTTCCTTGAGCATTCTTCCCATGGGGATGGAAGGCGTTTGTCCAATATATCCTTTATGAGAATATTTCGAGAAACTTTTGAAGAGGAAGAAGATGATAACAGGCCATTATGATTTCGTTAGGATACCTTCCCATTATTGTTTCCAATGATTACATGCCAAACCTCTAAATCTCACATTTTTCTGTCACCTGCATTGTGTAAGAAAGCTCTGCAAACTTCATAGTATGTCATAGGTGCACCTGATTTATGAAGAAACAATTGTTTGATAAGAGAAATGTGATATTACCTAGAGCAATATATCCGTATGTTCCTGCAACCCTTGTCCAATTTGATGAGTTTGGATTTAAAATTTTGATAGCATCAAAGTGGGAGAGAAATGCCTCATAATCCAGATTCAACGGAATATTTTTGATGACATTTGCTCTCTTGGTCCAATCTAGGTTTTCAATTTCTTCGACATCATTTAAGATCTTAGCCAAGCTCCCCATCTCCATATACTCATAAACTAAATATGAGTGTCGCGCATGTGAACAAAACCATATAATTTCACAATGTTCCGATGTCGCATTTCTGTAATACACGTATCTCACATTCAAATGATTTTAAATCCACCTCTTCGCCATCTTTTAACTGATGAAATTTCTTTACCGCTAATACTTTACCTGTCCATAGTTCTGCTCTATAAACATTTCATATCCTCCACTGCTGATACAATACTTCGAGTCAAAGTCCTCGCATCCTCTTTTGTGTTTCCTCGACAACTCAAGAACAAACTTCCAATAGTTGTCAATGCAACAAGCAGGCAGACATGTCTTGGGGCTTGAGGCATTTAATAGCTTGTACCAAAAGACAGCTTGCGTTGTTCGAGGATTACATAGTTGAGCATCACTTCAGGAAAACAAACAAGGCAGCGGATCACCTTGCTATTTTATACCCAAGCTCTAATTTTGTGGTTATCATTCCTAGTTCGTTTGCGGATGACCTTAAGAAAATTGTATTTGAAGATAAAATAGGAAAAGTCTATCTTCTTGGTTTTTCTTAGGTTTGGGGATCCTATGGCTCATTTTCCAAAAAAAAGGTATTCGGACAAGTTTATTAGAGAAATCATATTCCCAACTTCCTTTATAGCTGATTCGATGAAAGGTCAAGCCTTTGTAGGTTAGTTAACTCACTGAACGTAGGTGGTAGGCTGCCTGTAATTTTATTGTCAGAGGCTCGTAGACTTGAGAGTTGGTGCCAATGACCAATTTTGAGGAAGCTCACCATTCGTTTTGTTGAAACTGAGATCAAGGTAACTCAAATTTGGATATATACCGGTGAATATCTGTGATATATTTCCATGCTGCTGATTTTGTCCACTCGTACTCTTATCAAAATCTTGCAAACTTTCATGCGTTAATGGATTAGACCGATAAATTGGGTATCATCAGCTGTGAAGTTTTCAAGTAACCCACCTCCACATAGTATGTGCAGTGACAGATCGCCAGTGAATTGTTGTATATCACCAGACTAGTCAAATTTCTTAGGTTCCCTAGTTCTGGAGTAACAAAACCAGAGAGACGATTGTTGCTGACATCTAACACAACAAGAGTTTTTAAACCTCCTATTTCTGAAGGAATATGACCAGAGAGTTGATTATCTTTGAGGCCCAGGCACGGAGCCATATGGGGGTATTTGCCACTACTGACTTCAATTTTTTTTTTTTATGGTCAGACTTGCTGACGAATCCGTCCTGCCCCACCCCTTCCTGTTTATCTGTTCTCCTTCCCTGCTCTGCCCCTCTGTTCTCATTTGCTTCCTTTATCTGTTTACTGCGACACCGACAATCGCCCCTTTTTGCTTTACTTAGTTGTTTTTCCCACCATCGCCATCAACAACCAACAACTAAGTATTTTGATCCATTAAAGTTTTTCTCAAGATACATATTTGTATCTCGAGGTTCATCTATGGGTTATTATTTGAAGGACATTTGGGTAATCAACGTGAGCATTTTGACAGTCAATGCACGTTGATTGCTAGTCCTAGGGGAAGACTGTAATGGTGTTTAATGATAGGGTAACCTCTAATTCGCTATTTATGATAGATGGCAAATCGCAATAATTCAATTTTTTTGTCCACATCTAATTTTTCATTTGAAATTAATTTTATATACCAATTTGAGTTGTCTCTCATATATTTATCTTTTGTGCTCCTACAAAGTAGCTTGTTGGATTCATTTTCTTCCCCGTAGATTTAGATGGAGTTTTGTTTAGCAATTGATGTTTTGTATAGTTATTTATGTATTGTTCAAATTAAATTTTTTTGTTAAAGTAATTAATTACTATATTTTCATTAATTAATTATGACTCATTACTCCACCCCATTTCAACATAAATCCTGGCTTCGTCATTGATGAGGCTTAGGTTAGTCAAATTACCAATAGAAGATGGGATGGAACCTGTGAGACTATTCTCTTGCAATGAGAATCATTCAAGAGATTTGAGATTTCATGTTTCATTAGGAATGCGACCGGAGAGATGATTTGTGTTCAGGTAGAAAATGGTCATGTAAGTCAAATTACCAAAAGTTGACGGGATTGGACCAGTAAAATTATTAAAGGCCAATTCTAAGTTCACTAGAAATTTGGGGTTACGAACTTCAAAAGGAATGTGACCGTAAAGTTGATTTTCCCACAGAACCAAGTCAAACAATTTGGATAGGCTACTCAAGGTAGGAGGTAGTAAACTTACCATAACTTGCTTATTTCAAAACATTTTCTAGTGATTTAAATTGTGTTCATTATATAACTCAGAGTACTACATTTTTGTTTTGTTTTGATGAGCTTAAGAATCCGTATCAATCGAGTGTAAAAGTTGGTCGAAAGTCAGGGACAATACCCCGTTTTCTTTATTGGACAAATTTGAGTGACTTTAGTAAAATGACCATAACTTACTCATTTCAAAACATTTTCAAGTGATTCAAATTGTGTTCATTAGATAACTCTGTTTACTACATTTTTCGTGTTTTGATGAGCTTAAGAATCGGTCTCAATCAAGCGTAAAAGTTGGCCGAAAGTCAGGGTGGTACCTTGTTTCTTTACTGGACAGATTTTAATGACTTTAGTAAAATGGCCATAATTTGCTCATTTCCAAATATTTTCAAGCGATTCAAATTCTGTTCATTAGATAACTCTGGGTATTACATTTATTTTGATGAGTTTGAGAATCAGTTTCAATCTAGCGTATAAGTTGGCCGAAAGTCAAGGACAATACCTTATTTTTATGTTTTGAATGAGTGAGTGCTAGGTGTTTTGGGAAGAGAGGAGAAGAGGGGAGGCGGGGGTGTTGCTCCATTATCTGTTGATGTACAAGAAGTGAAGAGAAAAGAGACAGAGCACGGTGGATGAGGATGGTTCTCGCCTAATTTCATCATAACATTCTTATACAAACAAAAGCTTCCAACCTTTCATCAACTCTCACATGTGAAGAGAATTGCTCAAACAAGCAAGCATATTCCTCTAGAGTATTGAATCCTTTATCCATTTTTACTTCCAAATCTCCTACTGTTTTTATGAAATTCTCTTTGTTGGTTGGATCTGCCTCGTCCTCAAGATACAAAACCAAGCATAGAAAGCACTTCTGCACTTTTACATTTCTCAAATGACTGTGATTGAAATGTAAAAACATAAAAAAAATCGTCATCCATACCTCTAATTTCTGATGGCGAGCTCCTAAGATCCTTCATAGATTGCCTCCATATCCTAACATCGAGCTTTTCTCTCATGACACGACCAACAACGGCGAGGGCTAGGGGGAGACGACCACATTCAAGTACTACTTCCTTCGCAAAAGGGTGCACTTCAGGGGGTTAGAATTTGGTTGCTAAAAAATAAGTCCCATGCTTCCACCCTAGACAAAAGCTTCAACTTGATCTCCTTTTAGTATGCATGTCAAGACAAACAGTCCAGGAAAGTGTTGTTAGAACTATCTTGCATCCGTTCTCTTTGTTGGGCTTTGGAATCCCCACTACATCCAAAGGAGCCCGAACCCGCACATCATCAAGAATGATGTGGAACTTGCTTCAAATTTTGGGACAACTCAATAGCTCGACGATCTTGGCTTGCATACGTTGACAAATCCAAGTTTAGTTGTCACTGAACCATGTCTAAGTTATAGTAACTTGAAACTGTAACCCTGATGGTTTATAAAAGTCTTCAGTGGTTGCAAGTAGATTGTTGATCTTTTTCATAGTTGTTGTCTTCCCATGACCACCCATAGCATAGATGCTGATTTTATGAATCATAGGACTCCTTTAACGCTTCAAGATGTCATCCACATTCTTCTCGACCGTGGACTTGCCGGTTAATATTGGTGCATCCAACACTATTGCTCTAGTTACAGACTGCTCAAAAAAAGGTACAGATTGCTCAACAACTATTTCATTAGTAAATCGGCTGGTTTCTTCCACTAACAAAGTACCTCAGCGATTGCCATCTGTCAAAGGAAGTTGGCTCTTTCCAGTTTCCTCTTTATGTCTGTTTTTTGTGCAATGAGCTTTTGATTCTTTCGAGTGAGAATGTCCATGATTTTTTAGGTTTCTTAGATGGTCGATGCTGCAAGCAATTGAACTGCATATGCATTTGACAACTGGTCCAACAACAATCAATAGTTTTTTTTTTTAAATTGGATCATTGACCATTTTTATATATTTATTAATCCATGCCCGAAGGCTACATGGTTGATCCTATAAGGTTAACCAAACCAGGCCTGAAGGCTACGGTATTGTTGTCACTTAATATCCTTTATAGGTCCATTCTAGCCGGATGAACAAAAAAGAAGTGACTGAGAGGGAAAGAAATTATAAGAGATGGATGGAGTTGGTGATTCCCATAACAAAATATGGTAATTGGCAAAGATTTTAGTTAATATACCACATACAACAACTAGTTCATTCACAACTCACAAGTTAGGTTTTACTTTTCTTACCAACGTCTCAAAGCTAACAATGGACACAGTCAAATTAAACATAATTCAGGCCATTGGTAATTAGGCCTTACCTAAAATTTGAATGGGAAAAAAAATCTTGAATGGGTATTTAATCTCTCCTCACGTGTTGAGTTTAGGGTTTATTGGAGAGACGGTGGGTGATGGTGATGGTGGTGCCGAGTAGTGGCCGGTTGGTGAAGACCTAGCTTCATAAGGGTATCAGGTGTGGAGGTGGTCGAATCATGGGTGGTGAGTGTCGGTGTTGGTTATTGTTGATGGTAGATATGGTGCTACTGTCAACCGGAAGGATTTGGCGGTGTCTATGAAACTCAGTTGGGGTACGAAAAACTGGTACCCATGCATTTGACCTCATAGTCATAGGTGTTAAGAGTGGATTATGGTAAACTTTGGGGACCAAACGAGTATACACAAAACTAGGGGGGAGGTAAATCACTTTTTAAATTTTTTTTTTTAAATTTAACCGAACCACTGAATAAGGTGTGGAGGGGGGCTTAATTAGCCTTACCCTTGCAATTTAATGCATCTTAAGATAACTAAAATACATGTGAGAGAAACATATTATTATAAACTATATGCAACTATTATAATGGAGAGAAAAAAAAAGAAAAAGAAAAAAGAGATTAAGCCTTACCCTCTAGAAACCTATAAAGTCAAATGCATAACTCCACAAAATTCACAAAGCCCCTAGCTTGAAGACTTGATGAGTTAATTCCTTATTATAACATACGAAATGTCTAACTTATCTATCCTTGACAATCTCCTAATCAATGGAGGAGGCACATTTGAACAGTATAACAATTCTTCGCCCAAATGAACAGCGCAAGTTGTCTTCAACCTGATTTCCTTCCCCAATTTGCATATGAAACCTCCATTCTTAAGCCTCTTTAACAAATGTATTGATTTGCATATGGAATTGGGGGTTCTTCACCTTCATAGAAAGCACTCGATGGCTATCTATATGACTTTAGACCCGACCCACGGATCTTGGAGGCCCGATGTGGGCTTGAAGGGCCTGGTATCAAAGAACAGAAAAGAAAAAAGTTCAAATAAATGCTTCTACAATACTTTTTTTCGACTTGGGATTCAAAATTTATGTAAGATCCATTAGGAAAATAAATTTGAAAATAGGATACAGACTGCCTGGTGTAACTCAAATTTTGGGCCTCCAAAGTTAATGATTTTCATGGCCCGATGTGGGTCAAAGCATGAGTTCATTAGGTTTTTACTCTGTTCTTATGCCATTGTTGTTGAATGTGTGAAATAAAGAAACTTGTCGTAAGATCCTAGTGTTTAATTAAAGTTCATTTCTTATCATGGTTTTGCTCTCTTCTGATTCGAAGTTTTCATATTTTGGTGAAGTAAATTCAATTGAGAGGAGTATTATAAAACCCCAAATTTGTCTTTTGCACCCAAAAAAAAGTTGTGGGTTTTGTGCAATGCTTTGTGTCTGTGGGGGTTTCGCACCTTGTTTGTAACACACGAATGGAAATTTCCAAATGTTCTATCCGATTCAGCTGTTGTTCCTGCAAAATACAAATCATGACAATTTGCAAGGACTTGGAGGGACGACTTCAAGTATGGAATTTCAATTAATATTAGCTGGGATTGAGTCTATTCAAAAAGACTTGCCCAAGACAAATGGCAAATACTTGAGATGCCTATCTTAATCAGTCAATTGTCTCCCATTACTTGTGAAAACTGAAAAAATTGGGTGGATGATAGTTAATCCAGCCAGGGATGATAAAGACTTAAGCCATGGACAATAGTTGCCACCAATTCTTTGGTCTGATGAAGTGTATCATAGGCTAGTCGTTTTGTCCTGTTAAGCTTCAAGGTCTTGCTTTTCATAACCACTCAACATTGCCTTAGCTCAAACAAATTGCAAAGACTTGGAATGACTCTCTCAATTCTTTGATGCAAAGACTTGCAGTGTCTTGTCAACCAATCGTGTTAATCTTACTAACGGAGTGTATCGTTGGATTCTAGTTTGTCCTGTTTAGCTTCAAGGACTTTTTTTTTTTTTTTTTTTTTAACTTCAAGGACTGTCAAAGATATGTAGTGACTATGTCGATCAATCGTGTTCACCTCAGTGATGCAGTGGATAGATTTTTAGTTTTGTCTTGTTTAACCTTAAGGTCTGCATGATCACCGCAAAAGTCACTCTCTAGTCTCAATTTCCAATTAATATCTCAATGTCAAATTAATAATGTGTAGTGCCAACGAGTTATCCCTTATCACTACCATCACCATATTAATATAACATTGTTGCCATCATATCCCCATTAACTCGTCCCTATTAACTCTGATAAATAACCATGTAACAGAAACATGATTTTTGAAAATGATAGGACAGAAGGATATGAGGGCATGCATAACCCCCATTCAAAGAAATCTTATGATGGACATCACATTCACTAAACATACTACTTGTTGAATTATAATATGAATATATACATTGATTCATTAAGAAAAATTGGTTGTTACTTATATGTGCCATTTGTTTTTGTAATTAATTAATTATTATTATTATTTTTTTTTGTGTTATCTCCGTTCAGCTCTTTGGAAGAATTGCAAAGGGATGATGCAGCAGAAACCACATATATTACAAGTTCTACAAGCATCACAACAGCTAATGCACTGCTAACAGGTAATATCCATAATTTACTCCTTGTTCTGATAAGAAAATTGATTCATTGGCTGCTCTTCTTTGTTTCATTGCTAGCCTATTATGAAAATGAACTTTTGTTTAAGTTATGCGTATCAAGAAATACTATTATAGAAGATCACTTTGTGAGAGTATTCCCCAACTTGAAGTTTTTTGAGGTAGCGATTAGTTTCTTATTTGAGCATAAATTTTGAGGAACATACACTTCTCTTTAGGAAAAATGTGTATCAGTTGTAAGCCAGAGTCGACAGGTTGTCTTTGCCATACGTGTAAAAAGTAAAAATCTTGACTTGATTACACATGGACTATGTATGGATGACTTCAAGTATGGAATTTTATCTAATATTTTGCTGGGATTGAGTCTATTCAAAGACTTGACGAGACAAATGGCAAAGACTTGGAATGAATTTCTCAATCCTTTTCTCATTCAGTGTAAGTTACGGCAGTGGCAGTTTCAATCTCTGTCAAAGATATTCAATGAATATGTCAATCGATTGTGTTCACCTCAGTGATGAAGTGGATAGATTTTAGTCTGTCCGTTTAACCTTAAGATCAGCATTAGAACCACAAAAAGCCACTCTCTAAGCCATAAAAGTGGTTTGATACTTATATGTGCTACTTGTTTTTATAATTAATTGCAGAGGGATGATGTAGCAGAAACATATATATTACAAGTTCTTCAAGCATCACAACAGCTAACGCAATACTAACATGTAATATTCATAATTGTAATACAATAGCACAGTATACATATATATGGTTGCAGGGACGGATTTACGTGGGGTCAAGTGGGGGCACTTGCCCCCACTGACTTAAGAAAAAAAACTCGATTTGCCTAACTTGCAATTGACGACGCCATCCCGCCCCACCCCTTCTTCTCTTCCACTATTCTCAGTGACACTGACAACCCCGTTCCTCCCTTTCTTCTTTTCTTTACCCTCTATTTGTTTACTGGTAAAAGTGTACTAGCTGAGTTAGTAGAGGTATAGCATATGAAATCACACGTCACGGGTTCGAACTCGGCCGGCGGCATGAGGTGGGGAGGGTTATGGGTAAAAAAAAATGTTTACTACGAGAACAACAACCGCTCTGCCTCCACTTCTCTTCCTCTCATTCTCTCTCTGTTTGATTTATTTTCCTTTTCCACTAACGCCCCAACCTCTTTTTTTCTGCTTTGAAGAAGAATAATGTTTTTAAAGTATTTTCTCGAGATAAATTTGTATATCAAGATCTAGTTTAGTATTTTATTCATAGGATTACTTTGGAGAAATGACCCATTAATATTTTTGGCCCTTAACTTTATATACCAAATGAATTGACCAGATCAATAGAATTACACGATGCCGAGTTCTCGCCTTGTTATGTATATTTGAAAGGCAAGTGTGCCGCCGTCCTCTATATATTTATCTCTTATGCACCTACAAAGTAGATTATTAGATCAATTTTCCTCACCCATGGATTAGATGAAGTTTTGTTTAGCAATTGGTGTTTTGTATAGTTATTTATGTATTGTTCAAAATTTAACAAAAATTATATTAAAATACTTAATTATTATATTATCATTAGTTAAATATGACTTATCACTCTGCCCCCATTCAACGAAAATCCTGGCTCCGTCACTGTATGGTTGTGCATATAATGGAATGAAACAAGTGGGATTTATATTACAAACTAAAATTACAAGTTCCCTGACCATACGAGATACTTCCCTAGCCTGCGCACTTGCACTGAATGGAGATCCAAGATAAGCTTCATTTTCCATGTATAAAAATTCTTCCTATGACTGAAAAATATCAATGGTGTCAAAATTCTTCAGGCCATTGGTAATTAGGCCTTACCTAAAATTTGAATGGGAAAAAAAAATAAATCTTGAATGGGTATTTAATCTCTCCTCACGTGTTGAATTTAGGGTTTATTGGAGAGATGGTGGGTGATGGTGATGGTGGTGCCGAGTAGTGGTCGGTTGGTGAAGACCTAGCTTTATAAGGGTATCAGGTGTGGAGGTGGTCGAATCATGGGTGGTGAGTGTCGGTGTTGGTGATTGTTGATGGTAGATATGGTGCTACTGTCAACCGGAAGTTTGGCGGTGGCTGTGAAACTCAGTTGGGGTACGAAAAATTGGTACCCATGCATTTGACCTCATAGTCATAGGTGTTAAGAGTGGATTATGGTAAACTTTGGGGACCAAACGAGTATACACAAAACTAGGGGGGAGGTAAATCACTTTTTCTTTTTTTAAAATTTTTTTAATTTAACCGAATCACTGAATAAGGTGTGGAGGGGGGCTTAATTAGCCTTACCCTTGCAATTTAATGCATCTTAAGGTAACTAAAATACATGTGAGAGAAACATATTATTATAAACTATATGCAACTATAATAATGGAGAGAAAAAAAAAAAAAAAAAAAAGAGATTAAGCCTTACCCTCTAGAAACCTATAAAGTCAAATGCATAACTCCACAAAATTCACAAAGCCCCTAGCTTGAAGACTTGAAGAATTAATTCCTTATTATAACATACGAAATGCCTAACTTATCTATCCTTTACAATCTCCTGATCAATGGAGGAGGCACATTTGAACAGTATAACGATTCTTTTTTTTTTTTTTTTTTTTTTTTTTTTTTTTTTTGAAAGTTGAGCCAGGTTTGTATAGGATCCCGTAACCTATCCCCGAGGTGCCACCTATAGGTCAACATCACCCCGAAAGAAACGATGCCGCCGGAGGGTCTCGAAGCAAGGACGTGGGGATGAATCCCACAAGGCCTTAACCACTCGACCATAACCCCTTTGGGGAAGGAAATCAGGTTGAAGACAATCTACGTTGTTCATTTGCGAGAAGAATATAACGATTCTTCTCGCAAATGAACAACGTAGATTGTCTTCAACCTGATTTCCTTCCCCAATTTTCCCTCCCAACTTAATTCTATTTATATTTAAATTAGCCTCTCCTAAACATTATATAATTATACCTAAACCCTAATATAACTTATTTTAAGCTCTCAATTATATATAAATTATAAAAGAGCCCTTAATTATAATATAAATTATAAATGGGCCCTTAATTCTAACTTTTAGATTTTTTTCATTTGCCGTCCGAATATTCTATACTTTTTACAATAAAAACCAACTCTTCATAAACATTGATTAATTATACCTAAGTCCCTAACATAATTTATCTGAAACCACCAATTATCTATAAACTATAAATAGACCCTTATCTATAAAAAAAAAAAACTATAAATAAACTCTTACAATAGTGAGAGTGTAATATTTAGTTACAATATTTTTTTTGATTATTTTGATTAGAAATTTTTAGTCAAATAACCTAAAATTTAGTTTTACTTATTATTGAATTTTTAAAATAATCTAAAAAATATTGAATATTCGCACATGTAGAGTGCGTTAGACACCTAGTTAAAAAAGTTAAAATTTCCCGCACTACCAAATAAGAGTCCATGTCCCAAGCTAAAGGGTATGACTATGAAGTCCAATAGCCACATTAATTACCACCAAACCTTAGCTCTCTCCGAAATAGCTAGAACCTCCATTCTTAAGCCTCTTTAACAAATGTATTGATTTGCATATGGAATTGGGGGTTCTTCAGCCTTCATAGAAAGCACTTGATGGCTATCTATATGACTTTAGACCCGACCCACGGATCTTGGAGGCCCAATGTGGGCTTGAAGGGCCTGGTATCAAAGAACATAAAAGAAAAAAGTTCAAATAAATGCTTCTACAATACTTTTTTCGACTTGGGATTCAAAATTTACAAAAGATCCAGTAGGAAAATAAATTTGAAAATAGGATACAGACGGCCCGGTGTAACTCAAATTTTGGGCCTCCAAAGTTAATGATTTTCATGGCCGATGTGGGTCAAGTGCATGAGTTCATTAGGTTTTTACTCTGTGCTTATGCCATTGTTGTTGAATGTGTGAAATAAAGAAACTTGTCGTAAGATCCTCTAGTAGATAATGGAAGTCTTTTGATCCTCCCCCCCCCCCCCTTTTTTTTTTCAGGGATGGCCTGCCTTGTTCATTTCTATGGAGGTTCATCCCCCCGCCCCTCCCCGCGGTTAGTGATTACATTCATGAGCCTAGAGAATACTGACCTGTTCCATCAAAATTGTCCAGTAATTTTTTATTTTCCAATTTGTCAGACAAAGGTGATCTAAAAGTTGATAATTCCTGGATAAAGTTTTCATCATTGGACGACATTCAGGATTTACTTGTAACCATGCAAATGCCAATTTTGCAATCGAAATGACTTCCTTGAGCATTCTTCCCATGGGGATGGAAGGCGTTTGTCCAATATATCCTTTATGAGAATATTTCGAGAAACTTTTGAAGAGGAAGAAGATGATAACAGGCCATTATGATTTCGTTAGGATACCTTCCCATTATTGTTTCCAATGATTACATGCCAAACCTCTAAATCTCACATTTTTCTGTCACCTGCATTGTGTAAGAAAGCTCTGCAAACTTCATAGTATGTCATAGGTGCACCTGATTTATGAAGAAACAATTGTTTGATAAGAGAAATGTGATATTACCTAGAGCAATATATCCGTATGTTCCTGCAACCCTTGTCCAATTTGATGAGTTTGGATTTAAAATTTTGATAGCATCAAAGTTGGAGAGAAATGCCTCATAATCCAGATTCAATGGAATATTTTTGATGACATTTGCTCTCTTGGTCCAATCTAGGTTTTCAATTTCTTCGACATCATTTAAGATCTTAGCCAAGCTCCCCATCTCCATATACTCATAAACTAAATATGAGTGTCACGCATGTGAACAAAACCGTATAATTTCACAATGTTCCGATGTCGCATTTCTGTAATACACGTATCTCACATTCAAATGATTTTAAATCCACCTCTTCGCCATCTTTTAACTGATGAAATTTCTTTACCGCAAATTCTTTACCTGTCCATAGTTCTGCTCTATAAACATTTCATATCCTCCACTGCTGATACAATACTTCGAGTCAAAGTCCTCGCATCCTCTTTTGTGTTTCCTCGACAACTCAAGAACAAACTTCCAATAGTTGTCAATGCAACAAGCAGGCAGACATGTCTTGGGACTTGAGGCATTTAATAGCTCGTACCAAAAGACAGCTTGCGTTGTTCGAGGATTACATAGTTGAGCATCACTTCAGGAAAATTAACAAGGCAGCGAATCACCTTGCTATTTTATACCCAAGCTCTAATTTTGTGGTTATCATTCCTAGTTCGTTTGCGGATGACCTTAAGAAAATTGTATTTGAAGATAAAATAGGAAAAGTCTATCTTCTTGGTTTTTCTTAGGTTTGGGGATCCTAAATAACCCCGGCTCATTTTCCAAAAAAAAGGTATTCAGACAAGTTTATCAGAGAAATCATATTCCCAACTTCCTTTATAGCTGATTCGATGAAAGGTCGAGCCTTTGTAGGTTAGTTAACTCACTGAACGTAGGTGGTAGGCTGCCTGTAATTTTATTCATAGGATTTTTCTGGAGATATATGAAAATTTTGATTCATTAAAGTTTTTCTCAAGATACATGTTTGTATCTCGAGGTTCATCTATGGGTTATTATTTGAAGGACATTTGGGTAATCAACGTGAGCATTTTGAAAGTCAATGCACGTTGATTGCTAGTCCTGGGGGGAGACTGTAATAGTGTTCAATGATAGGGTAACCTCTAATTAGCTATTTATGATAGATGGCAAATCGCAATAACCCAATTTTTTTGTCCACATCTAATTTTTCATTTGAAATTAATTTTTACCAATTAATTTTATATACCAATTTGATTTGTCTCCCATATATTTATCTTTTGGGCTCCTACAAAGTAACTTGTTGGATTCATTTTCTTCCCCGTAGATTAGATGGAGTTTTGTTTAGCAATTGATGTTTTGTATAGTTATTTATGTATTATTCAAATTAATTTTTTTTAAAGTAATTAATTACTATATTATCATTAATTAATTATGACTCATTACTCCACCCCATTTCAACATAAATCCTGACTCCGTCACTGATGAGGCCTAGGTTAGTCAAATTACCAATAGAAGATGGGATGGAACCTGTGAGACTATTCTCTTGCAATGAGAATCGTTCAAGAGATTTGAGATTTCATGTTTCATTAGGAATGCGACCGGAGAGATGATTTGTGTTCAGGTAGAAAATGGTCATGTAAGTCAAATTACCAAAAGTTGACGGGATTGGACCAATAAAATTAGTAAAGGCCAGTTCTAAGTTCACTAGAAATTTGGGGTTACCTACTTCAAAAGGAATGTGACCGTAAAGTTGATTTTCCCACAGTACCAAGTCAAACAATTTGGATAGGTTACTCAAGGTAGGAGGTAGTAAACTTACCATAACTTGTTTATTTTAAAACATTTTCAAGTGATTTAAATTGTGTTCATTATATAACTCAGAGTACTATATTTTTGTTTTGTTTTGATGAGCTTAAGAATCAGTCTCAATCGAGTGTAAAAGTTGGTCGAAAGTCAGGGACAATACCCCGTTTTCTTTATTAGACAAATTTGAGTGACTTTAGTAAAATGACCATAACTTGCTCATTTCAAAACATTTTCAAGTGATTCAAATTGTGTTCATTAGATAACTTTGATTAGTACATTTGTCGTGTTTTGATGAGCTTAATAATCGATCTCAATCAAGCGTAAAAGTTGGCCGAAAGTTAGGGCAGTACCTTGTTTTTTTACTGGACAGATTTTAGTGACTTTAGTAAAATGACCCTAACTTGCTCATTTCAAAATATTTTCAAGCGATTCAAAATCTATTCATTAGATAACTCTGGGTATTACATTTATTTTGATGAGTTTGAGAATCAGTTTCAATCTAGCGTATAAGTTGGCCGAAAGTCAAGGACTTTACCTTATTTTTATGTTTTGAATGAGTGCTAGGTTGTTTTGGGAAGAGAGGAGAAGAGGGGAGGCCCGGGGGGGGGGGGGGGGGGGGGGGGGGGTCTGTTGCTCCATTCTCTGTTGATGTACAAGAAGAGAGCACGGTGGATGAGGATGGTTCTCGCCTGATTTCATCATAACATTCTTATACAAACAAAAGCTTCCAACCTTTCATCAACTCTCACATGTGAAGAAAATGGCATATTTCTCTAGAGTATTGAATCCTTTATCCATTTTTACTTCCAAATCTCCTACTCTTTTTATGAAATTCTCTTTGTTGGTTGGATCTGCCTCATCCTCAAGATACAAAACCAAGCATAGAAAGCACTTATGCACTTTTACATTTCTCAAACGACTGTGATTGAAATGTAAAAACATAAAAAAATCGTCATCCATACCTCTAATTTCTGATGGCGAGCTCCTAAGATCCTTCATAGATTGCCTCCATATCCTAACATCGAGCTCTTCTCTCATGACACGAGCAACAACGACGAGGGCTAGGGGGAGACGACCACATTCAAGTACTACTTCCTTCGCAAAAGGGTGCTCTTCAGGGGGTCAGAATTTGGTTGCTAAAAAATAAGTCCCATGCTTCCCCCCTAGACAAAAGCTTCAACTTGATCTCCTTTTAGTATGCATGTCAAGACAAACAGTCTAGGAAAGTGTTGTTAGAACTATCTTGCATTTGTTCTCTTTGTTGGGATTTGGAATCCCCACTACATCCAAAGGAACCCAAACCCACACATCATCAAGAATGATGTGGAACTTGTTGGGTTGCTTCAAATTTTGGGACAACTCAATAGCTCGACGATCTTGGCTTGCATACGTTGACAAATCCAAGTTTAGTTGTCACTTGACCATGTCTAAGTTATAGTAACTCGAAACTGTAACCCAGATGGTTTATAAAAGTCTTCAGTGGTCGCAGGTAGATTGTTGATCTTTTTCATAGTTGTTGTCTTCCCATGACCACCCATAGCATAGATGCTGATTTTATGAATCATAGGACTCCTTTAAAGCTTCAAGATGTCATCCACATTCTTCTCGACCGTGGACTTGCCGGTTAATATTGGTGCATCCAACACTATTGCTCTAGTTACAGACTGCTCAAAACAAGGTACAGACTGCTCAACAACTATTTCATTAGTAAATCGGCTAGTTTCTTCCACCAACAAAGTGTACCTCAGCGATTGCCATCTGTCAAAGGAAGTTGGCTCTTTCCAGTTTCCTCTTTATGTCAGTTTCTTGTGCAATGAGCTTTTGATTCTTTCGAGTGAGAATGTCCATGATTTTTAGGTTTCTTAGATGGTCGATGCTGCAAGCAGTTGAACTGCATATGCATTTGACAACTGGTCCAACAACAATCAATAGTTTTTTTTTTTTAATTGGATCATTGACCATTTTTATATATTCATTAATCCATGCCCAAAGGCTACATGGTTGACCCTATAAGGTTAACCAAACCAGGCCTGAAGACTACAGTATAGTTGTCACTCAATAACTATAAAAAGTTTTAGACCCTTATCTATAAAAAAAAACTATAAATAAACTCTTACAACAGTGAGATTTTGCTTTGAAATTTTTAGTCAAATAACCTAAAATTTAGTTTTACATATTATTGAATTTTTAAAATAATCTAAAAAATATTGAATATTCGCACATGTAGAGTGCGTTAGACACCTAGTTAAAAAAGCTAAAGCTGTGAAAAGAGAACCCCACGGAAGGAAGTTGGCAACAAAATTTCCCTCACTACCAAATAAGAGTCCATGTCCCAAGCTAAAAGGCCAAAGGGTATGAAGTCCAATAGCCACATTAATTACCACCAAACCTTAGCTCTCTCCCAAATAGCTAGAACCTCCATTCTTAAGCCTCTTTAACAAATGTATTGATTTGCATATGGAATTGGGGGTTCTTCAGCCTTCATAGAAAGCACTTGATGGCTATCTATATGACTTTAGACCCGACTCACGGATCTTGGAGGCCCGATGTGGGCTTGAAGGGCCTGGTATCAAAGAACATAAAAGAAAAAAGTTCAAATAAATGCTTCTACAATACTTTTTTCGATTTGGGATTCAAAATTTACATAAGATCCAGTAGGAAAATAAATTTGAAAATAGGACATAGACGGCCCGGTGTAACTCAAATTTTGGGCCTCCAAAGTTAATGATTTTCATGGCCCGATGTGGGTCAAATGCATGAGTTCATTAGGTTTTCACTCTGTTCTTATGCCATTGTTGTTGAATATGTGAAATAAAGAAACTTGTCGTAAGATCCTAGTGTTTAATTAAAGTTCATTTCTTGTCATGGCTTTGCTCTCTTTTGATTCGAAGTTTTCATATTTTGGTTAAGTAAATTCAATTGAGAGTCTTTTGCACCCAAAAAAAAGTTGTGGGTTTTGTGCAATGTTTTGTGTCTGTGGAGGTTTCGCACCTTGCTTGTAACACACGAATGGAAATTTCAAAATGTTCTATCCGATTCAGGTGTTGTTCCTGCAAAATACAAATCATGACAATTTGCAAGGACTTAAGAGGGACGACTTCAAGTATGGAATTTCAATTAATAGTAGCTGAGATTGAGTCTATTCAAAGACTTGCCCAAGACAAATGGCAAATACTTGGGATGCCTATCTTAATCAGTCAATTGTCTCCCATTACTTGTGAAAACTGAAAAAATTGGGTGGATGATAGTTAATCCAGCCATGGATGATAAAGACTTAAGCCATGGACAATAGTTGCCACCAATGAAGTGTATCAGAGGCTAGTCGTTTTGTCCTGTTAAGCTTCAAGGTCTTGCTTTTCATAACCACTCAACATTGCCTTAGCTCAAACAAATTGCAAAGACTTGGAATGACTCTCTCAAGTCTTTGATGCAAAGACTTGCAGTGTCTTTCAACCAATCGTGTTAATCTTACTAACGGAGTGTATTGTTGGATTCTAGTTTGTCCTGTTTAGCTTCAAGGACAATTTTTTTTTTTTTTTTAACTTCAAGGACTGTCAAATATATGTAGTGACTATGTCGATCAATCGTGTTCACCTCAGTGATGGAGTGGATAGATTTTTAGTTTTGTCTTGTTTAACCTTAAGGTCTGCATGATCACCGCAAAAGCCACTCTCTAGTCTCAATTTCCAATTAATATCTCAATGTCAAATTAATAATAGTGCCAACGAGTTATCCCTTATCACTACCATCACCATATTAATATAACATTGTTGCCATCAACCCAGTGAACCTTTCTACTCGTCCCTATTAACTCTGATAAATAACCGTGTAACAGAAACATGATTTTTGAAAATGATAAGACAGAAGGATATGAGGGCATGCAGAACCCCCATTCAAAGAAATCTTATGATGGACATCACATTCACTAAACATACTACTTGTTGAATTATAATATGAATATATACATTGATTCATTAAGAAAAATTGGTTGTTACTTATATGTGCCATTTGTTTTTGTAATTATTATTATTATTATTATTTTATTTTTTTTGTGTTATCTCCGTTCAGCTCTTTGGAAGAATTGCAAAGGGATGATGCAGCAGAAACCACATATATTACGAGTTCTACAAGCCTCACAACAGCTAACGCGCTGCTAACAGGTAATATCAATAATTTACTCCTTGTTCTGATCTAAGAAAATTGATTCATTGGCTGCTCTTCTTTGTTTCATTGCTAGCCTATTATGAAAATGAACTTTTGTTTAAGTTATGCGTATCAAGAAATACTATTATAGAAAATCACTTTGTGGGAGTATTCCCCAACTTGGAAGTTTTTTGAGGTAGCGATTAGTTTCTTATTTGAGCATAAATTTTGAGGAACATACACTTCTCTTTAGGAAAAATGTGTATCAGTTGTAAGCCAGAGTCGACAAGTTGTCTTTGCCATGCCATACGTGTAAAAAGTAAAAATCTTGACTTGATGACACATGGACTATGTATTGTGTTCATTAAGCACCAAATTTGTCTTTTTGCACCAAAAAAAAAAGGCCAAATTTGTGGGTTTTGTGCAATGCTTCGTGTGTTTGTGTTCTCCAAGTGCACAGAAAAACAAACAGTGTCCAATTTGGTATGGAATAACGTGTTTTTGAACCCTTGGGTGGGACTGTATAACGGACGTGTTTCATGCGCAATTTACTCGTAATTTGTAACACATGTATGGAAATTTCCACTTGTAATACATCTGATTCTGGTAATGTTCCTTCAAAAAAGGAATCATGACAATTTGCAAAGACTTGGACGGATGACTTCAAGTATGGAATTTCATCTAATATTTTGCTGGGATTGAGTCTATTCAAAGACTTGACGAGACAAATGGCAAAGACTTGGAATGTATTTCTCAATCCTTTTCTCATTCAGTGTAAGTTACGGCAGTGGCAGTTTCAATCTCTGTCAAAGATATTCAATGAATATGTCAATCGATTGTGTTCACCTCAGTGATGAAGTGGATAGATTTTAGTCTGTCCGTTTAACCTTAAGATCAACATTAGAACCACAAAAAGCCACTCTTTAAGCCATAAAAGTGGTTTGATACTTATATGTATTACTTGTTTTTATAATTAATTGCAGAGGGATAATGTAGCAGAAACCATATATATTACAAGTTCTTCAAGCATCACAACAGCTAATGCAATACTAACATATAATATTCATAATTGTAATACATATATATGGTTGTGCATATAATGGAATGAAACAAGTGGGATTTATATTACAAACTAAAATTATAATTTCCCTGACCATACGAGATACTTCCCTACACACTTGCACTGAATGGAGATCCAAGATAAGCTTCATTTTCCATGTTTAAAAATTCTTCCATGACTGAAAAATATCAATGGTGTCAAAAAATTGATCCAAGGATAGAAAAATTGCAAGTGGATGTATACATGGAACTCATTTTCCATATATATACATATTTTTTTTTTAACCAAGGGGCACCAATATATGATGAGCTCGCCTAAGGGATCAAATTCTCTTCATGTGAGCATATCTTAATGAATCTTTGGTTTAAGAAAAAAGGACCACTTGCCCTGCTATTGGCTAGACAGCTGAACACCAAATATTTAGGATAGTAAAACTGATGACACTATTTTTATTCAATGAGTGGACACCAAATATTCAATAGATTTGCTTAATATTCTCATAACAAACACATATTAGTTTTGGAAAGTAACACTTATTAGTCTTATTTCAACATTGGAGTGCAATTGAAATCAAATACTATTTCAAATTCACTTTTCTCACACCATGGTAGACCTTAATTATTTTTATTGAATGTGTGGACACCAAATAACTAACTGATGTGCTAACTTTCCCATGCCATTGTCCAAGTGCATGTCAACTAGAAAATTGATGTTCATTGAGATTTCTTTTAAGTTAACAACACCAAAAAGATGTATATATATATATATATATATATATATATATATATTTTTTTTTTTTTTTTTTTAAATTCATGAAGATAATATACCATGCTCCCCTACCCGTGATTGAAATCCCAATGCATTGACACCTATGCCTCATCCTCAACTTTTGTCTATAAATATTCTCAACTCCTTAGCTAAGCCTAAACAAAGTGAGTAGTAATATCCTCTTATTCTTATTCTTTCTCTCTGTCTCTTCGCAATGATTGCTTTATTGGTTTTCATTACATTGTCCTCCCTAAGCTTATCCCATTCCCTTGTTACACCAACCAACTTTACAAATGTTGGTACAACCGAAGAAGCCACTGCTCTACTCAAATGGAAGGCCAGTCTTTACAATAATTCTTATCTCCTCTCTACGTGGAATTCTTCCTCCAATGCTAATGCATGCAATTGGTTTGGGGTTTCTTGCAACAAGAATCATAGAGTTGTGGGTTTATCTCTGTCAAGCTTGGGTTTGGTGGGCACTCTTCATGCTTTTGACTTCTCATTTCTTCCATACCTGCTCCGCTTAAATCTTAGCCATAACACCCTTTTCGAGACTATTCCAATTCATATTGGTAATCTTTCTCGACTTAATCTTCTCGATCTTTCATCCAATCTCTTTTCAGGAGAAATTCCTTCTGAAATTGGTCAATTTTCCAAACTTCGTATATTAAATCTTGACAACAATCAACATTCAGGTCATATTCCATCAGTGATTGGAAATCTCAAATCTCTTGTGGACTTGGAGTTGTCTATTAACAATCTCACTGGTTCAATCCCCTGAACTCTTGGTAATTTGACTGAGCTAACCACTCTATACCTTTACTCCAATGCACTTTCTGGTCACATTCCTTCAGAAATAGGAAATCTCAAATCTCTTGTGAACTTGGATTTGTCTACCAATAATCTCACTGGTTCAATTCCCTCATCTCTTGGTAATTTGACTGAGCTGACCACTCTATACCTTTACTCAAATGCATATTCTGGCCACATTCCTTCAGAAATAGGAAATCTCAAATCTCTTGTGAGATTGGGGTTGTTTACCAATAATCTCACTGGTTCAATCCCCCCATCTCTTGGTAATTTGACTGAGCTGGTCACTCTACACCTTTACTCCAATGCACTTTCTGGTCACATTCCTTCTGAATTAGGAAATCTCAAATCTCTTATGGATTTGGCGTTGTTTGCCAATAATCTCACTGGTCACATTCCTTCAGAAATAGGAAATCTCAAATCTCTTGTGAGATTGGGGTTGTTTACCAATAATCTCACTGGTTCAATCCCCTCATCTCTTGGTAATTTGACTGAGCTGATCACTCTACACCTTTACTCCAATGCACTTTCTGGTCACATTCCATCTGAATTAGGAAATCTCAAATCTCTTGTGGATTTGGCGTTGTTTACCAATAATCTCACTGGTCACATTCCTTCAGAAATAGGAAATCTCAAATCTCTTGTGAAATTGGGGTTGTTTACCAATAATCTCATCGGTTCAATTCCCTCATCTCTTGGTAATTTGACTGAGCTGACCACTCTATACCTTTACTCCAATGCACTTTCTGGTCACATTCCTTCTGAATTAGGAAATCTCAAATCTCTTGTGGATTTGGCGTTGTTTGCCAATAATCTCACTGGTCACATTCCTTCAGAAATAGGAAATCTCAAATCTCTTGTGAGATTGGGGTTGTTTACCAATAATCTCACTGGTTCAATCCCCTCATCTCTTGGTAATTTGACTGAGCTGGTCACTCTACACCTTTACTCCAATGCACTTTCTGGTCACATTCCTTCTGAATTAGGAAATCTCAAATCTCTTGTGGATTTGGCGTTGTTTGCCAATAATCTCACTGGTCACATTCCTTCAGAAATAGGAAATCTCAAATCTCTTGTGAGATTGGGGTTGTTTACCAATAATCTCACTGGTTCAATCCCCTCATCTCTTGGTAATTTGACTGAGCTGGTCACTCTACACCTTTACTCCAATGCACTTTCTGGTCACATTCCATCTGAATTAGGAAATCTCAAATCTCTTGTGGCATTGGAGTTGTGTACTAATAATCTCACTGGTTCAATCCCCTCATCTCTTGGGAATTTAAATAATCTGACCCATCTAATCCTTTTCAACAATCAACTTTCTGGTCAGATCCCCCCATTTCAGGGAAGCTTAAAAAGAATTCGCTTGGAGCATAATAAACTCTTTGGAGATATATCACAATTCCTGGTCGGTGATTATCACAATGTGGAATACATCGATTTGAGTCATAACAAATTGCATGGGGTGTTTCCTCAAAATTGGGGGCGGTGGCATCGGCTATCAAGCATGAAACTCTCTAACAATGAATTTACTGGCGAGCTAGCAGGTATGTTCTCTGAGCTAACTAGCCTACAATGGCTTGATCTTTCATCAAATCGTTTGCAAGAAACAATACCGAAAGAAGTCAAGAAGATGATTTCTATGATTCACTTGAATTTGAGTCATAATCAGTTACATGGTCTGATTCCACTCGAGATGGGGATGTTGTCCAACCTTGAATATCTTGATCTTTCTTCTAATGAAATGAATGGTCCCATACCCAATAAAATAGGGAATTTTTTTAAATTGCTATACTTAGATTTTAGCAAAAACCAATTCAATGAGACCATTCCGCCAGAATTGGGTCAGTTATCTTCCTTACAAATCCTGTTTGATCTTAGCCACAACATGTTCGACGGAGAGATACCACTAGAATTAAGCAAGTTGAAATACTTGGAAAAGTTGAATCTTTCACATAATAGGCTCTCTGGTAAAATTCCGCCATCTTTTGGTGATATGCTCAGTTTGGAATCAGTTGATGTTTCTTAGAATGACTTGGAGGGCCCTCTCCCAAGCCAAAGAGCTTTTCAGAACGCTTCAATAGATGTTTTCAAAAATAACAAAGCCTTGTGTGGTGGCATCAAAGGTTTGAAACCTTGTCAATTCTTGGCAGCAACCAACAAAGATGGTAAAAATAATGGGAAGATCAGAATCGTGGTTATTGCCATTGTTTCCTTCTTGGGAACAATTTTTGTTATATTTTCTCTTGTCGGAACTTTTTTCTGGAATCGTCAGCGGAAGTTAAAAGAGAAGAATGGATCCCAAAGTGAAGTACCCAGAAATCTGTTTTGTGTGTGGAATTATGATGGAAAAATGGTATATGAAGACATCATTGCAGCAACAGAAGACTTCGACTCCAACTACTGTATTGGCAGTGGAGGATATGGCAATGTTTACAGAGCAGAACTATCCTCAGGTCAAGTAGTGGCTGTAAAGAAACTGCGCCCTTTAGAAGATAGTGATTTGGTTGATTTGAGATCATTCCAAAATGAGATACATGTATTAGCAGAAGTTCGATATCGGAACATTGTGAAGCTATACGGGTTTTGTTCACATGTTCGACACTCGTTTTTAATTTACGAGTATTTGGAGATGGGGAGTCTAGCTAAGATCTTGACTGATGATGAAGTTGCACTGAAGATGGATTGGTCAAAAAGGGCAAATGTTGTCAAATGTGTAGCGCATGCCTTATCGTATCTACACCATCATTGTTTGCCGCCGATTATTCATCGAGACTTATCTAGTAGCAATGTTTTGTTGAATTCACAGTATGAGGCCTTTGTTTCAGACTTTGGTATTGCAAAAATTCTAAAGCCGGACTCATCTAATTGGACGACACTTGCAGGAACATATGGATATCTAGCCCCGGGTAAAATCACATATTCCATCTCATTAACTAATAGACTTATCGTTTTGCTTAATTCCCTTTTCCTTTTTTTCCCATGGTTTTATATACATGAATAATTAGGTATTTATGTTATGTTCGATACATTTATGTACAAATTAGAAATGAAGTTGCAATCATTTGTTTCATTAATTACTTTACATTTTTTGTATTGGATATAAGATATTGGTATACAAATTTAGGATGTGTTTGATTCCATGAGAATTTATGAGGACACCATCCACATTTAAAGCTAATTTAATGTTATACTCACCAATCCACCATTAAATTTGTGATTAATGGTGGGAATAGAAACCCCATGAACATAAGAATTGCATGCTTTGGGGAGAGTTAGGAATATGAATCTCATGCTTATGAGACTTTCATTCCCACCATTGATCACACAATCTAATGGTGGATGGTGAGTGATACTTCAATTCAACTTAAATGTAGGTGGTCTCCTCAAGGATTCCCATTGAATAGGATTCCATGCAACCAAACACACCCTTAGATGTACAAGAAACTATTTGAACTATATGCCAAAATTTCTGATGTGTAACTGACATAAAATGCAAAAAACAAAAATATTGTTCTTTCTTACATAGCTTGCTTACACAATGAGGGTGACCGAAAAATGTGACGTCTACAGCTTTGGGGTGCTATCATTGGAAGTGATAATGGGAAGACATCCACAGGAACTCATCTCTTTCGCTACATCGTCTCAAAATATTCTTTTGAAGGATATACTGGATCAACGTATTCCACCCAGTGAAGAAAAAGTTTTCAAGGAAGTCATTTTTATTGTAAAATTGGCTTTTGCATGCTTAAATGTCAACCCAGACCATCGTCCTACCATGGAAACTGTATCTCAGGAATTATCATCATCTTCACTTTCAGGCCGTGAACTTTTTGAAACGATAACATTGGGCCAACTACTACATGAAGTGGTTTGACATCTGTTTAGTCTTGCCGCAGGGTTTCAAGTTTGCTTGTATGGAGGCATCTTAGTTTCTTCTTCTTGTATGTATGTATGTATGTGAAAGTCTTTCTTCAAACTTAATATGATTATTAGTCTTCACATCACTAGTGTTTTTCTCTCTTCAACCTTTTCAATGTTTCCCATGGAGTTGTTTCTTTTCAACTAAACATCATATGCCAATATCAAAACTTGTAAACCATCAGATTCTTGTATGGAATATGATTAGACTTGAATGAGAAGACAAACACAATCAATGAATTTCGAAAATTCAACTTAACCACTGACTCAAGTTTTACGTCTCTCATTTACATGTTCTCATTCATCACCAAGAATTTTCATTAAAAGAAAAGATTTGAGTCACAATGGGAAATGCAATAGAATATAAAGAATGAAATGGAAAGAAAAGCCTTTCCAGTAATAAACGCAACCATCTAGATATTTGTTCAAGAGCCATAATATAGAAAATCGGCTAAATAAATGACAGACACACTAATTAAACAGAAGTATAAACACACCTTGAAAGTGCAAAATAGTACTCTTGTTGCTTGTCTACAGCATCACTCCATGGCGATCAACTGTACGTCGTCTTCAATAAAGATATAGTGCTCATTTACTTTATTGAACCAAAATATGTTGTTGGTCTTCTTCTGCAAGCAACTATCTTCTTCTCTATTGGTTCGGATTTACAAATCAAGATCAGATGGAAGTTTTAATGCAGCTGCCAAACTGATAAATCACAATGCTCAAAAATGAATTTGAAGTAAGTCATCTCAGTGATGGTGCAGCTAGTAAATAGTCCAAGCTGCTAATTAATTATATGCTCAGACATGTTTGCATGATAGCATTACCCGTCATAAACATGATACAGAACAACATTTTCCTGAAGGTCTCTAATCACAATATATATACACTTGAACTGGCGAGATTTTACTGGAGAACTTTTGGTCAACCATCACTAGCATCCACCATCTAGTCATGCAAGTGTTGTTTCTCTCCAATCTGATGCAACCTCAAGTGAGAAATATTCTCAACAGAAATCAGATGAATGCTACCTCATGCCCCTATCAGCAAACTGCTCTTTAGGAAGTAGATGTTTCAAGTTACCAGTAATCCTTGCAAGAATAAGAACTTTCTCTGAAATGGTGTAATTGAACTATGATTTCTCTACCAGTCACAGTTGAGATGATTGTATGACTGAATGATAGTTTTTAATGCAGCTGCCAAACTGATAAATCACAATGCTAAAAAAAAATAAAAATCATCATAATCACAATTTCCATTTTTCTAACGACAATTCCAACTCTTTTTTTTTTTTGAGGTCAAAAAGCTAAGGACAATTCCCATCATTCCCTGTTTTGTTGAATTCAAAAGCTAATGCTAAAGAGAGGGGTGAAGGAATTAAAAAAAAAGTGAAAGAGACTCCCCTCCCCTTCTCTTCTTCAGAGATGTTGTTGATGGAAGTGATGAAAGGATGGGCTGCCAGCGAAATGGCGAAGCATGCTGTGATGGCGGTGAAGTATGGGCGACCGCTGGTTGGTAAGATGAGGTCGTTGATCCATTGTTTGGAGAGCGGGAGTGTCGCCAAGACTCCGGTACCTTCAGTAATCTCTCTGCACCAGGAGATGATAACTCAAGAACCAGAACTTCTGGAATCTCCCCTGATTCGAGAAATGGGTTTCTGATTTGGTTTTGGAATTGAGAGGTTTGATGGTGGATTGTGTGAGAGTTCTGTTGAGGATAACTGTTGATCCGTTGTTGGAGTGGGTGAGATTGGTTTTTTTTTTTTTTTTTTTTTTTCATTGGGTGTTTGATTTTGAGTTTGCAGAGATTCGAGATGGGTTTTGAAAGGTTCAAAGATTCAAGGTGGTTTTTGGATTTTACATAGCTTCGATTTTGGCTCTTTTGGCTATGGGTTTCTTTGTGTGTGCAGCGGAATGGATTGGAGCATGGCTCTGGTTTCCTCGCTGGTTCCCTCGACAATTAGAATTTTTCAAAACTGAAGACTACATTGTGTTCACTTTCATTCTTAAAATTGATTACATTGAGTTCCTTAAATGCACAAAACAAATAAGAAGATTACATTCAATTGGTATGTTTTTCAAGAAGGGAACTTTATGGCCGATATACTTTCATCGGTTGACTAAGCAACATGCATTCATCACTTAATTTATGTTTAAACTCTAGCAAAAGGGTTGAAAAGGCTTCCCATGTGTTAAGAGTAAAAAAAAGTTTGTATAAGGGACATATGATGTCCCTCTTTGTTTTGCTTTTTCAGTGACACCATTGGTGTGCCTGATGCTACTTCATCGGCCATGGCTTCAATAACAGAGAGGGATCCTGGCTATTCATTCTTTTAAAAGTCAATAAACATGTAGGTATATTTCAATCAAAACATTATTTGTTTTAAAACTGCCAAAGTCAGGACCTGAATGTAATGCTCAACAGATTGATCATGTGGAGCCTTTCCCATATCACCATATGTAAGGAATGTGAGTTCATCTGACCCTACTGCTGGTGGTGTTTGGAATTGGATTTTTTCGCTCCAACCAACGGAATCACTGCATTATATAATTGCTATGTTCACTTTACTACTAACTAAGCCCCGTCATCACAGCTGAGTGAATATATCCAGGATCATGCCATCCAAAATCTGAAGCTGGACTTGTTTTTTTTTTTTTTTTTTTTTGAAAGGTAAGCAGGGTTTTTATAGGATTCCAGAACCCATAAAGATGCCGCAAGCTGGATTTGAACTCATGACCTAGTGGTACCATCCGCCAAGCTCTAACCGTTGAGTTGTCATGCCATTGGCATCTGAAGCTGGACTTGCTAAAGAAGAACCTATGATCAATTGAATACACAATCAATCAGATGTTCTATTCAGGAAAAGAAACAAGTTATAAGGTCAGCCAAAAAAATTATCAACCAGTTTTACAGGGGACTTACTAGACATGTCATGTTGTGTGAATGTGGTGGCTTGTGATTTCTGTGAAGTGTACACTTGCTTGTTCTATTGAGTACCATAGCTTATCTTTAGCAGAGGTTGGCATTGGAAAGTACGTTTCATAAACAACCCCACATTCTCCTCCTGAGTCTGGCGTAACGTACACTGATCCTGAATCTATATTATCTCTGTCAAGATAAAAAAGGACTAGTCAAGGTGAGAACCCGGAAACCAAATTAAGTGCATTTTGGTGCTATTAATTGAGAACCCAGGCAGTGAATTCATCATTGTAGTTCCTAGTTCTTATGCTGAGGATTTCAAGAAGTATGTGTATGAAGATAGTATAGGAATAGAATATAACAGAATGTAACATCTTAAATTTTTTCAGGTTAGGGGATCCTTAATAAACCCCAGCTCAATTTCCAAAAAAAAAAAAAAAAAATTTAATTGAGAACCCGGAAACCAAATTAAGTGCATTTTGGTGCTATTAATTGGTTGTTAGTAAAGAAAGGAGATTAGGTACCTCTCATGGTTTCCGATTGCAGTCATGTAAGATACATGAGAAGCAACCGGAGTGATAAGGAATAAAGAAATCCCATTCTACTAAGAAGCCAGTAGCATAGCTTATGTCTCCGATATGAAACACAGAGTCAACATTTCCTGATGCTACTTCATCGGCCATGGCTTCAATAACAGAGAGGGATCCTGGCTATACATTCATTTAAAAGTTAATAAAGGCCATGGCTTCAATGACAGAAAGGGATCCTGGCTATTCATTCTTTTAAAAGTCAATAAACATGTAGGTATATTTCAATCAAAACATTATTTGTTTTAAAACTGCCAGGCAGTGAATTCATCATTGTAGTTCCTAGTTCTTATGCTGAGGATTTCAAGAAGTATGTGTATGAAGATAGTATAGGAATAGAATATAACAGAGTGTAACATTTTAAATTTTTTCAGGTTAGGGGATCCTTAATAAACCCCAACTCAACTTCCAAAAAAAAAAATTTAATTGAGAACCCGGAAACCAAATTAAGTGCATTTTGGTGCTATTAATTGGGTTGTTAGTAAAGAAAGGAGATTAGGTACCTCTCATGGTTTCCGATTGCAGTCATGTAAGATATATGAGAAGCAACCGGAGTGATAAGGAATAAAGAAATCCCATTCTACTAAGAAGCCAGTAGCATAGCTTATGTCTCCGATATGAAACACAGAGTCAACATTTCCTGATGCTACTTCATCGGCCATGGCTTCAATAACAGAGAGGGATCCTGGCTATACATTCATTTAAAAGTTATTAAAGGCCATGGCTTCAATAACAGAGAGGGATCCTGGCTATTCATTCTTTTTAAAGTCAATAAACATGTAGGTATATTTCAATCAAAACATTATTTGTTTTAAAACTGCCAAGTCAGGACCTGAATGTAATGCTCAACAGATTGATCATGTGGAGCCTTTCCCATATCACCATATGTAAGGAATGTGAGTTCATCTGACCCTACTGCTGGTGGTGTTTGGAATTGGATTTTTTCGCTCCAACCAACGGAATCACTGCTTCTTCTCACCAGGAAGTATTGCCTCACCGGAATCATTGTGATCCACAAAAGGTTTTGTTTGAACATCTTCCAAACCATTTGACCCTAGTGCACTTAGTAGCTATCTCATAGATAATAGTTTGAATACCGTGAAGAAAGATAAATAAACTAGAATTTAAAATAAGAGCAATGCTTCGCTTGGTACATACACAGATTTGGATGCCCCACAGTAACTTATCACCCAATGTACAGTAACTTACTACTAGGTATATACAAGATATTGTGTGGCCAAAGTTACCACTTAATTACTAATATTGCATAAAATTTCCGGCACTACCAAATAAGAGTCCATGTCCCAAGCTAAAAGGGTATGAAGTCCAATAGCCACATTAATTACCACCAAACCTTAGCTCTCTCCCAAATAGCTAGAACCTCCATTCTTAAGCCTCTTTAACAAATGTATTGATTTACATATGGAATTGGGGGTTCTTCAGCCTCGACCCACGGATCTTGGAGGCCCGATGTGGGCTTGAAGGGCCTGGTATCGAAGAACATAAAAGAAAAAAGTTCAAATAAATGCTTATACAATACTTTTTTCGACTTGGGATTCAAAATTTACATAAGATTCAGTAGGAAAATAAATTTGAAAATAGATACAGACAGCCCGGTGTAACTCAAATTTTGGGCCTCCAAAGTTAATGATTTTCATGGCCCAATGTGGGGTTGTGAAATAAAGAAACTTGTCGTAAGAGCCTAGTGTTTAATTAAAGTTCATTTCTTATCATGGCTTTGCTCTCTTCTGATTCGAAGTTTTCATATTTTGGTTAAGTAAATTCAATTGAGAGTCTTTTGCACCCAAAAAAAAGTTGTGGGTTTTGTGCAATGCTTTGTGTCTGTGTGGGTTTCGCATCTTGCTTGTAACACATGAATGGAAATTTCCAAATGTTCTATCCCGCAAAATACAAATCATGACAATTTGCAAGGACTTGGAGGGACGACTTCAAGTATGGAATTTCAATTAATATTAGTTGGGATTGAGTCTATTCAAAGACTTGCCCAAGACAAATGGCAAATACGTGGGATGCCTATCTTAATCAGTCAATTATCTCCCATGACTTGTGAAAACTGAAAAAATTGGGTGGATGATAGTTAATCCAACCATGGATGATAAAGACTTAAGCCATAGACAATAGTTGCCACCAATTCTTTGGTCTGATGAAATGTATCAGAGGCTAGTCGTTTTGTCCTGTTAAGCTTCAAGGTCTTGCTTTTCATAACCACTCAACATTGCCTTAGCTCAAACAAATTGCAAAGACTTGGAATGACTCTCTCAAGTCTTTGATCAGTGTCTTGTCAACCAATCATAATAATCTTACTAACGGAGTGTATCGTTGGATTCTAGTTTGTCCTGTTTAGCTTCAAGGACAATTTTTTTTTTTTTTAACTTCAAGGACTGTCAAAGATATGTAGTGACTATGTCGATCAATCGTGTTCACCTCAGTGATGGAGTGGATAGATTTTTAGTTTTTACTTATATGTGCCATTTGTTTTTGTAATTAATTAAAAAAAAAATGTGTTATCTCTAGGGATGGCAGTGGGGCGGATTTTCACGGATATCCGCTCCACTAGCTCCGTTTGGGGCGGATTTGGTAAAGGATTTTTGGATTTTGGGGCGGATACGGATTTAGCCATATCCGCCTCGCAGATATCCATTTAATTAGTGAAATTACAAAAATACCTTCGGTTTAATTAGTGAAATTACAAAAATACTTTTACTATATAAAGGGGAAATGTATTATTCGATTCATTTCATTCTCCCCCCCCCCCCCCCCCCCCCCCCCATCTCACATTCTCCCCCTCTCACTCACATTCTCCCCTTCTCTCTCACAACAATTAGCAAAGGCGGAGGTCGTGGCCGAGGTCGAAGCCCGAAGGGTCGTCCCTTCTTCTCTCTTCACAGCGAAGGCGGAGGTCGAAGGTCGAAGCCCGAAGCTCGAAGGGTCGTCTTCGTCCCTTCTTCTCCTTCTCACAGACACTCGAAGACGAAGGGTCCTTATCTTCTCACTCGACACCCATCCCGGCCGGCCGCCTCCTCTCCCCTCCCCTCCCTTCCCCTGGTCCTCTTCGTCCCTTCATCTTAGATCTGATCTCTGAGATCTCAGATCTCAAATCTGATCTGTGAGATCTCAAATCTGATCTGTGAGATCTGATCTCTGATCTGATGAGATGAGATCTGCGATGAGATGATCTATGATCTGATCAGCAATGATCTCTGATCTGATCCGTGATGATCTCTGATCTGATCCGTGATGATCTCTGATCTGTGATGATGTCTGATCTGATCTGATCTGCGATGAGATGATCCGTGATCTGAGATGAGATCTGATCTCTGATCCGTGATCTCTGAGATTCTTTTGATCGATTTTTTTTTTTTTTTTTTGTAAATTTTTGTATGGTTTTTTGTAATTTTTGTATAGATTCTTTGTAATTTTGTGTTACATCTGCTGAGTGAAGTATAATATCTGACGAATGAAGTATAATTTATTGTAGTTAGAATCTTACATGAATGAAGTATATAATTTACTGTTGTTAGATGGAAGAGGAATAACTAAAACCAGTAACTGAATCGCAAACCGTAAACGGATTGGCGGGGCGGTTACGGTTTTTAATTTAAATTGTAAACGGATTGGCGGGGCGGATTTGGGGATCCGGTATTCCTGATGGATCGGGGATGAATTTGCTCAAATTCACCCCGTTGCCATCCCTAGGTATCTCCGTTCAGCTCTTTGGAAGACATTATGAAATTCCTTCTGAAATTGGTCAATTTTCCAAACTTCGTATATTATATCTTGACAACAATCAACATTCTGGTCATATTCCATCAGTGATTGGAAATCTCAAATCTCTTGTGGACTTGGAGTAGTCTATTAACAATCTCACTGGTTCGATCCCCTCAACTCTTGGTAATTTGACTGAGCTAACCACTCTATACCTTGTCAGCAACCAATTTTCTGGTCACATTCCTTCTGAATTAGGAAATCTCAAATCTCTTGTGGACTTGAAGTTTTATATTAATAATCTCACTGGTTCAATCCCCTCATCTCTTGGTAATTTGATTGAGCTGACCACTCTATACCTTTACTCCAATGCACTTCCTAGTCACATTCCTTCAAAAATAGAAAATCTCAAATCTCTTGTGAACTTGGAGTTGTCTACCAATAATCTCACTAGTTCAATCCCCTCATCTCTTGGTAATTTGACTGAGTTGAGAACTCTATACATTCACACCAATGCACTTTCTGGTCACATTCCTTATTCATAAATAGGAAATCTCAAATCTCTTGTGGACTTGCCGTTGTCTGGTAATAATCTCACTGGTTCAATCCCCTCATCTCTTGGTAATTTGACTGAGCTGAGAACTCTATACCTTCACACCAATGCACTTTCTGGTCACATTCCTTCAGAAATAGGAAATCTATCTCAAATCTCTTGTGGACTTGAGGTTGTCTTTCAATAATCTCGCTGGTTCAATCCCCTTATCTCTTGATAATTTGACTGAGCTAACCACTTTATACCTTCACTCCAATGCACTTTCTGGCCACATTCCTTCTAAAATAGGAAATCTCAAATCTCTTGCGGACTTGCCATTGTCTGGTAACAATCTCACTGGTTTAATCCCGTCATCTCTTGGTAATTTGACTGAGCTGAGAACTCTATACCTTCACACCAATGCACTTTCTGGTCACATTCCTTCAGAAATAAGAAATCTCAAATCTCTTGTGGACTTGAGGTTGTCTTTCAATAATCTTGCTGGTTCAATCCCCTTATCTCTTGATAATTTGACTGAGCTAACCACTTTATACCTTCACTCCAATGCACTTTCTGGCCACATTCCTTCTAAAATAGGAAATCTCAAATCTCTTGTGGACTTGCCATTGTCTGGTAATAATCTCACTGGTTTAATCCCGTCATCTCTTGGTAATTTGACTGAGCTGAGAACTCTATACCTTCACACCAATGCACTTTCTGGTCACATTCCTTCAGAAATAAGAAATCTCAAATCTCTTGTGGACTTGAGGTTGTCTTTCAATAATCTTGCTGGTTCAATCCCCTCATCTCTTGATAATTTGACTGAGCTAACCACTTTATACCTTCACTCCAATGCACTTTCTGGCCACATTCCTTCTGAATTAGGAAATCTCAGATCTCTTGTGGACTTGGCATTGTCTTTCAATAATCTCGCTGGTTCAATCCCCTCATCTCTTGGTAATTTGACTGAGCTGAGAACTCTATACCTTCACACCAATGCACTTTCTGGCACATTCCTTCAGAAATAGGAAATCTCAAATCTCTTGTGGACTTGCCGTTGTCTGGTAATAATCTCACTGGTTCAATCCCCTAATCTCTTGGTAATTTGACTGAGCTGAGAATTCTATACCTTGGCACCAATGCACTTTCTAGTCACATTCCTTCATAAATAGGCATCTCAAATCTCTTGTGAACTTGCAGTTGTCTACTAATAATCTCACTAGTTCAATCCCCTCATCTCTTGGGAATTTAAATAATCTGACCCATCTAATCCTTTTCAGCAATAAACTTTCTGGTCAGATTCCCCAATTTCAGGGACGCTTAAAAAGAATTCGACTGGATACAAATAAATTCTCTGGAGATATATCACACTTCCTTATTGGTGAGCATCAGAATGTGGAATACATCGATTTGAGTCATAACCAATTGCATGGGGAGATCCCCCGAAATTGAGGGCGGTGGCATCGGCTATCAAGCATGAAACTCTCTAACAATGAATTTACTGGCAGAATAGCAGATATGTTCGTTGAGTTAACTAGCCTACAGTGGCTGGATCTTTCATCAAATCGTTTACAAGAAAAAACACTGAAAGAAGTCGGGAAGATGGTCTCTCTGATTTACTTGAATTTGAGTCATAATCAGTTACATGGTCTGATTCTGCCTGAGATGGGGACGTTTTCCAGCGTTGAACGTCTTGATCTTTCTTCTAATGAAATGAATGGTCCCATACCCAAAACAATTGGGAGTTCCTTTAAATTGCTATACTTAGATTTCAGCAAAAACCAATTCAATGAGACCATTCCGCCATAATTGGGTCAGTCATCTTACTTACAAATCCTATTTGATCTCAGCCAAAACATGTTCGACGGAGAGATACCACTAGCATTTAGCAAGTTGAAATACTTGGAGAAGTTGAATCTTTCACATAATAGGCTCTCCGGTCAAATTCCTTTATCTTTTATTGGGATGGTTAGTTTGGAATCAATTGATGTTTCTTACAATGACTTGGAGGGCCCTCTCCCAAACCAAAAAGCATTTCAAAACGCTTCGATAGATGCTTTCAAAAATAACAAAGCCTTGTGTGGTAGCATCAAATGTTTGAAAGCTTGTCAGTTCTTGGCATCAACCAACAAAGACGGTATAAATAATGGGAAGATTAGAATCGTGGTTATAGCCATTCTTTCCTTCTTGGGAACAATTTTTGTTATATTTTCTCTTGTCGGAACTTTTTTCTGGAATCGTCATCGAAACTTAAAAGAGAAGAATGGATCCCAAAGTGAAGTACCCAGAAATTTGTTTTGTGCATGTGTGGAATTATGATGGGAAAATGGTATATGAAGACATCATTGCAGCGACAGAAGACTTCGACTCCAACTACTGTATTGTTCGTGGAGGATATGGCAATGTTTATAGAGCAGAACTATCCTCAGGTCAAGTAGTGGCTATAAAGAAACTGCACCCTTTAGAAGGTAGTGATTTGGTTGATTTGAGATCATTCCAAAATGAGATGCATGTATTAGCAGAAGTTCGACACCGGAACATTGTGAAGTTGTATGGGTTCTATTCACATGTTCGACACTCATTTTTTATTTACGAGTATTTGGAAATGGGGAGTCTAGCTAAGATCTTGACTGATGATGAAGTTGCACAGAAGATGGATTGGTCAAAAAGGGCAAATGTTGTCAAATGTGTAGCGCATGCCTTATCGTATCTACACCATCATTGTTTGCCGCCGATTGTTTATCGAGACTTATCTAGTAGCAATGTTTTGTTGAATTCACAGTATGAGGCCTTTGTTTCAGACTTTGGTATTGCAAAAATTCTAAAGCCGGACTCATCTAATTGGACGACACTTGCAGGAGCATATGGATATCTAGGCCCGGGTAAAATCACATATTCCATCTCATTAACTAATAGACTTATCGTTTTGCTTAATTCCCTTTTCCTTTTTTTCCCTTGGTTTTATATACATGAATAATTAGGTATTTATGTTATGTTCGATACATTTATGTACAAATTATAAATGAAGTTGCAATCATTTGTTTCATTAATTACTTTACATTTTTTGTATTGGATATAAGATATTGGTATACAAATTTAGGATGTGTTTGATTCCATGAGAATTTATGAGGACACCATCCACATTTAAAGCTAATTTAATGTTATACTCACCAATCCACCATAAATTTGTGATTAATGGTGGGAATAGAAACCCCCATGAACATAAGAAGATCGAATTGCATGCTTTGGGGAAAGTTAGGAATATGAAACTCATGCTAATGAAACTTTCATTCCCACCATTGATCACACAATCTAATGGTGGATGGTGAGTGATACTTCAATTCAACTTAAATGTAGGTGGTCTCCTCAAGGATTCCCATTGAATAGGATTTCATGCAACCAAACACACCCTTAGATGTACAAGAAACTATTTGAACTATATACCAAAATTTCTGATGTGTAACTGACATAAAATGCAAAAAACAAAAATATTGTTCTTTCTTACAGAGCTTGCTTACACAATGAGGGTGACCGAAAAATGTGACGTCTACAGCTTTGGGGTGCTAGGGATGGCAACGGGGCGGATTGGAACGGATTTGAGCAAATCCATCCCCGATCCGTCAGGAATACTGGATCGCCAAATCCGCCCCGCCAATCCGTTTACAATTTAAATTAAAAACTGTAACTGCCCCGTGCGGATTGGCGGATATCTGCACCGCCCCGCCAATCCGTTTACGGTTTGCAGTTCAGTTACTAGTTTTAGTTATTCCTCTTCCATCTAACTACAAACTACAGTAAATTTAGTTATTCATCTTCCATCTAACAACAGTAAATTATATACTTCATTCATGTAAGATTCTAACTACAATAAATTATACTTCATTCGTCAGATATTATACTTCATTCATCAGATGTAACACAAAATTACAAAGAATCTATACAAAAATTACAAAAATTCATACAAAAAAAAATCGATCAAACGAATCTCAGAGATCACGGATCAGAGATCAGATCTCATCTCAGATCACAGATCATCTCATCGCAGATCAGATTAGACATCATCACGGATCAGATCAGAGATCATCACGGATCAGATCAGATCAGAGATCATCTCATCGCAGATCTCATCAGATCAGAGATCACGAATCAGAGATCAGATCTGAGATGAAGGGACGAAGAGGACCAGGGGAAGGGAGGGGAGGGGAGAGGAGGCGACCGGCCGGGATGGGTATCGAGTGAGAAGAGAAGGACCCTTCGTCTTTGAGTGTCTGTGAGAAGGAGAAGAAGGGGCGAAAATGACCCTTCGAGTCTTCGGGCTTCGACCTCCGCCTTCTCTGTGAAGAGAGAAGAAGGGACGACCCTTCGGGCTTCGGCCTCGGCCACAGCCACGGCCTCCGCCTCCGCCTTTGCTAATTGCTGTGAGAGAGAAGGGGAGAATGAAATGAATAATACATTTCCCCTTTATATAGTAAAAGTATTTTTGTAATTTCACTAATTAAACCGAGGGTATTTTTGTAATTTCACTAATTAAACGGATATCCGCGGGGCGGATATGGCTAAATCCATATCCGCCCCGATTAATAAATGGATACAGATTGAAAATCCGTATCCGCTCCAAATCCAAAAACCCTTTACCAAATCCGCCCCAAACGGGGCGAGTGGGGCGGATATCCGTGAAAATTCGCCCCACTGCCATCCCTATGGGGTGCTATCATTGGAAGTGATAATGGGAAGATATCCATAGGAACTCATCTCTTTCGCTACATCGTCTCAAAATATTCTTTTGAAGGATATACTGGATCAACGTATTCCACCCAGTGAAGAAAAAGTTTTCAAGGAAGTCATTTTTATTGCAAAATTGGCTTTTGCATGCTTAAATGTCAACCCAGACCATCGTCCTACCATGGAAACTGTTTCTCAGGAATTATCATCATCTTCACCTTCGGGCCGTGAACCTTATGAAAGGATAACATTGGGCCAACTACTACATGAAGTGGTTTGACATCTGTTTAGTCTTGCCGCATGGTTTCAAGTTTGCTTGTATGGAGGAATCTTAGTTTCTTCTTCTTGTATGTATGTATGTATGTGAAAGTCTTTCTTCAAACTAAATATGATTATTAATCTTCACATCACTAGTGGTTTTCTCTCTTCAACCTTTTCAATGTTACCCATGGAGTTGTTTCTTTTCAACTAAACATCATGCCAATATCAAAACTTGTAAATCATCAGATTCTTGTATGGAATATGATTAGACTCGAATGAAAAGACAAACACAATCAATGAATTTCGAAAATTCAACTTAACCTCTGACTCAGGTTTTACGTTTCTCATTTACATGTTCTCATTCATCACCAAGAGTTTTCATTAAAAGAAAGGATGGAGAGTCACAATGGGAAATGCAATAGAATATAAAGAATGAAATGGAAAGAAAAGCCTTTCTAGTAATAAACGCAACCATCTAGATATTTGGTCAAGAGCCATAAAATAGAAAATGGGCTAAATAAATGACAGACACACTAAACAAAAGTATAAACACACCTTGAAAGTGCAAAATAGTACTCTTATTGCTTGTCTACAGCATCACTCCATGGCGATCAACTGTACGTTGTCTTCAATAAAGATATAGTGCTCATTTACTTTATTGAACCAAAATATGTTGTTGGTCATCTTCTGCAAGCAACTATCTTCTTCTATGTTGGTTCGGATTTACAAATCAAGATCAGATGGAAGTTTTAAAGCAGCTGCAAAACTGATAAATCACAATGCTCAAAAGAAAACATCATCATCATCATACTATTCTTCTCCCCCTTTTTTACTTGATCTTGTTTGTCACTTTTTATTTTCTTTCCTTTTCTGTGTGGTTGTTGATGAGAATGATTAAAGCGTCGGGAAGGAGCTTGATGGGTTGGTGGAATGGAAATGGTTATTTTTTTTCTTCACTATTTCTTTCACCTTTTCACTTCTGCCCAATTATTTTCTTTCTTTTCTTCTCTGCCACACAATTTTGTCCATTTCTTTCATAATTTCCATTTTTCTAATGACAATTCCAACTCTTTTTTTTAGGTAAAAAAGGTAAAGACAATTCCCATCATTCCCTATTTTGTTGAGTTCAAAAGCCAAAGAGAGAGGGGTGAAGGAGTTAAAAAAAAAGTGAAAGAGATGTTGATGGAAGTGATGAATGGATGGGCTGCCGGCGAGATGGTGAAGCATGCTGTGATGGCGGTGAAGTATGAGCGACCGCTGGTTGGTAAGATGAGGTCATTTTTGGATTGCATTGATAAAATAGAAAATTACTTTTAAGACCTACTTCTTCATAAAATACAACATTTAAATATCGTAGTTGATGTAATGATTAGTTGAGTATTGTTGGACCAGTTGTTCAAGTTGTCAAATTGCACAAGGAGTCCAACTGATTGCAGGATCGACCATCTAAGAAACCTAAAAAATATGGACTTTCTCACTCAGAAGAATCAAAATCTCATTGCACAACAAATTGACATAAAGAGGAAATGGAAAAGAGCCAAGTTCCTTAGACAGATGACAACCACCGGGGTTACATATTGTAGCATGAATTGGGATCGGGGTTGCAAGTATTTGTGAAGTCTTTGCATGAAACATCAATAAATACATCACATTTTTATATCATCATGGATTGGGACATTTGGTTGCAAGTCCTTGTAAAGTCTATGAATAGTCTCATCCCAACTTAAGTACTTGCAAATTTTCTGAATAGTCTCATCCCAACTTAGGATCAATTTTATCAACGAAAAATGAGGGCTTACTTTTTAAGAAAGTAGATCATTTAGGTATCATAGTTAAGATATTTACTAATTTATGTCTAATTTTATATTTTCATTACCGATAAGGTCTCTTTTGTTAACCTTAGTTAACTACTAAAATAAAAAGACATATCTACCTTCTTTTTTTTTTACTAAATTCAAAACCTAACAAAATAACTAATTTGATGGCTCCATTCACACACACACACACATATATATCTTATGTATATTTTCTGTACACGGTCACTACTGCCTATAACCAAATTGTCTATAGTGTGGACACACACCGTGGATTCTTCCCAAATATGAGTTTAGTGTTACAGTCGATAGAGTAGTGTCCCCTGATCCTATCTCTCATTTTCCTTACTTTTCACAACCAAACAAAAATATAAAATAATGGGTGATATCATAGACAAGTGCATCGTAGGCCTACAAGCCATACCTTATTACATGTGACAATCAGTCAAATCTTCTCTATTATGGAAGAAAACTTCTACGGTACCTACCAAACACCGTAGATGTGCATGGAGATAGACTTTATTTTCTATCCCCATGCACATCTACGATGCCTGGTACCACCAGGCACCAAATGCCAGGCACCGTAGAATTAGGGATTATGGAAGCACCCCAAATGATAAATAAAATTTATGGAAGACATTACAATATCATTGATGTTCATGATCTACTTAAAATAATGAAAACTCGCTTAAATTTCCTTCAAAACTCGAACTACACTTCAAGAAAAACTAAAAAACAACTTGACCCACTATAAATTGCAAAACTCTAAAGGATGAAAACAATTAGTTTAATCATCTGCAATTCTTGAAAGCTTGCCAAATCAAATTGCTCGAGAGTACAAATATTTTGATAGTGGCCCTCTTGGCTCCAGGGGCGGATGGGGTCAGTTGCCCCCCTTATCTTTTTGAAAATTTTCACTAAACCACTCATTTTTTTATATTGCTCCCATTTAAAAGTTTAGGTTGCCCCCCTTTGTAGACAATCTTGGCTCCTGACTCCACTAAAAATTAAATTATGAGTTATTTTAAAAATTTAGGTTGCCCCCTCCCCTTTTTATACAATCTCTACTACCGATATATTCGCATTTCAAGGTCTAATATAGCCGGCTGCTACGAAGCTTAGCAAATTGGGAGTGAAAGAGGAGTGAAATGAGGGTTTGTGAGGGAGAGAAAAGAGAAGAGAAGGAGAAGAGGAGATAGTGAAAAGGTTGGATTTGCTGTGGGTTAAAACAGAAGAAAAAAAATAAAAATAAAAAAATATTCATTCGGTTCGGAAAACCCATTCAGGGGTAAGTGTTTTTTTTTTGCCTCCCTTTGTCTGCAATCTTGGTTCCGTCTCTGCTTGGCCACATCTTCGACAATGCATGGGTCTCTTCCATATTTTTTGTAATTTGATGCATTTCTTCTTAGGAAGTCCCGGTCTAATACGAAAAGGATGTGGTTTAATCATTCGGGCTTCAACTACCGGAGCTTCATTTACAATTAATCACCTATCCTATGTTTCTATTTGTAAGATGTAATGTGAATATATTTTCTCTTGTGGTTTCCTTTTAACCAAGTGCAGCAAATTATAGAATGAATGTTTTCTTCAAATGTATGTGTATATTGGAATACAATTATCACTTTTCTGGGAATTCCTTGAAATACCACACATAGGAGAAGAAGCAACTAACTACACAAAAAGGAGAATGAGAAAGAGCCAAGAAACTTACCTCCATATAGAATGAAATGACTTAAAAAGAGAAGAGATTAGGGAAGTTGTTTTCGTCAGTCGGGTGACTACGACACAAGTAATGAGTCGGGTGACTACGACACAAGTAATGCGAGAAAAGAAGAAAAAAGACCTGGGAAAGATAATTGAGCCATCCAATTAGTTACTTAGTTAGGTTTTGAATTTAGTTAAAAAAAAAAAAAAAAAAAAAAAAAAAAAAAAAAGGCAGAAATGTCTTTTTATTTTAGTAGTTAACCAAGGTTAACAAAAGAGACTTTATTGGTTACGAAAATATAAAAGTGGGCACATATTAGTAAATACCTTGACTATGGTACCTAAATGGTGTACTTTCTTAAAAAAAAAAATAGGCTCACAAAAGTCATTTTCTGAAATAATATTGACTTTGATATAAAGAAATTTAGAGTTTAGGTTCCACAATTTATACGAATTTAGTGTTTAGGTCTTATATTTGTAATGGAGAGTTGAAAGTCAATGAGGTCAACTTGGTCTAGGATCCAGTCTCAAAGATGGAAAGACTTGAGACTCAAACTCAAAATTGATACAAATTATAAGACCCAAATGCTGATCAATAATGATTAACCCTTTACTTACTTGAAAAATAAACACACGATATATATAGATATTGGGCCATATAAGTCGTATTAAAGTCCATGTTGATGTAATACTTGCATAATTCACGTTATCCTTACATGCAGAGGCCATGTGTGGCCCCTCCCACACAATTAAAAAAAAATGTAAGTAATTTATTTTTTATTTTTTTCACGAAAAGTTACACTCAAGTCTCTTTAGGGTTGTCGTCTAAGTCAGTAACAACGACATAGCTAGATTTGAAGTTGGCTTTGCAACCTTTTATAAAAAAAAACCTATTAAACTAAAATGCGACTGCTAACTTAGGATTTTAAAACATTTGTGCGAAAGATGAACAAGTACCCTACATATTGGGATGAGAATTCTCCAATAAATGAAATGCAAATGCAAATTTGTATGCGCTTGTTAGCTTAACTAGCTTTCAATAATTCGACCAAAGCAATTTGTATGTGCTTGTTAGCTTAAATGTGACATTACATATATATTTTTGGCCTTTATTGAGAAATTCTTACTATGTGGAGGCAAAATTATGAAGATGGGACCTAAAAAAAATTTATAACTTATCACAACGTGGAGATTATTCCTATTTATGACTGGCCCAAATTTTGAACTATAATTTTTTATGACTATATAGAGGTTATTCCTATATAGAGTATCTCTATAGGGAGGTTTAAATATAGTAGTATAAATATCTTCTATATTACAATCCATAGCGGTGTTTTACTATTCATTGCTGACTGGGACAAAGTCAAATCACAATTATTGAAAATAAAATATGGTTATAATTTAAAGTTGGGAGATGTGTTGAGGGTTGAGATGCCTATGATGACATGTTTGTAAATATAATGCATGTATAAGGGTAAAGATAGTGAAAAAAATTGTAGAAATATACATGTGGTAGAAAGAAAAAAATATTGTATTTTCATTTTTTTCAAAATGAAAATTATCATAACTATCTACGTTGTCGGGTTTTTGTAAACTTAGGCTCACCTTGGTACACTGTAAAATAATGCATTTTGAAAATTGATGCATATGCATTAGTTTGCAATGCATTACTTTACAAGTGTTTGGTTGTAACTATGGAAAACCGATGCAAATTAGACAAGTGATTGTAGGTGGTGTCGATGATGGTAGTAGTAATTGTCCCTTGGTCATGGTGGTAGTGATTGTGGTTGTGGTTATGATGATGGTGATAGCAAATATGGGCAATGGTGGTGGTGGTAGCAATGGCGGTGGTTGTTAAAATAGTGGTGGTGGTGGTGGTGGCAACATCGGCGGTCATAGTGGTGGTGATGGTTGCAGTGGCTATATATGGTAGTTGTGGTGGTGGTAATAGTGAAAGTTTTGCAAAGTAATGTGAGAGATTTTGTTCCACAAAGTTTTGCAAAATTTTATAACTAGAAAATGCGGAGGTCTTGAATTAAAATTCTAATAACTATTTTCCGTAATTCAATCAAGCACCCAAGTTTATGTCACCGTCGTAAACTTTTGCATTATGCATTCTTTTACCACATACTAAGCGGAGCCTTAGTATCATTGAAATGCAATTTTAAAGATTTTTCCAACAAAACCAATGTTGAATATAAACACTTAAAATTTTAAAATATGTATTTTATTATTAAAACATGCATTTTAATATTGTCAATCCTTAGTATTTTTAGTATTTTTCAAAGAAATGGAGTGACATTTTAAAACAAAGACCTTGAACATTCAATCGGTCTGATTACGTTCTAAAATATGATTTTTTTTTTTTTTAAATTGTTTTATAGAACTGATTGAGAGAAATACTAGGGAAGATGGTGAGGGTGTCTAGCACATAATAATTAGCAGAAAAAAAAAGGTGTATGTGTAGTGCCAACGGCAAAGAATGTGATTTCTTGCCGAAATTTCACTTTTTTTAGTTATCGAAATTTCATTCGAAACTAAAATTTTTATTTTTTTCATTAGGTCAATCTCAATGTCCATACATTTTAACCTGTTATAATTTTAGTTTAATATTAAAATTTGATTATATAAGTGATTCTTATGCAATATGTAGTTTGTATGACATTACGAGTCTCGTGGTACTTTTCATGTAATTTGTAAGAGTTTAAAATGCTTAATTGATATTGATAACTTCAAAATTATAATCAAAATTTTTACATTTGTAAACGAAATATTTCTTAAAATCAACTTACCAAAATTACCTCAAAAAATGAAATCACAATCCTTAGCCAACGGCACAGACAATATGCTAGTACATATACGGCTGAGAATGTTTGATTTATTTTTAATCTAACATAAAATATATAGTTATGTTGATTCACGTAATTTTGTATAAATAATTTTTCTATACAAGTTATCAATTCAATTTAGGAAAACTCATTTAACATAGCCACCTATTGGTTGAATGACTCCCCAAGATATAATTTGTTGCTAACTCCAAGTGTCCTCTCTCCAATATATTGTTGCACCACCAAAATAGAAATAGAGGTTGTGAAGTCTGATGATGCCAATAGGTCTCCTATTGCCCCTAATTCTGGATTTTCACTAAACTCTTTAAGACCAGCTAAGAGAGTAGATTGATTGCCATTTCCTATCCCAACTACGTAGAAATCATTGATGCTCACCATACCAAGAATAGCTGATACAGTTTCCTCCGCATTATTCACAACATTCTCTTTATACATAATTGTCTCTTGACCCACAACTTTTACTCTGAAATCGCCAATATACTCATCATCGAGTTGTGCCTCAATCTGCATGTCAGTGGTCATCTCTCGAGTCTCATTGCCGCAAGGTTGTTTTGTTGTTTCTTTCGTAACATCATCTCGTAAAATAAATCGTACAACAGTCAAGTTTACACCTGAGTTTTCTGCCATCCTCCATCCATATGCTAGTGCTTCTCGATCATCAGAACCTCCTACAAAAATAACTACAATATGGGGGGAAACATGGCTGGTGGATCCAACAAGTCCTCTATCGATCAAAATGCCGACGGAGCAAGGTGAATTGGCTAAGATGTTTTGGTTTACTTGAAGTAAATATGAATTGATGGACTCCATACCACCATCAACAGTTTGTTGCTTGTGGAAAGGAACAATTATCAAGGCAACATGTTTGTCTTCGGCAAGGTTGCATATATCTTCATGCATTGTAGTGTATGGGGAAATAACGGTGAAAGGTTGAACAATGACATTTGATGCTTGTTGTGCATAGTTCTCAAAGGCTTTCAAAATGTACTCAGATTGATTTTGTGTAGGGTTGATTGTGCTATGTTTAGTACCGCTCTTGCTTGCATTATGAACTATGAGCATGGATGATGCACGACCTGTGAGTTCTACCAAGTTGAGAGGATAGACATGAAGTTGAGAGTTCTTCGTAGAGTGGGTAACCTCGAGAAGGTTAACCATTGCCGGTACATTTCGAGTGGTGTGAATGCACATTATTATGTTTAGTACTGTATCCAATTTGGATTTTTGAATGGTCATACGTTTGTATGAAATGAAGTGCCTACTAGTTTCGTATAAAGTTGTTGTAGCTGGTGTGGCGATGGTAGTCACTGCCACCATGCAAATCATCAGTGTTGAAAACAGAGATTGATTGCCCTGTACATAATGTGCATCATTCAACACATGCATAGTGTTAATTACTGGTTAATGATACTGTCACACAAACATGTTGGAAGAACATTATCAAAATAAAGAATAAAAATATACGTACCACTGAGTATTTCACAGCACTGAGTACGATTGCTTCAATGACGCCTTTGCTGTTCATTAGTATCCCTAACGATAAGGCTTCGTGTATCTGCATGTCAAAATAAATACCGACGAGAAATATACCCAATGTCTTGGCCGCATTAGCCAATAATATGGCAACAAATTCGAAGTAAATCAAATACTTAAATGGTCCACCTTCACCTGGTTTTATGGTGCTCAAGACATTTATTCTCATCCCACTTAAAGCAAAGAACACTGGCAACAAAAGTATAGTTACAAAATCTTCAAGCTTTTCCAATATTGTAGTTGCAAGTAGTCCATTAGGTATGATGAGGCCGAAAACAAAAGCACCAAACACAGGATGCAAGCCAACGACGTCTGTGATGAAACCAGAAATCATGACCCCGGTAAGAATGACACAGATAGAGAAATCACTAAAGTTCTCTCCTTCTGGGGTGTATTTAATCATCAATATAATGGTTGGGCGAACCACTAGGAAGCACACCAACACGAAACCAATAGCACCAAGGACTAAAACATAGCGTTTCTCGGGAATGTCAGTAGTTTCTACCCAAAATACACATATGCCTATGAGAAACCATCCACATAAATCAAGTACAAGAGCTGTCGACATAGCTTTTCTTCCAAACTCAGTGTTGAATAACTTTAGTTCTACAAGGATACGAGATAACACAGGAAATGCTGTGAAAGAAATTGTGATAGCTATAAAAAAAAGACCCATTGGCTGTATAAACAATTTGTTATTAAAAATTGTGGGCACTGCTAGCAATTGAATCCCGAAATATAGAGTTCCTGGCAGAACCAAACCAAAAACTACCATGGCTATAGTTTGTCGATTACTTTGTTTCACCAAACTAACATCCATTTCTACCCCGACCAAGAACATATAGTAAAGGATTCCGATTTTTGCCATTGTATCTAATACCATTAAACTTTTCAAGGGAAATATGTTTTTCCCGATCCAATCAATGGCACCAAAACCACTGGGACCTAATAAGATACCAGCCTGTCACAAATGTAATACTATTAATAAGTGAAAATTACAAGAACGAGTAATCTATGTTTTTTTTTAAATACCAACATAGAAATTTCACTATAGATGTGGTATTATGAACTATCCAATTTCTACAATTATTAAATATCAAATTCAAATTATATTTATTATTTTAACATGAAAGACTTTTTAAGTATCTCATGGTATAGATTACTTTTTAACTATCCAGTTACTATAGATGTCCCTATTTGTTACAAGTACTAAATTCCTGAGGAACCATATATATTCTGGGTAAAAAGTTCCTAAAAAAGAAAAAAGAAAAAAGAAAAAAAAAGCTTCCCTTTCAATATTATAAGCTATGGTATTAATCCTTATGTCAATAAACTTATATTGATGCAACTTTGATTTGAACTTTGTCTTTAAACAATAAAAATTACAGACAATTTTCATCCCAACAGTGACCTTCATGTCGATTCTCTTACTAACTTTTGCTTGAAAAAAACATTAAATAGATATAATTCATTCCATTTTATGCATATTTTACGAAGTTAATATCTTACCAAGTAGCATACAAACAATTCAACTATTAATTAATTTATCTTTGTCCAATAATTGTTTCAAGAATTAAAGTTTTCTTTTTTGAGACCAAAGCTGACAACTACTATACATATATATATTTTCTTTGTATTTTTAAGTTTCTTGTGATCATAATAAGCAAAAAAATTTGTATATAACCACACACATAAACACTATTTATTGAATAAAGGATAAATGAAGATAGAACTTACAACAATCTCAGAGACGACTCTAGGTTGGCGAAGAGGCTTGAAGATCATAATAACAATTTGTGTGATAACAACAATTATCATAACCTGTAAAAGGAAGAGAGGAAGAGCAAAATTTAGGGGATTTTCACCCTGATACACCCCATTTGATGTAATCATATTTGACTGATGGCAAATAAAAGGATTGAAGAAATATTTTATGCCATTCATATCAAGCGCAATACTTTTATTGTACGGAGATATCTCCATTGCAAATTTTTCTCCTTGAGTTTAATCTTTTTTGGTCAATTTATAATCCTATTTATGTTTGAAAGTAAAGAGTGGTATTGACACATTCCTTGTTTATCTCATTTCCAAGCAATGATAGAAAAAAGAAAAGAAAGGGAAAAATAAGAAACGATCATGGAACGAGTTTGATAATAGTTCAACTGATTGTGAAGGCCATTTACTAAATATGTCAAGACACAAAGAAAAATCAATGACATATGTAAGGCCATTCCTATCTTTAAGCCTACACCAAAGAAAAATTCTGGATTAATTCTGACTGCCATTTATTATAAACATGATATTCTTAGTGCGCCCAAACATATATGAAGTTAATCCTCCGCCTTTATCGATTAGCGTCATTTGGCTATTATGATCAATATATCATGACAAATATGCCATTGTCGCCTTATTCCTACCTATCCAGAAAACTAAGGACCGTTGCAAATATATAGGGTAAAACTAAACAGTCTTTTGTGCCCTCTGGAAAGAGTAATACTGCAAACCACTAGGTAAGGTTGGTGCAAATAACTATTTTAACTATTCAAGACTATTGAATCAAATATTAATTTCCTTTTTCCAAAATCTATTTAGAAGGCTACTGTATGTTTTCTTATAAATTGCGGATATTTAAGGGGTATTTTCGTAATACCAAACATGTGGCACGCGTTACTCACAAGTTGCACGTGCCCTGCATATGTCTATGTGTGGAAGCAATGAAACCATAACCACAAGGGTACAAGGAACATGGACTCTAGAGCCATGAAGGTACGATAAACCTGGACACAAGATCCTAGATTATCATCAAATACATGGAGAAAATACCACCAAGAATATCCTCCATAGAGTACTAATGTCGATCCTAAGCGAGTCTTTCCACCATCCATGCTGGATGATCTATATGTAGTAGTAGTAGAATCTGGTCTAAACGGTGTCAATCATAGTTGGATCGTGCGTCTTCTTAGACCCATCGGTTGGATTCTCGGCCTTGTGGTGGGGCTTCTCTGGTCGGAAGGTTGTCTGGTTTGACATATTTGTTGAATGCTTGAGATCTGGTGTTGGTAACCATTTCTAGATGCTTTGCTTAGCTAGAAAGAATTTGGTATATTCGTTTCAGGGAAAAATTAACTTTTTTCCTCGGATGGCGCAAATTTGATGTGTTCAAATCTATCCTTTCTGATCTCGTTGATCTTAAGAGATGATTAGTCAGGTTGTTAGACAGTAGTATAAGGTGGTTAGTCAGGTTGTTAGACAGCATTTATTTTTACAGCTAAAACTCATTTTGATTGTCTATATAAGCATTGTAGATTGTACATTTTCAGACATGGAATAGAACAGAACTTTTCATAAACTTACTTCAGATTCTAACAATCATAAACCTTATTATATCAGAACCACACCACATTTGACCATACCAGCGAGGGATTCTCGATGCACTTACAATTCCCATGTTATTTAACTGTATTGGTACAAATAGCATAGCGAATTTTCACATTCAAAGATCCGATTAAAATCAAAGGTTCAATCAGAGTATCCAGACCATTAACAAGATTTCCATATTGTCAAAATTGAGTACTATATCAATACACTCTCTTATTGTTCTATGAAAACAAATTCAAGTGGATCAGCTTTGATTTGGCGAGAGAGAACGGAATCGAGTTAAAAGGAATGTTAATGGCAGCTGATCATAAACCTTATTATATCAGAACCACGCCACATTTGGCCATACCTCAATGCGCTTATAATTCCCATGTTATATATTTGTATTGGTACAAATAGCATAGAGAATTTTCATGTTCAAAGATCACATTAAAATCAAAGGTTTAATCAGAGGACAGCAGAGTATCCAGACCATTAACAAGATTTCCATATTGTCAAAATTGAGTACTACATCAATACACTCTCTTATACTAATCAATATATGGACATATCGTTCTATGAAAACAAATTCAAGTGGATCAGCTTTGATTTGGCGCGAGAGAACAGAATCGAGGAAAAAGGAATGTTCCCTTCTTAATTTGACAAATTTCCACCTCTTTATCAGCCTGAACCTGCTTATTGTGAATGCACATGCAACAATTGGTTCTTGGTACAACAGTTCCACAATAGAAACTGATACACCCTTCCACTCCATCTCTAATTTTCACTTTATATGGGTGTCAGCATAATTCTTATGTGTGAGAACGCAAGCTCTGGATCTTTCTCTTTCCCCGCTGAAAGTAATCTAGAAGAAGTCCATTTTCATATTTCATTTCAAAAGCTAAGGCCTTAAATGTAGGACTGAAGAAATATAAATTCCCATTGAAAAATCTTGCGCATGTAATTTTTTTCATCATGAAAGGATCTTCACATCTGTAGTTCTTCCAATTGTCAATCCAATGTGATGTCATTGTGATGGTTAATGACACAAACTACGCAACTGATGTGGTACGTGTAGGTTGAAGAAGACGATATAAATATCGTTGGGGATGCGAAGAGACGAAGGAGATGCGATAAGAAGAAAATTGTAATAATAACAAGGGGTTTGAGGGATAAAATTGTTTATTTGATTGTTTGATAAAAGATGTTCCTTACATGTTGATATCCCTCTCTATTTATACTACTCAAAGCTAAATAACCGACTTTGACAAGGAGTCGGAAAAGAAAGAAAAATTAGAAATCCTACGTACGGTCAAAGACCAAAAAGAAAATCATACGTTTGATAAAATAGGAGTTCCTATTTTGTCAAACTTCCTAAAACTGTTGAGTTGATAAAAATAGGAGTTCCTATTTTGTTGAACTTCCTAAAACTGTTGATGTGATAAAATAGGAGTTCCTATTTTGTTGAACTTCCTATTTTGTCATACTTCCTAAAACTGGATTTTCTAAAACTGTTGATGTCCTGCATCAGGCTCCCCTTCTTTAGAAAAACTCGTCCTCGAGTTGTCATCACCTACCATGGCCTCAGTATCGTCATGAAACGTAAAAATTTCTTGAACATTGAAAATGTTGGAGATATGCCATTCAGCAGGAAGATCAATGACATATGCATTGTCATTTATTTTCTTCAAAATCTGGAAAGGGCCATATTTCTTCATCTTTGTCTTGTTGTAAGTGCCCACGAGAAATCGTTCTTTGCGAAGATGAATCATGACTAACTCTCCTTCTTTGAATTCTTTAAAACGCCTATGTTTATTGGCATCTTCTTTGTACCTGGCATTAGACTCTGCAAGCTTTGATTTTACCTCATGATGGATTTGAGAAGCTTTATCCACCATATTGTCTGCCTTGGCATGAGAATCCCGAAGCTTTGGAAGTACTATGAGATCAAGAACATGATGGGGCACCTTAGAATATACAATTTCAAAAGGCCTCTTACCAGTAGAGCGATTCACTGAAGTATTGAAAGCAAATTCCATATGTGGAAGAAGAATATCCCATTGTTTTTCTTTGTCGCCGATCTTTGCTCTAATCAAATTTCCTAAAAAACGATTCACAACCTCTGTTTGTCCATCGGTTTGAGGATGACAAGTAGTGCTAAACGGTAATGTAGTCCCCAAACACATCCAAAGCGATTTCCAAAAGTAACTCAAAAATTTTGTATCTCTGTCAGAAGTTATTGACTTGGGAACACCATGTAAACGAACCACTTCTTTGAAAAACAAGTATGCGATATTGGAAGCATCTGTGGTCTTTTTACAAGCCACAAAATGTGCCATCTTGGAATAACGATCAACCACAACCATAATTGAATCATTACCTCTTTGAGTACGAGGTAAGCCTAACACAAAATCCATGCTAACATCAACCCAAGGTGCATCTGGAACTGGTAGTGGAGTATAGAGACCGGTATTCTGAATAGTTCCTTTACATCGTTGGCAAACCATACACCTTTGGACAAACCTTTGAACATCACGCTTCAAAGAAGGCCAAAAATATCTTTCTTCCACAAGAGCAATTGTTTTATCACGGCCAAAGTGTCTTCCAAGGCCTCCCCCATGTAATTCACGAATAAGATGTAGACTGAAAGAACCGTGGGGAATGCAAAGACGATTACCTTTGAAAAGAAAACCATCTTGAATTAAGAAATCATCTGTACCATGCGAAAGAGAACGACATTTTTCCCACATAGTCTTGAAATCGTCATCTAAGGCCATACTCTCATTTTCACCATAAAGATCCTTCAGATAATCAAAGGCCAAACTCTCATTCCGAATAGTCACAAGTAGATAACCACGTCTACTCAAAGCATCAGCAACTTGATTCAACTTTCCACTCTTATGCCGAACCGAAAAAGTATACTTGTTGATGGTCGATAACCAACAATCATGCATTCTGTTTACCTTGTCTGAAGTAGTCAAGAATTTCAAAGCGTGATTGTCAGTGTTAACGATGAATTCTCTATGAACAAGATAAGTATGCCACTGTTTTAGAGCTTGCACAAGAGCAATTAATTCTAATTCATAAGTAGACCACTTCTTCCAAGCATCAGAATTTTTCTCACTATAATAAGCAACCGGATGACCCCCTTGAGATAAAACCGCACCAATACCGATAATCGAAGCGTCACAATCGATTTCAAATGGTTTATCAAAATCCGGCATAGCAAGAACTGGAGTACGACACAATTTTTCTTTAAGAGCATTGAAACTCTTATCCGCCTCTTCTGTCCATTCAAACTTTTCTCGTTTCAAACAATCGGTAAGGCTCTTGATGTACTCAATTGTTAAATTATCAGCACTGCTGATGCTATCATCAACCATGTACATGCGCTTGTATCCAGATTGCTCCTTGAACTTTGTCAAAACTGCTTCACTGGTGGACTGGATGATAACCTCCTGAGTTGTCAGGGTGCTAAATCTGGATTTGTTTAAAGAATCGAGGACTGCATCGACTATGCCTAAACCCTTCCTCTCTGCGAGGTATACTGCATTCTCAACACTGAGCAAGACACCATCAAGTGGTTTGTTCTTTGCAAACATCAGAAAGTCATCCAGTGATATAAATTTTCCTGCATTTTTGTATGCTGGATTCCTGTACAACGTGTCCAGCGAAAAAGGATTTGATATGGCCGGCCTCAAGCTTTGGATATCGTTCAATGTAAGATGGAAGGTAAAAATTCCAGGATTAGTCTGAATCTCTGGGACAGCAATGGATAGATTGTTGAAGGGTGACTTGATGACATCAGTAGCATCTAGGAGATTTGTCGAACTTAAGCATATAGGGATAGCAACACTGGTCATTTGAACAGAGCAGTCAATATAATCGGCACCTTCTTCAACAGCCTGACTATAAGCAAGATCTGTTGAACCAGGGTAGACACCACTAGCTCCATTGTGCGATATGATTTTGGGTGCTTTTCCGGAAATATTTTTGCCTATGTGAGAAAAGCAGTCTATGGCTTCTGACGTAGTTATAGGAAGGTCTGTTAACACCCCATCAACAGAAAAGTTACCATTGTCGATGAAAGACAGTATTTCTTTAATGGGGTCACAACTATAATTGTAACTGAGAGGTGGTCCATTCATTGGTACGTCATTCATGAACTTCAATGCAAAAACTTCCAGGCCTGCCTTATGCGCGTCTGAGACAAGAGACGTAGGAGGTAGTAGGTACTGTCCAGCATTAACAGGCCAAATGTAATACTTTGGAACCAATATTCTGGAAGCAAATGTCCTTATAAATGTAAGATTGTTCGCAAGGGTACCATATGTCTTATTGGTTGAAGCCTCAGTTTTCTCTTTCTCCAGAAAGCAGAAAATCAATTTTGTCTTGCTTGCCTTAAAACGCGCAACAAGTTTTACTTTAGAATGATCCGAAACTTCCATAAATTGGAAGAAAGCTTCGACCTCATAAAACCAATCCAATAACGCTTCGATTTTGAAATTCCCGGTGAAATTCGGAATATCCGCTTTTAACTTGTATTCCGGTAAAGCACCGTAGGGACTCTGTCCCGATCTGAGACGTCTTTCATCCGTCCATCGCTTTTCCTGTTCATCTTCGATCGAATCATTATCGTCACTATCGATCATAAAAACCGAAGTCATCTTTTTTGGCAAGCCGATAAAACTTTCATGTTGATACTTGGTACTAAACTCCTTCATGATTTCTTTCGGAATATCATTATTGTGCTCGAAAGAATTCTTGTCATGTCTCCGGATGGAAGTTGCAGAATCGATTTTACTGTCATTAGTTGACAGAGCTTTTCTTTCACGTTGATGAACAGACACCTTGTCTTCCATATTGAGAAGCTTCAGAAGCGATGCTAGCTGATTTTGAATACCATTGATGTCGGCTTGTAACGGTGCAATTTTGTTATCCATTGACACCGTCAAATCTTCTGAAAGCTTTGCAAGTTTTGCATCGATGGTCTCCATAGTGATTTCTCCCATTGTTGGTTTAAGGTTTAAGGTTGAGATGGGTGGATGGTTTTTTTTTTTTTTTTTTTTTTTTTTGGAATGGTGTGTTGCGGAAGCGGGGAAAAATCGATTTCGAGGTAAGAACCTCAAAATTCACTGGCTCTGATACCAATTGATGTGGTACGTGTAGGTTGAAGAAGACGATATAAATATCGTTGGGGATGCGAAGAGACGAAGGAGATGCGATAAGAAGAAAATTGTAATAATAACAAGGGGTTTGAGGGATAAAATTGTTTATTTGATTGTTTGATAAAAGATGTTCCTTACATGTTGATATCCCTCTCTATTTATACTACTCAAAGCTAAATAACCGACTTTGACAAGGAGTCGGAAAAGAAAGAAAAATTAGAAATCCTACGTACGGTCAAAGACCAAAAAGAAAATCATACGTTTGATAAAATAGGAGTTCCTATTTTGTCAAACTTCCTAAAACTGTTGAGTTGATAAAAATAGGAGTTCCTATTTTGTTGAACTTCCTAAAACTGTTGATGTGATAAAATAGGAGTTCCTATTTTGTTGAACTTCCTATTTTGTCATACTTCCTAAAACTGGATTTTCTAAAACTGTTGATGTCCTGCATCAGCAACCTGGAGAAGTAGCAGGAGCTGTGAATACTGCAACATCGTCTATCAGTATGGAATGTGGGAACTGTAGAAGGTCTACTTTAGCAGAGGTGAAGGGGCATGCAGAAGAATCACATTGAACCTTCTCAGTGTACGAGACGCAGATTTTGTATGACTTGTCAGATTGCAGGTCATACAAGTGGCACATCAAATTCTCATATATAAGAAACCATGGTTCTTTTTTTGTGAAGTCACACCGATTTCAAGCTTCTATAGAAGCAGCGCCAAGCCTTGCACACACTTCGAAAACAAATTAGTTCTACTGTGGCCAATCTGTCTGCAATTAACTCAAGAAGATGAGTAGGAAGGTGAGGCCAAGGTCTCACTTCTATGCAAGTTTTGCATTTATCCTTTGTCGGTCGCCATGGCTTGCTACAAGGAGCATTGAAACAGTTGCATCATGAATAAACTTGAGATACAAAAAGGGGAGATCATAATTGTTTGGAAGACCCTTGCCACAAGCACCACAATACCCATGGCCCTGTACACAACTAATGCTAGCTTTGACATTTCACCTACAGAAAATGATAAATTGCCTTGAGTCTCTAAAAGCTCGAGTCGTGGGACTATAACTATATTGGTGGATACCAATCATATAATTACACCATAAATTCACACGGTACTACCATGGATAAGCACATGGACAATTTTAGGTCCATGGATAATTGGAGTGGGTTTAATATTCCAACAAAAAAAACACCCCAACTTAAATAGTGTTAAGTAATAATAACAAGAGCATAATAAAATTATTGAGGAAAACTTTTGAGTTATAGTAGACATTTTGAGCATAATAAAATTATTCCAATGACAAAAAATAAATAGTTTTTTTAATTAAATTGGGTTGTTGACCCTTTTTATTTATTTATTTATTTATTAATCTATGTCCGAAGGCTACATGACTGACCCTATAGGGTTAACTAAAAAAACTGAAACAAACTCTCACAAGAGAGAGGATTCACCAATACAAGCCTAGACAAACTCAGCCTTTGTACCTTTTGTTTGCTTTCTTAGTTCTATTGGATTTTCGGGAACAAAGGCTAAAATATTTGGTGTGGGTATTAGAGAACGTCTTTGCAGCCGAATCTGTAATCACATCATCATCACTGGAGAGGCATGGCTCATGCTCTTCTTCAGGAACCTGATAATTTTTCTGTCTCAATCTATTGCGTGTGCGGTTCTTATAATCTTCCCATACATCTTTTAACCAAATGTAGACTGCCTTCACTTCTTCTTTGCCACGTCTTGCAATAATTTCTTCTATTGTAGAAGGAACGTCGTTTCCCTTTTCGTATTCATTTATCATCCTTAACGTAAATTCAATCTCAGGACGAGTGAGGATACCTTTCGCTTCATTCAGTTCTGCGACGGTGAGTTGTTTCACACTGTGGTGCCCGAATTTCTCACCATCACTAACATCCTGGGAGCTGTTGTCTTCCTTTGCACCTGAAATATTGACTGCTGGCATGTTGTTGACTTCTCCTACTTCAATATCATGCAACTGATCAGAGGCTATGTACGAAGCAATAACGGCCTCTCTAGCGTCCTGCGCAATCGCCAGAATTGGCTCGACAACAACCCCCCCTGCAACCCTGTGACGAACGTCCACTGCCCCTGCTCCAACATCAACCTCCCCTGCCTCCACAGCGCTAGCGTTCCCTGTATCCATGCAACCAGAGCTCACGGATCCTGCTCCCAAAGGGACAGTCAAATCTGCAACCTCGCTGCCATCACACACTGCCTTTGCTTCTATTGTAACACCAGTGATCAGACCATCTACTACCTCTGTGTTCGCAGCAACCTGGACATCGCACACTGCCTTTGCTTTCATTTTAACACCAGTGATTCCTAGACATGTCTTCCTGAAGCTCTGCTTGGAGAGCTCTTTCAATGTCTTCCTAAAAATAAATAGTTACTAGTATTGTATACAAAAGTTACTGAATAATTTGCGAATCTATGGATGTTGGATGAAATGCCTCAAGAGAGTTATTTTAAGTGGATGCCATATTTACTGGACTGGATATTTTTTCAACGATGATGGACAACAAGCAGTGATGGATGAAACTAGAAAGCAAGTAACTAAGTAGTCCATTTATATTCAATATTTGTTCAAAATGTTTAGTATTCTCTGTTTTTGTGGGTATAGTAATACTTCAAAAAGCATGGAGAAGCCGGAAAATTAGCATGATTTGACTCAATTCTTTGATGAAGCGTATTGCATGAAACTGATTTGAACTTTATTTAAAAATTTGAAACAATGCTAATTAGCTCTGCATAGACGATAATCGATAATCCCTAAGCCTCCCCTGCCATGTTACAATTACATGCATTAAGCCATAAAGAGAATAAAGGAAAAAATAAATGGAAACCAAACCCCTGTCTCTCTTTTCCATATACAAACATATATGTATGTTTGTATTATCATATAATCTGTGTATACAACTAAAACATTTCATCAAGTGAGCTGACGACCTAATCATTTAGTTATGCGGAAGTTGTCCTCAACCTCCTTTGTATGGGAGTTCACAAACTGCAATCACAAGCAAGGATAAGTTTCACATAAGTTTCTTCCATAAGAATATTCATTGATATGCAAGATTGAAGCAAATGAGGTATATAAGGTTTCCTAACATGTTCCTCTACTGACCTCCATTGTCATATTTTGCCTTGTGGCATGTACTTTAAAGTACCCAAATTTCGATATCCTGATTAAGCTCCAGTTAGCAGCCTGAACATTCATGGTCAGTTCATTGAGAAACTCTCTTCAAATAATAGTTTTTATGCTAATTATATATAGAAGTTTTGAATTGGAGTAGGGACAAGGGCTTACTGTACTGGTAAAGTTGTCTAGCGTGAATCCTGCCATGCCAATGACAGTATGAACGGGAGCAGTGTAATTGTTATTATCATAAACATCAATCCCATCTGCATCTTTGCTAGGCATGCCCTTGCATACACTTCGATAAACAGCGCATGTTCTCTCATAGTTGTGTACATGCCCCCATAGAACCAAATCCACCTAATTTGATATCACAACATGAAGAGGAGGGTTGAGTACTTATTTCATCAATCAAGATTGCCATGATAATGATACTAAATTGACAATGAAAGTGGGTTGTATTGCAATTCGAACTAACACCAACACACGCGGATACAATATAGTTAAACTTTAGTTTAGACCCCCTTACCTTGTATTGCAGTAGCAATGGTTCTACAGCTTCAACAAACTTAGTATCCACGCTTGGAATTAAACTCCCTTTTACAGATGAATACATAGGTCTGTGTCTGAAGAACCATATTCAACAATGGTTATGTCACATATGCATAAGCCTACCTGTAAGAATAAATAGGTTTGATCATGCTTACCCTGCGAAAACTACCCATGGTGTTATTGATCGGTTAACGGATCCCAAGTCTTTCTTCATCCAGTTGTACTGTACAAGTTTGTAGTTTTCATTAGATATGAAAAATGACTAAAGTATGACAAAATAACTTTTATTTGACCACCCTACCTGTTCAGAGTTTACTGACCAATTATGCTCGGTCGAAATTACAGTGAAATGCACACTCGCTTGTTCTATTGAGTACCAAGGTTTATCTTTAGCAGAGGTAGGCATTGGGAAGTATGTTTCATAAGCAACTCCACATTCTCCTCCGGAGTCTGCTGTAATGTACACTGATCCTGAATCAATGTAGTCCCTGCAAAGATGCAACATGCCTAATCATGTGAGAACTCAATAACAATCTTTGTTGGTAAAGGAAGGAGATTAATTAGGTACCTCTCATGGTTACCGATTGCAGTCATGTAAGTTACGTGTGAAGCAACTGGATGGATAAGGTGAAGGAAGAAATCCCATTCTACTAAAAAGCCAGTAGCATAGCTTATGTCTCCGATATGAAAAACAGAGTCAATATTTCTTGTTGCCACTTCGTCAGCCATGGCTCCAATAACAGACAGTGATCCTGGCTGTATTTTCATGTAAAAAATAAATAACCATTTGATGAACGGCTTCATATTTGTTTGTTTCGGAATTGCCAAGTACCTGAATGTAATGCTCAATAGATTGATCATGAGGAGCCTTTCCCATATCACCATATGCAAGGAATGTGAGCTCATTTGATCCTACGGCTGGTGGTGTTTGGAATTGGATTTCTTCACTCCAACCAACTGAATCACTGTATTGTGATCATTTTTACTAAAACTATGGCATTTGAAGTATACAAATTTTCCGATTAAACCACTACATTATCTACTTGACCTGAATGTTACCTTCCGTATCTGTATGAATAATCACTCGTAGGCTGAAGCTCTGTCATCAGAGCTGAGTGAATATATCCAGGATCATGCCATCCAAAATCTGAAGCTGGACTTGGTAAATCAGAAGCTATGATCAAGTCGAGACACAATCAATTAGTCTTCAATTCAGGTAAAGAAATCTGTTCAAAGGTAAGCCAAAATTTATCCACTAATTATGAAGGGATACTCACTGCACATATCGGCTTGTGTAAATGTTGTAACATTCGATATCTCTGACTTGCCATTCCCATATTGAAGTCGTTGTGGTGCTGCATCTCCACTTACCCATGTCAATTTCATCTACAATCAACCCCAATAAAATTAATTATTACCAAAAAAAAAAATCAACAGTGTGAATATGACCAAAAATTTTATTTTGTAACTTTAAAAATTTACAATCTGTTTTTGAAATTTAACATTTATTTATTTATTCATTATTCAGATAAAACCATGACAGAATACACCGTTCTGAACCCTTCAATATATTGTTGTGACTGAATCTAATTCGCTATTCGAGATCTCGAGTTCACCTTCTTCTACACCTTTGATCTAGGTTAGTTATTACCTGCTTAGAATTCTTTCTTTACCCAGATTATTTACTATTGTTTAATTTCTTAAGTTTTATATATATTATGCTCAAAACTGATGTCTCAATCCTTTACAAAATCATTGAACTTTCTTGATCAAAACTTAACTTTTCCAAATTGACCTTTTAACAAGTTATATGGTATTAAGTCGTTGTCATAATGTATAAAAGCTATCTGGCCATGTTTATGTAACATGGTGACGGCAAGAAAATATTCCCTTTAAGAAAACAATGGTTACACGCGACATCGATATAAAACCTGAAAACTTCTTAACTAGTAAAGATAATATAAAAATATGAAGCTTCAAGACCCATTGATTAGTTTTAAATCATTTGGAATTATCACATAGTGTTAAATTAATCATACACATATGATTAGTTGACTGTATCATACACACATGAATAGTTGACTATCTTGACAACAAAAAAAATGGCTGATCTATGATCCAAAGTTTTCGGAGATATATGTACATTTATACAAAGAGTTGGACTTACTGATTTATACAAAGTTTTCGGAGATATATCAACATGCATGAGATTTATACAAAGAGTTGGACTTACTGATGTTCCGCTGGAATCAATGCTGGAGAGATGGCCATACAAGGGTGCTTTTGGATTGGTAAAATTCAGAGCGCTTGACCTTTTCAAAATGCAAGGGGTATCGAATCCACCAGCAAAGAATACAAACTCTATATTGGTTCGAATGTTAACAACGTGAAATGTTAACGACCCAGAGCAAGTCGATACTAGGCAATTACCATCTTCGTTTATCTGGCATTCCTTCTTTCCACATCCAAGGTACTCTGGATCATTCTTCATGTATTGTGCCTGAAACATGAACATATATAAATGTATGGTACTTATAACGTTAACTGACGATACTAACAACTATATTAGTTGGTCTTGAATTTAGACTTTACCTTAACAGGATAATGGCACAGCAGAGGAAGACTACCGAAGTCACCAGTCTGCTCGTATTCGAAAGCATCCAACGGACAACTTGACACACTGCTCATGCAATTCAACCAAAAAAAATCAGTACACAAAAAGTTTCAATTTCCATCTCCTCTATTTCAATGGCTTACTCTGCATTGGAAGGTGAAATCATAGCAACCCAGTCTGAATCCGCAGGAAGTAAGATACCACTAATTGTAACAGTAACATTCTGATCATTTGAAAGACCCGTAGTATTCGTAATATTGATTTCAAGATATGGGTTCAAATCAGGACAGTCTATCAATAACCTCCGGTTAATTATCCGAAAATCAGAAATTGCAGTGTAGCCTTGAAACTGACTAGTTGAGCTCAAATTCATAACATGACGTCTAGATGAAAAAGATGAAGTAGAAGAAGATGAAGGTGTTGGAGAAGAAAACAGGAAGAAGAATAAGAAGAAGAAAACAAACATCATGGTTGAAGCCGAAACAAGAAGCGAACGCAAAGAAGAAAGTTGTGAAGAGGATAAGAAAAGAAGTTTTTGGCGAATGGGCCTTCTACTATACAGTTTCTTCGGTGATGAAATCAGTGGTGACAGCATGTTCTCATCATTTTCGGCAAATATGGTTCCCATAATCAATCAGCTGATGATGCAAATGTGAAACACAGTTTTAAGTGTTTTAGTTAGTTATCCTAGAATTTATAACAAGAAGTTCTTTCAATACTCGAGATGATGGACTGTTCGATTGATTTTTAATGGCATATTCTGTATATGCTCAAATATTCGGAGTTACATTTGAACAAGAAGTCGCTTTACATGAAAAAATTAAAAGCTCGTACTGAAAAAGATAATACAAGTGATGATTTCACAACGTGGAGAAGTGGTATTGGGTGCAATAAAGTGGTAAGAATGAGACGTTTATGGCCACAGGAACAGTTAGGTTTGATATTAATTGAGGGAGAGAAGAGAACCTCAAATGCAAATATGTTTTATCTTGGTTGAACATATTTTGTTTTCATTTTTTATGAAATGTCTTTTTTTTTGGAAAATTGGGTTAATGGGTTTGCTGTTAGAGCGTCGGGCACCTATGATTATAGGTTGTTATTAGGAAGTGGATCATGATTCTGAGAGTAGTACATCTTTTGGCGTGGTTCTAGACCATTTACACACATGTCCATCATATATAGCAATGATATTGTATCAAATTTAAACACCACCATATGACATCATGCACCTACGTACAACCCTTGGTCCAAGGGCTATTAGAGAGTGAATCACTTTCTTATAAAACCTCGTGACAACTTTCCTTACTTAATGTGAAATTATTCAAGCAAACAATATCCCAACATTTTGCATGGGCTTGACCGACAAATGTGCATAGGGCAATGAAGACATTGAAAATTTAGTTGTTACGTTTGACAGAAATGAAAAACGTGATATCTGATGGAATTTCAAATACGTGGTTGTCAATAGATCTTCGATGGATATGGATTTTGTTAAAATGACTTGTGCTAAATCTGAAGTAGATCTGAAATTTGATCCAATCAAAGGTCCAACCCCAAACTGACATCTGATTCACACCTCTCAATTTTTATTTCTACTTTTAATTTAATTTGATAAGTTCGCTATCAATTTTTTGTAAAGAAAAGTAGATGGTTCGCAAACATCATCTTGACAACTACAAAATGAGCTGTTGTGATGTGGACTTTGATGTTATAAAACTAGGCTGGATTGTCCTAATTGAAAGATGTTGTTAGAAGTCCAGAATGAAATCCTTTATTGAGTTGTTTTCTTAGCCTAGATTAAGGCCTTATCAAGACCCAATAACATGGCCCAACTAACTTGTGGGCAAGGGCCTTATGCAAGACCAATAATCTAGGCCCAAAAAGTGGACAAGAACCTCCAAATTTTATACAATCATCAACTAGCCTTATTTATCCAACTGTTTAACATGGTTCAAGCATGAATAATGTTCAAAGCAAATGCTATTTTGCGTGTGTGTATACACTGATGATACATCAAAATAGACCGTCATCATAGTTTTATACGTGGCAGAAATCGTCTATCACGAGGATCAGGTATCCCAAAATCAGGCCAGCTCATAAATCCCAAAGACAAAACCAATCATAAAAATCCAAACATGGTCCGTCAGAAGAAATCATAACTAAGACCCAAATCCAGGTTCGAGCGAGTTCTCTCATAAAGAAGTATAGTTATATTGTGTTTGCAAACCTCTGATGGACTCTCTCATTTACCTTTTATACTGAGAGTAATTAACTCTGATGCTTAAATCAGTTCACTGTCAGAGAGAATGAACTTGGACAGAGTATAGTTATATTGTGTTTGCAAACCTCTGATGGACTCTCTCATTTACCTTTTATACTGAGAGTAATTAACTCGGTGCGTGACTTAAGCATGCAAGGCGCAATGAAGGTATATGTTTCTCGCAACGGTCTCGTCCTTCATTGAGATGCGTCCTTGGGGAGTGATTACCGCCATGACTTGTCTCTTTCGTAATGTCTCTCTTCTCTAAGGAAAGAGGCCCGTTGGGCAATGGAGTGCAGATGCAGGAGGTCTTCAAGGCAATGGAGTCGTGCTATAAAGTTTTTTGTTTGTTTTTTTTTTCTCGTTAAATTTGTTTTACATTATGGTACTTAGATGTACTTCTTGTGTTGGTTTAACTATTGGTGTTTTGGTTGTAGCCTCATGTATTCATCTATGTGCAACTCTTTCAATATAAACGCCTGTATTCAGTATTTATTGGGTTTCAGATACCAATTAATATTTTGGTAATATTCTAGCAGTTTAGATTTTTAATTTGTTTGAGCAAGGATGGATGGACACGGACACACGCATTGTATTGAACACAAGACACAGCAAATCGACAATTTCTCAAAAAATTGGACACGTCATACTATTTTTTTTTTTAATTGGTTTGCTTTCACACACGCTGTCATCGACTCTATTGATGACCATTATGATGATTTCTGTTGGTCAATCTAATTACTCACTTGAATGTCCAAAACCTGTATATACATGTGTGTGTGGGTGTGTAATGATGTAACATGTTGTGCCAAACAGCTCAAATACCACCTTATTATGCAGAGCAACCCTCCAAACTCAAAAACGAACTGATCTGAATGTACAATGGGTCAATAATTACTTACATCACACCAGAAACATTGCTATCACTTAAGATACTGATTACAAAGATTCTTACAAGTTTCAGATTTTGTAACTTCAGATTTCGGGAAGCTTCAGATTAGCAAACTTGCTGATTGCAGACAGATTTCTAGAACTTGGCTTTTCCAAACATCTTTCTTGGTGCACTGCAGGGTGTGTGTGTGTTTGTTTTTATTCGGATGCCTAAATTCCAAATTTAAATTTAGTAGCCTATTTATAAGCTCTTACACTACCAAATGGGGAGGTGGCTGATGCTGAGGTCACAGATTAACTTGGCTCATGTCGCCTGAGTTGTCTAGTATGAACTTGAGATATTTACTATTATCTTTCTTATATTTTCTCACAAAATTCAAGGATTGCTTTTTATATAGCAGAAAGAATGTTATGGTATGGGTGAAAAAAACAATGATCCTCTTAACTATAAGTCTAATTGTGAACAACACAACTCTTTTTTTAAGAAAACGCCCTCTTAATGATTTCCACATCCATTCAAATTACAAAATTATACCATATAGCTCTGCATAATCTTATACTTTACCAGGAAGAGAATTTTTATTTCTTGACTCAATGGTTCATAAATATATATTTCATAAACCCAACCCAACTGTTTCAAGCTGATCTTACATGACTTATCATTTGGTGATGCGGAAGCTATCCTCAACCTTCCCTGTATTCGAGTTCACAAGCTGAAATCATAAACAACAATGATACATGAATCAGGTTTAGATTCTTCGAAGACAATCTTATTTGATAATCATAATTTAACCAAATAGGGTATATAGATTGTGTATAAACCTCCATTGTCATGTTTTGCCTTGTGGCATGTACTCTAAAGTACCCAAATGCCTGTACCCTTGATAAGCTCCAGTTAGGACCCTGAGAGCATTCATGTTCAGTTTCATAAAAATAATTTCATCAATGAAATAAATTGTATTTAATTATAAAAATTTTAGCTTAAATTAAAGAAAAGGACTTACAATACTGGGAAAATCGTCCAATGAGAAGCCTGCCATGCCAATCACAGCATGAACTGGAGCTGTGTAATTGCTATTGTCGTACGTGTCAATCCCATCTCCACCTTTGTTAGGCATGCCCTTGCATTCATTTTGATAAACAGCACATGTTCTCTCATAGTTATGCACATGCCCCCATAGAACCAAATCAACCTAATTTAGTATCACAACATGAAGATTGCGGTTGGTATTGATTAGACAATCAAGGTTTCAAAGATAATTGAAAAAAAGAGACAATCAAAGTGGAACTACACTAAATGGGCACTTTTATAACGACCCCAACAATATCACTTTTGCGATGTAACAGTCCTTAATCCATCAAAAAACTTCAAGTCAATTAAATTCAGGCAAAATTTTGGAAAACATCACAAATAAAGTTATACAATAAATTAGATCACTATGAATAGTATCACTTGGTCAGCACAACAATGATTTTTTTTTTGGGTTCTTACAAATATTGTCAATTTGGTGTAGTGTGGGTCAATACAAAATTTGATCTAACCACGCCACACACACACAAAAGTTCACCTGGTTTTGCAGTAGCAATGGCTCTACAGCTTGAACAAAATCAGGATCCACACTTGACGAGAGAGACGAATACATTGGTCTATGTCTGAAGAATAAAAATTTTCAATGGTTAGCTCAACCTCGTAAATAATATCTCTTTCTACAGATTATAAGAATGAACAGGTTTTCTCATGCCTACCCAGTGAAAACTACCCATGGTGTAATTGATCGGTTAATGGATCCCAAGTCTTTCTTCATCCAGTTAAACTGTAAAAAAAAAAAATTGTTAGATACGAACAATAACTAACCTAATCAGAGTGAATATACTATTTTGGTTTCCCTACCTGCTCAGAGTTCACAGACCAATCATGCTCTGTCGAAATTATAGTGAAGTGTACACTTGCTAGTTCTATTGAGTACCATGGCTTATCTTTAGCAGAGGTTGGCATTGGAAAGTATGTTTCATAAGCAACCCCACATTCTCCTCCTGAGTCCGGCGTAATGTACACTGATCCTGAATCTATATAATCTCTGTCAAGACCAAAAAGGACTAGTCAAGGTGAGAACCCGGAAACCAAATTAAGTGCATTTTGGTGCTATTAATTAGGTTGTTAGAAAAGAAAGGAGATTTAAGTACCTCTCATGGTTTCCGATTGCAGTCATGTAAGATACATGAGAAGCAACCGGAGTGATAAGGTGAAGAAAGAAATCCCATTCTACTAAGAAGCCAGTAGCATAGCTTATGTCTCCGATATGAAACACAGAGTCAACATTTCCTGATGCTACTTCATCGGCCATGGCTTCAATAACAGAGAGGGATCCTGGCTATACATTCATTTAAAAGTTAATAAACATGTAGGTATATATTACAATCGAAACATTATTTGTTTTAAAACTGCCAAGTCAGGACCTGAATGTAATGCTCAACAGATTGATCATGTGGAGCCTTTCCCATATCACCATATGCAAGGAATGTGAGTTCATCTGATCCTACTGCTGGTGGCGTTTGGAATTGGATTTTTTCGCTCCAACCAACGGAATCACTGCATTATGATAATTGCTATGTTTGCTTTACTACTAACTCCGGTGCATTTGAAATACACATGCTTTGAAGTTTGAATCACTGGGTTATGATAAATTGGATCTCGTACTGATCTATTTGAATTGAATACTAACCTTCCATAGCTGTAGGAATACTTGGTTGATGGCTCAAGCCCCGTCATCACAGCTGAGTGAATATATCCGGGATCATGCCATCCAAAATCTGAAGCTGGACTTGCTAAAGAAGAACCTATGATCAATTGAAAACACAATCAATCAGTTGTTCTATTCAGGAAAAGAAACAAGTTATAAGGTCAGCCAAAAAATTTATCAACCAGTTTTACAGGGGACTTACTACACATGTCATGTTGTGTGAATGTGGTGGCTAGTGATTTCTGTGAATTGCCATCCCCATATTGAACTTGTTGAGGTGTTCCATCTCCACTCACCCATGTCAATCTCATCTACAAAACAACATCAGCATAATCTAAATATACATAAAATCCGATTAAAGTGTGTAGTTAATGAAAAACACCAATTTGCAGAAACTTGATAAACTAGAAATTGTACATGTTTATTTTAAATTTTAGTTCTACATGTTTATTTTACTGTTCCTACAGAATAAACACTCAGAATAGTTGATCATGCTTCTTCTAACCAGGAAGTATTGCCTCACCGGAATCATTGTCATCCACAAAAGGTTTTGTTTGATCATCTTCCAAACCATTTGACCCTAGTGCACCTAGTAGCTATCTCATAGATAATAGTTTGAATACGGTGAAGAAAGATAAATAAACTAGAATTTAAAATAAGAGCAATGCTTCGCTTGGTGCATACACAGATTTGGATGTACGATACATCCACAATAAGTTATCACCCAATGCACAGTAACTTACTACTAGGTATATACAAGATATTGTGTGGCCAAAGTTACCACTTACTTAATTACTAATATTGCATAAAAAGTTACTACTTACCAACCAAATTACAAAAGTCACAATTCGGAAAACCTAAATTTACCTTGATGCACCATACATCCAAAACCTTTGGATGCACAGAAGAACTTCCATATTTCATTTTTTTGGAACATAATATTGAAAGTGTTGCCATGTTCTTTTTAGTGTCCATTTGATCAAATCATTAGGGCATTTATTCTCTTCAAGGCGGATTATGTTTGAGCTGTCCTAGCATTTAAAGAGGAATGTAGCTGAATTGTATTGAATTTTGCAAAGCAGCCGTGTTTTGCAAAGCAACCGTGTCTTGGTGTCAATTCCCAAAAAGAATTGCATATTATGAATATCATCAGGGAAGCTAGGAGCTGCTGTGCAGCAAAGAGGAAGGAGCTTGAGGCCCGGCATATTTTATGGCTAGAGAAATGGCAAACTAAGGTGGGTGGTTCCTTCTCCATGATGGGTAACTAAAATGTCGATGGCTTCAGGTGTATTAGGAGGAAGAGAAGGCAGAATCAATGAAACTACCGTGGGACTAAGCTTTTCCAAATTGGTCACGTAAAAAGGTTAGATATCCAATATAGATGTCTCCCATTCTGGTTCATTACTTCATTTCGATAAGGTATGAGGTTGGCACAATTACTAATATTATATGGTATTCCATTGTCGTACTATGTTTTTTTATTTAACACTGTGACAGAAACAAAAATTCTCTTGAAAACGTAAAATGTCTTAAAGGAGTAAAGATAAGACATAGTCCATTAAGAGCAAGTGATTTTTGTAGAATCAGTTGTAATTATCACATAGTATGATATTAATGCGTCCTTGCTAAATTTGTATTTAGTAGGAACTTAAGGAAACATGATATAGACATTGTCGGAGCAATTGTTGACTAATAAAAAAACATTCCATATGAACATAATTAGTTAACTTACTGAAGTTCCGCTAGAATCAGTACTGGAGAGATGGCCATACAAAGGTGCACTCGGATTGCTAAAATTTAGAGCAATGGACCTTTCCAAAATGCAAGGTGCACCAAATCCACCACCAAAGAATACAAACTCAATATCAGTTCTAATGTTGACTACATGAAATGTCAACGACCCAGAGCACGTCGATACTACACAAACACCTGCCTCGTATTTCTTGCATTCCTTCTTTTCACATCCTAGGTAGGCTGGATCCTTGCTCATGTATTGTGCCTGAAACCACAACACGTATATCATACTATTGGAACATTCATCATTGACCACTAATTTAGTTCACTCTTGAATTTTATGTTAGATTACCTTGACTGGATAATGACATAGAAGAGGGAGGTCACTAAAATCTCCAGTTTGTTTATATTGTATGGTGCTCAATGGGCAACTTGATACACTGTCCATGCAATTCAACAACATAAAAAAGGAAGAAAACATGACCACTTGCACATAATATCTCAATTTGTTTGATTTTTTGTTTAGCTTACTCTGCACTAGAAGGTGAGATCATGGCTATCCAGTCTGATTCTGCAGGAAGTAAGACGCCACTAACCGTAACAGTAACATTTTGATCATTAGAAAGTCCTGATGAAGAACTCGAAACATTGATTCCGAGATACGGGTTTGCATCAGGACACACGATTAGTGATCTTCGGTTAATCAAACGAAAATCAGAGATAGCAGTGTAGCCATGAAATTGAGCAGTTGAACTTGAATTGTTAATGTGATGAGAGGAGAAAGAAGAAGATGATGAACAAGTAAACAACAAGAAGAACAAGAAGAAGAGAAACTTCATTGTTGAAGTGAAAATAAGGTTGCAAGTTGTGATAATTGTAAAGAGATTTGAAGAATGGGTTTTCTATAAATGTTGAAACTATTGGATACTTTGTTCGAATTTTCGTGATGAAAACAATGAGAGAACATGTACTGTTTTTTGTCAAGTTTAGCCGAAAATCCCATCATCCATCCTTTATTGATGCAATTGCAGAACATGGTTTGGTATTTCCACCATGTTTTGGTTGGTTATGGAGATCAAAGTCATAAAAGTCTTTCCCATGTAAGGTGACAGTTATTTTGTGCTATATTCTATGGTTCAAGTATTCTATATGTCATATTTTAGCGATGTGAAATTCTAGGGAGCGAGGGAGGCCCCCACGCCCACTCTCCTCGAGATGGGTGAGGGTGTGCATCTCGAGGAGGGTGGGCGGTGGGAGGCCTCCCTCGCTCCCTAGAACCTCTCTTTAGTGATACTTGAGACGAGGTAAAATCTTTTAATTATGATAAATTTACAATTTACTAGTATGCTGGCCGGCATGCTGCTTAATTGCATTAGTCTGATAAGTTGGAAGAGTTCCGGGAAATCCACCATAATAATAATAATTAATATTAAAAAGATTATATAAATTTTAAAATAAAAAAAAAATTGTGTAGGGCTACAATTTTTTCCTGAAAAAAACATATGGCACTTGAGAAAACTACAATGTGCTGCAAGAAGAAACATCGACATGTGTATGTGGAGGTGATCATGCTTGTTAACAGAACACAAATACTATTGCAAGCTTACCACAGAAGATACTTAGGTGTAGCGCCCATGGAGGACAAAATTAGAGAAAGACGTTTAACTTGGTTTGGTCATGTGCGGAGGAGACCAAGCGCGGCGCCAATTAGAAAATGTCTAGATTGGCAAGTTAATGGAGGGTGTAGACGGAGGGGACGACCGTTGAAAACTTAGATGAAGGCGGTGAATGAAGATATCATTGAGTTTGGATTAAGCGATGATATGTGGGAAGATCGCATTGCTTGGAGAACCAAAATCCATATAGCCAACCCCGAAAATCTCGGAAATGGACTTTGATGATGATGAAGCATACCACAGGCTTAGGGCAAGTTTTGGTAAAGGAGGATATATATATATAGTCCATAATGTTTATTCATTCATTATCTTCATTCATCAACATAAGAAATCTGGCAACAACTATGATAGAAGAAGCTCGGGTAGCAGAAACGAACTGCAAGGAGTTGGGAGAAAAACAGCGAAGTCAACATTTAAATGAAATTGCACCCAACTCAATTGAGGAAAATCAACAGTATGCTAGCTGCCAATAGGTCAGGTGCGAAGAAAGACCATACCAATGTTGTTGTTGATAGATTAGTCCAACACAATGTAAAAGATTTCACCAAAGAAGAATTGAATTCATGGACAGAAAAAGTCTCTCTTGCTGAGATTGAAAGTGCCTTAATGATGATATATGAATACGATAAGGAAAATGAAGTTCTCTTGACAACTCAAGAAGCGATTGCGAAACGTGGCAGGGATGCAGTGATAGCAGAATGCATGTGGGTAAAAGATGCATTGGAAGAGGTCAAGAACTGCACAGACAGTAAGGAAATTGTCAAGCTTCTGAAGAAGAGCATGAGTCAGACCTCTTTAGTGATGATGTGATTATAGAATCGGTTGCAAAGAAGTTTTCTAATGCATACACCAAAGACTTTAGCCTCTGCCTCCGAAGATCCAATAGACCTTTGAAAGCAAATAAACAGTACAAATGATGATTTTGTCTATAGTTTAGGCTTGTGTTGGTGAATACTGAATAGTCTCTCTTGTGAGAGTTTGTTCATGTATTTCCTCGTGTACATTGTATATGAGGATAGCACAGGGAAGGTCTATAATAGATTGTAATCCAATTTATTTTATTTAGATTTGGGGATCTTAAATAACTCCTGCTCGTTTTCCAAAACAAAAAGTCAGTGTCTAACGAGTACAATTGGACGAGCAAGAGGCCCAAGAACGTAGACATATTATAGGGGGCATTTGGGCTTGGTTTATTGTACTTCAAATGGGCATCTCGAAATTTATCAAAGTTAAGACTAGTGGGATTATCAGGTGTAGGCCTAATTCTCGACTCAGTATCAGCAGTGCACTCTTGGTCTTGAAAGTCTATTCCATGGGTGCTGGTGATCCACACGTCTCACACCTGTCGAAATCAAGGAGTTAAATTCCATCTCCAAGATATATACAATGTTTATAAAACAATATAAAATGAAGGTGTTTGAGAAAATATCTCTAAGAATAGTAAAATAATTTTATTATCCGAGCCAAATTTCACATTTTTTCCAACGTTGACACATGGTTACTGGTCTCTATTTTCTACCATCATGAATAGAAAGAAAGTCCATCTTTTGGAGGGTTTTTTCTTTTGGAAAAGAAGCATAGTTTAACCCTTAACCTTTATATTAATTGATGCAATCATTTTTCGTTTTCTACTTTAATCTGGTTCCTGCTGACCTTTTGACCTGCACAAGTAGCACACGTGAGCCACAAACCATCGTTGTGGTGGCCGATGACACTCCGATGCTAAAATCAAACAGGGTTCTGAAGAAGGTGCAATGCTGTAACAGAGAATTTGTAGTGTACCTTAGCTTATCAACCTCATGTCTTATTTATAGTGCAAGAAATCCTGATTTAACCAGGCCATCGTAGGCATAAATTAGGGAGGAGATCTTCGTGTATCTAATTAGGAGTCGTGTTGTAGGAGGAAAATTCTCTATTAGCTCTGTGCTCCTAGATACGCGGGAGATAATTCACAATCCAAAAGCATTCCGTAGAAGGGAGTTTCCCTGTGTGGAAGATACTCTAGTGTTTGCTTCATACTTGGGAGCAAATAGCAGTTTGTAGTAGGGGTGGGCATCCCATCCCGTGATCCCGATCCCGTCCCGTCCCGATTTTTCTGGGTCTTAATGGGATTGAATAATTTCATCCAGATCCCGTCCCGATCTAGAATGGGATGGATGAAGATTTTCAATCCCACCAATCCCGTCCCGTCCCGAGCTAATTTTTTAATATTTTTATTTATTTATTTATTTTTATTCATATAAACTTACATATGACTGACAAAAACTCATGGTGTTTGCAGTGGTAACAAAAATGTTACTTCAAGAAATAAATATTCATTAAGCAATAAAAAGATAGCAGACTGTTGCTTGGATTCCCAATAAAAGTGGCTCCAATTATTTAACTTCCAAATATTGATAATACCCAGGTGAAGATGAAAAATAACAATTAACTGAGTAATACATATTCAGAAGGGAACATTCAGGGGCGGAGCCAAGAATTTGAGATGCCCCAGGCTGTAAAAATAATTTTTTTAATTACAATATATGTATTGATGGTAAACCATTATGAATATGTTAGAGCATCATCAATAGGTCTATATTTCTTCCCTAACAAAAGATGAAATGTCATTTTGTCAAGGAACCATGAATTTTGTTTCCCACAGTAATGAAATTGTAAAATCAGTTGGGAGGCCATCACAGTGACACAATACTCTTAGACTAGTGGGTCTCATTTATCATGTCATTTTCTAAAAGTCACCCCACTTGACTTCATTATTAGGGGATTTAGTGGCTACCCTTATATTTGCATGTCACATCTATATCTAATTATAAGAAAGTTATTTTTCACGCTCTTATATGATCATAATTTTCGCAGCAGTCACAGGCAGCACGCTGACCCCGTCCCATCCCGAACCCGTTTGGGATGGGACGAGGTCGGGATGGGGTTTTTCCCATCCCATCCCGTCCCGATCCCGTATGAACGGGATAGGATAGGAATGGGTATATCTCGTCCCATCCCGTCCCGTGCCCACCCCTAGTTTGTAGTTGCCCGTCTGAAGCAGATCCTCCAGATACTTGCCTATGAAGGGCTCACGGGTATTGAGGATAGTTGTGAGACATGGGCCTAACGTGCTGTGAGAGTTTGGGTTTGCCTGACAGACTGAATTGATCGAGCTTAGAACCACTTGGGCTTGCTCAGTGTTGGGCTGATGTTGGGGCCTGTATTTCCTCGAGATTATCACGACATGTGTACGGCTCAGAGGTGTGACCCTTTTTATGTATCATCAGCTACCCTCCCCCCCCCCCCCCCCTCCGAGTTAGTGGGGCATTAAGTCGGTCCACTGACTCTTTGAAAAGATTATTGTACGCGATTGTTGCAGGTTAGTGTTTAACCAATAGATACCGTTGTTGGTCAGACTTCTCCAGTAGTAACTCATTACGTGTTGGCGGACTAGTACTGCCTTCTGCTCTTTATTCATTTTGCGAAGCGGATTAGGCTTTGGACACCATAACCCGTCGTCATCAGTCGCGAACTGATTGATCTTACCTAGCAAGTTCGGCGATCATTGTCTGTAATGAGAGTAATGATCCATTGGTGGGTCATCGTCATCAGTGGACTAGCACTGACTGGACTCCCACTTCCTCTATCATCGTGATCCGCGCAAAGTGGATTAGGATTTGGGCACCAGAAGTCGTCGTCATTAGTCGCGAACCGACTGAGCTTACCCGACAAGTTTGACGATCATTGTCTGTGTTGAGAGTAAGGATCCTTTGGCAAATCGTCGTCATCAGCAGACCAGCGCTGACTAGACTCCCACTTCCTCTGCTATCATGATCCGCGCGAAATGGATTAGGCTTTGGGCACCAGAAACTGTCGTCATCAATCGCGAACTGACTGAGTTTACTTGGCAAGTTCGGCGATCATTGTCTGTATTGAGAGCAATGATCCCTTGGAGAGTCGTCATCATCAGCGGACTGATGCTGACTAGACTCTCACTTCTTCCGTCGTTGAGATCCACGTGAAGAGGATTAGGCTTTGTGCACCAGAAGTAGTCGCGATCTAACTGAGCTTATCTGACAAGTTCAGCGATCATTGTTTGTATTGAGAGCACTGATTCTTTGGTGATTCGTCATCATCAGTGGACCAGCGCTGACTAGACTCCCACTTCTTCCGCCGTCGTGATCCGTGCGAAGCGAATTATGCTTTGGGAACCAGAAGTTGTCGTCATCAGTCACGAACTGACTGAGCTTACCTGGAAAGTTCAACGATCATTGTCTATATTGAGAGCAATGATCCCTTGGCAAGTCATCGTCATCAATGGATCAGCGCTGACAAGACTCACACTTCCTCCACCGTCGTGATCTGCGCGAAGCGTATTAGGCTTTGGGCTGATATTCAAGTCTGGTCATAGCCGGGCTGGTGGAGGGTTATAACGGACAGAAGAAGAAATTTTGGTAAGAGCAAAATATTTTATTGATAATATTTTTTTAAATGTTCTTCATTCCATGGTTGTTAAGGCCAATCACCGTCGGCGTCTTCCAGCCAGTATGTTCACATTCTGTTGACTTTGGCAACTCTATAAAGCCCTTCCCAATTCGGATTTAGCTTTTTCGCTCCGATTTCTTTGGTGTTTTGTTGGGTCTTCTTGAGTACCCAGTCTCACACCTTGAATTCACGTGGCTTGACCTTCTTGCTGTAGTATTGCGCCATCCATTGTTGGTAGGCGGCTATCTTAGCGGATGTTAGATCCCATTTTTTGTCGAGAAGGTCTAACCCACGTGCAAGGCTTCGTCGTTGCCGTCTGGTCTGAACTCTTCTATCTGGAAGGTTGGCAACTCGAATTCCACTGGAACCATAACTTCTGACCCGTATGCTAAGGCGAAGGGTGTCTCTCCGGCAGTGATTCTTTTAGTTGTTCGATATGCCTAGAGTATTCCTGGTAGCTCTGGAACCCATTTTCCTTTTGCTGCATCAAGTTTTCTTTTGATGGCTTCTAGGAAATTCCTGTTGGTAACTTTTGTTTGGCTGTTGGCCTGAGGGTGTCCTGCTAAGGAGAAGTGGTGCTTGACTCTCAGACTTTTGCACAGTTTGTTAACCTTGCTACCTTCAAACTGGGTTCTATTGTCATTGACCAATGTTCTGGGGATGCCAAATCTAAAGACGATGATGGCTCATATGAATTTTTCGATTTGGACCTGCCCTATTCTGGATAGGGGCTTGGCCTCGACCCACTTGGTGAAGTAGTCGACGGCGACAAGGAGGAATTTTTTACCAGCCGACACCGGAAGCGGCCCGACGATGTCCATTCCCCATTGTGCTAATGGCCATGGACTAGTCATTGGGGTTAGTGGTTGTGCTTGCATATGGGTGTTTGGTGCGAACCTCTGGCACTTGTTTCACTTGCGAACAATGTCTTTGGCGTCTCCCTGGATGGTCGGCCAGTAATATTCTAGAGTCATGGCCTTATGGGCGAGGGTTCTCCCGCCTGGGTGATTTCTGCATATACCGAAATGTGGATGGTGCCCAAGACTTGGTTTGCCTCTGAAGGCGATAGTCATCGAAGCAAGTGCATGTTAGTGACCTCCTGCATAACTTGTCATTCAGGAGAGTGTACCTTGCGGCCCTGTTTTTAAGTCTTCGTGCTTCGACCATCTCGGTTGGTAGGGCTATGGTCGCTATATGTTCTAGTATTGAAGTCATCCAATTTGGTTGTGCTTTCGATGCGCAAATATCTTTGTGTTTTTTCTCGTCGAGGCTTGATTTCTCTTGATATTCAATGAGGCTGCTGGAGACTTCCTTAGAAGCCGAGGCTTCTTTTGCTAACTCCTCAGCTCTTTGGTTGTCGTCTCAGGGGCCCTATATGAGCTGACAGCTTTTGAATCTGTCCATTATGCCAAGTACCTTGTTGTGGTAGGCTATCATGCGGGGGTTTTTGCTATTGAAATATCTTTTGACCTAGTTGACTACCAGTCCTGAGCCACTGTACACAGTTAGGTGATTTATGATGATCCCTAAAACTAGCTTTAGGCCAGACAAGAGTGCTTCGTATTCGGCCTCATTATTTGAAGCAAGAAAGACAAACCTGACTGCCTTTTCGAGGGTGATGCCGCTGGAGGAGCAGAGTGTGATCCTTTCTCCGCTTGCCTTATCGATTGGGGATCCATCTCAGCGCAGGGTCCATGTTTAGAGATCTGATTTCGAGTGTTGGTAGTATATCTTCGGCTCTTCTCTCCCAATAAATTTAGCGATGAAATCTGCGAGTGACTGGGCTTTGATGGCGGTTCTTGGCACGTAGTTTATGTCGAACTGCCCGAGTTCTACTGACCACTTCACCATCCTGCCAGATAGCTCTAGTTTATGTAATATCGAGCGAAGTAGATGTTTGGTTAGGACTGTTATAGAGTGAGCCTGAAAATAAGGCCTCAATTTTCTAGAGGATACGACCAGTGCCAGAGCCAACTTTTTCAGGTCTTGGTAGTGTGCTTCCACCTCCAGGAAGGTTTTGCTGGTGTAGTACACTGGCCTCTAGGTTCCTTGGTTGTTTTGTACAAGGGCCGAACTGACAACATGTTTTGAAACAGATAGGTACAAGTATAGTGTTTTACCTATTGCAGGCTTTGAGAGTAGTTCTGGACTTCCCATGTATGCTTTCAGGTTCTAAAAGGCTTGTTCGTATTTGTCGTTCCATGAAAACCCTTTGCTACCCTCCCAGTCAGGCTCCAAACATCTCTGATATTGGTTGGAGATTTCATGTCGAGAAGGGCCTAAATCTGTTTAAAATCGACCTCAATTCCCCTTTTGTTTGCTATATAGCCTAAGAACTTCCCATACTTGACTTCGAATGTGCACTTTTGTGGGTTGAGTTTCATCTGGTATTTCCTCAGTTGGTCAAATGATTCGGAAAGATCTCGTACGTGGTCATGGCTGCGAATGCTTTTGACCAGCATGTCGTCGATGTACACTTCCATATTTCTATCGATTTGCTATTTGAACATACATGGGTTACTTCAGTGCCGTAGCGCCTGGTATTCGGTTGACCAATCGTCTGTAAGTAGCTCCAGAATTTTCAGGCCGAAAGGCATTACCATATAGTAGTATATTCCTTTTTCCGTCACGAGAGGGGTTTTCTTTTGATCTGGGAGTGCGTCAGTATTTGATTGTAGCCTGAATAGGCATCCATAAAATTGAGTACGTCGTGTCACAAAGTGGCGTCTACGATCTGATCTATGCGGGGGTGTGGGAAGTTGTCATTTGGGCAGGCTTTGTTGAGGCCAGTGTAGTCTATGCACACTCTCTACTTCCCATTTTTCTTTTTTACCAGAACGGTGTTTGCCAGCCAGTCGGGGTATCGCGCTTCCTTTATCATGTCTGCGTCGAGTAAACGATGTACTTCCTCATTTTTTATCACGTTTCTTTCAGGCGCCATGAGCATTTTGTTTTGTCTGGTGATTTTTTTTAGGGGTCAACTTCGAGGCGATGGATGATTATCGACGAATCGATCCCTACTAGATCGCGCATGGTCCAGGCGAAGATGTCCTAGTTGCACTGTAGCAGCTCCGTAAGTTGTTCTGGCGGGAACCGATTTGAATGGCTTTGTTGTTCTGAGGGCTGTCAGGGTAGGTCGTAATGGTCTCGACCTCTAGTTGTCCAGCATTGGGTCGGCTTCGAGGGCTTACTGGTGCCTCGTCACCTGATGCCGACCATTTTTCCTCGATGCTTCGGGTTGATCAGAAGGTAGTCTTGGTCGTTGGATTGACGACTTGTTGAGGATGGCTTGGTAGCAAAGTTGTAATGCATTGGCATTATCTGGCCACCGACTGATCCCCTCTTAATGTACCGATCGTTTGATTCATTGGGTACTTGACGCACTGGTACAAGGTGGAAACCGCTGCTCCCATCTTGTGTATCCAGGGTCTTCCCAGAACTTCATTGTACGCCGAAGGCGTGTTGATTACTACAAACTCTTGAAACATAGTTTTATGAGTTGGTTGTTCTCCCGGGGTTACTTTCAACTGTATCCTTCCCACGGGGAATCGTTTTTCGCTACTAAAGTCGATCATTGGACGATCCTCAAGACTCAATGCATGTTGCTTCATTTAGCTGAATGTTGCGGAGCGTACAAAGGAAAAGGACGTTCATCAAGCTCCCGGTATCAACCTGGGACCTTCTTACCTCCCAACCTACTAGGGAAATTTTCACCACCAGGGCATCTTCATGTGGGAGTTGTATGCCCTAGATACCCTTCTCCGTAAATACCAGCGGCGCAGATGGACCTCGCCTCTCACCGTGTTGTGTCGGTTGTTCGCCACGTATCGCTTGGATCCTCATACCTCGTATAGCCCTTTTTTTGGACTTGTTGGATAGTTCAGACTCTGAATGTGCTCCGTGAAGTACATGTATTTTGTTGCTCGATGGCTCACTGGGTTCGGTTCTTCTTTGTTCTGCTCTCATGGTGATGAAATTTCTTGCTTGCTTTGTCCGGTCTATCATGTTCGCCAGAGGGTCTAGCGTCATAAATTTGTAAAACTTTTCCCTTCGCAATCCGTTAATAAAGACCAAAACAGTCGTTGCACGTGCAGACGATGGTTAACCCACTGTTAAAGCGGGTTAGATACGTCTCTAGTGTCTTGTCAGGCCTTTGTTTCATTGATGTGAGCTCTCTCACTGTTGACAGAGCGTGGTGCACGAAAAGAAATTGTTCATCCGATTCGAGGTTCGGCAGTGCTATCGTCGGCGCAGGGTCGTGAGTTGGATGCACGGGCATGACAGGAACTGCTGAAAGAGGCAGCATAGGGACGACCTGAGCGTTAGACACGTCCCCTGGTTCCTCGTTGCTACGTGACCTGATTGTCATCATCTCTCTGTGTTATGAAAGGAGATGATGCTTAGTATAAAGTTACAAGCTATGTCATCCCCACGGACGACTCCAAACTGATGCATTCGTTTTTCGCTTTCTGCTCTGATCTGGTTCCTGCTGACTTGTTGACCTACACAAGTAGCACACATGAGCCAAAGACCACCGTTGTGGTGGCCGATGGCACTCCGATGCTAAAGTCAGATAGGGCTTTGAGGAAGGTGTAATGTTGTAACAAAGAATTTGTAGCGTACCTTAGCTTACCAACCTCATGTCTTATTTATAGTGCAAGGACTCATGCTTTAACCAGACCATCGTAGGCGTAGATTAGGGTGGAGATCTTCGTGGAAATCCCTCTTTAATTACGAGTCGTGTTGTAGGAGGAAAGTTCCCTATTAGCTCTGCGCTCCTAGATATGCTGGAGATAATTTTCAATCTAATAGCATTCCGTAGAAAGGAGTTTCTTTGTGTAGAAGATACCCTGGTGTTTGCTTCCTAGTTAGGAGCAAAGAGCAGTTGTAGTTGCCCGTCCGAAGCAGATCCTCGAGATACTTTCCTATGAAGGGCTCACGGGTATTGAGGATGGTTGTGAGATGTGTGGGCCTAACGTGCTGTAAGAGTCTGTGTCCGTCTGGTGGACTGAGTTGAGTGGGATTAGAACCGCTTGGGCCTGTTCAGTGTTGGACTTATGCTGGAGCTCGCATTTCCTCGAGATTATCACGACGCGTGCATGACTCAGGGGTGTAACCATTTTTATGTATCATCATTAATAATTAAAATTCAAGAACAACATCTCTTCAGAGAGAGAAACATCACTATAAAGTTTTACACACCTCATGAATTAAACCTTAATTGTTAAAGTTTTACTATAAGGTAAGTTAAACCTTTGGAGGCTTGGTTTGGCAAGGAAGACATATTTGCATTCTTCATCTTCTTCCTTCCGCCTTCTTTAGAGTATTGCGATCAACAGGTAAGTCTTCTGAATTGATACATAATCGAAATCATGGGGCTCATTAACAATTATTAGATTGTTGAGATTTGCCCATGCAACCAAAGTACAAAAACAGAGTGGAGGAAGTGATTGCTTCTTGATGATTTTCAAATTGCATGATAATACATGTTTTTCATTTTGTATGATAGATAATAGTTAATTACCATACCAGGATGTGGGGTAGCATCCCTTGGAGTGTCGAAACCCTTGTATTTGCATGGCTTGCAATACACAACACCTTGAATGCCCATATGTGTTTGAGAACATTAAGAGGTTCCATGAAGAGTAGAAGAGCAACAACAAAGCCCATGGACAAATATCACAGAAACAGAAGCCATTGTTACTTCTTAATTCTCTTAACAGCTGATTGATAGAATTAATTGTTGGGGTTTTGAAGAAGATGGTATGAGAGATGATAAGTTTAAGAGTGTGTTGAAGTTTTTAGTCATCTGTTGTTATGCACAAGTGTTGCATAGCTTCACATGCAGAGAGGCAAGTAGCTAGATTTTTGAATTTTGCACAGCTTCATGGTGCTTATTGAAGATTTTGTTTGTGCTCATTCATTTTATTTATAATCCTTATTAGTACAAGAAAGTTTAGTCCCCACATTGACAAGGAATAACTAACATTTTAAACCTTGTCAACATAATGACTGTGTTCGTCTGCTGAAATTTCACAACATTTCTGTAATAAAGAAGCACTTACTTCGAATGGAGTTTCGTACGTCTAATTTAATTTCCAATAGCGTGAATAGTTACGTTTAATTTGCTTTTGTGTTAGAAAATGCTGGACTCCCTACTTTTTTTAATGTCAGGATAGGAATTCTATCTGATATGGCATATCATTTCGAAGTTGATGATTTATCTGGTGTTAGGAGGACTCCACATTTCTTTTTTGAATTCTACGTAGATGGAAATATATGTACATATAACTGGGGAAACAAAAAATAGCGTTTTCAAGTTTCCTGGTTGCATTGCCCCTCAAACTCGTTTAGCAAACTTAAACAGACACAATGGCATTTTAGTTCGTAAAGTTATGAAGATGACGCTCGGCTCTTTATTGATGAGGGTACGTGAGCCAAAAATATTGTAATTCAAGATCTTGGAAAGATGTTGTGTGCATTGTAGTTATGTTATGTGTCACGCTCCGACCCGCCACGGGAATCGTAGCGTGCCGATGCGTGAACTAACTCGTAATACAGGCGGATCGTAACCGGTCACAACATCATAATATAACACATTCTTGATACGAGAATCAAACGGAAATAAAAACTACGATAAAATTTGAACAAAATAAGTATATTTGATTCGCCCCGCCAGAATCATAGCGACAAAACCAATGTACAAATATTTAGTATAACAATATAGTACACTTGATAACACAGAGGAAGCAAAACATACCCGTACAGGGTGGACACGATCAAACAGCACAAAACGCGCCTACAGCTGAAAACTAGGCCTAAGCGCCACGATCAGCAGGAGCGCCAACACTGTCTGTACTCCAATAGAATCACACCCCTTGCGGGGTCAGCAAAACACAAAGCTAGCTGGTGCGAACGAACTAAATACAAATAACAGAATAATATACAAAGAAAATTTATGCCACACAACAATGGATAAGTAACAAGTTCTAAATCACACCGTGTCTCTAAGGATAATATTTCTAAGTTCAAGCAACAACACAAGCATTTCAGATTCAACAATAACTACAAGTTTACGAGATATGCCGATCATTACACGTGATTCAAACATGGTAAATATCAAGCGATGAAAATAAAGACAATCTTATAATTCTTCATAGTCTCCTAGGTATAGCAATCAAGTCGAAACCAAAAATCCTGTAAAATTCTGTATAAGTGTCTCATATCGTAGGTATCCGCATACCCTACGAATGTCTCACCCAGACACATCCCACAATGTGCACCAGTACCACTTCGGGCTTGTTTGTATCCTAATGGGGTGTCATCTGTCAGGATACAAACTCAAACATCCCGAATGACTGGCCTAACACGGCCAACCTAACACAATCAAACTCAAGTGCGCTGGGAGGGAAAGCGAGTAATCTCCAAAGCATGTCCTCCGGGACCCGTCCTACTGCACTCTCTAGTGGCAAGTGCGTGCGGGAGCTCACCGCACCTCAGCAAGCTTGCCACATGCAATAACGTCCTCAATGTCAGGTGCAAGTCATCTTAAGCATCGGCACAATAGACATTATAGCGGGGTAAAGACACTTACACTAACATCCACATGCACAAATGACGAGTCTGTACATAATCAAAGGTAACAGCCGTACAATCATAATCAATTCGGCAATTTTTCTAAAACCACGACTATGCCAGGGTCCCAACATGACCCAATTCACTACGATAAATTTATTTGAGTCGATTATCATACATGCTCAAGACTCGGCAATCCACGGTAAAACATGACATACTATGCAAACTCGAAAACGAAGCATACAAGTCCAATGTCATTACGCCAAAGCCTAATCACACCAAAATTCATCTACTATTCAATTTCATTCAAGTATATCATTCTTTCAGAAAACCCAATACGTAATTCATTCACAAATAACCAACACAATCATCGAAATATCTAAAAACCCCAAATTTCAAATTTGGATTCAATTATACACAATCGACGGTATGATGTAAAACTTAAATTCAGGATTTCAAATAATTATTTCTCAAAATAAATATTATACTTCCAATCACCTGAGCGGAATGGGTCTTCAGAACCCAATTCCTACTGGTCGAAGCTCCTAACTCGCAAAATAACGAATGCGGGACCACATAAATTTTTAAAACTGCAAGGCGGACTCAAAGGTGAGCAAACTAACCGAAAACTGAAAAAATAAATAAATTACAAGTGGCGCGTGACTGAAAGAAAAACTTACAGGCAATTAAAATCTGGCAACACCCCGACGAAACCCAAAGTTTGGCGAAAACTCATCGAAACCCTCCCTACTCCGGTCTGATCGCTTCCAAACCGCACAACAGGCCGAAAATAGGTTTAAGAACACTCGGAGTCACGAAAGTGTGGTTCACCCACGCACCCAAAGTCCGGATTCACGCCGAAGAACCTTCCTAACAGACATGCACCCTGATTTTTTGAAAAATCCGGCTAACACCAAAATCACCCTTGCATGTGGGGTCTAAGGGCTCCAAATGACACCACAAAGGTCCCTCAACGACTGATCATAGCTACAAAATCCGATCAAACAACCCACCACATCAAACCTAAATATGAAAACTGTTTTTTTTTTTTTTTTGCAAAAAACCAAAAGAGAAACAAAGAGGGGAAGAAATGAGGAACAAGGAAAAGATTCCGCGAAGGAATAGCTCGAACGAAATCCGGCGAAATCAAATTCTGCAAGGGAAATGCGCTCTATGTGAATAAAGAAAGAAAGAAAAAAAAAAAAAAAAAAAAAAAAAAAAAAAAAAAAAAAAAAAGGGGAGGGGGTTGTCTCTTAAAGGGTGGGTGGCTATGTGCCCCCACCGTATTAACTGAGCACACCCCTCTCAAGCAATTTTTTTTTTTTTTTTAAACAGATATTACATTATGCATCTTGACTATGCTATTAAACAAATTTTGTTAAGTATGATTACGCATGCATGATAGCTAGTGAGACTCTAGCTACCCAGATTTTGTGCTAACCAGCTTTTGTGCTGGCCATCAGGATCAGCGTTTAAAGTGCAAAAAACAGGCCCTGATGGTCATATTTAGGTGGTGGTCAATAAAAAAAAGCTACAAAATAGATAAAGAAATAAATACATGAAATTTCTTTTTCCCATGGACCAATGTAGTTTATACGATCCGTGAAAAGTATACAATGTAGACTATATTGGGTAATTAACCCGTCAGTGGATACTTCACTTACACTTGAGTTTTTCTGCCCCATCCCGTCACTACAAGTCTCAGGGTGCTAATATCAGTACATGGAACCTGAACATGGTACTGATGGAGTCATCAAAAGCAAAATAACAAAATAATGATTATTATAATTTTAATTAAAAATTATTTCATAGGCAGGTTTTGGAACTCCATAAATACTTGCCATATATCAAGATGCGGTGGACCAAGTTGTAGTCAAATACTTCAAGTACTGAGTCATTCTCAAGTGATCAGTTTCAAAAGATTGGTGGCTTTTGCTAGTTGTGCAAAGTTCCAAAGCTACTTGTCTCTCTGCATGTCAAGCCATGCACCACATGTACATCACAACACTTTTGCTACTCTTTATAAACACTTTAGTTACTCTTTATAAACTAGCTCATTCTGATCACCTTACCTTAAACAAAAGCTCAAACCTTTTGCACCTTGATCAATTTCAGGGAGGAAGCAATGTCTTCCATATCAATATTGTTCTTCAAGTGTCTAGTTTTTCTCTTTCTTTTGTTGGGTCCTTCTGTAGGCCAAGGCCTGCAGGCACCTGGGATGGCACCACAACCGTTTGCTGATCAACCCATTGCTGATCAGGGTATGGCACCACAGTCGTTTGCTAATCAACGGGCTGCTGATCAGGGTCAGGCACCACAGCCGTTTGCTGATCAACCCACTGCTGATCAGGGTCAGGCACCACAGCCATTTGCTGATCAACCGGCTGCTGATCAGGGTCAGGCACCACAGCCGTTTGCTGATCAACCGGCTGCTGATCAGGGTCAGGCACCGGCACAGGTGGAACCACCTGCTGTTCAACCTGCACCGAGTAACAATCTTCCACCGAGAACTTTTGTAGCGGTGCAAGGTGCTGTTTATTGCAAACCCTGCCAGTATCAGGGATTTGAAACTCTTTTGGGAGCTTCACCCCTTCCTGGTAAGTTGAACTGAAGCTAGCTTGTTATGTTCATCAACTTTCTGTACCATTTCATTTTGTATACATTTTTTTGTCTGTTTGTTATTTAGGTGCAATTGTGAGCTTAGTATGCAGCAACACCAAATACCCTGTAACTCAATCTGCCAAAACAGACAAGAATGGGTACTTCTTCCTGCAAGCACCAAAGTCAGTCACAAACTATGGAGCTCACAAGTGCAGGGTGTTCTTAGTCTCATCGCCTTCAACTGCATGTGAACAGCACACGAATATACACTCTGGACACAATGGGGCTGTTTTACGATACGAGAAGGGACCAGATCATCCTACCAATCCATTTACTGTCTACACTGTTGGGCCTTTTGCGTTTGAACCTATTCCTGCTGATTGTTGACGTCCTTGATCACGAAGACCTCATCTATATCTATATGTATATGATAATAAGTGAATAAATTGTAGGATGGATGCCATCGTGCGTCTTCTTTCGTTACTTTTTTTGAAGAAGGCAATAACTCCAGAGTTAATTAATTAGAAAATTATTTTTTTGAAAATTAAGCAGGGGTTTATTTAGAATTCCCTAACCTTTAAAATAAATTGAAGATGATAGGATTTTTTATTTCTGCTGGGCGTGCACTTCTGTTTTTGTTAGCTAGTTCCTTCATGGAATAGGTTGGAGGCCAGCTTGGCGGGAAAATGTGTAACACCCCTACTTTTCAAATAACAATAAATAATTTATGTTTCTAAAATTCAATTGAAATGGTGTTATAAAATCTTCTTTTGTTTGACAACTAGTATTTTTCGAAATTCAGTTAACTTTCTTACCTTCCGAATCTCGGGACGAGATTCCATTTAACGTGTGTATAATGTAACACCCCTAAATTTCATAAAGATAATTTATTTTATTTATTATTTTATTTTTAATTAAATAAAATATGGGTACATTTAATTGAATGTGAATTTTGAAATTAGGGTTTTGTTTGGTGAGTTAAAGGGCGGGTGCTCTCAGAATGTTAGTGGGGGCAAATAACCACCCACCCTATAAAGGGGAAGAAAACCTATTTTCTTTTCTTTTTCCTCTTTTTCTCCTTCTCCTTTCCTTCCTTGTGTTTTTTTTCTTCTCAATGGTGGCGATGGGGCTGTGTGTGATTGCGAAGGGCTGATGGTGATAGTCTGTGGGGTTGGCTGGATTGCGAGGAGCATGGCTGTGATCAGGCGGAGTTGGTGGTGGAGAAGAGCCGGGCGAAACAGTGGAGGCTTACTGGGGTTGTGGCTCTATCAGATTTTGGATTGAAGGCCATACCCGAGGAAGTTTGGGCGTGTGGATCATCTGTGAGAGTGTTGGTTCTGAGCAAAAAACTCGATCAATGAGATACCAGTTGAAATCAGACTCGGCAAGGGGTATCTGAAAGGAGAGTGATTCGTTCGCGGTATCTTGCAGTCAAGAATCTCATTAATGATAAAAGAGAAGAACTCACCAGAAGCTCTTCTTTCAAAGCCATCTCTCTCTATATATAAAATTGTCTCTCGTTCTCCTTTAGTGACGAAGTTTGTATTTTTAATCAACTTTTCGTTCTAAGTCCTCCTTTTCAAACTCGTTCTTCAGCAGTTGTTTTGGGTTTGGAAGTTGAAGGGGTTCTCTATTGTGGTGGTGGAGAAGTGTTGAGATGGTTGGGGAGGAGAGTTTGAAGACTCGGGATTTGGACTCTTGCTTTCAGCAGCTGATGGTGCTTAGGGGTGGTGGAGAAAAAAAAATGGGGAGTGGGCCAATTATGACTGAGTGGAAGGACCTTCCAATGGAGCTTCTGTTGAGGATTGCGTCACTTGTTGATGATAGGACTGTGATTATGGCTTCTGGGGTTTGTACTGGATGGAGGGATGCTATCTGCTTGGGATTTTCTCATCTATCCCTCTCATGGTGCAAGAACAATATGAACAATCTTGTGCTATCACTTGCCCCAAAGTTCACAAAATTTCAGTCTCTGTCCTTGCGACAAATTACACCTAAGCTAGAGGCTGCTGAACAACATTTGGACTGGGTCGTGGATAACAATCAAATTGCTTGGGGAGATTTAAGGAGTTCTATCTGTTTGCAACTAGTGCTACTGTATTGGCTAACATCATCTTCTTGTTATTGAACAAAGTTAAACAGACTTCCTCAAGATAGCAGGACAACAGTGGACCAGTATTGCAAACACCAATAGTTGGATTGTGGTTGATAGTGATGTAATCGAAAATTGGAAATCAATACTTAGTTGACTCTGCTTCACTTGCTGCAATATGATGTCTCATAGAATGGGGAGACTAAAAAGAAAAAAAAATGGGATTTGCTTGAACATGAGGAGAATAATGGTGGATTTATGTCAGGATGATGGGACGATAGCGTTGGCTACGCAATCCTTTGCTATTTGCAATTTCTGTGAGTTTTCTTCATTCTTTCCCTTTTTCTGTGAGTTTCTTCATTTCTTTCTCTTCTACTTTGAGTCCTTCTTTTCTATCAGTTTGCTTATGCTGTGTTACTTGTTTCTTGTTCCACTTGTGGTCTTTTGATGAGTAGAGTATATATTAAATAGTATTTTTTTTTAGATAATCTGTTGGATTGTCTGATTTGTTGATTGGGTGGCTGGTTCATGTTGTTCTTGAAAATAGAATATTCTCAATTTACAAAATAGAATGGGTTTTACCTGTGAGAATGGGTTTGCTTTCTTTGTGCATTTTGTTTGTGTTTCTTTGCAATGTTTGTGTTTGAATTCTGTGATGAGTTAAAAATGGTTTTGGAATGTGCAACATCGAATAGAGTGTTTGTATTAGAGATGGGTTACGAAGGGTTGCCCTTGACATGAGTCAATACTTGATGAATCTATCGATGATCATAAATTTGTTGTAAGTCATTGGATAAACTTTGGCAAATAGTCACAATGCAGTGTTCTTGCGTAATCAAGGACCTGTCAATCTTTTGTAAGTTTTGTTGGTGAACAAGTAATTTAGTACAAGAATAGGAGTGGGACAGAGAGGAGGATTACGCCTTGTTTTTAAGCTAAAACTCTATTTTACTATTGTTATTAATTTATGATCAATATTATAGTGTAGTTCATTGTCATCATGTCGCAAGGTCATGGTAAGTGGTTAGATCTTCTAATGGCTACTACTAAAGTGGGGCTAGTTTTCTATTGTACAATTACTTCTTAGTAGGACTTGATTATGATGTGAGACAATCTCCCACATTTTGTCGAGTATTTGGGTATATTGAATGTCGTTTCTTATTAAGGCACTGTAAGCTAAGTTAGCTCACACCGAAATCAGTGTTTAAGAAAGGCTATTAGATATGGATTTGTTTGGCTTGGTGAAACTACAGTTAGTAGCTCGTAACTATGTTTTTTTATATGCTAAGTTAATAGTGATGCTTGAGATGTGAATGGTTACTGAATATTAATGCATTGTGATTAATGTGGAGATTGGTATTATCATGCATGTTGACTTGTTTATGCATTATGAAGAATTTGGATATTTGAATCAAGGAGTGGCTTGATTGCCATATTGTTATATAGCATGATTAATGAATATGCTATGTTTTCCCCAAAAATGTGGGTGGATAGATGGTGAATCCATTTATGTATGACAAAATGTCATTGTGGAAGAATTCGGAATTTTGGAAAATAAATGATATTGGTACACCTGAATTTCTGAAAATATAAAACACTTGGGCTTGTATCACTTAGAACTACCACATCTCTGTTGTTTATTATTTTCCCCTCTCCTACTAGAGAAACTAAATGACCAGTGGGTCGTCTTGCGGAGTTGGGCACCCATTTCTTACTAGAGAAACTAAAATAACCTTCGGGTTAGTCTTGCGGAAATGTGGTGAGTTTGTATGCCTAAAATAGGCTTTGATATTTATCCGTCAAAAATGTGACGTGAGTTATGCGCATTGATAGCCCAATGGTGGCTTTTGGTACTCATATAGTTAGGGGTATCCGCGATGCATGCCTGTATGTGATGTCCCCACTTAGGCATGGATGACGGAGTAGTCCTCCTTTATATGAGAGAGGCATACGGGCATGTATGTTCGGCACGGAGGTGGTGCGAATGTGGTATCGTCTAAGTGATCAATCCGTTAAAAAGATGAATCTAATTCAAATAAAAAGAATAAATGACGTTGCATTGTTTCTAATTCTTTTTATGCAGGATGGCAAGTCCATTAATATTTCTGCAGGTCCGACTTGCCATAGTCAACTCCTATAGGGTAAGTACAGGTAAATGCATATTTACATGTTAGGATGATGATATGACTGCCTCGTTGAGGAACTAAATTCTTGGAACTGTTTTTCTTGCATCACACCTTTGCCTCGTTGAGGAACTACCTATTGGTGTGATGGTTTGTTGTTTGCGTTTTGCTTGATGTTTATCACGTGCGATTTTTATTGATCTTGGAGTGAAGATTTCTCACACCAGCTTTATTGCTGACCCGAGTGAGCTTTTGCTTCTTGGGTACATTCCTTTGGGAATGTAGCCGATTAGCTTTTCAGGTTTAGAGACATTTGAGCAGCTTTACGGGAGTTCCGCTAGTGGGGCTAGCGACGTCAGTTTTTCCTGGTTAGACATTTGTATTAATTTTAGTTTGTTCCTATTTTCTAAATTATACTTTTTGTCTTTGCTGCTAAATGTTTCTGTTGTTATTGAATTTCACGTCCCGAGTTTTGGGGAAACGGATAATCCTACGTGGATTTCAGGATTTCGTTTTTCTCGAAAATCGGGGCGTGACAAAATGACTATGAAAATGAAAGCTATCAAAGCTAAATTGTTTAGTAAGTTACCCCAGGGTTAGCAATGATTGATATAAATATACCAATTCGGAGAGAGAAATACAAAATTTCGTGCCCGAAAAGGAAGGTAGTTTAAGTCACTTGACCTCTTAACTAGATACTCTTTCCAATTTCTATCTTCAAATACAGTTTTCTTAAGATCCTCGGCAAAAGAGTTGGGCGTGATATTACAAACTCAGAACTAGGGTATAAACAAGCCAAGTAATGTGCAACCTTGGTCATAGCTGTTGTATTATAAATTTGATAAATATCTGTATAAATCATCCAATATGTGCAACCTGATCAGTGTCAGTGTATCCTACTGGAACATAAGCTTTTTTTGTTTTCATCGTATTACCCTATTTGTTAGACTACAACATGATCTCTCAATTACATTACTCAGACATAGTAATGTATGACCTTCCTTGAACTATGTAGCTAGATATCAGACCAAAGCATCCACGAAACTTTGTTAAAAGCCATTTCAAACATAAAACTGCTTTGCCTGAACATTTGTCCCCTTCAGGGGTAGATACTCTACATAAACTTCCAAGCATTCCACCAAGCATGACTTGTCGAAGTTCTCATGGTGATACGACTTGCATGTGAAGTAGACTGTTTGAAGCTTATCTACATATACCATACAAGCCTAGGAACTGAAGCTCTTTTTATTGAATGTCCGTGATTCTTTTTTTCAGTGAGCTGAAGGGGGAAAGATAATTTTGAAGTTTCAGGATATGAGAATGCTTTTATTTAAGATATACAGTATGTTGAAAGATGTTTTCATTTGCTGAAGTCCCTATATAACGAACAAAATAGTACAGGACAGTCTGGTAAATTGTTGACTAGGAGAGAAATTTTATAGGAGAAGTTACTAAGAAGGTTTGACTGTAAACTCAAGAAAGAACAATCTGCGATAACCTCTTCCATGCATTGCTTTCCACTCCTTACCTAGATTTCATTGTTAGTTTTCACACCGGCTAATCTCCAAAGACTTTTTTCTCCTATTTTTCTTTCTTTCTTGTTCTTCCCATCACTTGCCTATATCACCATCCCTTTCATGTCATATTTATTATACAACTCAAACTATTCTGTAACTTTCAGTTCCATGAACCTTCAACTCCTTATTCAACTTCTGGTACAATAAAGTCATGTAATCCTTTACTACCACAAAATGACTCAATTGTGGCGGATGATAAGTGCCACATATAACATCATTTGTGGCGGAAAAAGAACTCAAAATCCACCGGAAAACAATGCAGTGGCGGATTAAAAACCGCCACATTTGTTAGTGCCAGAAAAGGATGTTTCCTGCGGATACATTGCTTAATCCGCCAGATTTGATTCAATTGCAGCGCTTATATCCGCCATTTTTGAGGTAAACCTGACATTTATATCTAGAACTATTTATCCGCCAGATCTGAGAATTTTAAATTATTTTTATAATTAGTAGAACATCTTTAATTAATATGAGAATGCAATGACTTTGTAATTTGCAGACGTGGGGGAAAACCTGAAGGTCCAAAACCTGTATATATATTTTTTTTTGAGGTAATTTTTTTTTATAATTAGTAGAACATCTCTAATTACTCACTTGAAGGTCCAAAACCTGTATATATATTGACAAGACATCAAACAATCACTCAATCAATGTCGTACATGTGTTATGGGTTAACCCTAGTACGTAAAAGACTTCAATGCAATCCCATGCGGATCAAAAACCTGTAAGTCAGGTGTCCAGGCCCAAGACATACAGCCTCAGAGGCACGGGTCTTAGGACTTGATCCAGGACAATAAGGCCCGAACAACGAATCTCAAAGCTCTCACATGCCCTAGATCTACTCGCATCATCCCTTGTATCACTGACCCAACATATCCTTACAATGCACCAAATTTTGTTTGGATCCACATGCAAATTTTGTACATGTAAGACCAGATGTGAGATTGTACTATCGGAAAAAGATTTTATCATTTTATACAAGTTCTCATGCAAGCCAAGTAGAAGATGCAATCAAGAAACAGGTGGAGTTGGACGCCCATTTGCAGCGAAACGGTGAGTCTAATCCCTAATACATGATTATGAACCCAAGACAATCTATTTTCTTTTATCTTTCAATTAATTGTTACAAATTAGAAACAGATAGTTTTAGTCTCTAATTTTCTTTATAAATCATTTCTTTTTATTTTCTATTTTCAGGTTATTAGCTTATTATAAAGTCGACATTGGATGATTGAAGATGGAGAAACATGGAGATGAGGGCAACAAAGGGTCTTTTAATGTGTTTTAGTTTTGTATTTTGCATATTCGTGTAAGGTGTTTTGTGTTGGAATTTGTAAGGTGTTTTGTATTTGTAATATTTGTAAGGTGTTTGGATTTGTAAGATGTTTTGAATTTGTGAGGTGTTTTGTATTTGAAAGGTTTGGATCTGTAATTGGATCTATAAGGTGTATTTAGTTGATTTTTGAAATGTTGTAAACCTTCTTTGTGTAATTTGGCAAAAAAAAAAGAAGCCAATAATCAGGTTTAGATTTGAACAGTAACAAGACTTAAAAAAACTGAGCTGAAAAAAAGAAAAAAGTTTGGGCTGAAATTTTCGGGCTTGACCGAGACTGGTCTGAACCGATCCGAAATTTTGGTTAACCGGGGTACTCAGGCCGGACTCGGGCTTTAAAAGTTTGTTCCGGTCCTCGGTTTGGGCTAGACAGTCCAATTAACCGGCCCAGCCCACCCCTAATATATATATATATATAACACCTATAGATTTTTTTTATTTGCTTAGTTTGAAATTTTTGGATTAAAATAGTAATTTTAATTTTTGGAATTTAATTGAATTCGTTTGAAATTTATTTTATGAGTTAGAAAGGGTGGGTGCCCTCAAATATTTGGTGGTGCAAATAGCCACCCACTTATAAAAAGAAAACTCCATTCCTTTTCTCTTCGTCTTCTCCATTTCCTCCCCTACACGTGCGAGAGCAGAGCTAACTCATATTCTTCTCCGTCTGCGATCGGGCTTCGCTAGCGCTTTCTCCGCCCAAAAATCCTCATATCTTCCTCATTTTTCTTCATCTTCCTCTCCTTTTTTTCCCGTTCGTTCCCCTGCGCTGAAACTTAAAATTGTTTAGTGTGAGCTTGACAGAGCTTCTTATGACTAATTGGACGACACAACTCCAATCAGTCCTTTCAGTGGTGTTCATGGCGTCGTTTGGAGGTCCGAAACCCCACATGCAAAGGTGGTCGAGTGGTTGGAAAAATTCTGAAAGTCAGTGTTTGCATGTTCATCAAGGAGGTTCATCTGCGTGAATGCGAGTTGTGATCACACCAGTGAGGGGCGATCCTTTGTTCAGTGACGCTATTTCGGCCAGTCTCCAACCTATGGCCCTGTTTGGAGAGGATCAGAGATGTGTCGGGTGGTTTTCAGAGAGTTTTTGCCAGAATTCGAGCTTCGTTGGAGTCATCACTGGATCTGTTTCGCCAGTAAGTAATTTTTCAGTCCTTTGCCGGACTATTCCTATTCTCTTTCGCTGTCTCTGAATAGTTTGCTCAATGTTGGATCTGTCTTTGCAGTTTTGGGAAGCTTCCTTAGTCGCAATTTGATGTTCCGCAAATTTGGAGCTTCAATCACTAGGATTTAGGTTTCGGAAACCCATTCGCTCAAGTGAGTGTAAATATAATATTTATTTTGAGAAATATCAGTTTTAAAATCTTGAATTGAATTACTACATTATGCATGTGATTGTGTGTGATTGAACCTAAGTTAGGGATTTGACCCTTATAAGGTTTTGGAGATTTTATTGCTATGTTGGTTCTTTTTTTGTGAATGGATTTATGAATCATGATATATATGAATGTAATGGAATAGTGACGAAATGTAAATGTGGTTAGACTTTGGCATAACACCATTTGGGTTTATACGCAATGTTTTAAAGTCTGCTTTGTATGACATGGTGGGACTAGTGTCTAAAGTTAATGGCATGATTTTATTTGCAAAATTATACTGACTCAGAAAGAATTAGGTAATAAGACCTATGTTATCAGTTCTTGTATTTTACCATAGATTGTCGAGTCTTGAACTCATATGATTGTTCGACTCGAGGGATTTTATTATGGTGATTTGGGTCATGTTGGGATCCTAGTGTAGTCATGGACTTGTGAGGATTGTCTAGTTGATAATTGCTACACATTTGTTAAGTTAGACTCTATATAGTCTCTTAGTATGTGCATGTTTTTTTCCCCTTTGTAATGCATGTTGTGTTGATACTTTGGAGTTTGCTCGCAACGTGAGTTTGGTAGTGTTTTAAGATAATGAGCTACGAACATTGTGGATGCTATCACATGTGGCATGTTCACTAAGGTGGGGTGAGCTCCCGCACGCGCTTACCACTAGAAAGTGTGGTAGGACGGGTCCTGGAGAACATGCTTTGGAGATTACTCACTTTCCCTCTTAGCGAGCTTGAGTTTGATTTGTGTTAATTAAGCGGGTGTGTTAGACCAGTCTTTTGGACATCAGAGTTTGTATCCTATAACTGACACCTCATTGGGATACAAACAAAGTTGAAGTGGCATTGGTGCACATTGTGGGATGTGTCTAGGTGAGACACATTTGTAAGGTATGCGGATACATATGATATGAGACACTTACATAGGGATTATTTTGGTTCACTTTGTGTCACGCCCCGATTTCCAAAACACCTAAATGCTTCGAAAGCCAAGACGCGACTCCAATAACCTATTTTTTTAAGAGAAACATAACACTCATACAGGCAATCCAATAAAATAAGTTAACTCACCATCCTAAAAGACAAGCATCCGCAACTCAGCTCCACTTGCAGCATCACCCCCAACAACAACACCGCCTGCACCCAGGTAGGGGTACACCCATTTGCCCAAAACAAGCAAACGGGTCAACACTAGCTGGTATGAGCATACCACAAATACATAACAGTACTACACAACAATAGGATGTCATGATGATGTTATAAAATACAGTGTATATATCAGTGGTAAACCTACATGCAGCTAATGCATGAGATGCAAGATGAAATGAGAGAAATTCACATCAGGTTGAGATTTTCAATCAACACGCCATAATCTAAGTCATCAAACTATTAGTCAATTTGTAAAAATAATCACATTCATGACTATATACACATGCTTTTATGCTGACATATTTCCAACACTCAGAAATAACTCATATCATACTCTTCGGGAACAACCCATTGTGTTAGGCTAAACCACCTTAAAACAATGACTTAGTTTTCCTATCTAAGTGAACACACCAAATCTCAAAACATTTATCCCTAAAAAAAATGTATAACATCGACTGAGACAGTTCAAAGGAATCATACAACTTAACAATGCACCGCCATTCTTCATTTCGAATGCTCAATTATGATGTAAATATGCAAGTGTTCAACAACATTAATATCATCATATCAATATCAAAATAATATGGTTCCTTGGTAGCTTGCCGGCCATATCCCTCCGCTGTCCACCCACTCAAGGTGTTACAATATCAAACACGTGCTCAACAACACCAACAATCGTCTCCCCTTGGTAGCTTGCCACCCGTATCTACCCCGCTACCCGCCCACCCAAGGGGGTAACATCAATATACAACCAAGAAAACATTATCTAGCAGAATTCCACATGAATTCTCACATACATACTATGAATGCTTAATTATGTCATCACTATTATCAAATACATGCCATGAATGGATATTATGCAATCACTCTCATGTGCTATTATACAGCTCAAAGCAAAAATTCATGGAATAATTCATACCAGAGATTCCACGTTCCATGATACAATTTCAAAGAACCACAAAAAATGAAAACCCAAAATAATCCATTTTATTTCAAAGAAAATATTCTGAACTACAAACTAAAATTCAGATCCGAAGTTTAACTTTTAAGTATGATCCAACTCACAAACAACTCAAATTTATACTAGAACCTATTGCATGTCATAGATCTACATCCAGTACCATTAATTAACAACATGCAAGCAAAAATAATGGGAAAATACGCAAAATCAAAACTTTTTAAGGCCATTCTCACCTGAATCAAGCTCCCCCAACACCTCAAAACTATGGATCGAAGCTCACCCGCAAATCACAACTCAAAGCGAACCCCAATCTCCATGATTTTCTGAAATTTTCAGCCAACCATTTGATCACCTTTGTATATAGGGTCTCCGGCCTCCAAACACTCCTATCGACTCCACCAAAGGGCCTGATCGGAGCAGAGTTGTTCGAACAACCTCCCCCATAGCTCTGATCGAGTTTCACAAAATGATACACTCTGATTTTTTAGCGGGAACTCGAAGGAAAATGAAGGGGGAAGGAAGAGGAATAAAACGGATAAGAAATAATGAGATTAATTTGGTGGAAAAACGGCGGTGAATCGCCGGAAATCAGGTTGAAAATGAAGAGAGCAACCCTGCTGCTCGTGAGGAAGAAAAAAGACATGTTTTAATAGGTGGGTGGCTATTTGCTCCCACCGAATCTCTAAGGGCACCCGCCATGAAAAAATCCAGAAATTTTTTATCACAATCATTTAAATTCTAAGAACTCTAAAATCACTGATTTTAATTATAAAACTAAAAGGTAAGTAAATTAGTCAAATGAAAACTTACGGGTGTTACACCTTAATCGTCATACTTAGGAAGCTTGCAAGTTACGATATTTTCTATGTCTAATCACCTGAAATTTACTATGTTTGAATCACCTGAAATGACTAGCACACTTTGAAACTTGCTTGTACTTATTGAATGTCTTGTTGTTGGTGCATGAACTAAGAAATGTTATCCTTAGAGACATGGTGTGACTCGGATTCTAGAAACTGGTATAAGGACACCGCTTATATGTTATGAATCATGCATTTAGGATTACGTAGTTATTCATTATTGTGCCATGGCTTCCCACTACATATTTTGTTGATGTTTGTATTTAGTTCACTCGCACCAGCTAGCTTTGTGCTTTGCTGACACCGCAAGGGGTGTGCTTTTATTGGAGTGTACACAGTGTTGTTCCAGCCGATCGTGACGCTTAAGTCCAGTCTCCAGTTGTAGTCTCGTTTTGTACTATTTAGTCTTGTCCACCCTGTGCGGGTATGTTTTATTTTAGTTTATAGTATTTTCGTTGTACTTACATATTTTGTTAGATACTGGATGTTTATATATTGGCCTTGTCGCTATGACGCTGGGTTGGGCGAATACTTTTTATTTTGTTCAAATTTTATCCTAGTTGGTTATTTTTCGTTTTGTCTCTCGTTTTGAGAATATGTTATATTATGATATTGTATCCGGTTACGATTGACTGTGGTTAGGGATTCAAACCACATGTTGGCATGTTGCGGGTCCCGTGGCAGGTTGGGGTGTGACATAGTTTGGTATATATATGTGTGTAATGATATAATGTGTTGTGCCAAACAGCTCAAATACCACCTTGTTATGCAAAGCTACCTCCAAACTCAAAAACGAACTAATCTAAATGTGCAATGGATCAATAATTGCTAACATCCACCGGAAAAATTGTTATCACTTCGGATACTGATTACAAAGATTCTTACAAATTTCAGATTTTGTACCTTTAGATTTCTGGAAACTTCAGATGCATCGGATTAGCAAACTTGCTGATTGCAGACAGATTTCTAGAACTTGGCCTTTTCAAACGTCTTTCTGGGTGCACGGTAGGGTGTGTGTTTGTGTTTTTTTCGGATGCCTAAATTTCAAATTTAAATTTGGGAGCCTATTTATAAGCTCTTACACTACCAAATGGGGTGGTGGCTGATGCTGAGGCCACAGATTAACTTGGCTCATGTCGCCTCAGTTGTCTAGAATGAACTTGAGATATTAGCATCAAACAGCAGTCATCCATATTTACTATTATCTTTCTTGTATTTTCCCACAAAATTCACTCATTGCTTTTTATATAGCAGAAAGAATGTTATGGATGAAAAAATAATGGCCCTCTAAATGATTTCCACATCCATTCAAATTACAAAATTATACCATATAGCTCTGCATAATCGGTCCCTCATAGTATATCATACACTATACCACCAGGAAGAGAATTTTTATTTCTTGACTCAATTGTTGAGAAATATATATATCATAAACCCAACTCAACTGTTTCAAGCTGATCTTACATGACTTATCATTTGGTGATGCGGAAGCTATCCTCTCAACCTTCCCCGTATTCGAGTTCACAAGCTGAAATCATAAACAACAATGATACATGAATCAGCTTAGCTTCTTCGAAGACAATCTTATTTGATAATCATAATTGAACCAAATAGGGCATTTAGATCGTGTACAAACCTCCATTGTCATGTTTTGCCTTGTGGCATGTACTCTAAAGTACCCAAATGCCTGTACCCTTGATAAGCTCCAGCTAGGACCCTGAGCATTCATGTTCAATTCATAAAAATAGTTTTATCAATGACATAAATTGTGTTTAATTATAAAAATTTTAGCTTAAATTAAAGAAAAAGGACTTACAATATTGGGAAAATCATCCAATGAGAAGCCTGCCATGCCAATCACAGCATGAATTGGAGCTGTGTAATTGCTATTGTCATACATGTCAATCCCCATCTCCATCTTTGCTAGGCATGCCCTTGCATTCATTTTGAGAAACAGCACACGTTCTCTCATAGTTATGCACATGACCCCATAGAACCAAATCAACCTAATTTAGTATCACAACATGAAAACCGCGGTTTGGTATTGATTAGACAATCAAGGTCGCAAAGATAATTGAACAAAAGAGACAATCAAAGGGTGGTCAGTATGCACTTTGATCTAACCACGCCACACACTCACACACACACAAAAGCTCACCTGGCTTTGCAGTAGCAATGGCTCTACAGCTTGAACAAAATTAGGATCCACACTTGACGAGAGAGATGAATACATTGGTCTATGTCTGAAGAATCAAATTTTCCAATGGTTAGCTCAAGCTCGTAAATAATATCTTTTTCTACGGATTATAAGAATAAATAGGTTCACTCATGCCTACCCAGTGAAAACTACCCATGGTGTAATTGATCGGTTAACGAATCCCAAGTCTTTCTTCATCCAGTTAAATTGTACAAGTTTTTTTTTTCTTTTTTCTTTTTTTTTCGTTAGATATGAACAATAACTAACATAATCAGAGTGAATATACTAGTTTGGTTTCCCTACCTGCTCAGAGTTCATAGACCAATCATGCTCTGTCGAAATTATAATGAAGTGTACACTTGCTTGTTCTATGGAGTACCATGGCTTATCTTTAGCAGAGGTTGGCATTGGAAAGTATGTTTCATAAACAACCCCACATTCTCCTCCTGAATCCGGCGTAACGTACACTGATCCTGAATCTACATAATCTCTGTCAAGCACAAAAAGGACTAGTCTATGTGAGAATTCGAAAACCAAATTAAGTGCATTTTGGTGCTATTAACTGGGTTGTTATTAAAGAAAGGAGATTAGGTACCTCTCATGGTTTCCGATTGCAGTCATGTAAGATATGAGTAGCAACCGGAGTAATAAGGTGAAGGAAGAAATCCCATTCTACCAAGAAGCCAGTAGCATAGCTTATGTCTCCCATATGAAACACAGTCAACATTTCCTGATGCCACTTCATTGGCCATGGCTTCAATAACAGAGAGGGATCCTGGCTATATATTCATTTAAAAGTTAATAAACTTGTAGGTATTACAATCAAAACATAATTTGTTTTAAAACTGCCAAGTCGATACCTGAATGTAATGCTCAACAGATTGATCGTGTGGAGCCTTTCCCATATCACCATATGCGAGGAATGTGAGTTCATCTGATCCTACTGCTGGTGGCATTTGGAATTGGATTTTTTCGGTCCAACCAACGGAATCACTGCATTACGATAATTGCTCTGTTTGCTTTACTACAAACTGCGGTGCATTTGAAATACACATGCTTTGAAGTTTGAATCGCTGGATTATGATAAATTGGACCTCGTACTGATCCATTTGAATTGAACACTAACCTTCCATAGCTGTAGGAATACTTGGTTGATGGCTCAAGCCCCGTCATCACAGCTGAGGGAATATATCCAGGATCATGCCATCCAAAATCTGAAGTGGACTTTTTAAAGAAGAACCTATGATCAATTGAAACACAATCAATCAGTTGTTCTATTCAGGAAAAGAAACAAGTTACAAGGACAGCCAAAAATTTTATCCACTAGTTTTACAGGGGGCTTACTACACATGTCATGCTGTGTGAATGTGGTGGTTTGTGATTTCTGTGAATTGGCATCCCCATATAGAACTTGTTGAGGTGCTCCATCTCCACTCACCCATGTCAATCTCATCTACACTAACAACATCAGCATAATCTAAATATACATAAAATTAGATTAAAGTGTGTAGTTAATTATGTTTGGACAAATCCAATAATGTGGGCACACTTATGTAATATAATGTGTATTGCTATCTTAAAGTGTAGTCCATCTAATATGTGATCTAATAGGGGTATTGGACTATAAGGTATTAATAAATAACATGGTGTAAATAAGGATGTAATTTCTAATTCAATGAGGGGCAAAATTGGAAATTCATAGCCCGTAAGTTGAAGGGTTATGACTTACGAGCATTATAAATATGGCTTGGTCCCCGATTGAGCGTTGTGCGTGAAAAGAGATAACCTTTGGCATTGTCTTCTGCATCCTCTCAACAGAGAATCTAAGGAAACGCTTGAATCAATCGGAAGATCCAAACTCATCACAATCAAAGGGAAAATCGTTATGGATCAAGGTATATTTCTATTCTTCTTATTTCCATTGAATCAACTAGAGTCTTAAGTTTTTGGTTTAAATACAACAAATTAAAAACACCAATTTGCAGAAACTTGATAAACTAGAAAGTTGTACATGTTTATTTTAAATTTTAGTTCTACATGTTTATTTTACTGTTCCTACAGAATAAACACTCAAAATAGTTGATCGTGCTTCTTCTAACCAGGAAGTATTGCCTCACCGGAATCATTGCGGTCCACGTTTTGTTTGATCATCTTCCAAACCATTTGACCCTAGTGCACCTAGTAGCCGCTGTCTCATAGATAATAGTTTGAATACAGTGAATAAAAATAAATAAACTAAATTTTAAAATAAGAGCAATGCTTCGCTTGGTACGTACACAGATTTGGATGTATGAAGCATCCACAAAAAGTTATCACCCAATTTACAGTAGAAAAATCTAACTGGCGAGGGAAGCAGCGAGGAAAACAGCGAGGGACCCCACAGGGGGGAGGGGGAGCCGTCCATTCCCCCCGGGATGTGCGTTTGAATTTTCAACGCACGCATCCTGGGGGGGAATGGACGGCTCCCCCTCCCCCCTGTGGGGTCCCTCGCTATTTTCCTCTCTGCGTCCCTCAACAATTAGACGGGTTGTTTACAGTAACTTACCACTAAGTATATACAAGATATTGTGTGACCAAAGTTACCACTTAGTTACTAATATTGAATAAAAAGTAACTACTTACCAACCAAATTCACAAAAGTTACTACTTACCAACCAAATTACTAAAGTTACAATCAGGAAAACCTAAATTTACATTGGTGCACCATCCATCCAAAACCTTTGGATGGATATAAGAATTTTCATATTTCATTTTTTTTTTGGAACATACTATAGAAAGTGTGTGTCATGTTCTCTTTGAGTGTCCATTCGATCAAATCATTAGGACATTTATTCTGTTCAAGGTGGATTATGTTTGAGCTGTCCTAGCATTTAAAAAGCAATGTAGCTGAATTGTAACTGAATTTTGCAAAGCAGCCATGTTTTGGAATTTATGAGGTCTGTGGTAGCCTTGACTCTGTCATGGTGTCAACTCCCAAAAAGAATTGCAGATTATGAATATCATCAGGGAAGCTAGGAGCTGCTGAGCAGCGAAGAGGAAGGAGCTTGAGGTCCGGCAAATTTTATGGCTAGAGAAATGGCAAATTAAGGTGGGTGGTTCCTTCTCCATGATGGTAACTTTGATATAGATGGCTTCAGGTGTAGTAGGATGAAGAGGAGGCGGAATCAATGAAACTACTGTCGGACTAAGCTTTTCCAAATTGATCATTTAAAGGTTAGAAGTCCTATATGTATGTCTCCCGTTCTGGTTCATTTCTATAAGTTATGAGGTTGGCACAATTACTATATGGTATTCCATCGTCTTACTATGTTTTTTGTAACAGCGTGACAGAAACAAAATTCTCTTGAAAACATAAAATGTTTACAAACAACATCGTAAAACCTGGGAATGTCTTAAAGTGTGAAGATAAGACATAATCCATTCAGAGCCGGGGACTTTTGTAGAATCAGTTGTAATTATCACTAGTATGATATTAATGTGTCCTTGCTAAATTTGTATTTAGAAGGAAGGTAAGTAAACATGATATAGACATCGTTGGAGTAGTTGTTGACTAATAAAAAAAATTTCATTATAAACCCAATTAGCTAACTTACTGAAGTTCCGCTAGAATAAGTACTGGAGAGATGGCCATACAAGGGTGCACTCGGATTGCTAAAATTTAGAGCGTTGGACCTTTCCAAAATGCAAGGCGCACCAAATCCACCACCAAAGAACACAAACTCAATATCAGTTCTAATGTTGACTACATGAAATGTCAACGACCCAGAGTACATTGATACTACACAAACACCTGCCTCGTATTTCTTGCATTCCTTCTTTTTACATCCAAGGTGGGCTGGATCCTTGCTCATATATTGTGCCTGAAACAGCAACAGGTATATCATACTATGAGTAAGGCTAGGGAATCAGCTTTTGCAATCAGGATGATGTGGCATCATCATAGGAGATTTTTTACAACCTCGAGATACATATAAACTCTTTAGGGATTTGGTCATTCTTTCAAGGTCACGACACGTCACCCTGATTGCAAAAAATTGGTTTCCTAGCATTTTGGATCATACTATTGGAACATTCATCATTGACCACTAATTTCTTTCACTCTTGAAGTTTATGTTATATTACCTTGACTGATTAATGGCATAGAAGAGGGAGGTCACTAAAATCTTCAGTTTGTTTATATTGTATGGTGCTCAATGGGCAACTTGATACACTGTCCATGCCATTCAACAACATAAGAAAAGAAGAAAACACGATCACTTGTACATAATATCCCAATTTGTTTGATTTTTTTGTTAGCTTACTCTGCACTTGAAGGTGAAATCATGGCTATCCAGTCCGATTCTGCAGGAAGTAATTAAGACGCCACTAACTGTAACAGTAACATTTTTATCATTAGAAAGTCCTGATGAAGAACTTGAAACATTGATTCCGAGATACGGGTTTGCATCAGGACACACGATTAGTAATCTTTGGTTAATCAAACGAAAATCAGAAATAGCAGTGTAGCCATGATATTGAGCAGTTGAACTTGAATTGTTAATGTGTTGAGAAGAGAAAGAAGAAGATGATGAACGAGTAAACAACGAGAAGAACAAGAAGAAGAGAAACTTCATTGTTGAAGTGAAAATAAGGTTGCAAGCTGTGATAATTGTAAATGAAATTTCTTCTTCCCATGGGCCAACGTAGTTTATACGATCCATGAAAAGTATACAATGTAGACTATTATTAGGTAATTAACCCATTAGATCGATTCATCACTTACAGTACTTAACTCTCTCTGCCCCATCCTGTTACTAGCTACAAGTCTCATGGTGCTAACATCAGTACATGGTACCGAAGGCTCCATGTAATTACCTCAACAAAATAAGGATTACTTATAATTTTAATTAAAAAATTATTCATGGCCAGTTCTTGGAACTCCATAAATACTTGCCATATGTCAAGATGTGGTGGACCAAGTTGTAATCAAATACTTGAACAATACTTCGAGAACTGAGAGTCGTTCTCATGAAGTGATCTCAAGTGATCGGTTTCAAAGGATTGGTCATTTTTATGATCTGTTGCTAGTTGTGCAAAGTTCCAAAGCTACTTGTCTCTCTGCATGTCAAGCCATGCACCACATGTACATCACAACACTTTAGCTACTCTTTATAAACACTTTAGCTATTCTTTATAAACGCTAGCTCATTCTGATCACCTTACCTTAAACAAAAGCTCAAACCTTTTGCATCTTGATCAATTTCAGGGAGGAAGCAATGGCTTCCATGTCAATATTGTTCTTCAAGTGTCTAGTTTCTCTCTTTCTTTTGCTGGGTCCTTCTGTAGGCCAAAGCCAGGCACCGCAACCGTCTGCTCATCACGGTATGGCACCGCAGCCCTTTGCTGATCAACCAGCTGCGGCACCACAACCGTTTGCTGATCAGGGTCAGGCACCGGCACAGGTGGAACCACCTGCTGTTCAACCTGCACCGAGTAACAATCTTCCCCCGAGAACTTATATAGCAGTGCAAGGTTCTATTTATTGCTTGCCCTGCAATTATGATCAGGGGTCGGGATCTCTTTGGGGATCTTCACCCCTTGCTGGTAAGTTGAACTGAAGCTAGCTTGTTATGTACATCAATTTGCTGTACCATTTCATTTGAATACATTCTTTTGTCTGTTTGTTATGTAGGTGCAACTGTGAGCTTAGTATGCAACAACACCAAATACCCTGTAACTCAATCAGCCGAAACAGACAGGCATGGAACCTTCTTCCTGCAAGCGCCAAAGTCAGTCAGCAGCTATGGAGCTCACAAGTGCAGGGTGTTCTTAGTCTCATCGCCTGATAATGCATGCGATGAGCCCTCGGATATGAGCTCTGGACACAGTGGGGCTGTTTTAAAGTACGAGAAGGGACCAGATTATCCTACCAATCCATTTACTCTCTACTATGTTGGGCCTTTTGCGTTTGCAGCTAGTGATGGTTATTGTCGAAGTCCTGGTCATGGTTATTGATCAAAGAGACCTCATCTACACCTATATGTATATGATAATCAGTGAATAAATTGTACGATGGATGCCATCATGCGGCTTCTTTCATTACTTCTTTTGATGAAGGCAATAAATTCCAGAAACTTATATTTTAATTAATTGGCAAAATATTTGTTTTGGGGGGAAATTGAGCAAGGCTTATTTAGGATCTCTAAGATTTTATAGTAAATTAAAATTGACATTTTTGGAACAGTTTCCAAAACAGTATCACTTTTGAGTTGTTATAGTCCAACAAATAATTTTATACATTTTCACAAACAAAGTTATACAATAATTATATCACCATGAAGAGTATGATGCTACAAGTGATATTGTTCATGATAATCCAATTTATTGTATCATTTTTTTTTTTGTAAAACTATTTTTCAAGTTAAAACTAAATTTAGTTAAAAAATGAAAAACTGTTTTACAAAAAAAAAATGATATAATAAATTGGATCACCATGAATAGTATCACTTGTAGCACCATACTCTTCATGGTGATATAATTATTGTATCACTTTGTTGTGAAAATGTGTAAAATTGTTTGGTAAGTTTTACGATTCAAAAGTAATATTGTTTTTGGATTGTTATAAAAATGTAAATTTAACGTAGTTTGAAGATTACAATCTTAGCTAAATACTCTTTTATCTATTCTAAAGTTGGGGCTTGGACCATTTTCATATTCCCCAATTAGATCATTGTAGCATGAGATTCAGCGTCAATCAGTTTGATAAGAAAATAGAAGTATCACATCAACATTTTTTATATTTTAATTTTTTTCCAGCAAGATTTTGCAATGGGGTTTATCGGGGAAGTTTTATGTTTCAACTCTACATGAAAAAGAATCTCAATTATTTGGTTTTGATATGTTTGATGCATGCAACAATGGATCTAGGGATTATTTAGGACAAGAAAAAATGGAGACCCCACAAAGGTCTTCATGGTTCCTATTGGCGCGCATTGTGCACGTGCACACTTGGGTCCGTTAACATAGCAGCAGTATTGTTCCAACTTAAACACCTCTAGCACCAGTCTCATCTCACCCTAAGGTGAGGGCTTTTTTCCAAAAGACATCTACATTAAAGAGTGAATCACATTTTTATATTCTTTCGTGACAACTCTACCTCTACGGTGTGAAAGTATTAACCCAACAGTTCCTGCCGTAAACAGAGGCACTTCATGGTGTTCGATCAAGTCAAACACATACACTATATATTTTAATTACATTATCACACATAAGATATTACATGTCTTTCTCTCTTGCTCTCTAAACTTCTAGAGCTCTCTAAGTCCTTCTCCCTCTACCCCCTTCTTTTCTAAATTCTCAAACTTCTTGAGCTCGCTAAATCCTTCTCTATTTCCTAATCCCCATTTTCCTTTCTAAAATCTCGTCTATTTTATATCTCTCATCACATCTCAAACCTTTTACAAAAGTATTTAATAGTTACACGATGCATATCTAGTCTAGTCGTGTTATTGCATTCAAGGAGCTTCATCCGAGTGTAAATATATTGATTCAAGTGTTAGATAAGGGAGCTTTTAGTTAATTATCAGACTTGAGACTAATTAACGATTCTGGCTGTGAGTTTTTTGTTTTTTTAAATCTTTGTTGTGCAATACTCTTAAAGTAATCAAGGAGCTCCTACCAAATATATTTGATATACCTTTTATATTAATATTGGATGACTTATAGTATGTATACATTGTTCTAGCAGAGTTACCACCCCCATGCACCTCTCCTCTTGTTAATTTTCTTGATCAAGCTGCAGCGGTCATATTGGAATTTTAAAACCCACTCCAACTATTCATGGGTTTTTTTCCATGTGTTTATTCACGATAATCTTCGTGTGAGTCTATTGTGTTGTTTTACTATTGATATCCACCGCGATATGTTGTAGTCTCACGATTTCGCTCTTGCTTAAATCACCAAACCCTAAAAATTCAAGCTTTTAGTAAGAATGAAAATTTATTAATTAATTAGGTCAGGACACTAGAGAAGCTCTTAACACGATTTTAAGTAGAAGGTGTTTCAGGAGACTTGATCTCCTTAAAACAAGGTTAGGTTTTTCGATTTATTTTTTTTATTATCTTTTTACCCGTCCACCTACTGAACTAGATAACAAGGTGGTGTTTGATTCCAACCAGCACAAATCTGCTTAAAAGATTTTAACTCATGTCAAATTTTTGCTTTTTGTTGTATGAAAATGGGCAGGGATATATATATATGCCCTACAAATTTTATCAAAATTTTGAAAAGTTTATGATGGAGCCAATGGCTCCTAGATTTGCTTGATTAGTGGTGGGTAAGATTTGCGGTGGATGGTTTCACAAGTCCAAAGTTTAAGCCAAACTAGATGCATTTATCATTAGGGGTTTAGTAAAACACCATATTTGCCTTGCATATAAAAAATGTTAGATGTAGCAAATTGAAACTCGTGAATTAGACAAGTTGCACCAGGGTGGGCATCCCATCCCGTTCCGATTTTTTCGGGTCTTAATGGGATTGAATAATTTCAGTCCGATCTCGTCCCGTTCCGATCTAGAATGGGATGGAATGGGATGGGATGAAGATTTTCAATCCCGCCAATCTCGTCCCGTCCCGAGCTAATTTTTTAATATTTATTATTTATTTATTTTTATTCATATAAACTTACATATGACTGACAAAAACTCATGGTGTTTGCAGTGGTAACAAAAATGTTACTTCAAGAAATAAATATTCATTAAGCGAGAGAAAGATAGCAAACTGTTGCTTGGATTCCCAATAAAAGTGGCTCCAATTATTTAATTTACAAATATTGATAATATCCAGGTGAATATGAAAAATAAAAATTAATTGAGTAATACATATTCAGAAGGGAACATTTAGGGGCGAAGCCAAGAATTTGAGATGCCCGAGATTGTAAAAATATTTTTTTTATAATTACAATATATGTATTGATGGTAAACCATTATGAATATGTTAGAGCATCACCAATAAGTCTATATTTCTTCCCTAACAAAAGATGAAATGTCATTTTGTCAATGAACCATGAATTTTGTTTCCCACATTAATGAAATTGTAAAATCAGTTGGAAGGTCATCACAGCAACACAATACTCTTAGTGGTTCTCATTTATCATGTCATTTTCTAAAAGTCAGCCCATTCGACTTCATTGTTAGGGGATTTAGTGGCTACCCTTATATTTGCATGTCACATCTATATATAATTATAAGAAAGTTATTTTTCATGCTCTTATATGATGATAATCTTCGCAGCAGTCACAGGCAGCACGCTGATCCCGTCCAATCCCAATCTCATATGAATGAGATGAAATAGGAATGCGTATATCGTTGCAACATACACCATGCTAGTGCATGCCATATATACTCTTTTTTTTTTTTTTTTTTTTTTTTTTTTTGAAAGGCAAGCCGGTTTTTTCAGCATAGGATCCGTAACCTACTCCCGAGATGCGACCTACGGGTCGAATATCACCCCGAAATAAAGATGCCTCCAGTGGGTCTCGAAGCAAGGATCTGTGGAACAAGTCCACAACTCCTTAACCACTCGACCACAGCCCCTTTGGCAACCATATATACTCTTTTGCTAATACTATCATTTGATAAGAGAAGAAGAGTTCATAAAATTGGTAAAGTTGATATATTAGAATACATGAATATCAAAGGGATAAGTTTGGTCTAAGAGCTATGACTCTAAAAAGTTTACCAACTTTACCAGAGTAACCTTTTCACTGGATTATCTGATTGTGTCTCCAAAAACTTATGAACTTGGGAATTTGCTTTCATCTTTTTGTTTGATCTACGATAGTTGGACTACACCCCTTTTAGTAATTATGCACGAGTCCAAGCATCTACATGTCAATAAGGAGAGGAGGTAGTTGGAACCATATTTCAAGATCCCCAATTTTAGGCCTTCAAGGTTTGTAGTCACTTTTCGGTTAAATTTTAGGTTTTTTAACACTTCCACCCATTCTATAAATAATGTTTGAGATTGTGATTGTGTTTTAAAGAAAATGAATATAAATGTAAAAAAGAACGGCCAAACTCTTTCAAAATATCTTTTTCCTTATTATTCTCGTCGCTTCCTTCACTGTCTTCACTAACCACATCCATAGTTCAATTTCTAAGAGGAACGGAAGTGGATCGACCATAAGGACGACTTTTGAAGCATAGTGGTGGCACAAATCAGAAGTGGTCCTATTTGACCACATCAGATCTGGAACTTGATTGCATTGAGATTCCCTTCTTCATCGTCTCATCCCGCTCCCCAACAAGATTCAAATTCAAAACTCCAACCTTTACCATCCAGAACCCACACTTCCGCTCTCACTCCCTTCGTCTTCAACAATGGGAAGCCAAAGCACGAACAGCTTCCTCACCACACCAAGCAAAACCCCAAACACACAAAACCGAAAACACCACCAACTCAACAACCCTACCGATCCATCTTCCACCAAAACCACTTCGAACTCCGAATTCAAGTCCAGATTCGAAGCCTACAACCGCTTACAAGCTGCTGCTGTCGCATTTGGGGAGAAAGTCCCAATCCCAGAGATTGTCGCTTTGGGTGGTCAATCCGATGGAAAAAGCTCGCTTCTTGAAGCTCTTCTTGGGTTTAGATTCAACATTCGAGAGGTCGAGATGGGTACCAGGAGACCCCTTATACTTCAGATGGTTCATGATCCCTCTGCATCGGAGCCCCGGTGTCGATTTCAGGTTTCTTTGACCCCCATTTCGTTAATTTGAGGTTTTGTTGCAATTTCTAGGGTTTTTGATGGATTGGGTATTTTCAGATTTGTGTGTAGAGATTTGGGGTTTTGTGAATTTTTGTGGCAAATGAGATTATTTTTTTGAATTTTCCGTAGGGTTATTTGAGATCGAGTAATTAGGGGTTTCTGGGTTTTGTTCATTTTGTGTGCATATGGAGTACCAGGGTTGATGAAGATATAAAAAGTGTGTCTTGATATGGTGGGTGGGATTATTGCTTGTTTTAAGCTCTCGTGCTTTGCGAATCATTGGAATAGGTTCTCATTTGGGAGCTTTTGTTTGAATTTTATGATGAGTCATTAATGTAGATGTGTATGTTTCGTTAGGGATGTATCCAAATTTACATTGTTGTAAACTCCTTTTTTTTATGTATCTTAAAAGCATTGTTGTTACTTCATATTCTATACAATTTCGTACTGGTTCAAGGTTACATTTGTGTATATTATTTTAGTTTGAGATTGTTCCCTTCATTGTCATATATTTTTGTTTGTGTAACTCATAGGCAATAGGGTTATTACTTTGGAGTTGTTTGGTTAATAGTCTTCTTTTTCTATTATCCTGAGTTAGAAAGTGAAACTTTATGTTACATTTTTTTATCTTCCCTTTACATGAACAAAATTTCTAAGGTACATTGAAAATATACAGGATGAGGACTCTGAAGAGTATGGAAGCCCAATGATGTTGGCATCTGCAATTGCAGAACACATTAAGACCAGGACTGAAGCGCTTTTGAAGAAAACAAAAACTGCAGTTTCGCCTAAGCCAATTGTGATGAGAGCAGAATATGCACATTGTCCGAATCTGACCATTATTGACACACCTGGTTTTGTTCTTAAGGTGTGTACCGTGTGTGCTCTACCACTCTCTTGCCTTAGATTGAGGTTAATGATTATTTCACTTGAAATTCACAAATCTAAATATGCAGGCAAAGAAGGGGGAACCGGAAAGGACACCTGATGAGATCTTGTCAATGGTTAAATCATTAGCAAGCCCTCCTCATCGTCTTCTGTTATTCCTTCAGCAAAGTAGCATAGAGTGGTGCTCGTCTCTCTGGCTTGATGCTATACGTGAAATAGATCCATCCTTCAGGCGTACAATTATCGTTGTTTCCAAGTTTGATAATCGACTTAAGGTACGAATAATTTCAGTTCATCGCGTTTCTGAGAAATAACCAATTTCTGTTTAATATCAAGTTGAGAAAACATTTTTTCTGATGGCAAGAGAGTTAATCCATGCAGGAGTTTTCTGACAGATGGGAAGTGGATCGATATTTGAGTGCAAGTGGCTATCTCGGAGATAACATCCACCCATACTTTGTGGCTTTACCAAAGGACAGGGGTACAATCTCAAATGAAGAATTCCGTAGGCAAATTTCCCAGGTGGATACAGAGGTTCTCCGTCATCTCCGTGAGGGTGTTAATGGAGGATTTGATGAGGAAAAATTTAGACCTTTCATAGGTTTTGGATGTCTGAAGGATTATTTGGAGGCAGAGCTTCAAAAGAGATATAAAGAAGCAGCACCAGCAACACTCGCGTTGCTTGAACAGCGGTGTGATGAAGTAAGCAGTGATTTGGCCAGGATGGACTCCAAGATCAAGGCTACTTCTGATGTTTCACATCTTAGGAGATCTGGAATGATGCACACAGCTTCTATCAGCAGTCATGTTGTAAGTCATATTATGCATTTTATTTCTTGGATCTGCATTTTTCATATGGTTTACATTGTTAACAAGAAGCATCAATTCTTCTTGTTTGTCAATGAAGGGAGCTCTGATTGATGGAGCAGCAGATCCGGCCCCAGAGCAATGGGGGAAAACAACTAATGAAGAGCAATCAGAAAGTGGTGTTGGGAGCTGGCCAGGGCTTACCACAGCTGTAAAACCTCCCAACTCCACACTTAAGCTTTATGGAGGAGCTGCATTTGAGAGGGTGATGCATGAGTTCCGCTGTGCGACATACTCAATTGAATGCCCACCGGTGTCGAGGGAGAAGGTCAGATTACTCTAGAGGTTCCTAAAAAATTGCAAATTGTAGTGCTTGATTTCAGAATTTAAATGGTTGATACTCTGCTGGTTGGTTCCCACAGGTTGCTAACATACTACTTGCTCACGCTGGCCGAGGTGGTGGTGGTGGAGTTACAGAGGCAGCTGCAGAGATAGCACGTGCCGCTGCCCGATCATGGCTTGCTCCTCTTCTAGACACTGCCTGTGATAGGCTTGCATTTGTTCTCGGAAACCTTTTTGATCTTGCCCTTGAGCGCAATCACTGCCGCGAATCATTAAACTGTAAGTATTGAATACTTTATGTTCTATTCTTTATTTTTTCCTTCTTTTTTCTTCGTAAGAATGTTGAAAATGAGATGATTCCCAAATTGGAGAGAAAAGTAGTTGCATGATGAAAATTTTCGTGTAGATGATTTTTTCATGTCCCTCTCATCTTCAGCTTTTCAAATGGATTGTCTGATAGCTGAATGTGTCCGTTTTCTTGCTTGTAGCAAGTAAAATATATTCATTCATATTTGGAGCCAAAATTTTGTTGTTCTCAAGCAGATTTACAGAATTTCTCATTTCATTCATACTTTGTTTCTCCAAGAGATGCCATATTTCTGCTACTAATGTTGCTTACTTTACTGTAAGCTAATTGAACATAGCATCAGTAAGAACTGTTATTCATGTCTTGTTCCCTTTTGCCACTTTATTTCAAATCTAGGATAGTGAACACTAAATTGCTGGACTGTTTTCTTGATATTAGTATATTACTAGTTTATCACATGCCCTGAACTGTTGTTTTTTTTTATTTTTTTTTTATTTTAAAATCCCTTAACCCCTTCCACCCCAAATGCCGCCAGCATGGTTCGAACTCTGGACCTATGATTCCATCCACCACAAGCATACCACTGAGCTGGTACTCCATTGGCTAGCTATGCAGTTAAAACGACGTTATAGTACCGATATAATGCTTGACGGAAGTGAGCCGTTATGTTTTGACATTATCATGTTTTGGTATCATGGCTCCGATATAACGAACGATATATGTCCGTTATTAAGATAACGTTTTTTCAATAATGTCGTTTTAACATTTTGTTCTAATACATAAAATAAAAAATTCACCATTTTTATTATCGATTGAACTATAACCCTAGCTCGTTGTCACCGATCAACAGAGAATAAGACCTCATCGATTGACAGAGAATGAGAAAAGAAGAAGAAGAGTCGATTGCACTCTTTGTTACGATCTCACTCTGTTGCAATCTCACTCTCATACGAAAATATGTTTTTTATTTATGTTTTGATGTTTTTGAATTTCATGTTATGAACATGGTTTACTTATTTACTCTATAATACATTAGGACTTAGTGGGGGTATAAAAAATATATTTAAAAAATATTTCGTTATATCATGTTATAATTTATAACGTTCCAGAACCGTTATGGGACTGTTATCCATTTTAATTGCATAGTTGGCTAGTCATGCACTCGTTGGTTTGAAGCATTGGCATGTCTTACTTCTTATCTAATTTATCAAATGAGGCTTAAATACCCAATCAAGAAATTGTTAAGGTTTAGTTCTACAAGAGCGAAGTACCCCGACCTGTTGGTTGCGTTATGGTTTTCGGAAGTACAAGTTTTAACGGCCAGTCATATCTATTCATTCTTCTTTTTAGTTTAAATGCCATTAGAACCCACAAAATACACTTGCCACCGGATACCAAGGATTTCACCCAAAAGAACTTTAACGCTGCCACTTTTAGCATCTCTACCCTGTCAATGCAATGGATGTCACTAGCTAACACATTTAGATCAAATTTCGTTTGGCGAACAACCAAATTCAAAAAATAAGATTTTCCAAACCCTGAAACCTACAGGTGGCACACTAGGATACTAAAACCTAAATAGAAAAGTTGGTGGTAATAGACCCTAAGAATTTCTGAGAACTGGGTACTTAAACCTCATTCCTTGACCCATGGCCTGTAACTATTTCTCTATCAGGATCATGAAATCTTGGTTTTCCCCTAAATGACCCTCATGATTCTTGTACATCCATTTGATCTGCCTCATCCTAAAAGTTACAGTTCTTTCAGATTCTACTTCCAACAAATGCATCATGGGGAAGTTACATGGGAAATTGAGACCATCTTATGATGTGCAAATTGCACATGTATAGTTGTCAATAATGGTTTCCTATTCCTTGAATTATCTGCGCACTGAAATAAACTTCATGAAATATCAGAGAGCTTTTAATTCCAAAATCATCATTGATAAAACGGTGTGTTTGAGTACTTGGGGAATACTATGCAGATTGAACCATAGGTTACAAAACAATCTTAAAGATATATGTCTCTGATTAATTCAGTTTTCTGTTTATATGGATATTGGTCCTTCCTTGGTTAATAATCAGTTGTAATTATGAGAATTATTTTTTGTTGATTCAGATAGGATGGGTGGTGGAGATATGGATGGCTATATTGGCTTCCATGCTGCTTTGAGGCACTCCTACAATCGTTTCATAAAGGATCTCGCCAAGCAATGTAAACAATTAGTTCGACACCACCTTGACTCAGTTACAAGTCCATATTCTCAGGTCTGTTATGAAAATGACCTAGTAGGAGGTTTTGGCTCGAGTGCGTCATCCATATACAGATTCAGTCCAGCTCAAGTTTCTCCATTTTGTGTTGAGCTCTCTGAGGGCCGAGGATCAATTATAGATGAAGCAATGGGCAGGGACCAGGAGAACATACCTCCAGAAAGCGGTGGGCATCATACCACACCAGGGAAGAACATGGATCCTAAAGAAGCTTTGCGGGAAAGCCAAATGACTGTACCAGAGACCCCATCTCCCGATCAACCATGTGAAAATGTCTATGGAGGAAATAAGAAGAAAGAAAACGGAAACTGTGGGAAACGACAACCAAGGATGATTGCCAGCAACAGAAATGTAGATAATTCTCAGCACCAAAATGGCGGAAGTCTTCTTTTTGGAAACAATGATGTTAATTCACGGTCAGGATCTGCTTACACGGATATCTGCTCTTCTGCTGCACAACACTTTGCAAGAATACGGGAGGTTCTTATTGAACGACTAGTGCCATCAACATTGAACTCTGGGTTCTTAACACCTTGGTAAGCCTTTTCTTAACCTCTGCATGTATATGAGCATCCTACCATCTAGCACTTGGATGCATATAGCACCCAAACACCCTTTCACATACACCCACCTAAAGATACAGTAAGAACATCACCCACAGTTGCAAATGATCAGTCTATAAATGGGTGGTTTTGATCAATCCAGAAATATTTCTTGCTTTCATTACAATAAGATTCTCAAGAATATGTTTAAGTTGGTCATAGATACTAAAAGTTCAAAATTAGTATGTGTTCCACTTGTGCAGCTAATGCTAGAAGATTTCTTGTAACACAATCTGGGTGGCGTGGGAGTACTTTATCAAATATATATTGTTTATTTATTATATTGTTCAAAACAAAGAGTTTCTAGCTTCCTTTAGAACCCTTTCTTTGCTGCTTAAATTGAATTCTGAAGCTCTTCACTTGGATGATCTACTCTTCTACTTTCCTTTCTGACATTCACAAAATCCTCCAACTTTGGTGCGACTCTTGTTATGCTATACTTAATGACTGAGTATTTTCTTTTTGTTCTGTTGTATGTGATTCAGTCGAGATAGGTTGGTGGTGGCACTCGTCCTTGATCTGTTTGCTGTGAATGATGAGAAATTCATGGACATGTTTGTGGCACCTGGTGCAATTGACGTCCTTCAGAATGAACGCCAATCCCTACACAAACGGCAGAAGATACTAGAGTCTTGTTTGCTAGAGTTCAAAAATGTTGCTCGTGCGCTTTGAAAATATTGTGGTGCATTGATGTGTTGTTTTGATTACAGTGATTCACATCCAGTGAACTCTTTGTAGTATCATATGTTCACCAATTCTTCCCGTAAATTTTTCAAATTTTCTATTCCAATCTTCAAGCAGTTTGCTGCTTATAAGCTTTAGTCAGTTTACAGAACTAAATAGTAAAGTCAGTCAAGTGCAGGTGACCAAAATAGTTACTGTGAAAACTAAATTGAACTGTACAAGCACAACACCTATACTAAAATTTATTTAACTTCTGCGAAATTGAATGCTTGATCAAAGAAACATTTACTGCTGCTCTAAACATTTTCAAGGAATCAAAGATTGCGTGGTTAAATTTTACCTAATATGCAATGATTAATTATACCGAGCAATTAAAACATATGATGAGATGTTTGAAAACTAGTTCACCATAAAAAAAAACGCATTTGATCCGAGTACCACAAAGTGTGATTAAAAAAAAACCCTCATTAAAACTGAAGACAGATCCCAAGTGACAACTTCCAGTAGATCAATTAAACACTTATTTAGAAGAGTATGACTGAAATCTAGCTAAGATACGCAAACACAAGATCATGACTCAATGGTAACAATTAACAAGACACCAATAAAAGTTTTCTTGGAGCACAGGAACTCCAAGAAGCGTACATGACATGGTTGGCACGGCAAGGCACAAACCAAACAGTGTGCATGAAGAAATCATCCCACAAGTGTTGTCACTCTCTCTGCCTCAGTGCAAACATATATTCTTCTGCCATCCTCCACTATTGTTATCTGTCGTCCAAACATAGATCAGAATGCCTAAGTTTTTTGTGTTTCAAAATTTTAAACGAGAAATAGAATGGAAAAAATAAATTGACGAAAATAAAGGTTGCTTCACATACCTCTATATGTTCAAAAAGAGGTTGGAGAATGGTTTTATTGATTCCAATGCCTCCCACCATTTGGCCTCTCCACTAATCTTCTTTAAACTTGTTAAGTTGCTATCAATATTGAAAGGCAACTTCTTCAGTTGTGGACAGTTCGAATACTTCAACCTCTAGTAAACAACCACAGACCCAAGGCCTATAGAAACATTACGAAATTCTGGTAAATACATGAGGAATAATGTTTGTAACCTGGGAAGAAAATGGTAGAATCAGTGCTACAGAATCAAACTTGTGGTCTTCCCCATCCCAGGCATCATCTACTACTATGTCATCTAACAGATCACAAAAGGCGACATGTACTTTGTCAATGTTCTTGAGATGTTCTAGATGATTGAAAAGGAAGAGATGTTTCAAATTCAAACTCTCGACTTCCAAGACTCAAGTTCACAAAACAAGCAGGAGGCACCACACCCTTCCATAAGAACTAGAGTCCACTTACATAGTTAATTTTCAAATATTCTAATCTTGTGAAGGCGTATTCATCTACCTCATCCCCTGATATCTGTTAGAGAATTAATCTAGACTAGTTCTAGAAGAGTTGTGTCTTTTGGTGTTCCAATGTGTCTTTTAGTATTACTAAGTGTCTTTTACTAAGAGATGTGTCTTTTACTAAGTGGTCATGTGAGTCCTATTTAAACCCATGTATTATTTGGTTTCAATCAATGTGAATCAAGTGAGTTCTCTACACATAAGAGTTCTAGTGTTATCAAGAGATTACAATCTCTCTTGTTTTCCTTATTCTTTTTCATTCACATAGTTGGTTAAATCCCAACAAATTGGTATCAGAGCCTAGTTGAGAGAACCATGGCGTCCAACAACAACAATTCCGTCCAACCTCCACTTCCTTTTCTTACCAGTAAAAACTACAATCATTGGAGAATGAAGATGATGGCCCTATTTGGTTCACAAGACCTATTGGAGATCGTAGAGATTGGTTTCCAAGAGCCCGAAGATGAAACAACTCTTAATGCACAAAACTTGGCCGAGTTGAAGTCTAACCGCAAGAAAGACTACAAAGCCAAGTATTTCATTATGCAAACAATAGATGAAGTTATTTTGGACAGAATTTCAGTAGCCACAACGGCTAAACAAGCTTGGGATATTCTTTATTCTTCATACAAAGGAGATGACAAAGTCAAGATGGTGCGTCTACAAACTCTTCGAGGGGAGTTTGACACACTAAGAATGAAGGAGTCCGAGACTATTGAAGACTACTTCAATCGGGTTATCTCAATTGTCAACCAATTGAGATTGAATGGTGAGAATCTAGAAGACCAAAGAATTGTCGAAAAGATCCTTCGGAGTTTGACTCGAAAATTTGAGTCTAGTGTTGTTGCTATTGAAGAATCCAAGGATTTATCTTCTTTGTCGGTGGAGAGTTTATTGGGATCACTACAATCCCATGAACTACGAATGAAGCAATATGATTCTAGTTCTATTGAACAAGCCTTTCAAACGCAAGTCTCTTTTAGAGATACCTCTAAAGATGGCTTGAGAGGAAGAGGTCGTGGAAGAGCCACTTCTCGTGGTAGAGGAATAGGCTATGGTGGACAAGAGAAATCTCATGATGGTGAGGCTTCATCTTATCGAGGAAGAGGGAGAGAAAGATCTTCCTTATCAAATATTCAATGCTATCGTTGTCATATGTATGGCCATGTCAAGAAATATTGTAGAAAGAAGATGGAGGAGGACAACAAAGAATCCAATTTTATGCATGAGGAGGAAGAAGACAATCTTTTCCTTACATGCAATGTTCATGGCGCTTCCTTAGAAGATGTGTGGTTCGTGGATAGTGGTTGTAGCAACCACATGACCGGGAACAAGAAGGCCTTTGTTGAGATAAATGAGACATTTCAAAGTGAAGTTAGAACCGGAGATGACAACAAGCTTCATGTCAAAGGAAGGGGTGATATTCTTGTCAAAACCAAGCAAGGAATAAAGCGGATCTCAAATATATTTTATGTTCCAGGCCTTAAGCACAATCTCTTAAGTGTTGGGCAACTTCTTTTGAAGGGATATGAAGTCAATTTCAAGGGAGCTTTGTGTGAGATCAAAGATAAGAATGATGTTATCATTGGAAAGGTGGGAATGACCAAAAGCAAAATGTTTCCTTTATCTTTCCAAAGTAACATTAATTCTTGTTTATATACTACTCAAGACAAGTCTTGGCTATGGCATTATCGATATGGTCACTTGAGTTTTAAAACTCTATCTCTTATGGGCAAGAAGAATCTTGTGGAGGGCTTGCCTACAATTCAACTTCAAGATACAGTATGTGAAGGATGTGTCTTGGGTAAGCATAGTAGGAATTCTTTTCCTAGTGGGAAGGCATGGAGAGCATCAAAGCCACTTGAGCTTGTGCACACCGATCTTTGTGGGGCAATGCATACTACTTCAATTGGCGGTAATCGTTATTTTGTTACCTTCATTGATGACTATAGTAGGAAGACTTGGATATACTTTCTAAAACAAAAATCGGAAGTATATGGTTGTTTCAAAAATTTCAAGGCTTTTGTTGAAAAGCAAAGTGGTTTCCAATTGAAAACTCTTCGCTCGGATCAAGGGGGAGAATATATTGATCATGGGCTTCGAGATTTCTTAAAAGAGCATGGTATTCGACATCAATTTTCAGTCCGTGGTACCCCACAACAAAATGGAGTCGCCGAAAGAAAAAATCGCACAATTATGGAGTTGGCTAGAAGTATGTTGAAGGCCAAGGGATTGCCAAATTCCTTTTGGGCGGAAGCGGTAGCATGTGTTGTTTATCTATTGAATCGTTCCTCTTCTAAAAGTGTGCAAGATAAGACGCCACAAGAAGCTTGGAGCGGACACAAACCAAGTGTTGATCACTTGAGAATTTTCGGAAGCATTGCCTATTCACATGTACCGGATGAAAGAAGGAAGAAGCTAGATGACAAGTCCGAGAAATGCATTTTTGTTGGATATAGTGAATGTTCCAAGGCATACAAGTTGTATAATCCCCTCACCAAGAAACTTATTATAAGCCGTGATGTGAAGTTCAATGAAGGAGAATCTTGGAATTGGAAAGAAAATGCAACCAAAGAAAATTCAAGTTGCATAGAAATCGAAGAAGAAATTGAAGCTCCAATTGAAGAAAACGAAGAGGATGGTGTTCCACCTTCTTCTCCCAATTCTACTTCATCACCCTCTTCATCTTCAAGTTCAACTTCAACTTCAAGTTCCCCTTCGAAGAAGACAAGGAGTATCCAAGATCTTTATGAACAAACAAGTAGCAATTTGGGTGACGATTTGGCCAATTTGGATGATGATTTGGTTAATTTTGCTTTGTTTGTTGATGCCGATCCACTTATGTTTGAAGAGGCTTCTAAAGATGAGAAGTGGAAGCTTGCAATGGATAATGAAATTGATGCTATTCAAAGAAACAAGACTTGGGAACTTGTTGATCTCCCAAATGGCAAGAAACCCCTTGATGTGAAGTGGGTTTACAAAACAAAATTGAACTCAAAAGGCGAGGTTGATAAGCACAAAGCACGCTTGGTGGTGAAAGGCTACAAACAAAAGTATGGTGTTGATTTCCAAGAAGTATTTGCACCCGTGGCTCGCCTTGAAACAATTCGAACAGTACTTGCATTGGCAGCTCAAAGAGAATGGAAAGTCTATCAAATGGATGTCAAATCGGCATTCTTGAATGGCTTTCTTGAGGAGGAAGTTTATATAACTCAACCACCTGGTTATGTGAAAATTGGAGAAGAAAAGAAAGTATGTCATTTGGAAAAAGCCTTATATGGGCTTAAACAAGCACCAAGGGCATGGTATAGTCGTATTGATGGCTATTTTTTGAAGAATGGTTTTAAAAGATGTCCCTTTGAACATACTCTATACACCAAGGAAGGATCTCATAATGATTTTTTGATAGTATGCTTATATGTTGATGATTTAATCTTCATCGGAAGTTGTTCAAGTATGAATGAAGATTTCAAGAAAGCTATGATGAATGAGTTCGAGATGACCGATATGGGACTACTCCATTATTTTTTGGGCATTGAAGTTAAACAACAAAGAGATGGGATTATCATCACTCAACGGAAGTATGCACAAGAGTTATTAAGAAAGTTTAGAATGGAGGGCGCACTACCAATTAGCACACCTATGGAGGCTGGTTTGAAGCTAAGCAAATGTGAAGACAATAGGCATGTTGATGGAACTCTTTATAGAAGTCTTGTTGGTAGTCTTATGTACTTGACTTCCACTAGACCCGATCTTATGTTTGCGGTGAGTATGCTTAGTAGATTCATGGAATCTCCTAGGCAAAATCATTGGGAAGCTGGAAAAAGAGTCTTAAGGTATGTGAGTGGAACAATTCATGAAGGCATTCAATTCACGAAAGTGGAAGAACCAAGTTTGGTAGGTTATTGTGATAGTGATTGGGGAGGAAGTGTTGATGATAGTAAAAGCACTTCCGGATATGTTTTTAATATTGGTTCCGGCGCAATCTCATGGGCATCTAAAAAGCAAGCTATTGTGACTCTCTCTACAACCGAGTCCGAATATGTCTCACTGGCTTTTGCATCTTGTCAAGCACTTTGGTTGATTTGGGTTTTGAGTGAACTCAAGCATGGACCTGTTAGTTCTCCTACACTGTTTTGTGATAACAGTTCGGCTATTTCACTTACAAAGAATCCGGTTTTTCATGGCAAAAGCAAGCATATAAGGATCAAATATCATTTCATTCGAGACTTGGTTAAGGAGGGACATATCAATGTGAAATTTTGCAGATCTCAAGATCAAGTTGCCGATATTTTCACTAAAGCTTTGAAGACCGACACATTCAACAAATTGAAGAAGAAGCTTGGAATGGTGATAGTCTAGCTTAAGGAGGGATGTTAGAGAATTAATCTAGACTAGTTCTAGAAGAGTTGTGTCTTTTGGTGTTCCAATGTGTCTTTTAGTATTACTAAGTGTCTTTTACTAAGAGATGTGTCTTTTACTAAGTGGTCATGTGAGTCCTATTTAAACCCATGTATTATTTGGTTTCAATCAATGTGAATCAAGTGAGTTCTCTACACATAAGAGTTCTAGTGTTATCAAGAGATTACAATCTCTCTTGTTTTCCTTATTCTTTTTCATTCACATAGTTGGTTAAATCCCAACAATATCAAGCTGTCCCTTGATATCAAAAAACAGTTTTCAATCTGACCAGTCTTTAAGCCTCCAAGATTCCTTACACGTGATATTCGCGGAATCTTACATCGTCTTAACAATAATTCTTGAGTATCTGTTGGGAGAAGAATTGATCGTTCACAATTTGTTTCGAAATGAGACCAACGTACAGAACCATCTTCTGTTCTCCAGAGTTCACCATCTAGAGAGATGTCAAAGTTGTTGAGCTTTTCCCATGTTAGGCAGTTTATGGCAAAAAGATAGTCATCCAACTTCGAAACTCTATGACTCAACTTTCCTCAATAGAGTCGATAACTGTTGTTGAATCCTTCCCCAAGTTCTTAGGCTCCCATCTGCACGCAAGTTTTGTACAAGAGAGCATTCTTGGGAGGAATGGAGTTCTCCATTCTTCCTCTTCAGACAAAAGCTCCATTTGATGTTCTTGTGTGTCTCCAAGTCACGGCATATAGTCATTACCATTTTGTAGTCTGAAATCTCCTATATCAGCATATTTCAGCACAATTTCTCTGCAAATGTTGCTGAAGCTACCTAGGTCCAGGCCAAATTAGACTTGTTTCATTTTTTTTCACTAGTAGCATTCAAATCAGACTAGTTATAACAAATAAATTTAATTAACTAAGATTCCACGGGCTTTCCTAATAGGGCTATTAATTGGTTTCTGAAAATCGACCGAACTGGTCTAATCGAATTGAATTGAACCGACAAATAATCAAACCGAAAAATAACCGTAACCGAATAGTAAAAACTAAATCGAATCGAATGAAGTTCGGTTCGGTTTTGGTTTTTAGAATTTTGAAAACCGAAATAATCAAACCAAACCATATAAAGAAAAATTTCCCCAATTACCCTTGCAACCCTTAAAAATTACCCTAGCAAACCAAGCAGATGCAATTTTGCTTTTAAGTATGTTGAAACTATAGGACTATTCTTTTAGGGATGCAATAATCCATGTTGAAGTCACAGACTCTGAATTTATAGTACTGAATTTTATGATTGTATTTATAGGACTAAAATTTGAAATTATAGGACTGTATGGTGAAATTATAGGACTGAATTTCATAAGCCCTGTTGAAATTATAGGACTGAAATTATGTTGAAATTACAGTCTGAAATATTTTGTGATGAAAAATCGAAAAAAAAAACCGAATTGAATCGAACCGCACGGTTTGATTCGATTTTGTTTTTTTAATTTAAAATTGGATAACCGAATCGAACCGAAAACCAAACTTGAACTTTGTTCGATTTCGGTTTTGGTACAAAATCGAACCATTTGAACCGATTAACAACCCTTTTTCCTAATGTTTAACTATTTTTTCCTGCTCAAGTGGACGTTTGATCACCATTTTAAAGAAACTTTTAGAGACTTCAAGTCCTTCAATATAAAATGTGGTGACACTCACTGACACCACTTGGTGATGGTGTAACCAAGCCCATCGACCTTCATAAACGATCACAGTACCTAACAACACCTCTTCGAGGCATTGTTAGACTAGCTAGTAATATTGCACGCATGATCAAAGTGCAGGTGCCAAAAAAATATCATTTTTGTGTTGTAATAGTTCATCGCACAATTTTACACAGTTTCACAAATAAAGTGATACAATAATTTGATCACCATAAATAGTATTGTGCTGCAAGTGATACATCACAAAAGTGATACTATTTGGGGTTGTTACAAAACTGCCCATTAGATGTAGTGTGTGCATAACTGTAGGGTGCACACTGTTACTTTTCGCAAGCATGCAAACATGATATTGGATCATCCACCTATGTCGTTGAATGAAGGTCAGTGCATTAATCAATAAGATATGTGACTCCATCCCAACATTACACCAAGACAATAAGGATCTGAAGTCAATTGCGTATTATTGAAACACTTGAAGACTTGTTCTTTTTCTTCTCTTCTTCTGCTGTCATCTGATGAGCAGACACCGGCGCATCCAATGGGACTGTTGTGATAATTTGTCCTTGGAACAGTTGGTGTCTCTTCCATCATTTCATTTTGTCAACCAATTTCCTGATTCTCTACAACCAGTTGTAGTTCAACACTCAAGTAACTCTACTCTTTGCACCATTTGATGTCATTACTCAATTGTTTCTCACACAAATGCCTGCTATAATTAATACCATGTTGAATTGAATAATTGTTTTTTTTTTTTTTTTTACCTTAGGAGTAGCTTCTATGTGCATAACAAAGCTTGTATAAGCCAAGCATGCACAACAGAAAAATAGTACCGGTACAAGCCAATTTAACCCTAACTAAGTGTGGTATCACAATTAGAAAACCGTAAATCATCGTCCCGTCTAAACATAGTACCTGATACTGGAAGCAGATAATCAATTCAAAATTTAATACTTCCCTTGTTTTTGGAAGAAATGCAATCAAGTTTAATACCAACAACAATATCACTACAAAAATGTGATCTAACTCAAACCCATGCATAGTACATGATCAGTCTTTTATATAAGCAACCAACTAAGCTAAGTTTGAACCAATCTCACAACAAAACAAAGAAAGCCACTTACATTGTTCACCAAAGACATCAGCAAAGAGAGAAAAAAACATTGATAGAGTCAGAGGAGGGAGAGAAGAAACCAAATGAAAACAAGGTGACCTCTCATCATATCCTTCTCTCCCTTTTGCTTAAAAAAACCATCTATGGAAACCTCACCAAGACTTCAAACCAATGAAAACCCATTTCTCCAAACCTCCCAGAAGTGCAATAGAACCAGCAGCAACACCACCAATGGAGGATTTTTGACACCAAAATTCATCACCAGATCTGAAATAACCAGCAACACATGCCCAACAACTTTTGTTCAAGCAGATACTTGTTCTTTCAAACAAGTAGTCCAAGTGCTCACTGGTTCATCAGAGACTATATCGAAACAAGCTTCAAAGACGTCGTCCCCAATAGTGCCAATTAAAAAACCAGGATTCAAGCTTTATGAGAGAAGGAACAGCCTCATCAAGAACTTCAAGATCAGTCCTTTGATCCCTGACATGGTTCAGAGTTGCAGGTTTTCGCCGAGGCAACAAGAGTTGTTATCAGCCAGTATGCTTGATTTTCCTTCTCTTGTTCCCAGCCCAGTCACCCCATTGAATTCAGAACCATTTATCAGGTCTCCACTAACTCCTTGTACTCCAAGCAGTAATTCATCTACCATTGATCAAGAAAAGATGAAAAATTCAAGAGGGTCAGAGCCTCAGCTTCTGCCACTGTTTCCTATGACACCCACAAGAATTGTAGGTTCTTCTACTTGAAATCATGGTGTTTTCTTAATGTTAATAAATCAAATTTGTTGAGAACAAAACTTGATCTGTAATGGCTCATTTGAAGTGAATGACAAAAACCTTTGCTCCAATGTGATATTTGAATGTTTTTTTTTCTTTTATATCTTGGTTTTTGTTTCTTGTATCCATGAAGAGTAATTCATAGACACTGGTTGTTCTTAATGGATTTTACAAAAAGATTCACCCTCAATGTGGAAAAAAAAAAAAAGTTTTAAATGTATCCCCTCTCGAACTATGATTTAAGGATACAAATTGAAATAAGTTTTGTTACAAAATTGCGAATGTTGTGTTTGTTTAAGTAATTATACATTTAAACCTACTTTGTTCACAAACTTTTCAAAGCATGTTTTGTTGCATGGAATCCTATGATCTAACTCGTCACGAAGGCATTTTCAAGAGTGTTATTTGGTCAAAACTTAACTTTTCTTTGTTTTTTAAACAAAATACGGGAAATATTGGAGTATGATTTTTTCAAAGGAAAGCAAGGAGAGTGATTCCCATATATTTGAGAATTGTGATATCATTACAACCCCATTTTCTGTACTTTTTTTTTATCTCTTCCTATCCCTTCCCCCATTCAATCATGGACATTCTATGAAGTAAGGTTCTATGCAACCAAACATGCTCCAAGTGTCAGATCATCTTATTCACAAATCTTTAGATATGTACATGACTGAGGGGAAAAGAAGAGAAATTTGTCTACTAAAAAACAAGAGGAACACATGGATGAATTAGGACCATGGCTTGGAAACAAGCAGTGGAAAACATACAATGGTGGGTGGGGTAGCTTTAGATGCAATCTTGACCTTGCTTTGTCCTGAAAACCAGGTCACATAGGCAGCCGGTGAAGGAAGAACTTGTCAATTTTTAAATAACTCCACAGCTAATACTTGTATACAAATTGTTTGGTTGAACTTGGGAAATTAATTGACTTTTGCATTGAAGTATTCAAGCCAATGCGCGGGGCAATCCACAGCGATGTAATGAAAGCGAAGGGCCCATGACAATGACGGAACGTCCCGAATAATCGACCCGTTTACCAAGCAGAGTCTCGCGAAATCTTCCCTCTTTGCCTTCAATTACATCTGAAAATGACTTGTAAACTTTATTATGACTGTCCCTCATTGGTTGCTCCCATTTCGAGTCAAGAGAGAGATAAATAGACACATCCCATTGCACTGATCGGGGCGTTCGTAGTGATTGAGGGGGGTCGAAGACCAAGAAGCGAGTTATTTATACCAAGCATTCTTCTTATGGCTTTTTCTTTTTGTATTTCTACAAGGTTTTATTTGAAGAAATTAATCTCACTTTCATCCTACTTGTGGAGCATTTTCGTTTATGTTCTTGGAAGTCACGTTTTCATAACACAGACCCAGACCGTAAAAATCACTATGTACTCGTTTTGCATTTAGTTGGGCATCAAACTCTAGATGGCTCTTTTTGGAATGATAATCAAAGGGTTTGGAACGAGTCTTAAAAGGCATAGCAACTCTATTCCATTTCGCTCAAGAGACCAAACCATCTGAATCGCAGTTAGAAGACATTTCAGAATCCCATCTAAAATTCAGTTGTAACCCTTCTTGCAACCAGAGATGTGCGCTGAATAGTGGTGATAGTAGAATCTGTGTTCTTCCAGTCATTATTGTTAAGGATATCCAGAACAAACCACCAGAATGGCAAACACAGTGGTGAGAACCCGAAAGCCTCAACTTCTAAACAGGTTGTCAAAGAGAAGTTGATATCTAAAATTTGTACAAAACAGAGGTGACTGCAGCCAGCAGTGACATCCCTTGCATTTGAATGTTATATAAATCCATAAAATGTTTGTAAATGTGAGCAATACATTCTTGAACAGTTCAAAGTTATCGATACAAAACTTTGTATTATTAGTTTCAGATTTCTAAAAATGATTGAACGGTTTTAAACCCGTGATTCTCTGGGAGTGGTCCATTTCCAGGGCGCACTGTAATTATTGCTTCTAGACCTGTAACATGAATGTTAAAGAACATCAAATAGTGAAATATAAGTAAATTGATAAAATTGAAAATTTAAAGAATATACAAATGAGGTACAACATCAAGTAGAAACTCAGATACAGAATGATGACACTTATGGAATTCTCAACCAAGTGAGTCGAAATAGAGAGAGTTTTTAAGAGTGAGCAACTATCCAGGTAAACCCTGGATACCACATCATTGATGGTAATCGACCGTCTCAACAGCTGCAAAAGCCTCTATGAAGTAAAATTTTCAGAAACAAAACACTATGGTGACATTGAGATTGGTCTGGTACAGTAGGCTAAGGTTTGCTTGGTTTGAAGGGACTTCTCACCAAGCATGTAAACAGGGAAGAGAAGATAGACTAGAATCAGGAAGCCAACCTTGCATAACTGCACATTGTTTCACTAATGATACAGGGACCTAACAAATTGCAGAAGATCATTTTGATAGCAATTCTATCAAGGTGCAACACTTGACAGTACTATGAGCCATAGAGAATCAAAGATCCACATTCAAAACTTGCTGATTTTTTTATTGGTAACTGATGGATATCATAGCAATGTCGAAATATACTGCTTTCGAGTAGCATTGAATTAAATACAAGCTAAACTATTCCTGCATAGAAGATTAGGACACTTACCTGCTGTCTTTGCCGCCACAGCTTCTTGGTAGATGTCAGTCAAAAACAATATCTCGGATGGCTTATCTACTCCCAAAGACTGTGAGATCTCAAGGTAACTTCGTGATTCTCTCTTATGTCTACAAGCAACAAAAACATGATTGCAAGTACTTATTACCTCAAGTATGCAAGTCTAAAGTGATATAAACAGAAGTAGACAAACAATTAGGGCAACTTACCCTATTGTAGTATCAAAGTAACCACAAAGGTATTTTCTCAAGTCCCCATAATTTGAATGGCCAAAGATTAGACGCTGGGCCTCTCTGCTACCACTAGAATATATGTATACCTGCATGGGAAAAAAACAACAATAACTAACCCGACGGAACAGTTGAACTAATCTCAATCAGACAAAGCATAAGCATCCTGTTTGTCTTTAGACCATAGACAGCCAGAAAGCAGTTCAAGAACCAAATTGACAACCCAGCCATTGCCTGTACTTCATCAGAAGAAAATTACTTTGTTCACCTAGATTAGACCCTCAATAAATAAATTAACAAATAAATACAAAATAACCTTTATTCCAGAAGCATGCCACTTTTCAAGGGCTTTGGGTACATCATCAAAAACCACACCCTCCAATTCATTATTCTCATATCCTGTACGCCATATATGGCCCTGCGTGCATAACATTGTTGTAAATCAAGTTATATTCAGAGCACAGAAGCTTTTTCCACAGTAGCTACAGTGAGGTATAATTTTCTTGCCTGAAGCTGTTTTAGGGCGGTAACTTTCCTGTCAGCCTTGATCATCTCTTCTACATTAGCCACCAAGGTCGCAATCACGTCTTCTTTCCCAGAATCAGCAGGGGGGAGGGGTACAGAGCTAAGACATTGTTTCAAGTCCTCATCGATCTGTACATAAATTGAACTATTTGAAATTTCTTTTCATGCATAAAAGCTATGATTCAGCTCTTACTACTAATCGTACAATGAATCACAGACAATACCAGGAATGATGTATGTTATTTGATATCACTATATACACGAATTCATAAACAGAAACAATGGGCTATACTAGACAACCATAAAAGCAAAATATTGCTAGATAAGATTGTCTTTGGTCTAAGGGTGTGTTTGGTTGCATGGAATCTTATTCCATGAGAATCCATCAACGACAACTTACATTTAAGTTAATTTGAGGTTCATTCACCAATCCACCATTAGATTTTGTGGTAAATGGTGGGAATAGAAGTCTGATGAACAGGAGAATCACATACTTTGGAGGGAACCAAGGAGTGTGATTCTCATGTTCATATTGATCATAAAATTTAATGGTGAATAATGAGTGCTACTTCAATTTAACCTTAAATGTAGGGGTCCCCTCATAAAGTCCCATGAATAGGATTCCATCCAACCAAACACACCCTAAGATTAATGGATTTGAAATTCGTGCTGCTGTAAGATGATAATGTGCAACGTACAAGATAATGATGTAGCTAAGTAGGGTAGTTTTCTAAGATAGCTATGGTCATTACACAAATCATCATGTTATAGAAACTTGCAACACCAATATAAATTTTGAAGTCTGGGAATTTAAGTCAAAACTGAGAGACCCATCCAACTTTTGTGGCATGGATCTCATGCACCTCTTATTAGATTAGTAAAGTTCTGCATGCACAACTCTGTCAATGTCTCTGACCTTTCACTTATCCCTTTCCCCGCCCTTATCACATGTGCAGACCGCATTGAGTTCGAGGATATGGCCAAATGGAAGTATCCCTCTAACTAGGATTACTCTGGGGTTTCTTCAGTTTTCCTGGCAGCTGGACACTTTTAGTCTCGAACTCAAGGTTGAGTTTTCATCAACCCGAGAAAATTTGATAGAAATTAGGGCTAGGGTTTATGTATTGGGCTCAGCTCAAAGTACTAATCTTATATTTAGTAGTTTAGGCATAGGCCCAATAATTTTTTCTTTTTAGTCGATCAAACAAAGCAATGATATATTAATAAAGAAAAGTCCAGGCAAAGGAAACACAACATGAAAACAAGCAATTACATAGAAAATATGGCAGCCCAATAAAAAATGCAAACATGGTAATCAGTCTCAGGGGTGGCATGATGCCAGATGTTTCTCGAGTGCCAAACTAGAGCTTTGATGTCTTTGCAAATAGTCTAGAAGTCCTTGTTTCGTTTAAAATTCTACTGTTCCTTCCTTACTCTATAGTTGCTAGGAAGACCCTCTTTCAAAGCCAACAGCCCCTTGATGGAAAACCATTTCTATGTCAATTGTAGGTGTTGGAAATGTGGTAGATGCTTCTCAACTCAACAAATGCATTGCCAAACCTACTTAGTGAACTTGCAGGAGAAGAAGAGATGATTGAATTGTTTCTCCTTCAGTTGCACACAATTTGTATTGTTCAAAATGATCTTCTTTTCACAATCTATGTAGTTAAAACGGATAACGGACCCATAACGGTCCAGGAGCATTATAGATAATAACGAAATATTCTTTAAATATATTTTTTATATCCCTACTAAATATTAATGTATTATGTTCATAACATTAAATTCAAAAACATTAATTAAAAAAAAAAGTCTTCCCTTCATATGAAGTGAGATTAAAACAGAAAGTGCGATCGGCTCTTCGTCTTCTTCCCATCTTTTCTCGTTCTCTGTCGATCGGCAACGGCAAGCTCTGGTCCTTCATCTTTCCTCTGAGTCTAGGGTTTGGTTTAATCGAGAATGAAATGAGTGAATTTTTTATGTATTAGAACTAAACGTTAAAACGACGTTATTGGAAGAAAAAAAAAAAAGTTATCTCAATAATGGTCATTATATCATAGTCATGATACCAAAACATGATAATGTCAAAACGCAACGGCTCACCCTCGTTAAGCCGGCGTTATATCAGCGTTTTAACTGCATAGTTCACAATATTGTTCATCGTTATGATATTTCCACAACTCAAAACCTACGAAAAGAAATTTAGTCGTCTCAAAACCTAAGAAAAGAAATTCACTCAAGAAGGCGCCTCCTTCATCCATCACACTATTTCCAAACAAAGAAGGAAGGAAATCTTTTTCGATGCAGCAAGTGAATTAGTCATTTGTTTTTTTTGGCTGCTACCAATAGTGATCTTCCTTGTCTTATCATTCACCTCCAGTCATCTCATGACCACTAGGGATTTGAAGCTGCAAGGTTTCAATAAGTTGTAACAAAATTCAAAATCTCTAAATCCTTTTTCAAGCCAAGTCCTAGTTTCCGAAGTTTCCTTCCACAGTGAACGAACTTGTTTTATCATTCCACCTCCAGTCATCTTGCTAACCACTGAGGATTTGAAGCTGCAAAGTTTCAATTGTAACATAATTCAGTGTCCACTTCTTAGAGCCAAGTTCTAGTTCCTAAAGTTTTCGTCCACCCCCATATAAAGCTCAGCCATTGTGCCATGTTTTTTCTAAGGCGCGCCTTAGAATGGCCTTAAACTAGTCCTTCAAAGGGGTGCTCCCACACCAACTATCGTCCCAAAGCCCTATTCAGTTGCCATTGCCGGAATGGATTACATCGTTTTTTTTAAACTGTGGTTGAGATTCATAATAGCTCTCCACCAAGCACAAGCATTAGTGAATCACCCCTTTTCATGCAAACCATAGTTCTGGAAGTTGGAATACTCACTTCCACTTCGTAGCTTCATATTTACCAAATCTCCATGTCCACTGATAACAAGACATGGTTAAATTGTGTTAGTCTTCTCATTCCCGACCACCAGTGAGTTCCAGATTCCACAAATCAACGCAGTTAACTAGGTGAAAGTTCTTTGTTGAACCATCTCTCCCTCAAAGGAAGTCTCTACAAACTTTTTCAATATCATTAACAATATAATTGGGCATGGCACAAGTGATATATATTTCATATTACATACTATTAACCTACCCGCTTATAATTTTGTCAATTGTTGGCTCCCATATTTGTCACTTTTGTATTTATCTCCATGGGGCATACCACTTGGTTGGAAACTTCCATTCTCTACACTGAAGATCAACAAAAGGGTCTAAGAGAGTTTGGTGTTGTGATACCCTTGTGTGGACGGACCTGAGGGAGGGTGCGAGAGAGGCCCAAGAGCTCATGGATCCCAAGAGGATTGGCAAGCTACAAATGGAAGATCATAGTTCCACATCGTCTGAGTAAGGGAGGGTGATGTGCTATATATGTGCGAGTTTGGGTTTACAAAATATTGCGCGTTTCAAAGCCATGCGGGCCTTAGGCCCAAAGTGGACAATATAGTACTTTGTGAATCGAATCGTCACAGAATGGTATTAGAACCTGACCCAGCCGGAAGTGTGCCAACGAAAACGTTGGGTTCCCAAGGGGGTGGACTGTGATACTCTTATGTGGCGGACCTAAGGGAGAGGGTGCGGGAGAAGTCCAAGAGCCCATGGATCTCTTGGTTGACAAGCTACAAAGGAGAGATCATAGTCTCACATCATCTGGGTGAGGGAGGGTGATGTGTTATATATGTACGAGTTTGAATCTACAAAGTACTACACATTTTAAAGTCGTGCGGGCCTTGGGCCCAAAGCGGACAATATAGTACTTTGTGGATCGGGTCGTTACAGGTGTCATCTACATATCAAAGAATTGGAAGTTATCGCAGAACTCCCCAATTAGTTGGCCTTTAACCCTTTTATCAAGTCAAAATGATATGCTCTTCGAAACATTTTTATTTAAAGGGGGATAAGAGTCCCCTTGTCTAATGCCTATTGAAAAACACCCTTCAAGACTGCCATTACTCTTAATTGAGAAATCAGTTGTCTATTTTTTATTTTATTTTAATAAATCAAACCAAGCAAGCAAGAGGTGTAATAGCCAATTTTTAAGTTGATGAATATGAAGATTTACATTGGTAAAGTAAACTAGGGATTTGAAACACAAAAAAAAAAAAAAAAAAAAAAAAACTAGCGTGAGTTTTGTTGACTAAGATGATGCATTTGTGTTTTCTCGTTTCTCATGGAACAAAATCTAATTGCTTATCACAAACTAATAATTAAGATGAGGAAATATGTGCCATTCAAGTACATGCTGAAACAGTCAAGGTGTGTGTCACACCAGGGTGTCCGACACAGCAAACTCTGAAAATGGATGGTCATTAGTACTCAACCTCAATGCTTTCTACTTCCTTGAAATTTTTCCTAGTTGATGCTAGTTGCCATTTTCTCCTGAATGTAAATCTCATATTAAATTTCCTCAAGCAACTTAGCATTTAAGTTAGGCTTTTTCAGAAAGCATGTTTGTTGCATAAGCCTAAAGAAGAAAGACAACACCAACATGAAAAATCTCATTCCTCATCTTCAGTCCATCATACAGAATAAACTATTTCATATATCTGGGGTCAGCTGAATGGATTCTTTCGCATCTATTTAATTCTATCAAACGCCAATTTTGTCCATCAAACTTTGAACATAGACAAGACTTGGAGCAAATAGTACCCAACAGCCACAAGAAAAAATTCACAAAGAACAAAAACTAAAAAATAAAAATAAGTAGTGCACTAGTCAACATTAATGCCAATAATTAGAAGTAAAATCTTACTTGAGCGCGTAGTAACTTAATATCCTCTTGAGTTTCTTCAGTATTATATGTAGAAGTCAAATGCTTCCTCAGATTGTGGCGGGCATAAGGGAAAAGAACATCAGTAACAAATGAAATTGGAGTTGTTGTCCCTTCGATGTCAAGAAGAATGCAACGCTGCAAAATATGAGAATATGCATTAGGTAATGGGTAGCACAATTGCACCTACATAAATTTGAATTCATCTGCCTATAAAAAGTAAGATAATGTCCAGAAAGTAGCTCAATCAGAGGTACTCATCACATGCACTAGTACAATAGACAACCTCCGCTCTTAAATTCCATATTCATCAAGATGAAAGAATGACTCAAAGAACTAACCCTAGGCCATTTAAGTGTGTGATTTCCATTTGGAGACTCACCTTTACAGCCCCATTCATATGCCTATCACCATCCAAAACTTCCTTGATATGATGAATTGGGCCATGACTAGGAGTTGACCAATCCAAACCTAACTGATTAAGTCTAATAGCAGCATCAAAGAGATAGTGATAACATTCAGCCTGAGACCAAAAAAAAAAAACAATTAGAGTGTGGAGATGCCGATATAAAGCCACTGGAACAATAAAGTGATATACAGTGGAGCAGAAGTCAGTATATAATTCTGATAGTAATTTTAATTGACACAATTCTCAGTTTGTTGTCATTTGGATGATACCAATCCAGGTATCCTTCAAAAGATGAAAATACGAATCAAGCATGTGAAAGCCTAAAGTGTAAGGCAATTGTTCCTGATGTGCTTACCTTTCTAACAACCAGCAGTTCTTAATAACCAAGCATATTTTAGTACTTCTAACATGCGTATATGATGTGATAATTTTGAGTCCATTTTTTTATCAAAATAACAGGAAAAATTCTGCATCGCACACTCCAGCAGAGTTCTTCATATCCTTCCTTGGTCAAGGAATTTCTGTCTGCTGGCGTAAATAGAGAATTTGTGACCCTTTATTGTAAAACATAGTATGTAAAGTATGGAAACTTTTGAGCCAGAAAATTTCTTGGTGACCTTGATGATGCCAAGCATGGAGTACCCAGTGTTTTGTTTGTACATGTTCTAGAGCCCTAAGTGGGTGTCAAGTCCATTTGTGAGGATTTTGCAAATTGCAAGCACAAATGACCATGTTCCCCCATATTCCAGAAACAGGGTCTTGTCTTTATTGATTATTAGGACTTGTTCCAAACAACAAGATAGTTATGCCAGCACATGTTACTGCAACAATATGGGGTTTGATTTATCTTCAGTCCTGGAACCTATTAAAAAGAAAAGCTTGTGGGTGCCTTTCTGGATTGGTTGTTTTCTAGTATCCAATCTCAAGGTTGAGATCTTCACAACCAGGTGAGAAGACGTTGAGCATGAAGCTCGCTTTCCTTGCATTTACCTCACACTTGTGAGGGCAGATGGGACTATCATGAACTTTATTTTAGTCTCAACATTATTTTCTGTTGCGGATTTTAATTTTTTTTTAAATGTACAATATTATTGCTTCCTTTGAAAGTCAAAACAAAGAAAGGCCACCTTAACACTATCAAGGTCTCATTATCAATGAATTCTAATTAGCATAAAAGAATCAAAATATAAGACCATAAAAAATGGATGATGAGATACACAACACAATAAAAGTAAAATCTCCATAGCCATTGTCTCCCAATTAGAAGCTTTATTGAGGAAATTATGGGATTTTGCTCTAATCAAACCGCTCAAAATATTGCAAAGGATCAACTTTCATTAAATTTTCCCTTTAAAGGAAATATGAGTTTTCCACGAGCATAATAACATCTCAACAATCGTCCGCATCACCCAATATAAACTAATGATGCTTATCATATATCTCCAAACCAATCTAACCCCCTCACAATGAAGAAGAAGACATGCTCCATTCTCAGGGAATTTCACAAAAGGAGCAAGTGACATCGATGTTCATACTTCTATAAGCTGACTCAACCTTGGTTGGGATTTTATTCAAAACAACCATCCACACAAAGAAACTCTAGGGAAATCCCTTTCTTCCACACCAACTTCTCAGGAAAATCAAGATGAGCACCTACATGTACCTAATTCATTGCCAATTTAGAAAAGAGTGAACACGTGAAAAATCATTGTTCTTATCCTTTATCCAGATCCATCTGTCCTCCTGATTCCCCAACATAATAACTCGTAGAACCCCAGATAATTTATTAGAAAGCGTCATTCTACGAGGAAGAAATTCTAAATTCATCACACCATTGATGCACTCGCCAAACTCCATTACCATACCACATTTCCTCATACATAAGGCAAAACGCCTTGAAAATTGATCTTTGAATGATTCATCTCCATACCAAGCATCATGCCAAAATTTAACCTTATCACATTTGCCAACAACCACCTCAGTTCCTTCAATGAACTCCTCTTTGAAATTAGAAATTTTTTGTTGTAGGTTTCAGGGTTTCTTTATGTAAAGCTATAAGACAAAAGAGGAATCAAATAGTTATTGTTCGAGAGATTGTTAGCTTATCATTTAATTTATTGTTTAACATTCGGTATTTTGATTCCGAGTGGAGATTACATCCCCGTCTTAATCCCATACACTCATATATGATCCTCAACTATTTTGTCGCATCCTCCATGATAACCCAACCTTTTATAATTAGACATCAAATGTCAAATTCCTCCTAGCATCCAGCTATGCCCAAGTAGAGCACAGCCCTTGAGCTTTCTCAAGAACTATTCAGTGATATTAATGATTTATCCCAAACTCTCCATATTGAAAACATAGCCTCTTGATTGCTATCTTCTTCACATTGTTGTCTAGGCTAAAACCACGTGTGATAAAAATATATACATTATGCCTAAATCCACTGAGTGAGTATCATATCAATTTTGCACTGGGATTTATTATGTGTCTATTGGAAACGACTAACACCTTTGAACAAATTGTAGGTTTGAATTCTACCATGTCATATGCATCATAATGGAATTCATTATGTGCTTAATGAGAGATACTAACATCTCATAATTAGTCCAAATAAAGTAAATCATTTAATAGCACTTTTGGACCCTACAATTTCATATGCATAACCATGGGAGATTCTATTTTCCCTAAATGTGAAACTGAGGCAGATCACTTGCAATATGAGCAATTAAATGTATGGTCAATCGAAGAACTCGTAGAAAAGGAAAGGAAGACTACTTGTCTGATTTTCCCAAAATGTGCTTTTTCACAAACAATAAGAGAAATTAAATGTTTTTCACTCCAAGGTTACACTTGATCAATATATGTTTCAGTTCCAATATATAAGTTTTCGCATATAGATACATTCTAAATTCCAAATCAAAATTATGTAAACTAAAAAACCAGTAAAGTAAAATTTGAGTTTGAAATTATTCAAGCTGAACAAACCTGAGTTTTAGCACTGATCCATGAGTCTCCCCATATGTATACACCATGGTTGCGGACAAGCACTGCAGTGGCCTTTGGGTAGGCTTTAATCTGTAAATCATTGGATTAATTACTAGTTCCACACTATCTTCTGGATTGCAATTGCATGCTCTTAACATATAGCAATTAATGAAAAAAAAAAAAACTAATACATGAAAAACACCTTTTAAACCAAAGAAATTGTGTCATCCCCTAGAACAGGGCGGAGCCATTAGTAGGGTACCCCTGACTAAGAATCACGATGAGTAAAAAATCCATTAACACAGTGGTTTACATATCTTAGATGCACACAGGGAAAGAAGGAAAGTCGGCATAGTCCATGTCAATGAAATAATTTCTCTTTGACAACTGCTGGACCAGTATAACCTCAAATGAAAAATTAAAAATGAAACTAATCTTCTTTCTGGCACGCACACACACACACAAAGAAGCAAGAAATTATTAGCAAGCCATATATAAATGTATGTAATCAAATTGCTATTGACAAAGAGAAGAACAGAAAATGCCTGTGCACAGTACTTTTACAAAAGTCAAGACTTCATTTCAGCTTAACTATAGCACACTAAATTCGTAATCAAGTGCTCATTGATCACATTCTTTTGAAAATGAATATAAATTGGGATTACAGACTGTAGTGTGTAGTTGAAAATTTATTTTTGAAAGGTGACAAGATAATATCCAATAAGAGCAGCCAGTTGTTTCCTTTTCTTTTAGTATAGAAGTATATATTTTCTGTGTTCTTTGTTCTTTGAGACGAATGTTAAAACGAGCATGAGATAAACATGCCATCTTCTGAAGTTAAACCATACAAAGTAGATAAATTCCACATATAAGCTTCCTTGTGTTTATAGATCACCCCATGTTGATAACTACTGCTGCTACACTACACTATCAGGAACGATGCCAGCTTATGAAAGGGTGAAAACACACATTGTGCAAAAGTAAGTATGTAAAAAGTACCGCTTCACTAAGAGATTCTGTTAGTTCTCGTTCATGGGCTGTATTCTCTATTATAGGAACGACAAGCTCGTCATGATAACCATGCCCTTGAATTCCCTTTATCATCTCCATATGAGTTATCTGGAAAACAGAGCAGGAAAACTTATCAGAAGCAGAATGTAACCAATAATAGCAGGCAATCGTGAACATATATAAAGGACAAAGTAAGCAATTTAAGTATCACAATCGCAAATAGATTTTGTTAAGCAACACAATACCAAGCCATTATACTTCATCTCAACCAATTAAGAAAAACTAGGTATTTAAATATCAAACTACATTTGAAAAGAGTGGATGAAAAATGTAAAGGAAATAAACTCCAACGTAAAGAGAAAATTAGTATTGAATAAAACATGGAATTGATTAGAAGAAAGCATGTGTCGTGTGTACTTTTAGAGAATATATATATAAGCTTCATGAAATGAACTCTAAGCATGCCCACCTCTTACCCAAATCTATGATCAAATAAACAAACTTAAAAAATAGAAAACAAAGCAAACACAAAGATTCGGCATATAGTACGAGGAAAGAGGATTAAGATTGCCAGAGTTAAACAGTTTACTCGAAACTCCTTTGCAGAAGGGTGAATCATTGTTGCAATACAAGACTCCATCCCATGACTGTGAATAACAGCCCCAGCATTACGCATTTGATAAGCCTACAGAAAGCAGGAAAATAATGGATTATTAGTGATGCAAATCCTGAGAGAAAACAAATAGAAGCAATGATATAATTCTGCACAATCTTACCAAGTTGATTAAGACATAAATCAAAAACTGAAATAGTAGAAATAGGGATGTAAGTAAAAGACCAAGAAATATTAGCCAAGTTATGAAACAAAGGATGAGGAGAATGCTGGAAATCATTGTGTTGGACAAAAGCGCTGCCTGGCAAAAAGGGGTGAACGCATTTTTTTATGGGTTTTCCTTCTTTTTCATCTATATGTAGCATTTCTTTTGGGAGACCATAAGGTAAGTTTTTTAAATTGATTAATAATACTATGGGCTAACCATATTTTTCCACTCCCTCTACCCACCAGCCACCACCAAAAAAAAAAGTAACATAATAATAATTAAGAAATCCCCTGCTCCTTGGAAACAATTATTCAAACCTTTCTAAACTAAATTTCCAATGCATCCCACAAATATCATGCAACTACAACCAAATTACAGTTTAGTCGCATAGGCTAAGCTGAACCTAGTCTACTGCCAATAATCTTCCAGTCCAATTAAGCATGAGAACAACATAAACAACAAAATTCAAACTCATAATCAGATCATATAAAGCTCGCAAAATAGCTTCTAGAACATCTTCAACTCATTCTATCTAATCTAAAGGCATGCTTCAATCCAATTAGTAAAGTGTTCAGGCATGTTGCACACATGTTCCTCAAGTTTGACTTTCAACAAAAGTACATAGTTGAAGTAATTTTATTATTTTATCAAGTTGGACAATTCAACATTGTTTGATACTGACAGCCACCAACAAAAGGGTAATAAAAACAATAAAAATGTTTTTTTTATCAAGTCACTTTGAATCCTAAACAATCAAGCACAAGAACTAACAATTCTCCAAAGTTAAAATAACACAAAACAAAAGGATTAGGCTTGAAATCATTGTGTAGGACAAAGTTCCAACTGGCAAAAAAGGGCCAACACACGTTATTTGGTTTTTCCTTGTTTTCCATCTTTATCTACCATTTCTTTTTGGAGACCATAAGGTAAGTTTTGAAAAAAAATGATCAATAATATTACGAGCTAACCATATTTTGCCACCCCCCCACAACACACCACCACCAAAAACGTAACAATACTTATTAATTAAGAAATTCCGAGCTTTACAAAAAAAAAACCTTCCGAAAGTAAATTTCTAATCCATCCCACAAAAGATCATGCAACTAGAACCAAATTATAGTTTAATAGCCTAAGCTGAACCTAGCCTGCTGCAAATAATTTTCCAATCAAACTAAGTGTAAAAACTACACAACCTAAAAAATTCAAACACATTATAAGAAAACAAAGTTAACAAAATAGCTTTAAGAGCATCTTCAACTCATTCTATTTACAGCCATGCTTTTAATCCAATTAGTGAAGTGCTCAGGCATGTTGCACATATTTTCTTCAAGTCTGACTTTGTACATACTAGAAATAACTGCATTATTTTATCACAGCATACAATTCAATACTGTTTGATACTGAAGGCCCCCAACAAAATGGTAATAAAAACAATAAAATAATATTATTTTTAATTTTTTATCAATTCAATATGAATCCTTGTAACAACAATCAAGCACAAGAACTAACAAACCCTCAAATGAGATTTAAATAGAACAAAAACACAAACAAAATTCATTCTTTTCACATAATAAAATGGAGGGAGAACAAAAATCAAACCTTCATAAATAGTGAAGCACAATCAGTACACTTGGGGGGCTTATTGGGGTAAGGCTTAGGTGAAGGAGTAGACAACATTGACCCATCAGAGGAAAGCACATACATGTCCTCTGGAAGCATTCTTTCCTTCTGAACACCTAACAAACAAAACCCAAAGAATAAGAATCAAATACATAAAACCCCAATAATCAAAATAATAAAAAAAAAATTAAAAAAAAAAAAAAAAAAAAACAGAGAACCCCAGAAACAGAGCAACCCAAATCAATAAAAATTAAAAAAAAAAACTGATCTTGAAGAGTAGAGAGCACCTGAAGGGGACATAACGATCAACTGTTGGGACCTTGGGATGGATTCATCATGGACTTTGATGGTGATGCTTCCACCTGTGCCTGACACCCATCCCTGTGTATAAAAGTGTCTGCAGAGCTCTGAAACCAGAGCCCTTGTTTCATTGACCGATTTGCTCTCTATGTATGCTTGAGATGTGACTCCCCCATTGGTTAGTGATGGTTCTGCCATCTTTGGGGTTTTGGTGAGATTTGAGATTAAGCTTGGAATCAAAGCTATGAAGAGAGAGAGAAGTGAGATTTTTGTCGGAGGGAGATCAGATAGTGCATTTACAATGTTTTTCTTGCATTTATTATGTTTTGGGAACTAAGCTAATTGACTGAGTCATCGACTCGACTCGGTTGAACTCGAAGACTCGAACAGGGAGTCGACTCGAATCGATTAGGAACTCAAAAATATTAAGTAGAGCCAATGATGGTTACGGCTTTATGTATCTATGGGTCAAGACAAAGAATTGAACTTTTTCATTTATGTATGACACACAAAAAATGAGGAAGGAGGTGAGAGAAGGGTGCAGACAAAAGCTAGGAAGAGGAGACGAGGAGGAAGATGTAGATGGGCAGAGAGTGAATGGGAAAATGGTTAGTTCACTTCACTTGCTCTCCTCTTCTTAAAAAGAGTCTGGATAGCCGGGGCAATCCGTCATTTTTGTTAGGGTTTGACTCTTTTACTTTTTTACTCATTTTTTTTAAAATACAGTTACAAACATCAATTATAGATAGCGTAAAAGTGTAAAAAGCTTCAACCCTGATAAAAAAAATAATTGGTAGCCTTGGCTCTTTAGAATTGGAGGTATCCACTATGACTATATAAATCAACAAAAAGTCTACAGAGTCAGCCCCTAACGCTAGGCCATGCTCTCTAGCACATGTTTAAGAGAGAGTGATTAAAAAAAAACTCAAAGCAAACTGTGTTTTCCCTTTAAAAAAACAAAAACAAATATTTTAGCAACACTTCTCTTTTCTTTTCTCAAAACACACATTTTCTTTACACCAAAATTGATCGAATTTAGGAACCTACCGTAATATCGATTGGGTTGTGGGTTCCATTTTCCTGTTACGATCGAAGTGTCGAAAACTGACATGTGCCATTAAAAAACTCGCTTTGGGAATCTGACGAAGGGACTCTGATGGGTGGCTTCTTCGATTGTTTCTGCTTTCTGGGTTTTGGATTTCTCCCCAACAAAAGGAGATCATATAGAACAGAACACACTACAGAAGTGAATGCAGAGATAAAGTATTGTGTTCTGTTCTATTCTGTTGTGTTCCCTTTCCTTTTATTATTTAGATTTAGATCTGTTCTTGTTATAATTGTTGTTGTTTTGAAATTGACATTGACCTGAAAAATGAAATTTTGTCAATTTGATAGTTTATGAATGAATGAAACCCTTTCAAGTCAGGGAAAAGGTTTAACCCATTGAGTTTATGTTTGTTTACTGGAGTTTTATGTGTCGAAAAGTCTTTGGATGAAAGAAGAAAAACTATAGTTTTTTCACCTTTAAGATTGATCTGTCTTCGCCATTAGAGTGGCGAAGTGAGAACCGCGGAGGTGGAAGTGGAGGTAGAGCAGAGAAAGGAGGAGGAGGAGGAGATGGGTCTTTGCCATTCAAGACAGATCATCGTTTGCGAACGCGCCAACCCCAAATGAAGGGAAAAATATATGGAGTTGGTTGTTTTGTGTCTCTTTTTTCCCAAGTAGTGAGAGTTCAAGAAAGACTTCAGCGGCACCCAAATCATCCTCTGTGAAATTAAAAAGGAAATCAAAACAGGTATGGGTTTTCCAGAAACTTGCAGAAGAAGAGACGTGAAGGGATGCAACCCCAACAGTTTGTTTTGGTTTTTTTTAATCACCCTCTCTCTCCTCAACACGTGCTAGAGAGCCTCCCAGCGCTCCCCTAATGCTAGAGGCCTGGCTCTCTAGACTGGTTGCTAAATCATATCACATTATCAAAAACATTCTCAAGAGTGAGGCTAGGAAATCAAATTTTGCAACCATGTTCTACAACTAGGATGATGTAGCATCATCAGATAAAGTTTTTACAACCTCGAGATACATATAAACACTTTGGGAATTTCATCATTCTTTCAAGATCACATCACGTCAACCTGGTTGCAAAACATGGTTTCCTAGTATTTTCGCATTCAGAGGTTCGGCTTATAGTAAGGTTTTATATTTACAAGATGCTTGAAGGGACCCCTATGTTCAAATATAAACTGACTGTAGCGCTTGAGTAAAAAAAGGAAAATAAGGGTGCTTTTGGTTGCATGAAATCCTATTTTATGGGAATCCATAAGGGGTCATTTATATCTAAGCTAATATGAGCTTCATTCACCAATTATCCATTAGATTTTGTGATCAATGGTGGAAGTGAAAATTCCATGAACATAAGAATCGCATGTTTTGCGAGAACAGGGAGTGTGATTCTCATGTTCATGTTCGTGATCATGAGACTTTCATTATCACCATTGATCACAAAATGTAATAGGAGATGATAAGTGTTACCTCAATGTAGCCTTTAGTGTAGGAGTCCCCTCATGAATTTCCATAAAATAGATTTTTCCAACCAAACACACCCTAAGAAAAATAAGAGAAATAAGTTTTCATTACACCAAAACATGCATTTATTAACGCAACCAAATTTTCAGAACCTGCATTTATGTTTAAAACCTTTGTTACTTGTCATATGTATTAGCATATTGATTTGGAATGTATACTAAAACATAATAATTAGGACATTTTAAGAGTCACAAGGGTCAACTCCCCAAAACCACAACTGGCTCAAATAGTTGTGGGAGCGTGGATAAAATTCCTAATTTTAACCTAAAGTGGGCCTTTAATTAATATATTTCAATAAAAGTAAAGGAGATATATAATATACTTTTGCTAAGTTTCGTTGCTCACAGGGTCAAACTGGGTTACACAATCCGAACTCGACCTTTTAACTTAGTGGGCTGATACACGATGACTAAAAACTTGTAAAACCTCAACCCGACCCGTTTATAATGGGTGGGCTTTTGGTCTGACTAGCAGGCTTGGGCCAAATTGTCAACCCTACTCCACACTAAAACTTTGGCCAATTAAGTTGCTTTAACTTATGCTTGGATTTGCATACTTGAAATGAAAGCAACAACTTACAATTGATCTTTAACGGGCATCGGTTTCTCCACCATGCATCCAACATCAAGAACATTTATCCTTAAATGCAAAATCACCTATTAGGTAAATTTAGCAAGATTTTTATTTTCCCTTTTAGTTTTGTGAACTCGAGAAAAAAAATTTCTATACTTTGGGGGAGGGGGGGGATTCTCACTGATATCTGCCCCACCTAAACCGTTTGGGGCAGATTTTGGTTTAAATTAATGGATTTCGAGGTGGATTCAGAAATTCAAACTGTATCCATCCAAAATTCGAAACAAATACGGATTTAACCACATCCGCCCCACAGATATTCACCCCACCTAACTATTTAAATAATATCTATATTACAATTCAGAGTGGTGTTTTAATATTCATTGCTGACTGGGACCAAGTTAAATCGAAAGAATTAGAGATAAAAGATGGTTAGGATTTAAAGTTGGAAAATGTATTGAATCTGAGGGTTGAGATTCATTTCTCATGATGGCATATTTGTAAATATAAAACATGTAGAATGGCAAAAATAATGAAAAATTTTTGAAATAAATTGGTGGAATGTACATGTAGCGGAGAGAGAAAATATTGTGTTTTGTTTTTAGCATAATGAAAATTATCATAACTATCTACTTCTTTATCGGATTTTGGTAAAGTTAATATTGTTAAAATGCATTTTTTAAGATCTTTCCAACAAAATCAATGATCAACACGACGCTAAAAATTTAAAATATATATTCTATAATTAAAAAATATATAAAGTATTTCACGTTTTTAATATTTTCAAAGCAATGAGACAGACCGATCGTACCAGAAAAAATAAGTCGGGCATCTTAATGCACATTTAAACAAAAACTTTAAACTTCATATTTTGGTCAATTCAAAGATTGGAGGAGAACTCATTCTCGGCGTTTAAATTTTTTTCCCAACTAATTCAAATTTGGCTGAGTCTAACTATAAAATTTATAATATATATTTACCTTAAAATAAGCTTATACTTCAATACTGATTCAGAGCTAAAATGAAAATAGTGAAAGAAGTATTTAGTGCAAAATATTTAATAAAAATAAAATTATATAAAGTGCCAACGACACATGGCATACTATAATCTAAATATATATCACATGGGAGATATTTCTTTTCAATGTGTCACCACTCACCCACCCACCAAAACATCTTTTCTTCTCTCCATTTACCATCACTTCACTGTTCACCTACCTTCACCCCACGGTTTACGAAACATTGAAAGCAATCAATATCTTGAGCTTGGCTAACTAGCGAAAAAAACAGCGAGAAAGGAAGGACCCTCCATCTCCCTCGCTAGTTTCCTCGGCAATTAGAATTTCTGTAAGGGAACTTGGCTAAGTGGCGAGGAAACCAGCGACAAAAAATATTGCAAAAATTCTAATTGTCGACCCTCCCTCGCTGTTTTCCTCGCCAGATAGCCAAGCTCCTTTTTGTATCTCTCTTCTTTTTCTTTTCTCATCTCTATTCACCATCAGTCCATCATCTCCAACAATTTCAACAAAAACTCAACTACACTGCCATTGCCCATAGTCATGTTGGCTGCACTTTTTGATGCTCTTAGAATGATGAGAAAATGCGGGTGAATAGTGAACTTCTTCCCTACCAATAGATCATTATAGATCCAACAAAAACCCATCAAGCTTATCTTTCTTTTCCACTACACTACAGTGATAGTCAGGTTTCAGCAACAACAACAGTTGGTGAGATTAGAATGAGATAGAGACACTGATTGTTTCACCCACAATCTAAACTCATTTTCGGAATCTCTGGAACCCTTAAACTTGTTGTTTCCCCACCCCTCCCAATGCGTGTTTGTTCCTTACCCACTGGCAACAAAATTAAACCCAATGTTAGTAATCCATCCCAAAAATCAGTCAACAATCAGAGGAATCACGACGATTTTAACAAAACATAAGTATTTCTTCTCTCTAGAGACCCAATTCACCACTTCCCACTTCGACTGCTGACAGAAGCATTAGAATTTGGTTTAAATGCAAATAATAAAACTTCCAATGCTTCATCAACTCCAGAAATGTCATCAAGCCTCTCTCTTCAATCATCTCTTGAGAACATCTCATTGGTGGCCAGGGAACATAGGGGACTCAAGAGTATGACCAGTTGTTAATGAAAGCTTCAGATATGTTTTCTGTTGTAGAGCTGTTTATGTTGTAGAGATTCACCCTCTTTCACGTACTTTTTTTTTTCGGTTATTTAGGGTGGGGCGGATATCTGCCGATCCATTCGAATCGGGATGGTTTAAAAAAATTGTATAAACAAATATTTGCGACAGATTTGGGGATCCACAATCTCTGGCAGGGCGGTGATAAATTTGCCCAAATCCGCAATGCAGGAACACCTAGTAGGTACTTTGGCGTAACCATTACTCTATCACTTTCTAACCTCTTTAGTGTCCATGTATACCTCTTTGATTTATTCATCTTTTTGCAATTTCACTACGTCTTTTGAATGGAACAACTTAATGGGCATGGGATGGACCTCATCCATATCTCATCCTGTTTGTTCGGGATCGGGACGGAACGAGATAAACCTTATCCCAATTTTGTCTTATCTCAAACGGGCTCGGGACGGGATGAACATGTACTAAATTTTGAATTGAAAATTTAACATGTAAGATTGAAAATTTTGGATTTACCAAACATACAACTCTAAGAACAACTATATAACTTTAAGCCATTAATTATTATTTCCCCATTTTATTAGCTTTTACTCCCTTTTTTTAGAATCACTATTGAAAAGTCATTTTTTTGTACATTGCTAACGAAAATGATCAATGGGTTTGTCATTTAAAAACTATGAGGAATACACATTGTTGTTGTCAAGAGTTAGGAAAAAGAAAAAAATGAAGGGAGGGGGTTTGAGTTAGATTTATTATTTAGATGAATCACATGGAAACTTGTGAGAATAAAATAGTCATGTCAATAAATAAAACAACAAATAAAAGTCATGTCAACAAATAGTTTCATAATTTCATACTACATATTAAAAAAATCGGTTCAGGATGGGACGGGATTGAAAATCTTCATCTCGATCTCACCCCACTCTAGATCGAGATGAGATTGATCAATTTCAATAAGACTCGAAAAAATCAGAACGGGATCGCGGGATGGGATGCCCACCCCTAAGATTTATAACTTATAAATAGGGGTGGGCATCTCATCCCGCGATCCCGATCCCGATCCCGATCCCGTCCCGTCTCGTCCCAATTTTTCGGGTCTTAATGGGATTGAATAATTTCATCTCGATCCCGTCCCGTCCCGATCTAGAATGGGATGGGATGAAGATTTTCAATCCCGCCAATCCCGTCCCGTCCCGAACTAATTTTAAATATTAATTATTAATATTTTTTTTTGCAGAGAGGAGGTGTATTGATTAAGAAATGGGGCAGATCGTTAGCTGCATCAACAGCTGTCTCAATTGTAGATGCCATAAGATCCCTTGTCACTCCTACTCCCAAGGGAGATTGGTTTTCTACAGGGGTGAGTTCAATTAGGGTGATATTTTTCATGTTGTTCCTTTTCCTAGCTTTGTTGTAAGAAAGATATTTATGTTTTAATTTCAGTTAGCAAACAAATTAAGACCCTACACCTCTTAAGAGGTTCTATTCAACTTTCAGCCAAGTAAAACTTCATAAAAATAAATTTTTGCAGAAGCGTGATTCAGTCTTTTCCCACTAGCTCCAGTTATTTGTACCTTGAATTTGTTTTGACTGAAGCAGTGTTCTTCACACTGCAATTCCAGGTTTACACCAGTGGAAATCCCTATGGTATAGCAGAGGACATTGTTTTCAGTATGCCATGCAGATCTAAAGTAAGTTATGTGTGGAGATTTACATATAAAATCAATATTTTCAAATGCATTAAAAACTATCTATTAACAACAATGTATCATTTAGGGGGATGGTGATTATGAGCTTGTCAAGGATGTAATCACTGATGATTTTCTTCGTGAGCGTAGAAAGAAGGTATGTTTCATATATATTGATATGTCCAGATTAGCATGCTGATCCCGTCCCAATCCCGTATGAACGGGATGAGTATATCTCATCCCATCCCGTCCCGTGCCCACCCCTACTTATAAAAGTATCTTAAATATAATTTGTGTTTTAGTAAAAAAAAAATTTATCCAACTTGGTTGTTGTGGTGTAGTAGTGGATATCATGTTAATCTTACACACTAAAGGTACCCAGTTCAATGGGCAACAACAAAATTCGAAAAAAAAAAATAATAATAAAAATTAAGGAAGGCAAAAGAATGTATTTGTTTTTATTTTATTCTAAGAGTCAAAATTTTCATATCAAATGTGCAACTTATGATTTTTAGGGGTTCATTTTTTTTTATCGACAACAATTCCTGACTTGCATTCAAGAAAAAGGCCAGACAAACAAACAATATGTCGTTCACGTAATATTATGTGTCTAACATGCAGGGGCGGATCTAGGATTGCAGACAAAGGGGGGCAAAAAATTTATAGATAATTTAATTTCTAAAATAAATAGATAAATATGATTAAAATAGAGTTTTAAAAGTGTTACAAGATAAACATACATACTGAGTCAATGTAGATGCGCTGTAGATTTAGGTAAAAGCTCTCTGCGGGTTTTCATGTTCTGGTAATGCTGCATAATCACCTCATCATCGATGCCATTAAATATATCTTTCTCAACATATGTAATCAAACTATCTGTCATCCACTGATCACCCATACGATTACGTAATCGATTCCTGTATAAAAATAAGATAATAAATTAGATGCTTAAACAAATATGAAATACCTCATTAAAGCTTTAACAAATATGAAATAGCAAAATGAAATTTACCCTGAATGATTAAAATAATATTTTAAATAATTTTAAAAATAACCAATCTTTCGTAATTTCATTCATATATATATCATTTCTCTGTTTTTATCAAACCCTTCCCATTTATCTCATTTATCTGTTTTTATCAAACCCACCTCAAGCCTCATCTCTCTTTTTTATCAAACCAAACCCACAGACAAACAACAGAACTCACTCTTCTTCCTCTCGCTCAAACGAGGTCTTCTTCACCTCACTCAAACAGAAAGAACTCACTCTTCTTCCTCTCGCTCAAACGAGGTCTTCTTCACCTCACTCAAACAGAAAGAGCTCAAGCTTCACTCTTCATAATCTCACTCGAAAGCTCAAGCTCAAGCTCAAGCTCACTGTTCTTCATCTCGCTACTCACTCAAGCTCACTCTTCTTCATCAGAAAGATCAAGAGATCAAGAGATCGAGGAGATCAAGAAATCGGAAGAGTTTGTCTGATGAAGAGCTTCTTCTTCATCAGACTCAGTGAGATGGAAGTATTTGCTTTCTTCTTCATCAGACTCAGTGAGATCGAGAGATCAGACTCAGTGAGAGACTCAGTGGGATCGAAGAATTTGCTTTCTTCTTCATCAGAGATCAAGAGATCAGACTCAGAGTCAGAGAGATCAAGAGATCAGATTCAGAGTCAGAGAGATCAGACTCGGAGAGATCAAGGACTTTGCTTTCTTCTTCATCAGACTCGGTCAGATCCCTCTTTGATCTCTCTGAGATCCCTCTTTGATCTCTCTGAGATCGATCAGATCCTGCTCTGATCTCTCTGACATCGATCAGATCCCTCTCTGAGATCGATCAGATCCCGTTCTGATCTCTCTGAGATCGATCAGATCCCTCTCTGAGATCGATCAGATCAGATCCCGCTCTGATCTCTCTGAGATCGATCAGATCCCTCTCTGAGATCGATCAGATCCCTCTCTGAGATCTATCAGATCAGATCCCGCTCTGATCTCTCTGAGATCGATCCCGCTCAGATCTCTCTGAACTCGCTCAAATCTCTCTGATCTTGCTCACATCTCTGAGATCCTGCTATGATCTCTCTGATCTTTCTCGGATCTTTCTCTAATCTTCTTGTTTCAATTTTGGATCTCCAAAGAGGGAGACAGATACCAAGGTAGGAAAATATGTTAAAGCTTAAGATTATTTTGTTGTTGTCCTGTTTATTTTATTTAGAATACATAATCAAACAAACTCACCTTGTTTTGCAGGGATGGAGAAGAAGTTATTGTTGAGGACCGAAGGCGTGGAGGCGGAGATTAGAGGCGGCGAATCAATTTTTTTCGTTCAATTGTGATACGATATTTGTTATTGTAATTCTTAGTTTTATAAGAGGGGCAAGATGGAATTTTTAAGGGGGGCAAAGGATGAAATTGTATATGCTCTGATAGAGTTTTTTCAAAACCTAAGGGGGTCAATTGACCCCCTTACCCAAGCTGTAGATCCGCCCCTGCTAACATGTTGATACTACTCCTACCGACATTTTACTAACACTCTCTAACAAAATAAATAAGAAAATTGAAAAACTGGTTCGTAGATTTTACTTAACATTTTCCCTTGTCACGCCTTGGCCAATTGGAACTACATGTACATCAAAGCAACCCTGAAAAAACTGTCGTGCGACACAACATTACTACACAATCCACAGACAATTCTCAACAACAACATAAATAACATAATTAAGAAGACAATGTAACCAAAAAAAAGTTAAAGATATAGGCTCGGACAAAAAATATTCAAGTACCGTCCAATATTATACAACCATCTAAAATGAAGTATCTCAAAATAGTAAATGTCATAGAAGCAAATTGTATAGACTATTAATTCTGGTGGTGCCCTTCTGACAATTCATGTAAGTTTTAGCCTTGCTACTATACTCTCTCGGAACCCAAAAACTCTGATTTCTCATAAGTTGCCAACGAGGTTCTATAAGCAACATCCGCCAATCCCTAATCGACATCATTTATGGTTGAGACTAGAATTGTATTGATCGTCTTCGAGCCCCAACTTTTATTCTTGATTAATGAAAACATCCTCGGCTATGTTTTCTAGACTAAAAATGTCTAAACTAAGATCCAACAGGAGAAATTCTTCTATTTTCCAATAAGAATGCATCCCACAATCAACAAAGCAAAGTGGGTTAGTTAACCGTATGAGTAGACCAAATGTAATCCACAAACAAACGCTATAGGCATATGATGCAATTATATACACTAAATAATAAAAATCATAAATAAAGTCTAGAAGCACCTAATACATGAGATGGGTGATGCAAAATGAGAAGATGACTATATAAACAGGGTTTCAGAACTTAAATATCACGCCGTGTCTTTAAAGATCACATTTCTAAGTGACATATCCATCTCATCCTACAAGTTTCAACATCGTACATAACTTTCGGAATGTAATGATATTACTTTTAGCATGTTTATGTATTACTTTCATGTATCCATAAATTCTTTTAAAATGTCTAAACCAAATAGTTTAATGACTGAGATTAAAAGCCTTGATCGAAATGAAAAAATTATATTAGCAATAGAAATGTTGTTACTAATCAATATTCTCACTTACTAATCAATACTCGGGCTCCTCTAGTCACCGCCAACTCATTTGAGTGTCTTGCGCAATAGAATGATGCACCTAGCTTATCAGATACAATGCAGACTCCGAGGAAAACACTTCACATGATAGGTGCAGCACCACGGACTGAAGATGAAGTAGTACGAGAGGTGACTGATGGAAGACAGGGGGAAGATCGCACGAACTCTCCGACAACACCCATAGATTGGATAACACCCCAAGCCATCAATGCTTTGAATACAACGACGCCCATAGATTGGCGCTCATCCCAAGCCATCAATGCTTTGAATGCAACAATTGCAAGAATAGGCAAGGATGCATTACTCACCGAAATTAAAGACTTACTTGAAGCGGATGCAGCAAAAGAAGGGCAAAAGACCATTGGTGAAGAACATGCGGTTAACACAATCCAGCCTCCCACGGAATATGTTCCTCGAAGGTCTTCTTGAAGCAAGAAGACAAATCCTAAATTCAGGTAATTGATGATGATAATACAGGTAGAATGCAAATGCTTATCAGAACCTTGTGGGGATGATGGATTAGTGCTCGCATTCAATGGTTTCTATATCTTAATTCATTGTGTTTCGATTCTCTATGATGACTTCTCATACATCTTGTGGCCCTCATTAAGTATAAATCAGGTCATGCGAGTGATTAAAGGATTGATTGGTAATTATGAGGAAGAAAAGTTATGGCAGCTCTATCATGCAACCACTTTAGTAGCAGAACACTTTACAAGGTTACTACCGAACCTGGAGACGGTGAATCTAGAACTAATTAGGTTCTTTATTGAAGCTTTGACGCAAGTTTATAATTCTGTAGATGATGTAACGAGTGAACGTATGAGCGATTGTAACCTTTATCATCATTTTTTTTAATATAAGGTTCGAGGATCCTAAAAACCCCAGCTCACTTTCCAAAAAAAAAAAAAAATTCTCACTTACATGAAGAAGTTCAACATTCTCTCAAAAAATGGAGGAAGAAAAAGATAAATGTGTGGTAGTTTTGGAAATAAAGATTAAAAAAAGTATAAGAATATTGATAAAGAAAGTATGTTGGATAAACACAAGGCCTTAAATAAGGTAAGCCAAACACATTTAGGTAAACATATTCTCAACATATCTCACATGCACTCACCAACTCTTTGTTTCCAAACAAGTTCCTTCATGACATAATGAATTGCACCAACTCTTTGTTTCCAAACAAGTTCCTTCATAAGGAATTATGTGCAAGGACCATTTCCTAATTCATGTTTTTTTTTCCACATTATTACCATAAGTAGCTATTGCAAAGATATATTTTTGTGAAGTAGAAAGTTGTCATACACCCTAATGTATCATAAACTGCCCAAATTCATGCACATTTTGCCTTCATTTTCTATGTTTCATTTACAGTGGCCCCTTAATAGAAACATCTGATTGTGACCAGTAACCACACTTAGGTTGAAGTTGTTAATTCCATATTAGAGACCCCACACTTCTTAAGCCCCAAGTCAGCAAGTTCGTGTATTATATTCTAAGTGAAGATTAGCCAATGAGCTTATATATAATAACCAGTAAATAACTTGTATAATAAACAACATATGCTTAAAAGAAAAAGTAGAATTAAATACTAAAATAACAAACAGTCTAATCTTAAAAAAAAAGTAAAGCCTAATCTCAAAAAAGAAAATTAAAAAGACTCTTAATTAAATTGAAAGATTACGAATAAGTTATTTAGTAAATAAATTTGAAAGCAAATTAGGAACCCTAAAAACTAAAATTAGGAACCTAGAAACCCTTTTGCATCAGTTTGCCTAATGATAACAAATAATTGAGAAAATGTTTGGGTAATCTTTATCGGTTGCTCCTTTCACTATGGATCTATGACTGCATCATTTTGCCTATTATTAATTTGTTTTCTATCTTTTTTTATCCTAGTTTTTCTTAAATTGTTTGTTGTAAAGAATAAAAGTCATGGTGTGTTTGATTTTTGGAAAAAAAAAATTTCAAAGAAAAAAAAGTTTTGTTTGGAGAAAAAGTTCACGGAAAAATCATTCAAAAAATTTTCACTATTTGATTTCACCAAGGATTTTTTTTTTTTTTTTTTCATTTCTATGTTGTGGAGGAATTGTTTAACGAGACTTTGAATGTACAGACGTTGAGTATCTTGAGGTCTTTGAGTCTAGAAGAAAGTCGTCGGTGAGTGAAAGAATCGAACCGGAAAAATTTTTCAGAGGGAAGAAAGAAAACTTTTCACTGGTGGAAAGTTGTCTTTTTCCAAGAAAAAATCAAACGCTTGAAAACTTAATTTTAGGAAAAAAAAACTTTTTTTTTCTTTGAAACACCCAAAAATCAAACTCTATATCAAGTCAAGTGAATAACATGGACCATCCAATCTGCATTCTATAAAGACATCGTAGATTAGTTTAGTACTTGTCAATTTGAGGCCTTTTGAATGTGGCTTTTGGTTAATTGTTCCCTTGAAGCAATTGGAAATTAGACCTTCAGAACATTACATTGTTTATATTATTAATCATACAATTACTCAACAAAAACATGATTTCCAATCCTACATTGTTCATACAGTGGGCCATCACTTGCAATGGCAACATAGAACATGACTTCATGAGAAAAATCTAAAAAACATCTGTTACATCAAGTAAATTCTGAAAGAGCAATTTTATTTCAACAGAAGTTTGTTCAACACACAAAAGCCAAATTAAGAACCTACAACCCAAACAAACTCATTCTGATAAACAATTAAAACTCACACCAAATCACATAATCCTACTTTGTGAATGACAATTCCAAATCACAAACACTTGAATCACTAGTATGTAAACGTAATAAGAACCATTTCCGCGATATCGATATATACTTCTTAAATCATCAAAGTAGCTAGGAAAGAGAATCCAACAATGATTCTCATAGATGATGTTTTCAAGGCAACAGGTGCAGAGCTCTTAGGAAGTGAGGGTGTTTTGTGATCATTAGCAGGTGGAGGAGATGAGGGAGAAGGTGTGTGTGAACCAGGTGCCTGAGGAGGAGATGGCTTGGGAGTCTCTGGTGCGTTGGGAGGACTTGGTGGCCTTGGACTCAAGACTCGGATGGCCAGCTTCTCACCATTCTTGCAGTTTTCTTGGTTTCCACTGATGAAGTGGATTAGTCCCGAGTCTTTGATAGTGAACTTTGTGTTTCCATCATCATCTAGCTTCTCGATAGGACTTTGTATGTTGCATGAATTGAAATCAGTTTCATTCACAACTAGCACTGAGTCCTGCCCTTTCTTGTACTTGAAAACTGCAAAACATCATGCAAAATCAATCAAAACACAGATTTTCTTAAAACTACCAAAATAAATTAAGGAAAATTAACATAAGTACAGAGATTTTCCTATATCTATCAAAAATAAAGACATACCCATCAAACAAAATCATCAAAGCAAGAGATTAAGATAGATAGAGATGCTAAAAAAACTAGAAAACAAGAACCTCATTTGTGAAAATCATTAACAACAAGGATGTAGAGAGATGGAGATACTTAAAAACTACAAAACAAGAATACCCTACAAAGAAAAGTAAAAAAGTTACTAATAAACAAAACCTATCACATCAGGCAAAAACAAATGGACATTATACTACAAAATGAAAACCATGAACACCCATTGACAATCAAAATCCATAAATCAAAAAGTAAAGATAGTCAAAGAGATTTACCAAGTGTATCACCAATTTGGAACCTCAATTTTTCAGCCCATTTATCATAACCCTCAGAGGGTTTCATTACCCAACCATCTTTTCCAACTCTCTGTTTCCAAACAAGTTCCTTCATGACATAAGGAATTGTACGTAAGGACCATTTCCTAATTCATGTTTTTTTTTTCCACATTATTACCATAAGTAGCTATTTTCAAAGTTATATTTTTGTAAAGTAGAGAGTTGTCATACACCCTACCTAATGTGTCATAAACTGCCCAAATTCATACACATTTGCCTTCATTTTTTATGTTTCATTTACAGTGGCCCCTTAATAGAAACATCTGATTGTGACCAGTAACCACACTTAGGTTGAAGTTGTTAATTCCATATTAGAGACCCCACACTTCTTAAGCCCCTAGTCAGCAAGTTCGTGTATTATATTCGTACTGAAGATTAGCCAATGAACTTATATATAAATCATATTCATTAAGCTTAGTTGTCGCATAATCATCATATTAAAATTGGTTACCAAAATTTCAGAACCGGCCAGTTGGATTTTTGTCAAGAATGGTTAGAGGTAGCAAAACATGAGTTGAGCTAATTCAATTCCTAGGAATACTTCAAAATTTTCAAAGTACTTGTAGGAAAAATAAATTGTTCCACAGCAACTTAAAATCTTTCAGGACTATATAAATTCAGAAATTATTGATTGATTTGCACTACAAATTGAAGGATTTAGACTCACGTATAGCAAGGATAATAAAGGCTATCATATAACTTAGGATCAGAGTGAATTGTCACCTATTATGAAAATCATACTTAAGAAATATTGTCAGGCACACATGCGTTTGCCTAACGATAACAAATAATTGAGAAAATGTTTGGGTAATCTTTATCGGTTGCTACTTTCACTATGAATCTATGACTGCATCATTTTGCCTATTATTAATTTGTCTTCCATCTTTTTCTATCCTAATTTTTTTGTTTAGGAAAATTTATCCATAACTTGTTTGTTGTAAAGAATAAAAGTCACGGTGTGCTTGATTTTTGGAAAAAATTTGAAAGAAAAAAAAAGTTTTGTTTGGAGAAACAGTTCTCGGAAGAAAATCATTCAAATTTTTTTTCACTGTTTGATTTCATCAAGAATTTTTTTTTTTCGATTTCTATATTGTGGAGGAATTGTTCAACGAGGCTTTGAATGTACAGACGTTGAGTATCTTGAGGTCTTTGAGTCTAGGAGAAAATCGTTGGTGAGTGAAAAGATCGAACGGAAAAAGTTTTTGAGGGAAGCAGGAAAACTTTTCACTGGCGAAAAGTTGTTTTTTTCCAAGAAAAATCAAACGCCTGAAAAATTAACTTAATTTTAGGGAAAAAGCTTTCTTTTTTTTTAAACACCCAAAAATAAACTCTATATCAAGAAAAGTGAATAACAGGGACCATCCAATCTGCATTCTATAAAGACATCATAGATTAGTTTAGTAATTGTCAATTTGGGGCCTTTTGAATGTGGCTTTTGGTTAATGTTCTCTTGAAGCAATTGGAAATTAGACCTTCAGAACATAACATTGTTTATATTATTAATCTTGCAATTACTCAACAAAAACATGATTTCCAATCCTACATTGTTCATACAGTGGGCCATCACTTGCAATGGCAACATAGTACATGACTTCATGTGAAAATTTTGAAAAACATCTGTAACATCAAGTAAATTCTGAAAGAGCAGTATTATTTCAACAGAAGTTTGTTCAACACACGCAAAAGCCAAATTTAGAACCTACAACCCAAACAAACTCATTCTGATAAACAATTAAAACTCACACAAAATCACATAATCCTACTTTGTGAATGACAATTCCAAATCACAAACACTTGAATCACTAGTATGTAAACGTAATAAGAACCATTTCAGCGATCGATATATACTTCTTAAACCATCAAAGTAGCTAGGAATGAGAATCCAACAATGATTCTCATAGATGATGTTTTCAAGGAAACAGGTGCAGAGCTCTTAGGAAGTGAGGGTGTTTTGTGATCATTAGCAGGTGGAGGAGACGAGGGAGAAGGTGTGTGAGAACCAGGTGCCTGAGGAGGAGATGGCTTGGGAGTCTCTGGTGCGTTGGGAGGATTTGGTGGCCTTGGACTCAAGACTCGGATGGCCAGCTTCTCACCATTCTTGCAGTTTTCTTGGTTTCCACTGATGAAGTGGATTAGTCCTGAGTCTTTGATAGTGAACTTTGTGTTTCCATCATCATCTAGCTTCTCGATAGGGCTTTGTATGTTGCATGAATTGAAATCAGTTTCATTCACAACTAGCACTGAGTCCTGCCCTTTCTTGTACTTGAAAACTGCAAAACATCATGCAAAATCAATCAAAACACAAATTTTCTTAAAACTACCAAAATAAATTAAGGAAAATTAACATAAGTACAGAGATTTTCCTATATCTATAAAAAAAATAAAGACATACCCATCAAACAAAATCATCAAAGCAAGAGATTAAGATAGATAGAGATGCTAAAAAAACTAGAAAACAAGAACCTCATTTGTGAAAATCATTAACAACAAGGATGTAAAGAGATGGAGATGCTTAAAAACTACAAAACAAGAATACCCTACAAAGAAAAGATAAAGATAGTAAAGATAGTCAAAAGAGATTTACCAAGTGTATCACCAATTTGGAACCTCAATTTTTCAGCCCATTTATCATAGCCCTCAGAGGGTTTCATTACCCAACCATCTTTTCCACCAACATAGAACTTACCACCAGCTTCAGATGTCCAAAACAAGCACATAGAAACAAAGAACAAAAGGGTAAAAATTTCATTAGACCCCATGACTGAAAAAAAAAACACAGAGACAGATAGAGAAAACTGAAAGAGAAAAAAAGACCAGAACAACAAGTGATAAATAATGTGAGTGAAAGAGGCAGTTTGGATGAAATGGGTCTATATAAAGAAAAAAAAGTCTTAGCAGAGAAGTCTAGAAGATTAATTGGAAGACAGTGTATAATGAGGTTACAAATACAAAGATGGAAACTGTGATTATATGTCTTTTGCCGTTTCGAGGGAACTTAATTCATCATTTCTGTTATTTTTGGCAAAAACCACGTGGTGTCCACTTTGGGACTCTAAATAGGGATTAAATGCTAGTTAATCTTCTCTTTTCAAACAAAATAGGATTATAACCCATTAATTGATATAAATCAACGGTCAGATTTTACTAATCTCCTTCTTCTTTTTTTTTTTTTTTTTTTTTTTTTTTGTAGGGTTTAATTTTCATTAAGGACTGACTGAGGTCTGGTTTTCAAATTTTCAGTTTTATTTTTACACCTAAGAATGGTCTGGAAGATTAATGGGGGATGAGAATGTCATCCATTAGGGTGATTTATGCTTTCTTAATTTGTCACAGATGTTTTTGTTTTGTTGAAAAAAATGCTTTAATGCCATAAGTAGCAATTGGAATGCAAAGTGAAAATATTTTCATTGTTAATAATCTTTAATTGAGATCTCTTATTTTGATCTTTTGACCTGTCTTATTTATTCAAGATAAAATAAAAAAGGATAATGATAATGAAATTTATGAAAATGTTAGGTATTATAGATTATCACAAATAGGTTCCTCAATGTACCAATGAGTATCAAGAGTTATTCTAGACAGCCAGATTTTGGCACCAACCGAGGAACCAAATGTCGTGAAGTTGACATGGCCATTCATGTTAGCGCTGGAAAGACAAGTGTAATTAAATTAAAAATAATGTTACTAATAATAAATGGACAACCATAATAAATAATAAATAAAGTAGATAATTGAAGCCTAAAAGTTTAGAACACGTGTTGTACTTCGAAACTAGAACGTACTAAACGGGAAATGAGGCAACCAAACCTTGCTTCATCATCTCTATTGGATCTTGCCATCCCAGCCTGAATCATCATCCTTTGTTTTCGTCTTCATCTTCTTCTTCTTCTCAACAACTTTATTTTATTCAACAATTTTCCAATCAAATAACGAAACCCATCTATGGTAGGAGATATCGAATTAGAAGTAGAAATCGAAGAGTGAGAGGGTGTTTGTTTAGCTTTTGATTCAAAGGGAATGTCTCTAAACATGCACTTGGCCTTTCCCAATGATGACATGACTATCTAGGTCAGCTCCACATCACCCGGTGCCTAGCCTAGTTGCATAACATTTTTGCTATACCAATTACAAAAAAGCGTAAGAAAAAAAAATCTCACACGCTAAACCCCATTTTCTCCAGACCTTCATTTCACAAGGAGACACTTTAGCCCATTTTAGAGATTATGAGCGGGCACGGGATGGGATGGGACGAAATATACTCATTCCTATCCCATCTTGTTCATACGGGATTGGGATGGGATGAAAAAAACCTCATTCCAAACGGGTTCGGGACGGGATCAGCGTGTTGCCTGTGATTGCTACGAAGATTATCATCATATAAGAGCGTGAAAAATAACTTTCTTATAATTAGATATAGATGTGGCATGCAAATATAAAGGTAACCACTAAATCCCCTAACAATGAAGTCGAGCGGGCTGACTTTTAGAAAATGACATGATAAATGAGACCCACTAAGAGTATTGTGTCGCTGTGATGGCCTCCCAACTGATTTTATAATTTCATTACTGTGGGAAACAAAATTCATGGTTCCTTGACAAAATGACATTTCATATTTTGTTAGAGAAGAAATATAGACTTATTGGTGATGCTCTAACATATTCATAATGGTTTACCATCAATACATATATCGTAATTAAAAAAATTATTTTTACAGTCCGGGGCATCTCAAATTCTTGGCTCCGCCCCTGAATGTTCCCTTCTGAATATGTATTACTCAGTTACTTGTTATTTTTCATCTTCACCTGGGTATTATTAATATTTGAAAGTTAAATAATTGGAGCCACTTTTATTGGAAATCCAAGCAACAGTCTGCTATCTTTATCTTGCTTAATGAATATTTATTTCTTGAAGTAACATTTCAGTTACCACTGCAAACACCATGAGTTTCTATCAGTCATCTGTAAGTTTATTTGAATAAAAATAAATAAAATAATAAAAATATCAATAATAAATATTAAAAAATTAGCTCGGGACGGGACGAGATTGGCGGGATTGAAAATCTTCATCTCATCCCATCTCATTCTAGATCGGGTCGGGACGAGATCGAGATGAAATTATTCAATCTAATTAAGACCCGAAAAAATCGGGACGGGACGGAACGAGATTGGGATCGCGGGATGAGATGCCCACCCCTAATAGAGATCACCTTTCCTCTTAACATTATTTTAGGTATTAGCATATTAGTGCCAAAAACTTGTTTTTACTAATCCAGAAGGATCTCCTTATTATTCATTGTAAATTAAAGGCCCTACATACATGACTAAATGAATCCTATATCATTTGAGCTATATTTGACTGAAATTTTGACAAAAAATAAAGATCGACAACAAAAACAATGTGTCAAAGTTTTTATTCTTTTCGAAATATGTGCCTTGAGATCCATGCTAAGTGGGATAAAAAGAGTTTCTCTATTAATATCACAAAACAAATGAGGGCTCACTTTCGACGTGTGAGGCTCATCTTAACTGTCCAAATATCCAAAACAAACATTAAAACTATAGCCAGAAGAAAACAACTCGATTGAAGAGTTATTCTACCAAGTAATTAAACAGTTGTGATGAGCCTCACACAAACCATATCAAATTAAACTCTATGTTGAAATTGTGCCCTGCTTAAGCCTAGTTGTTGATAAAATGAAGTTAATTAACTTTTTTATATTGGAAAAAAAAGTCTACCCACTATAATTAGGTACAACTTGTAATTGTAACGAGTTCATTCATTTTTCTTAAGTAAGAGCATCCATATCTTTCTTGAGACCTCCAAACCCTATCTGTTTTGTGGATTTTATCATTTAGGGAAGCCGGATCAACACCTTTGAAATGCATTGTATCCAACAAGTTCAGGTTGTATGTATATGTTATTGTTGTTTAATGAGTTCAAATACCTTAACGACTCATTTTTTTGCTTTTCCGCCACCAATCTTGGTATTGATAGTTGGAGTTTATTTTTTAATCATGTTTGTCAACTTTTAGATTTTCCCGCCCTCACGTTGTAAAAAATCAAATCATAATGAGCTTGTCTAACTGGCGAGGAAACCAGCGAGGGAGGGGGTGGGAACCCTCCATCCCCCTTAGAATGAGCGAAAGGGAATGAAGGCACCCATCCCAAGGGAGATGGAGGGTTCCCACCCCCTCCCTCGCTGATTTCCTCGACAGTTAGAATTTCTGAATCATGATATAAAAACTCTAACAGTTAAAAAAAAACTCTAATAGTTTGCAAAGGAGAGGATGGTGCTAGCCAAAATAGGAGCTGGAACGGTTATTGCCAACTCCTCGTACCAATTTTGTTATATCCTTGATTTTTTTTTTTAACTCATTATAATTGACCATTGGGTTTCCAATGTTGCAAAAGATGCTATAGAAAAACATTTCGCTGACCACTTCATAAAGAGCATCTATAGCAATAATTTTTATGTGCATTTACAAATAAAATGTTTACTTGTTTATCTAACCCAAAGTAATGCAGAGCAATGGTGCAATTAACAGAGAACACACCCAAAAAAAAGTGTTTTGGTGATTGTCATAAAAGAGTTTTTGTTGCCACTAGTCTTTGTCCTCGAAGGAAACAGTGGGATCTTTTTCATTTTTAGAAACAATTGAATGTATATGTTCTTTGTTTTCCTATCTCTTATCTAGTCTAATAGTCTATCAATTGTATCTCATTTGGTCGGACATCTACTCTCTTGGACATGGTTGATGGGATTTTGTTAAAGTGGTGCTCTGACGTGTTCTATAGGTGGAACATGTTCTTGAGTAAATTTTCTGACCATTTTATCTAGATTAGCCATCTGAGCCAAAAGTTGATCCACACGAGGATCTGTCATTGTTCCCTTGAAAGCAGGGGCTTGTTGGGCCACCATATCTTGTGGTGGCAACTCACTACCTTGTACAACCAGTTCTCCCAATGCTGGATTTGGGACGTGTCCACTTGATAATTGGGTTTCACCGGTGGAAGGATTGCCTTGACTATCATTCTCCACGGACAGTGCCAAACTGATGAGTTCAAATTTGTTCTCCTCGAGATCTGACCTGCAAACAAAGTTAGATTGCCAAAAACCACTTGTTTGGTGGCCGAAGACACTATCTCTTTAGTAAATCTCTCATTTACCTTATATAATGTGAGTAATTAATTTGGCCTGTGACTTAAGCATGCAGGGAGTGATCAAGGGAGGCGTTTCTCACAACGGTCTCCTCTTTCATTGAGATGCGTCCTTGGGAGAATGATTCACGTCATACTTGTCTCCTTCATAATGTCTATCTTCTTCAAAGGAAAAGGTCCGTTGGACCCGATGTTTGGGCATTTAACTTTGTTCACGCTATGTTATTAACGACATCTTTGGGCTTCTATGACGGGCCTGCCTCTTTGGGCTTTTGTTCTTCTTGATCTTTGCCACATATACGGTCATGATCAGAGGACTATTTGATGTATCATTAGTCTATTTAGTTCCTATTTTTGAAAATCGAAGGAACATGTCAAACATACCTCACTCAAATGTACGGTGTTGGAGTTGAAGAACAATAAACCACCTGCATCATTTGAATCTAGACCACCACAAGGTGCCATCAGGCCATGCCAGTGGTTATGTGGTTAGCCACTACCATCATCTCCTTCGGTTTTATCTAGTATTATGCATTTAGTACTAGTGAATGTACAACTATAGACTAGAACGGGGGATTGCAACCACTCATTCCCTCAAGATGCGCGTCTTCATGAATCTCGAGGGGATGAGTGGTTGCACCCACTCGCTGCCTAGAAGGGCTAAAACCATATTGAGCTCATCGTGATTGAGAAAAGTTTTATACAAGGAAATCCTAACATAGTTTTATACTGGTTCTCCCTGCCGTCGTTTTTTATGTTGAATATCTTCCGGATCTGCTCAGGAGTGTTTCCCTTTATCACGTCGGCCACAGTCTGGCATCAATGCTTCTTGCAATACTCGACCACCTTAGCCAAGTTCTTGCCAGTGACGTTAGGAACAGGGATGAAACTATCATGTTCTTGATAGTCTCCAACTCCATAGCAGCAAGCTCATCAACTTCGAAATTCTCACCATCAGAACTCTTCAAAACAAGTTTCTAGTGACCAGGTGAGCCTTACCAAACATTTTGTTTTTAGAAACACTCTATATGTGTCCCTTCTTTGTTTTTCTATATTTTGTTTTTAGAAACTTTCCATATTGGCAAATTAAATTTTTTAGGGACGGGAATTCAGTCTCCAAACTCATGTCTCGACAACCATTTTTTGCTCGAAAATTCTTATTGTCTATTTAATCCCTGCTTTTGAAAATCAAAGGAACCGTGTCAAACCCACCTCACTCAAATTTATGGTGTGGATCAGCACATCCACTTCCACCATCAGTCCTGATTCAGCCACTGCTGTTCCTGATTCCAGCCACCTGCATCATTTGGGTCTAGTCCACCACAAGGAGCCATCTGGCCATGCCAGTGTCTCACCACCAGGAGCCACTACCATCAACTCCTTGACACCAATAAAAACATATTTACCATCACAATCCTGAAAACAAACAAACATACCACAATGGTTGGACCTGAAAATCCGTCACTAAAGTACTAACAACATCAACAATGTAACCAATTATATATATCGTCACTGACAATCCAACTCAGAATGTAACAAGCGTCCCACAAAACCAACATATATGTGGGAACCTTTCTTATTGTCGAGGAAAGGGGCGAGGAAACCAGCAAGGGGGAGGGGTTTTACCACTCATCCCCTCGAAATTCGTGCTGCTGCGCATCTCAAAGGGGATGGTCACACCCTCTCCCTCAAGTGGATGGGCAGTGACATAGCGCGCAGGAGCAAATGCATGACAAGTGGTAACACCAGTGTCTCCAGAGAAACCCAAGTCATTGTAAGACCTCATAGGCAAACAATCCTGGGATGAGGTGTCCAGTAAAAAGCAGCTGTCCTTACCACTCGAGATTATGCATTTAATACTAGTGAATGTACAACCAAAGACTAGATGAAATTGAATCCTGTAAATAATCCAACCCTAAACCATATTGAGCTCAAGGTATTGGGAAAATAAATAAAAAACTTGCCATGGTCCTGACCAAGTTACTGATAAAACACTTTTCAATCAACAAACAGACTTCAGAAGCAACTGAGAAAGGCTACTTATAATGAAACAAAAAGACATCAGTAGATCGAAAGGGAAACAATCTACTACTTAGTTTTATAACCCTAGAAGACCTACATACTCCATCCTACTAGACTCATACAGTGCCTCCTATATTTGTTTACTCGAAGGCCCACTTGTTTTCGTTGCGAATAGCTTCCTCTTCTTCGGGAGTGAAATCGTTCTTGATGTTGAATATCTGCCGGATCTCCTCTGGAGTTTTTCCCTTAATCATGTCGGCCACGGTCTGGCAAGTTAGATCTAACAAATTCTTGACATTCAAATAATTGGCAGCAAGAATAAGTTCAAACAGGGTAGCCTGATCAACCTTGACAAAATCAGCATCCCACTTCTTGAGCTCCTCGCTATCTTTGATCTCAGCATTGGTGGCCTCGACATGCTTCTTGCAATACTCAACAACCTTAGCCAAGATCTTGCCAGTAACGTTAGGAATAGGGATGCAACTTCCTGTGCAGTCATCCTCAATCATGCTCTTGATAATCGCCAACTCCAAAGCAACAACCTCATCAACTTCAAAAACCTCACCGTCACAACTCTTCAAAACAAGTTTCTTTGCCTTTGTAGACATGATGATGATTGCAAAAGCAATCAAGAACACCACACAGAGCACAGAACAAAAGCAGCAAAGAACAACAAATAGAGAATAAAATCTCAAACAACACAAAGACACAGACACGGTATGATGACCAGGCTATATATATAGAGTTTGGGGTGAGAGTCCTTATCCATGAGGGAAACGTTGCAACGCTTCAGTTTTAGGAACCTCTTCTTTGCTAGTAAACATCCCTTTCCCTATGGGACTTTGACTTTCTATAATAAAAAATTTGGTAATAGGGATTCAGTCCCTCAAACTCATAACTGGCAACTTTTTTTTAACCAGAAAATCCTTTAATGTCTATTTAGGCCCTCTTTTCTAAAATCAATGGAAGAATTGCGCAACGAGCTCAGCGGTACGCTTGTAGCGGATGAAATCAACACATTCAGGGTTCTAAAAAAAAACCTTTTGAAATTTTTCTTCAATGTCGATGAGAACAGAAGAACACAATCAATATAATGGTTTGTAACTTTGAACTAGACAACAACAACTTTGTCGTTTTTTTAGTGGTGGAGCTCTTTGAAAGCATATTTGATTCTCTAAAACGCATTCTCTCAAATATATTTCATTCATTTGAAAAACATTACCAAAAGTTTTATATCCTTGAGTATTAAAACGAAAATAAAAACTAGGGCTGACAATACATCGATTAGATTCGCAGCCTGCTATGTTTTGAACCGATATAAGCAACTGTAGAATAGAACTTTTATATCTACATCCACATAAATTACCACCCAGTATACATAACTATATTTCCCATTTGATATATATAAAGTTACTACTCAGTTATCGTCAGAGGGGTTTTTTTACAACCTCGAGACACATCAACTTTTTGGAGATTTTATCATTCTTTTGAATCATGCCACATCATCTTAGTTGCAAGAACCCTATTTTCTAGCATTTTTATAATTATTAACATGTCAAACAAAAATTACCGCTCACTTTTGTGAGTTTTATCCATTAGGGGTAGGCCACAAAGGTGATCGCTTTAGGCCCCTAGTTTTTGGACAAAACTTAGGGTCCCTTTCAGAAAAGTTATGGCCCAGAATATAATTTTAACAGATTGACTGTTTTACTTTGCATAAGTGGTTGTTTTCACCCAGAAAATTCTTCCGTACCCACAATGTTTTATAAATTCTCCCTACTTTACGACTATTTTGACAACCTAGAAGACGTACATACTAGTAGACTCATGCAGTGTCGTGCCAGCAATATAGAAAATCCATCCACAAGATCTTGAAAGTAAAGTGTGATGTTTTCACCCGAAAAATCTTCAGTACCAAATCTGATTTTCAAAGGCTCTGCCTCACAAGATTCCAAATCTTAATTGCTGAAATTCTCACTGGTTCTCCCTCCGGATATCAAGATCTTAATTGCTCAAATTTATGGTGTTGGCGATGAACAACAAGCAACCACCACCATCACATCTACATCCACTATCACTCCTGATTCAGCCACTGGCACTGCTGCCCTGATTCCAGCCACCTGCATCATTTGGGTCGGCCACACCAGTGGTCCAGCACAAGGGGCCATCAGACAATGCCTGTGTCTCACCACTACCATCATCTCCTTCGGTTTCTACTTCATATGTCCGGTTGTTTTTAACCTGATTTTTTACTCCAAGATAACTGTACTAGCAATGAGAAATCACAATCCTGAGAATAGACTGGCAGAAATATGAATATCATGATATGTCCTGATTTGAATATCATGATATGTACAGATTTGAAAACAAATGCTGATATCAGATAGAACAGATGATCAAACAAATGATTGTTAAAATCTTGGCTGATGTTGACTATAAGTTTTAACACAGCAATCGGCTGTGATCTGAAGATATGTCGTTCCAGCAATATAGAAAATCCAACTGAGTCACTGACGTAGTACAAATAAAAAATTTACTGAAACTTTGGCAAGACAACCACTTGTGCAATAATGATGACATATTTTTCCCAAGTACAAGACATTATTCAATCAACAAACAGACTTCAGAAACAACTAAGAAAGGCTATTTATAATGAAACAAAAAGACGTTCGTAGATCGAAAGGAAGACAATCTACTGCTTATTTTGATAACCCCAGAAGACCTACATAATCCATCCTACTAGACTCATACAGTGCAATATATTTGTTTACTCGAAGGCCCACTTGTTTTCGTTGCGAATCGCTTCCTCTTCTTCGGGAGTGAAGTCGTTCTCGATGTTGAATATCTGCCGGATCTCCTCTGGAGTTTTTCCCTTAATCTCGTCAGCCACGGTCTGGCAAGTTAGATCCAATAATTTCTTGATATTCAAATAATTGGCAGCAAGAATAAGATCAAACAAGGTAGCCTGATCAACCTTGACAAAATCAGCATCCCATTTTTTGACCTCCTCACTATCTTCAGTCTTGGCAGTGGTGGCCTCGACATGCTTCTTGCAATACTCAACAACCTTAGCCAAGATCTTACCAGTAACGTTAGGAACAGGGATGAAACTTCCTGTGCAGTCATCCTCAATCATGTTCTTGATAGTCGCCGACTCCATAGCAACAACCTCATCGACTTCAAAATCCTCACCATCATAACTCTTCAAAACAAGTTTCTTTGCCTCTGTAGACATGATAATGATTGCAAAAGCAACAAGAACACCACACAGAAGAACAAAAGCAGGAACAAGAACACCAAATAGAACAAAAGCTCAAACAACACAAAGACACAGACACGGCCGTATGATGAATAGGCTATATTTATAAGAGAGTTTGGGGTGAGAGTCCTTATCCATGAGGGAAACGTTGGCAACGTTTCGTTTTTAGGAACACGCTTCTTTGGTTTTCCTATTTTTGAACATCCGTTTCCCTGTGGGACTTGTTTACTATAAACAAATTTTCTCAGAACAATGGACTTGACTTTCCATAATTATAATTTTGGTAATGGGGATTCAGTCCCCCCAAACTCATACCTGGCATAAAATCCTTCAATGTCTATTTAGTCCTAAGTTTTTAACTCAATGGTACGGTCGCGTGCTAGACAATATCATGAGAGAAACTAATAGCAACAAACGCTGAGCAACCTTTTGGAATTTGTTTTCAATGTGAAGGGGAAGAGAAGAACACAGTCAATATACTTATCTATTTATTCTTCGTTTTTGCTACATAAGATGATCAATCAAACACAATAACAAACTTGAGCTTTGATCTAATGTAGGCATTGTACTACTAGACCTCTGTGATGTTGAACAAGAAATAGCAACTGAAATTTTCTTTACATAAACTCCGAAGTCCTAGGCTTCAGCTCCATACGGCAAAGCAGTGGCATTTTCCTCAAGTTTATAGCATAGAGTATAATGCAGAAATATCCACTATTGTACTTGTACTATAATAACAACAATCTAAAAGATGAAAATCACTTGTTAAGAATGATTTTATACAACATAGAAACAGTGTCATGTACATGAATATGTTATAGAAATCAATGCAGAAGCCACTCTCAATTTCGATCAGCTTTGTGAAAGGGAGGTTCATAACTCAAATTTCTAAGATACAGCATTCCTGTAGTGCAGCAAAGGCGGGTTGATGACTGCATTATTCTTTTCCTTTCCAAATTCAGTTTCTCTTTGCAATGATGTGGATCATGTCAAACTCTCTGTACTTCGAAGCTGCTTGTTTTGAAAGCATATATAATGGTTTGTAACTTTGAACTAGACAACAATAGCTTTGTCGTTATTGTTGGTGACAGAAAGGTCCATTTTATTCCAGTTGCTTCTTACTGTGATCAATAAAAGTGTGCCAGCTTGGCAGAAGAGACCAACAATCAAACCGATCCACAATCCCTACACCAAATGAGCCAGTAAGATATTCTGTAACATTAGGAAAAATATATATGCGTGTGTGTGGAAGTAAGAAATTTTGAGATAAGGGAGCTTACCTTTGCAAAAAGTTGAAGCTTAAACGCAAGGAGAATAGAAACCGGCATGCCAATGGCATAGAAGGCTCCCAAGTTAGTCCAAGCAGCCAAATGCTGCCAGCCACATCCTCTTGAAACCCCTGAGATTAACGTGCCAACAAAGTTGAGGAATGAGAATATATAAGCTATAATTGTATCTGCTGAACGAAGGATCAACTTTCACCAAATGAGGTCGGAAAGAAACAGAAAAGTGGAGGACTACACTATATTGGGCTGAACCCAATGTGAGTTTGTACAAACACTAGTAAGGGGGTCTACCAAACTACCATACTATATTAGGGTCAGTGCGAGGATATAGTAGTCTCACAAGGCACTTTCTTTCCATAACCTTTGGACTGGTGATATCTGAATTCTAATACTGTTGTGGTAGGCAGTAACAAACTTCTATGGATATTTTAGGTGAGAATTTTCTTGGGAGGATTTTAGATGTACCTTGCAATACTGAAATTGATCAGCATCACCTGTGGATATATGCTATCTTGTAAAATTTTGCATTTTGCATACAGTTCAAGTTACACATGCAATATGAAATGACTAGATTCATCTGAGCATACTTTCTGAAAGAGCATCGACTCTAATATGATATTCACCTGATAGAACACCTTGTGCTGAATCAAATAGTATAGAAATGGCAAGGAACGGAGTCATAGAAGCAAATGCCTTCTTGATTTCAGGGCTATTACTAAATGAACTGGCCCAGATGTTATGACCAAAGAGCAGGCTCAGGACAACTGTTAGAGCAAGGAACACCGACAGCTTTAGCGTTACTGCCACAGCATTCTTGGCTCGATCGACATTCCCAGCTCCCAACTCATTTGAGACCCTTGTGCTGTGACGATAAGTTCTCATTTCAGTATAGGGAGAATGGAAAACATTTGAAGGCCAAGTACAACGTTCATATGAGATTGATTTTAGCATACCTTACTGCAGCACTGAAACCATATGTAACCATATACGTAATGGCTTCCGTGTTCACACTGCATGGGAGTCAAAAGATGCTTTTAACATCACCAATTTTAACTATAGGCAGTAATTGAAAGAGAGGTAAAACAATGTTTACCACATAGCAATTAAGGATGTACTGTTTTCTGAATTAGGCATCAGCCCAGCCAATAACACCAACAGTTCAAATGCCCAGTACTCCAAACTGTGATAATATAAAAACAAATAAAAGAAAAAGCATAAATGTGTGAGAGAATTGAAAAACAAGGATAGGAAACAGAGTATTTCATGTTTTCCTCAGGAAAGCTCATTTCATTTTATTTGAAGATCGCTATAAAGATCTCCATTGTCTGTCTGACATCGACATGGAATTTTTATGGTGTGGTGTGAGCAACAGTGGGGTGGGGTTGCTTTGTGTGAGTGTTTGTGATTTGTCTAAATTGCTTTCCAACTGAGGGAGAGTAATTACTTTCATACCATAATGCAAACTGACCGGAAAATAAAAGTTTTTCCCTAGACTTGACAATGAAAATCACAAACTTGAACGGAGAGAGTATCTAATGACATAAAGTGAATTCACCTACCACACCATTATTGCAGAAGGGATTGCCAATTTTATACTTGGAAACACATGCTTGAAGCACTCTAATGAAAACCCTTCCCATGTATACTTGAATTTCTCAGAATAGTTCACGTACAGCGCCAACATTATGAATGATATCCACAACGATATTGCAGCTGACAAGGCAGCTCCTTTTATTCCAAGAACCGTGCAATAAACCAATAAATAAGTAATACCAATGTGGATGGTCAGTGGTACAACTGAGCATATGACAAGTGGTAAAATGACACTCTGCGTTTGAAGAAATCTGAGAAGGCATTGAAGGAATCCAAATGCAACCAGCCCCGGAATGAGATACCTCATGTAAATAGCAGCCATTTTTGCAACTTGTGGTTCTTGCTGAAGTAAAATCAGTATGGGTTCTGAATAGAACCAAATAAAGGATACGAGAATGGTAAAAACGAATGATGTGATAATCGATGCTTGCAAGTAAACTCCTAACATCCGGTACATTTTTGCACCATATCCTTGACCGCATAGAGTCTCAAGTGCTCCACTTAAACCAATCTGTATGAAACAGACATAAATTAAGTACCATAACAGAGCATCGAAAGAGGGGAGTTTTCATACACAAAGTGTCGACTACACAACTGATTGAAAAAAAAAAAAAGGGAATTCTTTTATGCAGTGATTGCATTAATTATATAACATCTGAGTTAATACTTGATTATCTCTATTTACATCATGCAACAACTCTATTGCCAGACAAATAGATGGAAACAGTTTGTCCCCCGTTTCTGGAGGTGCTAGTGAACATAACCATGAAAGAAAGATCCAATAAACTAAGTCGCAAAAGCAAGATCCAATAAACTAAGTCGCAGAGAAGAAACATTCTCAACCCAATAGATTTACATGGTTTCTTCCAGATTTAAGTACACTGGCAGTCTCATGTTTATTCCCTTTGTTCCTTGTCTGAAACAACAGAATTGTACATTCCCTATGTGATTGCTTTCGAAAATGTGAACATGGGTAGTGCTGGGAAGCATAGTCCCATATCCTTGCAGATGTTAGAGCTCTAGAGTGAGGGAAGAATTGAAGGGCCATTTTGCACAACATTGCTTCATCATTCATTAGACTAAATTAGTGCCCTCTCCGCAATCCCTTCTTCCAAGAAACTGAATTATTTTCAAAGCGTGTATGTAAGAAAATGTAGAAGACAGTAACTATAGAAGCAGTGAACGAACCCCTATTGTGGTTGAGTTAAGTTAGTTTCATCATTCCTAGTGAAACCAACAAAATGAACTTCACACACTCACCGTGATTTCAACTCTCAGTAAATAAGCAATATCTTAGAAATAGAAGTATTCGAGTCTTGTCACTTCTAGTGTTTGTGATAATACTGTTTTAGACTATTATAGGTTTACTGAACTTGTATGCATTCATTATGCATATACATGTAAGTCAGGTGTGAGTTGCCATAAATTTTTTTGGTAGGATATGCACTACAAATGGCATAACTTTGTTAAGCAAACATGTAAATAGGGATGGCAGTGGGGCGGATTTTCACGGATATCTGCCCCGACCGCTCCCTTTGGGGCAATTTTGGATGTGTCTAAACAATATTGGGGAGGATACGGATATCCAATGATGTAAAAAAAAAGGCGACCTAGGAATCATGAAAAAGTTGAAGAGCAAGCCTACATTATTTTGCCAATTATAAGGAAACTAAGATTCAGGAGTTGGTTTTAGAATGAAATTGTCTGATTCAAATTGACAAGTGAAGGAGCTAACGTATTGACTCAGGAAGTCATTAGTAGGTATGACCTTAAACTGTTATCATCACTTCATCTATCTAAATGCCTTCTTCCATTTGACTATCAATTATGCTCATAGTGTTCAAGGGTGTATGCGATGGAAGCTGTGAGCAGGTCTCCATATATGATGGTCGATGTGTATAAGTGTAAGTGTCATCCTTCTTAGTGAAACCAACAAAGTGAACTTTATGCACACAACTAGATCATAATGCTCACTAATTGAACAATATCTTAGTAATACAAGAACTTGAAGTGCTTTCACTTGTGGTGTCACTGGTAAAACTACAAAAAATTTACATGAAATTCAGGGGAAAGACATCAGACGCTGAATGTCTTAAGTGGTATTTACACTATAAATGGCATAGCTTAGTATTTCAAACAGCAAGTTATGCGACGTAGACATCGTTCATGAAGAGAAGGCGTACACCTTTTTTTGCCATTTAATTTAATTAAGCAAACAGAGATGCAAAAGTCAGTTATCAAACGGAATAATAATTGTCTCGGCCAAATTGATAAGCAAATGATGACCTGATGGTTTGAGTAAAGAAGTGAAACTCCTTCAACAAAGTCAGACAGATGTCATATGACAATCAAAGCAATTGGTTTGATTGTCACATCTAACAAATTCAAAACAACTACGGTTCAGTCTTTGATTGCTTGATTAACTCGTTTTGTCATACACCAGGAATTGTGTAGAGTCTAAAACATGAAAAAATTGTGTAGATTGATCACCCTTAATGTTGATAAATCATGACTTCAACACATCCCTACTTTCTTTTTCTCCTTTTTGGGCAATTTCTTCTTTTTGAGTATCTTTCTTTCAACTATTTAGGTAAACAATATGAAATCCAAATATAGTGATCCATCAGATGTAGAACATGTAACATAAGTAACAAAATGATGAAAATGGAATACACCACATGTGTATTCAATCATTGATCAAACTAGTTATTAAGAAAACTAAAATGGGATGATCGAATGACTTACCATGAGAGCAAGACCAGTGACAGTAGCCCAAGAGTTACCAAGAGTAGACCCAGCCAATTCAAGATCACCAAGATGACCAGCAAACATGACTGAAATCAAAGTGATGGAGTAATAAGATATATTAGTCAAAATCATCGGCACTGCGAACAGAACCTGCTTCTTAGCCTCCTCCAAGTCTATCAACTTTCCCCATATCCCTCCACCTCTCACTTTGCTCCTGTCTTCTCCTTCATTACTTGAATCCAACAATGGTGCTCTTGTTGAAGCCATTCCTTCTACTACCATTCTTCTTGTTTTTGCTTCCTTTTAATCTCACAAGAATACGAATCCCCACTCCAACCACCAATACCACTAGTTTTTAGACCCGCACTTCCAAATGATAAACACGGAGACCACAAAAATGAAAGCATGAAGACAATTTTGATGTTGACCAGTAAAGATTTTGATGTATAAAATGTAAGATTATCTATCTACAACAAAGTTGTACGCTCCATATTAAATTAATTGAATTAACGAGAAGAAAACAATCAAGAATAAAATGGAAATGTACCTTGATTTATGATAGCACTTAAAAAAAGGATGAGTCTTGATCTTTCAATTATGTTTTCTGTAGAAGGAAATTTCAGAAGAAACAAAACACATACATAACTGGGACCATAACCCAGTATTTATAACTGATTGAATTATCAGTTATTCTAACTTACTAATTTTTAATTTGGTCTCTCATCAAATTAGAAATTGCTTAAGTGTATCTACACATTAAGCCCATGACATTTTAATACCTTAGCCCAATTAACTATATTATATCACAATTTATTTGGGCTATACTTTAAGATAGCAATAATCATTAAACATATATGTGTGCCCACATTTCTCTAGGAATTTAGCAAATGGTCCTGACGTTGTTCTTTTGAACCATCATATCTAGGGGTGGGCATCCCATCCCGCGATCTAGTTTTTGTCCCGATCCCGTTCCGTCCCGTCCCAATTTTTTCGGGTCTTAATGGGATTGAAAAATTTCATCCCAATCCCGTCCCGTCCCGATCTAGAATGGGATGGGATGGGATGAAGATTTTCAATCCCGCCAATCCCGTCCCGTCCCGAACTAATTTAATAATATTAATTATTAATATTTTTATTTAATTATTTATTTTAGAATTGTGGATGCCCATACAAATATACTGATGTATATAACATTTTTACTTTTTTAGCATCTCAATGAATCTCTCACACATATCTAAATTTGTATTTTGTAATACTGTTCAATTCTCAATTAGCTGCTGCTACCTTTGGTGATATGCTCAATCTTCAACAACAGTTCTTCGAAGCCACATGACATTAAAGTCATTAACATTGTTTCAGAGCTGGAGAAAAGTTGGCAGAGTGGAATTGTTTCTTTACCAGTTCAAGGTAGCCCGGGACTTCAGGAAGCCTAATAGAGAGACCCACAAGGCCAATCTGAAGTTCTGAACCTATTTAGCAGAGTTGAGGCCGAATAATACCCAATTACTAAGAACTTTTGAAAACTAGCTAAGATAATTTTCATAAAAGGGCACAACCGATACTGAATCGTGCAGCTATGCGCTAAGACTTACTGGAGTATATTAAAATTCAAAGGGGGATGACCTTAAATTGCAAATAAGAGTTTGGCTTCTTTCAGCCAAGTATTTATCCATTGAACACTTCAAGTACGCACGACTGTGTTAGTGGCAGTAGAGAAAATGCAAGATGCTACTATAAAGTGCATGTGCGCAATAGTTATTTTGCTGAAATGTAGCTTTAGGACATTGTAAACAGTTTTGCATTTCAGCAGTTCAATAGTTATGCTTTAATTCTGCAATTCAACAGTTTTGCATCTCAGTTTATTGTGAAATTTGCTTGTTAACCAATACTGAAGAAGAAGTTCAGCAGTTTATTCTTTAATTCTGCAAGTGAAGAAGATTGGCACGCTGATCCCGTCCCGAACCCGTTTGGGATGGGACGAGGTCGGGATGGGGTTTTTCTCATCCCATCCCGTCCCGATCCCGTATGAACGGGATGAGATAGGGATGGGTATATCTCGTCCCATCCCGTCCCGTGCCCACCCCTAGTCATATCTGCCGTAGTACTCTCCACCACGATCAGATCTAATGCACATAATTTTCTTACGGAGTTGGTTTTCAACTTCAGTTTTGAAAGACTTGAATACATCCAATGATTTTGATTTCTCATGAATGAGATAAAAGTACCCATAACGTGAGTAGTCATCTATGAATGATATAAAGTATCGTTGACCATTCCAAGTAGCCGAAGGAATAATCCACAGATATCCGTATGTATCAATTCTAAGACGTCTGAAGATCTATTAGCACCTAATCTCTTTTGTTTGGTCAGTTTTCCCTTGATACACTCACATAGACATCTAAGTCTGAAAAGTCAGGTGAATCCAAAATGCCTTCTGACAGAAGTCGTTCAATTCTATATTTGAATATATGACCCAAACGCTTGTGCCATAACTTTGCTGAATTTTCTTTGTTTAGCTTGCATTTAGTACCCCGTGAATCCACATGCAAGGTTTCATTATATGGTGCAATAGTATCAAACAAATATAGGTTATCAAACATACTTAATGAACCAGTACCAACAATATTTGAATTCAACGAAAGACTAAACTTATTGTTTCCAAATGAACAATTATAACCAAATTTGTCCAATAAAGAAACAGAAACCAAATTCCGTCTAAAGGACGGTACAACAAAAGTGTCTTTCAAATCCAAATAAAAACCGATTCTCAACAATAACCTAAAATGCCATATTGCCTCAACATCCACCGACTTTCCCTAGCCCACAAAGATGTATCATTCAATATTATTTGGCTTTCGATAGCTCAGTCAACCCTGCATAGAAACACTTATGTGAGTGGTAGCACCAGAATCTAACCACCAAGTGCTTCTAGATACTGAAACTAAATTAAGCTCAAAACAGACCAAAGTAAATAATGTACATTTCTTGGCACGCCAAGCATGATACTGACTGCATTCTTTCTTTACATGTCCTAGTTTTCCACAAAAGAAACATCTTTGATTTTCCTTAGGTTTCTTTTGCTCTGGACCCTTAGCAGCTTCATTTTTCTTTCTTTTCTTGCCCTTATCCTTAGAGATACTTGCCAGATGAGTATTTTCAAATCTCTCTTGCTTCAACCTTTCCTCTTCTTGCACACAATATGAAATGAGCTCGTTAAGAATCCATTTCTCATTTTGACAGTTATAATTGACTGAAATGTGCAGGAAGAGATATCAATACTAAATGCACGAGCAAGCTGTCAGACAACTCGAGCTTTAGTTTCTTAAGTTTGGAAGCAATGTGAGACATTTCCATGATGTACTCCCTTATGTTTCCCTTGCCTTTGTACTTCATTGAAATCAAGCTAGCTAAAAGTGTGTTTGTTTAAGCCTTATTGTTTTTTTGCAAAACGTTTTTCAATTTCAGCAAGGAAATCACTGGCCTTAGTTACCTCTTCAGATATTGCGCCTCTAAAGGCTTCTGGAATGTCGCGCTTAATGATCATTAGACTCATGCGATTAGAGCGTTCCCACTTCTCAAAGTTCCTCATTTCTTCAGAAGAACTTTCAGCCGTAAGAGTAGCAGGTTGCTTTATCCTTAGTGCAGGATCTAGATCCATACAACCAAGAACGATTAAGACGTTCTCTTTCAAGTCCTTGAAGGTTGTCCCATTAAGCATGAGAATACTGTTGGCATGAGCAGATATTGAAGTAGCAGATACAAAGAATAAACCTAATGAGCATGCATCTTCACATCATAATCTTAATAAACAATCTTTAAATTCAAATAATTATGAAATACATCTCAAGATACCTAGCACAACATTAATATCAAGTCTTTGGACAGTAATATTAACTTTTAAGTGGTACTCTTGGTGTTATGATCAAATATTGACAATAACTTCTGTCAAACAATAATTCTATCTTTGGATCGACTTATTATTCACATGGAAACCTTATAATTGTCACATATTTATCACTACAGGTGTCTATGCAATTCGGCCAAATATTATCCTTCCTTTGGATCCGCATGAACTCACAAACACAAACATCTTAACATTCTTAATAAATTAATCTACATAAGAGAGGTCACTATGGTGACATCTTATTTCAATTAGTTCAATCAAATGTTAGACAAACTAAATAAGTCATTAGATGCATCCCAAAAAAATATTTAAATTTAAAAGTTTCAAATAAATTGCCTTGAGAAAAATAATAAATAACGGACTTAAGTAATGTACCTAGTTTACTTGATTTAACGTCCATTATTTAATTTTCTGAATTTTTTTATTATTATCAGGGTAGCTCAAACAAATTTTATTGAGTGCAATTAGCCAAAACAAAATGGACCGGTTATCTGAACTGGACCAATGTGACCCATCTGACCCAGCGGGATCTGACCCTGTCCCAGCAACCCATCAGACCAAACCCAACATCCCGAATGCCTTTCAATAAAGTTGTGGCCCATGGAAACTTTCAAATAAAATTGAAGGGTCCAATGCACATGGGGCGATTAAAACTGATGGGTTATACTTGTTATACACATGGGTCGAATGCAGGTCCAATAAACTTGTAATACCCGCCCAATTCACTTACCAATATACTTTTATTATTTTAATAATATTTATTTATTGGTAGTAATTATTAATTGATAATAATTACAAGTAATAATAATTTACGATTTTAATTTCAAACCTAGGTTTAGGCTGGTGGTGGGTAAGAGATAAAGGATGGGTGTGTTTAGCCAAAGAAATCCTAAATTCTTCCTTTAAAGATAAACCCTAGTTTTTCCTCTTTGCACACACACACAAAAAAAAAAAAAAAAAAAAAACCTGCGTTGAAAAGGTGGGAGGTGCTAAAGGAAGAAATTTTCTCAAATCTTGGGATTCTTGCAAAAAGAGGTGAGTAAATCTCTAATCTTTATTTTTATGTATTGTTGATTTGGACATCTGTGAAATTCACGTTGATATGACATGGACATGTTGTCTAATGAATCTTGGGAAGTGTTTTTACGTTTTTATTTCTTTCAACTGAATCTCACCTACTTATCTCATTTCAATCAAACCCCTTTTAATGCATTGTCTAATGTATAATTAAGTTATTGTTTAGTGAAAAGATAGAACTCTGACATGTTTTTTTTGTTACATGGATTTCCCCAAATAATCATACATGTTTTTGCGAACTGACGTCATACATGTTTCCCCAAATAATCACATGTTTTTGTGAATTGACGCCAGACATATTTTTTTTTTGGATTGTGTGTATGTTACATGTTTTTTTTTTGTGTATGGGTTTGCCCAAATAATCACGTGGGTTTCAGTTTTTTTGTGTCTGACAGTGTTGGTTTCATGTTTTTTTTTGTTGTTACAGTTTTTGTGTGTATAGATCTGTAAAATTTATGTGGTATGGGTTATTGATTGTTACTGTCTAATCAATATATGTGGTATGGGTTATTGATTGACTTCTACAAATTTAGTTTTAACAGTTTCAGTTTTTGTGTATGAGTTATTGATTGTCAAGTGGAGGTGACAAGTGATGACATGTTGAAACATGGGGTTGTATAGTTATTAATTGTTGAAACATGGGGTTGTATGGTTAAACAAAACATGGGGTTATTGATTGTATGTGGAGGAGGTAAGTGCTGTCATGTTGAAACAGTGGTCAGGGTTAAAATGTTGTGAATATAACCATGGCAATTGTAGGGGGAATGTGATGTGATGTTAATTGATTTGGAAAAATAATTGCTCAAATAAAATACTTGGTAAATGTTCTTTTTCCACAACTCCGAAAAAAAAATGTGAAAAGAAAAGAAATTTTTTTTGTATGCAGACTTGCTTGTATACGTGTGATAGAATTATGGGTATGCAGACTTGCTTGCATATCGGTGCACCGTTCCATATGAGTTCGGTTGTACGTGTAGATTTAGGAAGAATACTTGTCAGTGATCGAATTTCGGGTGAGATGACATGACACTCGAGATGCACCCCACTTGGGTCATGTACGCTCCGAGTGGCTTTGATGGCAAGGGAGGCACACTTAGGTGAGGTGTGTTCGGCACAGGAGGAGAGTGCGATTGTGGAAAAGAAGCCAAGAATTAGAAAACAAAAATAATTAAATAAAACCATTGAATTAAGCATGCCATGAAATTGTGTATAGATTATTTTAGCTTATACTAGGTTAGCCTTTAGGGAAGAAACTAACAGCTCATTTGAACCTCGAATGAGAACTACATGTCTTCCTTAAGGTGAAATTTTCATTTTGTCCTTTTATATTTAATTGTCTTGATTTGTTAGTTTGCTCATACCAGTATGATTATACTGACCCAGATTTTGTATTGTTTTACAAATTTGATACGTTCTTAATGAGCATAGCCCCAGAGAGCCATCAGGGTTAATTGGAGCGTAAGGAAGGATAGTAGCTGCGTGGCGATAGCTGAGGAGTCGACACGTTTTATTCTTTTTAGATCTTTATTATTATTCCTAGGTAATCAGATGTAGGATTTAGATATAAATGCTCAGTTTTGTCAGTTATTTATTTGGAAAATTTTTATTATTGAAATTTTCATTTATTCGTTGTGGACCTCATTTTTAGAGGAAGAATATTAAGGAAACTTATTAGTTGTTTTCTGCCTTATGACTTATGACTGTACCATTTAATGTGTTCCTGTCATGCCTTGGTTTTTGAACAATCTATTTATTTATGTTGTTCAAAAATCGGGGCGTGACATTTTTGGTATCAGAGCATTTGGTTAGCCTAGATCTAGGGTAGGTCTAGGTGATCCGCGGAAGAGTGGAAATGGGATTATGAACGTTTGGATTATTAAGTATTAACGGTTATTTATTTTCGCTTGAAGGTAATGGCGAACACTTGATCAAATAGGGCCAATGGACAGAATGGTGATAACGGGCGGAATAACACTAATGGCCCAAATGGTTCGAATGATCAGGGAGGGGGTCCTAACGTGGTTCAGGTGGACGTGGGAGCCATGATGACGTAACTTTTGCAGGTTGTGCAGAACAACCATTAGGATAGTCATGGTGACCCGTTTGCCAGGAGAAATAAGGAGTTTGGGAACCTAGGCGATCAGAGGTTTAATGGAGAGACTGACACTATTGCAGCTGAGAAGTAGATTCGCAAGTGTGAAACCGTATTCAATCGGATGCAGATAACTCAGGTACAAAAACAAGAATTAGCTGCTCATAACTTGGATGGTAATGCCAGGTATTGGTGGGATTATGTGGAGGAGAGCATGGATACGACTGTTATGACTTGGGAGACTTTCAAGTCCAAATTTGACTGTCAGTTTGTACCTGAAGCTGTGAAATCTCAGCTAGCTGCAGAGTTCTTTAGTTTGACGCAAGGTACAAAGTCAGTGACCCAGTATGTGACAAAATTCAACGAGTTGACTCGGTATGCTCCATACTTGGTTGATACCACTGCTAAGAAGAATCAGAAGTTTATCAGGGGTTTGGGTCATTATCTGTCAAAGTCGCTTTTACTTTTGATAAATAACCATTTGATAGAGTTTTAGACTTAGCTCTCAAGTTTGAAGAGCAAGACGCCGCTTTTCGAGAGGCTAGATAGAAAAGCAAGGGAGGTGAGTCGTCTAGAAACTCGCGTTCATCTGGGAACCGAGATCAGAACTGGTATAAGCCTTACGATCATAATCAGCGAGGACCTGGATTTCAGTATCAGCCGAGGTCCCAATCTGGAGATCAGTTCCAGCTGAGGCCCCAGGGAGGAGTTGAGTCCCAGGGAGGTTTCAGGTAGCAGGGTGGCTGCAGACCCCAAGGGCACCAGTGGTAGAGACCGACATTTCAGGATCAGGTACCTGCAGCACCACGAGGGCAGGCTCCCACTGATAGGTTATGCTACAAATGTAACCGACCAGGGCATCTCATTCGTGATTGTCCTAGTTGGCGAGACACTCCACAGGGTAGGCTGGCCCCACCAGCTATAGCATGTGCATTTGCAGTTCTTCCAAGGCAAGAGAATGTTGAAGGTACCATCAACACTCAGTTTCCCTTGCGAGTATTATTTGATTCTGGTGCTTCTCATTCTTTTATTTCTCGGTGAATGGTAGAAAAAGAAAATCTTAAAACTATGTCACTTATCAAACCTTATGTGTTGAGACACCCATAGGAGGCACTGTCACATTATCTGAGTATTGTAGAAATTTTGAGATCTCTTTAATGGGTCAAAAACTTGTTGCAGATTTGATAGTTATGAATTTTGAGAATTTTCATGTTATCATTGGGATGGATTGGTTGGGTAAAAACTATGTTACTATAGATTGTGCCGCGAGAACCATTTTGATAGATACACCAGGGTTGCCGCGAGTTAGTCATGTTTGTGAACCTTGTGGGGACTCCACAATGACGAGCACTCTATACTCTATGGAAATACCAGAGAAAGATATTAGCGTGGTTGAGGTGGTGAAGGATTATGTAGATGTGTTCCAAGAGATTCCTGGTTTACCACCTAAGAGAGAAGTCGAATTTCGAATTGAATTGTTGCCAGGGACAACACTAATTTCGAAAGTTGCATACCGATTGGCTCCTAAGCAGTTGGATGAGATGAAAGTCCAACTAGAGGAATTACTCCAGAAGAGGTAATAAATTTTTCTCGTATGTTTTTATAATAGTTATATATACGTGCATATTTGTGAGTAACTATATGGTTAATCCTTTAAGGTGTGTATATTTAGGTTTATACGACCAAGTAATTTTTCATGGGGTGCGCCTGCTATTTTTGTTTCTAAGAAGGATGGTACTTTGAGGATGTGTGTCGACTATAGAGAACTAAATAAGGTGACAATAAAAAATAAGTACCCTCTTCCGCGGATAGATGATTTGTTAGATCAGTTGAAAGGGGCGGTTGTATTTTCACAGTTGGATTTGAGGACTGGGTACCATCAGATGGGTGTTGAAGAGCAGAGCATACCTCTGACGGCGTTTCGGACTCGGTATGGGTTATATGAATTTCCGGTCATGCCATTTGGATTGACCAATGCTCCTGCTTTTTTTTATGGATTTGATGAACCGTATTTTTCGTCCGTACCTTGATAAATTTGTTGTCATTTTCATTGATGATATTATGGTATATTCTCAAAACATGGAGGACCATCGAGGGCATTTGAAAGTAGTGTTGCAGACTTTAAGAGATCACAAACTATATGCTAAATTTAGTAAGTGCCACTTTTGGGAGAAATATGTGAAATTTCTTGGGCATGTGATTTCTAGCGAAGGGATAGCGGTTGATTCTGAAAAAGTTGCAACAGTTAAGGAATGAAAACAACCCACTAATGCAAGTAAAATTCGGAGTTTCTTAGGGTTGGCTGGATATTACAGGAGGTTTATTGAGAAATTTTCGTTGATTGCAGCACCTTTGACGAGTCTGATTCGAAAGGATGTCAAGTTTGTATGGACTAAGGACTGTGAGACTGCATTTCAAGAGTTGAAGCAAAGGTTGACTACAACTCCAATTTTAATCATTCCCACGCGTGGCGGAAAGTTAGTGGTGTTTACAGATGCTAGCGGAATAGGTTTGGGGTGTGTTTTGATGCAAGATCAGAAAGTAGTTTCATACGCTTCTAGGCAGTTAAAGCCACATGAGAGGCGATATGCCACGCATGATTTGGAATTAGCAGCAATGGTTTTTACTTTAAAAATATAGAGGCATTATTTCTATGGAAAGAAATTTGAGTTGTATACTGATCACAAAAGCTTGAAGTGCCTATTTTCACAACGGGATTTAAACATAAGGCAACATAGGTGGATGGAGTTCATTAGTAGTTATGATTTTGAAATCCTTTACCATCCAGGCAAAGGGAATGTGGTTGCGGATGCCCTTAGCAGGCAACATCGTGTGTTGACCGCTCTTATGGTGCAAGAGTGGAAGATTCTCGAGGTTATTGCAGCTCATGACGTTTTGACTGTTTCGCATACTAGAGGAGCTTATGTTTGTAGTTTGACAGTGAAACCTACCCTGATTACCCGGGTCATTTCCGTGCAGCACACTGACCCGTTTCTCATGAACAAAATGAATGACTGACCTACTGATTGGTCCGTTGACATAGATGGAGGATTGCGATTTCATGGTAGACTTTGCGTACCAGATATTTCGGCATTAAAGAAGGAGATTATGGACGAGTCTCAGCGTTCTAAATTTATTATTCATCCAGGGGGTACGAAGATGTATCATGATTTGAGAATGAGTTTTTGGTGGGAAGGCATGGAACGAGATGTTGGGGAATATGTCTCTCACTGTTTCACTTGTCAACAAGTGAAAGCGGAACACCAGAGGCTGTTTGATTTATTGCAGCCTCTAAAAATACCCATGTGGAAGTGGGAACACATTTCGATGGATTTTGTTGATGGTTTACCTAGATCTCGGAGGGGTAATGAGTCAATTTGGGTTATTGTTGACCGTTTGACTAAGTGTACACATTTTATCCCCATTGGTGCATCTCAAAATACTGACAAGTTAGCTGCTATGTATATCCTAGAAGTGGTAAGGTTGCATGGGGTTCCTATTACCATTGTTTCAGATAGAGATCCATTGTTTACATCAGCATTTTGGGAAAGTTTCCAACGTGCTATGGGTACTACCTTGGCTATGAGCACGGCGTATCATCCACAGACTGACGGGCAGACTGAGCGGGTAAATAAGATTTTAGAGGATATGTTGCGAGCTTGCATCATGGATTTTGGTGGTAGTTGGGAGGATCACTTACCGTTGGTGGATTTCTCGTACAATAATAGTTACCAATCGAGCATTGGCATGGCATCCTTTGAGGCTTTGTATGGTAGGCCTTGTAGATCTCCTAGTCGTTGGGCAGAGGTAGGTGATACAGTATTGTTGGGACCAGAGATTGTTAGGGAGACTGCAGGGAAGATTGAGATTATTCGGGGAAGGATAAAAACTGCTCAGATTAGACAGAAAAACTATGCAGATCAAAAGCGCAAGAGTGTAGTGTTTGCGGTTGGTGATTTAGTTTTCCTTAAGGTGTCTCCCATGCGAGGTGTGATGAGATTTGGCAAGAAAGGGAAGTTGAGCCCACGGTATATTGGGCCATTCGAGATTGTCGGATGTGTTGGTCACTTAGCTTACAAGTTTGCATTGCCGCCCAGTTTGTCGATGATTCATGATGTCTTTCATGTCTCGATGCTGAGAAAATGTGTGAAAGTTCCAACTCAGATTGTTCAACCTACCGCTATTGAACTGAATGAGGATTTGACCTATACAGTTGGGTCGGTGAGGATAATTGATCGTGACGTGAAGCAACTACGACGTAAGAAAGTCAATTGGTCAAAGTTTAGTGGAATGAAAAGGAGAACAATGTCACCTGGGAGTTGGAGGACAAAGTAAAGCGTATGCACCCAGAATTATTCGCCTAATCCGTATCCTACCGAATCTCGGGACGAGATTCTTTTAAGGTGTGTGTATTGTAATACCCGCCCAATTCACTTACCAATATACTTTTATTATTTTAATAATATTTATTTATTGGTAGTAATTATTAATTGATAATAATTACAAGTAATAATAGTTTACGATTTTAATTTCAAACCTAAGTTTAGGTTGGTGGTGGGTAAGAGATAAATAATGGGTGTGTTTAGCCAAAGAAACCTTAAATTCTTCATTTAAAGATAAACCCTAGTTTTTCCTCTTTGCACACACACACAAGAAAAAAAAAAAAAAAAAAAAAAAAAAAAAAAAAAAAACATGCGTTGAAAAGGTGGGAGGTGCTAAAGGAAAAATTTTCTCAAATCTTGGGATTCTTGCAAAAAGAGGTGAGTAAATCTCTAATCTTTATTTTTATGTATTGTTGATTTGGACATCTGTGAAATTCACGTTGATATGACATGTTGTCTAATGAATCTTGGGAAGTGTTTTTATGTTTTTTTGTTTTGTTTTTTTTTTTTTTTTTCTTCTTTCAACTGAATCTCACGTACTTATGTCATTTCAATCAAACCCCTTTTAATGCATTGTCTAATGTATAATTAAGTTATTGTTTAGTGAAAAGATAGAACTCTGACATGTTTTTTTTGTTACATGGGTTTCCCCAAATAATCATACATGTTTTTGCAAACTGACGTCATACATGTTTCCCCAAATAATCACATGTTTTTGTGAACTGACGTCATACATATTTTTTTTTTTTTGGATTATGTGTATGTTACATGTTTTTTTTTTTTTTTTTTTTTTTTGTGTATGGGTTTGCCCAAATAATCACATGGGTTTCAGTTTTTTTTGTGTCTAACAGTGTTGGTTTCATGTTTTTTTTTTGTTGTTACAGTTTTTGTGTGTATAGATCTGTAAAATTTATGTGGTATGGGTTATTGATTGTCACTGTCTAATCAATATATGTGGTATGGGTTATTGATTGACTTCTACAAATTTAGTTTTAACAGTTTCATTTTTTGTGTGTATGGGTTATTGATTGTCAAGTAGAGGTGACAAGTGATGACATGTTGAAACATGGGGTTGTATGGTTATTAATTGTTGAAACATGGGGTTGTATGGTTAAACAAAACATGGGGTTATTGATTGTATGTGGAGGAGGCAAGTGATGTCATGTTGAAATAGTGGTCAGGGTTAAAATGTTGTGAATATAACCGTGGCAATTGTAGGGGGAATGTGATGTGATATTAATTGATTTGGAAAAATAATGGTTCAAATAAAATACTTGGTAAATGTTCTTTTTCCACAACTCCGAAAAAAAATGTGAAAAGAAAAGAAATTTTTTTTGTATACAGACTTGCTTGTATACGTGTGATAGAATTATGGGTATGCAGACTTGCTTGCATATCGATGCACCGTTCCATGTGACTTCGGTTGTACGTGTAGATTTAGGAAGAATACTTGTCAGTGATCGAATTTCGGGTGAGATGACATGACACTCGAGGTGGCACTCCACTTGGGTCATGTACGCTCCGAGTGGCTTCGATGGCAAGGTAGGCACACTTGGGTGAGGTGTGTTCGGCACAGGAGGAGAGTGCGATTGTGAAAAAGAACCCAAAAATTAGAAAACAAAAAAATAAATAATTAAATAAAACCATTGAATTGAGCATGCCATGAAATTGTGTATAGATTATTTTAGCTTGTACTAGGTTAGCCTTGAGGGAAGAAACTCGAATGAGAACTACCTATCTTCTTTAAGGTGAAATTTGCATTTTTGTCATTTTATATTTAATTGTCTTGATTTGTAAGTTTGCTCACACCAGTATGATTATACTGACCCAGATTTTGTATTGTTTTACAAATTTGGGTACGTTCTTAATGAGCGTAGCCCCAGAGAACCATCAGAGTTAATTGAAGCATAAGCAAGGATAGTAGATGCGTGGCCATAGCTGAGGAGTCGACATATTTTATTCTTTTTTGATCTTTATTATTATTCCTAGGCAATCAGATCTATTTAGGTAAGATAAATGGGTAATGGAGTGACTGACCACGAGAATAAAACCAGTGACAGTAGCACAAGAATTAGCAAGAGTAGACCCTGCCAGTTCAAGTTCACCAAGGTGACCAGCAAACATGATTGAAACTAAAGTGATTGAATAATAAGCTACATTTGTGATAATCATGGGGACTGCGAACAAAATCTGGTCTTTTGCCTCCTTCAAGTCTATCAACTTTCCCCATATAAATCCTTTGTTTCTCTTTTCTCCTCCATTACTTGAATCCAACAAAGGTGTTATTGGTGAAGCCATCTCCTTTCTTCAAACAGACAATCAAGAAAACCCAATGGAAGTGTGAAGAAGATGGTATAGAAAATTTATATACAAGAGAAGAGGCGGTTTCGCTTATCTATCCCTCGCTCCTCCCCTCGCCCCCTAGATAGCCTGGGTTTTGCCTCTCTCTTTAAATCCCGAGTCATTCTACATGAATTTAAAAAGGTATTTGCGCCCCACGTAAGGAATCCAGGCAGATGACTCAGGCCCTGTAGAAGTGTTTTTCTGAAAGATAAAGCCTGAAATGTTTTACTTCAATCAGATGTCAGATGCACTAATGTATTAAATTCGTGGTATTACTTGCACTAATGTACTGTACTCCAAATGAAATTTTGTTGCATTTGAAGGTTTTTATTTTTATTTTTTTTTATACAATAATTTTTGTCAAACAATAAGTCAATCTTTGTATCGGCTTATTATTCACATGAAAATCGTATAATTATCACATATTTATCACGGTGTATATACAATTCGGCCAAATATTATCTTTTCTTTAGGCCGGCTAATATTTGCATGAACTCACAAAAAACATTTAAATTTCAAAGTTTCAAATAAATTGCCTTGAGAAAAATAATAAATAACGGACTTAAGTAATGTACCTGATTTACTTAATTTAAGGTCCATTATTTAATTTTCTGAATTTATTATTATTATTATCAGGGTAGCTCAGACAAATTTTGCTGAGTGCAATTAGCCAAAACAGAATGGATCGGTTCTCTGAACTGGACCAGGGTGACCCATCTGACCCAGCAGGATCTGACCAAATCCCAGCAACCCATCAAGCTCAGACCCAACAGCCCAAATGCCTTTCATTAAAGTTGTGGCCCGTGAAAATTTTCAAATAAAACTGAAAAGTCCAATGCACATGGGCAGAATAAAACTGATGGGTTATACTTGTTATACACATGGACCGAATGAGGTCCAACAAACGAAACCCTAGAATGCTTGTAATACACATGGCCAAATGCAGGTCCAACAAACTATCAGTTCAAGATCTGACAAAGAATCAATCAAGATCTGAACGAAGCATATCTTTACATGCAGATCTGAACGAAACCCCTAATTTACAAAACCTTGATTTTATGCCAAAAGTTCATCATAAATTTTATAATATCTCAAAGAATCAATTATGAAATAGACTCTTATACCACTTGTAAAATTATCTATCTACAGACATAGTTGTATGCTTCATATTGAATCAATGAGAAGAGAACAATCAAGAATAAAATAGAAGTACACCTTGATCCATGATAACACTTAAAGAAAGGGATGAATCTTGATCTTCCAGTTGATAACGTATGTTCTCTATATATCTATATATAGAAGGAAATTTCAGAAGAAACAAAACACACGCATAACTGAGGACCATAACTCAGTATTTATAACTAATTGGATTATCAGTTATTCTAACTTAATAGTTTCTAATTTGGTCCTTCATCAAATTAAAAATTGCAATTAATCATATTAGATCACAATTTATTTTGATTATACTTTAAAATAGCAATAAACATTAAACACATATTTGCCCACACAAGCTCGAGAGTCTAATAATGGATCAAAATCAAACCCGAAAATCGAAAAGTCAAAGCTAATTAATTAAACATGTTGAACCATAGTTACTAGTTAGTTGTTTGAGATGCTGGGGTTGTGCAAAACATTAATAATATGCAGATGATATGGTGATTATAATCATTATCTTCTTTATTTTTCATTTTTTTTTTTGGAAGGAATCATTTCCAATAGTCTGTCCAAGATTGTCATACATTACAAGAACGCCTGGCAGTAATTCATATTCTTTTTCAGAAGTCCCAGACAGTCTCACAACAATTCAAATTTGTGCCTCAGCATACACTTAATAAAAATAGCTTATAAGCGCAATAATGTCCGCTTAGAAACATCAACCAAAATCTGTATCTCATAAACATTCTGAACTCATGATATAGCAATTCAATTTCTGTTATCACGAATCTGTATACTGCAACGTTTAAACCAGAACAGTGTTTTCTTTGCTGTTGGTCACAGAAAGGTCCAATTTCGCCCAGTTGGTACATGCTACGATTAATAGAAGGATGAGGGCCTGGCAAAAGAGGCCACAACTCATGCCTATCCACAATCCCTGCAAGAAATGATCCAATAGAACTCAAAACTTAGAAGCAATGTACATATAATTATATTGATTCTTTGCAGCTTGTTCAGAGCATTGCTAAGAACAAATAATACAAGTTCAATAGGCAAAAGTGAGGTAACTAGCTAGCAGCTCACCTTTGCAAACAGTCGAACTTTAAAACCAAGGAGAACAGCAACTGGCACTCCCACGATATAGTAAGCTCCCAGATTTGTCCAAGCACCCAAATGCTGCCAACCACAACCTCTCGCAACGCCTGCAAATTAATGTGTCAACAGAAGTTCATAAACCCAGAGTGATATTTGCTGAAATGAGCGTGTTAGGTGAGGGGAGTGGAGTGGAAGGAAGCATTGCGGTCTCATTGAGCAGTACCCCTCAAAACAGACGGTTGTTTAGGTGTGATTAGGGTATGGAATCCATGCAGACACCTTTTTTTTTTCTTAATAATTTTTTTACAGAACTACTAATTGATCTCTAGGCATATTAGGATATAATTTTGCTTGAATGGTTTTACGTACTTTGTATCTTGATTCCACACAATTAGGGAAACCAATCATAATCACAAGTAGACTAGACAACCATGTATCAATGGACGTCTAGATTTTCTGTACACCACCATGCTACTTGTGTGCAGAATAACAGGACGAGATTGATCTTTGAGTTCATTTCAGCAATAACATTAAGTGACAGCACACAACTCTTACCTGATAGTACACCTTGTGCTGTATCCATAACCAAGGAGATTGCAAGTAACGGGGCCATAGATGAAAATTACTTTTTGATTTCTAAGCTGTTAGTGAAACAACTGGCCCAGGTGTCATAGCCAAAGATAAGGCATAGAAAAATTGTTAGAGCAAGAATGACCCACAGCTTAAGTGTCACTCCCACTGCATTCTTAGCTCGATTGACATTCCCAGCTCCCAACTCGTTTGATACTCTTGTGCTGTCACAAGAAGTGCACATTAAGTATTAGCATCTTGCCAGTATCAAACAAGAACACTACTTGCATATGGATACAGCTTAATTCACCTTACTGCAGCGCTGAAACCAAATGTAATCATGAATGTAACACTCTCCGTGGTCACACTGCATAGATAATCAAATTATAGCTTTAAGATACTGATGAGTCTAACAAGGGTTAGAAAGTGAACTAGGTGAGGAGAAAATCTTTACCACATGGCAATTAAGGAAGTGCTGGCTTTCGAATTTGGCATCAGTCCAGCCAATAACACCAAAAGTTCAAATGCCCAACACTCCAAACTGTGGCGACATGCAAGTAAAGCATGAGATAAGTGAAGTGCTAAGATAGAAAACAGAGTTTTTAATTTTTCTTCGAGGCTAATATATATCCTTGTGTATATATGACTGTGAAAACCTCTAACTAATATATAATTCCATTATAAGCTGTCCAAGTCTCAAACAAACACAACATATAAGAGCTTAAAAGGATGCTTTTTCCCTGGAAAAGTCACCTACCACATCATTAAAGCAGACGGGATTGCCAACTTCAGGCTTGGAATGACATGTTCAAAGCACTCTAGTGAAAATCCAGTCCATGTGTGCTTTAACTTCTCGGAACGCTTCACATAGAGTACCAACATTATCAATGATATCCACAATGATATAGCAGATGATAAGGCAGTTCCTTTAACACCAAGAGCCGCATGATAAACCAATACATAAGTGATACCAAAGTGGATGATCAGTGGTACAATGGAGCAGACTACAAGTGGTAACACCACGGACTGTGTTTGGAGAAATCTGAGAATACATTGCAAGAATCCGAATGCAAACAGCCCCGGGATCAGATTTCTCATGTAGATTGAAGCCACCTTTGCAACTTGAGGATCTTGATGAAAGAAAAGCAGTATGGGCTCTGAGAAGAACCAGATAAAGGATACTAGGATAGAAAAAAAGCATGTTGTGATCATTGATGCTTGTAAATAAACTCCTAACATCCTGTACATGTTTGCACCATATGCTTGACCGCAAAGAGTCTCAAGTGCTGCACTTAAACCTGTCTGAAACAAGCATATCACAAAAGATCATATTAAATTTGAGTATCATAAGTGGAAGATTTGATAAGGGAATGGGGCAAAAATTAAAACACGTACATCCATGAATGATTTTAATTGTATGGGAATGGTGCAAGCACAAACAAACACGTCCATGAATCATTTTGATTGATGCGAATACTAAATTAGTATCATCCCAATTCTTCTATGTTCCAAAGTAGAAAAAGTAGAAAACAAGTAATTTTAAAACATCCAACCAAAAATTGCGAAAACACACTATTAGGGCAAAAGAACAATTTTCATTCCTTTATTAAATTATGGCAAAAGAGCAACAGAAACCACAAATTTCATATGCAATCATTCTTTGATATTGGAGTTTAGAAATCAATCGTTCACTAGCAACTAGAAAGAAGAAAAGATGGATTCATTCAAGTGGGTATACATAGATGATAACACAAGAAACCCAAATGAAATCAAATTCTAAAACATCATAAATAAGTCTCAAATACTCCAACAAATTAACATCGATCTATATAAATACTATATAGTTAAGATAAATGGGTAATGGAGTGACTGACCACGAGAATAAGACCAGTGACAGTAGCACAAGAATTAGCAAGAGTAGACCCTGCCAGTTCAAGTTCACCAAGGTGACCAGCAAACATGATTGAAACTAAAGTGATCGAATAATAAGCTACATTTGTGATAATCATGGGGACTGCGAACAAAATCTGGTCTTTTGCCTCCTCCAAGTCTATCAACTTTCCCCATATAAATCCTTTGTTTCTCTTTTCTCCTCCATTACTTGAATCCAACAAAGGTGTTGTTGGTGAAGCCATCTCCTTTCTTCAAACAGACAATCAAGAAACCCCAATGGAAGTGTGAAGAAGATGGTATAGAAAATTTATATATAAGAGAAGAGGCGGTTTCGCTTATCCATCCCTCGCTCTCTTAACCTTGCTCCTTCCCTCGCCCCCTAGACAGCCTGGGTTTTGCCTCTCTCTTTAAATCCCTTCTCCAAAAAGGTGTTTAAAAAGGGGTTTGCCTCTCTCTTTAAACAGAAAGGGTTTTACAAACAGAAATTCTAAATGGCGAGGAAGCCAGCGAGGGAGGCAGGGAATCCAGGCAGCTAACCCAGGCCCTGTAAAAGTGTTTTTCTGAAAGATAAAGCCTGAAATGTCTTATTTCAATCAGATGTCAGATGCACTGATGTATTAAATTCATGGTATTACTTGCACTAATGTACTATACTCCAAATGAAATTTTGTTGCATTTGAAGGTTTTTTTTTTTTTTTTATATACAATAATTTTTGTCAAACAATAAGTCTATCTTTGTATCGGCTTATTATTCACATAAAAATCTTATAATTATCACATATTTATCATTACAGGTGTATATACAATTCGGCCAAATATTATCATTTCTTTAGGCCGGCTAATATCCGCATGAACTCACAAAAAATATTTAAATTTAAAAGTTTCAAATAAATTGCCTTGAGAAAAATAATAAATAACGGACTTAAGTAATGTACTTGATTTACTTAATTTAAGGTCCATTATTTAATTTTCTGAATTTATTATTATTATTATCAGGGTAGCTCAGACAAATTTTGCTGAGTGCAATTAGCCAAAACAGAATGGATCGGTTCTCTGAACTGGACTAGGGTGACTCATCTGATCCAGCAGGATCTGATCAAATCCCAGCAACTCATCAAACTCAGACCCAACAGCCCAAATGCTTTTCATTAAAGTTGTGGCCCGTGAAAAATTTCAAATAAAACTGAAAAGTCCAATGCATATGGGCAAAATAAAACTGATGGGTTATACTTGTTATACACATGGGCCGAATGAGGTCCAACAAACGAAACCCTAGAATGCTTGTAATACACATGGCCAAATGCAGGTCCAACAAACTAACAGTTCAAGATCTAACAAAGAATCAATCAAGATTTGAACGAAGCAGATCTTTACATGCAGATCTGAACGAAACCCCTAATCCCCTATTACAAAACCTTGATTTTATACCAAAAGTTCATCCTAAATTTTATAATTTCTCAAAGAATCAATCATGAAATAGACTCTTATACCACTTGTAAAATTATCTATCTACAGACATAGTTGTATGCTTCAGAGAGAACAATCAAGAATAAAATGGAAGTGTACCTTGATCCATGATAGCACTTCAAGAAATGGATGAGTCTTGATCTTCCAGTTGATAACGTATGTTTTCTATATATCTCTATATAGAAGGGAATTTCAGAAGAAACAAAATACACGCACAATTGAGGACCATAACTCAGCATTTATAACTGATTGGGTTATCCGTTATTCTAACTTAATAGTTTCTAATTTGGCCCCTCATCAAATTAGAAATTGTTTAAGTGTATCTATACATTAAGCCCATGACATTTTAATACTTTAGCTCAGTTAATCATATTATATCACAATTTATTTTGATTATACTTTAAAATAGCAATAAACATTAAACACATATGTGCCCACGCAAACTCGAGAGTCTAATAATGAATCAAAATCAAACCCAAAAATCGAAAAGGCGCAAAAGCAAAGCTAATTAATTAAACATGTTGAACCATAGTTACTAGTTAGTTGTTTGAGATGCTGGGGTTGTACCAAACATTAATAATATGTAGATGATATGGTGCCGATGCTGTGATTATAATCATTATCTTCTTTATTTTTCATTTTTTTTGGAAGGAATCATTTCCAATAGTCTCTCCAAGATTGTCATGCATTACAAGAACGCCTGGCAGTAATCCATATTCTTTTTCATAAGTCCCAGACAGTCTCACAACAATTCAAATTTGTGCCTCAGCATACACTTAATAAAAATAGCCTATACGCGCAATAATGTCAGCTTAGAAACATCAACCAAAATCTGTATCTCATAAACATTCTGAACTCATGATATAGCAATTCAATTTCTGTTATCATGAATCTGTATACTGCAACGTTTAAACAAGAACAGTGTTTTCTTTGCTGTTGGTCACAGAAAGGTCCAATTTCGCCCAGTTGGTACATGCTACGATTAATAGAAGGATGAGGGCTTGGCAAAAGAGGCCACAACTCATGCCTATCCACAATCCCTGCAAGAAATGATCCAATAGAACTCAAAACTTAGAAGCAATGTACATATAATTATATTGATTCTTTGCAGCTTGTTCAGAGCATTGCTAAGAACAAATAATACAAGTTCAATTGGCAAAAGTGAGGTAACTAGCTAGCAGCTCACCTTTGCATACAGTCGAACTTTAAAACCAAGGAGAACAGCAACTGGCACTCCCACGATATAGTAAGCTCCCAGATTTGTCCAAGCACCCAAATGCTGCCAACCACAACCTCTCGCAACACCTGCAAATTAATGTGTCAACAGAAGTTCATAAACCCAGAGTGATATTTGCTGAAATGAGCGTGTTCGGTGAGGGGAGTGGAAGGAAGCATTGCGGTCTCATTGAGCAGTAATCCTTAAAACAGACGGTTGTTTAGGTGTGCTTATGGTATGGAATCCATGCAGACACCTTTTTTTTTCTTAATAATTTTTTTACAGAACTACTAATTGATCTCTAGGCATATTAGGATATAATTTTGCTTGAATGGTTTTACGTACTTTGTATCTTGATTCCACACAATTAGGGAAACCAATCATAATCACAAGTAGACTAGACAACCATGTATCAATGGACGTCTAGATTTTCTGTACACCACCATGCTACTTGTGTGCAGAATAACAGGACGAGATTGATCTTTGAGTTCATTTCAGCAATAAAATTAAGTGACAGCACACAACTCTTACCTGATAGTACACCTTGTGCTGTATCCATAACCAAGGAGATTGCAAGTAACGGGGCCATAGATGAAAATTCCTTCCTGATTTCTAAGCTGTTAGTGAAACAACTGGCCCAGGTGTCATAGCCAAAGATAAGGCATAGAAAAATTGTTAGAGCAAGAATGATCCACAGCTTTAGTGTCACTCCCACTGCATTCTTAGCTCGATTGACATTCCCAGCTCCCAACTCGTTTGATACTCTTGTGCTGTCACAAGAAGTGCACATTAAGTATTAGCATCTTGCCAGTATCAAACAAGAACACTACTTGCATATGGATACAGCTTAATTCACCTTACTGCAGCGCTGAAACCAAATGTAATCATGAATGTAACACTCTCCGTGGTCACACTGCATAGATAATCAAATTATAGCTTTAAGATACTGATGAGTTTAACAAGGGTTAGAAAGTGAACTAGGTGAGGAGAAAATCTTTACCACATGGCAATTAAGGAAGTGCTGGCTTTCGAATTTGGCATCAGTCCAGCCAATAACACCAAAAGTTCAAATGCCCAACACTCCAAACTGTGGCCACATGCAAGTAAAGCATGAGATAAATGAAGTGCTAAGATAGAAAACAGAGTTTTTAATTTTTCTTCAAGACTAATTGATATCCTTGTGTATATATGACTGCAAAAACCTCTAACTAATATATAATTCCATTATAAGCTGTCCAAGTCTCAAACAAACACAACATATAAGAGCTTAAAAGGATGCTTTTTCCCTGGAAAAGTCACCTACCACATCATTAAAGCAGACGGGATTGCCAACTTCAGGCTTGGAATGACATGTTCAAAGCACTCTAGTGAAAATCCAGTCCATGTGTGCTTTAACTTCTTGGAACACTTCACATAGAGTACCAACATTATCAATGATATCCACAATGATATAGCAGATGATAAGGCAGTTCCTTTAACACCAAGAGCCGCATGATAAACCAATACATAAGTGATACCAAAGTGGATGATCAGTGGTACAATGGAGCAAACTACAAGTGGTAACACCACGGACTGTGTTTGGAGAAATCTGAGAATACATTGCAAGAATCCGAATGCAAACAGCCCCGGGATCAGATTTCTCATGTAGATTGAAGCCACCTTTGCAACTTGAGGATCTTGATGAAAGAAAAGCAGTATGGGCTCTGAGAAGAACCAGATAAAGGATACTAGGATAGAAAAAAAGCATGTTGTGATCATTGATGCTTGTAAATAAACTCCTAACATCCTGTACATGTTTGCACCATATGCTTGACCGCAAAGAGTCTCAAGTGCTGCACTTAAACCTGTCTGAAACAAGCATATCACAAAAGATCATATTAAATTTGAGTATCATAAAAGTGGAAGATTTGATAAGGGAATGGGGCAAAAATTCGAACACGCACATCCAGGAATGATTTTAATTGTATGGGAATGGTGCAAGCACAAACAAACACATCCATGAATCATTTTGATTGATGCGAATACTAAATTGGTGGACCGTGTTTTAGTATCATCCCAATTCTACTATGTTCCAAGGTAGAAAAGTAGAAAACAAGTAATTTTAAAACATCCAACCAAAAATTGCGAAAACACACTATTAGGGCAAAAGAACAATTTTCATTCCTTTATTCAATTACGGCAAAAGAGCAACAGAAACCACAAATTTCATATGCAATCATTCTTTGATATTGGAGTTTAGAAATCAATAATAGTTCACTAGCAACTAGAAAGAAGAAAAGATGGATTCATCCATCCAAGTGGGTATACATAGATGATAACACAAGAAACCCAAATGAAATCAAATTCTAAAACATCATAAATAAGTCTCAAATACTCCAACAAATTAACATCGATCTATATAAATACTATATATATAGTTGAGATAAATGGGTAATGGAGTGACTGACCACGAGAATAAGACCAGTGACAGTAGCACAAGAATTAGCAAGAGTAGACCCTGCCAGTTCAAGTTCACCAAGGTGACCAGCAAACATGATTGAAACTAAAGTGATCGAATAATAAGCTACATTTGTGATAATCATGGGGACTGCGAACAAAATCTGGTCTTTTGCCTCCTCCAAGTCTATCAACTTTCCCCATATAAATCCTTTGTTTCTCTTTTCTCCTCCATTATTACTTGAATCCAACAAAGGTGTTGTTGGTGAAGCCATCTCCTTTTTTCAAACAGAGAATGAAGAGAACCCAATGGAAGTGTGAAGAAGATGGTATAGAAAATTTATATATAAGAGAAGAAAAAAAGGGACAGAAAGGACTAGAATTTCACCACTTGAGAGCAGCCGATGGCGATGCATAAATTGATTATGAGTTATGTATATTGAAAGAAGACATTTCAGGCTTTATCTTTTAGTCATGGTGTCAGATGCACTAATGTATTAAATTCATGATATTATTTGCACTAATGTACTATACTCCAAATGAAATTTGTTTGAAGGGTTTGTTTTTTTATTCAACTAATGCTCTACAGAATTCGTAAAAAAAAATTGTTTTATTTTGTACGGACATCATATTATTCAAAAAATAAGTTGGCTAAAGTTAAACTACATTTGTCCAATGGAACCTGCTATACTGCTACAGGAGGTGGGCATCTCATTCTGTGATCTTGATCCTGTTTCAATTTCGTTTCATTTCTTCCTGATTTTTTTAGTCTTATTGGGATTGATCAATCCCATTATCATCCCATCTCATCCCGATCTAGAGTGGGATGAGATCGGGATGAAGATTTTCAATATCGTCCATCTCGTCTTGTCTCGAACCCATTTTTTTAATATTTAATATGAAATATGTAGTATGAAACAATTTGTTGACATAACTTTTATTTGTTGTTTTATTTATTAATATGACTATTTTATTCTCACAAGTTTTCATGTGATTCACCTAGATAATGAATCTAACTCAAACTCTCTCCCTCTTTTTTTCTCTTCCTAACTCTTAACAACAATAATGTGTGTTCCTTGTAGTTTTTAAATAACAAACACATTGCCAATGGTGTTATGGTCGAGTGGTTAGGGCTGTGTGGGTTTATCCCCCACGTCCTAGGTTCGAGACCCGTCGGCGGTATGGTTACTTTCTTATGGTATTGACCTGTAGGTCGCACCTTGTTGATAGGTTATGAGATCCTATAAAAACTCAGCTCGCTTTCCCAAAAAAAATAATAATAACAAACACATTGATCATTTTTCTTAGCAATATACAAAAATTGGCCATCTTCAATAGTGGTTATAAAAAAATGAAGTAAAAGCTAATGAAATGGGAAACAATAATCAATTGCTTAAAGTTATATAATTGTGTTTTAGAGTTGTTGTTTGATAAATCCAAAATTTTAAATCGAACATGTTAAATTTTCAATCCAAAATTTAGTACATGTTAATCTTGTCACATCTCGTCCCATGCCCACCCCTAACTGCTACTACTACTAAAATGATTATGAAACTATAATCATAGATTATATGTCGAGATGGGTTTAAACTTGTGAAATAGTTTGTCGCAAGTCCTTATCAACTAATATCACTATTATTGATCAAAGTTTATGTTTATTGATCGTGTTTGATTTGAGAAGGTTCTGGGTGACTATAAATGTTATTTGTTTGGATTTCATGAGATTTATTTTTTTAAAAACAAGCGTGCCATCGGTGGGTATAGAATTCAAGATGTGGAGATTAAAATACCACAATCTTAACCATTTAATCAGGCTATCAAGATAAATTCATGCTAGAAAATAAACAAAATTGAAATAAAAATAAAAAAAGTGTCATAAACAAAAATAACAAGATAAACAATAAACCAAATAAAACGAATAACACAGTAGCATAACAAATTCAATCTTCCATTCTACTTAAAGTTCTTCTTCTTGACAACGACTTTAATTAATTTATAATAAAAAAAGGTGGATGATTAGGGATACTCAGGATATTCTAAGCTAAATTTTGGAAAGCATCCATGGTGGTAGGGCATATATTTGATTCGAGAGGTTTCTCTTCTATTACTTGAATCCAACAAATGTGCTGTTGGCGAAGCCAGCTCCACTCTTCAAACAGAGAATGAAGAGAACCCAATGGAAGTGTGGAGAAGATGGCATTAGAAAATTTATGGAAGAGAAGAAAAGAGGGGCAGAAAAGGACTGGACTTTGACCACTTTTAAGTGAGAGGCTGAGAGCATCTGATGGTGGTGCAGCAACAATGATTGTCAGTTAATTATTGAAGGAAGACATAAAGCTTTGAAGGGGGGGGGGGGGGGGGGGGGCTGGGCTCATGCGCATTATGCACATGGCACCATTCTGCACACATGTTCCATCAGTCAGATTCAAAATAATCTAAACAGTTCTCTCTCCCCAATTATTAACAGTAAATCACATTCAATTTTTTTCACCAAAATTTCACTTTTTTTTTTTTTTTTTTTTCTTACGAAAGATTTAAATTTAATAAAACACACATTTTTAGATAAATTTAACAATTTAAATTTAATATTACATTAATTTTGAAAAAAAGTTAAATCAAACGATCCAAATTTAATATTACAAACATCTCGATCTAAATTTAATAGTACATACATGTCAAATTTAATTATGCATTCATTTCGAGAAAAATATATGATTCAACGTGTACCTCGAGAAAAATCTAACAGTTATGCACGTATCTCAAGAAAAAATAGATGGTCTAACACTCATCTCGAGGAAAAATAAACGAAACAAAATTAATAAAACACACATCTCTATGTAAATCTAACGGTCCAAATTTAATAGTACACTCATTTAAAGAAAAATTTAACGGACGAAATTTAATAGTTCACACATCTCTAAGTAAATCTAATAATTAGATTTTGATTAAAGATCTAACTATTGAATTATCTTCGAGATACGTGTTGAATCGTTTAAATTTTTCTCGAAATATGTGTTGAATTGTGTAAATTTTGGTGAAAAATAAGTGAAGTGTAGTTTAATTTATAATATAAGAGAGAAAACCGTCAAAGTGTTTTACCTAAATCCGACGGATAGAATAGGTGTGTACAATTGCCCTAACTGTGCGGGCCTCGCTCTCTAGAAAAATTGGTGCATGCCCAGCGTTATTTGTACTAATGTATTAAATTCATGGTATTAGTTGCACTAATGTACTATACTCCAAAAGAAATTATGTTGCATTTGAAAGATGTTTTTTATTCAACTAATGGTGCACAGAATTCATAAAAAAAATTTATTTTTCTATTTTGTACGGACAACATACTTGTCATACATATTATTCAAAGAATAAATTGGCTCAAGTTAAACTACATCTGTCAAAAGGAACACTGTTGTACTGCTACTACTAGTACTAGGAAAATTATTTGTCGTGACATGTTTGGACTTGTGAAACAGTCTGTCGTAAAGTCTTTATCAACTAGGAAAATTCTAAATAGCGAGGAAATGGGTCAGGAAACGGCGAGGGGGTGAGTGTGACCGCTCATCCCTTTGAGATGCGTGTTTGTGTTATTGAAATGCATACCCTCACAAATCTTGAGGTGGATGAGTGGTAATATCCACCCCCTCGCCCCTTTCCTCAACGGCTAGAAGGGTTGTATCAACTAATATCACAATTATTGCTACTTCTAGGGAGCGAGGGAAACGGCATGAGGGACATCTCAAGGAAGGTGGGCGGTGGGGGGCTGCCCTCGCTCCACTCCCTAGACTTAACAATTATTGATCAAAGTTTCTTTTTCTTGTGTCGTGTTTGACTACGAGAATGTACTGGGTGATATATAAGAGCCTTGCTAGAATGTACTGGCTGCCCTACTCTCCCTCGCTCCCTAGAATTACATGATATATAAATGTTAACAAAAATCTAAAGAGCCAGACCCCTAGGGCTAGGACAGCACCAGGGTGGCGCCATGTACATGTGATTGTGTTTGAATGGGGGATATTGGGCATCTCTAGGATGATGGAGGGCATGGGACCTGCCCTGCTGGCCTGGCTGTCTAGACAAGCTCATAAATGTTGATGCACTCCATTTTCACTATTTGCTTTGACTTTGACTTACATAAGAAATGCACGTGAACCACAAACCACTTTTGTGGTGACCAATGATACTTCGGTGCTAAAGTTAGGCAAGGATCTGAGAAAAGTATAATGTTGTAAATAAGAAATTTGTAGTGTACCTTAACTTACCAACCTCATGTCTTATTTATCATGCTGGAGTCTTAGTTTCGACTAGGTCATCGGTGACGTAGTTTAGGGAAGAAGATCTTCATAGAGATCCTTCTCCAATTAGGAGTTGTGTTGTGAATAAAATTTTATTGTTATACTTGTGCTCCTAAATATGTTGGAGATAGTTTCCAATCGAATTGTAGTCCATGGATAGAAGTTTTCATGTGTAACATATAGGGGTGGGCATCCCATCCCGCGATCTCGATCACGTCCCGTCTAGTCCCAATTTTTTCGGGTCTTAATGGAATTGAATAATTTCATCCCGATCCCATCCCGTTCTAGAATGGAATGGGATGGGATGAAGATTTTCAATCCCGTCCCGTCCCGAGCTATTTTTTAATATTTATTATTAATATATTGATTTATTTATTTTTATTCATATAAACTTACAAATATATCATTTAATCATCTGATTAGAAGAAGCTTTTTCTCTTCCAAACATACGAAAAATTGAGTAAAATTTAAGAATGAATTTGATACTTGTTAACAATGTTATTGAAGAAAGAAGTTTGTGAGACTAATTCTTCATATATGTTACCAGTGGTGCCTTGAGTGATCGATCAAAGCCCATTATTTTCTCGATGGCAAGACTGGATCGTGTCAAAAACATAACAGGACTGATTGAGTGGTATGCAAAGAACCCTAGACTAAGCGAACTTGTAAACCTTGTTGTTGTTGTTGGTTACATTGATGTTAAGAAGTATAATGAAAGAGAAGAAATTAATGAGATTGAGAAGATGCATGGTCTTATGAAGCAGTATACGAAATGAATGGCCAATTTCGATGGATATCAGCCCAAATGAACCGGGCACGAAATGGTGAGCTCTACTGCTACATTGCGGCACAAAAGGCGCTTTTGTACAGGTATACACTGCTGGGTTGACTCCTTTATTATCTTTATATTTGTCACTTTTTTTTAAAAACTTTCCTCCGCTTGTAGCCTGCTCTTTATGAAGCTTTTGGGCTTACTGTCGTTGAGGCTATGACTTGTGGTCTCCCTACGTTTGCCACTTGCCATGGCGGTCCTGCTGAGATAATTGAACATGGTATATTAGGTTTCCACGTTGATCCATATCATCCGAATTAGGCTGCAGATGTCTTGGTCGAATTCTTTGATCAGTGTCAGAAGGATCCAGGCCACTAGGACAGGATATCCGGTGCAGTGGCAGTCACAGGAAGCACGCTGATCCCGTCCGGTCCTGATCCCGTATGAACGGGATGGGTATATCTCGTCCCATCTCGTCTCGTGCCCACCCCTAGTGACGTAAACTCTGATATTTACTTCCTATTCGAAAGCAAAATGTTGTTGTTTTGCCTGTCCGAAACTGATCCTCAAGATACTTGCCTTAGCAGGGCTTACGAGTTTTGAGGATAGTTATGAGACGCGTGGGCTTAGCAGGCTGTAATGATTTGGGTCCGAATGGCGAACTGCATTGTGTGGGCTTGGAACAGGTTGGGGCGGATCAGTGTGTGGTTGACGTTTGGGTCTATTTTTTCTTGAGAACATCATGGCACGTGTACGTTGTAGAAGAGAGAACATTACGATGTATCATCAGCTGCTCCCCCCCCCCCCCCGAGTTAGTGGGGTCGTCTAGTCGATCCAGTGAATCTCTGAAAAGTAATTGTACCATCATGATGATTGAACCCGAAGTGTTGTCTCGAGCGATGTACAATATTAATGGATACACGACTGCTCAAGGAGAAAAAGTACGATTTTTATTATCTATAAATAGTTGTCGTTTTGAGGAAGATCTCTTTTGTTTTCCTGTATTGTTCTTTTGTGCGATTGTGCTTTTTGTAGAGCTCGGTTTGCACTCCATCGATTGTGGATAATGTTGAACTTACTTCCAAGCAGTTTTTGCCTTATACTTGCCTCAAGCTTTTGAAAAATAGTCTGGTTGATGAAATCGAGTTAATTAGGCTTCAGAGCCTGTATCATGTTTTCAGGGATTTGGAAATCATTTCTGCGTTTGCGACTAGGGCTTTATCTTCACCCCCTTAGGAGTATATAGGGTTGCATCGGGGCATATTTGAATCTGGGCTCCGGTTCCCAGTGCCAAACAATGTTTGACGCTTCTTATTTTCTTTTCGCTTGTCTCTCGCTCAAATGGCTTCGAAAGGCTTCATGATTTTGATTGTGATTCTTCTCAGAGCGCATGATGTTGGCCTTCGTTTAACCCGGACAATAATTCATCATCTGACCGCCGCTTGGTTGGATTCCAGGGGCCTTTGCATACTGAATAACACTTGCTTGCATCCGATAGCAGATGATATTGAGCCATGGCAAAAGTACTGGTTCTTGGCTTCAGTGAATTCCTCATATTTCAGATTTGGAGGACACCGCGCCCCTGGATACTTCTAGTTTGACCTTAGTAAGTTTCTTCCTCTTGCTCCCGGATGTAGTGCTGACCTGATATGTCTTTTCTTTTTTCAGGGAAGTTTGCGGCTCTAATTCTCACTGACGAAGAAAAACGATATAGAAGGAGTTTATTAAACTCCCATTGATGTTTGTTGAGGAGGTCATAATGTTAGGTAATATCGCACGAAGCGGGTTGCTACGGTGCTCCCATGATGTCCTTGCTGCACCCAGTTCGCCGACCAAAGAGGTCGGGGGTCGTTGTACGAAGAAAATGAGCCTTGCCATGCCTAGTCCGACTAGGTTGGCATAGTTGGAGGCGAGCGTGTCTCCTGTTGTTATTTCGAAAAAGAGGCGGTCTTCTAATCATGCAGTTTCTACTTTTGAGTTGTCATCTTTGCCAGAAAATGAGGTGGTTGTTGCGAGGCATGAATTACTTTCATCTGCTCAGGAGGCCATTTCAGGGGATCGTCGTCTTTCATTTGATATCATTATCCCCTTACTGACTCGGAGGAGGAGCGCATTGGACCAGGCATTGACATTGTGAGTCACCATGGGTCCGTGGCGGAGGCTCGCGCTCTTGAGTAACATTGTTCCGTTGTGCTGCACCCTGATACTCGCGTGGGAGTTTTTGCTCTGGAGAAAGCTTTTGCAGACCTGCAGGTGTCATATTCGGATGCTCTCCACTGGTTCCTTGATTGGTCAACTGCAGGATTCTGGTGTTGCTACGAACTTGGGGGTCATGTATGCCACGGTGTCTGTGTCCGAAGCAGAATTTGCAACCACAAGGGCTCAATTGAGGTCGGCCGAATTCGATTTGGCTTCCACCCGTTCAAAACTGGGACGGGCCCGTGCTGAGCTGAAGCAGTTAGAAGTTGTTGTGAACTAGTGGTCGTCCGATCTGCAAACTCAGATTAGTGAGAGGAATCAAGTCGAGACTGATTAGGTCGTTACACGACGACATCTCGAGTCTGAAGTTGTTGAGGGATTCCGCCGCGTTCGTGACGCAGATTGCTTTCTGTCAGAAGAACATTCACACTATGCTGCCTTGGTAGGCACAATGGATTTTGGTGCTTCAGGACGGAGGCCACAAATCTCTTCGGAGGTTGTTCGAGGCAGGTTAGAGCTTCTGGAACTTATCAGGGAAGAACATCCTGACATTGACCTCGACTTTGCCCACTACAGAGAGCTGTTTTTGGAACCATCATGTAGGAAAAGGGTTTTGGCTCTTTGGGACAAGATGCTTGAGGACGCTGTTTTGCCCCCTTGTGTTTTAAAATATTTATAATGTCTTGTAGGGACAAAGGAAGACAAATTTTTAATGAAAGCCATGTTTTTGAACTTTGCCTCTTGTCTTGTATTGCCGTGCCATTGTGTCATCTTTAGAAATTTTGCACGCCATAGAATTAGTACTTACGGACCTTACATGCTGGCAGATGGTTTGTGTTTGTCAATTTAGCTGTGTCGAAACTGGTTGCTTTCAGCTATTCTCGGTTATGGGTGAGTTGTTGCGGTCTCTAACGAGTCGCTGCCACAAGTCGTGGTACCACTGAATATATTTTTAGCAGTCGTTGTCCGTGCAATGCAGACTAGGCACATAGATGTTGCATAAGCCATTGCATTCCAGAAATTGTTGATTGTTTGGCGAGTCATCGTCATCAGGCGTAAAGGCGCTGATCAGGCTGTGATTGAATTTGGTGACCATGAACTGTAGAGGAGTAGTGGTCATGTAGCAAGCCATCGGCATCAGCTGAAGTTGATCAGGCTTCCACTATCCAAATCACCTACACACGCACAATGCAAGCTATAGATTTGGGTGTTGATCAGAAGCTGTTGCATTCATCAGTCATTACTAACTGGTCTTGTCTGATAGGTTTTGGTGGTCTTGTTGTAGAAGAACAATGATCCCATGGCGAATCATCGTCATTAGGCGTGCGAGCGCTGACTAGATTCTCACTTTCTCGATCGTTGTCATCCACGCGTAACAGACTAGGTGTTGGGTACCAAAAACCGTTGTCATCAGTCGCCAACTGACTAAGCTTACCTGGTAAGTTTGGCGATCATTGTCTGTAGAAGAGCAATGATCCCTTGGTGAGTAGTCGTTATCAGGCGTGAGAACGCTAACTAGACTCTCACTTCCTCGGCCGTCGTCATCGTTGTGCAGCAGACTGGTGTTGGGCACCAGAAGTCGTCGTCATCAGTCACGAACTGACTAAGCTTACCTGGTACGTTCGACGATCATTGTCTATAAAAGAGCAATAATCCATCAGGGGCTCTTTTACCTCGGAAAATCTTACAGTTACCCCACGGGGAGTTAGCCGCACCCACGAATGATATAAATACTATTGTTGTCATCAGGCGTGAAAGTGCTGACCAGACTCCCACTTCCTCAACCGTCATCATCTGCGCGCAACGAACTAGGCGTTGCACATCAGAAGCCGTCATCATCAGTCGCGAACTGACTAAGCTTATCTGGTAAGTTTGGCGATCAATGTTTGTAGAAAAGAAATGATCCCTTGGCAAGTCATCGTCATCAGGCGTGAAAGCGATGACTAAACTCCCACTTCCTCGGTCGTAGTCATCCGCGCGCAGCGGACTAGGTATTGGGCATCAAAATTCGTCATTACTCGCGAATCGACTAAGCTTACCTGGTAAGTGTGGCGATCATTGTCTGTAAAATAACAATATTCCCTTGGCGAGTCGTCATCATCGGGCATGAGAACGCTGACTAAACTCCCCACTTCCCTAATCGTCGTCATCCGCGCGCAGCGAACTAGGCACCAGAAGTTGTCGTCATCAGTCGCGAACTGACTAAGCTTACTTGGTAAGTTCGACGATCATTGATTGTAGAAGAGCCATGATTCCTTGGCGAATCGTCATCATCGGACATGAAAGCGCTGACTAGACTTTCATTTCCTTGCCCGTCGTCATCCGCATGCAACAAACTAGGCATTGGGCATGATCTCTTGGACTTGGTCATAGCATGGATGATTGGAGGTCGCATCGGTGGCAAAGGACAGCAGTGAAAGTTTAGTAAAAGCAAATATTTTTTTATGATAATATTTTTTGAGGTGTTCTACATTCCATAGTCGTTTATGTCCGTCGTCGTTTATGTCTTCCAACCAGTATGTCCCTGGCCCGTTGACCTTGGTCACCCTATAGGATCCTTCCCAGATCAGGTTCAATTTTCTTGCGACAATTTCTTTGGTGTTCCTTTGGGTATTTCTGAGTACCCAGTCTCCCACTTTGAATTCGCGTGGCTTGACCTTCTTTGTTGTAGTATTGTGTTATTCGTTGCTGGTAGGCAGCTATCTTGGTAGAGGCTAGATCCCTTATTTTTCGAGGAGGTCTAGTCCGACGCGCAAAGCTTCATCGTTACCGTCCGGTCTGAATTCTTCCAATTGGAAGGTTTGACCTTGACCTGCTGACCTATTGACCTGCACAAGGAACACACGTGAGTCGTGGACCACCGTTGTGGTGGCCGATGACACTCCAATGCTAAAGTAAGAAATCGATATGAGAAAAGCGTAATGTTGTAAACAGGGAATATGTAGCGTACCTTAGCATACCAACCTCATGTCTTATTTATAGTACTAAAGTCCTTATTTGATCAGGCCATCGGTAGCGTAGTTTAAGAAAAAATATCTTCGTGAAGATCCTTCACTAATTAGGAGTTGTGTTGTGAAGGGAAGTTTTTCTGCTAGACTTGTGCTACTAGATATGCGGGAGATACTTTCCAATCAGAGTGTAGTTCATAGATAGAAGTTTTCATGTGCTACATATACTCTGGTATTTGTTTCTTAGTTGGAAGCAAAATGTCGTTGTCTTGCCTATTAGAAGCTGATCCTCGAGAAACTTGCCTTACTATGACTTACGGGTATTGAGGATAGTTGTGAGACGAGTGGGCTTAGCATGCTGTAATGATTTGGGTTGGTCTGACAGACTGCATTATGCAGGCTTGGAACCACTTGGGCCGGATCAGTGTTGGGCTGACGCTTGGGCATATTATTTCTCAAGATCATCATGACACATGTACGGTGTAGAAGATACGATGTTTCGATGTATCATCAAATGTTATTTGTTGGGATTTTATGAGATTTAATTGATTTAGTTGAGCCTCATCTCAAATTGATAGATTCAGTTCAGAAAATAAACGAAATCGCAGTGAAAATAAAAACAAGTGTGATAAACGGAAATAACGAGATAAACAAAATAAATGAATAACGAAATAATTTTTATTCAATCGACCAACTAACAATTGGCAACATCTTCCTTATTTATAACTAACCTTACTTCCAAAACAAACCCTAAACCCATTTGGAAATAATTATTAGAATCCTAATTAGGATCCATATTATAAGAAGAATAGAATGAAAAATGACTTTTAAAAACATACTTTTTAACAAAATAGACAATTTAAATACCGTAGTTGATATCATGGCTAATTTGTATCTACTTTTATACTTTTATATCTAACGAGGACTATTTCATTAGCTCATGTTAACTCATAAACTTATATGACATATTTATCTTGCCTAAACAAATAAAAAACCTAATTTATACTATTGTGAGCAACAAAGACTCTTTTATTAATGATTCTAATTTTAATTTTATTGTTATGTTTACTTTTTTAATCCTTAACCCCTCGCACCCCATTAATCATTATTGTTTTTTGTTAATTTTTATTTGTTTATGTTATTATATTCTTTAATTACAATTTGAGCAATTATTTTATGACATTTGTTAACTATAAATGGTTACATTAATATTTTCATGTTATTATTTTTTTATTCTTGAATGTTTTGTCACTTTGAATGTATTTGATTTGACGGGTTGTGAAGGTTTATCTGAGTTTGAATTATATATTTTTTTGTTTCAATTAATGATTGATTCAATTCTCTATCACTATTTAGTTTACATGAAATTATCTTATTCAATATTAGTTCCCATTTTACTTCTGAGACTATGATCATGCTCTGTGATAGATAACTGTGACTAAATAGCGACAGAGAATAAAATATTTTTTTTTTATAGATACCGATGAATTGAAGAAATAGAAATTAAATTTTGATAGTCAAAAATTGGTTTTATTATCTACATTATATAATAAGAAGTATTGATAATTAAAACCAAACTCCTAATCATCATTAAGAAAGATAATGCAGGGGTATCTGTAAATTTTGTAAATTTTTTAAATCAAATTTATGACAACTTAATCAAATTGATTTTATCAAATAACTAAAACCAAATTTCTAATCATTATTAACTACATTATGAAAAGTTTACCAAATCTTAGCATAATAATTGGATTAACTTGTCAGTCAATAAAAACTTAGAACTGGTTACTCATAATTAGAATCATTAATATCGATATCTACCAACAGCATGGAGTGAGAAGAGTTAAGAGTAAAAAAAATATAAATAAAAATTAGAATCATTAATAAAAGAGTCATTGTTTGTCACAAAAATACAAAATTAGGTTTTCTATTTGTTTAGAAAGGGTAAATATGTCCTATAACTTTATGAGTTAACCTGAATTAATAAAAAAGTCATTATTGGTAAATATATATATATAAAATAATCACAAATTAACCATTACATTAACTACAATATCTAAATGGTTTATTTTGTGAAGAAGTTGATGTTAAAAGTCATTTTTCGATAATAAAATGCCTAATGTAATCCACACACAATTGTAATTAGGAAATCAATTTTACTTGTGCAAAAAGTTGAAATCGAACAAAACAAAAGAAAGGCCAGAAGGTTTCACAAACAAACAGATGAATTTCCAACAAGAACACCAAAATTACATTTTACAAACACTCCAAACTGTCAATACTACAAAATTTTATGTGATGGATGGCATACACTTATAACAAACTTCAAAATCTAATACACCACAAACAAGTCTCAACACTGTCCACCAAGAACCACAATTTTTCTAGAGAGTCAGGTCAGACCTAATACCATTTATCATTCTAAAAATGCTCAAAATGACCCAATAAAACACAATCACACGGACAGAGAACCCCCTGTCATTGTCCTGGTCCTAATGGCCTGGCTATCTAGATTTTTTTGCCAAGAACCAATACAAATCTTTCTTCTTCTTCTACTTCTTTATGTTTTATTTTTAACAATTATAGCCAGCCTTATTTGCTCACCTTTTTTAGGTTTTTTTTGATTTTTTTACAATTCCATCCATTCTATAAGTGGTGTTTATGACTGTGTTTTAAAGAGCATGGGTAAAAAGTAAAAAAAAAAAAACTCAAAAGAAGTAGCTCACACACCGACTCAAAATTCTATTTTATTTTTCCTCCTCAGAGACAACCAACTCACACACCAAGTCAAAATTCTGCAATGGAAAATCTCTAGAATGCAGAAACAAGAAGGGACGACTCTTCACCGCTTTGTGTTAACTCAATTTCATCTGCATATTGTATGGATCATGGCAGAGTATGTGAGCCCAGTTAATTGCTTTTATTAGGTGTATGGCATCATTTTTGAGTTAAACAAGAACAACTTTTTCTTTGCGGCTGGTGACAGAAAGGTCCAATTTCGCCCAATTGGTACATGTGATCAATAGAAGAATGGCAGCCTGGCAAAAGAGACCACAAGTCATACCAATCCACAATCCCTGCATGAAATGATCCAACAATCAAACTTAAAAAAGTGAGAAACAATGTGATGGTAAAGGCATAATTATGGTGATTTGTTCTGGCCAAGATAATCTGTGAGTATATATAAACCACGTAGTTTTTCGAGACTCTAGAATTTTGGTGTAAAAAATATTATACGTTTATAAGAAGGTCGAGCTTTTCGAATATATTATATAATGAACTAACTAATAACTAATATTATATGCACTAACTTTGTTGAGCTGCATCCTAGGGCTCGTTTGCTCCTCCATCACGCTCTCTGCTCCTCCGATCTCCCCCTCTCTCGATGCAGATTTGGTGAGGCCGCAGGTTAGATCTAGACCTGGAAACCGTTCTCTATCTGTTGCTCCTCCATGGCGATTTTGTATGCTACCAATGGAAAACCACCCTCGGCTGAGGTTCTCAATCATCACAAAGATGGATCGCAAGATGGGAACATGATGATTCAGTTGGACAATGACCTGGAAGAAATCGGTACAGACCATTTGCTAAGAGATAATGTAGTTGAAGTAGTGTATAGTGGAGTTGGAGAAGGCACTGTCAAGAGCCAATCCAACCTGAAGTGGGCTCACTTATTTGGTGGAAGTAGGAATTGGTAAGAGGTGGAGTCTCCCATCTCTCATCTTCTACTCAAACCTCGTGATTGAGGATGGTGTATTAGTATGCCCACCAGGTATTCAAGAAAAGGTCAAGTTGGTGTGGTCAGAGCAGTTGGTGGGGATGTTCCTTGAGAAACCTCCCCCATTCAGCCAAGTCAAGGTGGCTATGGAGAGGAAATGGAAACCAAAATGAGCTATTGAGGTGATTATCGAATGGATAATTTTTCTTTTTCAAGTTCACAAATGTAGATGATCGAGCCAAAGCACTTGAAGAATGGCCATTCAAAGTAAGGGACAAACTCATGGTGACTAAATCATGGAAGGAAGATTTAGGGTGTCTAAGAAAGGAGATCACTACAATTCCAATATGGGTGCATCTTTACAATGTTCCCACATGTATGTGGTCCAAGGAGGGGCTAAGCTGTATTACTAGTTTGATTGAAAAACCTGTCAAGTTCGATCGAGCCACCTCAACTAGAACTCGCCTCACCTATGCAGCAATTTATGTGGAAGTGAAGCCAGATAAAGAGCTCCTGAATCTCATTAAGTTAGATGTGGATAGGGAATGAGGTGATTTGAAAGAAATTGCTATTGACTATCCTTGGAAACCAGTAATATGCTCCGAGTGTTGTGTCTTTGGGCATAACAAAGGCCAGTATATGGTGAATGTGCATGACAAAATGGTGGAACAAAAAGAGAGAATAGTATCTAGAAGAAAATTTTTTGAAAGGAAGTATCAACTCAGTGGTGGAAAAAACAATGACAAAGAATCTAAAGAACGTGATGCAGAATGGGTTGAGATAAGAGGGAAGTCGAAGCACAATAAAAAAATATACAATGGATGAGAATCTCAGGTTGGACAATAACTCTTTCAATGTCCTGCAAAGTGTTGATGACAACAATGATATGAAAATGACAAACAATATGGAATCCTTGTGTGTAGATCTACTGGTGGAAGAAGGCGAGATTGAAAGACAAACTAATACTACTAGCAAGGAGATCACGCATGGTGATAAAGCTCAGATTGAGAACATAGGTCAGGCCTTGAACGAGGCTGTCCGTGAGCCAAGTATGGACAAAGAGGTAGATCAATCCTTGAACGAGATTGTCCATGAGCCAAGTATGGATATAAAGGTAGATCATTCCTTGAACGTGGTTCTCCATGTGCCAAATATGAACACAAAGGTCCCTCAAAAGGAAAGTCGTGATAGAGATTATGATGACAATGATGATGAAAGTCATGAAAACATCGACTTTGAGGAAAAACGATTATCTAAAAAGTACACAGCATGGAACTAGGATTTCAGAGTAAGCCCTCGGAGATCCACCCATACTAGGAAAACAAACAAAAAATACATGAAAGATGGATCACTCGCCGCCACAACAAAAAGAATGGTAACTTTTAAATTACCTCATCCTAATGAAATAGAGCATGGATCGCCTTTACCCAATGATAGTGATAGAGTATCAGAGTAAGGAGACTAGAGAAGACTAGGGATGGCAGTGGGGCGATTTTGGATATGGATAAACGGATTTCAGGGCGGATACAGATATCCAAACAGCATCCATCAAATATTTGGACGGATATGGATTTGGTCATATCCCCCCACGAATATCCGTCTAAGTGTAAAAATTACCGAAATATACCCCTGGCCCTTAAAAAGCAAAAAAAAATTATCCTAACCCTACCCAATCTCTCATTCTCTCTCAAAAAATCTAATTGTCGAGGGAATGGGCGAGGAAAAATCTAATTCCCTCAACAATTAGACGGGTTGATCTCTCTCACTCACTCTGCCTATCTAACTCAGTCTCATCTACTGCTACCACCTCCTCCACCATCTCTACGTTTCTGTTTGGTATGATTATCTGATTCTTTATCACTTTGCCTTATGTTATGATTCTTTCAAATCTGTTTCAATTCCTCGAATGAATCTGCTCTCATCTTTCTCAAAAAAATTGTTCCTTTTTGCTTTGAAGTTAAACAGGTTGAAAGTTATAACTTTATGATACTTATGCACTTTGGGTGTTTGGGTATGTAGGCCTAGATTCATTGATTTTATGATGCAAGACAAGATTGTTTCGAACCAATCTACTTCTACTTCTACATCATCTTCATCGTCTTCTTCGGGTTCAAGTGGGATCACTAAAGTGTCTTCCAGTGTATCTGATCATGAAGAAAATGGTAGTTCCAGTAGTGTTTCTTCCTTTGGTTGTAGAAATCGTAGAAATCAGGAATGAGTTTTAAGTTTGGAGGCTTGTACTGAAAATTTAGGTTTTCAAAATCCATTCACAAATAACCATCAAAGTTTTAAGTCTCAATTTGAATGACTTTCTTGCTCTAGATCACTTCTCTGAACCCAACTCAAAAACATTAACATTTGGCAAATTTAGATAAATGACTTTCGATCCATTCACAATACAGGTTTCATAATTATAAAATTCAAGCCCAAAATGAAACTACAAAAAATTTAAGGCCCAAAACAATTCGGCGGGGCGGGGAACAAGCAACCACCAGCAAAATTGCAAATTTGTAAACGGATTGACGGGGCGGGGATGGCTTTTAAATAAAAAATTAATCGGACTGGCAGGGCGGATTCGGGGATCCATGATTATTGACGGGGTAAGGACGGATTTGCTTAAATCCGCCCCATTGTCATCCCTAAAATAGACCTTGGTTTAGGTTAAGCATTCTTCGTCATTGTTTTGTAATGAATAGTTACCTTTTGATAAATTGTATTTTGATACATCTTTATTTTTCATTAATATAAAGGTTGAGGGTTTTTAAAACCCTGCTTACTTTTCAAAAATAAATAAATAAATAAAATAATTATGGTGATTTTAGAAAGTCCTTGAGAACAAATAAAACCAGTTCAATATGTAATTATATTGAAGTAACTAGCAATCTCACCTTTGCATACAGTTGAAACTTAAACCCAAAGAGAAGTGCGAGTGGAAAACCATCGATATAAAAGGCTCCCAAGTTAGTCCATGCAGCCAAATGCTGCCAGCCGCATCCTCTCGAAATACCTGCAAAATGAATCGTCGATAGATGAGATCATTGCTAAATTGGATCAAATCTCGGAGGAAGTAGAGGTGACCAAGAAAAGGGTGGGTGGATGTGGACAGGCTCGGGTTTGCGCTTGGGTATCAGATCGTTGTTCCATAACACTTCTATTCCAACTATCCTATTATTAGGGGTGGGCATCGAATCTCATCCCATAATTTTGATTTCGTCCCAACTCGATTTTTTTGGATTTTATTTGGATTGATCAATCTTCATTCCAATACTGTCCCGATTTAGAGTGGGATGAGATCGGGATGGAGATTTTCAATTCTGCCCATCCCATCCTGTCCTGAATTGATTTTTAAATATTTATTATTAATAATTTTTAATATATACATATTGATAATTTGATATAAGGATTCTAAGATGCATATTGATCATTTGTGCATACACTCAATGATGATCATATAAACACGTCACTTTGTGATGATATAAGCATTCTAAGATACATATTGATCATTTGATTGTATCATCAACATATACTCTCTCATTCACACTTGTCCATCCATTTTTTCTAGCAACTATTCCACAATATTTTATATGTTGTACTACTTATCTGGTTGTAATTATAAACTTCATTTTCGAGTATTTATTTCTTTGGCACATTATTAGAAAGGTTAATGCTCGACTCTTATTTCCATTGGTCTCTGCAAGTTAAGTATATGAAATTTTCAACAAATTGGTCTCCGCAACTTGTACAAATGAACACATGCTTGGCACAAATTTTTTTTATTGTCTGTTGATCCCGTCCAGGATGAGACGAGGTCAAGATGAGTCTATCTTGTCCCGATCCCGAACAAACGGAACCCGTCCCATACCCACCCTTACCTATTATAATCAACCAACAATATTCTTATAAATTATAAGGTTGTGTTATTATTTTGAGCCACTAAACTGTTGTGGGCTAAAAAAAATTTCAAAACTATAAATGGACCACTAGGGAATATGATGAATAGAATTTACATGAACTGGCAGATGTACATGGCATATTGCTTAAACAGATGTTCATGAAACCAATCATAATCACCAGACCTAAACCACCATGCCAAACCACTTGCAGTTACCAATGGATATCCTATAGGTTTCCACACACTACCACACTACTTACACGTTCTAGGGTATGAGGACAAGATCCATCGTTGAGGGTAAATTCCACAGTAATATTAAGTCATCATCAGTAATGTAATACAACTCTCACCTGATAGAACACCTTGTGCTGTATCTAACACCATAGAGATTGCAAGTACTGTGGTCATAGAAGCGAATTCCTTCTTGATTTTAGGGCTGTTACTGAACAAACTCGACCAAAAGTTATGGCCAAAGAGAAGGCACAGAATGACTATTAGAGCGAGAACGACCCACAGCTTTAGTGTCACAGCCACAGCATTCTTAGCTCGATTGACATTCCTAGCTCCCAACTCATTTGATACCCTTGTGCTGTCACATGCAGTAAGTGTACATTAAAAAAATCTTGTGTGAAAGATTCTAAATAACAAGAATATTGCTTTTATACGGTTAAGGCTAATTCACCTTACGGCAGCGCTGAAACCAAATGTCATCATGAATGTAACAGCTTCCGTGGTCACGCTGCATGGGCCATATAAAAATAGCTTTAAGATGCTAAGTTTAGCAATAAATTGAAAGCAAACAGGGTGTGGAGAAATTTGTTTTACCACATGGCAATTAAAGAAGTGCTGGTTTCCGAATTTTGGCATCAGTCCAGCCAAAAGAACCAAAACTTCAAAAGCCCAACACCCCAAACTGTGACAACATATAAACAAAGGAATGAGAAACATATTAATTAATCAAACATGGGACAAGTGAAATTCTAGGACATATCACAGACTATTTCATTTTTTCTTGTGACTGCGGACTTTTTGAAGAGCCATAAACTAATAAACTGTATGATGTTCTCATGGATAAGCTTACGACTGGGAAAAAAACTCACTGAATAATAGATAAGTCCATTGTACATCATTTAATTCTCATCATGAACTCCATGGTGTGGTAGTTTATTTTTATTTTTTTGTTAAAGCTTAGAGTATATATATATATAGATCAGGAAATAGTACTGCTATCCTGCTAGAGTTGCTATGTCCATGGTGTGGTAGTTAGCAATGGCGGAGCCAGGATATTCACAAAGGGGGGAGGGGGCAAAGTAGAGGGGGCAAGAAAAAAATAGCAAAATTCTAGGGGGGCAACTAGTTAAATATACAACTTTTGCCTCCAATTCACTATAGAAAATTTGAATTTCAAAAATTTTAGGGGGGGGCAACTGCCCCCCATGTCTTGTATGTGGCTCCGCCACTGGTAGTTAGTGGTGGTGGTTGGGAGTGAACTGTATCCAAGGGGAGATTTCGGGACTAATAACTTTTGCATTAATTGCAAACCAACACCAATAAAAATTTATTTATCGAGTCATAGAATTTCTTAGGCAAATGAACATATATAGAAATGCACCATAAGAGCTTGAAAGAAGAGATTACCATCAAATAGTAACAAGTAGAAGTCCCTTACCACATCATTATAGCAGACGGGATTGCCAACTTCATACTTGGAATGACATGTTCAAAGCATTCTGTTGAAAATCCATCCCATGTGTGCTTTAACTTAAGGGAATACTTCATGTAGACTACCAACATGATCACGGATATCCACAATGATATAGCAGATGATAACGCAGCACCTTTTACACCAAGATCAACGCAATAAACCAATATGTAAGTGATACCAAAGTGGATCACCAGTGGTACAACGGAGCAGACGACAAGTGGTAACACCACAGACTGTGTCTGTAGAAATCTGAGAATACATTGCAGTAATCCATACGCGAACAGCCCAGGGATCAGATGTCTCATGTAGATAGCAGCTACATTTGCAACTTGAGGATCTTGATGACATAAAAGAAGTATGGGTTCTGAATAGAACCAAATAAAGGATACAAGGATAGAAAAACAAAACGTTGTGATCAACGATGCTTGCAAATAAACTCCTAACATCCTGTACATGTTTGCACCATATCCTTGACCGCAAAGAGTCTCAAGTGCTCCATATCCTTGTGCAGGTACACAGACGTCCATTATCATTTTGATGATCAAATCAAACACAAGAAACTATAATTAAAAGAGAAACAGGAACAACCACAACATAAAAAATTTACAAGGCGCCCTCAAGATTGAGGTATATCCTTGTGACTCACGAAAAAAACAGAAACTACAGGATTCAATAGTTTCTGGTGGCTGCATATGTACAATACCAAAAACAACTATTATTCCGAGAAACCTTACTGAAAATTGCGTAGATATTTTCCATGAAATTTTTTTTTTCAAACACACCCTTAGGGAAATAAAACTTCCAGGTGTCTCTGCATAGCATATGCACAGAGTTATGACCTTATTTGTCGTCATTGATTCGTCTTTTATGAAGCAGTCTAATGCCCTCCCATTACTGAATTCTTCCACCATGTTATCAATTTCAGTTCAGTGTTCATTAGTGGTATAACAGAATTGACGACGAACTTAAAAGTGTCAAATGCAATTGTTGATTCAAGCAACCAAAATCCCATTTCTTTATTCTATTAAAAACCTTGTATACATCCAATGTTTAACACAGCTAAGAGTTTCAAATGTTTTACTGGTTGATATTCAACATAATTTTGTGTTTGACAATACAAAAAGAAAGGGTTAAATATTAGAGGCTTTTTGCCTAATATCTCAATAAAATCACAAATGTCATCAGATGGAATACCAAAATGAGACACAATGATTCAACTCACACACACACACACACCATATGTAAGAGAAATTTCAACTATTTCTTCCTTCTAAATATTTGAAGTTTAGAAATCAAATTATAAACAGAACAAGAGTTTATGTGCATTGATTGAAGGACCAAGGGGGTATGATCATGAGATGATAACCCAAATGAAATCAAATTTTCTATAACTTCAACTAAATCTAAAACACTTGAAGCAATCTACAACATCAACTACTTAACATAACTTAAATGGAGTGATGAAGTGACTGACCATGAGAACAAGACCAGTGACAGTAGCACAAGAATTAGCAAGAGTAGACCCAGCCAGCTCAAGTTCACCAAGGTGACCAGCAAACATGACTGAAACCAAAGTGATGAAGTAACAAGATACATTAGTGATAATCATAGGGACTGAGAACAAAATCTGGTCTTTAGCCTCCTCCAAGTCTATGAACCTTCCCCATATTCCTCCTTTGATTCTCTCTTCTTCTCCTCTACTTGAACTCAATAGAGGCGTTCTTGGTGAACCCATGTCCCTTCTACTCTTCTTTTCCTTTTCAAGCTCAAAAGAAGAACCAACCCTTCGCTTCAACTCATCACCAACTTGGAAGGAGAGACCCCAGTGGGAGTTGTACACAACAATGGCAGAGAGTAGAGTGAGAGGGGGTTTGAGTTTGACTATTCAGATTTCAGAGGGAGCATTTGATGGTGATGGGTTTGATGGCTCATGCATCGAGGCTGAAGTTGACACTTGACAATGGAGTTTAATTTTTGGATTAAAGTAATTTTAGATTTAGATGTTTAGTTATTAGACAAATGAAAGGGTCAAAAACCATAAACATAGTTTTAGTTTTAGTGTGAATAATAAATACATCAACGCTAAGCAAAAGTCGACAGCAGCTATAAATGCGGCTCTCACAACATGACTTCAATTATAACAAAGTGAAGAAGATAAGTGTGCATTGCAGTTGGATGACTATAATCAAGTGTAAAACAAAACATGTGAGGTTTATCTGCACTTTTAGTTTTTCCCCATAGTTATGTGGTAAATTACTTTAGGTATCAAAAATTTACAGTAGTTGTAATCTAATCTCCATTTTGGATGAAAATCGACAAGCCAGTGATATTGGTCTATATGTCCTGCAGGACTCAAATGCCTTTGGTTTTAGGATCAAAATCCGCTTCACTTGAATTTTAGACAAAAACCATCAAGTCAACAACAATAGATGTGGCAACAAGGCAAAGCGTAAACAAAACACACAACAGTCGAAGGATTTGAAGGATCACCAAACTTTTATATTAATAAAAAAATGATCAACCAGATATAATTGTTCATTCATTCGCTCGTTACATCATCATAGATACAGAAGATTTCTTCAAATCCTCACCAAACAAACTAATTAGATAACCCTCCTTGCTTTAAAAAAATGATGATTTGTTTTAAAGGGACTAAATAATTCCTGGAGAACAGGAAATAGATATGATCCTCTCCAACCTCATCCTCCCTCTTCATCTTTTCCAACCTGTCTCCTCTGCACAATTTAATTCCGTCACCAAACATGAAATTCTACAATTTCATAAAATTCTATGTGGGTGCAGTGGATCATTACGTTTTGCATATTATACACAAACGGTGGAGAATATTGAAGAATATATAATTGTTGAGGGTGGACATGTTGAGCTCTGAGGAGACATATTAATTGGGAGGATGGTTAAGGTTGTAGATGGTTTTAATGTTGAAATTATAATGGGCTTATTCCACAACGGATGTTTTAGGCCTATATTGAATGGAGGTATTTGAGTTTAACATACACAAAGCATTGATGTTAATGTCTGCTTACACAAAAACGTGTTTAACTGAATTGAGTATCCTTACATACACCACAGAAAAGCCTCTACAATCTCGAACAAAAGACTCTCGAACAAATGACACCGACCAACATCTCATTTTTTCACAAACACTCTGAACTACCTCAGTTAGCAATTCAAGATAATGCAGCAACAAGAGGTGTGACCACTCACTGTGTATGTTGCTGTTGTAGACTTGTAGTTGTGTCTTTAGAATTAAACCACGATAGTGCTTTCTTTGTTGTTAGTCACAGAAAGATTCATTTTTGCCCAGTCAGTACGTATTGTGATCAACAGCAGGATACAAGCTTGGCAAAAGAGTCCAGAAATCAAACCTATCCACAATCCCTGCATGAAATGATCCAAATAAAACTTAGAAAATGAAACAGAATCTGGTTGAAAGTAAAATTATAGTGATCTTTTGCATTCATCCGAACACTGTTGAGAATAAACTTTAAAGACAACTAATTAAATAGCCAGCTCACCTTTGCATAGAATTTAAGTTTAAATCCAAAGAGAATTGCAATTGGCATGCCAATGATATAGAATGCTCCCAAGTTTGTCCATGCAGCCAAATGCTGCCAGCCACAACCTCTTGCAACCCCTGTAAGTCAATGTGCCAAAAAAGTTGATATGTGAGGAACAACTTCTAATAATATTTGCTAAGTACGAAAGATGTATTATAGTGTGGAGTTTGCTACAGAGTATCCGGCTATCCCAAATGTGTATGCATAAGTGGGATTTCACTATAGAGGGGCCTATTCCCAAGTGTATATGCATGATCACAATCTTGGTTTGACTTGGGTGTGCCTAAGGGTGATCTAAGTACTGGGATCTGGGATCGAGCAAGACACCATTGGGCAAATCCTTTTATACATGATGGGATGTGCTTCAACTAAATTGATCGTCATCAGCCTGGAATTACGCAATCTAGCCAAATCACATGAAATGTGTGGATTTGTGTGCATGCCCTGTTTTCTTACTTTTTCATAACTCAATGAGAACTATAACAGCAGGTTGACAAGACTAGATTGATTTTTTATTGTCTTGCCTGCAATAAATTAACTACATAAGACTCTCACCTGATAGAACACCTTGAGCTGAATCAAACAGTATAGAGATTGCAAGGAAGGGGGTCATAGCAGCAAATTCCTTTATAATTTGGGGACTGCTGCTGAAGAAACCAGCCCATATGTTATGACCGAAGATAAGCGACAGCACAACTGTTAGAGCAAGAATGACTGAAAGCTTTAGCGTTACTGCCACAGCATTCTTAGCTTTATCAGCATTCCCAGCTCCCAACTCATTTGATACTCTTGTGCTGTCAAAGTAAATGTACAATATAACGTAAGTATATTGTCAACACTGAAAACATTCTCTCAAATGAAAAGATAAATTTAATGTGTATAATGTATACAACTTAATGTACCTTACTGCAGCACTGAAACCATATGTAATCATAAACGTAACAGCTTCCGTGTTGACACTGCACAAGTCATCATAACTCGTAAGGTAAGTTCAAGATCAATAAGTTCAACCATGGTTAAAGAAGTTAGGAGTGGAAAAATCTTTACCACATAGCAATTAAGGAAGTACTTGTTTGCGAATCCGGCATCAACCCAGCCAATAACACCAAAAGTTCGAATGCCCAGTATTCCAAACTGTGATACAATAATAACATCGGAAAGGAAATCTTAGTATATAAGATAGAAAACGAAAGCATTTTATATATTATGCTCAACAATGCTAACATTCTTTGCAGAAATTCATACAATTAGTAGAATGCCTGATAACAAAAAATTACAATTACAGTCGACATGTTTCGTAAACAAAAACAACTGAAATTCTCATAGTAAAAACTAAAAGGCCGCTATTTATACAAAAAGGTAAAGGCAATGTAAGAAGTTGAATGGAGAGAAGTTAAGAATAAGAAAAGCAGAAGTCACTTACCACACCATTATTGCTGACGGGACAGCCAACTTCATGCTTGGGATCACATGCTTGAAGGACTCTAATGAAAACCCTTCCCATGTGTACTTGAATTTCTCAGCATAGTTCACGTAGAGTACCAACATAAGCAATGATAACCACAACGATATCGTGGCTGACAAGGCAGCTCCTTTTATACCAAGAGTGGTGCAATAAACCATTAAATAAGTGATACCAATGTGGATGGTCAGTGGTACAACTGAGCATATGACAAGAGGTAAAATGACACTCTGCGTCTGAAGAAATCTGAGGATGCATTGCAAAAATCCATAAGCAAATAGCCCCGGGATTAGATACCTGATGTACAGAGCAGCCATTTTTGCAACTTGAGGTTCTTGTTGCAGTAAAATGAGTATGGGCTCCGAATAGAACCAAATAAAGGATACAAGGATAGCAAAAACGAATGACGTGATCATAGATGCTTGCAAGTAAACTCCTAACATCCTGTACATCTTTGCACCATATCCTTGACCACAAAGAGTCTCAAGTGCTCCGCTCAAACCAGTCTGAAACAAACAGATCACAATGAGCATATTTAGATTGTGTACCAACGTGAGCATTGAAGAGAATTCTTTTATGTAGTCATTGGAACTTCCAAAATATACTTGCGACAGATTTTGGTTTTTATTGTGAATGTGTTTAGTTTCTAGTCTTCCACGAGCTGGTTCAGTAGATAAATATTCTAATAACATGAACATTGGTGTGATCACTGTAAATATGAAAATCAGAAACAAAATAAAAAAGAAACAACAACAACCATCCCTACTAAAAGTACCTTCATAATTCACACAACATGTCTTACTTGAAAATCAGTTGCAAACAAACATGTCTCTGCATAGTACAACCTTCATAAGTAGGTCTTTCACTTTTGTTATTCTTTCATAGAAGTAATGCTCTCTCCTTCATTTGTTCTTCCACCATACTATCATTCATGTTCACAGCAGTCAGTTGTATATATTACATGTAGAACAGAGTAATGATGGCATCTGTACATGTGAAGAGTTTCCATGAAGGTCGACGTGCTTTAGTTATTACAAGTGAAACCAACGATGCGGGTATCACACACACATCATGATCATCTTAACTCTCACTAATTGATCAATGTTTTACAAAGGGAAGGATATAAGAGTTGCCATTTATACGGAGTGTCTTGAAATAATACCAGGAGCGGGAGATTCATTTAACCCTCATAATGTATTTAAATTATTAGAAGCATAAAAAAAATGAAAGCACAGCTAACATTATCCAAGAACAAGGAACATGTGATAGATTGAGCGGATCAAATGTAATTGTACATACATGTCAAGAACTTAAATGAAATAATGGTAAATGATTATAAAATATGATGACAATGTTGCGGTTGTCATTGACCAAGAAGGAAAGGAAATCCAAAAGGAACTTGAGTTTTTGGTGCGATCGCTCAAGAATTGAGTTAGTTGAATTTTACGAAATAGTTTCATTAGCTCCTGAAGTATTATAAATACCAATAAAGGTATCTGAAATATATTCAATTTATTATTATTAGTATAATTTTTTAGTAATTATGTATTAGATATGTACCTTAAATAAAAAAGAAGAAAACGTTGATTATATGAAAATTTGAAGGCACCAATAATAATGGTTCCTCATCTGTAAATGGGTATGTGTTCACACAACTCATAGTCGCTAAGCAGCAAATTTAGGTGATAATACTGAAGCTGCTTCACCAATGGAAGAAGTTAACTCTAGGAGGCACCACCTTCCTCTATAGAATTTCGTGGCCAAAAGGGGAAGGAAAGACACAGTTGTTTGCTTCAGCATCATAACCAATAAAGTTATTGTAATAAGGTTTGTCTTTGATGGCAAAAAAAAAAAACATTCATGGAAAAAAAATCAGTAGAAAAAATTGAGGAGCTGTAACTGATCACATTTCCATAGTTTTCCTTTCGAGGGAGAAAACATAAGTTTGAATTACCCCTTTTATTTCCTTATTTCGCCTCAGCTTCCTATCTTTTTGTGGAGCAAGGGGGGTTATGTACTTGCACCCATTGGGGGTTCAATATCGGCAAATTTTTCTTTGGTTTTAATGAGTAATAGAACTTACTAGAACTGCAGTTACTGGTATCTAATAGTATTTCTACCAACCTTCTTTTTTGCTTCTCTCTCTCGCGTCATCGCTATCAAGTCCACTTCTTCTACTTCCACGAAGATTTAGACAAAACCGAGCTTGAATGGAACTGAACAAGATTTGGCAAACGAATACAAACAAAGTTTATGGATTTAAATGGGAAGTGTCTCCAGCATATATGCCTAGTTTGTAGAATCTTTCCTAAAAGTTTTACCTACATCAGTTGTTAAAGAGAATGTTGCTTGAAATCAAAGAGATACTAGTAAGTAGTAACAAGCGTTGTATGTCTAAAATTCTTTAGGGAGTAAGAGTTCTGAGCTCTGCGCGACAAGCACAGACACAATTCAGATTAGTTGTCTCATTCAAATTGAGAGATAAATATAAATTTGTTGATTCAATCAGTCTAACCCTGCCTTCTTCCTCTACTAAAAAGAAGCTCATTTCACAATCAAATTTGGTTAACACATTGTACAATTTTCAAATAAGTAGGATTTAAGCCTCATTATTTCCCTACTGATCCATTGAATCATTTTGTCCATACATGGCACTCGGTAAACCTGAATATGTATGTTCTTTCCCAGTCTACCCTTTCTTTGATCCGCCAATGAAAGAACAAGAGAACAAATCTCTACCCACAAACTCAAAAAAACATTCACAAAGAAATCAATGAAATAGGCAAAGATAAAACAAACAATACAATACATCCAAAACCCATCATCCTCAATTTACCCTGACATAAATCAATTTCAGGTCATCATAACCCTAAAGTCAGATTCCTTGGATTCTTTGACAATTTATTATTCATGATTCTATTCTTCTCATTTTTTGGCCAATTCCTACATTTTTAATACATCTCATCCCTTTTAAGATCTCTAATTTTTATAAAGGATGTTGGACATGAAACCATAAATTGCATCTCAAGTTATTATTGATCATCATCAGATGAAGATCAATTAACAAATAAACCCAATGAAGAAACCCATGCACCATATGAATTAAATGTTGATTAAACAAATTGTTAAGAAAGCTCAATTGGGGTGATAGAGTGACTCACCATGAGAGCAAGACCAGTGACAGTAGCCCAAGAGTTGGCAAGAGTAGACCCAGCAAGCTCTAGCTCACCAAGGTGACCAGCAAACATGACTGAAACCAAAGTGATGGAATAATAAGACACATTTGTAACAATCATGGGCACTGAAAACAAGACCTGATCTTTAGCCTCCTTCAAGTCCAAGAACTTCCTCCATATTCCTCCACTTCTCTTCCCTTCCTCATTACTTGAGTACTCCAACAAAGGTGTTCTTGGTGATGAAGCCATCCCCTCTACTCTCCTCTTCTTCTTCTTATTCTCTTCTATGGTTTTGTTTTGTTTAGTTTAGTTTCAATCTCAATAGCTGAACCACCCACCACCTTTTTAACTACTTCTGACCTCCCTCTCTCTTCTAAAGTAGAAGAAGAACAGAACCCAGCAAAATGGTGGTTATCAAGTCAAGGAGATAAACACAGAGATTTGGTGTTTGATTGACTGAGGAGATGGCTGGCCAATATAATATAAAAATATTTCCAACTCATTGTGATGGTTTGAATGATGGCTTCATAAGTTTAGCAGACATCAGTACAAATCTTGATTGGTAGTCAAGATATTTTAATTCATTTTTAGCATGTCGGTTGTTGGGTTAATAGTTGAAGTTAGTATTAGTAAAACTCATTTTGCCATTTAAATCATTATTTCCATATAACTTTCTTATTTTTTTTTTTTTTTTTTTTAAAAACGAGTTGGATTTTTATAGAATCCTATAACCTATCAACAAGGTACAATCTACACAGGTTACTTTTAAAAATCATTTTCTTACATATTACTTTTAGAAAATGTACTAAAGTTGGTAAAATGGGCTAATTTGTATCAATGAATTATAGGGGAGGAGAATGAGATATGGAGGAGCATGAAACACGTTTTAGTTTTGTTTTTGTGTGATAACAATGACAGTGGATAGCCACAAATATGAGCAGACTCATGTCGACATTTTCATAATGACTAAATTACCCTCCTAAAATAATTTCTTGAATTGGAAAAACTACTTTGTTTGTCCTAAAACTTTTAAAAGAAAGCATAAAGACTTTATGGCTGTGTTAGGGGGGGGGGGGGGAATTGGGATATATCCTGGGATAGACGTGTAGAAGATTCTCTTTCTCTTGGATGTCATTATTTTGCTTTTTGTACTGGGTTGGTGAGATAACAAACACACCTTCAGTTTTTTGGCAAGCAGCTTTATAAAAAGTCATTTCTTTTACGGTTCAAACTACACATGTGCCTGGCCAATGGCAATGATGAAGGATAGATCAATGTCCACATGTCCCTCACTCTCTTTTCCTCGCTCCTTCCCTGGAATTTTCGATACAAATGAACAATTTTGTGTGCCAAGCAAGTCTAGGGAGTCAGGCCTGGTGCGCCAGATCTACACCATGCATAGCTCTCTACCATTTAATATTTTCGAGATGTGGGATTATGCATATTTCGAGAATGTTGAATGGTAGAGAGTTAGGCCTGACGCAGATCTGGTGCATCAGGCCTGACTCTCTAGAATTGGGGTTTCATGCCTCGAGCGAACAACAACAGATTTAGTCAGAAGCATCAAAAAAATAATTTTTTTCACTAGTTTGCTGCATTTCAACGTTGGAGTCATATCCTCTTGTTTTTTTTAAACGCCAAGAGGGAAGAGCATCTCTGGGATGTTAGATCTTTATTCAATCAAAAATTTTGGAGAGCCAAGACAGTGATAAGGGTTCTGTGTCTGTGATTGTGTTCGATTGGGCTATTATGAGTATATCTAGGATGATGGATAGTATTGAGCCTTGCCTGAGGCGGGCCTGACTCTCTAGAAAAGTTATTATTCAATATCAAAAATGATTTACAGTTTGTTTGGGGTACATTATGACTTTACTTAAATCAAAATATTTGAAAAATGAAAGAATTAACACTAGAAAAACTGACATAGCACAAAGGCTACCAATCGAAGCCTGCACTACCAAACCACACTAAAAAATTTCGCTACCTTCAAGACCTTAAGGTCTGGCCAAACACGAAAAAATCTGCCTCGCCAAGCATCAACAAAAACAAAGAAAAGCAGCTCTAAAAACATAGCAGAAAAGCTGAGCTGTCCTATTCTCCAACTATTTTAAAAGGTTGCCCAACCCCTCCCCTTCAAAGCACCACTCTCCAAGGCCCTAACAACACCACTGCAATCACCCAATATGTGCTTAAAATCTGCCATAAGAACCAGAGTGAAGTACAGAGAATGATCCATAGGAATTACAGAGCTGATCCATAGAATCACCGTAATGTATGTTTACGGTGATTCTAAATGGCGAGAAAACGAGCAAGGAAACGGGCGAGGGAGAGGGTGTGACCCTCTATCTCTTCGAGTTATGCGCCCATATGAATCTCGAGGTGGATGGGGGGTCAAACCCCCTCCCTCGCCGCCTAGAAGGATTCGTATGTTTAAATGTGTGATGGAAATATAGATGTCCATTTGGTCTTTTTGTTTTTCTTTTGGGTAGTTAGACTAGTTCAATCAAATGTCATTTTCAGCCGAGCCTTTGTTTAATTGTTTAAATTGAGAACGTTCATGGTTAAATAAAAGTATATAGATAATCATCTCATCTCCTGAAGTGCTTAATCATGGTCTTCACTTATCTCAGGCGTCAATAGATAAGAACAATAGACTCAATTTTATTCAAAAATATCAACTTTAATATATGATCTAAAATAGAAACTAGGGGTGGGTTCGGGGTGGGATTGACCTCATCCCTATCCTCGTCTCATCCCAAACGAGTTTGGGACGAGATGAGCATATACTAAATAGTTTTCTAATAAAGAATTACAAAAAAATTTAATCTCACATTGCTCACATATCAATAATGTATAATTTATATACATATAATTTTCATTATAACGATATAAAATTTCATCTCACATTTCTTGTAATTGTATCTTGTATGAATGGTATGAGTTTTTAAATTATCTTAATATAAGTTAAAAAATGAAAAATATTGCCCATAGACCAAATTTTCAACTATATAAAACTCATAATGTAAAATTAAACCAAACCATTAGCTTTTATTTTCTACAAAAATAGTTGTCCTATAACCAATCTAAAATATGAAAATCATAAATTTTCATAGATTCTAGATAAAATATGCAAATTGAAGTTTCTTTGTAAATAAGTAAACGAGGAGTATCAAATCAAGCAAGTTTCAAACAATGGATATTTTGATTTTATTTCAATACATCTTAAACTTTTTATTAGAAGAGTAGTTTGATTAAAATTAATAAAATAAATATTAAATAAATAAGTTCAGGACGGGATGGGCGGGATTGAAAATCTTCATCCTGATCTCATCCCGCATCCCACTCTAGATCAGGATGGGACAAAATTGAGATGAGTTTTATCAATTCCAAAAAAATCCAAAAAAATCTGGATGAGATGAAATGAACCAGGACGAGATCGGGATTGCAGGATGGGATGGACACCCCCAGCAGAAACTAAACTCTATTATAAGAATCTTATGAGAAATGAGGGCTAATTTATTAGTTTCTCTAAGAATATCTAATGTGAACAAACAATATTATAGTTAATGGCAACTAAACAATGAATAGAATAATATTTGTTATTTGAGAAACATGCATGATTATATGACTAGTGTTGTGCTCAAATATTTTAAGTGTCAAAATATTGTTTGAATGTGATATCCTATCTAAACCTAAGGTGACCTGTTCACATGCATCTAGAGATCTGAGATTCTTGTGGTCATTTAGTATAAATTAATTTGTGGATCAAAGATATTAAATAAATGAATATTGCAACTATGCTGATTTGTAGCTTGCTTTTTGTTATTGTCGCGGATCAATATCCTAATTCAATTTAATTTGTAGATCAAAGAAATTGTAAACAAATGAATATTGCAACTATGTTGATTTGTAGCTTGGTTGTTGTTATTATCATGGATCAAAATCCTAATTCAATTCAATATATGGGCTTTTACAAATTTTTATAAAACTTACGATTTTCTGCATTTTATTAGAACATGATTTTTTGGTAAGAAACGTGATTTATCAGTGGTGTTGGGACTTTATTTTTTAACTATTAATCATCTTGACCTTATAAGCTCATGAGACTATAATCCATTGGGAACTTATGAACCATTAGTAAAAGGAGTAAGGCCAATGGCATGACAGTTCAACGGTTAGAGCTTGATGGATGATACCATTAGGTCATGGGTTCAAATTTGCAGTCAGTTAATTGATAATTGTTTCATACATTTTCTTTAATTTGTTTATAATTTTTTAATATCATTTTTCTTTTTCTGAAAAGTCGAGGTGGACGCTTTGTTACACAGGCGATGCATCACTTGGCATTGAAAAACCACAATCGCATCAGTACTTGAAAACACTTTTTTAACATTGGTCAGGCCTATTTTAAATTCCTAAAAGCCATCTGAGTATTCATACCCTTCATCTTACTTGTATCACAAATAATAAACACACTATACTGCATTGCACATTGCTCTTGGGTGACATTATAATACGCTGTAGACTATGATTGAAGATGAACACTTCTGTACAAATACCTGATACAGTAGTAGATGTTCCAACTTACAAACAGAATATAATTTAAGTTTCCAAGGTATCATGCCTCACTTAAATGGTCACAACTCACAATAAGTTATTCATACATACCCTAGTAGCAACTTGACAACCTTAATGGGCTTCCAGATCATTATTATCACACACACAACACACAAAAAAAAAAGCCCTGCAATACTGTGTAAGGGGCCATATTGTAGTTGTATGTGCCATGCAGCGGAAGTAGCAACACGATGGGAAAAAAGGTATAGCTGCTAGAACATGTGTAACGTTTGATTCTATTTAACTGCATAACGTCTAAATAATCTATTAAGATGAGAGCAAGCACAAACCAAACTTGCGATATAGTTAGTCACAAAAGGAAACTTTTACAATTGAAAACAAACCAGAAGCATCTCATGCTACAATTTGACTACACAAAATTGTAAACTGCAAAATGTCCATTGGTCAATCCCTTGGGGGATGTCATGGAACCCTTTCTTTGTTAATGATTTCAAAATACTCCATTCCAGTTGTATATATATGTTGGTATCAGCGAAGACCTTTCCTGAATCTTGAAAGTGGCTTTGAAGGATTTGAACCAGTCAACTATGAATGCAGAGAAACACTATTAGAATATGCAAGTTGATGAATATAAGATTAGCAGAAAAAATTTGTCAGACGAGCAGAATAACCTGAGATGTCAAACTGTGGTCTGTTGTCATCGTCTCGATGCCATCAGTGTGCTCGATGATGGAACCAGTGAAGGCCTGCATGTCATAAGTGAAGGAATTCTATCAAAGTCAGTGACTTTCTAAATCAACTATTTTTGGACCCCATATGTGGCATTAAGACTTTGGGTTCCAAATTCCGACTGGTGTGCAGTGTCAGACGCGGAAAAACCAAAAAATCAGACTCATTGACTAATGACTTGGCATCTGATTCTTTGAATCTGGTTTGGTATAACAGTATATCGCTAAGTTAGCTAATCAAACACTCTGTTTAATATGTTTTAGATGTGCGACAATAAAAACCTATAGGGTTCTAAAAGCTTAGAAAAATCAACAGGGATTAGTAAATCTAGAGAATGAGTAAATCTTTTTATGTTATTTTTTTTATTTTTTGAAATTGAAAGGCAAGCAGAGTTTTTATAGGATCCCGGCCAAGCTCTACCCGTTGAGTTGTCATGCCATTGGCATATTTTTATGTATTGGTAAAGACAATTGCTTTACTATGCAAGAAAATGCATACAAGGAGAAAAAAAAGTTATATCTTACAGGTAATATTGACGTAATATTTTCTATTTAACTAACCATCTAAAAAGTCCTACCTAACTCATATACAACTATAAACATTATTTCAGAATATGAAAACAGAAAGAAGAACAATATAAGTGTTGCACACAAGAAGTGTTGTAACAGAATGCTGCAACACCATGCCCAGACAACATAGTTTGTGGCAACGATAATGGTAAGTAACATATAGTTATGTGAATATATAGGGGACTAAAAAACATGCCTTGATACGTCCAGAACTACTAGAAACCGAATTGGCAGAAATCTGCAAACAAGCAATGACGTATACATGTTAAAGTCTTATATTTTGACATATTATGAAGAAAAAAAAAATTTAAGTATATGCCTTGTGAGAATCAGCACTGGCCTTGGGAGGAGCGCCAGAACTCTGCAAAATGTGAGGTCCTTTAAAATAACCACACTGAAGAATGGATGAAATGGATATAGATAAAACAAATGGCAGACCTCAACTTGTGCAGAAGATGCTACATGGATCTTTTCATTAGACTCGGGACGAACCTCATGACTTGCTGCAGGATTGACTTTCACTGATTTTTTTGCATTCAAGCTCTCATCTGTTAAGAAAATGCCGAATGGGTTAAGTTTTAATTTGGAAATTTGATTAAGTAGGTTACTGTTTATTGGGTTTCCGGTATTATTTGATCAGAATTGACATGCTCCATGATCAGTGGGTTTCTGTTTCATAGGTAGTTTCATTTGTAAGCAGACCAATTCAGGTACTACCTTTCGACAGCTTGAGAGCACTTGACAACCTGAATCAAGATAGGTAATTATAAACGTTTGTCTGATGCTATATTGACGTCTCCTTCCTGTCCATGCAGTGTGTCATTATTTACAACAAGATAGGTACTACCTTTCAACAGTTCATAAAGATCTATATGAAGAAAAAACACCCTTGGAGACCTTCTCTTGAAGAGGTACACTTCAACCATCTTGATAGTGAGTTAAATGAGCAACTGCTGAACAAGAGCTGCTGGGGCCAATGAACAACTTGCAGTATGATGTAGCTCCAAGCCGTGATGGTTACTTAGTTGATATTTACCTCAAAGCTTTGGAGTTCATGAAACCAGATATCATGGGACTGACAGATTCAAGAGTTCAATAGCAAGGTTTTCCTAGAATGGAGACTTAACACCACTATAAAAGTCATAACTCTCATCCCAAACAAGAAGGAAGCAACCAAGATTGAGGATTTCAGGCACATCAGTATAATTCTTTCAATCCATAAGAGCGTCTCCGAAAGTCCTCAAGTCTTAAAGAGCTCTCCCCTACATCATATTCCCTTTCCAATTAGCTAGAGTTGGCAACACACAGCTTATAGATACCGACTTAATTGCGAATGAAACTCTTGATTCCCAAATTAGGCAATGATTATGGAAGTGGACTTTTACAAAGCCTTTGACTCAGCTTCTAGGTGATATCTCAGAGACATAATGATCAGATTTACGATGGGAGTGAAATGGAGAAGGTGGATTCACACACTGCTATCTACTGCTTCATTTTCTATCTCCTTGAATAGCACTCCTTCAGGCCACTTCAAAGTTCAAATCTTCCAAAGGTTTAAGGCAAGGGGACCCCCTCTCCTCTTCACAATGGCAGCTCGAGGTCTTACACCCATGACCAAGACAAAAGAATTGGGCATCATCCATGGGTTTAAAGTCAGCCAGAACTCCCCTTACATTCTTATCCTTCAATATGAAGATGCTACTGTTGTTTTCATTGAAGCGGATGAGTACAAAGTCTTGGCAGCTAGAAGCAATCTCTTATGGTTTGAAGTGTGCTCTTGTCCAAAAGTTAAGTTTGCGAAATCTCAAATTTTTGCAGTCGGAGTAGTCCCTCAAAGAGAGCACTGGGCTGACATGCTAGGATGCAAGAAAAGTGAGTTTCCTTGTACACTGCAAAAGCAGGAAGGGCAACCTTGATAAAAACACCATAGCCAACATACCAGTTCACATGATGACTTTTTATGTATCTAAGAATGAAAGAAGCATGCACATCTTTCTCTGGGGCTCGCCATCCTCGAAAAAGTATCATCTCCTCAACTTAAAAAGGTGTGTCATTGTCAACCCAGAGATACGAGAGGTCTTGACATAAGAAGAATCAACGAATTCAACAAAGCCTTGCTCATTAATAGGATTTGGAGATATGGCTTAGAGTCTGATGCTTTATGGAGAAGGGTGATAACAACCAAATATAGTGCAACTCCAGAAGACTGGCTTGGTCAATCCAACATAACAGGTTGGTCTCTATGGAGGGGGATTATGAATTTCAAGAGTTGCATGGAGGGAGCAATATCTTTTGAACCTCATAATGGGGAGAGAATCCAATTTTGGAACGATAAGTGGATAGGTGAACAACCACTCGTAAATTCTTCTCCAATCTCCAGATATCAATGAGGTCATCTAGAAACAAGAAACAAAAGGGGGGAAATGAAAAGATTCCTTGCAGTAAGTGCGAGCCAACAAGGGTGGAACGTATATTTGAGGAGGAATCTCAATGATTGGGATCTTCAGCAAATGGAACCCCTTATGAGTATCACTGAATCAGCTCATCTTTAATGGGGATCAAAACAACAGCTTTTGGGGGGGAAGGACAAGTAATAGCCCTCACCTCGATCACAGCTTGCATGAGCAAAAACTCCATAAAATGTGCAACCTTTTGGATTAAAGAAGTTCCTCCTAGAGCTTCTTTCAAAAGTCATCAATGCAGAATGCTCAAAGTTGATAATATCAGCAAGTGTGGTGACTTGTGAATTGTAAACCATGTCATGCTGACTTGTGAATTCAGATACGAAATGGTGTACTGAGTTCAAGTTCAATGCCCCAGTTACCACCTCTTTCTTAGATTAGGCGGAGTTATGGAGCTCTTCCAAAGCAGAAAGTTGAAGCTCAATCACTTGGGGTTTTGGGTTTGAGGGTGGCTGCTTCATGCCATACAACTGGTTGTTTGGAGAGACAGAAACAACAAAATTTTCAGGAATGTTCATAAGAATGTAGATACCTTATGCATAGACATCGAGGTTAATTTGAGGATTTTGGGTAATACGTGGGGCATTTTTAAGGATTCCCACTTCCCTTCTTGTACGTTTGATTGGAGGGATATTGCACATAATAGTAACACTTGTTGTATTCTTGTGCAGGCTCGGTGACACTATCACTGATTCTGTTTCTTTTAATGAAATATCTTTGTTTTATTGAATGGGGAAAAAAAATCTCCCTTCACTTATTATGAAAAGGGTAAATTCCATTTGAAGGTATCATGTGTTGAAACTGCAAAGGGGTTCGGAGTTAAAACCCTAACTTATTCATGGAATGTGTTAGATTTACATTGGTTGCCAACTCTTTTCTCTCGACAAGTGTTCACACTACAATGAGAAGTGAATGTCCAACTCCTTGGTCAGTCTCAACTCTCAAGCACTGCTTGCTGATGCCTGCTTTGGCCTACTGGATCATCTCCTGCTCTTGAGGTTGATATTGGCCGAATAGCTTCCCTTTCATGTAGCTCACTAGAAGCTTTTGATGCTCCACTTGCAGTTCTTCTAGATTGAATGGATCCAAAAAGGGACAAATGCTCATAACTTTTCTACTTTATTAAAAACTACTATCAGTTAAGGTGACTTTAGAAAGAGTTGAATTGGGGTCAATTCAGTTTTATCGCTCCCAGGCCTTGCTCTGAAGTTGGTTAATACCACCTCGTTTCGGAACAGAGGTTTAATTAGTGCAAAGAAGAATAAAGATGGGGTTCGAGTCCTCTGTTGGATGGAGACGAGAAGGCACTAAAGCAGAATATGGATTTGGAAACTGAGGTTCTCAAGTCCCTGAGATGAAGAAAGGGAACAAAAGGTGTTCCTTGATAGCTAGAGGAATGGAGTATAGACAAGAATTAAGGGGTAGGCATGGGTTTAGGGAACACGGAACTGGAGGGGACAGGCAAGCTAGGATGATTGCCTGATTGAAGGTGAAATGAGGATGAATGGAATCAAATGCGAGCAAGCATTGGTTCTAGTTGGAGGAATGAGACAGGGGCAGAAGAACTTGGAGGAAGAGAGAAATTTAGGCAGTACTTTGATTGATGGCAAAGGTTGCTGATTAAGCTTCTTGTAGTTGATTTTACTTCTCCAGAGATGATGGAAAGACAATGGAATGATAGATGCAGTTCAAATAAAGCGTCTACTGATATCTCTGAAAGACCGATAGGCGGGCAGAAAGTCAATATTTAGCGGCCTTATGGATAGATGGACCCTCCAATGGATTCAAAGTAGGGAGCCAGAAAGATGAGTTGGAATTAAGGGTGAGGAGAAATCAATGAACCGGGCTCATGCTTTTGATTCCTTACCCTTTTTCTCTTTGTCAGCTGCAACGCCCTTCTTTTGAGTTTTGATCACCAGGGGACATGGTGGAGTTCTGCTGGGATGACAACAGGAAAAGAAGAGGTATGGAAATATTTGATTTGCTAAAAGCACAAGAAATGAAGAGCTAATGGATCGAATAGAAGAACTGAGTTCTCGATAAAATCTCTTTTTAGACTTGTTGCTGGGGAAACCCTTTTCCAAATACCCTCGCAAATATTTCCTATTAAGTTGGCATGGAGGACAGATATCCCCCCAATACTTTCCTTTTTTTTTTTATGTATTTTTTCTCTCATGCATTTTCACAATTTTTACCCATAGAGAGAGATACTTTCTGCCAATGTCTATGTACCATAAGAGAAAGTGTATAAACAGAACAGATCTAGGGCCCAAACAGCATCCAAAAGGGATTTCACAAACTATTTGAAAGTCAGGCTCACAACACTAACTACTAACACCATAAATAAAAACCCCAAATAATTAATTCAAGGGTTAATTTGCGTTTGGGTTTTATAGTTTGTACCAGTTTCGAGTTTGGATCCCAAGTTTGTCCAGGTTTGAATCTGGATCACAAGACCATGATGACCTCGTCGACCGTAACCTCTTTGTTATATAGGACCTAAAACTCAAAGTTGGTATAAATTGTGGGACTTAAAGTCTAAATTTATCTATATCAAAATCAATATCATTCAAAAAAATAAAAATTCACTTAATTACTAGAGGGAGAAACCGGGGCAAATTATAGGACCCAAACACAAACTAACCCTTAATTCAACAAGAAAATTTTATTAAGCTAACCTTTGGGCTGATGCTGAGATTTTAAATCTTCAAACTGCATTTTGAATTCCAGATGAAAAACAAGTTAATAACTTACTCTTTCACAGAAATATAATCACTGATAACAACAAGAAAAAGATGATCGCAAATACATAAGTTTCTTACAGTAGATTGCTTGGAATAACTTTGTTGAAAATGATCTCCACTTGGAAGCGCCTTTGGCATTTTGTTATGCAAACTCATATTCTGCAGTTGCCTTTCTGAACCTCTATGGCTATTATCCTGTTCCCAAAGCAACAACTCAAACATCCTTGATACTCACCAGTGTGTTTGGCTGCAAATAATTTTCCCAAGAAAAAATAGTTTAAAGAATAACCTCAAAACTTTTGAGACTCTGACTGAAGTGATGCTGACTTCTCGAGCAACCATAATCAGTTTCAACATCCTCATCTTCATCAAACTCATTAGCTTTTTCAGCAGCAAGTTCCTCTCTCTCAAGCTCATCAAGTTTGGCCATAATCCGAGCATATTCATCATCTGGAGCATCAACTTCCATGTTGGCACCTTCAGAAGGGCCCAGGTTGGTTTTTGATAAATCTGAAATTTTCAGAGTATGGAGCATGAGGTTCTAATGTATGAAAGTTGAGGTCATATAGTCCATGGAAATCGATCTCCATATTATACGTATGCTAGCAGGAACCTTCTAGAATTTTATCATTATTTGGAACAATTAAGAAAAACCAACAGCGGGAATAACATTAGCATTACCAAAACTTAGCACAGGGCGAGAAGCCACCATGGCGAAGCATATATATATATAGATAGAGCTGGTACATAAAAGAACCTGTCTTTCAGAAACGAGGAGGTATAAATCTTAGGCAAGTGAAGCTATAAATCTCTTTCATTAGGGACGGTATATATATATTACATATATGATAGAGTGAAAACCAAAAAAACACTGACATTATGAAAAACTCTCCGCCCATGTCTCACACCGACAAGCCTCCGAGGTGGCTCAAAACAGACATGGTTTAAACAAACGCACTAAAGCTATTACCCTATAACTAATGAACCCCAAAATGAAAAATCAAATCCTACGAACAAAATTGAATGAAGAAGATTTGAGGGAGAGAACAGGTCAAAGAGCTTGCCTCGCAGATATCACAAGCGTCAATTACTATCAATGTAAACTGTTGCTAAAAGAGTTGTGACATCCAAAGTCATGGTAAACTCCAGCCTCTCCTCCGTTAAAATGATTCTAAGGCTAGATTTCCCTAGTGAAAGAAAGTGTGTCATTAGCAAATTGCAGGTTATGTTAACCTGTCATAAAGGCTTTGACTACCAATCTAGTAAGAAACTCCTTCACAATTGTAAACAAAAACGGAGACAAGGGTCAACTGATGTCCTGATCACCGTCCCTCAAAATCCCGAAGACAGAACTTGTTGATTCCCCATAAAAAAACAGAAAAGTGAACCCTCAAGATACAGTTTTTATCCCACTTCTCACGAATCCCATCGTATGCATGCACCACCAAAAAAAAAAACAGTCCCAAGTCTCACATGCCTTCTCAAAATCAATCCTTTACAAACATGCCATGATTAGGCCCATCACATACTCCTAGCACGATTGCAGACTCTTTGCCATAGCTTTTGCAATGAATATACCACCCGACTAAACTAATAGGCCTGAAATCCCGAATAGGTTCAACGTCATTTTGTTTTGTAATAAAAGAGATATTTAACCTCAATCAAACAAAGTTTTATTTGTAGCTCCACGATCACATCTATCGCTTACCCTTCAAGGAAATCCCAATACCCTTGGAAAAAACACATAGGTAACCATCCAGCCCTGCCCCCTTGTCACTCCCACAACCACAATTTTTTTATGACTTCCAAGATATCTTCACACTATCCTCCTATGAAGCATAAGGGAGAGTTATTATCAGGAGAGTATCCAAAAGTATATCTCCCCGGTGTGCATCCAAAAGTATGCTTCGAGATCATATAGAAGTGTGTTATATTTGATTTATGCGCATAATGTTGCCTCATTAAAACCTTGACAGGAAAACCCAGTGAAAAAAACCATGTCGAAGGAAAAAGAGTACAAGCATCACTTTTGCATACTTCAAGATGATTTATGCGCATAATGTTGCCTCGTTAAAACCTTGACAGGAAAACCCAGTGAAAAAAACCTTGTCGAAGGAAAAAGAATACAACGCGCATAAATCAAATATAACACAATCTATATGATCTTGAAGCACACTTCTGGATGCACGGCGGGGGGTATACTTTTGGATACTCCCCCTAATAATAACTCCCCCTAACGGTGGGAATAGAGTCACACTATGTGTTCCCAAATATTATTGGGTAGTCTAGACTACATAAGTAAAAGTCTTCCAACAAGGTGAAGACGTATAATGGAATGGTTACCGTGCATAAGCTTCTAGTATATGATATAACAACTCCGAGAGTTTTATAATCCCAATAAGTTAATTAAAAATTATCTCTAATGCAAGCGTCAGGCGTTAAACATTAGATGTAATGAATATATGTTGAAATAATGCAAGTTTCTTTAGAAACTGCAATAATAAATGGTGGGTCTAGAGCCGTTAAGAAATTGTATAGGTGCAGCTATGATAGACACCCTTTGTGTCGTAAAGGCCAATGTTGAGAAAATGTTCGGATTTGTCAAGATAGTATGTGTAGTGACAGTGGCATGCTCTTATATTGATCTTGGTAATTTATTTAATGGCACACCTTTGTGAAAAATATTGATCGGTACACAGTGGCCTAGTGACTCAATAATAGATATATTCTCCTCTTTAGTATCGAGAACCATGCCTAATGATGCAACTATGAGCCCATGACACATTGTCCAAGTATCCAAATAGAGCCCAAATCCAATCCACCCATTAGGCCGATTTTTATTTTAGGCCAAGCCCAACGCAAGGTTAAAATTTGCTAAACTTAAAACACTACCTGAATTTGGGTTGGGCTGAGCTCAAGGTTGGTCCACCACAAGAGTTGTTCAAAATATAGATATATTGTGGCCCTCCTTTTGAAATTCTCCATTTGATAAATATTATCTACCTTTCTGTGTATCTATATAGCATGCAAGATGTTCACAATGACGTTTGATGTTTGCAAGTGATAACTAAGATAAGAATAAGAAGCCATGAAAAGCAAGAGGAGACCATCAAACATTTTGTGCATGTGGATAGGCTACACTTTTAAACTACAAACTTGAAGGTATGGAAATACGAGATAAGACAAATGACTGATTTTTAGAAATTGAAAAGAGTAGGAGATTGTTGTTGGAAATCACATGTAGCACCCCCATTTCGAGACATCTCAAACTTATCACCCCACTAACATTTAAATAAATTTGACGGTCAGCGGAACATGAGTTGGAAAGCGGAGCATATGGATCCACTCATCTCAACTGACCATCCTCCTGACACTGACCAGACCACCACTTGTTTACAAAATTTAAATCTTCTATGAATACACAGGAATTGAGGGATGTGCTTTCAGTTTTGAGTGATTTATTTAAGTGGTTGATTAAGAGATCTGTTTTTGCTTAGTTATAGATTTATGGAGGATCAGATAATGTGTGGAATGGTGACTGGTCCATGTGCATGTTAAAAATGAGGTGCATTTCAACCACTAAAGATGATCAACCAAAAATTAACATCTTGATAATTTAGAATAATCTATTTTATGCAATCAGAAATAGGGGTGGAATTGAGAAGGGGAAGAGCGAGCGTTATGGTTATGGCGGTTGTGTAATTTTATATAGAGGAGATGAGAGAGTAATAGAGAAGAGTTTACAGGTAAATCATTCAAACAAGAGTTTATGGTTTTCTGAATTTGATGCTGACTGTTCCATGATAAATTTTACATCCTGTAAATGTTGTACATATAACATTCTTGTTATGAATTGATTCATCATAATTTTAATGTACAAGTTAAACCCAATGGCCATTCTGATTGTCGTATGGCATGTAGTTATCCCCTCGAATGTCCTCTATGGATTGTTTTGTTTATCACAATAACCTTCAGTTTTCTTCAAGGATCGACTATTTTCTGATTGAAGAATTTAAGAGCAAAGAGAGAGAAAGAGTAACAAGAGACGTACTATTTACTAACCTCTTGACCTAGATAGCAAAATCAGTGATTACTCATTGAGTAATCTTCGATTATTTGGAATCAGACAAGGGAGATAATTTTAGAACTCGGACTCGGTCGAGTTATCAGGCTGACTCGTTTTTAGAGGGTTTCTTTGGCGGTTGACAAATTTCCCAAACATCATCAAAACCCAATCGATCCCATCGATCCCTGCTACAGCTGCTGCCAAATCATGTTTTGAGCTATAAGTGCGAGCTCATATGCCCAAGAGTTTCCTCTTTGGGATTAATATGCAAGCATAATGATTATCTAAGAACTTCTCTATGCACTGATAAGTAGTCCCAAATTGATCACGGTCTAGCTTATTCCCTATAAGGTAGAAATCTCTGAGGTTTGGGGTCTGACGAGGAAGAACTCATTAATTGGATCTTGAAGAAGATCATGAGCCTTTCTTCATTGATAAGTTTTGCAAGAAGAGGCAAAATATGAAATAAGAACAAATTACTAAGTTTTCTAATGGGTCTCCATTCCCACTATTCCCCACTATCATTATATAGCTGCTAAAGAAAAATGTTGTGTGATTTTGTCATCAAGTAGGACCCCATCAATTTTCATCCATGATAAAAACATTCATTTTATTCCTCAAGGAGGCAAGAGCATGGAAAAATTTTGTATTTCTCTCTTTCATTTTAATTTTGGACTTCCTCCTCCATCAATAACTTTTCAATCTCCACCCTCATGGTTTCTCAAAAATCTTCCGCTGATAAGACGAGGCCTCCTCATTTCTGTCCAACGACATTGTCAAACACAAAAGATTCTCCATTCTACTGTCCACTTCCCTTTTTCCTATTATAACACCACTCCCTAATATTGACTATGAGAGTTTGAACCAAAACTGGAAACTGCCACTACCTTCATAGTTCACAAGCACATTCTTCCCAGCTGTTTAATCAAATCCCACATGTCCTATCCTTGAACCACCCGATATCAAATCTACAAGGTACTTCTTCTGCTGACACAATGTAGCCACTAGTAGTAAAGGTGTATGGTCTGATCCCGCCTGAGATGAGCATTGACTGTAACACTACACAAAAGGATCCTCCCACTTATTCCTAGAAATATATATTAAAAAAAAAAAAGAAAAAAAAAAAAAGATACTTAGATGTCTATCATATCCACCTAAAATGACAAGTTAGGGCTGCTATGCTTGCTAAACTTGTTGAAGAGATGAAAAATAACCAAGGTATATTTTTCTTATCAGAGGTTGAATTGATTCAGAAGAAGAATTAGGCCAAAAATTATAATACACTAGGAAAATAAAACTTCCATGGAAGATAAGCAAATGAAACGCTTTTATAAAAATTCTTGTAGAATCAAGAATGAAGTTTTCATTTTGTATATGCCATTCGTTAAAGTTAATTAATGGATCATTAGCTACGAGGACATCATCTCATTAAAGTATATATAAAACTCGTATATACTCCTCGAAAGTTTTATATACTCAAAATATGAGCCTAGTCACAGATAAGAACTTGACAGAACATGGTCAAGATGCAAAAGAAACTTTCTTATGATGAACCAGAATGGGGCAACTTGTAAGACATTTGGTATAAATTTTGGTTTGGTACAAAATTGCTCTGACCTGCGAGCAGATCTGAACTCTAAGCAGACCTGATTGGATGAATGAATGAAGATGGCTGGAGGAAGCATCTCTGGCTCCCTATCTCAACCTAATCCTAGCAAAGCCTTAGAGAACATAAGTGTTACAGCCAATGGCCCATGGCGAGCTTTGTTTGGCCAAGCTAACAGTTCCGCTAGCGCAATCCTGCTACGATTTCATGAACTTGTTAGAGATGGGGATTCCTGTGTCATTGCTAGAGCTGTTGTTGAAATAGGAGTTTCAGCTTGCCATTTCCACCGTGTGGGCTACTTCTTTGATACCAAACTTCTGTTTCATATAGTTCAAGTTGCGACAAAGAACAAGCGGCAGATGAAAGGGCATCTAGAGATTAGCAGCGATGGTGAATGGTTCTTTTTCAAATTCTTATCTGAAAAGGATAGAGTTGAAGCCCTCTTTATATTGGAGGTAGATTGTTTGTTGTTAGAGCATGGAGCAGAGACATGGAAAGCTAAGGAAACTCCGTCAAGAATACCAATTTGGGTTAGGTTTTACAGAGTGCCTAAGCTATGTGCAACGCCAGAGGGTCTAAGCTATCTTGCTAGCAACCTTGGCAGACCAATTTGTCCGGATAAGGCGATTGAATCAGGGTCTAAGTTATCTTGAGCCTTGACAAATCAATTTTTATGGATAATGCGACTGAATCGGGTCTGGGCTCACATTAGCAGATATGTGCATTGAGATTGAAACCAAACAACCTCTTCCAGAGACTCTAAAGTACTCTATTGGAGGAGGAGGTGCTTTTGAGGTGAATTTAGAGTGTACCCGTGGAAGCCTCAAGTTTGCTGAAAGTGCAGTAAAGTTGGGCACACTGACACAAGATGTGGGGTAGTCGAGAAACAAGATTCAAAGGGACTAAGTATGTAAGAGCTGAGAAAAGGAGCTCAATCCAATCCAAAAGAAGACAAGTATGTAAGAGCCAAGAAAAGGAACTCAACCCAATCCAAAGGAAGACAACAAGACAGAACAAGGGGGTCATTACAAAAGCAAATTCATGATGCAACTCTACTGAACCCATAGGCACTTAAGGGAGTAGAGGAAGGAGGTGGTAGGGGAGATGAAGCTGCATCTAGCTCCGCACAATACAACACAGAAAACAGATTCACTGCACTAGAGCCTATGCCAGAGGATCAAGAAGAAACAGGAGTTGAAGTTATGGAGCAAGGTGATACTGTAGTATGTAAGGAGAAGGATGATCCAAGCGGAACTCCTGATCAAGTACAAAATTTGGTAGAAGGCGATGAACAAGGAGTTTCTTTTCGAAATGTAGAGCAAAATAACAATAAAGCACAAGGGGAGAATGTAGATGCAATCAAAAAAGGAAGTAAAGAGGGTCCTATGAAGAACTTACTCACCAAAGAACGATATACAGTGAGTGATGGTTGTGACAATGGCAATGAGGAAGAGGGTGCCCTAACTGAGCAACATGGAGGAAACAATGCAAACGGCCACAGTGAAAAGGAAAGTGATGGCACTGATGAGAACATTGAAGATGATGAAGGAAGCGATGAGAAAGAAGAAGAAGAAGAAATCAGTGAAGACGAGTCAGACATTTCGACAAGATACTCAGAGTCATGCATATTAATTAAAAATGATGCAATCAACCCTTCATAGATCAAACAGGTTGAGGAAGGAAAATTTGAAGTTCATTGATTATGATGACTTTCAGCTAGACAAGCGAAAAAACATATTTTCGGTGATCATAAGATACGGGTCTTTCACGGAAGACAACCAGTTGAGCTATAGCTTAGTTTCGTTGTTAAGGGCATGATGAAACCTATCTATTTATGCTTAGTCATTTGTATTTGGTTCTTTATATTAATATAATGGTTTGGGGGTCCTTAAAACCCTGCTCACTTTAAAAAAAATAATAACAATCAATTTCTCAATGCTCGAGAGTCTGCAATTACACCACATGCATTTCAAATGCTTTCACTTAAGTTCCTCTTAATAAACCATGTATAATAGCTAAAAGTAATAACAATTATCAAATTTTGTACTACAGATATAGGTCAACACCTAAAGACCTAACCAGTACTTTTTAAACTATTTCTGGAATCCTAAAATGGATAAAAAGCCAAACATTAAAATTGTGAATTTTAGATGAACCACAAGAGTAATAATAATTCAAGTCGTAAATTTTTGTAAAATGCATATATCACATACCTGCCTGATTAGAGGCACTTTCGTTAGGAGGGTCTTCTTCCATGTAATCCTCCCTAATTTCTACAAGACCTTCCTGGGACATTCATAAGAATAAAAGGGAATGATAATTCTACTTAAAAAACTTTTGACAAAAGGGAACCGAAACATAATTCAACATGGATAGAATATAAGACGTCCAAAAACTGAGTTCCAGATTAAAGAGGATACTAAACAGTGAGGGAACAAATACATTTGATTCGACATCCTAATGCAGGGGGGGAGTCTTACAAAAAATAAATCAATTATATAATATATAATGTAATATAATAATTGTTCATTCAACTATTTCTACACGTTTCTGTTGGTGCAGTGTTGGAAGTTTAACATTTTTAGTAAACGATCCGAGATCGATACTCTTGGAGTGTAATATTTCTTTATGGATATTGACAATTACTATTAGCTATACATTTTTATGTATATTGATAATTACTATTCTCTATTATTGTTACTCGTTTTTTTTTTCAATGCAATTTTATTAGTAATTTCAAATATTAAGACTATTTTGAAATTTCTTATAATTTTTTTTATATTAAGACTAGGCTGCTGGGCGGTCCAGGCGGCCACCTAGGCGGGTTTTTGAAATTTCTTATAATTTTTTATATTTTCAATGCAATTTATTAGTAATTTCAAATATTAAGACTATTTTGAAATTTCTTATAATTTTTTTTATATTAAGACTAGGCTGCTGGGCGGTCTAGGTGGCCACCTAGGCGGGTTTTTGAAATTTCTTATAATTTTTTTATTTTCAGTTTGAAAAAAAAAAAAAAATTAAGACTATTTTTTTTACACATTTTGCATATGTATGTTGGCATTGAATGCCCACCTACTGCCTGACAATTTTTAGAACACTGACGGACCCTTTTGTAAAGATCATGAAAACATAAAGATAGGAAATTTTCCAAGCAAAAGACGCCTCTATCAAAAACTTACTGCAGCTTCATTGGCCGTAGTACTGAAAAATGAAGCCTCGTTCTTGAGATCTAACATCATGGCCTTAAGTGAATCAATCTTCGAGTCCAACAACTCTCCCCTTCTTTCTAATATACCCACTGTTTGTTTCGATGTTCTTTCGGCATAGTACCCTTCACCTAAGAGAACCTACAAATTTATTAAACCAAAATTCATTTGTAAATAGAAAAAGCAAACCATCAAAAGAACCATAATTAGTGTATCTCACGAAAATAATTAATTACAAGGAACTCATTCGTGTGAATTAGACGACCGGGGAAGAAGGCTGCTTTCCCGAACGGCACCTGTCAAACATCCAATGTTGAAAATAACCAATCAACAGAAACATACTTACACAATAACCAAACAAATAAAAATTGAAACTTGATCTTCCTTCATTCCAAAATGACTTGCCATGACATGATGGGAGAGCTCATTAGGCAGCTTCTGGACGAGTTTGATGATTTCAGTGTTGTCCGAGCTAAAGCTACGGAGATGGTCGAGCTCATTCTGCTTTTCGCGAATTGCTTCCTCCACTTTCCTTGCTGCCAATTGGGTTTCCTCAATTGGGTACAGAGAAGCCAGGCTTGTAACAGTCCCTTTCTTACCTTCCTTCATTTTCCACCACCCCTCTGTGTAGGAGACAGAGAAAATGTGAGAGAAGTCAGCATATGAACTCAAAGCATCCAAATATGTGTTCATACAAGCAATTATACAAACAGGTAGTGTGCAAGATAAGAGAACTCAAAGGGAAGCAACATTGTGACCTTTTTATATCTGTGAGTGAAGTGTTTTGATCGAAGTAACACTCGAAGACCTTACTAATAATGCAGATAGAGAAGAACCGAATCGGTCGAAGATGGAGGAACAAGAAGACGCTGCAGAGTGGAGAGTCCTACTTGTTCTCCTATGTTACGTCAGATAAAAATAATAATAAATAAATAAATAAAAATAGTGAGGCAGTTTATTGTTTCACAGTAATTATTTGACTCCGCGTGATACACTGTAAAAAAAAAACTTCTTGCTTACACAATTTTTTATTTGAATTACTCGATGGATGGTACCCGGAAGTATCATAACGTTGGTTTGGTATTCAATTTGACAGGTCAAGGACTTTGCCCGTTCAAGCCATGCACATTTTTTTTAATAATAAAATGCTCGTGATTCACATCTTTGACAAAAAATAATCAACACACATCTACTAGAATAAGCTCCCCTACTCTACGGGTAAGTAATGAAGACCGAGCAATATTGCAAGTTTGCAACACCTACGAGGAAAACAAATGCAAAATTAGACAACTCCTAGTGTAGATTAGTTAGCCAACCAAATTTTTGCTGTCCGAAAATGTGATGAGTTGAGGACACTAATACTCAATATTTCTTTATTTATTTATTTCTTTCTGAGCTCTTTACTGTAACTTAGAGCTCCACACGCACAAGTCAGATGAAGGGTGGACTAGTTTTACCTGGATAATATAAAGAGCTTTTCTAGCTGTCGAGGGGAGCGAGGAAACGAGCGAGGGAAATGAGGTGGAGGAGGTGGAAACCGTCCACCCCCCTCGAGATGTGCGCATGAAAAGTCAACGCTCACATCTCGAGGGGGTGGACGATTTCCACCCCCTCCACCTCATTTCCCTCGCTGGTTTCCTCGCTCAAACCCTCGACATTTAGAATTTCTGTAATATAAATCAACAGAATTATTTCAAGTGATTTTCATTAACTCCTTTCTAAATGCATGCACTTACATCATCACTCTTGAAAATTGTGCCACTAAGGTTTAATTTATTAATTTCTGTAAGATATACTCATGTTGTGACCAAAAATTAGCTTTTAGAGGCTTGTATCAATTCATATGACGTCATTCCAAAATTCAACTTTTTCTCGTTCTTCATAATTGTTCACTATGTACAGGAGCAGGAATGTGATTTCTGAAAAAATGTAAAAATTTGGCACACATTTTTTTTTTTTTTTTTCGAGTTCTTGAAATTTCTTTCGAAATTTGAAATATTCATTTTTTTTTGTTAGGCTAATCTTAATTTTCTTATATTTTAATTTTAATTTAGTATTAAAGTTTGTTATATAAGTGATTTTTATGTAATATATTGTTTGTATGACATTATGATCTTGTGGTACTCTTTATGTGTTATATACGAGTTTAAAATGCTTAAATGAGATTGATAACTACAAAATTATAATCGAAAATTTTAAGGTTTTTCCATACACAATGTAAGATTTTACGAAATATTTTTTAAAATCAACTTACCGAAATTACCTCAAAAAACAAAATCACATTCCTTAATAACGAGACATGTTTTTTATGCCTATCAAAATTTATGCTATAATGAATTTTTTATTTTTTATTTTTTTTGATATATATATATACATCAATGTGTATATAAGCATTGTGTTAATCTTCAAAAATTCTCAAATTGCCCAATCCACATCCGTTATACCAACAAAATCTAATACAACGAAACTTGTTTGGGCTTTTCCAACGACATATGAGAATAATTTATTCATTTTCGTCATGCTAACGCTTGTCAATGTAGGGGTGGGCAACATCAATTCGGTTTTGAGCCCCAAACCGATTTCGAACCGATTTCATTCGGTTTGCCCAAAACCCAAATCGAAACCGAATTTTGTATTTGTAAATCGATGAATTCGGTTGAATCGAATTTTGGATCGGTTCGGTTTGGTTGGGCCAAAATTTCAGGCTCAAGCATTTGAAAGACTTTCATTAAAACATGTCCAAATGTTTTACAGACTCAATTTTTAGCTCAAAATTAAAAACTTTGAGAGAATTGGGTGATTCAGTGCAACAGGGTGTACTGCAGTGCATTCGTTGCACTAATCAGGTATTGACACCTACATGTTATTTAGTTATTTATATATATCTAATTAATCGGTCGGTTCGGTTATAAATTGATCGGTTCAAAACCGTAAACCGATTTCGAACCGTTTATAATCGGTTCGGTTCGGTTTAAATTATTTTCTTTATACTCATATTTCGGTTCGGTTACCGAATTGAATTTGAAAATCGGTTCGGTCGGTTAACCGAATTTAAATCGGTTTTTGCCCACCCCTATGTCAATGTAGCATATCTAAAAGATGAAAATTATAGAAGTATTTAAACATCCGGTAGACATATACAAATTAACATACAATTTAGCTTCTAAAACATTATTCATGACCAATTCAAAATTCATATGTACCTTATAATGTTCCCCTAGCATAACTACTTCATATGTGTAACACCCCTGAATTTCATAAAACTAATTTATTTTATTTTTAATTAAATAAAATAGGGTTACATTAAATTGATTGTGAATTTCGAAATTAGGGTTTTCTTTGGTGAGTTAAAGGGCGGGTGCTCTCAGAATTTTAGTGGGGGCGAATAGCCACCCACCCTATAAAAAGAAAACTCTCTTTTCTTTCTCCTTCCTTCTTCTCTTGTGCAAAGGAATTGTTCCTTCTCTTTTTTCTTTCTTCAATGGCGGTGAAGAGAAGTGTGGGTGATCTGAAAGAGGCTGATCTGAAGGGAAAAGAAGGTGTTTGTTGACAATGGTTTGCAGAGCAAGATGATTGAATAAGCAATTGTGGGGTTCTTCTGTAGGTGTTGTTTGATTCACAAACACTTGTGCAAGACTGCAACCGAAACCCTAGAGGACTCTTCGGATCCCGCAGCGAAGAATTGGACGCTTGGGTTTGCTCGTTCTAATGCGGAGTCTGTGCTCCTTCCGCTTGTTCTTGCGATTGATACTGCTTCGGTTAAAGTGGTTGAACCCGCACTTGAATCTTTGTTCAAGTTGTTCTCTTTGAGCTTGATTCATGGCGAGATCGATCGGCCAGAGGGGAATAAGGGACCCCTTCGATTGAGTTTCGGATTTTGGATTAAATTTGTAAGTGTGGGGGTCTTGGTGATGATGGGATTGAGCTTGCTGTGTTGAAGGTGTTCCTTTCGGCGTTGAGGTGTCCGTGTGTTCTGATTCGAGGGGATTGTTTGGTTCAAATTATTAAGACTTGTTATAATGTGTATCTTGGTAGCCAGAATAATACTAATCAGATATGTGCAAAGGCTGTACTGGCTCAGATTTTGACACTGGTGTTTGCGAGGGTTGAGGAGGATTCGATGGAGGGGTCGAAGGTACATTGGTTTTCAATTCTTAACTCTCTTATGGTGATCACTTTCCTTGCTGGTATTGTACTTGTTATCTTCTTGAAGACTGAAAGATGGAACAGAGGATGGCTAACACTTGGCGTATGACGGCCAATGAGAAGAAATTCATTGAGACTGCAATGCTCTTTTACATGGGTTTGTGATAAAGGGTAGATTTGAATCCCTTTGGGAAGTTTATAAAAACATGTTATCTTGTGGGGTTACTGCGAATGTAGTTACTTATACTACTCTGATCAATGCTTGTTGTAATCAAGGTGACATTCGAAAAGCAAGTTGCTTGTTTGATGAAATGATTGGGAAGAATATTGAGCCAACAGTTGTGACTTACACCACACTTATACATGGTTTATGCAAGGAGAGTAAGATTGATGAAGCCGAGGGGTTGTTTAGAAGGATGAAGGGATGTCAGGTGAATCCCAATATTTACACTTACAATGCTTTGATTGATGGATATAGCAAAAATGCTAACATGGGAAAAGCACTTGAAATGTATAAGGAGTTATTGGGAGAGGGGTTGAAGCCAAATTTTGTAACATTTAGTATCTTGATCAATGGGTTTTGTCGGGTTGGTGAACTTGGAAAAGCAAAAGATTACTTTGTTCAGTTATCTAAGTTAGGTATTGAGCCTGATGTTATTACTTCTACTTCTTTAATCAGTGGGTATTGTAAGCAGAAGAATATGGACGGTGCAATGAGTACTTACACGGAGATGATGGAGACAGGTATCACTCCGAATGTTTTCACCCTTACTTGCCTCATTGATGGGTTGTGCAAGGAAGGGAGAAGCCATGATGCAATCAAACTGTTCGCGGAGAATTGGCATTCCAAATTAAGTGGAAATGGTGATCTTGATGGTAGATTTTGTTCTCCAAATAATGTGACTTATATGACTTTAATATATGGTCTGTGTAAGGATGGTCAGGTTGTTAAAGCCAGTAAGTTCTTTAAAGATATGAGAGGTTGTGGTCTGTTACCCGATGCGCTTACTTATTCGGTACTCATACAGTTACAGCATCAAGTCAAGCGCACGTCTAATGCTATGATGTTGCAAGCAGATATGCTGAAGATGGGTGTTTGGATGATTGGGAGAAATCACAGGCGGCAGGATGATGGGACGATAGCGTTGGCTGCGCAATCCTTTGCGATTTGCAATTTTTGTGAGTTTATTCATTCTCTCTCTTTTACTGTGAGTTTCTTCATTCTCTCTTTTACTGTGAGTTTCTTCATTCTCTCTTTTACTGTGAGTTTCTTCATTCTCTCTTTTACTGTGAGTTTTCTTATTCTCTGTATTTTGCAAATCATTGTTTCTTGACTACATTAGTGATTGTATTTGTGAGGATTGGATGATGGGGTTTGTGAGTTTTGTTGCGAGGATGTGTAGTTATGATTTGGATTTTGGTGTGGCGGTGTGATGACCGGTATTTGTGTGTCCTTGATGATTTTGGATTGGATTCTTAGGCTTGTTATATTGCTTGATTTAAATTCCATTTCAAAGGTTTGGGGTGTAAGTGAAACTCTTAGTCTTCATCTCTTTGGAGGAGCAATTCAGGGGGGATATATTCATCGTTATTCTAATTAGTTTGATAGATGTTAAGTATGATTGAATATTCTAAACTCATAGTCCTTCATCTTTTAGCCATTGTCATATTTTATCCTTGGTTGGATACTCATGATTGAAAGAGTTGAATAAACATATCTAATTGGATCATCATAAGAAATATATTCAGAACTTAGATATCCGTTTTGTGTGTTCAACATGGTGAACAACAAGTGAGGTGGATCGAGTCTTAACACATGCAAGGGTAGAAAATCAGATCACCTAATTAAAGGTATTCCATTTTAGTGGTGAAAATGATCCTTACTCATGTCATTGAGGGAGTTATGGGGTTGTTTTGATTTATGTGATGGCAATCTGTCATTTTAATTGGTGTATTTGTATACTGTATGTATATTGCTTGTATGGAAATGACGGGTTTCATTTCAGGTAATCCAATTGTGAGTTTTTAGACATGTTTGAGAATGAGGTTGCCTTATTTGTGGTGTTTTGTGTTGCAAACGCTTGATCTCCAATATCTTTGATCTGTTTGATGTGTGAGATTTTCCTACCTTGCTGAGTTCATGTTTGGAGTCACCCATGTTTACCATTTTATTGATTGGGTGTGACTTTGTTTGGTTGGTGTTTGAATGGTTGATGAATATTAATGCATTGTGATAAATTTGGAGATTTGTATGCATATTGACTTGTTTATGCATTATGAAAAATTTGGATATTTGAATCAAGGAGTGGCTTGATGGCCATATTGTTACATAGCAAGATTAATGAATATGCTATGTTTTCCCCAAAAATGTGGGTGAATAGATTGTGAATCAATTCCTGTATGACAAAATGTCATTGTGGTAGAATTCTGAATTATGAAAAAAATAAATGATATTGGTAAACCTGGATTTCTGAAAATATAAAACACTTGGGCTTGTATCACTTAGAACTACCACATCTCTTTTGTTTATGATTTCCCCTCTCTTACTAGAGAAACTAAATGACCTGCGGGTCGTCTTGCGGAGTTGGGGCACCCATTTCTTACTAGAGAAACTAAAATAACCTTCGGGTTAGTCTTGCGGAAATGTGGTGAGTTTGTATGCCTAAAATAGGCTTTGATATTTATCCGTCAAAAATGTGACGTGAGTTTATGCGCATTGATAGCCCAAGGGTGGCTTTTGGTACTCATATAGTTAGGGGTATCCGCGATGCATGTCTGTATGTGATGTCCCCACTTGGACATGGATGACGGAGTAGTCCTCTTTTATATGAGAGAGGCATACGGGCATGTATGTTCGGCACGGAGGTGGTGCGAATGTGGTATTGTCTAAGTGATCAATCCGTTAAAAAGATGAACTTAATTCAAATAAAAAGAATAAATGACGTTGCATTGTTTCTAATTCTTTTTATGCAGGATGGCAAGTCCACTAATATTTCTGCAGGTCCGACTTGCCATAGTCAACTCCTATAGGGTAAGTACAGGTAAATGCATATTTTCATATTAGGATGATGATATGATTGCCTCGTGGAGTAACTAAACTCTTTGGACTGTGTTTTCTTGCATCACACCTTTGCCTCGTTGAGGAACTACCTATTGGTGTGATGGTTTGTTGTTTGTGTTTTGCTTGATGTTTATCACGTGCAATTTTTATTGATTTTGGAATGAAGATTTCTCACACCAGCTTTATTGCTGACCCAAGTGAGCTTTTGCTTCTTGGGTACATTCCTTTGGGAATGTAGCCGATTAGTTTTTCAGGTTCAGAGACTTTTGAGCAGCGTTACGGGAGTTCCGCTAGTGGGGCTAGCGACGTCAGTTTTTCCTGGTTAGAGTTTTGTTAAAAAATTTAGTTTGTTCTATTTTCTAAACTATATTTTGTCATTGCTGCTAAATGTTTCTGTTGTTATTGAATTTCACGTCCCGAGTTTTGGGGAAACGGATAATCCTACGTGGATTTTAGGATTTCGTTTTTCTCGAAAATCGGGGCGTGACAATATGTACCTTATAATGTTCCCCTAGCATAACTACAACATGGGTTAAAAAAAATAAGTTGTGAACAAATCAACTAAAAAATAAATAAATAAGTAAAGATTAACTCATACCTTACGTTCTTTACATTTAAATATTATCTATTGTAAGCTTCTATTGCTTGATCCTACAATAGCTGCAAAAAGCATAAAGTGTTCAAAATTAATAGATTTATAACCAAAATCAAAAGAATGCAAATTTTTGAAAGAAATCAACTCAACTAAGCTCATGTAATTGGTTTGATTGCTCGAATGTTCACTCCTCTATCGAATGAGATTAAATTGACTCGATTATCTTAATTGAGTGAATGTGTTTATCAATAATTTGATGGTTGTGAAGGGTGATGGTTGTGGTGGTGGTCGTTATGGTTGTGAAGTCGTGGAGGTAATTATGGCGGCGACAATGTTGTTCGAGATGCTCATGAAAGAGTTGAGAGTAGAGTTTGAAAAAGAGATGGTGAGAATTTTGTAAAATAATGTTGGAGATTGTCCCGTAAAGTCTTGCAAGATGTTATAAGTAACAAATTCACATGGCCCAAATTCGAAGAATCATCCAATCTGAGAATCTTACTTCCTGGTCAAATCTTCCTTCATACCCACGAACGCCAAACCCTAAGCAATCATTTCTCAGTAAACCCATCCATGTCAAAATCTTGCATTAATCATATATGTCAATCAATAACTAAAGTGACAAACAACATGGTCGCCTCAATGGAGTACTAGCTCAGCTGGTAGACTTGTGAAGGTTAGAGTACAAGTCCAGGGTTCAAACCGTGCTGACGGCATCTAGGTGAGAGAGGTTAAGGGAAAAACATAAACAAACAACATAATCTCAATAGTTAAGCACCCACATCTCTTTAGGGGTAGGCACGAGACAAGATGGGACAGAATGGACATCATCCATATCTCGTCTCGTTCGTCGGAGATCAAGATGGGAATACCTCATCCCGATCTTGTCCCATCCCAAACGGGTTCGGGGCAGGACGAGATGAACATGTACTAAATAGTCTTCAAATAAAAAAAATTAACAAAAACATATCATCTTACATTGCTCACACATTAGTAATGCTTAATTGATGTACATATAACTTTCATCATAACAATATAAAATATCATGTAAACTTTCATCTCGCATTGCTCCTAATTGTATCATATATAAATGATATAAGTTCTCAAGTAGTCTTAATATAAGTTCAAAAATGAAAAATATTGGTCATTGACCAAATTTCCAACTACATAACTCATAGTGCAAAACTAAATCAAACCAGCATTTGCCTTTTATTTTCTACAAGAATAATTGTCCTATAACCAATCTAAAATGTGAAACAACATTAATTTTCATGGGTTCTATTTAATCTAAAATAGTTTATCTCTAAATAAATAGTACCTGATGCAATCATTTTTCGCTCCCTGATTTGACCTAGTCTCGCTGACCTGCTAACTTGTACAAGTAACGCACGTGAGCCACGGACCACCGTTGTGGTGGCCGATGACACTCCGATGCTAAAGCAAGACAGAGATCTGAGGAAGGTGTATTGCTGCAAACAGGAAATTTGTAGCGTACCTTAGCTTAGCAACCTCATGTCTTATTTATAGTGCAGGAGTCCTGGTTCGACCAAGCCATCGATGGCGTAGTTTAGGAAGGATGTCTTCATGGAGATCCTTCTCTAATTAGGAGTCGTGTTGTAGGAGAAAAGTTCTCTGTTAGCCCTGTAATCTTAGATACGCGAGATATAGTTCCCTATCTGAGGTTATTTCGTAAGAAGAAGTTTCCCTGTGTGATTTGTACTTTGGTATTTGTTTCCTACTTGGAAGCAGAGAGTTACTGTAGTTGTCTGTCCAAAGCTTATCCTCGAGATACTTGCCTTAGTAGGGCTTACGAGTGTTGTGGATAGTTGTGAGACATATGGGCCTAGTAGGCTATATGAATTCAGGTCCATCAGACGGACTGCAATGGTCGGGCTTAGAATCGCTTGAGCCGGATCAGTGTTGGGTTATAGTTGAGGCCCGTAATTCCTCGAAATCATCATGACACGTGTATGGCTCAGGGATGTGACCGTTAATAATTCAAGAAAATTGAGACAGGATCGGGATCGCGAGACCCCTACATCTTTTCAAATGGTCAATGCTAGTCAAATATGGTCCAAATTGTCAATGTTAGTCTCAACTGAGTCAAACATGGTCCAAATGGTCAATGCTAGTCAACTATATCAATGGGTGTTTATTACTTTTGTTAGATGAATGATCAGTGAGTCAAAGTGGTCAATAAGACCTAGACTATAACTTGGTCAAGTTAAGGACCGAGTCATACAAATGTTGGGAGTCATATAAGAAAGATGATCAACGGAGCTATGCATTTGGATCCCTTAAAATGGTGATCTGGTGTTTTATTTTTATATCGATCAATTATAGAAATCTCTTTTTAATAAAATTTGTCCCACAGCATTCTTTTTTTCTTTTTCTTTATTTTCTTTTTCTTTAAAAAAAAAGAAAAAGAAAAAAAGGAGGCGCTATTAATGCATGTCAATGAGAACTCGTTTGTCATTTGGTCATGATACTGACCTGAACTCAACCAAAAGTTTTTCAAACCTTTCTTCAAGTACCTTGAAACATACTCATCATACTTGGAATCTCTGTTGGACCCATTTGTAAGCCATATGGGAACATCTAGATCCGTTGGGTACGTAGAACTCGCTAAGAAACTCACTCAAACAAGCTGCTACGTAATAGACAGTAAACACCCCAACAAATTCCGAATACTAATTATAAGGACTGATTAGCAATACCATGACTAAGACAACCTTCATTCAATTCGATCGCATACATGTGCATGGTTGTAAATAAATACTACAATTTATTTGATATATACTTATATATGCTCTCATGAAATGATCAAGAAGGCGTGTTTGAAGGTCATAAAGTCTAAAACACTTCTCTAATTAACCCTGGACATTCAAACATCAACTCATCTGATCTGTAGCTTGTATAGTAGTCTGGTAAAACATTGAAATTCAAATCTAGCTAACTTCAAATGGTCTCATGACTTGCTATATATAAAACCACTACACCTCCCCATAACCTACAAACAAAACTAGACACAATTTGTATTCTCTAGCTAGCTCGATCTTAATTCCTCTTTTTGTTGATTATTAGCTAGAAGTGAAAATGGCTAGAGCTTCACTAGGGAAGATCTTGAGCCGTCAAATCCTTCACTATATGGGTCAAGCTGGCTCGAAGATCAATCGTAATCAACAATCATGTGATGTGTTCATCAACCACAGAGGGGCTGACACAAAAAGAACCGTAGCTGGGTTGCTCTATGATAATCTTGAAAGGTTTAATATTCATGCTTTTCTTGATAGAAACAGCTTGAAACCCGGAGATTTGTTGTTTGAAAAGATTAACTCAGAGATTCGAGAGTGTAAGGTTGGTATTGCAGTTTTCTCACCTAATTACTGTGAGTCATATTTCTGCTTACATGAGTTGGCTCTTCTCATGGAATGTAAGAAGAAGGTCGTTCCGATCTTCTTTGACATCAAACCGAGCGAGCTTCAGGTTGTGGATAAGAGCAGTTCTCCTAGTAATGAGCTCCGGAGATTTAAATGGGCTCTGGATCATGCTAAATATACCGTGGGGATTACATTTGATTCGCAAACTGGGTAAGGTTTACAAACTTTATTCCACATCCAAATCATTTGGTTAATAAATCTGGAAGCACATTAATATCACATCAAAGCATAGACATATGCCATATCTTTCTAGAGAGAATAACTGTAGCATGCATGAGTATATATATATATATATCATTCCGTCCATAGGAACAAGAACTAGTAAGGAAGAAACTGTTAAAACTTGTATGCGTCGTAAACATATTGTAAATGTTGGTTTGGTTTTGGCATGCTTTTTTGGGTTTAGAACATACAAACAGATCGAACTGAAGCGAAACTAAGCCATGAATCTAATTTTGATGAACTAGATCTGAATTTGGAAAGCAAAATTTGTTCCAGAACATGACCCGCCATTTCAGTTCAAATCAATTACCAATGCTGTACACTGTTCGTTTTATTTTTTAAAATTCAACCCATTTGAGATTGCTCTTTATATCCAATCTGGAATAATTTTCATTTCATGTTCAATAGTAATTAAGACAGTCAAATTTTGAGTAAGTACATTGTTAGTGCCTCCGAGGCTAGATCCGAAGAGAATATTTACTGATTAACGATGTATGTGTAATTAACTTGGATTAGTTTTCAATCTCTAGTAGTAGGATATATATATATTTTTTTCAATAATAAGTAGTAGGATATATTTGGTCAACTGCTTAGGTAATTTCTTCTTAATTAACAAGTAGAAAATGAGAATTATGAAATTGCAATTTGAGATTTGTTGCAAGTCCAACACTGACCTAAATGGTACGGAGTTAAGTACCAGATTTAAGTAGACAATTTCATGGTGCATGCATTGGAGTAGTCATCTCTCATTCCTCTCAAGTTCAAAGAAACTACATAGACAATAATCTAATCATTTAATTATAACTACAACAATTTGATTAATCGTGTTTCACCTATACAACATAATTCTGATTATTAACAATTGTATATGTCTTTTTCGATCATCAGGAGCTGGCCAGATCTTGTGAGAACGGCCACAGAAAATGTGGTGAAGAAACTGATTGAGGCTGAAGAAGAAAAGAACAATCAAGTGATCATTGATTAATTGAAGTTAGCCTTCAACAATATTTAACGTAATATGCACTAAACAAGTATTAACTCTTGTAATATTTACAAATGCTTTATTCTTTATTTCTTTCTTTCTGATTCAAGTTGTTTTTTTGTGAGGGAGATACATAGAGACAAGCTCATAAGCTAACATGTAATTTTTTTATTTATTCGTGTAAAAGATTTGTAATTTTTGTAATATGATTTGTACAATCATGTCAAATATTTCAAGAAATATACTCTCTTTTTTCTTCAAGGCCAGGTTGGGATGGGGATATATATACCAGTGCCTCTCATTTTCTTCTATCTTGCACTTTTTTTCTCTAGCTGCAACTACTGCCGCAAACTGGAGGTTTGATAACTTTCCATAAACTGATATTTAAAAAAAAAAAAAATCTTTTAAAGGTGAGCAAGGTTTTTATTGGATCCGAAAACCATTAAATGCCTTCGACAGGGTTTTAACACTGAACTTGTATTCCATCCGCCACAATTCTACCAGCTGAGCTAATACCCTGTTTATTTCCTGTATTAAGTAAAATAAAACTACCTATTGACTGTATCACGTATAAATCAAATTTAACATTATCATAGTTTTATACAGTTCGATAACCATATGAATAAGCAAACTAGATCAAAATTCTAAATGGAAATTATTGTCCCGAAACACTATATAACATGTTATATAAGGTTTAGTTATTAATTGTCAAATTAACTTTTATAATCTTGCTTTGTAGGGTTGAAAACCAAACCGACGTACGGTTCGGTTTTTCACTTAAACGGTGAACCGAATTAACTTTGGTCGGTTTTAAAATTTTCAAATCAAAACCGAACCCATTCACTATTCACACCACAAAATAACAGCTAATTATTATATTTTCCTATTTTAGAGACATCCCATACATTCAAGGAATCAATCTGGACTGATTTTCAGTACCTGTTCAATAGTTAGCATTCAACATTTGAGGAAGTACATTGTTAGTGCCTCATTTGAATTATACATATTGTACAAGATTCATTCTGGTTAGATTATTTATACATATTGTACAAGATTCATTCTGGTTAGATTATTTTATGTTGAATTAACTACTTGGACTAATTATCAAGGTCCAATAGTGGACTATGTTTGTTCAACTTCTTATGTAATTACTATTTGAGGAGTTTTGTTGCGACTTCTACGCTAACCTGCCTTAACAGCTTATCTAGAGAATTTCATTGTATATATAGACTTCTATAAGAATCAATCGCATTCCTCTCAAGTTCAAGGAAACTATATATTACAAACAAATAATCTAATGAGATAATTAGGATCACAAAACATGAGTGTGGGCATGAACTAGGATAACCATATCTCATTAATTCCTCTCAAGTTCAAGGAAACTTACGTATAAAATGATGCAGTATTCTGCAGGGCGGATCTATGTGTAGCCTAAGGAGGTCAATTGCTTCCCTTATTTTTTTGAAAAAATTCACCAAGTTACTTATATTTTTTTTTATATTGCCCCCCTTTATATACAATCATGGCTCTTAATTTTAAGTCATTTTAAAATAAAGATTTTTGTTTTATGTTTTTTAAACTTCACCCTCACCAACCCAATCCCACTCCATTTTTTTTTTTTTTTTTGTAAATATCTCTATCTTTTTTTAATTCCCACAAACCCAAACCATCTCTCTATCTTTTTATTTTTTAATATTTCTCTATTTTAACTCTCGCCATATTCATATTAAAAATTTTAATTGGGTTGGAGACTATCTCTCTTTTTTTCCTTTTTTAACATCTCTCTATTTTAACTCCCACCATATTCATATTAAATTTTTTAATTAGGTTGGGGACCGGGGGAAGGAAAATTATATATTTCAAAGACTTTTTTTTTAATCTATCTATCTATTTAATCTCTCTATTTTGGATTAAATAATATGATGGGGGGAGGGTGTGATATGCTTTGCTTTCTCTCTAATCTTTCAAAATAAAAAATAATCATTTGAGTTTGGGTTTGGATTGGGTGTTTGAAAAACACGGTGGTCGTAGATCGATTCAGTTAAGCTGTTGTTTGTCTGCTTTGCCTGAGCTAGCCCAAAAGGATGAAACTCTTCATTCAGTCCAGTGTAAAAAATAGACACTACCTAAGCTACTGCTACTGCTACTGCTACTACTACTACTTGGACTTGGATTGTATCGTCCTGAATGCCTCAAGTAAAAAAGGTAAGCTCTTAATTAATTAGCTAGCTACAACTGAATTAACCAGCCATGTATACTGTTTGTATAGTTGAATAGTTGTGTACTCTTTGCCTTAATTTGTCTGCAATTCTAAATCCGCCCCTGATACTTTGACTGGACTCACTCAACAACACCAGCAGACCAACCATAACAACAACATTAATAATTTCGATGATTCGTCTATATAAATTGTTTGGTGCCAGATCCTATGAGAAGAGTCACGGAGCAGACAACCTGCACTCTCACCACTAATTTGATATACTCCTCGGGAAGATGAGAAATCAGACATAAATCGTTGGATAAGTATTTTAATTTTAATTTTGCCCTAAACCACAATTGAACGAAAATCTGTGTGCACGTTTTTCTTTTCTTTTTCAGATTTTCATGTTACAAATTTAGGTTGCGGGTCTTTTGAAAAAATAATCAAGATTTTAAGTTACACTATTTTTTTTTTCTAATCATGGTCAAGGGCACAATGGAAAGTCAAAATACATATCCAGTGATTTTAGGGGGTACGCCTAATTTCCCATCTTTTTGATAAGTATGTCAAATTTTAAATTAGTGGTGGAAAGTTATTATGTCTAAATACCCCTTCAAGCATTTCATAACTTAAATATGATTGATATGTCAATGTCGACTGGGAAAGAGGGTGAAGTCGCTCCATTAATTTGTTCCCACTTCCATATCCCTTGTTTGAGAATTTTGGTCTTTTACTGTGAGTGTAATTTGAGGAAAGTTAGTTTATATTATCGGTAAACAAAGCCTTTAGTTTAAAGACTTCAATATGGCATGCATACAATGGCCATAGTAAGTCTAGCCAGCTATGTTTGCTAGTATTTTTTGATATTTTTTTAGTGTTTTTACAATTTTTACATATTCTCTTTAAAACACAACCATAAACACTATCTATAGAAATGGTAGAAATGTAAAAAAAAATTCAAAAATGTGAAAAAAAAAAAGCTAACAAACATGACTGAATAAAATTATTGTAATGGCCATGAAGAATATGAAGTTATTTTTATTTATTTATTTTAAACAAATCTCATTGACATCTGTACATTGTTAAGTTGATGATTTATTTTTGAGATGTATATTTGTTCAAGCAAATTATTTAATCTCGATCCTTGGATAAATATAAAGGTATTTTCATAACCAAAAAAAAATTGTTCTCTCGCCATCAAATGATAGACACTGTGAGTCCAAGGAGGATTTGCTAATTATGAATACTCATATCCCTTCTATAAATATTATTTGTGGTTGTGTTTTAAAGAGAATGAGTAATAACATAAAAACACAAAAAAAAAAAAAAAAAAAGGCAAATAAATGCTAGCAAACATGGCTAGACTTACTCTTCAATAAATTTCAATGAAATGTAAAAATTAGACCATGAATATAAAACTGTAGAAATACTGAATTGTTTTATTATTTTATCTTATTCAAGTGAGAAAGATTTTGTGATTTTCTTATTTATGAATATACTTATTTATGGTTCACTTTCCTTTTCTTTTTTTTTTAAATAATTTTAAATATAGATTTTATTTATTTATTTGTATAAACAAATGTAGTCACTATATGCGAGATTTTAAAATGATTTTTGTTGCTATTAGCACTCAAAGTAAACCAAAATTTTTTATTACACAAATATTTAATTATTTTTTCATGTTCCCTAGAATATCCATGTCATTTATTAACCCTCTAATTCACTCTGGACGGTTCACTGATTTCATTATAAGTATTTTCTGAGCCAACATAGCTATACAATTTTGAACATTTCTACCGTTCAATACATCAAATTGACATTTTTGTAATAACCTCCAAAACAGTGACATTTTTTTAGCTGTAATAGTTTATCAATTAATTTTACATATTTTCACAAACAAATTGATAAAATAATTGTATCAGCACGGAGAATATGATGTTATAATCCCACACACACACACACACACAAACACACACACACACACTACTACTACTACTGAAGACATTAATTACCCTTCTAATTCGTTTTCGAAAATGATTAATATTTTTATTTTTTTAAATTGCAAACTTCACAATTAAATTTTTTCCCAAAACTTTCTATAAAAAAAAACCCAAATACTCTAAACTCTAATTGAACAAGAATACATACTTGACTCAGCTACTTTGCTACTTGGGTCACATTCTTGTGGCCAATGGAAGCATACATGTTTAAAAAAAATTGTAATGCTTATCCAAAAGAAAAAGAAATCACATCAAAATGTCATTGCCAGAGAGGTCACATTCAAGATTGCTTATGAGTTGAGTTGGAAGTTTAGCGTATTTGTTTTTTTTTTTTTTTTTTTTTTCTTTTGGAAAACACTTTTAATCGTTAAGTTTCCAATTAAAAAATATTAATTATTTTACTAAAATTAATTAGAATAGTCTTATTAATTATATATAAACCCCAATCACTGTGCGATTTAACTTGGTTAAATAAACGAAGTGACAAAAAATCTACCTTAGGACCATGCTCATGGTCCACGGACCATCATTTTCGCACTCTTAATTTCATTTTCACCATTTTTATTTTTGGATTTGCAGTGAGAAAAATAAATCTATTAGTAGATATGATAAGGGATATTTGCAAATTAATAATTGGTCAGTTGCACTCAACTAAAATAATAATAATATCATCAAAAATAGAAATAAATTAAAAAAAAAAACTTAAATAAAGTTCATGGTAAAACTATTTATAATTACCTCAGTTAGAATTAGTTAAAAAAATTAAAATTTTCTTACACAACAGATATAGGCACATTTATAATTTTCCTCTTAAAATCAAGGTCAATGACTGAGTTAAGGAGAGATTCAGTCATTATGAATATTTGAGAGAAAAATTAATGATGTAATGTTCACAAAATAGAGTTGCTGTGTGTACTTGACTATTTAATTTGATAACCCTAATTTTAATTTTATATTTATCTTTTAAAAGTTGCTCAACGTAAAATTTTCTTAACCCTAAAATAAAACAAGTTGTTAAGAAATCTTCAACCCTAAATATATGATAAGTTCCAAATCAATTGAAATAAACCTTTAGCGAAAAGAGTACATTGTGCCCTTGACGGTTCAAAATTTTGTATTTAGAATAATAGGTCAATAGATTCTAGCAGGTGACAGAAATTTCCAGTGATTATGTGGGGAATGCCGTAACTGGGGAAATCTCAACTGCTTATTTGGCAGAGTGCGCCTTTCCAAATGCGTATGGGAAATATATCGACCGTCAACGTGGTTGGACATTCAATTGTAGCCAATAATTTTGCTTGGACCATTATATATGGTCAGGTCAGGTTGCAATCGGAAAGTTTTGGTTTGTATTATTCATTTGTGGTTGAAAATGGATATGAAAGCAACAAGAGTACAGAGCTAAACCATTAAATGGTAAATGCAGCCACGAAAAAACATTCTTTTCAGATTATGAAACGTTATCTTAGTTGTAAAACATAGTTGTGAAAACCTGATTTTCTAGCATTTTTGTTTAAAAAAAACATATTCAAGCAATAATGATTTTCTGAAACAAACTAATTACGACTTTGAATCTCACGAGGTTAAAAGGACTGCCTGACTGAATTTTTCCGGGTCCAATTCTGTAATCGACTTCCTGATGATGCGACTTTTCCAATAAAAAACTATAATTTTTCGAATAGAAAATAAAAATTTGCCTTGATATCATACAAATTTTCCTATCGTTATCAAACGAAAAAGGGGCCAAGAAATGTAGCAACATAATCATACACTACAACTTCCATTTTGCTAAAGGTGGAAAATTGGACTTGTTCTTGGTGATTCTGCTAATTCAGGCTCAAAGATGGAAAACTTGACTTCTTCTTGGTGATTCTGCAAACTTGCTTGAGGCGTTGTTTTTGAGGACGCTAGCCCAACTTTTGCTCTGGATTGGTTTGGCATCCACGTAAGGTTAGACGCATTTTCTTTTTGCTTACCCGGTGGAGCTATACTTATGTTAGTAAAATTGTGTTAACATGCTTTTCCTAAAGTGCGGATCACGTGGTCTCTAGACCATGTAAGTACAAATATGGTCAATAAGATAGATTTTCACCACCTCACCTATTTAACCTAAATTAATTCCCACACTACTCGAGACTTATTAATCACCCTTCTAATTCGTTTTCGAAAATGATTAATATTTTTATTTTTCAAATTGCAAACTTCATAATTAAAATTTTTCCCAAAAATTTTTATTAAAAAAAAAAAAAAAAAAAAAAACCCAAATACTCTTAACTCTAATTCAACAAGCATACATACTTGACTCACCTACTTGCGACTAGGGTCACATTCTTGTGGCCAAAGGAAGCATACATGTTTAAAAAAACAGAAATTCTAAATGTCGAGGAAGTGGGCGAGGAAACCAGCGAGGAAAAGGAGGTGGCGGAGGGTGAACCATTCACCCCCCTCGGGAAAACACTTTTAATTTCCAATTACAAAATATTAATTATTTTACTAAAATAAATTAGAATAGCCTTATTAAGTATATATAAATCCCAGTCAATGTGCGATTTAACTTGGTTAAATAAACGAGGTGACAAAAATCTACCTTAGGACCATGCTTGTGATTTCATAGTCCACGGACCATCTTATTGGCACCCTTAATTTCATTTTCACCATTTTTATTTTTGGATTTGTAGTGAGAAAAATAAATCTATTGCTAGATATGATAGGGGATATTTGCAAATTAATAATCGTACACTACAACTTCCATTTTGCTGATCCAGGCTAAAAGGTGGAAAATTGGACTTCTTCTTGGTGATTTTGCTAATTCAGGCTCAAAGATGGAAAACTTGACTTCTTCTTGGTGATTATGCAAACTTGCTTGAGGCGTTGTTTTTTAGGACACTAGCCCAACTTTTGCTCTAGATTGGTTTGGCATCCACGTAATGTTAGACGCATTTTCTTTTTGCTTACTTGGTGGAGCTATATTTATGTTAGTAAAATTGTGTTAACATGCTTTTCCTGAAGTGCGGATCACGTGGTCTGTAGACCATGTAAGTACAAATATGGTCAATAAGATAGATTTTCACCACCTCACCTATTTAACCTAAATTAATTCCCACACTACTCAAGACTTATTAATCACCCTTCTAATTTGTTTTCAAAAATGATTAATATTTTTAGTTTTCAAATTGCAAACTTCACAATTAAAATTTTTCCCAAAACTTTTTATTAAAAAAAAAACCCAAATACTCTAAACTCTCATTCAACAAGCATACATAATTGACTCACCTACTTGCGACTAGGGTCACATTCTTGTGGGCAAGGGAAGCATACATATTTAAAAAAAGTTGTAATGCTTACCCAAAAAAAAAAAAAAAAATCACATCAAAATGTCATTGCTAGAGGGGTCGCATTCAAGAGTGCCCTATGAGTTGAGTTGGAAGTTTAGCGTACTTGGTTTTTTTTTTTTTGGAAAACACTTAAAATTTCCAATTACAAAATATTAATTATTTTACTAAAATAAATTAGAATAGCATTATTAATTATATATAAATCCCGGTCAATGTGTGATTTAACTTGGTTAAATAAACGAGGTGAAAAAAATCCACCTTAGGACCATGCTTGTGATTTCATGGTCCACGGACGATCTTATTCACACCCTTAATTTCATTTTCACCATTTTTATTTTTGGATTTGTAGTGAGAAAAATAAATCTATTAATAGATATGATAGGGGATATTTGCAAATTAATAATTGGTCAGTTGCACTCAACCAAAATAATAATAATATCATCAACAATAGAAATAAATTTAAAAAAAAAAAACATAGATAAAGTTCATGGTAAAACTGTTTATAATTACATCAGTTAGAATTAGTTAAAAAAATTAAAATTTTCTTTCTCAATAGATATAGGCACATTTATAATTTCCCTCTTAAAATCAAGGTCAATGACTGAGTCTAGGAGAGATTTAGTGATTATGAATATTTGAGAGAAAAATTAATAATGTAGTGTTCACAAAAGAGAGTTGTTGTGTGTACCCGACTGTTTGATTTGATAAACCCAACTTTAATGTTATATTTATCTTTTAAAAATTACTTAGTGTAAAGTTTTCTTAATCCTAAAATAAAACAAATTGTTTACACACAACCTCCTTCCCACGTTCCATTACAGCAGCAACAACAACAACAACAACAACAAATAATAATAATAATAATAATAATAATAATAATAATAATAATAATAATAATAATAAATCCTCAACCCTAAATATATGTATAAGTTCCAAATCACTTTTTTTTTTTTTTAAATTGGGTCATTGACCATTTTTAAATATTTATTAATTCATGCCCGAAGGTTACATGACTGACCTTATAGGATTAACCAAACTAGGTCCAAAGGCTACAATATTGTTGCCACTTAATATCCTCGTTGCCTCCATCTCGCATAGAGACTCGCTTTCGCTTCGGTCCATCGCCTCCACCTTGCATGAAGACTCGCTTCGCTTCGCTCCAGTCTAGTTAGGTCAAAATAACTTGAATTACCTTCTATATTTGCCTCATAGTTAGGTTTTTTTTTTGGCCAAACACGAAGATGTTTAATAAATATAAGAAAGAAAACATGCGTCATTCCTATATTGCCAAGACAACATAAAGGTGTTAAAAAACAAGTCCCTAAACAAATTACAAGCCGAAACCATCATTCACAACAATTCTCTAATCTCGATAAAGATAGAATGCTTAAATCTATTGAGCCTTTAAAAACCCTCTTATTTCTCTTTTTCCACACACACCACATGAGTACGTGAGGAACCCTGCGCCATAACCGCTCCGTCCGCCGGGAAGGATTAACTTGGGACCACTAATTTAGCCAATCCAAAATGAAATCTTGAAACATCAAACTTAGATCAAATTCTGACAAGAAACTGTTCCAAATAGAAGTGAAGTCAAGATCCTCTTGTGCAACACTGATCAACTAAAGAAATTAATTCGATGAAGAAATTTTTTCACTCAAACCAAATTCTTGTGAGAGGAAATGAAGGGGTTGAAATTGGTCTCATAATGACATGCAACTAGCATATAAGAAAAAAATTTCACCAAGAAGGCTACACTTTTACCTTTCCATAGATTCATAACTCCATCATTAATTTCAGACTTTGAGGGTGGTTAGTGTCTATTGATTTGTATTTTAGGCATGAAATTTAGTGACTACGTGGCTGAATTTTAGTATTCTTTATTTTGTTATTTCGCTTAATAGTCAATTAAAGCGCGGCTGTCCAACACTAAATCATTTTGATAAAGTGAAATAAAAAGTTGATGCACTCGAGCCAAATAGTCAATACACACGTAGCAAAACATTATGCCTTGTACTTTAGATTACGAAAGTTATTCTTAAAGACATTATGCCTTGTACTTTAGATTGTTTAGTATGTTTATTGAATTAAACCTATAGCGAAAAGAGTACATTGTCCCTTTGACGGTTCAAAATTTTGTATTTAGAACAGTAGGTGAATAGATTCTAGCAGGTGGCAGAAATTTCCAGTGATTATGTGGGGAATGCCGTAACTGGGGAAATCTCAACTGCTTATGTGGCGAATGCGCCTTTCCAAATGCGTGTGGGAAATATATCGACCATCAACGTAGTTGGACATCTCAATTGTAGCTAATAATTCTGCTTGGACCATTATATATGGTCAGGTCAGGTTGCAATCCAAAAGTTTTGGTTTGTATTGAATTCATTCATTCTGGGTGAAAATGGATATGAAAGCAACAAGAGTACAGAGCTAAACCATTAAATGGTAAATACAGCCACAAAGTCCTTTAAAAAACAGAAATTCTTATTGTCGAGGAAGTGGGAGAGGAAACCAGCGAGGAAAGAGAGGTGGCAGGGGGTGAACCGTTCACCCCCTCGGGATGTGTGCCCACTTTTTTGGCGCGCGCATCCCGAGGGGGATGAACGGTTCACCCCCTCCACCTCTTTTTCCTCGCTGGTTTCCTCGTCACGTAGAATCACTCTTTAAAAAAACATATTCAAGCAATAATGATTTCCTGAAACAAACTAATTACAGCCACCATAAACAGTATATATAAACATTTATTCAAGATAATCCTAGGTTACGACTTTGAATCTCACGAGGTTAAAAGGACTGCCTGACTGAATTTTTCGGATCGGGAATCTGAGCCGTCAAATCAGATCCGACGGCTGAGAGATGTGCACATCCTGTGCTTTGTGCGCAAGGTGGAAAATTGGACTTCTTCTTGGTGATTTTGCGAACTTGCTTGAGGCGTTGTTTCTAAGGACACTAGTCTAACTTTTGCTCTGGATTGGTTTGGCGTCCACTAGTATGTCATATTAGACGCATTTTCTTTTAGCTTACCAGGTAGAGCTGTACTTGTGTTGGTAAAGACCTCAATTCTGAGGCTCACAATCTGTCAGTTGCTGCTGGCCGTATGCTGTATGAACACTCTTAGTCTTATATATATTCAGATATGCATAATGCTTCAACAAAAAAAATAAATTGCTCTTCCATGAATAGAAAAGAGACTAGTACATCATATCGAATGTCTATCAGTCCCTTGTGCACTAGAACTTCCATTTTCCTCTTCGATCAATAGAAAAGAGAATAGTACATCATCATATCGAAATGTCTATCAATGCCTCATGTTATACAATCAAAAATAAAAAAAATAAAAAATAAAAATAAAAATAAAAATGGTGATCATGTAAACCTTATTGAAACATGAAATTCAAATTCTCACCACTTGGGAATAAATAGAAGCATTTGAGAACCAATAATCAGTATAAGAAATAAAAGGTGTAAGGAAGGTAAGTAGAGAGAACAAAGGAAGGCCTTCCTCTCACAATTCTGTTCAAAGCATAGCCCATGACTTCAGCCATTTCTGCAGCATATCTCATCAAAGAAGGCCTTAAAGAGACTGCCCACAGACCAATTACAACCATTGCAATCTCTACTCCCAACCCCATTGGAAACTCTTTGCATTTGTGCTCTGTGTCTTTGGGTGTTCAAGGAATCTTGTGGATTACATTGCTTCAATATCAGTTTGGTGAGAAGAGGGAGGTTGTGTATTTTTTGTAGATTGATAAGTTTTCAAGGAAGAAAAGAACTCAACCTTGTTCTATTCTTAGGACCAACTGTCATTCTTACCTTATGGTCATCTCTTGGAAGATTTTGGGGAGTATTTTGCCTTATTTCATTTCATAATTTGGTGGGTGAGAATATAAAAATCACACGTTTACTCATTTTGAGTATGATTACCAAACAACGAAAATTCTAGGGAGTGAGGGATGGGTGTAACCACCCACTCCTCGAGATGCATGCCCTTACTTATTTCGAAGGTTGCTTCCTTTCCTCGCTTCCTAAAAGGGCTCTACCAAACAAATGTGCGACTCCTCTAAACTCTGGGACCTTATTTTTTTTTATTTTAACCATTTTAAATGCAAAAGCTTGTACGCATCCAAAGTGTTTTGGATGTTGGTGCACGCGAGTGATAACTTTTTTAATGCCATAATAATGATTGAGTGTGGTAACTTTTGTTACAAACAATTAATTAAATGCATTGACTATTCCACACCGTCTAAAGTACTATCTCACACCATTATATCAATTTTTTCTCTTCCACACCACCCACTTTATTTTTCACACCACCACTTCTTTCCCACACCATTAATAAAAACTCAAAATTTAAAATTTTCTCTATCCACCCCACCCCTCCCCTCCCCTCCCCTCACTTCATCTTCTTTTCTTCCCTTATTCTCCTCCCTCTCTTCTCCATCAGAAGCCACCATCACCCTGCCATCACCACCACCACCCCGCCACCTCTCTCAACCTCTTTGTCTCTAAAAACATGGTATTATCCCTAACTTTGATTCAACCAACATGCTCGATCAAGATCGATTCTCAAGCTCATAAGCAAAAAAACTGTAGTACTCTGAGTTATCTAATAAACATAATTTGAATTACTTGAAAATGTTTTGAAATAAGCAAGTTATGATCATTTTACAAAAGACACGCATATCTGTCTTGCAATGAAAATGGGGTAGTGTCATTGAATTTCGACCAACTTATAGGCTCGATTGAGATCAATTCTCAAGCTCATCAAAACATGAATTGTAGTACTCTGAGTTATCTAATAAACGCAATTTGAATCACTTGAAAATATTTTGAAATAAGCAAGTTATGATCATTTTACTAAAGTCGCACAAATCTGTCTTGCAATGAAAATGGGGTAGTATTCCTGAATTTCGGCTAACTTATATATTAGATTGAGACTGATTATTAATCTCATCCTAACACAAAAACTGTAGTAATTTGAGTTATCTATTAAACGCAATTTGAATCACTTGAAAATGTTTTGAAATGAGAAAGTTATGATCATTTTACTAAAGTCGCGCAAATCTGTCTCTAACAATGAAAAAGGGGTAGTGTTCTTAACTTTCGGCCAAATTATATGTTTTATCAAGATCGATTCTCAAGCTCATCAAAACAAGAAAATTATAATACTTTGAGTTATCTAATAAATATTATTTGAATCACTTGAAAATGTTTTGAAATGAGAAAGTTATGGCCATTTTACTAAAGTCGCGCAAATCTATCTGAAAAAAAAGTCTGTTTTGAGCATTTGCATTAAGCAATGCGAGAATCGGGTGAAACTTCACCCAAACCTATGTGTGGATTGGACGAAACTTTGCATAGGTCTGAGCGAAGTTTCACCCAATCCTCACATAGGTATGGGTGAATGAGTGAAAACATAATTTTTTCAGACAGATTTGCGTGACTTTAGTAAAATGACCATAACTTTCTCATTTCAAAACATTTTCAAGTAATTCAAATTGTGTTTATTAGCTAACTCAGATTACTGCAATCTTTTTGTTTTGATGAGCTTAAGAATTGGTCTCGATCGAGCATATAAATTGGCCGAAAAAGTTAGGGACAATATCCCGTTTTCATTGCAAGACAGATTTGCGCAACTTTAGTAAAATTAGCATAACTTGCTAATTTCAAAACATTTTCAAGTGATTCAAATTGTGTTTATTAGATAACTCAGAGTACTATAATTTTTCTGTTTTAATGAGCTTGAGAATCGATCTCAATTGAGGGTTTAAATTGATCGAAATTTACTCTATTTTTATGTTACTGTTTTTTTCAAAAACAGTTTGTTGGGTGGTCTGGGTTAGTAGGAAAAAAAAAGTATGCGGTAGTGTGAGACAATATATATGGTGGTGTGGAGTAGTCGCTGCCTTAATTAAATATATCCAATGGTACGTTAATGTACAATGAGCTTTAACTTTTTGTACCATATATCCAAATTTGTATATGCACTAAAACATTCCTCCATTTTGAAATACCTCTATTTTTATGAGATCTATCTTCTTGCATTGTAAATGCCTTCCTAATTCTTATAAGATCTATTTTTATGTTCCCAAAATGCCTTCCTAATTCTAATATTACAAGAAAAATCAAAACTTGGGTAAAAGAGATAAATGGTAATTGTGTCTTCAAGCAAAAAACACTATTACATCATTTTTGCAATTTCTCTCTCTCAAATTTAGATTATTTACAATCAAATTCAGCCTCTCTAAATATTCATTAATTATACCTAAGTACCCACCATAATTTATTTGAATCTCTATTTGTAAATTATAAAAAAGACCCTTATATCTAACTTTTGGATTTTTCATTTTGCCCTTAACATTTCATACTTTTACAATCAAAACTAACCCCTATAAAAAATGATTAACTATCCCTATGCCCCTAACATAAATTATTTGAACCCCCTTATTTATTTATAAACTATACATATGCCCTTAAAATTATATATAATTATTTTTTTTTAAAATTTAATAATATTTTTTTTATTATTAAATCGTTGTAATAAAATGAAAAATACTAAATATCCGAGCACGTAGAACACACCCTAGTATATAATATTTGTGGTAGGGTAAAATATGTATTACAAGTTGGAGAATTAACTTCAAGAGTACATTTCAAGAAGCTAGACCACCTGTGGTGGGGATATGATAAAGTGTACTTTTGTGTGCAGCATTTAGGAAATATTTAAGACATTGGATCCCAACCTTCTTCTTATGTGTGGTATGGTCTTCATCATTTTGTCCTTGTGTTCGTGTTATTTTTGCAATGCTTCGTTACATACATAAAGTTAATGTATCGTACATCAATAAACAAATATCACCAAATGTATATTAACTTCCAGCTTCATATAATTAAAGTTACCATCTCGTGACAAAAATTATAACTCACTTAGTTACTAACATGACATACAAAAGTTACTAGTTATTGACCAAATTTACAATAGTTACTAACCTTAAAACTGGAAGATACTTGGATGCATGTCACCTTTAGATGCATAGAAGAATTTTTATTGTTTTATTGTTTTTGAAAATATTCTTCTATGCACCCAAATGTTTGGGATGCACGGTGACTTCTTGTGTTGAGGTTGGTAACTTAAGTAAGTGGTATTTTTTTATTTAGAAAATGACTTTTAAGACCAAATTCTTCACAGAATAGATCATTTAGATATTGTAGTTGATGTAATGACTAATTTGTGCATACTTTTATACTTTTATGACGAACAATGACTCTTTTATTAACCAAAGTTAACTCATAAAGTTATAAGACATATTTACCTTTCCTAAACAAATAGAAAACCTAATTATATACTTTTATGACCAACAAAGACTATTTTATTAATAATTTTTTTTTTACCCTTAACCCCTCCCACTCCATGCCGCTGGTAGGTATAAATATTAATGATTCTAATTATGAGCAACAAATTATAAATTTTTATTGACTGACAAGTTAATCAAATTATTATGCTAAGCTTTGATAAACTTTTCATAATGTAATTAATGATGATTAGAAATTTAGTTTTAATTATTTAATAAAAGTAATTTGATTAGCTTGTCATAAATTTGATTAGAAAAGTTTACAGGTACCCTTGCATTACCTTTCTTAATGATGATTAGAAATTTGGTTTTAATTATCATTATTTCTTATTCCATAATGTAGTTATAAAATAAATTTTCCTACTATCGAAATTTGATTTTCTATTCTTCAATGCATGGGTACCTGTAAAGTAATATGTTTTATTCTATGTTGTTATTTAGTCACAAACTATCTATCACAGAGCATGATCATAGTCTCAGAGGTAAAATCGAAATCAATATTAAATAATATAATTTCATGTAAACTAAATAGTGACAGAGAATTTAGGTAAACAAATTTTTGCTCTTCAATATCAGATATACCTTCACAACCAGTCAAATCAAACACATTCAAACTGACAAAACATTCAAGAATAAAAAAAGATGATAACATGAAAATATTAATTTAACCATTTGTAGCTAACAAATGTCCTAAAATAATTGCTCAAACTGCAATTAAATAATAAGATAACATAAAAAAATAAAAATTAACCAAAAAATAATGATTAATGGGGTGGGAGAGGTTAAGGGTTAAAAAAATAAAAATAACAAAAAAATAAAAATTAGAATCATTAATAAAAGAGCCATTGTTGGTTTCAAAAGTATAAAATTAGGTTTTCTATTTGTTTAGGAAGGGTAAATATGTCCTATAAGTGTAAGAGTTAACATGGGTTAATGAAATAATCATTGTTGGTCATAAAAGTAGGCACAAATTAGCCATTACCTCAACTACGATATCTAAATTGTCTATTATGTGAAAAAGTAGACCTTAAAAGTCATTTTCCATTTTTTATTTAGGGTAAATTTAACTTACCCTCCAAATATCATATTCCACCATAATCAAATGTTGAGATTAAGTTAATCCAATGGTTCATTCTTAAAATTTAAAAAACACGTATCTCAAAACATAATGAAAAGTTGAGATGAATTATTTAAAAAAAAACTTCATCTTCTTCAAACTACCTCCATTTTCTCCACCCTTTAGAACCACGAACTTCAGGTCTTTTTCCTCGGCCGAAATCGGAATCTACCGAGTCTTGATCGGTGGGTTCTCCCCCAACAAACTTCGTGTCTTCATCCTAGGCCAAAATCTGAATCGACCAAGTACTCCCCAAACATGCCCTTGTTCCCCTGCCTCTTCATCTTTGTGAAGCTCTGCAGCGACCACCACTGAATGCTTGGTCCAATAGCCCTGTCGCAAGGGAGAAAAATAAACTAGCATGGTATCACAAATTCAAAATTTTGCTAATCATATTGAGTTTCTCAGAGGACAAGAATAAACTGCAAAAGTACAGGAGAAGGGTACATTCAGAAAAGTTACAAAATTCTAACTTGCTCAATAGTAGTTGTGGCCTTCAAGTTCAAGAGTTGAAGGTGAGTTATGTTTCTATATACATAAATTATTAATGGTTTATGATAATGGGTTGTTGCTGATAATGTATTTCTGTAAAACCAATTCTTCTTACAAAAGTTGTTCTTCATTGGGTTCCTCTCTCATTTCTCCACCCCGAAGAAGAATTTAATGCTGCTTCTTCTGCTATCAACTATTCTACTTAGGATGTCACAATCCTAGTCATGAACCTTCCCCTGCTGAACAACTTGGACTTTTGAGAGAATTGGTTGGTTCATGACAATTGGTATCAGAGTCAAATCCCACATCCAAGGTTCGATTGCCGGCAGGGGCAACCTATAGGTTGAATTAAAATAATTTAACATTATGTATGGGCATAGTGCTAAGTTATTGAATACTAATAAATGAGTGAAGCTACCCCTCTTGAACAGCTCGGACTTTTGGGAGAATTGATTGGTTCATGACACATGACTCCACCAAGAAGAACAAACGTTTCAGAAAAATTATTAGATCATTGGCAGAGGAAACCCTAGCTTTAGAAGAATATGAGCAACCCAAGGAAGAAAAAACAAAAGCAAAAACAGAAGTTCCCGTCCCTGACCAGGCCACCGTTTCTACTCCTATCTCGCCTTTTGATGTTCTCACCATGTTCTTCCAGGTACAAATAAATCCCTCATATTTTCTTCTCAATACCCCCACGAATTAGCTCCAGACTAGGCTTCAACCTTACTTTCTTCCTCTCCAACCCCTTTTCCTGCCTCCCTCTCTTTGTTTCTCATCCACCACAACTGCCTGACTTTTGTCGCCTTCTTTGCGTGAATTTTGTTCCCATTTGTCTGTGAATTCACCACCCAAACCACAAATCAACCCATCCCCTTCCCCATTCTTATTTCTATATTTCACTTGCCATCACGACTAGCCGACCCCTCCATTTCCTTTTTCCTCTTCACTGAATTCACACACCACCACCATCGATCAAACTTCTTATATGTCTCAATTTCTTATTCCTTTGTTCTTTTCTCTCACAAACTCTTTCATTTTCTCATATCTTCAATTTTCATGGAAGTCAATGTTGAGCAATTCGACCGACCACACACAAGGATTGTCTTCAAATTCAAAGTTTCAAAGTCCATCGATGGTCGCAGCACTATAATGATTGTTGTTACCACCTCGCAAGATCAACCCAACGATAATTGTTCTAGTTCCTACTCGTCGACAATTGATGACCTACCATGTTTGGTTCCAAAGTGGTCCCTTATTGCCAAGAGATGTGGGAGAGACATCAAGAAACAAAAAGAATAACCTGAGGGCGAGGGGATGGGTGTGGGGTGTGGCGGAGACGTAGAGATGAGAGGAAGGGGATGTCGGTCGTGATGGTGAGGTTGGAGTTGCAGAATGGTGGGTGGATGGAGTCGGAAAAAATATGTTGGAGGAAAGTGTTTTTTTTACCATTAGACGTGTCTCAAGATGTCCATTAATTTAATTTTTTCATTTTGAACTATTGATTTACCTCGAGATACCAATTATCAGTTGTTCGAGAGTTAAAAAAAAATTGGTATCAATATTACCCCCAAAATAATTTATAAAGCAGTAACTTAAGCCCTTATAATAAATTTAAATTTAAGAATGCCCCCTGGTTCAGGACAAAGTTCAAAGCGGATGGCGAGAGGTTGAATATGACATGCAACGCTTTCTATATATATAGACTTAACCTTGCAACTTCTCTCGGTCCTTGGCTACTCTAAACATCTACGCCTTGTGAAATTTCATAAAATCACCTTTTGTTGATTAAATAGAGAGAAATCCAAGTGAGCTTTCTCATTTGTCCCAACGTACCACAACGACTACTTTCAATCCTTCTTTAAATCAAAACTTACGCTTCCATATGCTGCCACATGGCTGATCATAGCTGTTGGGAAATATCATGGTCGTTAGATCATGTAAGGGTATTTTAGTTATCAAAACAATGTCCATTTAAAAAAGCGTGTGAAGTAACTGTCAATGGATGTGGGCCGCTAATCCAGCGAATGTATTAGGGACCAATCCTTAATAGCTATTTATTTTTGGAGTAAGTTAAATCAACCCCTTTTTATATCATATTTGTAATTTAGTGGTAACTTTTGTCACATCATAAGTGGTAACTTTATACATATATCAAGTGGTAAGTTGATGTATATTGAGTGATAACTTTCTATGGATGTACCATACATCCACATTTTTGTATGTACCAAAACATTCCTATGTTTGTTTTTTCTAACTCTATGGACACACAGTTTATGGACCTTGAATTTGACCCAAAAAAAATTTCGTACCTTTAGGGTTTTTATGATAAAGTTTGATGGTCAAGAAATTATATACAGATAACATAGCGGGGGTAAAAGAAAAAACATAACCCACTCTTTGCTAGCTAGCTCCAATCTAAACAATATAATGAGAGTGCCCTAAATGAATAATGATTGTATATATCTTCAGCTCCAAAATTTCTTTCCAATTTTGCCCTCCACTATTCTTAATAATTACATGTAAAACTAATAGCTCAATGAACAGTGATGGGGGTATTTGTGTCATTTAATTGAAAAATACTATTACGCATTTATTTTCTTCTCCCTAATTTTTGAATTTCAACATTGCCTTCCCAACTTTATAATATTTACAAAGAAAAACCAAAATGTAGGTAAAAGTGACAAACGGTGTTTGTGTCTTTAAATGGAAAAAAAACTATTACATATTTTTACACCTTTGCCCTCTCAAATTCATATTATTAATAATCAAACTCAACCCCTCTCAATATTCAATAATTATACCTAAGCCCTAAAATAATTTATTAAATCTCTTCAATTATTTATAAATTATAAATATGCCCTTACTTCTAACTTTTACATTTTACCTTCCACATTTCACAATTTCTACAATCCAAACTAGCCATTCTTAATCATTAATATATTATATCTAAGCTTATAACATAATTTATTTTAAGCCCCCAATTATCAATAAATTATAAAAAGGACTCTTACAACTAAATTTTTATTTTTTATTTTATCTTCCAAGTAGGGGCTTTTCTAAACATCAAGGAAACACGCGAGGAGAGAGAGCGAGGGATGGGTGTAACCACCATCCTCCTTGAGATGAGCAACAATGCGCATCTCGAGGGGGATGGGTGGTTACACCCATCCCTCGCTCTCTCTCCCTCGCGCGTTTCCTCGACATTTAGAAAAGCTGTCCAATTAGTCATTCACATTTCATATTTTGACAATCAAAACCAGTTCCTCCGAAACATTGATTAATTATACTTAAGCCTCAAATATAATAATTTATTTGTAGTCATCTGAATATCTATAAACTATACATATATAAGCCTTTAAAATAAAATAAATAAAAATATTGAATATTCGCGCATGTAGAGCGCATCCACCCCTAGTCAACATAAAAAACAATCAATTTTAAATTCATTTTTTTAAAAATGTTTTAAGTAGTTGTTCATGCCAGGATATCTCTTACATTTCTTTATGATCACTATATATTATTAATTAATAAGCAAATAAGAGTTTAGTACAAAAGTGGGGGAGCCATTGATGAGCAAGGATATTTGCAAAAACATCCAGTAGTGCGATTAGGGCTAGGAGGAGATACACAATGTCCTCTTCCTCTTTTGTGTTTATTTGTGCACTTCGAACGACAGGTTTTAGGGTGGCATGGATTTGGCCATGCCTCGTTGCAACCTTCTTCTACCCTTATCACCATTGCTTGAACTATGTGACACATTCAAATGGAAATGACCATGAAATGGTATATCATAGTAGAATAATAAATAAATTTGTTAGAAGTTTCAATACAAGAAAATTAGGCTTTGGTGAAGAACGTTGTTCCTCACTAAAACATGTAAATTTGTCATTTTTCATCAGATGTGAGGAATATTAGTCCTCATTACTTTCATCACATAAAGCACGTTAAGAAAAGTATTATGTGACAAATTTTTATCCGTCACAAACAATCAACTTATGTCGCGAGTGGGTTCTCACATAAACTTAGCGCGCTGGTATACGATTACAACATGGGTAACAAATTTTCGTCACTCTATAATTTTTTGTGTGACAAAACGCAACAATCACGTGTAGTAACTTTCATTGAGGAATCTTTCCTCACCTATATAATTTATACATGAATATCAATTTAGTGATTTAATACATTAAAAATAACTACCTATGACAAAATTTTCCTCACAGTTTTATTAATTTGTGACAATTCGTTTTTCACAATTTATTATAACTATCTACTAGAACATATTCTCAAATGGGACCACCCAAATTTTTTTATGATGCACAATCTAACAATTAAAATAGTCAGATTTCCATTCATCACAAAATATTGCATTCTTTCATTGCATATGCAAAGTCATATAACCAAATACAATATATATCGTCCTCACACAGAAGCGAATCCATGATTTTCACCAAGGGGGGCAAAGTGGCAAATCATATTTAATTCTATAATATATATAAATTTTTGTCGATTACACGTAAAACAAAACTTATCAAAAATTATGTAAAACACATAAACTTTTTACAAATGACATGTTCTTAATTAACTTTTATCAAAATAAAACAAAAAAGTGCATTCTCATAATCCAAAAATAAGAATGGTCTTTAACGACATGAACACATTGTTACCAACAAACTATATAATTTCTCAAACATAAGAAATGAAAGTTTACAATTGGCATCTTCGCTTGTTTATCTTTTGGAAGTGTTGCATAATCACCTCATTATCAATGCTATTGAAAATATCATTTTCAATGTATATGATTAGGCAATCATCTCCCATTCTATTTCGTAGACGGAATGCTAATTCCACAATATCTATTTTGGAAATGAAGATTCCGTCAAATATTCCGTCAAATATTGCAAAGTCATTGTTCGTGCGCACATCAATAATATAAGTCTCCAATTGATCATTGTGCACCACAATATCTATTTTGGAGAATCAACCGAATAAAATCCAGCTAGACGAATCAACTTTTGTTTTTCGAAAGCTTCAAATGAGTTACTTAGGCTCAAACAAGCCATACAAAGTAGCAATTATGTATTTAATTCATCAAAACGACTGTTAAGCTCTTGAAGTTGCATAAGAACAACTCCACTTGATAGTGATGTAAATTCGTGAACCCTTCATACCTTCGCCTCGACCGCCCTCGTGCAATAAATGGATCTTCCATGCGAGGAATTACAATATTGTGCTTAACACAAAATGAAGAAACTTCATTAAAAAGTGAATCACATCCATCTTCTCTCATCGTTTGTAGACGTTGTTTTGATATTTTCACTAAGTTCATAACATTCACTATATCTTGATCTTTGCGCTGCAACGCATTTGACAAAGAATTGGTAATTGCAAATAAATTCCTTATTAGATGTCAGTTTAGCACAAAACCAAAAGATTTCATCAAGTCCAATAAAGCATACACTTTACCCTTTTGTTCAGAGCTTGAGCCATTTCCAATCACAATTTTCAGCACATCAATCACAAATGAAAACATCATAATCAAACTTATTAGTGTACCGTAATGTGAACCCCACCGTGTATTCCTAGAACGCTTAATGTTTGTTTCCTGATTCAAACCTTGCCCACTTAGAAGTTCACCACTATTGAGTTTTTCAATAATTTTAGCAGCTTGTTTATTGCGAAGAATAACATGACGCTTGCAATAGACCCCAACAACATTTATTGCATTGGTGACTAAATTGAAAAACAGAGCAATTTGGGCATGATTTTTTGCAACATGAATCAGTACCAACTGCAATTGATGGGCAAAACAATGAACATAAAATGCATATTTGTTATCTTTTCTGAATAAGTGTTTTCAGTCCATTAAACTCACTTTGCATATTACTAGAACCGTCATAATCTTGACCTTGCAACCTCGTGATACTCAATTGACGGCCGGTAAGCAATTTCATGAGGGCAATTTTAAGTGAAGCTGTTGTGGTTTCTTCAACACGCTTAATGCCAATAAATCTTTCAATCACACATCTTTTCTTGACCACAAAGCGTATGACAATAACCATCTGCTCTGTGATTGATATATCGCGAGATTCATCAACCAAAATAGAAAAAATTTCTTCCCCAAGATCTTTAAGAATAACATTGATGGTCTCTTCAGTAGCTGCATTTGTAATTTCTTTTTGAATCTAAGGAGCGGTCAATTTTGTGAGACAAAGAAGGAATTAGAGTTTTTCCCAAATAAGGACTCACGGTCCTTTGTGGATTAGCTCCTAAATTTCAAGGACATGCATGGACTATGAGTCCCAATTGTGTGGGATTCAAAGTCATTTAAGGAAAAGAGGTTATCTTTTTATAACAACATGCAAACACAAAGATTAGAAGATGGACATTCAACGCGTGCAAAGAAGAGAATGTAACAAATCAATAACACAACAATAACGTAGCAGAAACGCAGCAGAAATTGAGTGATTTTGGTGTTCTTCGTTTGCGAGTTTCGTCAAACTTTTGATGGTATTGTTTGCTTGAGATTTGGTAATCTCAAGGATCGTTGCTTGAAAATGTTGTAATCTTCAAGTAAATGTTTCTATATCAATAAAATAGTTACATAGTCATCGTCCGTGGAGTAGGCAAAGCCGAACTATGTAAATCTCGGTGTCATCTTTTTTTTCTTCTTCTGCATATTGTTTGTTGTTTGCTATTACTTGCATAACGTTTTTAGCCATTCACTATCACCACCTAGGTCTAGGACTTGTGTTGGAATTATTTGCATTAGCAGGTATTTCCCTTACAAGTGGTATCAGAGTGCTAGTTAGTTGGTGCTTGTGTTTTGAAGGTGTCAATTAAAATGGCTAAAGGGTCTTTTTCATCACGTGATGATGGCTACGTGAAAGTTCATGGATTCGATATTGTTCGATTCAATGGTATGAACAATTTTAAAGCTTGGCAAATGGATTGTAAAGATATGGTTAGTTTGGATCAGATTGATGTACTAGATGAGAAAAATAAACCATCATCAGATAATGCGACGGTTGAGGTTATCGATGAATGAAGTAAAATGGATAAGAAGGCATGTAGTACGATTCGTTTATGTCTTTCTCGCAATGTGGCTTATAACTTCCCTGATGAGATGACGACTTAGGGTGATCAAAGTAGTGAGATCTGACAATGGCGGTGAGTATACCGAGGATCCCATAAAGCAGTTTTGTTTAGAACATGACATTAGAAGACACTTCACAGTGAAGTCGACACCACAGCAGAACGGGGTAGCAAAATGGATGAACCGTACCATGTTGGAGAGAGCACAGTGCATGTTGTCCAATGCAAGTTTGGGCAGAATATGGTGGGCAGAAGCAGTAAACACGGCGTGCTATCTCATTAACCGCTCTCCTTCATTTGTTATTGAGTTTCAGATTCCTATGGAGGTATGGTCTGGCATTTCTTCAGATTATTCTAACTTGAAAGTATTTGATTGTCCAACATATTTTCATGTTCGGGAGGATAAAATTGGAATAAGGGACATGAAAGCTATTTTTCTCGGTTATCCAGGTAATGTGAAAGGGTATAGCTTATGGTGCCCTGACTTACAGAAGTTTGTGATCAACCGAGATGTGAAGTTCCATGAGAATGCTTTGTTACAGGCAAAGTGTGAGAAATGCAAATATGGTTCCCCCATTTGGAGGGGTGATAGCTATGATGAAGATGGGGATGAGGATGCTGGAGATTCTCTGCAGGTGGAGATTGGAGCTCCCAAATCTCATACAGACTATGATGTTCCTTCTATTGAGGGAAGATGTGATACAAATATGATGCCTAATGAGACAGTGACAGAAGATGAAATTCCTACTGATGGGGACATGGATCCTACACAACAACAGGTTCAATAGTTACAAACACCGTCTTTAGCAATAGACAGAGAACCTAGAGTCAGACGTGCACCACTTAGATTTGGCTATGAGGATGGCGCAGCTTGCACATTCTCAATTCTTGATGGGTATGATGATGTTCCTACCCCATATACGCAGGCTTTGTGAAGTGTTCAGAAAGAGGAGTGGAAGAAAGCTTTGGATGAAGAGATGTTATTTCTTCAGAAGAATCATACATGGGAGCTTGTGACACTCCCTAAAGGGAAGAGGCCGATTGGGTGTAAATGGGTTTTCACTGTGAAAGACGAGATTCCAGATTCCAGGGGTACTTGTACAGGTATACGATACAAGGCAAGAATGGTGGCTAAAGGATATGCACAGCAAGAAGTTGTGGACTACAATGAAGTATTCTCTCCGATGGTAAAACACACTTCTATCCGAGTCTTTTTGGCTTTAGCAGCACAGTTTGACTTAGAGCTCGAGCAACTTGATGTCAAGACTGCTGTAACACCCCTACTTTTCCAATCGCAATAAAATTTTATGCACCTAAAAGTTCAATTGAAATTTGTATTTTTAAAATCTTCTTTCGTTTGACAAGTTGTATTTTTCGAAATTCGCTTAACTTTTCTTACCTTCCAAATCTCGGGACGAGATTCCATTTAACGTGTATATAATGTGACACCCCCAAATTTCTTAAATTTAATTTAAATAATTTGAATTAATTAAAATAGAGTCAAATTTATGTGAATTTAAATTTCAAAATTTTAGGGTTTTATTTCGTGAGTTTAATGGGTGGGTGCTTTCGAAATTTCAATGGGGGGCGGATAACCACCCACGTCGCAGTCGATCCCACCGCCCCAAAAATCCTTCATTTCTCTTATTTTTTCCTTCCTCTTTCTTCCCGTTTGATTTTCGAACAAAAAAAAAGATTCGCAGTGAGAGAGGGAGCTTGAGCAGATTTGTCACTGTCGGAGACATAACTATCTGAAATTAAACTAAATATTAAAAGAAAAATGTTAATAAGTTTTTTCTACAACAAGAAAATGTTAAATAAACATCAAACAACTTTGCAGTTTTTATTAAGGTTTCGTAAGACTCTCATGCAATTGGGTCCATCTCCTTTGATGATCTATGAACTTAATTATATGATTAAGTAGGTGATTCCGCCATGAATAAGATTTGGATTTGCTTTAGTCTGAAGTCTTGGAATTTCATTATCATGGAAGAATATAAGCTTTGGTATTACTAGGAGATCACCCCACCACTTGGATTTTATAACAACTACTTATTGTCAATAAACTATAACCATGATTTGATGTTTAATAGTGATTCTGCAGATTTTTCTCATAACTTTGCCACCAAAATTAATTGGTATTTAAGCTCAAAATAGTTTAAAGCTTATGGCATGGTAAATCTACCCTCGAGACACAATAGCTCTAAAAGACTATGGGGTTGCGTCCACAAAAATAAATATACTTGCCACTCAAAGGAAACCACATAATCTACTTCTAAGTCAACAGGAAAAGTGATTGGTATTAGTAATTATCAATTTCGAATCATTTGAGAGCAACAATTTTTTTGTTGTTGCAGATAGGGGGCTAGTAGTGTTGGGATCCCTTAAAACATAAATCTCATCTACATGACCAAGTATGAATCTAGGAAAAATTGATTTGAAAATTGTTGTCTTCATCAAACATCTATTGTAGGTGTTAACAAATGATGGCTGGTGATTCTGTAATAGGAAAATCAAGTATTGGATGGATTCATTGTTTTGGTGGAACATACCTAAGGTATGATGGGTTAAAAAGTATTAACACATGAGATGGTTTGAAAAATTGAAGTTTAATTGGCAGTCAAAGGTTAGAAAATTACTTGAATTTTTGTGGTGTGCGAATCAAATCGGTGAGTAAAACAAACATTGTTTTACTTCTAATTGATCATCATATTGGTCTGTGTTCACAATGAATGTTTCATTGTTTGATCTATTGGTTGGTGGCTTTGTGCATTTAGTTTTCTTGGATTTTAATTGATTCAATTAGAATAGGTTGAATGGAAGTTTATTTTTGACATACAAAATAGTTTTGTACTAGTGGTGGTGAGCATTTTGAACTCCCTTGCTATATGTTGTAATGTATGATAATGAGAATTTGAGTATGGTTTCATATATACATATGTTGGCATTTATATAGATAACAATGTTATTAAGTAATAGTGTTTTAATCGATTGAATTAGGCTCAATAAGGAGCTATGATTGAAAGTGTGATATTCTCCATGCTCATAGGAATATGAATCTTTTTATTGAATGAGTTTGATCCCTACTCTGCTATATAAAATTTGTTTACAAAAAAAAAAAAAAAACTATGTTTCCCCAAAAGTATGGGCGAAGATTGTAATGAATCAATTTATAAATGACAAAGTGTCATTGTGAGAGAAAATTGAAATATCAAAAATAAATGATATTGATAAACTTGGATTCCTAAAAATTTAATCACCTGAAATTGTATCACTTAGAACTACCACACATTTTTTTGTTTATTATTTCCTCTCTCTTATAGAGAAACTAAATAACTTGTGGGTCGTCTTGCAGAGGTGGGGCGCCTATTTCTTATAGAGAAACTAAAATAACCTTCGGGTTAGTCTTGCGGAAATGAGGTGAATTTTTATGCCTAAGATACGCTTTGATATTTATCCGTAAAAAATGTGACGTGACTTTATACGCATTGATAGCCCAAGAGTGACTTTTTGTTACTCATATAGTTAGGAGTATCCGGTGTTGCATGCCGTATGTGATGTGTCCCCACTTGGGCATGGATGACGGAGTAGTCTTGCTTTATATGAGAGAGGCATACGGGCATGTATGTTCGACACGGAGGTGGTGCGAATGTCGTATCGTCTAAGTGATCAATTCGTTAAAACCGAATAATATGCTTAAGTCAAATAATGTACGAAGATAACTGTTTTAATTAATAAATTACATCTATATTATTTATAACCCTTTTTCATGCAGAATGACAAGTCCACTAATATTTTTGTAGGTCAGACTTGCCATAGTCAACTTGTACTTAGTCAACTTCTACAGTGTAAGTACAAGTAAATGCATATTTACTTATTAGGATGATGACATGATTGCCTGGTTGAGGAACTAAATTCTTTGAATTGTGTTTTTCTTGCATGACACATTTGCCTCATTGAAGAACTACCTGTTGGTGTGGTTGTTTATTGTTTGTGCTTAGTTTGATGTTATCACGTGCGAATTTATTGATTTTTGGATTAAGATTACTCACACCAACTTTATTGCTGACCCAAGTAAGCTTTTGCTTCTTGGGTACATTCCTTTGGGAATGTAGCCGATTAGCCTTTCAGGTTTAGAGACTTTTGAGCAGCGTTACTGGAGTTCCGCTAGTGGGGCTAGCAACGTCAGTATTTCCTGGTTAGAGTTTTTATTTGTTTCAGTAATTAAATCATGTTTAAGTTGTTGTTGCTGCTAAATGTTTCTATTATTATTGAATTTCACGTCCCGAGTTTTGGGGAAACGAATAATCCTACGTGGATTTTGGGATTTTCATTTTCTTCGAAAATCGGGGCATGACAACTGTTTTCTTGTATGGAGATTTGGAGGAGGACATATACATGTCTCAGTCTGATGGATATGCTGTTGTTGGTAAGGAAGAAAAGGTATGCAAACTGAAGAAGTCACTGTATGGGTTGAAGCAATCTTCGAGGCAGTGGTACAAGAGGTTTGATATTTTTATGATTGAGCAGGGATATGCGAGGAGTTAGTATGATCCTTGTGTATTCACACAGAAACTCAAGGATGGGTCTTTCATGTTTCTTTTACTTTATGTTGATGACATGCTCATTGCTGCGAAGAACATGTAAGAAATTTATAAATTGAAATTGAAACTTAGCATGGAGTTTGAGATGAAAGATCTTGGTTCAGTGAAGAAGATACTTGGGATGGAGATAGTGAGAGATAAGAAGAAAGACAGACTGACATTGTCACATAGACAATACTTAGAAAAGGTTATTCACTGTTTTGACATGAATAAGTCTAAGCCGGTAAGTACTCATTTGGCTGCTCACTTTAAGCTCTCGGATAATTTGTCTCCTAGCACAGAGGATGAGAGGGAATACATGTCACAGGTTCCCTATGCTAGTGCAGTTGGTAGTCTTATGTATGCCATGATCTGCACACGTCTGGATATTGCTAATGCAGTAAGTCTGGTTAGTAGGTTTATGTCAAACCCAGGAAAACAATATTGGCAGGCAGTGAAGTGGATATTGAGATATCTTCGGGGTATGTTGGATGTTGGTTTAGTATATGAGAGAGGAGATGTGTCAAATATCATCCGAGGTTATGTAGATTCGGATTATGTTGGTGATATTGATAGGCACTGATTGACTACAAGTTATTGTTTTACATTGGCGATGGGTCCGGTGAAATGGAAGTCTCTGTTACAGTCTACAGTTGCTTTGTCTACTACTGAAACATAGTGCATTGTTCTATCAGAGGCGGTGAAGGAAGCCATCTAGCTTCGAGGCTTGGTTAGTGATTTGGGTGTTACTCAGGATGATGTGACAGTGTTATGTGACAGTCAGAGTGCTATCCATTTGGCGAAGGACCAGGTTCATCATGCCCGGACGAAGCACATTGATGTGCGGTATCATTTTCTGAGGGATGTCATCGAGGATGGCAAGGTTTTCTTGGAGAAGGTGAGTATTAAAGACAACCCAGCTGATATGTTGACAAAAATAGTTCCAGGGATCAAGTTTGAGCATTGTCTCAACTTGATCAGGCTCTCTCGGTGTTGACGCCTCAAGAGGGCAGGGCTCTTAGGGGAATGACGACGATTCTTGTGACAGAGTAATGGGTCTTGGCGGATTTTCATGCCAAGGTGGAGATGCTTATGTAGTTGTCTGTGATGTTTGTGTGGTGGCCTGAAATTGTTCGTCAAGGTGGAGATTGTGAGACAAAGAAGGAATTAGAGTCATTCCCAAATAAGGACTCACGATCCTTTGTGGTTTGGCTCCCAAATTTCAGGGACATGCATGGACTATGAGTCCCAATTGTGTGGGACTCAAAGTCATATAAGGACAAGAGGTTCTCTCTTTATAACAACATGCAAACACACAGATTAGAAGATGGACATTCAACGTGTGCAAAGAAGATAATATAAGTAAGGTTCTCTCTTAATCCGGGGTATGTTGGAAGATTTGATAAATCAGGTTCTATTCAACTCATCTTTGAGGTGAACTCCATTTGAGGATGGTCATCATTCTCTAGGGTAGGAAGAACTTGAGGCGTTTGATTTCTTTTAAGATACTTATCCATAGCTAAAAAAAAATCACTATCAATGTTAATATTTATATACAAAATTCATTACTATGGACACGAAAATGAATAATTAAAGATATATAGTCATAAAAGAACACTTTAAAAACAGCCAATATTGCATAACAACTTAACGATTGCAAAGGTAAGTAAATAATGTTTAATTGAACAAGTACAATACCTGAAATTTTACACTTGATTTGTATAGAAATCACAAAAATCAGAGCAGAATAAAGCTTCAATAAAAAATGCAAATCACAAATGTCCACTCTTCAATCTTCACACTCCTCCCTTCAATATCCATTATATGGTCACATAATTAAGAACTCTATAAACCATTAAACATGTATAAGGAGACAAATATGAAAACCAAAACTTTGATAGATTACACATGCTCATGTTGAAGGATTAAGACTATTATCAATAAAGTTATATATGGTTGGCATATTTGAAGGTCATAAGCATTACTTCATGGATTGGAAATAAAGGGTGGAGTTCTCCCTCCATTGTCCAAATCAAGGGGTCCATTTACATTACCATTACAATGTTATTGGTCACAACTCACATGCATCCATATCATATCAACAACACCCCTCCCCCCTTTAAGATTGAATTTTTTGTTAGTGCCTATAAAGGCAAACTTAAACAAATATTAAAAGTAGAAAATAAATGATGGAGATGGAAGAAAACAATGTTGGTATCTCTGCCCTCTCATTCTCTTCCATTCCTACATGCTACAACCACCAGGCCCACCATGTACTACCAATTACAATGCAACTACTCATAAACTTATGAAGCCATTTGCATTTCCCTTACACTACAAAGCCGGTCGAAACTTCACATGCTAAAAGAAGCAGTGGAACATATCTCTACAAAATTGTGTATAAAAAGTTTGAGATGACCCATTCAACAAGATGGGATCACAAAAGTACCTTTTAAAAGGGACGAGTTGAAAACTTTACATGTTAAAAGATCAAACAAATAAAATAAACAAACAAAACAATAAATTGCACGAGAGAAGGGATAAAGCAATTGGTTATAGAGATTAGAGAACATTTGATTTTGATACCCTTGGAGAAGGAAATTAGCGGTACCAGTGTCCTCAAACAAGTCTATGAAAATTTAATAATGATATCAAGTGACACCATGTTGATGCAAAAAAATGGAGTCTACTATAGTAAAACTAAACTCCTTAACTCATTGTCACAACTCGATCCATACAATATTGTTTGGTCTGGGCCCAACCTAACTACCTGCACGATTTTAAAACACGTTGTGTCATGTGAATTCAAACTCGCACATATCCTTCACTCACCTAGGCGATGTGAGACTATAACCCCCTAGTAGTCTGCCAGCCTTAGAGCCCGCCCACGTAGGGTGTTACATTCCACTCCCCTTAGGGCCCAACGTTTTCGTCGACACACTTTCAGCTGGGTTCGACTCTGATACCATTATGTAACGCCCTGATCCGCAAAATACTATATTGTTCGCTCTGGGCCCAACCTAACTACTCGCACGGCTTTAAAACGTGTTGTGTCATATAGATCTAAACTTGCATATATATAACATATATCCTTCCCTCATCCAGGCGATGTGAGACTATAACCCCTAACAGCCTGTCAGCCTCTGAGCTCGTCCACACAAGGTAGCCTATTAGCCTTCTGAGGTCCACACATGGACCTAATAGCCTGATAAGAATTCATAATATCTATATATTTGTTATATTTCCTCATGTTTTAATGGTTATAAATGCTTAAATCTTGAATTTTGATTATGTTTCGTATTTTGTGGAATAGATGGAGCAGTTAAATCAAATTGAATTCAAAATCAAGAGATTTGGAGAGGAAAAATCGGAGCTCAAAAATATATACATTCCAGAAGCAATTTTTGCTTAAAGCATGGGCACATCTTACTGGATCCGAGAGTTTGACCTAGGGATACGAATTTGTTGGAGAAAAAGGATATGTATGACAACTGAAAAGATTTAGTTACCCATTCTTATCTCTAGGAAAGTATTTGCTAAGACTCCCTATTAAGGTGGGATTTGCTTTTAATTAGCTTCCTTATCTAGATAGGATACCTATTATTAGATGGAGTAATTATTATAAATAGGAGAGGGATCTCTCATAGAAGGGGAGATTATTCGCAAGAAAAATTCCTTTTCTCTTTTCTTTAGGTGTTCTTTTAATTATGAGTAGCTAAATATTTTTCTGGCAGATGAAGGATAATTGAAGTTTTGGTTCTTCAAGAATTGTGAGATCTAAATAATTTTTAGTGTTCTTTTATTTCTTCACTATTTATATATCTTTTATATTTATTAAAAATTATTGTTTTGATTGATTGATGCAAAGAGCCCGTTGTTCAATTATCTAATAAATTGTCATTTAGAACTTTAAATCCGTAATTGTTTAAATGTTCTAATATTAGTGGTAAAATAACATAGTTGATTATAGAGAGATTTTCGATTTATGTTATGAAGATATATAATCTAGTCTAAATGAATCGAGCTTGTGTATTTGTTGGCTAGAATTGGTAGTCTCTCTAATTATTAATGTCGTTGATAAATTAAATCCTAAGAGCTTGTTTAGGGTTGTTTATTAACAAGGGAAATAATCAAAGAGCTTGTTTTGGTTATCGAGAAAGTAAGGAGAGATAGGTTGTTAGAGCTTGTTAATAACCATAACCAATTTAGTGAAGAATAGATGATTTTATCCTTGTATCTGTGATCAATTCTCTGAACCAATTCTGAAATTATACCTTTGGCTGGATATTTGCTTGATATTGATTTCTCCTTAATTTTTAGTTGATTATAATTGCTTTCTCTTTTTATTCACTTCGAAATTTCAAACCCCCTCCTTTTTTTTGCTTTAATTTTCATTAAAATAAATCTACCCAATCTCTGTGGATACGACCTTGCTCATCACTATTACAATTTGTGTTGTTTTTTAGAATGAGAATTTTATTATTTGTTGGATTCGACACCCACCAAATTTTTGGCGTCGTTGCCGGGGATTGGTGTCAATTAGATTTATTTTAATGCTTCGTTCTTCTCGTGCAGGTGAACCCCAATACGATCATGAGATTGAGAAGACGGCTCGAAAGTTGAGGAAGGAAGCTAAATTGCGTGACAAACAAGCATCTTCATCCTCCGGATTTAATTTAGTACCTGACTTGGCTGATTCATCAAGTGATTCTTCTAGTGACTCTGAAATAGAAGAAGCAATGGCCAATCAAGAGAGAACTTTAAGGGAATTGGCTGCTCCAATTGTAAATCAACAACCACTTTGCATTACATATCCAGCTTTGGAAGTGGGTTTTGAGTTAAAATCTGTATTGATCCATTTACTCCCAACTTTTCGTGGTCTTGAGAATGAATATCCTAACCAGCATCTGAAGGAATTCCACTTGGTGTGTTCAAGCATGAAACCGCAAGGAGTGACCAAAGAAAAAATCAAACTACGTGCTTTTCCATTCTCGCTGACTGAAAAAGCGAAGGATTGGTTATTTTATTTGCCCCCTGGCTCTATAACCACATGAATGGAGATGGTGAGATTGTTTCTTGATAAATTTTTCCGTGCATCACGAGCTGCTGGCATTAGAAGGGAGATATGCGGAATAAAACAGAAAGATACAGAGACCCTTCATGAGTATTGGGAAAGATTTAAGCAACTCTATGCAAGCTGCCCACAACATGGAATTTCTGAACAGCTCCTCATTCAATATTTCTACGAAGGGCTTCTCCCCATGGAAAGGAAGATGATGGATGCAGCGAGTGGAGGTGCCATAGTGAACAAAACTCCTCGTGACGCTAGAGATTTAATCTCCATCATGGCCGCTAACTCACAACAATTTGGATTCAGGCAGGACACATCTCCAATGAGAGTAAATGAGGTAAGTATATCTTCCCTTGAAAATCAAATATCCAATCTAACTTCTATTGTTCAACAGTTAGCTGTAGGAAATATGCAACAAGTGAAAGCTTGTGGGATTTGTGCTACCATCGGTCATCCAACTGACATGTGCCCTACACTTCGAGATGATTCTTATGAGCATGCCAATGCAGCTGGAGGATTTCCAGGCCCACCACATAGGAAATACGATCCTTATTCAAATACCTACAACCCAGGATGGAGGGATCATCCCAATTTCAGCTATGGAGCAAGACCACAATTTCAACACTTTCAGCCTAGACCACCTGCTCCACCACCACAACAAACCTCCACAAGTTCAGGTATGTCTCTAGAAGAAATTGTTAAATCACTTGCAACTAACACGCAACAATTTCAACAGGAGACAAGAACAAGCATTCAACAATTGGAGAATCAAATGAGTCAACTGGCATCTTTTATGAGCAGATTGGAATCTCAAGGTAGATTGCCCTCACAAACTATTGTTAACCCAAAACAAAATGCTAGTGCAGTTACCTTGAGAAGCGTGAATGAGTTGAAGGAACCCAGTAAGGCAGCACGTGGAGAAGAAATTGAAAAAGAAGTAGTTGCTCCTCAACCTCAAACTGACCAGCCTAGAGGACCCGATAGTGAACTACCAAAGGCATTGGTGACAAATCCTCCCTTTCCTACTAGATTGACTAAATCCAAGAAAAAAGAGGAAGAGAAGGAAATTCTTGAAACTTTTCGCAAGGTTGAGGTAAATATTCCCTTACTTGATGCAATTAAACAAGTGCCTCGATATGCTAAATTTCTCAAGGAGTTGTGCACCAACAAGAGGAAGTTGAAAGGTAATGAAAAGATAAGTATGGGGGTAAATGTTTCAGCCATCCTCCAGAAAAAATTACCTCAAAAATGCAAGGATCCAGGTATGTTTACTATCCCTTGCAAACTAGGTGATGTTAGGATTGAGAAAGCAATGCTAGATCTAGGAGCTTCAATAAATGTCATGCCTCTCTCTATTTATTCATCCTTGAATATTGGTCCATTAAAAGAAACAGGTGTGATTATTCAACTTGCTGATAGGTCTAATGTATATCCTGAAGGAGTTTTGGAGGATGTTTTAGTACAAGTTGATGGGTTAGTATTTCCTGCTGAGTTTTATGTACTTGATATGGAAGAAAATGACCCTTCTAATTCGACACTAATCTAATTAGGAAGGCCATTTCTTAAAACATCTAGGACAAAAATTGATGTGCATGATGGTACACTCACTATGGAATTTGATAGTGAAACTATTAAATTTAATAATTATGATGCCATGAGATATCCTAATGATGTGTCTTCTGGATGTCATTGACCCTCTAGCACAAAGAACATTTGATCTGAATGATGATGATAAGCTGAAAATTGCTCTTAACAGAAGTTTCATTCTTGAAGGGTTACAAAAAGTTATGAGGAAGTTTGTGTTGGATTCTGACTTACAAGACGCGATCCATGAATTGGAATCACTTAAGCCTATAAGGTATGATGTGTCTTACATTGAGCTACCTTTGTCTCACACAAAACTTCTTCCCTCTATTGTGCAGGCACCAAAAATGGAGTTGAAACCCTTACCAAAACATCTAAAGTATGTGTTTTTGGGAGAAGAGGAAACCATTCCGGTGATAATTTCTAACAAACTCTCTATTTTAGAAGAAGAAAAGCTGATTCGTGTCCTTAGAGAGTATAAAAAGGCTATTGGCTGGACTATAACTGACATTAAGGGATTGAGCCCTTCCACATGCATGCATAGGATACTATTAGAGGAAGATTGTAAGCCTTCTAGAGAAGCCCAGCGTCGACTAAACCCACCTATGATGGAAGTTGTAAAGAAAGAGATCTTGAAACTTCTCAGTGCTGGTATGATCTATCCAATTTCGGATAGTAAATGGGTAAGCCCAATTCAGGTTGTTCCAAAGAAAACAGGTATAACAGTGATAAAAAATAATGATGGTGAGTTGGTGTCCACTCGTGTTCAAAACGGGTGGCGGGTTTGTATAGATTATAGAAAGTTAAATGCATCAACTAGAAAAGACCACTTTCCTTTTCCATTTATTGATAAAATGCTTGAACGTTTAGCGGGTCGTTCTCATTATTGTTGTCTTGACAGTTATTCAGGTTTTCATCAGATTCCAGTTCCACCTAAGGATCAAGAGAAAACTACCTTCACATGCCCGTTTGGTACTTTTGCATATCGACGGATGCCATTCGGACTTTGCAATGCCCCTGCCACCTTTCAAAGGTGTATGGTTAGTTTATTTTCAGATTATGTAGAGAACATCATAGAGGTATTTATGGATGACTTTACAGTCTATGGTGATTCTTTTGATACGTGTTTAACCAACCTTACCAAAGTGCTTAAAAGATGCATAGAAACAAATCTTGTTTTAAACTATGAAAAATGCCACTTTATGGTTGATCAAGGTATTATTCTAGGACATATTGTATCTTCTAAAGGAATTGAAGTTGATAAAGCTAAGATAGAAGTAATAAAATCTTTGCCTCACCCCGCAAGTGTGCGAGAAATTCGCTCTTTTCTTGGACATGCAGGTTTCTATCGACGTTTTATCAAGGACTTTTCCAAAATCACCCAACCACTGTGCAGGTTGTTGCAAAAAGATGTGGTGTTTGAATTTGATGAGTCATGCAAGGGATCATTCGAGAAATTGAAGGATATGTTGACTTCAACACCAATTATCCAGCCACCGAATTGGAATCTTCCATTCGAAATCATGTGTGATGCAAGTAATCACGCTATCGGTGATGTACTTGGACAAAGAGTTGGAAGAGCTTCTCATGCTATTTATTATGCTTCAAGAACACATGATAGTGCACAAAGCAATTATTCAACAACAGAAAAAGAACTTTTAGCTGTTGTTTTTGCTTTAGAAAAATTTCGTCCATATTTACTTGGCATTAAAGTGATTGTTTATTCTGACCATGCAGCTCTCAAATACTTACTCTCAAAGAAGGAAGCGAAACCGAGACTCATTCGGTGGATACTCTTATTACAAGAGTTTGACTTGGAGATACGTGATAAAAAGGGTGCAGAAAATTTGGTTGCTGACCATCTAAGTAGGCTAACCACAAATGAAGAGCCATCACCATTAAGAGACAATTTTCCAGATGAGTATCTCTTTTCTATTCAACAGATAACCCCCTGCTATGCTGACATTGTTAATTATCTAGTTACTAGGAAACTACCAAGTGAATTGTCTAGAGCTCAAAAAGATAAAATCAAAAGAGATGCTAAATATTATGTTTAGGATGATCCTTATTTTTGGAAACATTGTTCTGATCAAATTATCCGAAAGTGTGTTTCTGAACAAGAAATTCCTTCCATTTTGAAATTTAGTCATTCATATGCATGCAAAACACTTTGGTCCCAAAAGAACAGCTCGTAAGGTGTTAGAATGCGGATTGTTTTGGCCTACTTTGTTTCATGATTCATATATATTTTGTAAAGCATGTGAACAGTGTCAGAAAACTGGAAATTTAGGGCATAGAGACCAAATGCCACTCACCCCTATTCTTGTTTGTGAAATATTTGATGTGTGGGGTATTGATTTCATGGGTCCTTTTCCTTCTTCTCATGGTAATGTTTACATCATTCTTACTGTGGATTACGTTTCAAAATGGGTAGAAGCTAAAGCTACTCAGACTGACGATGCTAAAGTTGTTGTAGATTTTGTCAAATCTCATATTTTTGTCAGGTTCGGAACGGCAAAAGCTATAATCAGTGATCGCGGAACTCATTTTTGCAATAGAGTGGTGGAAGCTTTATTGAAGAAGTATAGTGTTACTCATCGAGTATCTACCGCTTACCATCCGCAAACAAGTGGGCAAGCTGAGGTATCCAATAGAGAAATTAAGTCCATATTTGAGAAGACTGTCAACCCAAATAGGAAGGACTGGAGTATGCGGCTTGATGATGCACTATGGGCATATCGAATAGCATACAAGACCCTCCTTACCGTTTGGTATTTGGAAAACCATGTCACCTGCCAGTAGAACTAGAACACAGAGCATACTGGGCTATCAAGCAATGAAATATGAGGATGGATGAAGCAGGAGAACAAAGGAAGTTGCAATTGCAAGAACTAGAGGAAATTCGTAATGATGCTTATGAGAGTTCGAGAATTTACAAGGAAAAGACCAAAGCTTTTCATGATCAAATGATTTCAAGGAAAAGTTTTTCTGTTGGTCAGAAAGTTCTACTTTATCATTCTAGATTGAAGTTATTTCCTGGTAAATTGCGTTCTAGATGGGTAGGACCTTTTATTGTCACTAATGTGCTTCCTCATGGTGCAGTTGAAATACAAAGTTTGGACACTGGTAAAACCTTTAAGGTCAATGGGCATCGTTTAAAACCTTTTTATGAAGGTTTCCAGGTGTATAATGTTGATCAAATTATTTTGGAATGTCCAACTTATGACAATTAAGAAGTGACAACGGCTAGCCAAAGACGTTAAAGAAAGGCGCTTTTGGGAGGCAACCCACAATTGCAATTATTTTGTTTCATTTTTGTCTTATGATCTTAATAATTTTTCGCAGCACAATTAATAATTTTATTTTGTCTTAGTGTTGAATTCACAGGGGTGATATGATGATCGGTTTAAGCGACTTGAAATTCAGATTGCAAGAATGGAAAGGAACTTGAAAACCTTCTTTGCTCAACACTTTCAGGGGAGCTTTCTAGTTACTCTTGCCTTTGTACTTTAGTTATTTTCCTTGAGAATCTATTTTTGATACATTGATGACAATGTATGGATTAGGTATGGGGGAGGGTCTTTGACATATGAATTTATGAATTTTATTTTACTTTGAACTTCACTTTTAGCTCCATTTTGATCAATTTTTGCTTCATTTTTCAAGAAAATTTTCAAAAATCCAAGTGATACTTTAGTTCTTGTTTGTGATCCTTCTCTTCTAAATTCTAGATTATGTCGTTGCTTGTCTTAAATGATCTGGATTATTGTGAATTATTGAGATAAATTGAGGCGTAATAAGGGATTAGCATGAAAAGTTGAATTCTTATTTACTACACAGTGATTAATTGCTCTTGAGGATTGATTGAATGAAAAATGTGTGGGATCTAATGCACATGACCCTTTTTGTGTGCTTTTGATCCAATGAGCATTCATATTATATTATGCTCCATTTTCTTAATTGAGTGATTGTCATACATAGTTGATTTTTCTAGAACTTGCTCTGTTATGCATGTCAGGAGACTACATTGTTGAATTGGATGCATTGAATTAACAAGGGCATTTAGGTGGAGCCATTTAGCTTTCTTAAAAAGCCTACCCTGATTTTTACCTTAGAAAGCCAAATTTGAACCTTGGCCCTTTTGTTGGAAGTTAACCATGATATAAGCAATGTCAACCCATTCTTTTGTCGATTTCCCTCTTTTTGAACTTGAATTGAAGGATCGTACTAGCCTGTTCGCATAAAGCTTCAAATTATCTTTGAAAGGATTGAAAGATGCTGGGAATAAAGTGATTCAAGTTACAAGTGCCTTGTGGTTCTTAAAAAAATAAAAAAAAAGGAAAAAATAGGGGGCCAGAAAGAAAGAAAAATACTGAAATTCATTTGTTTGGAAGTGAATTGATTGAAGAAAACATTTGATGTTATTGAGTTGCGCTTTGTGTGGAGGGGTTGGTATAATTCCTTTGATAAAAGTACCTAAAAATTCCTTTTCACCACACCTTACCTAAGCCCTATTACAACCCATTTAAGACCCTTAGATTTTTTGCATTCAATTCATTGATGATAAAGATGTGATATATTAGCAAGCTTATGGTAAAGATCTTCTGTGTTTTGACTTGAGAGTTCATTGATACCCTAAACACTTTGAGCGTATTGAGTGAATCCAATGAAAGGGTGTTAGATCCTATTGCATTTTGATTTCGAGAAGATCATTGAGGTGATTGTTCATGGGTGTGGTTTATAAGAAATTACTCTATGAAATTGCTCGTTTCTTATTTGTCTTTAGATTTAAATCTTTGAGGCATGATAATTTGGATTATAGAGGATGAGTAAACATAGAAGAAGGGATGATGATGAGAAAAGGTGATGAACTTGAGCTATTGTATGCTTGAGGACAAGCATTGTTTAAGTGTGGGGAAATTTGATAAGAATTCATAATATCTATATATTTGTTATATTTCCTCATGTTTTAATGGTTATAAATGCTTAAATCTTGGATTTTGATTATGTTTCGTATTTTGTGGAATAGATGGAGGAGTTAAATCAAATTGAATTCAAAATCAAGATATTTGGAGAGGAAAAATCGGAGCTCAAAAAGATATACATTCCAGAAGCAGTTTTTGCTTAAAGCATGGGCACATCTTACTGGATCTGAGAGTTTGACCTAGGGATACGAACTTGTTGGAGAAAAAGGATATGTATGACAGCTGGAAAGATTTAGTTACCCATTCTTATCTCTAGGAAAGTATTTGCTAAGACTCCCTATTAAGGTGAGATTTGCTTTTAATTAGTTTCCTTATCTAGATAGGATACCTATTATTAGATGGAGTAATTATTATAAATAGGAGAGGGATCTCTCATAGAAGGGGAGATTATTCACAAGAAAAATTCCTCTTCTCTTTTCTTTAGGTGTTCTTTTAATTATGAAGTTTTGGTTCTTCAAGAATTGTGAGATGTAAATAATTTTTAGTGTTCTTTTATTTCTTCACCATTAAATATACTTGAACATATATGTTATTATACATCTGGCCGAGCCATGTTTTATTATACATCTAATTGCTGATTTTTTCTTATTAAATATACTTGAACATATATGTTATTCAATAATTTTTGCAATGTAGATGTTTACCTTAGACGATAAAGTTGTTACTAGTTAAAATGGAAATACATTTGTAAGGCTTCATATTTTGATGAGATGAATTTGGATAATTGTATTATCATGTCAATTGACTTCATAAAGAGAATGAATTCGTTATATTGAATGGGTGTTGACCCCACTTTATTACAGAAAGTTTATATATAAAATTATTGGTTGCCCCAAAATAATGGGAGGATATCATGATGTGTTTGTTTATGATTTGACAATGTGTCAAATGCTATGTTTTCCCTAAAGAATATGTTGATTTATTTATTATAATGATAAACTGTCATTGTGAAAGAAAATTGAGATATCACAATAAATGATATTGATAAACTGCAATTCCTTAATCTTTAATCACCTGAAATTGTATTACTTAGAATTACCACATTTCTTATTGTTTATGGTTTTTCCTCTCCTATAGAGAAACTAAGTAACCTTCAGATTGAGTCTTGCGAAGGAGGATACCCCTTTCTTACATAGAAACTAAGTAACCTTCGGGTTGGGTCTTGCGGAAAGGGTGTGCTTTTGAAATGCCTAAAATATGCTTGATTATTTATCCGTAAAATGTGGCGTTACTTATGCGCATTGATAGAACGACTTTTTGATACTCATATAGTTAGGAGTATCCGGTGATGCATGTTCGTATGAGATCTGTCCTCACTTAGATATAGATGACGGATAAGTTCTCCTTTATATAAGAGATGCATACAGGCATGTATGTTCGGCATGGAGATGGTGTGAATGTGGTATCGTCTATGTGATCAATTCAATAAAAATATATGCTTAAGTCAGATAATGTATTAATACATCCGTATATTAATTGAGGAATACTGATTTTTAGTAAAATTATATACCTATGTTTTTAATAATTTCTTGCAGGATGACAAGTTCAGTAATATTTGTGTAGGTTAGACTTGCCATGGTTAACCATTACTAAGTAAGTACATGTAAAATAAATATTTAATTTAATAATGATAAGAACTTATTAAGATGACATAATTGCCTCATTGAGGAACTAAATTCTTTGACCTATGATTTTTTTTTTGCATGACTCATTTGCCTCATTGAGGAACTACCTGTTTATGTGGTTATTCATTGTTTGTGATGATACATAAAAATGGTCACACCCTAAGCCATACACGTGTCAAAATGATCTTGAGGAACTATGGGCCCCAGCATCAGCCTAATACTGATTCGATTCAAGTGGTTCTAAGCCCGCCCAATTCAGTTTGTCAGATGAACCCGAACTCTTACAGCATGCTAGGCCCACACGTTTCACAACTATCCTCATTACACATAAGACCTACTAAGGCAAGTATCTCGAAGATTAGCTTCGGACAGACAACTAAAGCAACTCTTTGTTTCCAAATAGGAAGCAAATACCAGATTACATTTCACACAGGGAAACTCCCTTCTACGGATTGTTTTCATATTGGTTACTATCTCTCGCATATCTAGGAGCACAACGCTAACATGGAACTTCCCTCCTATAGCATGACTCATAATTAGATAATGATCTTCACGAAGATCTCCTACCTAAACTACGCCCTCGATGGTCTGGTAGAACATGGACTCCTTACACTATAAATAAGACATGAGGTTGGTAAGCTAAGGTACACTACAAATTCTCTGTTTATAGCAATACGCCTTCCTTAGATCTTTGTCTAACTTTCGCATCGGAGTGCCATCGGCCACTACAACGATGGTCCGTGGCTCACGTGGGTTACTTGTGCAGGTCAGTAGGACTAAGTCAAAGCAAAGAGTGGAAAACGACTACATCAGTTTGTATTATTTTATATTACCTCTTGCTGATGTATTGATTTTGGGATGAAGATTACTCATACCAGCTTAATTGTTGACCCAAGTGAGCTTTTGCTTCTTGGGTATGTTCTTATTGGAACGTAGCAAATTAGCTTGTCTTGGGTTTAAGATTATTGGGCAGCGCTAGAGAAGTTTTTTTAGTGGGGCGAACCTCGTCAAAGAATTTTCCGGTTAGAGTTTTCATTTTTTTCGTTTCAATTATGTCTCAGTTGTTATTGCTACATGTTCTTTTGTTATTGAATTTCACGTCTCGATATTTGGGGAAATGGATAATCCACTTGGATATAAAGATTTTCATTTTCTCGAAAATTGGAGAGTGACAGTTTGGTATCAGAGCATTTGGTTAGCCTAGGCTGAGGCAAAGTCTAGATGATCCTCGGAATGTGGATATGGGTAAGTACGAGTGTTGAAGACTTGAGATAAAGCGACTAGGGTGAACCTTGAACTTTTAATATTGTTTATTTTCTTCGTTGAATCTTGTAATAAGATTCCATTTAGTTTTCTTTTTAGCGATTTTGTTATCTTTTGTGTTTACTTAGCCCTTTCATCGAATCTCAGGACGAGATTCTTTTGGAGGTGTATATATATATTATACCCGTACTTTTTCAATGATAATAAAATTTATGTACCTAAAGTTCATTTGAAATTGTATTTTAAAATCTTATTTCGTTTTCCAAGTTGTATTTTTCGAAATTCACCCAACTCTCCTTACCTTCCGAATCTCGGGACGAGATTCCATTTAAGGTGGGTACAATGTAACAACCTCATTTTTTGAAATTTGCCAAAATTATATTATATCTGCATTTCGATTCGAAAAAAATATATTTTAATTGTATTTAAATAACCTCACATAGTGAATATTTATAATCCATAAATAATGCATGGGTTAAGAAAATGGTTTTAGTGGTAGATGAAATTAATAATGGGGCATAAATAGTTACTTTGGTCTGACCCAATTATAGGATTTGGACTTGGGACATGGATTCCTTAGGCTTGAGATTGGTTAGGGTTTTATTTATTTATTATGTTTTTGTTCTTTTGCTAAACAAATGGAGGAAGTGAAAGAAAATAGAGACAAAAGAAGGGAAGAAATGAACAAGAAATAGAAGTTGAAGAGAAAAAATGGGAGAAACTGGGAGGGAGATGATGGTGAGAGAGAGGTCGTGGCGGTGTGTGGTGTCGCGATAGAGAAGAGTTGCTTTGTGTGTATGAAAGCGAGATGGTTGCTTGGTGGTGAACAGGTTGTGAAGCATGAGGTTGTGGGGCTGAAATTAAGGTGGCGGTGGCTTTGGCTACTGTGAGAGATGGATGCAAACCATCATGAAATTTAACGGACTTTAACCACTACAAGAAAGCTTTATGTGCAGGTGGTTTGAACACATACTCAGCTTGAGGCTTGTCAAATTTACCATCAGTCCACTTCAGCTGCAAAATTTTCCTAATATCCATATCTTTTAAATCCATTCTTGCCTTGAGCGTATCCTTTGAGCTACTCATATTCAACAATATCCCAATATGATTATCAAATATATCATTCTCTATGTGCATCACGTCAAGATTATGCCTAATTTTCAACTTGGACCAATAATTCAACGCCAACAAAATACTATTATTCGACCAATTTATTTCTTCAATGTTCTACTTCCCCTTCCTATCCTTATTATCGTGATGCTTACCAGGCTTGTTAGGTACAATGTATTCAAGTTGATTCAATATGTCATTACCTAAATATTCAATAGGAGGATGCCTATCTCTCGATGACCATTAAAATATCTTTCATTCTTCCACCATGAGTGATTCCTGCACATGTAGCGACGGTGCCCAATAAAACAATATTTACTCGTCAACTTGGTGTGAGATATATTTTCCATGCATACTGGACATGCCAACTTACCATGACTGTTCCAACCTGACAGATTTTCGTAAGCAAGGAAATCATTTATGGTCTACAACAGAGATGCACACGTTACATAAAGTTTTGGTCATTTTATCATAAGTTTGAATACCGTCTTCCCACAATTCCTTAAGTTCATCAACCAACAACCACAAGTATTCATCAAGATCCTTACCTGGTGCTCTTGGTCCCAGAATTAACAAGGCTAGGATATAGTATGGATTTTTTCATACATTTCCATGGTGGCCGACTATGTGGAAATGGCACAACAGGCCACATGCTGTAAGTTGAGCTCAAATTCCCAAAAGGATTGAACCCATCCTTTGCAAGGCCTAATCTAACATTCCGTGCATCTAAGGCAAAATATGGTTAGATTTTGTCAAACTCTTTCCAAGTAAGAGAATCTGCTTGATGCCTCATTTTTCCATTTTCATCAAATTATTTTTCTTTATGCCACTTCATATCTTGGGATGTATGTCTTGACATAAACAATCATTGTAACTTTGGCTTGAGTGAAAAAACCGCAATATTTTCGGAGGAACTTTCTTTTTCTGCTGACGATTACTATGCTTATACCTTGGCCCATTACAAATTGAACATCTATCCTCATTTGCATGTTCCTTATAAAATAATACACAATCATAACGACAAGCATCAATATTTGCAAACCCCAAACCAATACTTTTCAATATCTTCATGCAATCATTGTATGCTTCAAAAACATTATTAAGTGTAGGACACATTTTCTTCATAATTTTGAACACCGCATTAATTGACTTGTTAGTCTAAAGGTTGTCAACACGCACTGAATTAACTCTACAACATAAGATAACATTGTATATTTTGTGTAGCCAGCGTACAATTCTCTTTGAGCCTCTTTCAACAACTTCACATAATTATCATCATTAACTCTATGAATGTTTGTTGAATCTTGAACCACCACAATGTATCATATATTCTCATTGTATCTAGATTATCATTTTGTAATCTATCAAATGCATCATCAAGTATATCAAATATGTTCACGTAATTATCATTTATATGTTCGTTATATGAGTTCTCAAAACTCAGAACAACCGCTTCATCAATATGCTCTCCATGATATATCTATATTTTATAAGTCACATCCATCCCAAATTGTAACAAATAGAAATGAATAACATCAATAGAGTGCTATCTCATTCACATAACGACAAACAGTATCAATGAATCCCTCAATGAGTCCATCTCCATAAGCATCATCATCCTTTATTAAAAGCCATCAATAATGTCTTTTCGGCATTACTAATTCGACATAAAAGAATGTACCTTACTGTTATCTCTATCACACAACCCATATCATGTACCATCCATTGCGCCAATGCCACAAGTCAAAACTTGACATTAGTCTTGACTATAAGCAAATCATTCTTCATCTACTCTACCTCATTCAAAGCTTCATACATTTGCCCAATTGGTGAACTTAAATTCATCTCTTGTGGAGGTTAATTTGAAAAAGGCTCTTTCACAGGCATTGCTTGCATGTCTGTTAATTTGTAATGAAAAATAATATCTTTAACATTGGCTGTCACCTACTAGAAGATAGCTTTATAGCATTCTTTCGAAATAACATCACAAATGGTTGTTGTTGTTGTTATAAGTCTGTAACTTACTATGAATTGACCTCTGGTTTGAGTAACAATTTTATCAACATTCTAGTGGATTATAGCAATATTGAATGACGCAACAATCAATTTAATTGCTAAACTTGAAGAGAACCAAATATGAATGGCAACGGAGCAGTGAAACAACAAATGAATTAGTGATTCTTTATCAACATTACACATAGGAAAATGTAAGGGCACATTGATGTGGTTTGAAGAAAGTTTGTGTCTAGATGACAGGTAGTCTAAGTATATTTTCCAAAGAATGATAACGATCATAATGTTTGCACATCACTATGATTGCTAACTTGATATGTTACCTAATCAATCTATTGCAAAGGCTATGGTGGTTGGATTCAAAAGGACGATGATATGGATATCACGAATGAAGTGGCAATCTGTATGGTTCTTTCCCAACCAAACTACCGCAGTACCAATGCTCCATAAGCATTCTGATCAAGTCCTCTGGCTTGCCAGCAACGTGTATAAAAATACTACGAGTTTACTAGATGTATTTAGGGTTGAACAAAAAACCAATCAAACTGATTAAATCGACCAAACCGATCAAAATCGAATTGATTGGTTCGGTTTAAATTCGGTTCGGATTGGTTTCGGTTTTAAAAAATTCAAAACCGAAGTGGTCGATTCGGTTTTCGGTTTCTATGTGATTTTAACCGACTAAATCGAACCGACCGAATATATATAATAAATAATGTATATTTTATATAAAATAATATAATATGTTTAAAATAGTTGGTCTGTTCAGTTTTATTTTGATTTTAGTCGATTCGATTCGGTTACGATTTGCATAAATTAGAATCGATTCGGTTTCGAATCGGTTTTGTTAATGATCGGTTCGGTTCACGATTTAGGTGAAAACCTACGGTTCAGTTTTCACCCATAGATGTATTACTAGTCTCATTTCTCTTTTGTAATTTGTAAACGATGTTATTGTGAATAGTGTATCATAATCTTCTTGGCAGAGTTTAGAGCTCAGAGTTACGACTTTCTTCTGTAATCTAAACTACCAAGCTTGGCCCTGTATCACTGCTGCTTAATATCTTTAAAATATCTACTATAGAAAAATTTAATATATATCTACCAAGTTTAAATTGGACCTGGAATGGGCTCATGCCCAACCCACCAAGCAGGTGTCCTTTCTCTGAATTATTATTGTTTTCCACCCATAGATAGACAAGCCATTCATTGTTTGGTTCCCTTTACAACAGAGAACAGATAATGTCCAGCAAATGCAATACAAAATAGATTTAAGCACCAATGACTTTGTTGGAGCTTAATATGGAAAATACCCAATGACTCACACCCTTTTGGTGGTTCCAATGAGCAAACACCCTTAATGGTTTGTGAATGGCAGACCTAATTTTATAACCTAACACAATCTATCTGTGACATCCAACCAATGTTCCAAAATCCCCATATTTGACTAGTGAAGCCTATATATCCATCCATGTGATATGGTCGAGTGTTGCAGTCTTGTTAACACTATATGGCTAGTTAGTGGTTGACCTTTTAACACCAATGTTTTCATTTTTGTCAACATAGAAGCTTACTTTTGTATTAATTGTAACATGGATTTGTCGATTGTATTTAGACTTAAGAGTGTTAAGTCAATTTGTATTTAAAATGGATCTTTGTTCTGATTTATGTCCTTATCACATATGTTAGAGATGTGATTACTGATAAGTGATGCTCCAATGGGTCATAAAAGGCTTGACCTAATTTTCAGAAAACCGTTGAAATTTTAAATGTATAAATAATTGAACTAATGGTGACATTAACAGTCTAACATAAATTTTAATGAAGTGATTAAATTTTCTAGTAGACTGACATATTTTATGTGCCATTCCAATATCCCATTCTTTTGACTTGTGAAACCATACACAATGTCAAAGCAATTTAATTGGGTATTGCAGTCTAATAAGTGAAATAGTCAGTGGTTGCACTTTTAACATCAAACTGTGTCGTGAGTGGGATGGCTCTTTGCCTCTTTATGCTTTAAGATAAGATGGAAGATTTGGCATTCACCAATATAGGTCATTTGCCTTTACAGAAAATGTGAGTATAGTATAGTTGGTTTCACTTAGAAGTGTCAAATAATAGTGTGGATAAGTTCTATATCACTTTCATTCATTTAAACTATTATTTGACATCCAACTAAAGTTAGTGAGGAGGCACAGTGGATAATTAAATAAATCCAAATGTGTTGTAATGCTTATCAAACTATATCTTCTTTATACATGCCAGTCAATACTAATTAGGATCAACTATCTTTCCCTAGTTTAGAAGTAATGAGGTGTATTTGCAAATTGAACATGCCATGAACATTTTGGCCAATATGTGCAGTGAAATGTCGAAGTCGCGATATAAAAATTGCATGGTGTGAAATAAAAAAGAGCACTAAGATGCATTTAGGTGAGATGTTTGAAGGTGTTTATAGATTTGGACACCATTAGAATGAAGGGGCATGCGGAATAGTCGAATGAACCTAAGTTGTACATGTAAAATGTAGCATTTCGATTATGATTAAAGTACATGGAGTGCAGTTGAAAATAAGTCTTATATGATTATTGATTATTAATTATTGATTATTGATCATTGATTACCCTGCTTGGAGTTGATTCCTTTCACCACCATAGGTTACTTGCCAAGTCTGTTGTGGATGGAAGGCCCTATCATTGTATAATAGTGACTATTTATGGTTGTGAATAGCCTTGCCATTGTGACCACTACAATGGTCCAAGGAATCCAATTTGGTTCAATTGGACCTTTTGTGCCTAATAAAGTCATTAAAAGGCCAACCTGAAAGTCAACACTACCCACTATATATATTATCATCTCAAAATTAAATAAATAAAAATAAAAATAATTGCCTTAAAACTTCTTTTTTGTCAAGCACATCAACTGGCCACATTCTGAATTTCATATATATGCAAAAAAAAAAAGGGCAGGATATTGTGGGTCAGTGTTTGTGTTTTGATGACATTGACAATAGCAAAATAACTGTCAACGGTGTTATGGCCTAGTGGTTAAGGTTGTGTGGGTTTGTCCTCCACGTCCTATCTTCAAATCCCACCTGCGACATGATTACTTTCTAATGGGTGTTGACCTATAAGTTATGGAATCCTTAAAAATCCAACTCGCCTTCAAATAAAAAAATAAAAAAAAATAGTAAAATAGCTGATTTCCATTACAATTTTTATATTTGTCAAAGTTAGGTTCCAAACAAAATCAAAATCACAAATATTTCCATGATCTCCATAGCTGATATATTCACAAGTTTACTCTTACCTTGAGAGCCCCTTGAACATATATTCTCTCTAATCTCTCTCTCCACTCTCACAGCACTCTTCCTCTGTCACCCAATTCATCAACACAATATTTTCTTTTTCATTTTTTTTTTCCATTTTTTTGGGTTCAATGACTCCATGGGCCAAGAAAAATAGGCCACCCTCCCATACTCTCATAGATCAATCACTAGGCTAACCATACCCAAGCTCCCACAAGAAGAAAGCAAGAAAAGGCTTTTGGTTTTACTTTCCTTTGTTTTTCTTTTTCATTTTTTTTCTCTTCTTTTCATATATATATATATTTTTTGGGCGGGGGGTTGTAACCTGAGCAAAAAGGAAGAAATGTTCCATATGGTTTCATCAGCCATGCCTGATTTTGTTGAAATGATTGAAGTCATGGTGACTGACCCCAAGCTGCTTTAACCACGAATCTGCCGTGCTCAACAGGGACACCAACCTTTCATAATCTTGACCATCTTCATCCGAAAACCACAAGTTACCCTGAATCTTATAAGTGGCCAGCCCAAATGCAGGGAGAGTGATGGTTTCATCCTTTCTCTTGCTTTCGGCGATCCCCATTTCTTCTTCCTGTCCAATATCTACACGACACAAACATGAATTATACATATTTAGTGGTAATGTAGCAGTGGATAGATAGAGATATAATAAAGAAGAATTCATAATTGAAGAATATTACCTTGGAAAGAAGATGAAAGTGTGTGGTATGTAAGGAAGCACGCAGACAAGTCCTTCACTGTCCTCCCTGTTGGAATGTGATAAATGGGATACCTGACAAAAAAACATTTGGAAAACATTAGTATCTTTGTTTATAAGTTGAGAGGAATCTGCATATTTATCTGATCATATAAAGTGAATGGTCTTTAGTTGTTATCTGATACATTTGTATGCATGAATCCATATAAACAAAGGCAGACACAGACGAAGAGGGAGACAGACCAGGCAACTGCCATCCAACTTGCTGGTGAAAGATCGATGCTTCTCAAAGTCCTTAATCCAGGATACCTTCGAGAGAACTCGTTGATCTGACACGAGAGAAAACAAAAATAAATAAAATTCATTGAGATTACTGATCCATATTGTATATGCAATAATTGTACATAATTTCTTAGAATTGGATATCAGAAAAAAAAGAGAGATAAGGAACTAGGCTAAATAAACTTTTCAGACCAAAAGTGCATAGATTTGAGTTACATTATAATGAGATAATGGTCGGAACAAATTAGTTTACGCAGTTTGTGAGGGTCGTTCTAGCGATATAAAAAAATCGTCCATTAATAATAAAATAAGTCCATTACTTTGGGAACTCCATAATATAAAAAAAGAGATAAAATTTGCCGGGATCCTTAGAATGGATTCCAACTCAGCACCTTTTGAGATTTTGAGAAGAGTTGCTCTCTGGAGAGCACAGTATTTGGCCAAAAATAAGTACCTCATGAAATTTGCTTTACAAAGTAAATACTGAATAATTGCAAAAAGATCGAAAGTATCTCAGTATACCTTTTAAAAGGATTGCAAAGAATATTAACAAAAACAGGGCTAATCAGGTTCAAGTAAATCATTTTCTCTACAAATCATTTTCGATAATATATACAAAGAAAGAAAAAGTGATTAAATTACCTTATCCGTTAGGGGAACTCGTCCATAAGGAGATGATCTCTCTACGTAGTGAAAGTAAAGACAGCCAAACCTCTCATTCATATGCCAAAATGTCTCTTGTTCAAATCCATATTCCTCCGATGAATGTTCCCATCTTGACAGCTTATCAGCTTCACTCTCATCACTGTAGGAATCACTAAATGAATCCTTCGTTTCGCTATCACCCATATCAGGGCCTTCCCTGAAAGGCCATAAGATTTTTTTTTCATTAAGTTAATGCACAAATGATTAATAGAAATTACAGCGATACACCAAATAAATGAATAACCACAACCACACCTTTAACAGCTGTTCTATAGTGATGGCAAACAAAGTAGAAGAGTTGTAAAGAAATTAACAATCACACAAAAAAAGTCTTTGCCTGAGGAAAAAGTAAGAGAATAGTAGACGTTTCCTCTACAGGAAGTAAGAGATTAATACGAGATGCCAATAGTATAACTGATAATAATCCATTAACAATTGCATAAGCCACTCCTTAGCTTAGACTAACCTAAGAAAACCCAAAACTATTACTTCATCTTATACCGCAATTGTCATAATTCTCATATGCGCTATAACGTATACATTGTGAAATACACTTTAGCAAAATTGCTGCTACACTTTGCAATTTCCAATCATCCCAAACACATTGTTCCACCAACCCCCATGCCCAAGCCGGACCTGATCCCTACATAGGTACCAACAATGGGCATAAGGTCCTGCTTTCAACTATTTCAAAACAACTGAAAGCACTCCCACCAAGTTTTAGAAACTCCACCTCTGAGGGTAAAACTTGCAACCCAATTCTGAGGTTGAAATCAAACTCCCTGTTAATCATGGCGAACAGCCAAGAAATTTTGTCGTGCAAACAACATGAAAGACATGGTCAATGAAGAAAGGAAGCAAATTGAAGAAGAATGAAAAATCAACAATTAGACAGCACAAGGGTTCACATGAATGCCTACATGATTACAGGATAAAGTATTGGTAAAGTTGAGACCAAGTATTGAAGAAACCAATAATCTTATATATCCGAAAACCCAAACTACGACATGATTTTGATTCCAATTCGTCGTGGAACACATATGGATTAAATTTTTGACAATGCAGGCCAAATGTCCATCAAAGAATCTTATTGGTGAAGCTCATCAAAGCTCCCAAAGGCTGATGAAAAAAGAAAGGTTCCTCAAATCCACAGGACCACAAACATAAAACAAATAACCAAATAGGCAAAGACCAATTCAAACCACAAATGCCATACAATTCTAACCACACTCATAAATTTTAACAAGAAAATAGCAAAAGCAATCCTGCATTTCAAAACAAATAATTAATAATCATTTTGACAAGGAAAACCGCGAATTTACCTGAACCCGGTCATCACGGACGGATTGCTTGTGAAGATCTGAATTGCAGAAAGATAAGGAACATAATACTGAACAACACTTTCCTCCTTGTTCAATTGGACTTTGACACCAGCACCATAAACACTCCATTCGTTGTAACAGTTCCAAAGATCCCCCAGAGTGAAGTACTCAATGTTCTCCTTCTCCCAAGGTTGCCACAGCTGGTTAATATTCCTAATAGCAATCTTCATCCATCCATCAAAACCAAAAAAAAATTAAAAAAATCTTAAAATTAGTAACAACTAAACAACCCCATTAATCTAAAAACACTAAATGATGATTAAAAACCATACCTTTGGCAGAAACTGTGATCGAACTACAGGGGTGGTACAATCAAGGAAACTCTTGAGGTTAGACCCTCTCTCAAAAACCATGATTGATTGATATCAAAGGTGAAGAAGAAGAAAGAGATAGAGAGAGAGGGGTCCCCTGTTTCCCCTGGTTTGGCTCTTCTTCTTCTCCTTTACCCACCCACAAAGAGCAACAATGGAAGAGAAGAAGGAGAAGAGGAGATTGGAGATGGAACAAATGTTTGTTTTTTTTTTTTTTCACTTTCGTGTAAAAGAGAGAGGAGAAGAGCACAAATCGGTCGATAGCAAGTCTATGTTTGTGACGTTTGGGCACCTCAATTTAAGGAAACCAAACCAAACCAACTCAGCACGACACACAAAATGTATCAAGAATCGATTTTTATCTAGCAAAGTCCAATCTTTTCAAAACCCCAAATCAAATTCCATTCCTTTTGCTTTACTTAAAATGCAAAACAAAAATCGAACTTTCAAACCCCAAAACAGCAAAATCATTCAAAATAGGAAACAATAACAAAAACCCATTACACACAAACATACAAAAACACAACACTAATCCTTGAATGGGGTTTGAGTTTATATAAAATCAAAGAAACCCAAATCATCAAATTTCAGTTTCAAATAATAAATAACCCCCCAAGTTTCGAAAGCAGTAGGAGACAAGGGTTTTCTGGTTCAAAAGCAGAGTAAGTAACTGAAACACAAAGGAATCACACACGATTCACGTCCGATGAAATGGAAATCTGTTTCGTTTGTTTGTTTTAGAGTGAATTCATGAAGAAGGAACAAAACAAGAGTCTTTTCTCCCTTTGTTTGGTTGCTCTGTCTCTGTGCCGGGTTTCCTCTGTTTCTGTACAAAATAAAAAATAAATATAGATTGGAAGTTGGAACTTTGAATTGGTTTGGCTTCACCTTCGGATTTGGTCTTACTGTAAGCTGTAAATTGTAAATTGTGATGGATGAGTCCAATAGAATTGACTTAACCGCGTTGCGTTTGCTTTGATTTGTTTGTGATTGAAGGAAACAAATGCTCTACTTTGAAATGTTTGTACAGTTGCTTCATTTTGAACAGTTTTCACGGTGTTTTAATGTTCTTTCTTTATTAATGACTATTCAATAATGGTCAAATATGTGATGAAATTGATGATGTTTTCATTTGAAATTTGTTTTGAATTTTCACCCAACTTTCTTCACTTTGATTTTCGTTTTTTTTTAATTATGTTAATTTGTTTTAATCCACTCATAAATATTTTGGTTTGGAAACATCATTGATTTAGTAAACGTGGTTGACTGGACGGTTTCCGTGTAAAAATAAATGTAAGAATGCAATTACATATTGATTGAACAGTTTAGATTGTAATTAGGATAAACTTTGACCTCGAAGTAAAATGTTGTAAAAGAACTTAAGGCCAAGAGCGACTAAACTTTTTTTTTTCAAGTCGCGATCATTTTCCATCTCCTTTCTCTTTATTAATGTTTTATTATGATTTTTTTTCTCGAAATGTCAAAACATGGGATTTAAAATTAGAAATATAAATAAAATAAGAAAAAGTGGATTAAGACATCAAGGATAATTCTCCAACATCCAAAACTAAATTGATTTAAGATATTAAAAACACAAAAAAAGTTGCTTAAGAAAGAAATTGAATGGATGATATTAACGAACGAAAGTTTAAGGACGTCATGCACTTTTGCACTATATTTGGAGATAATCAAGTGCTCTTTATTAAGGACTAGACATTTTACGATAATATTCTACTATGATAAACATCAGAAATTCTAGGCAGTCTGAGTTTTGCTGCCGAGGATGCAATTTTACATTTTTACCCCTCTCTCTTTAAAACCTTTTTCAAAAAAGTGTTTAAAGAGGGGGGGGGCAAAAATGTAAAATTGCACCCCCATACAGCAATACCCAGGCTGCCTAGAATTGCTCGATAAACATATATGCACAAACAAGAAAGTGATTTTTTAGCGAAACCTCAATTAAAAAATATAAAAAAAGTGTCGATCGACAAAGCACATTAGGGGATAGCATTGAACAATTATAACTCTTGCAATAAAGACCATGCCTACTTTGCTGATCTTAATTAGTTTATCCAACTTCAATTATGAGGTATTCAAAATGACCATGAATTTTGCAGGAAATTTAGACTTTGTAAATTTGTAATACTTAATAAAATTTTCATAAAAGGTTGTCTCATAAAAAATTGTCAATCATAACTTTATAGACTAGAATGATCGCTTAATCAAAATTATCGTTTGTTAGTTCTTTTGTGCGTCGTTTAGCCCAAATAAATCTTTTTTTGTGCCAAGATCTAGGAGATTTTCTTCCAAATTTATAACCAGGGAACCAACTTTGATCAGATTCAACTAGTCCACATTGAAATCGAGTGTCAATTAGACTAGAATCATTTACTAACAAAATCCAAAATTTAATAACGTCGCCTGGTTACCGAGTTTCAGGAAAATTCTTTCCAAACTTGCAAGGATGAGACCAACTTCGACTAAATTCAACCCATTCACATAGTTTATAAGGAAAGAATAATGATTAAACAATGTGTCTTAAAATACAGGTTACAAATGTATGCTACACTAAAATTATTTATATAACCAAATCCAAAACATATTAATCGTTAATTATTTTTGCGTTTAACATAGATGAATTGTTTCATGTGCTGAGATTTGCGAGATTCAATTCCCAATCTTGAAGGGTGGGTGAACGTTGATCAAAGTTCAACTGATCCGCATTTAGGAAGGGTTAATGACTAGATGGAGAAGCAACCATTACAAGCATTGAAGCTACCACGGGTCATTCGATTATCAAGCATGAATTGCATGGAGTAGAAACATGCCTCAAACTGGCAAGCTAATAGTAAGCACAAACTCGCTTATTGTTCTTTCCTACCTCACTAACGATAAGGAGCTGCCATGGGACTTAAGATATTTAGAGTGTGTTTGATTGCATGGAATCCTATGTCATGAGAATTTATAAGGGGATCTTTATATTTTATGCTAATTTGAGATATCACTTCACATCCACCATTTGGTTTTATGATCAATGATAGGAATGAAAGTCTCATGAACATTGGAATCATATGCCTTGGGGGACCAAGGAGTGTGAATCACATGTTTATGGGACTTTCATTCCCACCATTGATCACAAAATTAAATAGTGAATGTGGATTGATACATTAATTTAGGTTAAAATGTAGGGATCCCCTCATGAATTCTCATGGCATAAGATTTCATGCAACCAAATACACCCTTAGTTGCAAGACTTAAAAAAAAAAACTTGATTTTTTAGAAGATCACATGGTAGAGCCTCAATTCAGAGAAATGAACAAAGTAGTCGAACATCTAGCTGAATTGTATCCTCGTTGTTTTTATTATACCTAGCTTCTTTGCAGAGTATCTTAAGAAAATTGTATATAAAGATAGGATAGGAAAAGTATATCTGATAATGTAATATCTCCATTTTATTTTATCAGTTTGGGGATCCTAAACAAACCCTTGCTCAATTTCTTTAAAAAAAATTAATAATTAAAATAGAGATCAGATGACATGTTATAACTTATAAGAATCTCAAGTTGTAATAACCTATTAGAGTATACGCAACACTTAACCAAAAAGTTATTGATGTCTAATTCTTTTGTGAATGTTTAACCAGATAAGTTTGTTATAGGTGTTTTGTTATAGGTGTCAAGATGTTGAGGTTTCTTTCCAAATCTATACGGGTAAGCTAGCTCGAAAAAGATTCAATTGATCCACATTGTTTTTTACGAAGACCTAACAATCAAAGGACATGTTAAAAAACGGTTATAAAAACCTGTTAGAATATAATCACTTTTTTTTGGTAATTTGCACTTTGCCTCCTATTATAAATATCTAATTAATAAGTAGACCCATTATTAATCACTATTGCAGTTACCCCCTTGACTAGTGGTAAACGTTCAAAGACCGGCTGGGCTCGCACGTGACGTAATTTCATGACCAAAATGCCCTTCACGTGCATTTCACGCACGATTTGAATGATGTGACCAATTGCATCATCCCAACCGTCCGTCAACTGATGAACTAACATTGACGATTGAGATTTGAGTTGTCCTTTGTAACCTCTCAGAGAGTTGGAGAGTGGAGGGAAAACTCCCTCCATTCAGTCGTTCTGTGTTCTCCCTTTCTCTCTCTGTAATGATTTGCTCTACTGTTTGCAAGCTCGAACAAAGATGAAGAAAGGGAAGGGGAAGAGGGCCATGTTCAATGTTTTAATGAGTAGCAGTAACAGTGGCGATGAGAGCACTGCTTCGAGTATTCATTGGGAAGATTTCTCATCTTTTAGTGATTTTAGTCAATAGGGACCATATTTGAAGCGAGATTTTACTTCTTTACGTCAAGCCAAATCTAAGACCTCCATTTGTTCAATGGCGCGACGTATTGTAAGTGTTTTTCCCATCTGTTCAATGGCGCGACGTATTGTAAGTGTTTTTCGTCTATCTCAGGGTTTCATTTTTGTGTTTCATTCTTTGTTGCATGTGTTCATAGATTGTGAGAATGATATTGTTGTTGTTAGGGTTTTGTTCATTTGCACAAAACACTGCTTATTTGCTTAGTGTTTTGTTTCAGTGTAATGATGTTGTTGTTATGAATCATTCAATGCAATATTTAGGGATTTTGTTAGGATACTCATTCATTAATGGCTATGAATAATTGTTGTTGTTGTTAAGCTACCCATTCAGTGTAATGGCTATGAAGCATTGTTGTTGTTGTTAGGGCAATGGCTATGAAGTATTGTTGTTGTTGTTAGGGCAATGCCTATGAAGCATTCTTGTTGTTGTTAGGCTACTCATTGAGTGCAATTGTTATATATCATTGTTGTCGTTTGTTAGCTACTCATTAAGTGCAATGGCTATGAAGCATTATGTGTATACTTGTCTTGTATTTTCTCTTTACTTATGATGCATGTTACTTTGCATGTTTTCTATTGTATTAATTGATGAATGTGTTTTCTAGCAGTAATGGAAAATAGGGACAACAGTTGGAAGTCTGGAATTTAATGGTTCACTATGATGGAAAATGTAATAGGAGGGTTGAGATCCCTTGTAGGTAGAAGGTGTCTGACTACAAGAATGAGAAATCTATTGATTTTGTGGGAGTTCATGGAGATTATCTGAATTGGGACAAGCTTAACAAGAGTATACTTGAAGGTGTAGCCAAAGAAGAGAAGCATTCCTTGACACTAGGAGATACACATACCTTTATAGATAATGGAGTTAGGATGGACATAGCTAATGATGCAGATATAATGTACTTCTGGAAGCATGCAGACATTGAAGTTAAAGTAGCGGTATAGGTACATGAGAGCACCAATCCTAGATCTAGTTTACTAGATCCTGAACCCATTTCAACTCCAAATGTTGTTGAAGTTGACCTTGCCCCTACCACACAACCCACCCCTCCTAGTAAGATCCATCTGAGGCCTAAGGTGTGTGCCAAAAGAAGTTGGAACAGGAAGAAGAATCCTACCCCAAGGAATAGTACACCAAATGATTGGTACTCCCCTAGGAAGTCTTCAAGAAGAGTGAATGTACAAGATGACAGGTCTGATGTTGGTGAATGTTAAAGTACTTGTGAAAAAAAAAACAAGGGTGGGCCAGGCTCAAGCCCGAAATGAGAAAAAAAGAAAGCCAGTGAAGTCAAAAGTTGAGAAAGAGAAGAAAAACTTTGAAGAGTTATCTGAAGAATAGCTTGATGATGACCTCCTCTCTGTTGAACCTAAAACCACTGATGCACGGTCCCAAGCTGAGGCAGAAGCTCATTCAGCTAGTCCATATCAACCACATGGCCAAGCCCATTCAGCTGGTCCATCTTAACCACGGGATCAAGCCAATGAATTTGCACATTTGGATGACCTCCCTGTAGAAGAGGAGTACCATTCAGGCCATTCAATTGAAAATGAGCATAATGCACATTCACCTCCAGCTGAACATGTTGCATTTGTTGCTGAAATAACCGAAGTGTATGGTGGGGAGAGTGGTGATGAGAGGCTGGCAAATGATTGGGTTTTGATATGTTGGCACCCAACGCATTCTTTCAAGATATAATCCTCTCAACCAATCATTTTCTTGCAGACAATATTTATCAATGAAACCATGCCAATTTACTTCAAACTCTTCATGAGACAAGGAATCGTAAACTGCTCTTTGCATTGCAAACTTGATTGCCTCATATTGATTTCAACCGGACAACTTTTCAGGCAACTTCTTCATAATATGCCACAAGCACCATCTGTGTCGTGTGTTGGGAAATACAATTTCAACGGCCCTCTTCATTGCCCTATCTTGATCAGTGATTATAGCCGTCGGAGCATTGTCATTCATACACACAAGTCAAGTTTGGAAAAGCCAAACAAACTCTTCAATGGCCTCACCACATATCAATCCACATCCCAAAAAAATTGACTGACCGTGATGGTTCACCCCAACAAAATGAGCAAATGGCATCTCATACTTATTTGTTAAGTATGTAGTGTCAAAGGTAACAACATCTCCAAACTCTTTGTAAGTTGTTCTGCTCCATGCATCAGCCCAAAAGACATTTCTCAATCTCCCTTTATTGTCCAAATCCATCATATAAAAGAAATCAGCATTGTTAGCTTGCATTTTTTGGAAGTAGTTATGAATGGCCTCCGCATCCCCCTCCCCAAGCCTCAACCTCCTCATTCTATCCAGATAATTGTAACAATCTGTCTGAGAAAAAGGCAGAATATCATGACCACCAACTTCAACCACACATGAAGAAAAACTCTTATTTGGCCTAATACCCGCCCTATCATTATAATCCAGCTTCTTCTTCACATACGAGCTCATAACTCTATTTTTCGGATAAAATCTTGATTTTCCGGGGCTCAATTCATGATTGTGATCAAGTGTTACTCTTGTCACTGACACTGTTCCATTAGAGCGTATTTTACCTCTAACTTTAGCCAAACATCCACATTTAGCTGTACCCCGCTTTTTTACAACATTTTTTTATTCACTTTTATGCTGCCCAGACCGACCACATGCAAGCGTAATGAATATAGGTTTTTCATTTTCATCTTTTTCCATATTCTTTATTTTCACTGGAAATCCTATTTTATTACCATTATCATGATAATATCGTTGGTACTCATTAATGCTGTTGAATTTCATCCCTTCTATAGGATCCATTATCTCTTCTAAATTTTCTTCATTCTCCATCAATTCATTATCTTCTACACTATCCATTCCTGAAATATGTATTATAACATACAACAACTATTATAACATAAATGCACAGCTAATAGCCCTAGTAATATTACCTTCTATAGTCTATTTTGGGGAACAATACTGCAACTAAGGATCCACCAGAGTTGTTATACAGGTAGTTTTGGCCAAATAGACTACAACAGAAGTACTATACAATACAAGCTAATGACAATGTATCATTTAGAAACAAACCGACCGCATTAACAAATCACATGGAAATCAAATGAGGTTTAAAAAACGGAGGTCATTAACAAAATTAATTAGCAAACTTTGGTTCAAACATTAATTAGCAAAACTGACAAACCCCCATTAAAATTTTTAGAGAATAATTCAATTTACCTGAGTAGACGAGAGATGTGTTTGTCTTCTAACGCAACAAGCGAGCTTATGATCCTTGGATGTGAGACTGTCTGTTGTCGTCAAAGCCGATTTGGGAACTCTGAGAACCAGTTCAGGCTTCTTAAGGTCACGAACAGTAGCTAAACCTCTCCTGCATACAATAAAAAAATCGATAAAGGAAACATTTTTTTAAGAAGAAAACATTAAAAAGGTCAAAACTACCTAAGATTAACCAAATAACATTATTCAATGGAAACCAGAGTAACCAAATACTACCTAAGATGTGAACCTTCAAAGAGTATAACTTGCAAACAAATCTACAAGCTCAACTTGAACTTAGAGATCAAAGCACAAAAGTAATACAAGTGCCATTTAAGAGAGTAATTTTTAATCGTCTGAATTTGCAAGATTCTACTCACACCACTTTTTCTAGCGTGCTTATTTGTCAAACCAAACAAACACTTAACCCTCTTATGAACCCACACCCTGTAAGACCTTTCATCTTCTTTTATTCCCCACCCGCCTTATGCATTCCCTATCTTAGCATCACCAGCACTAACTACCAATACCTTTATCATCACCACAACTGACTTGTGCCCCTCATTTCCAGATGATCATCTACATCACCACCACCCCTCTCAAACTATGGCACCATTTCCACTGACCGCTACCACTACATCATGTGCACTTAGCACTACTGAATTTTTAAATTTCTATCACAAGCACTAATTAAAATTGTGTTATAACATAATACTTCCAATAAATCAAGACTTTGATGTTAGGACACAAAAACCAACAGTTTCTCAAGTCTTATGAGATTTCGCTCACCTACCTAATTTTAGTATAAGGGTCGTGTTCACTGAACTTTAAACACTATCATATGCAATGTCTGTTCCACCTATGATTTCAAGATAAAATTATGAATCTTCAACACTTACAATTAGCCGAACCATAAAGCACCCATACTAATGAAACCATAGTGTATTAGTAGTATATTTTGGATAATAATTGAAATTGAAAAATGGGAATGTTGAAGATGAGAGCAATCACTAAAATTATCTTGAATGAAATGTTGAAGATCTAGGTGTTCTCCTCAGAAGTGCACAAAATGGGGTGAGGAGAGCACCCAGATCTTCAACATTCCCATTTTGTGGTGCCCCATTTTGGCACCCAGAACAATAACTGGGGTGAGGAAAGCACCCAGATCTTCTTTTGTGGTGCCTTGGCCATAATTTTTTTTTTTACTTCAAACAGTATAAGTGCACAAACAGAACAACTGAGATGAAATGTTGAAGATGAGAGCAATCACCACTCACCAGTTCCAGATTCTGACCTTGAAAGGGTCGGATCGTCAATAAGAACAAGGACCAAAGCTTTGTGAGGACGAGATCTGCGTCTGAGTTTTGAGTTTTGAGTTGGTTGAAGAACGAGATCTGAGTTGTTCTTTGGTTGAAGGAGCATTTGAGCATCTGAGTTTTGGAGCCGGGCGAGATCTGGTTTCTGGTTTTTGGTTCTCCTTCTTTGGTTTCTTCTTTGGAGACAACAATGAAAATGAAAAATCAGATTTTGAGCAAGCCAAATTTGCAGCACACCAGATCTGGGTTCATTCTCTGGTTTATCCTTCTCTGGTTTCTTGTGTTGGAGCCAAAAATGAAAGTGAAAATGAAAAATGAAGAACTCATTTCTTTGCCTCCAAATGAGGCACACGTGCTCAAGACCCTCCCAGGCGCACTTGCCCAGGAGGGTCGAGGCAGTCTCCCAAGCGCTCTACCCAGGCTGGGTAGAATTGTTGATCTAAATAAAAGAGTACCAAATCAAACAAGTAAGTTTTGATTTAATTTGAACACATCCTAAACTTTCCTTTAGAATAGTAGTTTGATTAAAATTAATAATATTAAATATTAAATAAATAAGTTCGGAACGGAACGGAACATGATGGATGAAATTGAAAATCTTCATCTTGATCCCATCCCACTCTAGATCGGGACGGGATGGTATCGGAATGAGTTTGATCAATCTCAAGAGGACTCAAAGAAATCGGGACAAGATGAGATAGAATCGAGATGAGATCGAAATCGCGAGATGAGATTCCCACCTCTAGTTCAAAGTGGAATGAGACTTCTTTTTATGAAGCTCAAGTAGTATATTTCAAAGTTTCAGGCACTACTTTCCACAGTAGGTAAGATCCATATCATTAAGCCCAAGCATATTTTGGCTTAGCTAATTCGGGCTCTCCATTGACTCCACGTGTCAAAATTCAGTCACATTAATAAGACCAGAGACATCTCATTGGATCTTATATCATCCAAACATTTCATATAGGATAAGGTGATAAGCCCATGTGTCAAACAATCACACCTTCCCTTGTTTCCCTTCCTTACAAAACACCCTCTTCATCTTCTCTTTAGTCTTTAGTTTACACACCTTTAGACACCAAACACAAGCAATACAAAATATGGCTTCTCCAACTATACTAACCCCTACATCCAAACCAAAACCTCTAATTACCAGCCGGCCCAAATCAACCACCATCGCAGCCACCACCACTAACAATGCCAACATTGCCACAGTTCAACAATCAAGTCGACGTGAGTTTGTAGCATTAGTAGCTGGAATTCTCACCCCAACATTGCTCCTCCCGGTGTCTTCTGCATCAGCGGCATCCGATGATGAGTATGTTAAGGAAACCGAGGAGGTGATCAACAAGGTTAAAACAACACTAAATATGGATAAAACCGATCCTAATGTGGCCACCGCAGTCATGGACCTTAGGGAGACATCAAATACATGGGTGGCCAAGTATAGGAGAGAAAAATCCTTATTAGGCCGGGCTTCATTCCGTGACATGTACTCAGCCTTGAATGCTGTATCCGGCCATTACATTAGTTTTGGCCCAACAGCACCAATCCCGGCGAAGCGCAAACAAAGGATATTGGAAGAGATGGAGACTGCAGAGAAGGCCTTATTGAGGGGCAGATAGAGAAGGTGAAATGCAATTTTATGAAAGTGAGATGTTTTCCTAAATCACTTACATTTGCTTTTCAATATTTAAGAGTTACATAATGAGGTTTGTTATTTGTTTTTAGATTTATATGTTGTGGTTTTAGGAGAAATGAAGGCATTTGATCTTTGACATGTACTGGGTATTGTATTGTATAAAATTTATATGGTAACAATACAAAAATATTGATAATTTAAGTTTTTCAATATACAAAATCAGATAGAATTTAATTTGAAAGTGGAATTAAAATTGAAAGTGTAAATCTATATTTTGTGCATTTACATCATAAACCTCTATGTTTTCTTAGTAAAATTTCCCAACATTTGATGATAAGGAATTCAAGGTCAAGTTGTGCATATCGAGTCGATCTGTGATCCACTGGATGCTGCTTAATTAAAGGTCTTACTTCCAGGAAGAAGTATAGAACACATATTAATATAATGATAACAGACCCTTTAATATTATTGGAAATGTAGTTAATTTTGTTCTTATATTGGAGCTATTTTTTTTTTTTTTAATCGAATTGGGATGGTGACCCATTTTATTCATTTAAAAATCAACGCCCGAAGGCTACATGACTGACCCTATAGGGTTAACTAAAAGGCCGAAACAAAATCTCACAAAAGATAGGATTCACCAAAACAAACCTAGACAAAAAACTCAGTCTTTGTACCTATTGTTTTCTTTCCTAGTTCTATTGGATTTTCGGGGACAACTGCTGATATCTTTGGTGTAACGCCTCGTATTCGTCTTTCCGTCTGACATAGCCCCTAAATCCAAATCATTGTTTGCTGCCTGTGGACCTAGCTCAGATTCTGAGTTGACTTCATCACTATCCTCGCTAGTCATTTCGAGTGTATCGATTTTCGGCAGTCGAAGTTGTCCATTTTCTTTGAGGAGAGATATAGCCTTATTCAAGTTGTCGCTGACTCGTTTATAATCCGGGGAATTTTTGATACCGTATTTGTCAAAACGTCTCTTGAACCTGATCACAGCCTGAAGATCATCATTGTTCTCTGGTGTGATGCAGAGCGCTGCCATGGTGCCAGGAGCCGGGTTGGGGCAAGCCGCGTCCTCTGCCTTGGTGCGGGGCGCTGGCTGGGGCGAGGCCATGGCCTCTGTCTTGGTGCTTGCATCCCTCGGCCTCCCTGAATCGGCATGCATCACTGTATCGCTTGCCGTGTCTCGCGCCGCTGCCACAAGAATATGCTTAGCAAGGTGATTGCTAGTGTCTCCTGAGTCGACAGTATCCTCCTGTAGCGACGACTGTGCTTGTGGACCAATAACATTCTCAATCTCCGAAACTGTATACCCCGCCTCCAAGAGGCAATCCTCCGTAGATTCTGGTACAACCGCGACACTGTCAAGAGCCATTGTCGTTCCTACTAGCGGCTTATCCTCTTGAGCACCCTCATCTTCATCGATATTCTCTATAAGTGACTCGAATTTGTTTGACAACACCACCGTTGCCGGAGCGGTGGCCACTGACTTCTTATCCCCAATTTCCTCGTTAATCTCCGCACCCGTGTCATTTTTTACACCACTCGTACCCACCTCTTGGATGGGCAAGTTTCCTTTTTTGGTAACTGGTATGAATTGTTGCTTGACAGTATTGGTTTTGACTTTTGGGTTGACTGCCTTCGCTGCTTGACCTAGGTCAGAAGCTCGTCCACCGCCCTTTAGGCCCAACTTTTTTCTACAAAAATCCTCCTGATGCCCTATCAAGGAGCAAAAATCACAATATTTGAAGCCTGGATATTCTATCTTCTGCCAGAAGCCCCTATTATTAGCCCTGTCAATCCAAACTCTAGTTGGTAATTTCTCCGCCAAAGTCATCTCTACGCAAACACGGGCAAAACCCGGGCGCGATAGGCATCGAGTATGATCATCCATCCGCAAGAAACCACCAAAAGAATTCACAATTGCTTTTAAAATAGGGGAATGAAATAAATGCAAAGGTAAGTTAGGAAGCTCTACCCACAATGGCACCGATATCGGGTCCTCCTTCAAACTGAAACCATCATGCCAACGGAAGGCTTTGAACCGAACTCCACGAATCAAAAAGGAGTCTCTCGATAGTACTTTCTTGGCTTCCACCTCGGATTGAAGTCGAACTAACACGTGCCGTTGATTCAGTAAACCAAGCGAAAAATCTCCTAGAATTCCCCAAGTTCTGTGAATCGAATCTCGGATATCTTCTAGTGTTGGTCGATAGCTAGAGAACTTCAGAACAATCACATGTTTTTCCATGAAGGCTTCGCCACGTACTTCATCTGTGACCGTAAGTCCAATTGCTGGCGCTCCCTCTTTGCAGAAACGAGTTCCTTCTACCTGATCCTCCGCAACTTCGTCCACCAAGATTTTACCCAAAATCTGGGCGAAAGATGGTTTACCCGTTCCCCCATTACCAGGTCCCCCCGCCGTGGAGGGAGGGATGGTGGCCGGTGGCGCCGACATCGCATCCAAAGGAGTCTAGCCCTGCATCCAGCGTCAACTGGGAGAGAGGCCTCGCCGGAGGAGACAGAGAGACCTCGCCTGAATGGCCACGCCTGAGGAGACCTCGCTTGAATGGCCTCGCCTGAGAAGAGAGACCTCGCCTGAGGAGAGAGACCTCGCCTGAATGGCCTCGCCTGAGAAGAGAGACCTCGCCCGCTTGCAGAACTACTCTCCTGCTCCCCTGAATGGCCTCGCCTGCTTGCAGAACACGACGGAACTGCTCCCCTGCTCGACCGATCTGCTCCTTCTTGACAGAGCTGCTCCTCCTGCTCGACAGATCCCGACCGAGTAGATGGTATCGACCAGATCTGCTTGCAGAACACGACGGAACTGCTCCCTTGCTCGACCGATCTGCTCCTTCGTGACAGAGCTGCTCCTCCTGCTCGACAGATCCCGACCGATTGGATCTGGTTATCCTCCCTTGGACATCCTTACCGGAGAGTTCAATGGAGCGCTCTGGATTTAGTTGTCCTCCAAGAGCGCTCTGGAGCTATTTGTCAAAGCTGATATTGTTAAGGGAAAAAAAGAAAAATTGCAGGGCAAGTTGGTTTTGATCACCCTGAATATTTTTCAAGCATAATATGATTTCCTTCTTGTGTCTATTTCCAAGTAGCAATGTACATTTGTAGAAACTTGTAATACTTCTTCAACATGAGTGTAATATTTTTTCTCATGGAGAAGTTCGTCTACCTTAACAAAACATAATTTGTTGAGAACTGATAAGGATTTCAATTCGTGCTGTGCCCTGACATGGAAGAGGCCTATGGATGGTTTCTTATGGAAACTAGTTCTACCAGCTCTTAAATACTATTGCATCCAGTGGAGATCTCTTATGGAAACTTAAAAAACAGTGCGCTATACATAGTTTGCCATGGCTTAGAACTAGCAGGGTTTTATAGTGCAAAAAATGGCCTTCCTTCTACTTCAACAGCAAATTCTTGTATCAATACAGCAAAAAAAAAAAAAAAAAATTATGTATTCATCACTAACTCCATATCAACATACAAATAACCATTCATCCAATATCAGAAAGAAAAAAAATAATTCATCCAAGATTTAGGTGAAGGGCCAATATGAAGCTCTGTCCACATGGTCTAATTGGTTCCAACAATTAAGTTCTCCCTTTATGATCATTTGCATGGTACGTATTCACCCCTCTGGAAGAAGAGATAGGAAGCTTTCTCAGGTTCTCTAGCTTGTGAAGCAAATTGAATAGAAACAGTTGCTTCAAGCAGTCATGACAACCCAATATTTATATGATTCTTATGTTTGTTCCAAGTTTCATTACTATGTCGGGAATGCTCCAGAATCTGAAGAGATGGCAAGGAAAAGTACCTCCAAACTTGGTAACAATACCTGGTCATTTTGAGTGTTCTTTGCTGTCCTTTGAGACTGTCCATAAACAACTGTCAATTGTGATTAACTTCAAGCGAGCTAGCCCAACATCGCTAACACCTGTACACAAATCAATAACCTGCTGACAATTCGCTACATCAAATTGGTATTTTTGTAACAACCCAAAAAACAGTATCACTTTTGAAGTGTAACAACAATTTTAAACATTTTCACAAACAAAATGATACAATAATTGTATCACCATGAAGAGTATGGTTATAAAAGTGATACTATTCATGGTGATCCATTTTATTGTATCATTTTTTTTGTGTTACTTTTTTTCATTTTTTTGACTAAATTTAGTTTCGACTTGAAATTATTTGGTGAATTGTAACATCTCAAAAGTGATACTATTTTGAGAGATGTTACAAAAATGTTAATTTGGTGTAGTGATTGACCAATATAAGTGCAGTGGAATTGCTCCAAAACCTTTAAAGTGCTTCACTTGAAGAGTTTGCACCACTTAAATAAGCGGCTCGCTCATGCAGGTCAGGGTGTTTGCTGGTTGAACCTAGCAAAATATTCAAAGGCTGACATTGGGGAGGGGTCCTCCCCCCTCCCTCGCTGGTTTCCTCGCCCGTTTCCTCGCCAATTAGACAAACCCTATTAATAAAGCAAAACCTTATCCTTTGTTCATCTGCTCCATAAGTGAAAGCATACAATGAAAATTAATTTTGTTTTCCACAGAAAGTTGCAATGAATTAAAGGGAAATATGTTTTCCAAAGTGTACGTTTTGTTTTAAATGTCTGTGCTGAAAATTTCTCTTTTTTTTTTTTTTTTGTCAAACACGAAGATGTTTATTAATGAAAGAAAGGAAAACAGAATACAAAGAGAAACATTCCTATATCAAGGAATGCCAAGACACTATGAAAGTGTCAAAACCCAAATCCCTAAACAAATTACATGTCGTACCCATCCTCCAAAGCAATTCTCTAATCTCGATAAAGATAGAGTGCTCTGATCTGTTGAGTCCTTCAAATACCCTTTTATTTCTTTCTTTCCACACACACCACATGAGAACGTGAGGGACCCTACGCCATAACCACTCCCCCCGACGGGAAGGATTAGCTTGAGACCACCAACTTAGCCAATCTAAAATGGAGCCTTCAAACATCAAACTCAAACCGAATTCCGCCAAGAAACTGCTCCAAATGGATTTGGAGAAACTGCAGTGAAGCATCAAATGGTCCAGTGTCTCGTCAAATTCATTGCAAAGCACACAAAGACTCCCTGTGAGGATTCCTCTTTTTCTTAACCTATCTTTAGTCAAGATCTTCTCATGCAAAACTGACCAACTAAAGAAATTAATCCGAGGAAAAAGGTTTTTCACCCATACCAGATTTTTGTGGGAGGAAATGAAGGGGTTAGAGTGGGTCTCATAATGAGATGCAGCCAACATATCTGAAAATTCTTTCACCGAGAAACCCACACCTTTACCCTTCCACACCAAATTATTTGATCCCTCTGAGAGCATTTGTCTATCCAACAGATGCATTAGATTAGCGAACTCATCTAGTTCCCCAGTATTGAGGTGTCTTCGAAAGGAAAGATCTCAAGAATTGTCGTTAGACCAAAAATTGCTCACACTCCCATATTGATTGTTGTTAATGATAAACAACATTGGAAACAGATCCTTCAAAGATTGGTTACTACACCAAACATCGTGCCAGAAAGAGATGAGATCACCATTTCCACATTGGAGAGAGGTGTGAGGGTAGAAGCCACTTGCGCACCGGGAGATGGACTTCCACAAAGAGCATCCGTAGGAAGTGTACTTAGTTCTCTTTTCCCAAACCCATCTATTGCGCCCATATTTGTCCATAATGAGAGATCTCCATAAATTATCATTTTCTTCTGCAAATCGCCAAAGCCACTTAGAAAGTAATGCAATATTGAAAGTGAGCACCTGACGAATGCCTAAACCACCTCGAGATTTAGGGCAACAAATTTTCTCCCAGCCCACTAAATGCATCTTTCTAGAGTTATGAGTAGAACCCCAAAGGAAATCGCGCATGATCTGTTCCATCTTGGCTGCTATTGAACAGGGAACCTTGATAAGAGACAGAATGAACACCGGGATAGAAGCTAATGTGGATTGTACAAGAGCTAGTCTGCCTGCTTTAGAGAGAAATTTGCGTTTCCAAGACGCCAGTTGCGATTCCATCCTTTCGATCGTCTCATCCCACACAGCTTTACTTTTGAAACTAGCCCCCAAAGGCATGCCCAAGTACTTAACTGGAAGATGACCAGCTGAACAACCCAATAAACCCGCCAACTGGTGCAGATGAGGGACATCTCCAATAGGCAACACCCTTGATTTGTGAAAGTTGATTTTCAGTCCTGAAATAACTTCAAACCAAAGCATAATTCTTTTAAGAGCAAGAACCTGAGAAGCGGAAGCATCACAAAAGAGGATAGTATCATCCGCATACTGGAGAATAGAGACAGGCGGACTACCCTCCGCGACAGAAAACCCTCTCACTAGGCCAGCATCAACCGCTTTAAGAATCATTTGAGTTAAACCTTCTGCTGCTATAGTAAAAAGAAGAGGAGACAGGGGATCGCCTTGTCGCAGGCCTTTCGAGCTATTGAAAAACCCGTACAGCTGACCATTAATTTTCAGAGAGAAATTAGCTGTAGATCTGCAAGTGTGAAGCCAATGAATCCATTTGGAGTCAAACCCCATGCGAGCCATTACCAAATTCAAGTATCTCCAAGAGACGTTGTCAAAGGCTTTGGAGAAATCTAATTTGATAACGAGCCCTGGAACACCTTGTTTTTTCCTAGAATCAATAATTTCATTGGCAATCAAAGGGCTATCAACCACCTGTCTTCCACTGACTGCTGCACTTTGAAAATGAGAAATGACTGAATGAAGAAACTATTTTCAATCTGTTAGCCAACACCTTGGCAATGATCTTATAGGCCCCATTCAAAATATTGATAGGTCTAAAATCTTTTACTGTCTGCATTCCCGCACATTTAGGAATGAGCGAGATGATAGTGGTGTTCAACCGCCAATCAAGAAAATTTCTCGAGTTAAATTCTGCAACAACTTTCAGAAAAATCAATTTTGATTACCTCCCACATATTCAAATAGAACACCATAGAGAAACCATCAAGACCTGGAGAAACTTCAGATTTTAGTTCTTCCATTGCCGCTCTAATTTCCATCTCCGAAAAATTATCTACCAAGGCAGTAGCCGTAGACTGAGAGATAGACTTGAAGGTAATCCCCGAGAAGAAAGGTCGCCACTCCTCCTTTTCATGGAACAACTCCTTGAAGTGAGATATCAAGAGTTCTCTAATACTGACTCCATCCACTACCAACTCCTGACCCATGCGAAGAGCTTCAATGGAGTTAAACAGCCTGCGTCTGTTAGCCAAGGTATGGAAGAATTTGGACCCCTGATCCATATGACAAACCCAGTTGACTCCTGATCTGATCCTCCAAAACTCCTCATCTCTTTTGGTTAATGTTGCCTACTCTTGATGTAGCTGCACTCTACAAGACCTCTCCTCAGCAGTCAGGTCCCTGATCTCTTCATCAGCATCAATGTTAGCAATTAAAGCAGAGATATTTTGAATACATAAATTTGTCTTACCCCAAACTTTAGTCCTCCAACTTTTGAGATTGCATCTGAGAGCCTTAAGCTTCCACCATAAACAGTAGCCGGGGTGGCCAGAGACTACTGAGTTGTTCCACCAAGCTTTCATCTCCTCTGCCAGGGTAGGGTGATCAAACCTTCAAACCCGGGGTTGTTGCATTTGTCCATTGCTTTGTCAGATATTGTACCCTGCGCTGCAGCTTGAACCATATCTAAAGCCCTGTTTTCATCCTGATTGAGGTCCACTCCCACTATCAAGCCAATTTCTTTGAAAACCGAACGATCTGATATTTCTTCCTGAGTCGAATGACAGTCAGAGACAGAAGGCTCCGCACTGTCATTGACCCTAGAAACAAACCTTAGAAACCCAAGATTTTCCGTCTATGGGACCTCGAAACCTGGAGGAGCGCCTACGTGGTCTGGGGTAGAAGAGAAACTCTCCGCATGAGAAACACATAGATTTGTAGACAAACCATGGGCTTCAAACCATTGTTCTGCTCGTGGCTCGAAACCCGGGGGGTAAGGTAAAGATACCGAACAATCCTGGGTCTGGTTGGAAGACTCTCCCCTTGTCAGCCCAGCAGGGGCACTACAACCTTTAAGTTCTACCTGCCCTGCTTTGTTGGTTGAGCTTGATTTGTTGGATCTCTTTTGAAGCATGAACCTAGATCTGGTAGGAAAGATTGAGAAATTGGCCCATTCAGCGGCTCTGTCACGCTGTGCTTTTCTTGCCAGCTTTCGATCCCTGCGGGCATGCATAGACATCTTGGTCAAAAGGGGGTCCAAGTTGAAGACATCTTCTTCCACCGCTTCTAAAACCCTCCAATAATTGCCAGATGTCTGTTGATCATTAGACTTGGCCAAGCTTTGTTCCGAAAAAGACTTAGGCCCTTTGCTGAGTGAGGGCCCAACAATACCTTTACCTTTATCCTGCTGAGATGGACGAGCTGACTCAGACAGCGAGTTTCCAACTTTACCCGCTGAAACGGCACGAGAAGCAGGGGAATGGGGAAGCATTGGGTAGTGCTGTGGAGACTGATCACTCAGTGTCGGCAACCTAGGAGGCGGGTCGAATGCTTCGCATGAGGACACGTGTGGAGAGTTAGCGAAGACCAAGAAAGCTGTGTGTCCAAACGGAAGAGCAACAGGTGTCCACTGAATCACTGACTCAGGCAACTCTATCAACGACCTTGCAAGATTCTTTCTTGCCACGGGATCTGGAGGAAGATGATTGCCCCATACTTGGGACAAGAAATCAATGGGAGAATCCCGATGAATAGAGGTTGCTGCAATGGGACCCTTACTGGCAATCGGGGTAGGGCTCACACTGGAGGGATTAGTGGCCACTACCTCCACAAAGGTTCTGTTGCGCGAGGGTGGGACAACACTAATACCTGCCAGAGTTGAAACCCCATCTCTTCTAACTTGCTGCTTAGGATAAGGCTGAGGCACCTTATTTAAAACCATCTCATTCATAGCTTGGGCGAGTTGTTTCCAGCCTGTCCCTTCCACGCCAGCTAACACCCTTGTAATACCCGCCAAATTCACTTACCAATATACTTGCATTATTTTAGAAGTTAATAATATTTATTGGTAGTAATTATTAGTTTATAATTTTTAATTTCAAATTTAGGTTTAGGCTAGTAGTGGGTAAGAGATAAAGGGTGGGTGTGTTTAGCTAATGCAACCCTAAATTTGTATTTAAAAAGATAAACCCTAATTTCTTTTCTCTTTGCACACACACAAAAGAAAAAGATAAAAAAAAAAAAAACCTGCGTTAGGAGGCACTGGAAGAACAATCTTGGAATCTTGCCGAAGAAAAAATATTGGTGAGTTAACTTCTATCAAACTTTTAAATCTACGATATGGATTATTTTATGATATATTTTTTTTTATGTACGAACTCAATTTTTTTTTCTTTTCAATGTCAAATCTGATATAAACCCTAGATTTCTTGTTTTGTTTTATTGATAGTGATTGGTATATTTACTTTTAATGATGAGGTGATATGAGAAGGTTTATTTGTTTTTTTTTTTATTTACATGTGTAAGAGAAAAGTTGGTTGTAAGTTGTTGTTGTTGTGATGTGACGATTGGAAGAAAAAGTTATGGGTGGTTTTCAAAAAGTGATGGGTGGTTTTTCATGTGGTTTTTAAAAAGTGTTTTATGATGGCTATAAAAAAACAAAAGTGTTTTAGGGGTGGTTTTAATGTACGACTTGTGGGATTTGTGGATATTAAATTTCAGAGCTCTTTTTCTTTACAATATAATGTGTCTGCTTAATGTACAATCATGTCCGATGGATCATTATACCTGTAGGTTATGGTTATTTGCTGAACATGTCATGTTTTGTTTATTTGTTTTAGAAACAGTAAAAGCACTAAGCAATTGTTTATTTGCTTTAGTTATTTGCTGAACATTGTCAATTCTTTATTTGTTTTAGAAACAGTAAAAAACAATTGTTTATTTGCTTTAGAAACAGTAAAAGCAAGCTTTAAAAAAAAAAAAAAAAAAAAATTCTTTATACTAGAAACAGTAAAACAGTAAAATCTTTATTTGCATACATCACCCTGAGCGGTATGTACTGGACTATGGGTCTAATTTTTTTTATGAAAATCTTTGTATTTAGTTTTGGGCCATGTATTATATTTTGGACAAAGTGGAATATCATTTCTCATTGCTTGCTATATATTAGTTTTTTTTTTTTTTTCTTGAAGTGATAATAAACTACATTTGATGCTTAATTGAAATTTAGGCTCTTTTTCCACAACTCCGAAAAAAAAAAAATAAAGAGAAAAGAAATTATTTGTATACAGAAATTATTTGAATGGACTCACAAATTTTGATAATATGTGTTTCAAAACTACCAAAGTGATTTGTTCTTACAAATTTGCTAATATAATGTGTGTTGTTTGTTTGACTGCAAATGTTAGTTGGCAAGTTTTACTGCTGGTGTATTTTTTGTTGCATTAGCAATAAAGTTGAGAAGTTTCATTTCTTTTGGGAGTTCACAGTAAATATATTTCGGATTGTTTACATGTGTACCGATTGCCATATGGAGATATGACTTTCTTGGCAAAGTTGTTGATTAGGATTAAATCATGAGCTAGTCATTTTTGGGTTTAGTTACAGCTGTTAAGTTATACATGATGAGCCCCCTCATCATTTAGATTGGATCAGGGGATTGAGCTTAAGTTTATTGGTTTAAACCACTAGTTGGTTTGAAATTCAACTCATGACAAGTTTAGAAGAACCATTTTTTTTTTTTTTAGAAATCTTTTGTGGATTGGTGATCATATATGTTGAATTTTGTTGTTCATTACATGGTTCTGTGTTATACTATAATCTAGTATATTATATATGCATGAATAACTAGTGAACATAATTTGATATAAGTGGGTCCTTTCACTACATGATTCTATGGGTTGCACTCGCATTCCAGCAAATTTATATTTTATTAAATAAATATTAGATATTGGTTGGAATTTAACTGCGCACTTGTTTTAGCTTTAGTGTTTGTATCGTTATGCGAATTGGTGTGCATATTGTTTTTCATATGATGCAAAGAGATGAGATATGTGAATTGGCAATGTGTCAAATATTACTTGTTCCCCGAAAGAATGGTGGATACTGTGATTGATTTATTTATGGTTGACAAAGCGTCACCATAAAAGAGTTTTGAGGATTTAATTATTTTTATGCTCTTTTCCACAACTCCGAGAAAAAAAAAAAAGAATGTGAAATTTTTGTATACAGACTTGCTTGTATACATGTGATATTATGGGTATGCAGACTTGCTTGCATATCGGTGCACCGTTCCATGTGTGTTCGGTTGTACGTGTAGATTTAGGAAGAATACTTGCCATGGATCGGACTTCGGGTGTGATGACATGTTCCTCGAGGTGGCACCCCACTTGGAACATGTACGCTCCGAGTGGTTTCGAAGGCAAGGGAGGCACACTTGGGTGAGGTGTGTTCGGCACAGGAGGAGAGTGCGATTGTGGAAAAGTAGCGAGATTTCTTTTTGTGTATGTGCGTGATTACCTTAAAGGAAGAAACTAAATGCTCATTCAACCATTGAATGAGAACTACACGTCTTCCTAAAGGTAGAAAAATGTGTTTGTTTAATACTTCAATAATAGTCTAGTATGATTATTTATTGTATTGTTGTGGCATTTATGAGGATTGATAAGTCATAAATTTTATTTATTAGTAATAAATAATGCATGTTTATTTATTAGGATGATAACACCATTGCCTCATGGAGGAACTACCTGATGGTGTGGTCATTTATTGTTTGGTTTATTTAATGTTATCATGTGCAGCTTTATTGATTTTTGGGATGAAGATTTCTCACACCGGCTTTATTGCTGACCCGAGTGAGCTTTTGCTTCTTGGGTACATTCCTTTTGGAATGTAGCCGAGTAGTCTTTCAGGTTTAGAGATTTTGAGCTGCATTACTGGAGTTTCGCTAGTGAGCTAGCCATGCCAGTCTTCTCCGGGTTAGACTTTTTATTCGTTTTAGTTGTTTAGTTGTTGCTGCTATTTGTTTATGTTATTATTGAATTTTCACGTCCCGAGTTTTGGGGGAAACGGATAATCCTACGTGGATTTTTGGGATTTTCGTTTCCTTCGAAAATCGGGGCGTGACAACCCTGATAGTTTTGGACCCTGATCCCCAACCCACCAAAATAGAAAGGAAGATTCCTCCTATATTGGCCTCTTTCACCATCATAACCCATCTATTGTTGGTTTTCCAACTGGCTGAGAAGGCATTAGAGCCTGATTCCACAGCTTTCTTAAGCTGAAACTCAATCCATTTTCCCATCTGCAATTCGACAAAAACTTTGATTCTAACCCTCGAGCTCGATTCAAGTAACAACAAACCTCCTCTTGACTTTCGAATCCCAAATTCTTTCCCATCAATTTTCAACAAACGAAGATTTCCTTCTTTGAACTCCATCTCTCCCAAGATTTAGCACAAATTTACAAACATACAAGCACAATTTCACCAGCATACAAGCATCATAGCAATACGAAGATTAGGAATAACTGAAAGATCTTACTTGTTGCCGAAAAATTGCCAAATGTGTTCCAAAGTCTGAAAAAGAGTTCACCGCCATCGCATGCCCTCGCTCACCACCGTCAAGCCCCGGAGATGGCAGATCGAGAAGAAGGAAGAGGCTCCTGCGAGATCCCTCGAAAACCCCCTCACCACTGCGAGATCAACCTCAACTTTGAAAACCACCTTCGAATACCCCTTTTCACCTTCGAAAACCCCTTGCACTGTCGAAAACCACCTTCGAAACCCCCTGTTCGAACCACCTTCGAAAACCCCTTTTCACCTTCGAAAACCACTCTTCACTGTCGAAAACCACCCTGCGAGATCCCTTCTTCAAAGTCGAAAAACACCTTTGAAAAACACCCTGCGAGATCCCCTCTTCACTGTCGAAAACCACCTTCGAAAACCCCGCTGAAAATTTCTCTTAGTGGGTGAATACTAGAAAACTTTTTGGGGTTCAAAATTTTTAATCAAATACCTAGGAAATATATGCTTCAAGAAAAAACATTCTTTTTCCAAGTAACTAGACATGGCAAATTAAAAAAATTTTGAGGATTATTTTCTTTTCCATTCAACCAACACCCCCTTATTTTTATTTTCATGCTTGCTAGGAAAATAATTCTTAGAGGGGTAGGTAAAAAAAATCAAGGAAATAGGTGGATATCCGAAATTTGGTTATCCGACTAATGCTAATCAAACATCATAAATTCATATTTTTCATAGAAAATAATTTATTCCATTCATATCTTTAGGCAATCAAATAGGCCCTAAGATGTTATAAGCAACAACAACTCGTTTTTTTTTTTTGAATGGCAAATACTTTTTTTTATTGGATCCTAATTTAATTGTCTTTAAGGTGTCATTCCCTCTTGGACCATAATTGAACATTATTCATTTCTGCATTTTGAAATGTTTGGGTTTAGGGCTTTTGAAAATTTGAGAAAAATAGTGATGGATAAAAACATGGAGGCTTTGTGGAAGAAGGATGAAGTGGTGGTTTTGCAAATGAGGATGATGAAGTGGAAGAAGGATGAAGTGGTGGTTTTGCAAATGGAGGCTGTGTCGTCTGGCCTTTTTTTGGTAGTAGATGTATACTTTTCAATATGTTACATGTAACTTGAATTGGTGTAGTTAGTAGTTTTATTAACATTAACTCCTATAATTAGGTAGCGACAATTATGTGGTCTTCAGACATTGTTTCAATTAGCCTTTAGATATTGGATTAAAATTTATTTATTTTTTAAAACTATTAGTACTCGCTGTGATAAATTAATCCTTTCGTAAAATATTAGCATGTTAATTAAATATGTGTGTGTGTTAAGTTAATGTATTTAAGTTCATCTTTTCATGCACAGATGTTTGAAAATAAAATTGATCAAAACCAAATGCAAACGGATAAACATACAAATGTGTCACTTTCTTGAAAAGATGAGATAATTGGAAACTCTAAACATTCTCAACTAACAAAATGTAAAACCTCAAAACATAGTCATCAATCTCAACATTTCTAGCAAACTTTGAAAATCATAGAATGCGACTTGATTAAGATGCCAAGAAGGGATTAATGAATGGCCTTACTGGACAGAGGAATCCTCAGCTTTCCATCTCAATAATGGCAAGAAAAATACAAAGAGATGTTAAGTTGTCTATCCAAGCAAAGCAAGACCTTGTAAATGTTAATGGATCACATAAATTGAAATTTTTGAAGAAAACCCATGCAAATCACTATCAAGGAAGATTATCTAGAAACTAGTAAACTGAGTTATTTCTCTGAAAACATTTAAATCCTTTGCCATACAAATCTAGAGAACCCAATTCATCTCTGCATTTCACTTTCTTCCTAAATGGCCAGGCAAGTTGTACAAGCCCCACACATGATGTGCCCTGTTTGGTTTTGACATGCAAACAAATAGAGACTAACATTAGGTGGATTGGGCTTGGAGTCTCTAGAATTTCTAATTTATACGGCAGTTTTTTGACACGCAGACTGACTTGAGATCCTACCGAGTGCATATTAGTGCAAATGAGAAACTTGAGATCTTATTTCTATTAATTATAAAATGTTTTGTGATGAAGTTATCAAATTACTTAGGAAAATCAATATAGAACCATAAGTAGTGATCCTGTATTTTTATATTAGGTATTTTTAAATATCCCGCTTGATGCACGCCACGCAACATGTTGATTGTAGTGCATATATAAATTGCGTCAAATTATAATTAACCAAAACCAACACGTCAATTACGATCGTAAACATATAAAATCAGGCCATGTTATTTGCAACTCATTTTTTTATTACATAAAGGTTTAATTAAGAATAAAGAATGGATAATCAGCCAACAAAAACCTGGATCAATAGTATTTGTGATTATTGACAAGTAATAACATGAGGCTGGATTGTGTGGATCGACATCAAGGCGGTGTAGGAATTCAAACTAAAATAGCTAGTTAAGTATACTTATCATCATTTGACAACTGCGACAGCCTGAAAATGCAGAAATAGTTGTGTTGTATTTATGTGGCTAAAGATGATTTTGGGTATACTAAAATTGTCGAACACGCAGTTTCCTCAACTTACAAGTTTCTAATTTTGATGACCAAGTTTCAATTTTCAACGTTATTAGTAAACCAACTAGAAGAAGTTGCGTCACTAAACCAGGATGTAAAAGTGAGAAAAAGTTAAATGTCAAAGTAGAGTTCATCTTCTATGTTCATCTTCACCGCAACGTGATATAATAAGTACTATTCTTATTATTAAATCTCAAAATTTATCATCAACTTATTTTCATAATATTCTTACTTTTGTTGTAAGAAAACAAACCATATGTCGACCATATCATCAATTATATATATGTGCAAGATATTCATAATCAAAATTGTGGCAACCATTTTCTAGAGTGGGTCCAAGTAACCATTCACTCTGGCCACACTGGAATCCACCTCTCCCACTCTTTAACACCTCATTGACACTCAATCCAAGTTATCGAAAGATCGCTTTTTGCCTTCTCTCGATCACACAATCGCTGGTTCTTCTTCTTCTTCTTCTTCTTCTTCTGCTTCAATTCTTCCCAAATTCACCAGCCATGGCATCTGTAAACAGCATCACACACCAGAGATTTCCTCCCATTACAAAACCCATCAAACCCAATCCTTCAAACCACCCTATTAGACTCTCCACAAGCTACCCTGTAAAGGGTCTCTCAGGTTCTTCCCAACAGAGCCTGAAATTGACCCAAACAAAGAAAACAAGAGATTGGGTCATTGGGTCTGTGGCAGAGGATCTAGATATGATCCCTGTGCAGAGCAGTGACTCAACAGATCAGCAAGATGGGGTTGTGAGTAGAATTGAAGTAGAGAGGGAGGGTGAGAATAGGGTTCAGGTTGGAGGGTTTGTGAGTGAAGGGAGGTTCTCACTTGAAGGAGCTGGGGAGCTTCATCATGGGTTTTCTTCGGCGGATTCAGAGGGGGGAGGTAGTGGAGGAGGTGAGGAGGATATGGAGAAGTTGATTGATAGAACTATTAATGCTGCTATTGTTCTTGCTGCGGGTTCGTTTGCTATAACTAAGTTGATTACAGTTGATCAGGATTATTGGCATGTAAGTGGTGGTCTCAAATTTGAGTTTTTAGTTTGAATTGTTTTCGTGGTTGTTTGGGTTTTCTCAATTTTATGATTATATGCACAAATGTTTTTATTGAATTGGGGTTTCTTTATGAGAATTGTTAGATAGGTTTCTCTTTATTGTATTGAATATAACCAAATTTTATTCTTTTCTAGTTCAAGTAAATGGTTCTGATAATCAGTGGGATATGGGGTTTGAAGTTGTAATTCTTAGTTCGGTTGTGATAATATGATCATTGATTGCATTAAGGAGCTCGAAAATGTGGTATTTCTAAACTTTTATCGAGATAATACGTGCACAGTGGACTTTTGTTTTTGTGTTTGGGGTTGTACCTGTTCCAGGCCAGCAGTTAAGGCTAGCTAGAATTTTTGTTATAGGTTTTAGTTTGGTGAATCTTGGTGAAGGAGTTCCTATAACCATTCTTAAGAGCCAGGCCAGGCCCAATACCCTCCATCATCCTTGAGATGCTCATAATGCCCCAATCGAACACAATCACACGCACATAAAGCTCCCCTGGCGCTGTCCTGGCACTAGGGGCCTGGCTCTCTAGATTTTTTGGTGAATCTTGGTGAAGGAGTTCCTATATCCTTTGGCCTTTTTTGTGAATTTTTCTTTGTTATCATTGTCAGAGGTATCCATTGTATTTGTGAATATCTTGGTACGCACTGAGATCAATCATATGGGTTCAGTGATTCCATTCCGGTGTGTCTTTGATGGATATCTTTGTGGTTAATAACTTTTTTATTTATTGTTCTTGTTTCTGTTATATATTGTTGCCTTATTTATTTCTTCCGATTTTCAGACATCATTTCATTTTCTGCCCAGGAGTTGGGAAATTTTCTGGCTTTTAATACTGAGGTTGAAGGAAGATCTGTTAGTCTTTGAGAATGCATCTTATAGCTGTTTTAATTGGATTTACTAGTCTCTAAGAGGAAATAAGTTTTCTATGTTTCTAAACGAATGTGGAGTCTGTGGATGTCCTAAATCATTGTTACCTCAAATCTTATGACTACAATAGCAAAGTCTTGTTGATCTTTCTTTGCACGTCATCAAACATTTGTCATAGTTGCTGTTTTTCATTTTCTTAAAAAAAGTTCTTATTTTTTGCCTTCATTTGTCTTTTTTCCATTAGGGTTGGACTATTTACGAGATACTAAGATATGCACCCCTGCACAACTGGGCTGCGTATGAAGAAGCTTTGAAAGCAAACCCCGTTTTGGCTAAAATGGTGATAAGTGGAGTAGTCTACTCTCTTGGAGATTGGATTGCGCAGGTAACTTGCCAACTTCAAAGAAGAGTATTGTGTTTTGTTCAGTAATTCATTTTTATTAATATTCTATGTATTTGCAGTGTGTCGAAGGAAAACCTCTTTTTGAATTTGATCGGACACGCATGTTCAGATCAGGCCTTGTTGGATTCTCTCTTCACGGCTCCCTCTCACATTATTATTACCAGTTCTGTGAGGTATTGTCATATCGAGTTAAAAATTCCTGCTTTTTCAATGGTAATTCATTGCAAGGGTGAAACAGATTTTATTTGTCTACAGGCTTTATTCCCCTTCCAGGACTGGTGGGTGGTCCCTGTCAAAGTTGCCTTCGACCAAACTGCATGGGCGGCAATTTGGAACAGCATATACTTTGTGGTGTTGGGATTCTTACGCTTTGAATCCCCAGCCAGCATTTTTGGTGAACTCCAGGCGACCTTTGTGCCCATGTTGACTGTAAGGATTTCTTTTGCTCTTTCTGATTTCTTCAAAGAACTCTTGATTTTTAAACCTAGTCTATGAATGGAGTACATAGCTCATAGAATGGCGTGCATATAACGCAATCTCCTGTCAGTCATTTTGTATAATGAGATGGATCTGATGGTTACTGGCCCGACTGATCTTTCTCTGAATGGACATCCTTAAATGACTGGTATCTTTTAGGTGCAATACAGCTAATGAAGATGGAAGATTGTCATTTGTCAAGGATATGGTAGATTTCATATAACAAGGAATTTCGGGATTCTTTATGTGTGAAAAGCCGGACGCTCAACTAAAATATGACTTGGTGCAAGGGACTATCTTTTTCTTGCAACAACTATAAAGTCAAAATTACTTTACCACGTGAGAAAATCGTTGTCTTTTCCACATAATATAAAGTAGTTCATGGGATTTGAAGGGAACTTATAGCTCAGCATTTTACAAGGTCGTCTCGTTAGTTCAACTTTTCATCATTGCTTTGAGTTGATTTCAGCTCTGATATGTTTTCTTTTTTGATAAAATTAAATAAGAAAGAAGTTTCATAGTGTTGGTTTACTAGGTTGCAACATTATTAAGTGGGAGCTTAAAACCTATGAATAGTAATCTTCTCAATCAAAACGGTTTGTAAATAAAATTGTCTATTTTTAAAATCCATTCTCGCTATTAATGTTGTTCGTTCTGCTTGACAGGCAGGATGGAAGCTCTGGCCTTTCGCTCACCTGATTACATATGGCGTTGTCCCTGTAGAACAAAGACTACTTTGGGTTGACTGTGTAGAGCTTATCTGGGTTACCATACTCTCAACGTAAGTATCTAGTGTGTTAGACAAAATTCAACTCTATATCATTTAGATGACGATTGATGGCTAACCCCTATGTCTTTCTTCTTTGTAGTTACTCCAATGAGAAATCCGAAGCGAGACACTCTGAAATATCAATAGAAGCAAACTCTGCGTCTCAATCAACTAATTCCGAGGTATGACATGGCTATTGTGAATAACACATGCCTGATGTGCTCCTGTGTATCTTCATTAACGAGCTATTTTCATTAATTTTCTTGACAGGAGTGAGTGAAATGAAAATGATTATCAAGAGTAAAAGATGAGCATCCCTATGCTGTTCGCTCTTAGGAAAAATGTGAGACACTTCCGCAACTTATGGATAGACTATAGTTTGATTTGACAAGCGATGGCGGGAATGTACATCTCAACAAACTCTTTTAAGAGTTCTTTGCCCTCCTCCATTAAAACTTGTATGTTGTAACTTGTAAGTATCCCATTTTCAACTGCATATAAGAGGAATCACTTTGTCATGTGTATATGTCATTAGATATGCTATAAGATACATCGTAATAACATAGTACAAGGAATTCTGCATTCCCCAAGCTCTTCCCAGATTTTTCCATATGGATGTATCACTTAGCTGATATCTAAAAGAGGCATTGTTTTAGCTGAACTTGAGTCCTACTGGTGTCATTCTTCGTGTTTGGTGTCCATTTTATTTCTGCAATTAGTACAACTCTCAGAAATGGATTAGATGCTTTTGAAATATAATCTTATTACTCAGTGGAATCATTCCTTGAGTTCAGATCAAATGGAAGAAGGGCGTTAGTGACACACTGACACATAATCTGTGCATGATTCAAATAGACATCTTGTTTGATCGAACTGAGACAAGTTATTCATTACTTCATTGACATGTTGAGTAGATATATTTTAGCTGTGTCAACATTGCTACAACCCTGATCGGAGCATTGCTGATGCCATTTGGGTGGTCAGAATGAGTTGCAAAGTCTCTTGAATCTTTATAAGATTTCAAGGCAATGAAGATGTGAGCTCCTGAGCAATGGAAAATATCAGCCATTCGTGACAATTCAGCATTGCACACATTGTCACTTTTTTTTATACCCAATTAAAAGCTTGTATCTATTGCACTCTTGGCTGTCACCTCCATTGAATCCCCATGATGTGAGAAAACACCACCATTATGACCAAAGGATTTTCAATGGGTGGTTGTTGCTGCGTGTTTTCAAATTTCAACCACATGTACAAAAATTCATCCAACTCGTTGATGATTTACACATTTTTTCCGAATTTATCCTTCAACTTCAGCTTCAACATAATCGTAGGCTTGTAACCCCAGAATTCAACAAGAAAAAGCAAAATCACAGATGAAAAAAACCCGAGAATAATTGTTTGAACTTGGCTCACAACATATTGCCCTTTGCAACGGCATTCAAAAAATATATTGTGGTTCATTGTGAAGATAAGTAGTGTGGTTTCACTCAGACATAGTAGAGCAGAGAAATGTGGGTGTACATATTCACTACTCTGGGGTGCCCTTGTACATCACGGGTAGAATGCGCGCGCCACCACCAGTCCACGTTCCTTGTCTCTTCTCTCCCCATCCGAGATTCAGATCGATCGAGAGAGAGAGAGATTCAATGGCGAAGTTGAAAGAGTTGGAGGACCCAAAGAAGAAGAAGAGGAACCATGGGTCGACTTCGTTCTTCGTCATCGTCGATTACTTATACCTCCTCATCTTCTTCTGCTTCCTCTGTTTCTTCCTGTCTAAGTTGGTCGGCCTAGGCTAGGAGGAGAGCTATGATCTCATTTACGTATCAATCTCAGGTGAGATGACTCATACTTTTCTTCTCTTTTGATTCTTTGTTTTGGGTTGGTTGTGTTTTTGTTGAAGTAGTTAGAGTAATTGAAGACACAATTAATTAAAGTTATGTGTTTTGTGTGTAGGAGATTGTCTCCAAGTGTTTGATAAAAGTACTGAAAGAGATTTGGGTTTTAATGTTTGTGGTTTGCCTCCATTTTGAAAGTAATGGTTGTGAAGAAGATATGGGTTGTAAACAAGTACGTTTTCACCTTTTTTTTTTTTTTTGAAAGTAATGGTTGTGGAGTAAAATGAGTTTGTGATCATGTGAATTGGGTGTTTTGAGATTGTGGACATAATACCATAATGGGGTTTCGTTGGAGGAAAAAGTGGTGGATGCTTTAGCATAAAGTGGAAGAAATGTCAAATATTAAGTTTTTTTCAATTTTTTTTGGGTGAATGAATATTTGCTAAGTTCCGGGATAGCAGTATAGGTTTAATAGAATGTGATTGTTTTTCGACCACTAATGCTGATGATATTAGGCAGGCCAGTAAACCTAGGAATGTCTAACAAAGTGAATGGGTAGTTCACATTTTTTTTTTTGAAGTACCACATGGTGATATCTTTGAGTTCTAGTGATTGTGGCTGCAAATTATCGTAAATATTCAAAGTTAATAAGAAAATGAAGCGTTGGAGTTGTAAATTTGAGAACCATTGTGGATGCTTTTATAGTTGGTGGTGAATTAACTTGCCTCAGAGGATTGAAAAGATGAAGTGAGAGATGAGGTTGCAGCTTTTCATCTATTCCCTGTTCTGAATGCAAAATGATGATAATATATCCATTGTCAACGCAGATTTTACTAAAACTAGCTGATTGAACCAAAGAGTGATGATTACAACCGTAAAATAACATGAACATTTGGGTTCGTTGAAACATTTCTTCACATGTTGAGGCGTACACTTAAGATGAGTTGCAGAGCAGTGGATGGGGGATTTTATGTGTACATTTATGACACTTCGAGCGTTTTTGTTGAGTATAGGTGATTGGGACATTAAACAGGTGCTTAGATGCTTTGAGAAGCATGAATCTTATAGATTTTCCTTGCAAAGGTGAAGTTCTGAGGATCAAAGTGGTGACCAAGTTTTAGAATTGAATACGATCGAGGTTACCTCTATTAAATATCTAGAGTTTTTCTTGGTATCTAGGTTGCGCGGATGGTACGGGTACGAAACAGACATGGGATACATCAAATTTCTAAAATTGAGGATAAATGTACGGGATATGTCATTATAATAATAATAATAATACTTTTATATTTTTATAATAAAAATATTATAATATAATCATTAATTAATGAATTATATAAAAAAAATCATAAACATAAATGAATAAACACCAAAATCATGCAATCATCATTTCATTAAATTTTTAAACACTAAAAAGCTATCATAACTCATAACGTCTTAAACATGCACGTCCCACAAAAAATGTTCATATCCCATTCTAGTCTCGCAATTTTCAAAAAATAAAATAAAATGTGTTTGGTCATGTTATATCCTAACCGTTGACCGTCAGATACAGTACCCCTTGACTATATACAGAATACGGGGTGTATCCGAGGTATATCGATGGTGTAACGGTGGCATATCCGTATCTGAGGCGTATGCGACAAGGGTAGGTTGAATTTTTTTGGTGTATTGGTTCTTCCTAGCTTTGGGTCCTATCACAAACCAAATGATCAAGAAACATTTCCTTGGAGTTCTGAAGAAGATTTTTTGAATCGCCAAGGGGCTTCTAAATAAACTTTTAAAAATTAAACTGATATATGAAAAAGGGCTTATGAAGGTAAGAACGGAGTCTTATCTTAACCTTTTCATTGGATTGTCCATTTTCTTGTGAAGGACATTTTCCTTGGTAGTGAATACGCTATGTGACAGTTGGATGGCGTTCACCAATGATGCCAAGTATTGAGGTACAATGATGGAGTTCCCGTGTGATGGGGAAAATCAAAATGCATGATAGTTATTTATCATGTATGGTGCGAACTATGTAGTTAAAACAACGTTATAACGCCGATATAACTCCAATATAACTCTTAACGTGGGTGAGCCGTTACGTTATGACACTATCACGTTATGGTATCACAACTTTGATATAACGGCGTTATGTGGCAGATATTGAGATAACATTTTTTTTTCAATAACGTTTTGTTCTAATACATTAAAAAAATTCACCCATTTCATTCTCGATCGAACCTGAACCCTAGACTCATAGAAAAGGACCAGAGCTCGCCGTCGCCAATCTACAGAGAACTAGTTTGACAGAGAATGAGATGAGAAGGGAAAAAGATGAAGAGTCGATCACACTCTCTCTTGCGATCTCACTCTCATACTAAGGGAATATGTTTTTTATTAAGGTTTTTTATTTTTAAATTTAATGTTATGAACATGATTTACTTTTTTGACTATAATATATTAATATTTTGTGGGGTTATTAAAATATATATTTAAAAAACTATTCCGTTATATATCGTTATATCTCGGTATATCCCATTATAACCTATAACGCTCTTGGACTGTTATGGGTCCGTTATCCATTTTAACTACATAAGGTGCGAATTGGGAATGCATTTATATTATTGCCCTGGGGTTTAGCGCGTGTTATTTGTAGTGAGGCTTAATGATATCAACGTATAAGCCTAGGAGAAGGACCACACGAGACTCCTTGTCTTGCAGACATCATTATCAGAAGATGTTCTTTTCGCGCAATCCCTTTCAGAGTTTGGGGGAATACTTGATGAAGATGTGTCTCAAGGTATGTTAAACATAACTTAAAAGTATGGGTTAGAAGAAAAAAAATCTAGAAAAAAACTTTAGGTGGTGATCTAAGGGAAGAAACTTACTCTTGAAAATAGGTTATCTAAGTTTTCATCCTTTCCCTGTTACCTTAGGCAACTAAACTTAGAAATATATGAGAAAAAGTTTATGTTTTGAGGTATTGTTCTACTACAAAATTTGTGTATAAACAATAAAACTAAGTTTCAATTGATCTCATTGTTTTCCATGTGAAAACTCACAATTTTTTTGTGGATTAAATATACTATAAACTTTGAGAATGTGCTCGAGTGATTATAGGAATACCACTTTAAGTTTCTTGATCCATTTTGGTTACTTTATTGCACTTTTAAGTGGATGTGATTAGTTGCTATTATCCTTTTTGTAGGCCTTCCTAATAGTTGCTATTCATGTTTCAGTTTAACTAAGGACGGAGATTTCATGTAGAGGTTGGATATCAGCATGATCAGTTTCGTTATTGATGCATTTATTCTTAACATAGAGGTTCTCATCTCCGTGCTATAAGCTTCCGAAATGTTGTTGTCTAATGGTTGACAGAACAAATTACTTGATTGGAACATCCACGAGTGTATTATGTAGATGCTTTAATTTGCCAATGAAATTAGAGAGTATTTTCCTATTCTTTGAATGTTGTTGTCTAATGGTGTGCCAGCTTAGCAGTAGGCATGTGACGAATGAAATCACAGGTCTAGGGTTCGAACCCTGCCGGTGGCATCTAGGGTAGGAGGGGGGTTAAAAGGATTTTTTTTTTAAAAATCTAGAATGATTGCATCATCGGGTTTACTCCAAATGATAGCGTCATTTCACATAATTTGCAATTCACAAATGCAGTTAAGTCCACCAATTGTAGCTCAATTGGTCGGACATCCACTCTCCTTATGAGAGATTGCGGGTTCAGGACTTACCAGTTAAGATTTTGTGAGTTTTAGCCCGATTATTAGGAGCACTTATGCTCTGCCCTTGATGCGCTTTCGGGTATTGAATGTAGCTGCTTAGATGGACTAGACCAGAGCGAAGCAAAAACAAGTCTTCATACGAGGTGGAGGCGATGGACTGGAGCAAAAGCAAATATCCATGCGAGATGGAGGCGACGGGTATTGAATGTAGATGCTTAGATGGACTGGATCAGAGCGAAACAAAAACAAGTCTTCATACGAAGTGGAGGCGATGAAGATATTAAGTGGCAAAAATATTATATCCTTCTGACTTTATTTTATTATGCATATGGTGTACATCGTTTACTTAATTAATAAACCAACTCTTTCATATTTTTGCTCTAATTTTCTTCCATGTTTGTTATGTAAATATGAGGTGCATTAATAGGAGCACACTAGGCACTTGGTTAAAATTGTTACTGTAAGATCTTCAAAAAGTAGCGGTTTCACCAGAAATCAAATTGTAAGCTGGGATTTTGTAATCTAAACACCTGAAGTAAAATAAAATCTCTGACATGGCCTATGTCATTGATTCTTACATTGATAAGCTTTTAATCCTAACCTACCTTACACATCCAGAAATTATTCTGACCATGTTTTAATAAACAGAATCTTATTCATTGAACATTGAATGAGGAAACATCCTTCTGCTACTTAGCAATCAAATTCCTGATAGTGGTAGTTCAAATACATGACAAGAACAATGATGACTGACAAGCATGACCTATTAAGGACTTGCCTTAGCTGAAGCACTGCTTGGAATGGGGATCTCAACTCCTGGGTTTGGGACAAAGGTGTCATCAACGCCAGGGACATACTTACGGCGTATTGTACTACCAGCAGGTGTGCCACTAGGTGTGAAGCCTGTGCCACTAGGTGTGAAGCCAACAGACACACCGCTTCCACCACCAAGTATCGGAGGTAAGTATTGTCCTATAGTGGGAATTAGACAGGTACCATCAGTATTGTAATAGTAACAATTGTCTGACTGTTCATTCGGAATTTTGCGAGCTGCAAAAGTTGATTGGGTCATGATGAGGAAGATGGTAAGGACAAGCACGAAATGGAGAGGATAATGTGCTATGCGAGCCATTGTAATTAAGCTCTGAAATGAACAAATCATGATGAATGGTAAGAATGGGGAGAGAAGCTCTTCTTATAGTTTAGGGACTCTGGAAGTGTTGGGTGAAAACGTCGGTGAGTTAAGATAGTTAGGTCTTGGCGCCTAAGTTAGTTAAAACTTTTGCTTCCTTTCTTTCATGTGTGTAGTGTGACTGTGTACTATTAATCAATCTAGCTAGTTTTTTTTTAAACTATGCCAACAGCTTGGGAGGTTATTAAATGTCAGTGTGATATGAATTGTGTGGATTAAACTGGTGGTTGAGCTGCATTTGATGGCATTTTGATTAACTTCCATCACATACCATATTAGTAGGACAAATAAGAGTGCCAGTGACTGTTAAAACTATTTACAGTAGTGCTATTTAGGCAATTATATATAATGCAGCCAAACTGCAATTCTAAAGGTGTCATCTAGCCATCAAACATGAAAAGAAAACTCCATTCAATGAGAAACGAGATGCTTAAACACCCTTTGAGACTCCATTTGATGGCATCATCATGGAGAGGTCAACTGTTCGTTGATAGGTCAATGGGTTGAAGGACCCTTTTGGAAGATACAGGAGCGAATCAATCAACCTATGGATATTGAAAGACTCGGGAAAATTCCAGATGTAAAAACATCCATAGTAGTTTTTGGGTTATGTATTTCTGGAATGGGGATTTGTCGATACTAGCTAGCCAAGCGACAGATAACACCGACCTTTTATATGGATGCTTTGGTGCCTCTCTTCGGGGTTGATAGCACAACTCTTTATCAAAAAAAAAATTGCAATCTATTAACAAAAATGCTAGGAAATCATGTTTTTGCAATCATGTTTTGCAATCAGGATGACGTGTCATGATCTAGAAAGAATGATGAAATTTCCAAAGATTACATGTATATCTCAAAGTTATAAAAAACTCTTCTAACGATGCCACATCATCCTGGTTGCAAAACATGTTTACAAAACATGATTTCCTAGCCTCACTCTTCAAAGTTGTCATCGTTATAAATAGAGAGGTCTCACACACCACCCGAAGTAGGAAACATTGGTAGGACAAATGTCGTTGTTTACATAAAATGGACTCCTAGAAATAGGATACCATCAACAACTACTAGATGACCAGTAATGCAACAATGAAGGCGATAATAAATAAAGAAGTTGTGGTAGATTAATATAAACTATACTATTTATTGTACTGGGAACATTAATTACCACATTAAAGTAATATATCTGTTTTCTTGAAATGTGATTCAATTATTCGACCCACCAACACATCGTAATATTATTTCTAAATATCGATTATCAAGTAAAATTCTAAAATCGATCATGGACCACAACATTTTGTTCTAAAAAGAAAGCTAAATAAAATTCTAAAAGTAGATAATCATAATATAACATTGTATAGGGGAATCTACAAATAAAACTTTCCTCCATAACATGAAGTTGGGAGGGAAGACTATGCCAGTTTTCAAGACCGGAGCTATCAACCACTCGGTCATCTCTTCAAAATACAATCTCTATTTTATTTCTATTCCCTCGAATAGAACATGCCCATATGGGAAATCCCTTAGTATATGAAAGAGTGAAAACGCGCTTTCGTACTATTATTTTGGAGCACCTCCAGAGTGAAATATTCATCTATGGATTATGTACTGAATATGCATTAATACTCTTCATTCATACATCCTTCATGTGTCCCATATTAATATTACATTTTTCGATATATATATATATATATATATATATATATATATATATATATATATATATATATATATATATATATATATATATATATATATATATATATATCCTCATTACATAAGACAATCTAACAAATCCTTTAGAATTTAAAGAAACATTTTCCAAAGTAAACACCAAGGGGACAGAGAAAGAAAAGTTGAGTAATTGACTTGAAAAATGACTATATTTACTTTGTAGTTTTCCATAGCAAAATAAACTTGCTCTCCCCTAACAAAACTACTGCCAAAAGGAATTATCGAAGGTAGTCTGACCCATTTGATCACCTAACATCATCGAACGTGGCCTAACTTGGTGTGGCCGAAGTTTTATTGTTGAGACAAGTTTTGAGTCAGTCCTCATTTTGTAGAAATTAGATAATTGATATTATGAGCTTTCGATCTGAATCTTGGAATACATTTAATCAGGTGGAACACCATATTCACAGTTTGTTGTTTCAGGTCTTAAGAGCTGATGAATTAGTGATTTCATTTGAGATAAATAAATAACTTAAAACTTCCAGTTGAAGACTGGGTGTTTGGTTTCACTAACAATAATTCAAAATAATCTAATGAACACTAACAATAATCTGAGTGTGGATCGAGGAAAAGAAAAAAAACATCCCTAAACTTGAATCAGAACTTCACAGCCAAGGGTGTGACTGTTTATTTGTTATTAATTATTTTTCCTAGGTATTTAGTTCTGGATCAAACATAAGGTCTGAATTTAGAATTCAGATTAAGTTTCAGTACTCTTTAGCACCCCATGAGCTTCTTTTTTTCAACTGAAAACATGAATTCAATTCTTCTTTTATTATAAACAAAAACAAACAGTTCGAGTTCGTCGGGTCCATTTAAGTAAATGTATTTCACATCAGAATTGAAAAAACAAACGGCAAAATTACATAGACAGGAATAATACACTGCCAATAAGTAGTTTGGCTTATGTTTAAACAATCTGACATCTTACTTGGAACAATGAATGAGTAAACATTCCCTACTGCAACTTAACATAAAACTTCTGATAGTGCAACTCTGCGACAAGAAGGCTATCTAAAGTTAAGGACGATTATTAGCTTGAACACCATTGGGAATGGGGATCTCAACTCCAGGGTTTGGGACAAAGGTGTCATCAAAACCAGGAATATACCTGCGGCGTATTGTACTACCAACTGGTGTGCCACTGGGTGTTAAGCCACCAAATATCGGAGATACGTAACGTCCTATATTTGGAACAAGACAGCGACCATCACTCCCGTATACGTAACAGCGGTCATCTGCAACAGTTACTCGGGTCATGGTGAGGAAGATAGCAAGGACAAGCAAGACAAGGAGATGAGGAGAATATTTTGTATGAGCCATTGTAAGAAGTAGGCTCTGAAATGTTGAAGGTATGAAAGATAAGAATGTGGGAGAAGCTCTTGGGATTCTGTGGTTGTGTTTGCTTGGGCATGCACCTATATATCAATGCATGAAAAGTGGAAGTTGGTCATCTACTACATGTTGAAAGAAATCTCCATTTAATGACCAACCATCAATTTGCTCAAGCATCCATGGAGACTCTCCATTGAATTGGCATTATCAAGTTGATAGAGCAATTATAGACAGTATGGTGACTGCCCATTCAATGATGTTGGGTCATTTTAGATGTATGGAAGCATGCCCACTAGGTTTTTATTTTTTTACTATGCAAAAATATGTGCATTTTACATGGAAAACCAACCAAATTTCTTTAACATGTCATACACATATCAAATCACAACAATATGTAATAGTTGTAAGGTTGGGTAGCAATTAATGGATCGGCATGCTTGTCGAATGCTTGTCGACGGGCTCACACGGTACTAATTAAGCTTGTTGCCCTTGTCAAAAGGAGTTGAGGCCCAAGTTTTTCTTCGGAAATATCATGGATATGGGATTGGTTTTTTGGGTTTATAGGAAGGAAAAACCAAGAGAAAAGGCTGGGAAGAGGAGAAAAATAGAGAAAGTTGGCACTTTGAGGTGGAAGATGACTACAAATTTCGAAGTATATATTCTACAAAAAATGATAAAACTCTGTAAGAAAAAAATGATAAAACTCTGTAAGGATGACATACATATCAGGAAATGGACCAAAACTCTTACACAGTTAGCCCAAAGGCTTTTAGAACTTTCCGTAAAATGGACTCGCAAAACTTGGTGTGGCTCCCTTTTGATTAATCCCTTATCTGATAGAGAATTTGTTGAGCTCAATGTCTTGTAATGGTTGTTATCATAACCAAGGATTTTATTTCGTTTTTTGAGTTAATTTTGGTCTCTTGATTTCGAGAATATGAAGATAAAATGTAAAATTTTCGAGAATACATTAAACATATATAATAAATTTCGAGCGTATACGAAATATGTAAAAAATATGATGCAATTAAATAAACTTATTAAATATATTAAATGAAAACATAAATACCAAGTATCTCTTAAATTCATGACACAATTAACAATATAGTAAAAAATAACTCACAAATTTCATACACAACTATAAATTTCTAGTTAATAATCACTGACATTCTCATATAGTCAATGGAGGCGACTATGCATCCAAACTTTTCAATAAATTTAAAATACTGAAGATAAATTTGAAATATAAAATATATACCAGTTTCTTTTATACGAAAGTCTAGACTGCACAAAACATCTTCAAAAATTTCTCTAAAAAACATTTATTAGAGGAATTATGGATAATTCACCGTCCATTGAGCAAACTTTATCCAATTGCCTCAAAAAATTTTGAAAAAAAAAAAAAGAATTTTTGGTTTCTGAGTTTTGTGTTTTTGGTGAAAAACCAAATTTTACGAGAGTTTTTTTTTTGAAAATGCCTCGAATAAGTGTAAATTTATATTGCGCCTTATGTAATTTTCTTTCCTTCGTCCTTTTAATAATAATCTTCATGTTTTACTGAAAAAAAAAGATTTCGCGAAAACTCATTCCATGATCATAACTCACATATCGTACACCAAAATTACAAAGGAATGTCTGCTATATACAATTATGTAATTTATGTTATATCGTCACAAGTTATCATACAGAACTTAAACTGCAAAAGATAGATGAGAGAGACTATATTCAAAGAGAAAGCCTTTTCCATCTTTCCTCACTGCAATCCAATGTGCCCAGAAACATTGATGAATTCTAGTGTGTTTGGTTGCATGAAATTCTATGACATGGAAATCTATGAGGAAACCCCTATATTTTAGGTTAAATTGATGTATTATTTCACATCCACCATTATATTTTGTGATCAATGGTGGGAATAGAAGTCACATGAACATGAGAATCACATGTCTTAGGATCAAGGAGTGTGATTCATATGTTCATGAGACTTTCATTCCCACCATTGATTACAAAATCTAATGGTGAGTGTAAAATGATACATTCATTTATCCTTAAATGTATGGGTCATTTCATGAATTCTCGTAACATAGGATTCCATCCAACCAAACACACCATTAGGTCTTTGGCATTCCGCGCAGCATGTTGTACTTACACACTTTGTCATTTATAAAATCATACCATATCTGCCTGATTAAATATAGAGTGTTGATGAACTATATTCATATATTATAATTTTTTTTTTTTTTTTTTGTAAACGCAGTATCCAAAAGATCAAAAAATAAAACAGGTCTTGTCGTTGATATAAAGTTAGTTTATAAATCTTAATTAGATTAACGAAAATTCTAAATGTCAAGGAAGTGGGCGAGGAAAACCCACGTATCCCGAAAGGATGAACGTTCCCTCCCTCCCTCTGAACATCCCCTCCCTCCCTCAACTGTTTTCCTCGCCCACTCCCTCGACAGCTAGAATAGCTCTTAGATTAATATGCAAAAGGAACACCTCTGAAAAAATCTATCCTTATCTACCTTAATTAAATTGCTCAGATATGCACATCGACGATAGTGCTTAGTGCATCAGAGTGCATAACACCACATAAACTAAAGCATATTACACAATATATATATATATATATATATATATATATATATATATATATATATATATATATATATATATATCTGCAAACTATAGCTGTATATTGTACATATAAAGGGGTCCGAGAATCTTATTCTAAATTTGTAACATTCAACACTAATCAAAACAGATGTGGCTGTGAGAAGCCATGATAGAGCTTAAAAGATACCATCCAATAGGGAGTCCCAGGTCATCACAGATTGAAAATGAGGTTATGGGTCCATTTTATATAATGATAATTAAAGCATATATAATATAATATGTATATGTAAAACGTATGAAAAAGATTGTAGGTGGAGTGAAAGCAACCTCCATGTGAAATGAGAGGATAATATTGCTTTTCTTTTGATTTCAACTTCTATTTTCCTAAATAAGTACTAATAATACAAAAAGCTTATAAAGTCATTTTGATCTTATTACCCGAAATGGAAAGTGATTAGAGATTAGATTTTGATCTTATGGATTTTTTTTTTAATGGAGAGATGGTCCCCTAGTCAACTAAGGGAACCCCATTTCAGATTGAGAGCTACACTTCTATCTCTCTCTCTTTTTTTTTTTTTTTTTTTTTTTTTTTTGAAAATACAAAATATATAGCTTCAATTTAGAGATGAAATCAAGGTTTGAAAAGAGATAAAGAGAATAATAAAATTGCTTTTAAGCTCTTAATTTATTCAATTCAACCAACTTGTAATTAAACTTACTAACAAGCAATAATAATGCAAAAATAATGAAATTTGGAGAGAGATGTGATGGAGTAACAACCTGAAAACATGTTCATTCACTGTTGTATTTTGTTATCTAATTGATAATATTCATATTCATAGAGGAAAAATAGGATTAGACCCATGAAAAGTAGAGAATATATGGTACAATAAACCATGAATTAGGGTTTAAGTCTCTCTCAAAGCCAATGAATATTGATGCATAATTAGGATAGTGACCATTCACAAAATACGAGACATTTAGGTATATGCTTTCCCATCAACCAATAGTAGAATGGCATGGTATCGTATCTTTAGACGACCATTTATAGTGCATTATAATCCATATATTTCGATGAATTGACATTTGTGTCAATAGTAGCCTGATTTGATGGTTAAGGCTGTGGTGGTTTAATCTCCACGTCTTGAATTCTATACCCACCGGCAGCATACTTGCCTTTCAAAAAAAATAAATTTGACATTTGTGTTTCCAATGGAGAAATAATGAAATTCAACGTATGTGTGTATCATCATCATCATCATCATCATCAAAGCTCATTCCCGAGATTTTAACGTATGTGTGTATACAAACAAAAAAAAAATATCATCCAATCATTTCTTTCACCTACAAATATCTTAAGCTTCTTTGTAACTAAACAAAAGAAAAAAGGTTTTAAAAGTAATTAAATTTTTTTTTTATTGAATACCTTGTTAAATGAACTTCGTGTTAATTAAAGAGCTGAACTTCGATAAAGAACTTGTAGAAGAGAGAAGGCATGGAAACAAAGAAGAAGAGCAAATTGATGAAGACACAAAGAAAGGAAGTGTGTGTGTTTTACCTTTCTAGTGCTTTTCATAAACATTGTCATATAAATCTATACAACAACAATAGAAGGAAGAATTTGCCAACATGTTCTTCATGGTCAGTCAAAAATTGCTAGCAATCAAAAATAAAATATTCATCGAAGATTATGTCCATGGTGTTTATGTCTCAACACTCTGACAAAAAAATTAATAAAAGTTATGATGCAGAAACAAACATGCACAGATAAACAAATAATTCGACACATGCAGATCAAAAAACACTAAAAAATTATAACAAAAATAATATATACTCCAACCATAACCATAACGCCTGATATGCATCTCAAACAAAAGAAGTATATATATATATATATATATATATAAATCTACAATACTGATCCCTATTTAATGATAAAAATGTGGTCTCTGCGACGCAGATTGCAGAACATTTGATCATCATCTTTGCATATATCACAATATATATTGATCCCTCAAACTAATCTATACAAATCAAAAGGTCTACATATACCCGAATCTTCTGCAAACAAGTAATACTAGCTACTCTCTTCATTTTGTTCCTGTTAATGAACCAGTACAGGAGTCTCTGACAGATAGAATCTTTGTTACCCAATAAAATTGCTTAAAGTAGTCCATACCCTTGATGGCGGTGTTGGTAATCTGCCACATGTCGTTTACGCAAATATATCTGACACAATTTCAACTTTGGGATAGTGCTACTGTAAAAACTTGTACTCAACAGTTGTATTGAGAGTTCCAATTCATGCCTGGATATGGTGATCCAAAAACATTATCGTCAAGTGACCCAAGAAGCGCTTGTTGGTTATATTGTACTGATTGTGGAAACTGGTTTAGCAGACCTCCTGTGATTGTACTGCTTCCATCCATGACCATGCTCTGTTGATTGGCATTGAATCTCTTTGCTGATCCATTTGGTTCGCTCCAATAAGGCGTGGCGGGTAGAGCGCGTTTAAGAGAATAATCACCTGATCCTGATGATGATACCATATTGAAAGGCTTAGAGCTTGAATAAGCCAATTGATGAGAACTCATAGAATTGCCATTCATACCATCTTGATCCAATAAATCATCAAACAGATTGTCCCCGTTATCCAACAAAGCCCCGGAGTTCATCATCCTATGATTCTGCATCCCAATTGTTGAGTTTGGTATCGATCCAATCATGTCATCCATTGAATCTTCCTTCTCAGGCCGTTGCGAGTTGTTTTTCTTATAGATCCGGCAGAGTACCCATTCATCAAGCTGCAAAAACAAAAACATAAACATAATCAAATCAATTAACCCCACATACTATATATTATCCGCAAGATCAAATTCAAGATTAAAACATACCCTTAAAGAACCTTTCTTGCTACCCATATCAGCTGCAACAGGAGGAGGCTTCATGGAGGTATTATTATCAGCAAGTCTGTACTCATGCATTACCCAACTAGTCTTCACACCTTTCGGAGGCTTTCCTCCATAAAACACCAGCGCCTTCTTCACCCCAACCTTCTGAGTCCCACCAGAGGTCAGTATCGGCTTATCAGTCCCGGTTGCTTTCCAGTAACCAGAAGTTGCTGCTCTATTAGGCCTCACTCCGTTGGGATACTTTCGTTCTCTTGGACTAAAGAAGTACCATTCTCGCTCTCCAAAAGTCGCTTTATCTTCACAATTCAATTTCACCATATTACTACTAATCAAGAAATCCATACATATATATACAAAAACTATGGTGCACAAAGTTGTTATTGTTATTACCTGGTAATTCCCATGGATCAAATTTATAAAGATCTACTTCGGCTATGATAGTAACTGGAAGAGGTATGGCGGAAATCTTCTTCTTGAGGTAGTGGACTACAAGCTCTTCGTCGGTAGGGTGGAAACGAAACCCCGGTGGGAGATGCGGCTGCTTCTGTTGTTGCTGCTGCTGTGAGCCGGATAATGAATCCGCGCTCTCGGTCATCAAATTTTTCGTAATATGTATGTATTTTTTTTTCCAAGCTTGTTCTTGGTGGAAGGATGATGAGGTAGGTTGATGAAATGGTACATAGAGTTGGCAAATGGTTTTTGTTTTAAAACGATTAGGGAGGGTGGTGGGGGATGCTGACGTAGGCAGCGGAGATACCGTTCCAGTACCGAAGATGAGCCGCTGGGATAGTGAAACGTGGAGAGAATTGACGAATGATATTATTTTGCCACGTGGTTTGATATTTTGGTAGGGGCCACAAAGGCCCCAAGTGAGGGACAAAAGTGAAAGATAACGGGTTGTGTTGCATCTGTCGGGTCGGTTTAACAGCTTTGCAAACGCTTATGTTTCTCTCACGCTTTTGAAATGTGGCCATACATCACATAACAACTAAGACACTACACAGCATTTTGTGCATTGATTCCCCGTCGCGCTATGTCCGTGGAGGGTCCCCCGTATGTTTTTAGGAAACATCTGCTCAAGATCTCCTATCTTTTTCCTAAAAATGTGTTGGCATGCACGAATCTGACGCTAGGAGCTTAGTCTTCTAGATAAGTTCATCTTCTTGATTAAGGTTGTAAAAACCTATTATAGAATAACTTGATCTAGGGATATGAATTATTGAATCCTAAAGTCTTGTTTATATAAACTTATTTGATTAGTGAAATTTAGGAAAGAAGGAAGAAGATGCGGAAATGTAGAGAAAGTCTTCCGTTTGCTAAATGTGGCCTCCAATGGGTGGTAATATGGCGTAGCTACGGAGAAGTATTTACTCTCTATATGTAATAACTTTTAGAGTTTGGGGCTTCTCATCATGCTCCCAAGTCCTTATAGAGAGTAGTATTATGTCTCACCATGCACCCATTGAACACACCAAATTACTGACTAACACCAAATACCACGTGTATGTAAATGTGAGATAAAAATAGAGTATATATAAAATATAGAAATAACTTAACAAAGGTTTATGCTGTAGAAGGAAGCTAGTTCATTTTATTTATTTTACAGAAAAAATCTATAATTTACCAGTGATAGGGTTTGTTTTGATGACAAGGGAGCACCTGAAGTACTATCTAAGAGTGTCTAAGCTTAAGAAAAACGATTTTTGAATGTGCATTAGGAAATCGCTAGCATGAATGTTTGGATCTCATCAAATGCATTTCGATCACAAATCATTTTATGGCCATCCCCCAGAATCATGATTCCATCAAGAAAAACAAGAACATAAAAATGGACATTCTAGTCTAATCTAATCAAGGATTTAACTAATTAGGTCTCAAGTTGTTATCAATAAGGCCCTCGAAATTGCTTAGTTAATTAACAATGATTGGATTATGATGATTAAATAAACCAACTTGACATGTAGAGATAACAATCAGCCACAATGAGCTCAGGACACAAACTGTTTTTTAGTAATAGTTTATAAGATTTTGATTAGATGAAAAGTGCTTTGGTGTAACACATAATCCCCTTGATTATGTACATAATTAAGGATTCTAAACAAGAAGATAAGTAATAACATCATCTTTTAATTAAATGATTAATGGTCTAAGCTTGAAGTGGAGAAAGATGACATATTAGATAACAAGATTTATGTGTGTTGCTGTGATTTATCTAAAGCTAATACACTTTATTTATGTCTCACATCATAATCCCTTTCTTAGCTAGGAGTGTTTTGTTGTATGGATTCAATCCCACATAATGTAACTTGTTCCAATGGGATTTTCAAGAGTACCATGGTCAGCTTGCTTAAACAAAATAAGAACTACATTCTCATATTTTTCGCGCATTGGGAGAATCAAATTCTTTAGGAGCAAGAAGTATGATTTCTAGCTAGGAAATGGAATTTCATTTATTATAACCTTATCGCCATTTTTTTCTTTTTTATTTCCCTATCCACACTTACCATAGCCTCCCGCACTTAGCGATCATTAAAAGATATATTTTTATTGCATAGCTTGCTATAAAGAAAAATAAGCTTAACTTGCCTGATTTTCTATTTAATCTAAAGTAAAAACTTGAAAAAAGAAAAAAGGAATATCCATTCTCTAGAAAAATGGGTTTATTATCTTAAAAGTAAGCATTAATACTCGATATACATTGCTTAATTGCTTATCTACATTTTTGTTATAGCTCTTTTCTTATTGACATCCATCCAAACATATATATGAAACAATAGGTAGTATAAATTAGACAGATAACTAAAGATGATTGGCATAGCTAGCAGTATAAAGTCAATGATTATTGTGGCACTTAATGTTTTGAATATGAAGACTATGATATAAGATCAAAATAGAAAGTGGTTCAAAATGAGGTCGATATCAGTATATATTCCTTTCACCTCATGTTCACACCAAAATACAGTCTGATATATCCCAATCACACTTGGTGGAATTATGACCATTATCATTCAAGGACCAAAACTTTATGAATGAAATTAAAATATATATATATATATACCTTGATATTCATATATATGATCACAACTGCTTTTCAAATTATTAGTATTCTGAAATCCTATTTTTAACTATTCTAATTAAGAACACCTGAAGAATTCTAATATCATTATTTTGTTATCATTATAGCACTAATATGGGGTATCAGTATTCAAAGTGAGTGAATAACGGGTGTGTCATTTTAAGAAATTTTTTGGCATCTTTAATTTTTCTTGAGAGCTTTTGATGTATTGACCACTTTAAAGAGCATCAAATTATAAATTTTGATTTGGACATTTTTTTTTTATTGTTTTTATCTTTTTTTTTTTTTTTTTTTTTATTGTTTTTATCTCAAATGTATGATTAGATGCCTGAAATGAAAGTTTGATTGGTTGGAAATGGTTCCAAACTTAGGATTCATTGTATATATATATATATATATAATTGTGAAAAATAATACTGAGCTAGCTATGTTGAAAAATAATTTTAAAATCCGTGCTTTCAAGTTAATTTTTCTGGCGTTTGACTGCAAAACTTAGCCTAGACATTGTTTTCCAACCTATGCCTTTTCTCCAAATATTTTCCACATGGATCACTTCTTTTTTTATTTTCACTGTGAATTTGCATATAGTCATTGTAATTAGTGTTTTGTGATATACAATTTGTACGCAATATGGTAGGGTGAGCCTTATAATTGAATGTGGTCGCGAACAATATACGCCACCATATATGAAACAAAACTAAATTATTAAATTCAAATTATTTGTTTTATCCATCTAATTTGTTTGGTTATGAATGAACCAATAGGTTTGGTGGGGGAATGTTATGATCAAGTGACGCCACAGATTTTGATGTGTGAAAAAAAATGGGGGACTCCACCAATTTTGTATCTCTTTTTTCTGATCTTGTATATGACAAATTGATCATATACTCTTTTTGGTCAAACACGAAGATGTTTATTAATGAAAGCAAAGGAAACAAAAAACAAAGAGAAATATTCCTATATCAAGGAATGCCAAGACACCATGAAAGTGTCAAAATCCAAATCCCTAAATAAATTACAAGCCGAACTCATTCTCCACAGCAATTCTCTAATCTCGATAAAGATAGAATGCTTTGATCTGTTGAGTCCTTCAAAAACTCTTTTATTTTTTTCTTTCCACACACACCACATGAGAACGTGAGGGACCCTACGCCATAACCACTCCCCTCGACGGAATGGATTAGCTTGAGACCACCAACTTAGCCAATCTAAAATGAAGCCTTGAAACATCAAACTCAAACTAAATTCTGCCAAGTAAAGATGTACATATAATTCTGCCAAGTAAAGATGTACATATACATATACATCTAAAATGAAACCTTGAAACATCGACATACATATACACATTTTGTTGTACAAGTAAAGATGTATTCGTGCAAAAAATGATTTTATTCTTTGTTTTTTTTCTTTAGACTGTTGTTACAGTACTATGTACCATGAGAATTCATGCTTGTGGCCTTCTTCATTAGTATCAATCAAAGCAATACATTGCTCCAGCAAGATATCTCTTATTGTATGGTATATGTCTATATCTCATATTCCCTTTATTTTTAAGCCTAACTTGTGCTTCTTTTTTTTATATCCATTTTGCCCTAAGTGAAAGCAGATGATTAAACAAAACCTTCCTTGTACTTTCTTCTTCCACTCAGTGTCCTAGAGATTAAGGGAACTCAGAGGGCACTCTGAAAATAGTAATATTTCTGTTATAGTTCTTACAATATGCAAAACCCTCAATTACCCTTTAAAAACCAATTGCGCTACTTTTTATGGGAGTCTATCATACACTATTTAGGTAATCTGGATTATGATAAATTGTCAATTCTCTAAAAGCTCGAATTTGTAGAGAAGACGAATTTAATCATATATCAAGCGGAAGCAAAAGCGGAGTCATGAGACTGCAATTATATCGGTGGGTATCAATCGTACAATTACACCGTAAATTCACACGGTACTACCGTAAATAAGCACATGAGCAATTTTAAACCCATGAATAATTAGAGTGCGGCATCACTGTCATTGTTCATCTTCGTCGCTCCATATGTAAATGGACCTAGATAACAAAATTATCAGTGTTTTCAAGTACTATAACCAAATAAATAGCATGTGTGCAGTTTATAGATTTCATTTGCATGTGAGTATTTTATAATTCACTTTCATTGAAAGCTTCATATCCCCTATTATGAAATATCTAAAAACTTTTAATTTATTATATATATAGTTCTTGTGCATTTTTGTTTTCATAGTTGAATTCTGTTTTGTATACTCTCCTTGAAAGCTCCAATAATTCCTTTCAAACTGAATGAGATCTCATGCATCATCAGCACTATCTTTGAAATCTTTGTTTTGTTTCTGTTTTAAACACTTTCTACAATGAACACATGTGATATATTTTCTTTGTACTTTCAGTTAAGCTCCATTGATTCCCTTTGGAGTCATCGACTGAAATATCCTCAATCGATCCTTATGTTGTTGTACATTATTCGCATTATATTATCCATAATTCCAAAAAGAACTTGTTATTGTCTCGCCATGTGAAATACGAAGATCTAGTTTGTATTGCAAAGAAAACATCGCCAAATGACCCAAAAAAGAAAAAAAATCCTGCGCGAGCAATGACATATTGAGAACGCGACATAAGCATAGTCAGTTGGAAGTTATTGTCATATGTGACACTCAATCATTAGTTTGAGTTGCGCTAATTTTTGCATGCTTATTCAACACACACACTTTGTGCGGATGCTATCAAGCTAAGGGTGTTGAAAACCCTAATTCATCAAAAATAAAAATAAAAATAAAAAGTTCAAACAGAAACCACACCAATTTGACTTCAACCCCATTTCTTTTGTTCACCACTGCACTCCTTCATTCATTAAATGTCAAAGTCACAATAGAATAAAAGAGCCTCTTTGAGCTTGCGTTTCTAACAAGACCACATGCAAATTCATGCAAAACGGTTCAGGACCACCTTCACCTTGTGTAACAAGATATTCTCCTACATCTACATCACACCATCCTGACATTCCTTGGCACGCTATGGTTGGAGAAAACAAAGTAAACAACTACAAAGAAATTTTATCAATGGAAGAATCAAATAATATTGTCGGACAAATATTCAATGCAAGCAAATAATTAATGCAAAATAAATAACATTAAGATATACGTGGAAAACCCTTCAAGGTGAAGGATAAAAAATCACGGGGCAAATACGATCAATCCACTAATCAATTAATACAATGTTATTTTCAAGCCTTTTGCCCAAGACTTGAGGAATACAAGGAACAATACAAGGGTTACCTCACAAGAGCTTCAAACAATTCTCAATCAAAGAAAGAATACATCGAAACAAACGGCACCAAAATCTGACAAGAAATAGATCCAAAACACACTTGTGAGTCTTCAATCAAACCCTAACAATCAGCTCCTTCCATTCTTTCTTCTCTCTCAATGGAGTCACGCGCACGCAACCATCACGTCGCATGTCGCACAAACACAAAACACAATCACTAATTTTTTTTCCTTCTCTGCTTTTATAAAGCATCAAACAACCCTAATAGTTTCTCTTTAGGGCTTGACCCAACCCAACAAATCTCCACACACGCATATTTTACCCACCTAAAAATTTTGGAATGAGTTGATATTTTATGGGAATGATCTCTTTGCCATGTAGATCATCCTCATCAAAAATTGTAAGTTTTTGAGATTTCTAAATCTATCAGATTTAATTATCAAATTCATGGTAAAATTGAATGGTTGAAAATTTTATACCTTGTGTAGCATATTCTAGAACTCCAAATGAGTTCATTTTTTCTAAGAATGGTTTATATGGTTAAGCGATCATCTACACAAAATATCAATGTATTTTAAAATTTATAGGTTGATGAAATAGTTGCTTGGAATAAGCGTGTGTAACTTTCTTTATCCTCGGATCCCCCGTGTGTATATATATATATAGAAAACTAACCCACTTACCTTTAATGACTTAGGGAAGTATTTAATTATTTTTCAAATGGTTAACAATTAATAGATATGCTTGGATTGCTTAAAATGTAAAATAAACATATTATTTATTATTATCATTTTTTTATCCACGGCACTTGACTAAAATATTTGCTAGAGATAAAAAGAATAAACTTACAACATATTAAGACTTATTTGTATCCATGAACAATGGGAATATTCTTTAATCACAAATCGACCACGACAAGCTTGGAGTGGACTAATACCATATCAGATGGAAGCCATAGAAATCTGCATTTTTATTTTGTTTTCTAAAACATGCATTATGGAAAAGAAATAACAGTCTTTTTCACATCTCCCTCTAATGAAATTTCACTTTCAAATTAGAAAGTTAAATATCAACAAAGAGTTATGACAAAGAGTTATGGTAATATGTGGCTTTAGATCATTTCAGTGACTCCTATCAATCTAAGTGCTAGTGGTGATAATTTCTCCTTTGCTTTATAGAGAATACCCAGGAACCAGATGTCTTGGTTAATTTGGAGTAGCTTTCATAAATCTCTTAGGCAATATGGTGAAGATCCATCAGATATTTTACTTTCTATTTTCTCTAACCAAGACAAGAAACCTCAATCAAACATGTTTTGATTTAAATAGTCATCAAAGATATAGTCTTTCATTACGGAAGTAATAGACATTAATACTGCTTGAAATTGGAGAATAATATGTCAAATGCTCCCTCCCAGTTCCCACTCAAAAATTCATTTTGCCAGAATATAAATTTTGTCTTTTGTTATATCTCCAAATATTTCACTCTGCTATATAGGAAAACAATCTCCAACTCAAAAGCTTCCTTGGTGCAGTGCAGTGGAAATTTTATGAAGAGGGGCGGAGTGATGTCATAGTTAATTTATGAAATATAGAAATTAATTATTTTAATAAAAACAAATTCGAATAATACATAAATAAATATACAAAACACCAATTGGTAAACAAAACTCCATCTAATCTATGGAAAAGAAAATGGATTCGACAAGTTACTTTGTAGGAAGCACAAACAATAAATATATGAGGAACAAATGTAAAATTAGATGTGGACACAAAAATTTGGTTATTTGCAATTTGCCACCTTATCATAAATAACTAATTAGAGGTTACCCTATCATTAATCACTATTACAGTCTTCCCCGAGACTAACGGTCAACGTGCATTGATTGTCAAAAGGCTCACATTGATTATCAAAATGTCTTCAAACAATAACCCATAGATGAACCTCGAGATACAAACATGTATCTTGAGAAAAAAAATTTAATGAATCCAAATTTCATGCATCTCCAAAAAAAAGCCTATGAATAAAATACAAAAATAGACCTCGATACGAATTCATCTTGAGAAAATACATCAAAAAAACTTTCTCCTTCATCAAAGCATGAAAAAGAGGTTTGCGGTTGTTGGTGGCTGACAGTGATGGTAAGAAAAAAAAAACTAAATCAAGCAAAAATGGAGGGAGAGGAAGAGAGTAGGAGGCGAGACAGTTGCCGGTGTCGTAGTAAACAGAGAAAGGGGGAGAAGATAGGAAAAGGGTGGAGCTGGAAGGGAGAACAAAAAAAGAAAAATAGCAGAACGGGACGGGACGAGACCAAATCGTCGACATCTCAACGGTGCATATTAGAAATAAAAATAAAAAAATTTAAAGTCAGTCACTTGCCCCCACGTGGCTCCGTCCCTGCCTTGTTACTTTAGAAAATCCAATGATCTAGTATTAGAAACAAGGGAAATTCTAGCTGGCCTGGGTCAGCGCCTGGGTGGCCGCCTGGGAGGCTCCTTGGCATGTGCCAAGGAGGGTGTCTTGCACATGCCTAAAGTTTCAAAAAAAAAAAAAAAAAAAAAAGCGGGAAACTGAAATTTGAATTTCATTACTGAAATTTAAGAGGGATGGAGGGCTCAAAACACAGAAAAAATCATCAGAGAGCTCAAATGGGTTGTTTTGGTGATATTGAACTGCATAAAGACAGAGTCAAGCATTATTCTCTTTTTGTCTTTGTTTGAAGCCATAATCAAGCATTATTCTCTTTTTGTTTTCTAAATTTGATGTTTGATATTGAGCTAATTTTTCAAATTCAATATTGGGTTCGTTTCTAAATTTGATGTTTGGGTTTGAGCTAATTGATTGAATTTGCAGACTGATCTGAGGTTCCAGAGCCATGCAGTCTTGGCACTTCAGGAGGCAGTTGAAGCCTACCTTGTGGGTCTGTTCGAGGACACCAATCTGTGCGCCAAGTGGGTCTGTTCGAGGACACCAATCTGTGCGCCATTCATGCCAAGAGAGTTGCAATCATGCCCAAGGACATTCAACTCGCAAGGAGGATTCGCGGCGAGCGCGCTTAAGGTTGCAGCATTAGTGGTGATGTTGGGTTATGGGGATTGATTGTTTTTGAGTTTTGTATATACAAACATGGTAGCAGAGTATTTGCATAACAATTAAACCTTTATGTTGTAGTTAACATCGATGCTTGGATTGACGTTGTTTAGCGAATGCTACCATGGTTGAGAGGCTAAATATTGTAAAACTTCAGAGAAATTAGGCTTATCTTGAGTCAGGCCTTGATCAAGGCTGACATTGAAATTTATTATTTATAGGTCAGATGACCACACAAACTTCGGAATCCGAGTATAATTAGGATTCATCCAAGTATTAAAGTGTAGAACTCGCATAGCATCATGAATTTTGTATACAACTTAGTGTTAATCTCTGCGATGAGTGATGTAATTTAAAGAGGAGACCTGCGGTGTTGATCACAAATAAGGTCTAAATAAAGGCTCCATGAGTTCGTGGGCGCACACGGCAAAATAAAGTGCTAATCAACGCATGTTAGAATTATGCACTTGGAAGCTCTTCAACATGGTGCAAAATCTATTTCATTCCATTTTCTCCCTAGGTTTGAAGTATTTGACAATAAAAACATTTTAATGGGTAAAGACCCACATTGCTATTAGAGGATCAAATGAACGCAAGAAGAAGCTTCAACCAGCAACAGCCAAACATATGACAAACTTCTTGTGTCTTGTCATCTCCGAAGAAGAAGGGAAACATCATCTATAGATTAAATCTACTGGATAGCTCCAATCTCAAATGCATCATCTTCCACTGGACAAGCAATTTTATAATTTACATCTCACAATCGTCTAGATTCATTTTGTATTTTCTAACATCAAATTTCAACATACTCTTCTAGAAGCACAAATGTGTTGAACCATTTAACAGGAAAGTTTTTTGTTTTTTCCGTTAGCAATGATAAAGAATACTGCCCAATAAGCCTTAGTGGTCAGCAATAACAACCAAACTTTTTACTGATACCAACTTTGATCATCAAAACAATAAATGCAACATTCTATTCCACCCATCTAAGCAACTTCACAAAAGTAACCCTTAAGCTCACTAACCAATCTCCTACGCATTTACTTACAATCTTCAAGAAATCTCCCTCTGATCATAAACTCACTCAGTAAACTAAACAAAACTGAATTTCATAAACTCGCTCAATAAACAAAACTGAACTTACCATCATGAATTTCCAAACAGCTATACTTTAAAGCTCAACCTAACACATAAAGGTTTAATTGTTATGCAAATACTCTGCTACCATGTTTGTATATACAAAACTCAAAAACAATCAATCCCCATAACCCAACATCACCACTAATGCTGCAACCTTAAGCGCGCTCGCCGCGAATCCTCCTTGCGAGTTGAATGTCCTTGGGCATGATTGCAACTCTCTTGGCATGAATGGCGCACAGATTGGTGTCCTCGAACAGACCCACTTGGCGCACAGATTGGTGTCCTCGAACAGACCCACAAGGTAGGCTTCAACTGCCTCCTGAAGTGCCAAGACTGCATGGCTCTGGAACCTCAGATCAGTCTGCAAATTCAATCAATTAGCTCAAACCCAAACATCAAATTTAGAAACGAACCCAATATTGAATTTGAAAAATTAGCTCAATATCAAACATCAAATTTAGAAAACAAAAAGAGAATAATGCTTGATTATGGCTTCAAACAAAGACAAAAAGAGAATAATGCTTGACTCTGTCTTTATGCAGTTCAATATCACCAAAACAACCCATTTGAGCTCTCTGATGATTTTTTCTGTGTTTTGAGCCCTCCATCCCTCTTAAATTTCAGTAATGAAATTCAAATTTCAGTTTCCCGCTTTTTTTTTTTTTTTTTTTTTGAAACTTTAGGCATGTGCAAGACACCCTCCTTGGCACATGCCAAGGAGCCTCCCAGGCGGCCACCCAGGCGCTGACCAGCCTGACCCAGGCCAGCTAGAATTTCCCTAGAAACAAACATCCCAAGAGCAGAGATTTCTTGTGTCATGTTATATAAAGGAGTGATTCTAGCCAGTGAGGGGGGACCGTCCATTCCCTTGAGATGCGCACATGAAATCAGACAACATACATCCCAGAAGGGAGAATTCTAGCTGGCCTGGGTCAGCGCCTGGGTGGCCGCCTGGGAGGCTCCTTGGCATGTGCCAAGGAGGGTGTCTTGCACATGCCCAACTAAAGTTTCAAAAAAAAAAAAAAAAAAAAAGCGGGAAATGAAATTTGAATTTCATTACTGAAATTTAAGAGGGAGGGAGGGCTCAAAACACAGAAAAAATCATCAGAGAGCTCAAATGGGTTGTTTTGGTGATTGGGTTCGATTATTACACCACAACTTTCAACTTTCATCCTTCACCACAGCTTGCAGACCCTGCACAGGTTAAGGCACCAGTGCAAGCACATTTTGGAGAGGAGGATAACTATGATGGTTTTTCAGATGTTAAGGTAGAAGTCTCTTATCATCCTTCCCGTCTTTGTTTGAAGCCATAATCAAGCATTATTCTCGTTTTGGCAGGGCAACATGAATGCATTTGTATGGTCAATCAAATGGAGGCAAGGAAAGTGCCTGATAGTGGTGTTAAATGCTCGAGCCACAATGAAGTAGTGATGGAGGGAAGAACTGCCAAAAGTTGATGTGAGCATATGATTCAAGTGTTGAGCACGATTGATCCACTAGTTTGTGCTGCTGCATTTCTAAGTCTGAGTAATCAGCAGGGAGAGTACAGCATGAGATGAGATGGCCTTATTTGAAGCATGAAGAGTACATGGAAATGCTGAATTTGGAGAAACTGTGTCTAACTTTTAGATTTGAGTAATGAGAACTCTACTAATTCAATCAAATTTACTGTCGAAGGGTTGCAAAGGATACAACAAAGACTGATAGAAGAAGTTCTTTGTAGAGATGTTGGACTCAATTCCCTTGGTGCAGAAGAAGTTCTGATAATTGGGTTTGATGAAGCTGTTACTGATGGCAGGAGCAGTTTAACGAATGGTTTTATATCATATATTTAACTTCTTTCCACGAAAAAGAATGGAAATTGTGTTAGTTGGTGCTGCTTTGAGGTCGCTTGGTGCGATGCAAAGCATATTCAGTGCCTGGCTAATGTTACAAGTGCTAATCTTCAGAACATGGTTGGAGAAACCATCCATGGTATTGTGTAACTTGTATGTTATACTGTGTTTTAGAACTATATAAGAAATGTTATCTGGTTTCTACTTGTCATATGTTCTCTCTTACTTGCTCGATCGAGCTCTAACTGTATTTCAGTTTAGCTATTCAAATTTTACAAACTAAATGCATATAGAGACCACTAGTTGTTATGACATTTGTTCTACCTGTTACAATTGTTCCATCGATACCTTTTAGAATCTCAGTCACTATGATCACATAATATTCTATCAGGAATGTGACTTCAGTGAGGAAGTGAGGAAGTCTGCAAGTTTCATTAAAGATTTGATTCATTTGCAGTGAGGAAGTCTGCAAGATTTTCTCTTGGCAGTGAGGAAGTCTGCAAGATTTTCAAGCACTGAGTTGCAAGGATGGTCATACAGAAAAAGATATGGGTAAGGTGAAGGAACACTCAGTTTTGTATAGCCCACATTTGTAGTTCATACACGAAGAATAGCCGAAGCTACTGAAATACTCTGAACATAATCATTGTTGGACAAATGTTGGAATGGAGTCTTTGCACAATTATGTGAATTGTTGTTGAGAAAAATTCTGTGAATTCAATTAGATAAATTCTGTGAATATCTGTCAGATGAATGCTTATTTTTCTGACCAGATGTTAGGCCCCCTATTAGGCAGTCCGTTAGGTGCTATGGAATTATTAGAATCTGTGAGGTGCTCTGTGAGTTCACTCTGTGGCAGTGCTCTGTGCAGTGCTCTGTGGCAGTGCTATGGAATTATATGAGGCAGTGCTATGGAATTATCACTCTGTGGCAGTGCTATGGAATTATCACTCTGTGGCAGTGCTCTGTTAGGTGCTCTGTGAGTTCACTCTGTGCAGTGCTCTTGAACTGTCCTTTATCTTGATTCTTGTTTGCAGATTTGAAGCTTGGATGCAATTTCAATAGAGCAACATCAGCAATATCCTCAAGAGATCATATACTGTCAGTTGATGATCCACAATGGCAGACAATGTAATGAAATTGGAACAGACAATTTAGAAATAGCAGAAATAGAAGACAGAGGAGTGAAACAATTGAAAAGAGGATATTGTATTAGAGAGATAGAAGTAGGATATCAAACAATGTACATATCAAACAATATCTGTACAATGAGAATTACAAATCAATGAATGCCCTTTCTCTCTTCTATTCTATCTCTATTTATAGTACCTACTTCCCATATTATTCTGTTACAACCTTTTATTGTATTCAGTCATAGCACTTGGTCCCCATCATTTCTCAGTAATAGCAGCACTTGGTTCCAGCATTTCTCAGTAGCAGCATTCACTTGCAATCATCAGTAATAACAGCATTCATTCTGGTAGTCAGTCCACTTGCTTCCCATTGGCATGTTTCCTCCTAGTATAAGTAAATCAAATAGGGGGCCTATCAAAAGAGAAATGAAAACTTTCAATAGACACTACATGGTACCACAATCAAGAACATAGATAGCATTAAAAAGCAAAATAAAACAAAAAGACTGTATGAAATACATTCTGAGATCATACTCTGCTCCTTCTCACTATCCAATCTACATTGTACTGCATACAGAATGCAGATCAGATAACCTCATTAGCTAAAAGAAAAACTTTATACAACCATCAGACATGAGATTGGAAGCACAAAAATCAGCTTTATACAACCATCAGACATGAGAAAAACTTTATACAACCATCAGACATGAGAAAAATTTATCTAGCTTTGTTGATTTCAGTACCAGCAGTTTGAAGCACAAAAATCAAACATGAAAAAGCTGCAAGAAAAAACTGGAATATTAGAACTCCAAAACTGCAAGAAAAAAGCTGCAAGAAAAAACATGAAAAAGCTGCAAGAAAAAACAGGAAGGGATCTATAAGAACTCCAAACCCGTACGATCCATGGTATAAGCACTACTAGTTAAGCAAATCATTGTTTCAATTAGAGAAAACATCGGCATCATCAAAGCTCAAAATAAAATCGATGCCACCAATGCTCAATAAAATAAAGTGTACCTGTCAAAAACATCAATTCATACATATAGAAAGTAAGTTTATTGGATTTAATGAGAAGCCGATAACACCAGCCAACAAAGACTAGCAAAATGCAACAGAAAGGGTCCCTCCTACTGATGCATATATGTTTAATTCAATCTCTATAGAGACTAAACATTAAAAACAACTAGGATGGTTATTGAGTACCATATGCTTTCTACGTTATCCATAGGTGAAAAGAGAATTCACAATTGAAAAGATGACAATAATAGAAAGAAAAAGCAATATTCAAACCATTGCAAGGCACACAAAACAGTAACTATGTCAAACCATTGCAAGGTAATAATACTTTACATAAGTCCCACTTTATTTTTCAACAAATTCAATACATTATGTAAAGTGACTGTGCAACTAGACTTTATGTAAATTCAATACAATATTCCATGACATTATGTAAATTCAATACCTTATGTAAAGTGACTGTGCACGACTGCTACCTGAAAGTATACCTTGTAAATTCAATATTCAAGGATGCTTCCTGAAAGTATCCCTATCACTATCGCAGCCCACGACTGCACCACCCCTGCATCAGACCAATAAAATGTCATTCACCATCAACCAATAGCTATATCCTTGTATTATTCTACTGGTGTAACTCTCATTCATTTAATAAACATTATACGGAAGCAAGACATGGTACGGTTATGTACCTGCTCCAGGAGTGATGCAAGCAAGACCAGTCATCATGCCTTGAATGGCTCCGATGACAGAAGGTTTCCCAAAGAAGACAACATCAAGAGAAGTCCATACAGGAAGGCTTATTCTTATGGCATCAAGAGAAGTCCATACAAGAAGTCATCATTCAGCATCAAAGGATACATTAATTGTAGTGGCATGCAACAACTGAAGATGCTCGCTCCCTTGGGTCAAGGATGCAAACATTTCAACCCTCCCATTGCCGCCATAGCAAAGCAACATAAGACAGGTTAGATGCCATTTTAAGTTAAATAACTAATCGAATATAGAACCTTCAAAATGACACAATGAAGGAGATACAGGCAACCTGGACCATTAAATTAATAATGTATCAAAAGAGTCTTAACTAATGGTAACCACAAAATCACACCATTTAAATAGCTTTAAAGTTCAATGGAAAAAAAAAATGCATGAGGTAAGGCGACATTGATATTTCTCATTGAGAATCTATTGTGGTTCATTAAACAAGATCAAAAACTTACTTCCCACTGCCAATGAAGTCATCACAGGTTAAAGTATTGATGTTCCATACATGAACATTAAGCTCTCCGAGACCTTCAATGAGGGGGAACACAAACTTTTCTTGAAAGATAGGATTTTTACCACCATCTCAAAAAAATAAAAATAAAAATAAAAACAAATTAATCAAAAACAACAAAAAGGTCATTGAATTGAAGAAATTTAAGTAAAACCCATATTCTTTGACAAAAAAAATTGATCCCAACGAGAAAATATATGCTAAATTTTTTTTTCTAAAAATGCATTACATACAATCTTCAAGCAAGAAATGACAATCTAAATACTGCATCAATACAAAGGCTGTTTAGAACATTATCAATCTTTCTTCTCTCTGACTAAGAAAGACTCTATTTATATGCACTTAGAAATTAGACCAAGATTTGGTAGATTAGTTCAAATTAACCAAAAGTCCCCCAAAATCAAAACTTTCACACATCATATAAAGTTCAAAAAAAAAAATTATATCTTTACAATTCCAGGTTGACTCAACACAAACAAACCCTTTATCTCACATTGAACAAGAGATTCAATTCTACTACGATCTCAAAATTCGGATCGAATAAAAAATATAAACTTTGGGCTCAAAATCAAAACATGAAGAGACCTCAGACTTGTATATCAACTCAGATCAACCCTAAACATGATTAAGCTAACTTTTAACTTCTTTTAATTGATATCAACTTCCTTTGAGGAATACAAATCAACCCTAAACCCCCACAATTTATTCATAAAAGAAGAAACCCTAGATCTAGAAACCCAACACCTGAAATCACCCCTAGAGAAAGTAGAAACCCTAGAAAATCAACTCTAGAGAAAGTAGAAACCCTAGATCTAGAAACCACCAACAAAAAATCACCCAGAAATGAAGGAGAGACTTACCTTTTTCTTCGAATGGGGACGACGGACCTTCTTCTCTTCTCCTTCTTCGGTCGGTTGAGTCGACGTCTTCTCTTCTCTGTCGAGTTTGGTTTTGGGAGAGGGAGAGGGTTGCTCTGCCGAGATGTATTTGAGGAGAGGGAAAATGTTTCTCTTCTCCTTCGTTTGAGGAGAGGGCGATGAAGGTGGAGAGGGAGAGGGAGAGTGAGAGGGAGGGGGATTGAAAATGGAATGGGGAGAAGGAAGGCTTAAGCTCTGTTCCCTCCTTCTTCTCCCCCAAATTTTCGATTTCCCCCCAATTTTTTTTTTTTTTTTTTTTTTGAAACAATGGTCGGGCACGTGCGAAGCACCCTCCTTGGCACGTGCCAAAGAGCCTCCCAGGCGGCCACCCAGGCGCTCGACCCAGGCCAGCTAGAATCGCTCTCCCAGAAGATAGACGGTTCCCCCTCAATGATTTCCTCGCCCACTCCCTCGACATTTAGAATTCCTCATAATTTTTATTTTTTTGGTGAATGCAAGTCTCATCAGTCATGCATCTCCAATAAGTGAAAGAGTGCAAATACCATAATTCCTTTAGAAGGAAAGAAAACAATATCTTGTGTTTTGAATCAAAAATTCTAATCGTCGAGGGAAGCAGCGAGGAAAATAGCGAGGGACCCCACAGGGGGAGGGGGAGCCGTTCATTCTTCTCGGGATGCGCATTTGAATTATCAACGCATGCATCCCGAGGGGAATGGATGGCTCCCCCTCCCCATGTGGGGTCCCTCGCTGTTTTCCTCGCTGCTTCCCTCGACAATTAGACGGGTTCGTTTTGAATAGCTTAGAGATGCTCTTATCCTGTAACATCCCTTTTCGAGCCAAGTTGACACATTCCTTTTTAAGCCTACAACAGTTCTTTTGGATGCAAGACATGAAATCAGATTCATCATTCATAAAGTATCCATTATAAAAGATAAATCAGCATATTCCTATTTTTCGTCTCGTGGTTTATGTTGGAAATTTATGTATTTCTATGTGTATCGAATGAGTAAATTGTACAATATGTAAACTAATTACATAAGGTCATTTGAGTTAAAAATTACTTTAATCTCATATCTTAAATGTAAAGTAATTTTAGCTTGTTTATATACTGTGTATTGTTACATAGTGTCTGCGGCATTAATGATTTTTTCTATCATTTATGCATAACGTATTTATTCGTCTACAGTTTAATTATTTCTCTAAAATGTCACACGAAAGCACCAGTGGTCTAGTGGTAGAATAGTACCCTGCCACGGTACAGACCCGGGTTCGATTCCCGGCTGGTGCATCCTTTCTTTTTTTCGCCTTTTCTTTCTCTAAGGTTATCAAGCTTCGATGAAGGAACACAGGCCAAGAAGTGACAACTAGAGTTTTGGGGTCTGGAAAGGATGAATTCAGGATTATGTTTTGGTAGATCGTTATATGAAGTGAAATCACACACATAAAAATTCAGCACATTCCAATGATTCCAACTCCATCCCTTTAGATTTGTATGTAGAATGCAAAAAAAAAAAAATTATGTTCCACTTCCAATAGTGTTCTTTTATTGTTCAATTTTCAATAGGTTAAGGCAAGCAGAGTCTGTAATTGCGATATTATATCTTTGAAGATCCTTAAGCACGAGTGCATAACACACAAGTATAAAAAACTGTTGCTTCGAAGCATAACAGTACTGTAAAAACAACCAATGACAATGTGGTCTTTTAACTCATCAAATTAGGCTGTCCCTTTTATTGTACATTCACATTCATCTTTGCATCAATGGAGATACTCCGGCGAGAAATGATCCAAAGAAAGCCAATGACTCTGAAGGTTTGAAACTAGGCACTGTATGGCCAGCTCCTCTGAATGTTGCAAATGTGAGGCCCTTGTATTCTTGTATCCAACCACTAACTTGCTTTTGGTGGTACCATGGTGTCCATTGCTTAGTTATAGGCAACTCTAGAGCATCCAACCAGTATCTTGTAGACAAAACAGGAACTCTTCCATCTGTATCCCCACTGCACATCAAGAAGTCAAAGAACCGCACAGACTTAATGAGAAGATATAATCTCTTACAAGAAATATGAACAGATTGATCAAAAAAATACAATGCTGAGTTATAGAAATATGTACCTAAATACCCATATTCGGAGCCCTGCAGCAATAAGTTTCTTGTAGATGGGAAGAACAGAAGTCCTTGTGTATGTGTATTTATCAAATAGAGTATCACTGCATTTCAACAAACATAGTCATGAGGTAAAAAACTTTGTGAAATTAAGTTTGATCGGAATCCTTAGGTTTTGAAAACTAATTAATATGTAAACAAAACAAACGGGAGGCTGTAAAATTACTTGCAGATGCTCCAGTTTCTGAGGAGAATGCCATCACCAGCATGGAGCGCCTTCTGCACCTGGGGTATATTGTAGAAAATTTTTGCGGAGTTGTCAAGGCATGGATCGTAACCACCACCCATGATCCTAGGCATCTGATACACCAGAGTTGATCATCAATAGCATCAGCTCAAACACCAACCATAAAATTTAGCAACAATATGAATAAACCAAACAGTATGAAATGTAGCTTCATAGTACCATGTTTGGTGTGCGCTTGATCATAAGTTTCTTTGGTTGTAAGCAAACTGACGTATATAGGCTATATATATCAATAGTGTCGTACTGATTGAATACTTCATCCACTGCATCACTACAAGTTTTGTTTTCAAATGTATCATTTCTGTAAAAATCACAATTTGCCTTTATGATCTTGTATGTTTCATCTGATATTATAGCATGGCTCCAAGCATAATCCATTTGACCCTTCCAATCATCTCCGTTAGATGTCTCAGCATTTCCTACCTGTACATTATTGACAAATTGATCATTTTGATACACTACAAAAATTTCATCGATAGTTATAAGAACCATACCATGAAACCCTTGAGATTAATGTGTAAATTAGGATTGTTGTTTCTGTCATAGATCAGCTCAGCTAACTCAGGAACATACATTCCTGTGTTCATACGAGCATTTAGCTAGTATCAATTCATGAAAAAAGAAGTTGATATCGATGATTAAGGAAACCATTTAAAGGTTGTCAGAGAGCTCAAGAAATACCTGCATAACTCTCCCCTGTAATATAAAACTCCCGATTTCTGTAAGATGGGAACTTACGGAACCAGTTTTGAAGGAAGTTATAGGTATCATTTGCTATAAACAAACAAATAGATGGATTCAGTGGAATATTAGTGATTAAGATCCCTAGTTTATATATCTATCTACAAAAAAAAGTATACAATGGTCTCAAATCGTGGAACTCACCAGTAATTTCGTCGTTATGAAGACTATAATCACTAGTTGTGTTTGAATATGAAAAGCCAACACCAACGGGGGATTCCAGGAACAACATATTGGCTTCTGTAACATGTAGATCATTTGATTGTTGATTATTTGCTGATTAACATGAAGACTGATTTATGACTATATATATTGCAGTAATCTATAAATGGATTATGCAATCTACTTATATGTGAGATAGCATTTAGTATAAGAGACCTTTGTTCCAAGAGTAAGGATTGGATGTAAGTCCATGTCCATCTAAGTTCACAAGGAAAGGGCCAAGCTCTTGTGTTGCACCATATCCTACTGAAGAACACCCAGGACCTGATACATACATAAATCATAATTGTTAGCATAACATAATAAGGAGAGCCGGAGACTACAAACATCATAAATCCCGTTAATTTTTTTAACTACGTACATTAACCTTTGATCTCGAATTGTGACAGAAGTGAGTATGGTCCATCCAACCAGGAAAAAATGCCTGGCTGGCCCATCAGGTGATTAAATTGGAGAATTTTTCGGTGCTTGTAGAGAGGCTCTTCTGTAGCCCGAAGAGCTGATATTATAATAGTGGATGGATCACTATTATGATACATTTTTTGCGGAAATTTTCAATCCCTATCAGACAAATGAAAAAAGAAAATTTCCATTCTTTCATGTTTTGTTTTTCATTGTTTGTATCTTCTTTCAATTTATTTCTTCTTTTCTTTTCTTTTCTTCCCCACACCCCAAAATGGCACTGGAGTCATCTTCAGAAACCATAAAAGGCAGGCCTACCTCAGTATAGAGTAAACATCCTTCACACTAGGTCTTGAAATTGTCCTTCAAATTAAAAGTTGGTGGCAACATACTCGCGGAATACAACTTAGCTATGTAAGGTGTAAAGTTAATTTGCTATTTCAGAATATTACCCAGCTTCTCCTCTGCGAAAATTAAGTCATCCTCCTTCAAAGAAAAAGAAAGGCCAAATCGCTAAATGCCTTTACTACGGTTTATGTCTATATATTTTTTGTGATGCTATCCAATCCCAAATCTAAGACTTGTTATTTCATGCTTTATTTGTATTTTGAGATGCATGGTTGACACGATCCCAGATTTCAATCTTCTTCTCTGACACTAATCAGTCTGATGATATTGTAATAAATGGGTAAGGATTTTCCAAATCGCCTTTGAAAAAATATTGAGACCTCCAACCAGATTGATCTTTTTTCTAAATCATTATATAGGTTTTAAGAGGATTTCTTCTATATCAAAATATGTTTTCTGTTAAATGAATCACTGGTATAGTAAATACAAGTGCAATACACTTTTGCACCCATGATGCGCTATTTGCTGAGACAGAGCACCATATGTTTTTTGTCATGAAGAATTCACATTCAGTTTAATGTAAAAGGAAATGCTTCTGTAACGAAACAAGAACAATCAGCCCAAAGAGGAAGTTTTCATCTCCGATTGGTACAATCGTACAATTCTGGATAGAAGTCATCCATACCAATTTTAAATTAGCTTCAAGAATGCTAGGGTCTGTGTTTAGTTATTGGCATCTCCAACACGAAACTTCGACTACTAGTAAGGGGATGTTTGTTTTTGCCTCATAAGAGAGCTGAGATTCTTGAAAATTTATCCCATCTACTTCACAAAGTTCTGTCCTCTGATTAGATTAGGGGAGAAGATAAAGAGAGAAATCTTTTTAAAAAATTAAAACAATCATGCATGCATTCCATAACCCTTCAAAGCATCAACCCCTAAAAAAAAGGAAGAAAATGCGGTTTCTCCTTCTAACAGGGGGTATTCAATTATGGATTTTAATAGACTAATATTTGAATGAACAAGACTCATACGTGCAACAATTTTTTGAGCATGTCAACAAGAATCTAAAACCTAAACTCAAAAAATTAGGAGAAACAAAAACAAGAAAAAGCATTTGGAGGTGCTATTAAAATGCAGAGTAATACTAACCTCCATTGAGCCATAATACCAAAGGCTTGTTATCAGGTTGAGTTTGTGCTTCATAGAACCAATAAAACAGTGCTTTCCCATTCTCTTCATCCACTGTAACATAACCTGCAAAGTGATTGAAATCTACATGGGGTTGGCCTGGCAAGCCTGTTACAAGATCCTCATGATGTCCTTCCAAGACCTTCACATTTCTTTTACACACAACAGGACCCACAACACATAGAAGAAACACAATCACCCATGCAGAAAAACCACTCATCATCTCTTTACAAACCACAATAGGTTTATAAACCTTCAAAACAAAGGATTTATATATACTGGTTTGGGAAATAATTTTACAGGGAATTTTTTCAAAGAAGGATAGAATCTTACACACTCAAACCTTGCTGGCCAAATTGTAATCTCTCCTGGCTATAATGGTATAATAACTTTATTTAATTTCTTCCTTCCTTTTCAATTTTTACAGAGTGTGTTTTGGCTTTCTAGAATAGTAAATGTTTTGGAGTGCCTCCATTGGTCAACTATGGGTTTATTTTAACTTCTCTTTGACTTATAATAATTATTATCTATTTATTTAAATAAAAATTCGCACAATTTATTTTTAATGGTATCCAAACTAATGGTGTATAAATAAAAATGTAACAAAAAGCAATTAGAAAAAAACTACTCTAGAAAACTCTTTTAAAAATAAAAATAAAAATAATGAAAATAATTTAGAAAATGGTTCACTGAAATGAAAATAAAATTTAACATATCATTTCCTACTTTAATATATACACCCCCGTTCCTTAAAACAAATCATCTCAAAAGAAGCAATAAAAAACATAGTTCATGTGCAATTAGGTCGTGTTTTACGCATCTCAATGAGTGTTTGTCCAATCAAATTAAAACTTTAATACACTAACATTGTTGATGTTAATCCACACAATTTATTTGTTATACGGGATTAACGAAAAGCACAGTCTTTGAATTGCACAAATGTGTTAAACTGGAAATTAGTAGGAGTATTTCTGAAACTGGGATTTTCTTATAATCTGAAGTATTAAATTGGTCAAACATTTTTGCACGCATCAAAATATCAAATGAGTGTTCATTTAAATGCTATTAAAATCTGTATAAAAAAGAGGATATTTTTTCTTGCTCCCCATAAAATGTACACATCTTTGGTATTGCTTGCGCCAACAAAGTGTATATTCCCATTATATATTACATATATTTTGACAAATAATGCGTAGATTTTAATTTTGTATAAAACAAAATATACACAAAAACGTGAAACTTAGTGTAACATATTTCTTCCACGTTTGTAATTACCACGACCATTGATGTGTTTTTTTTTAATCAAATCCAGCCTTTTTTTTTTTTTTTTTATAATATTATTGCTATTTCATTTCAGCTAGATCTGTAGTTATATTGTTAAAGAGATGAATGAATATAGTGAACATGAAGAAACTAGCCTTATTTTGTAAGGGAAATTAAATGTTTTTGAGTTTTTTGAAATATGTATGGTTGGAACGGTTGGAAATTGTTTTTAAAAATCCAAGTGGGGGATTGTTGGAAATATGGATTTTTAAACAAAAGAAAATTGGTGTTTAACAGGTTTCGATCTCTGGATCTCTCTCTCTAATATTAGTCACATATCTATTATATAACTCTTTGTGTTAGAGTTTATAAGGAGATTGTTAGGACTTGGGCTTAGACCCCTTGGAGTACCACACTTTTGTGAGAAGGGGAGAGATAGACTCTCGCGCTCGCCGTCGCCGTTCGGTCGGTCGGGTCGGGTCATTAAGAGAACAACCCATTCTTTTTGCTACAAATTTACTTTCATTAAATAAATTTTGAATCTCTAAAGAGGGAATGAATCTAGACGTCTTCCTATTTCCACGTTTTTCTTAAATGCGATTACGTTTAGATTTTCCATGCATTGCGCCATGATTTTTGCCCCACGTTTTTAATGCAAATATGTATCTAGACGTTTTCTCATTCTCCAAGTTTTTCATGCAAATGCATCTAGACAGGACTTTGTCCATGTATCTAGACGTTTTTCTAAATCCCATATGTTTATCATGTTTTTATTTAATTAAATCCTCCACGCGATGTATCTAGTCGTGTTTCTGTATTTCAATGAATATATTTTCTCCTATAAATACAACACAAATTAGAGTTAATAAAGCATGAAAAAAAAAAAAACATGAGTTCTTCTTTTGCAATCAGAGAGATTTCGTTTTGCAATTAGTTTTTGTTTAGCATTTAAATCAAAGAAGAATTTTTCGTGTCGTTGATTTATATACAATGTAATTTTGATTCCGAGCAAACAATAGATTAAGGATGAATATTATTCCGTTCAAATTACAGTGCAATTGTTTGAACGAGACAGAAAAGATTCTGGACTATTTTATCCTGAAGACGGCGAGGCTATTAGACTGCTTGCACAATTTTGGGCAGAGCCGCGAAACGTCTTAAAGAGAGTGGCCTAGTCCGCGACTCAACCCAAGAACAAATTGGTACCTTCGTTCTTAACTTTTTATTTGAATCTTTTACAGCAGTTGAATCTTTTACAGTAGAAACAACAGGAACCGACCACAAGTATTACCAACTAAACTTGTAAATATGTATGAAAATAGAATTCGCGAAAGTTGAATTGAATTTCAACAATAGAGCAGAAAAAGGTTTTGGTTTGACTTTATAATTACAATTTACAAGTTAATGTCGAGGTGCATTTTGAAAGAGCCATACTAGAATGGGTGGACTTCTTTTATTTATAGCAAAACTTTGGCATCCTAGTCCCATCAACATTATTAATAGAAAACCTCTTGTTAATTTGAAATCCAGTTTTTACTCAACTTTACAAACATGTTGTTCTGTCATTGATCGACACTTCCTGGCTTTTCAAAGTTGCATGTGAAGCAATAAGTAAACCAATGAGACTAGCCTCTCAAAATGTGAAAGTAAAAACTGGATGCCCTTATGAGAACCCCTCTATATATGTTCCATCTATTTACAATTGCAAAAGCAATTGCACTCTGACCTTGGTACTGGAGTGCTCTTGATCAATTTACTTCGTGAATAAAAAGTAGTTCCTTTCGAATTAGTTAACCATGAAGTAGTATCACAAATATATATTTGACGGATGCATTCAAATGAATCGTGGTTCTTTTAGGTATTTTTTTTTTTTTTTCCTTAATCATCAGTTTGTAAACTCAGTCTAGGTCAAAACCGGCAATGATCTTCCTTCATTCATACCCTTCCAAACGAGTGCTTGAGATTCATATCATTGATTACATGTTGCATATTACCATGACATTGTTTTGAAGGCAATTATTATGTAAACAAAACAAAAGGGACATCATTGCTTACAATTGACCTTTTAATTTTCACAAGAGCTCAAGGAAGGTTTCTGGTAGCGTAATTTTGAGTGTATAACATGAGGATGTATTGGTATGTAAAGCTTGTTGTAAACATACCTTTGCGAAGGCTACCAAGATACTGCCCGATAAGACAGCTACCAGTAACCCAATGGTCGAGCCAGAAAGCAGTATTGACTGTTAGTTGTAAACCCAGCCAACTCTGCAATCTGATTTCCATCTGTTGGCTGATCTCTTGGTATAATCCTTTTGTTAAGGACAGGAGTTCCAAGATGGTTGCCAACGAGGTCAATTTGACACCATGTGAGAGGCACCTAGAATTCTTTGTTTCATCACAAGCTCTTCATTCACCATGACCTTAAAATAGCACCTCAAACACATAATACCCTTTGATTTGCCGAGCATTCATGGCAGGAATTGCATAGTCCTGCACCTAACCAAGCCATGCTGATTCTTGCCTCAGTTCCAATTTAGATAGTTGTGATCCGAGGACAGCCAATCTGCTGATCAAACAAAAAAGGTCCCAAAAAATTGTTGTCATACTAGTCAGAACATGTTATACCATGAAAAAGGAGTTCGGCATGCAATCCATAAATAAAAAGATTAAAACAACACACACACCTCTGACTTCTACACAAAAACAAAAAACTTAAATTAAATGCATCAATTAAAATGAAATTGCTGAGCTCCAACATCAATTTGTATAGAAAAATTAAAGAAGTGTGAGCCATTTACACTAAACCAAAAGGTCCTCTAACTAATCTCTTTTTCCCTTTTCCCACTATAACCAAAAAGAACAAATTCCTGAACAATGTGATGAGCAAAAGATGAAGTAAATAGAGTTAAAACTCCGGATAGGAAAACTTGGGCAGATGCTTCCAACACTATGCACATCATCTGCTGCTGGTTAATGATCCTGCTTTCCCTTTTTTCTTTTCTTTTTCCCTTTTTCTTAAACTGAAATCTTAATCACTAAAGTATGTACCAATGCTTTCCAATGTCTTGAGTCTTCATTTCCGCCAAAAAACTTGCTAGTCCAGTTAACTTCTAAACTTTAACTATCAATCTGATTCCGAAAGTCATTGAATGCCACCACCAATTCAGTGCAATCCTAGCATAAAGACTTCACAAGTCAAACCATAAAGAGGTATTTTAAGTCATCCACTGTAAGACGAGACTGGCGACTGCCAGTCTCATCCTCTCCAAACGCAGATGCAACCATTTCTCTCTTCTTTTGCTGCAAAAGGGGAAAAAACAAAAGATTATCCCTTGTATGAGTACATTAAAAAACATAAATAGGAAAATGTCGAAAATTAGAATTCCCATAAAAATGTGGATCAAAGAAGATCAATGTTTTTCAGGAATTAGTTTGTGACTTTTGAAGTGCAACTTGCATGAAACTTTTCACCTTGCATCAAAGTGTGCACACAATTATTGCCTCAAAACCTAATGTGCACAGAAAAGTTTCTCAAAAAAGTTATTTTTTACAAAATGATTTTTGGGCTATCAAACAGAACCTAGGTTTTTATTTTCTCATAAATTCTCTATAGAGAGTTTTTGCATACTATTGATTTTTTTAGCCCCTTTCTGTAATCATAAAAAATAAACTCTTCGGTTATAACAATAACAAAATATCCAGCGAAAAAGTTACCTGAAGGGCTAATATGCGATCTTCAACAGTGTCTTTCACGGTTAACCGCAAAACAGAAACAGGACGGGTTTGTCCGATTCGATGTGCTCTATCAATTGCTTGATCTTCAGTTGTAGGGTTCCACCAAAGGTCCAGAAGAAGAACATGACAGGCTGCTACCATGTTTAACCCAAGGCTTGCAGCTTTCAAAGACATAATCATAACAGTAACCTGACACATAAAAGACAATAAGATTGATTTGGGAACTAAACCTAAAAGGAAGTGTACGTGTGAACTTATAAGGATGGAAAAGAATTCACAACCATACCTCAGGGAGTGTATTAAAATCCTTCACAGCTTTATCTCTAGCAACAACAGACATTGTACCGTCCAGTCTCCTGTACTGTATAGATGAAGTTTTCAAACGTGATTCAAGCAAATCCAACATCCTTGTCCACTGTGAGAATACAATTGCTTTCTCTGATACTTTAGAACTCGATTTATCTGTCATCTCCTTATCAGAAGTGTCGTTTCCCAGTATATCCTTTGATGATTCCGGCAATTGAGAATCAGATGCATTCTTCGGAACTTCACTAATAGGGTTTACAGAACTAACTTTAGAGTTAGATAGTGATTCCAGGACCTCAAGAGCTGTTTTTATTTTTGAAGAATTTGAAAAACCCTCAGAACAAGGTTCAAGAGCCAGATTAGTTTGAGAAGCATTGGACTGGTCAAACAGAGAATGTTTCAATGTGGCGCTGGAAAAGACTGAGGTTTCAATTTCATTGAGTTGAACTTTGCACTGTGATGCAGGGCATAAATTGTCATCACCTGTAAGGTGTTCAGAGATGCATTGGTTACAGAAAACGTGACCACAAATTGTAACAACAGCCTCTTCGGGGGAATCCTACAGAAAAGAATTCAGTAAAATTGTCAAACATCTCCAAATTTGTTTCATCAAAATGCAAGGGTCCAACTTTAATCTGAATTTTTTTGCACGACAAACTACAGGAAGGTAAATTTAATTAAAGCATCTCAAATAACTAATAATGATCCACAGCAGTAAAAATACATACAATAATTAAATGTGCCTAAACAGAAATCGCCATGCAATGGTGTTAGTGTCAACGCCACTAAATAACATGCCACGGGTTATTTATTTTTAGGTGTATTTAATAATTAGGGCTAGAGTTATTTCTAAAAAGGCTTTTGGCTATTTTTATTAGTTTGTTATTTCTTAAAGCTATTAAAAAGTATTCTAGGTGACTTATCAATGAAAATTTGGCTTTTCTTAGATTCCCCATTTTCTTTAGCACTAGATAGTTTAATCATCAATTTACATCAGAAACCAGTATCATAGCGAGCTTCAATCTACATGCAAACATGAAGCAAAAAATGGGGAAAACGAGAAACACTCCAACCAATCAGCCCTATTTGACCATCAAGAAACCGAAATCAACCAAATACAAACTTCGATCAATGGCAAGTTCTAATTGATTGGAATGGAGCTTGGCAAAATGAAGGGGCTGACGAACAAAAAAAAAATTAAGAATTCGCCACCATCCATCCAATACTATTCAAGATGGCCAACCCAACGAGTTTGTTGATCCCCCCACCACCTATTGTCCAGCCTGACAACGAAGACAGCCCTTTGTGCCGATCTCCCTGTTACTCACCCACAGCTTGTGAATGAGAACATGTTCTTTGTGCACAATGGAATGGCACGAGAATGGAACATTAAGTCTTTCCTTAATACTTTTTGGCCTTGCTTATGTATTGACTGTGAATTTTGTTAAAAATATACAGTGTATGCAGTTAGAATAATACCTTGGCATATAAAGCAGCTTCTTTGTTGGATAGTGAAGTATGCACTTTTCTCTCATTATACTTTGTTCATCCTCTGGGGGCGAAGAAACAGGGGGTGGATCTTCAGATTCTGATGCTTGAAACTTTTGACTCTAGACTCTAGATATTTCACTTGCAACTCGAAGGTTGCAAGAAAACGTATCTTCACAAGGGTGAGAAAAATATTTTCGCTTCAAAGAGGAATTTTTTTAAGGAAAATTTATTCATACATATAACATAGTATTGCAAGACGGTGACCTTAAAAGCATTAAATCCCCAAAGAAGAGCATCCCAATTAGCAAGCACATTCTCAAAGAAAATCCCTTTTGAAAGACGGAATGTGAGACCCGACTCCAAAGAATAACTAAGACTCGGTGACCACTGAGCCAACCTCCAATGTCTTCTCACTAAAAATCTATTATTCCATTCCGAGACACTGCAAAAGGAATTAGATTCCATTCTAAGTTAAGTAGTGGCATCTTATTTGGACGTCTAAATAAATGGTTGGTTTGGGGATTGGGCGTTTCCAGAAGAGGAAGTATTACGAGGGGGTTGGGAAGTGACTGGAGGTACAAAAAGAACTGAACAGTCTTTGGAGTTAATTTATCCTGCCAAGTGTTATGGCTTCCAAACATCTTTTAATGCCCTATGGTACAAAATATGGCAAAGTATTTCCAATATGTGATTCGAATTCCACTCAGCCGTGTCGTACGTTACATATAATAGTCATGTAGTGTATCGACAGGGTTAAGAGATGCATTACCGCCTGTACTGATTATGCATTTTATCGCGCATATATTGATTGTATTGTAAGTTGCTACAACTATATCATACTGCCTGGCCAACCACTTTTGCTTGTTCAAATTTCAATCATTAACCATAATGCCCTCTTTAGAGTTAACAAGAGCCATTTGTAGGAGTTTAGTGTGTCTTTTAGACATAACCCAAAAGACAACTCTCAAATTTAGATAGCTTTCGGAACGAGGAAATTTAATAGGTGCGGCAGCTTTTGGAAACCATTAATCACATGGGATAACAAGGGGGAGAATGAATAGAGTCGAAAATGGACTAAGGAGGGAAGATCCTAGTTTTCCTCCCTCTACTTAAACATCCCTAAGGAATCCCTTTGGGTAGTACCTGAAATGCATTCCCCATTTAGTTCTTTGCTTGTGAGAATAGACATGTTAATAAAATGCGTAGACTATCAGGTGATGGAAGTGCTGAATTTCTTTATTGCTTCATATGGCATCAATTGGATGTTCCCTAAATCGAAAGATTGGAGCAAGGAAACTTCTTTGGTCTCTCACTCGCATGGTGGATGCAAGGTTTTTAACAATACAGAAATGCAACAACATCCCCACCCCCCTCCCCCTCCCCCTGCCACCCACCCACCCACCCACCCAAGTCTCTCTTTCTAATTGAAGAAATATAGTAAAGTAGTTGTAAGATCATTCTATGCTACTTAACTCTAGAAATAGCCTTGTATTTGTTTCCATTAATAAAGGTATGTACGCCAAAAGGCTGATATATATATACAAATTAGGGTATTCCCCATGTCGTTAGCACAATAAAATTTTAACATGATAAATAGAGTTTATTCTACTTTAAATATCAAGATTATATATATATATATATCAAAATGTTGGGCATGGGAATTGAACTCATGCACTATTGGTGTTTTAAGTTCTATGTGATCCGTCAGATTCTTATATTTGGGTAAATCTCAGCCGTCTTTTATCTCTAACCTCAAACACCATACTAATTTGTAATATAGACAATTACTGGAAAAATGCTATAGTTTGGTTGGCTTAGACTATCAGGTATATCTATTAGTATTCGCAATGAGATGTAGAAAAGATGATATAACATGGAAATGGCGATAGACAACAAGGATATAAAATCCAGGTAGCCACTTACATTGCATATGCCACAAATTGCCAAACTAGCTTCCAAACAACTTAGCAGAACTGTTTGTTTCTCCCTAGGAAGTTTCTTGGCCGTTTCTAAAGATCTCCAAACAGAATTAGAATCGAATCCCTTAACCAGATGAGGATGATCACAAGCTTGCCGAAGGCGCAATAACATCAGCAGAATGTTAACATAATTTTGTTGAACGGTTCCAGCGGCTGCATAAACCTGAGATGATTCATACAAAAAGAAGAAGGAAAAAGTTAGAACCCATAAGGTTAATTTTAATGTCTTTTTTTTATATCCATTAATCCCTCCCACCCCAAATGCACCCGCCAGCAGGGTTCGAACCTTGGACTTGTAATTCCATCCTCCATAAGTCTACTGTTGGGTCGGTACCCCATTGGCAATAATTCAAGTTTGACATGAGATTTATAGAACTATCTTGAATTATTGTGAAACGATAGACATATTGTGAAATATAAAATCAAGAAAACTTAATCTAAATTATTAAAAATGACATAAATTATGAGAAACATAATGACCATGTGTAGTGTTAAAATATAGGATTTACAGCATTCTCGTATATTTTGGCATGTGTATTTGAAAGCTAAAACTGATTAATCTATGCATACATGGAACAGTCATAGCATACTAATACACATTACAAAAATTATCTCAACCCGAAGGAGTACAAAATAAATATGGGCATTTGTAAAAAGGGTACCCATTTGAATAATATATTTCAGATATACCACAATTCATACAAAATTTTAAATAGTTGTGTTTTTTGGTTTTAAAACCCAAACCAAATCTGAAATTGAAGATCCAAGTAGTGGTGAAGCTTGTTTTCTTCGGTGTCGTGTGCTGGTCTGATCTATGGTGGTGGAGGGTGAAGGAGAATGGCCGGTAGTGGTCTGATTTGAGGTGGAGGGTGGTGGTGGCCTGATCTGTGGTGGTGGACGGTAGAGTGGTCTGATCTGAGATGGATGATGGAAGAGGAAGGTGGTAGTCTGATCTGAGGAAAAGGAGGGGGGGTGGTCGTCTGATCTGAGGTGGAGGATGGTAGCCGGTGGTGGTCTGCTCTGGTGGTGAGGTGGGGCATGGACCATGTCGAAATGCAGATAGTTTTCATACATTTTTTGGAGAATGTTTCACGGTTTGCACAATCATGTTCTGTCCACCCCGTTAAACCGCTCATCCACCATCAACCATGGATCGCGTACGAAAGTATGTTTCATAGACATTAACGTAAATAGTATCGTTTGTCATACGAATCTATGACATAATACATGGTCTTTGTGAGGCAAACCTAGAAGTGTACAGAAATTTTAAACATTCTCTATGAAAAAATTAATCACGGCGCTTCAAGCTGTAATGTCAATCCATTATGATAAGGCCAAATCAGTTACTCTTTAAAGACCAAAGAGATCATTGGAAGGTAACAAAAAAACAACACTGTAAAATAAATATTTCAACAGTATAAGGCCAAACCCACCTTAAATTGTGCACGTGAATCAGCCTCTAGTTTGGAGTAGAAGTCCCTTTCCTCCATCGAGAAATCCACCTTTCTCAACTCTATAGATTTGGGCGGCAAATTAATGATTGGTTCTCCGTCAATACGCGTGCCTGAAAAAAAAATAAAAAATAAAAAAACTAGTACAATTACCAAAATGAGCCTATGCTAAAATGGTTCTTTAAAGACTGTAGGAAACAGCAACCTGGTGAAAGAATGTGGGGTACTGGGCAGAGTCAATCAAATGTCAATATCACCTCTTAGTTAAGTTTCAAACATTCAACCTAAACAAACTACATTTTTTTTATCTGGTAAAAAACGCATCAACCAGAGCTGGTTAAAGCAGTGTTTCTTGTTGAATGTTTTACGAACCTTAAGTCATTTAAAACCTTGACAAAAAGTGAAAAATGTCCGTGTTAAATGCAAAACTTGACATGTTTCAAGTTTGACCCAGCTGGTTTGATGGGAAAACAGTTTGCACATAATGCAGTTACAGCTGGCATGAAACAGAGATCCACCAAAAACATGTCATCCAGATCCTCATGTATCTAGTTACAGACTACCAGTCTACAATCCTTATGATATTATTCATATAACTCAAGCAATAATACAAAAAGCAGCATATATAAATAAAAAGTTCCACACGATCTCTTGTGGAGAAACCCTATCCTGAACAGCTGATCGATGCAAAGCCACCATCACCACTCTCATGACTAGGAATACAAGTAGATTCTAGGATATCAAAGATTAAGACTAGGACAGAATGACCACAATGACAAAACAAAGATAGAATCAAAATCATGTATTTCTTCAATTTTTTACCAGAGCTTCAAATTTCATAGAGAAGATTTCCAAAAATGGCAACACAGAAGTAAGGCCAAGAGCAGATGAGAGTAAAGGAAACCTAGACTTATTATAAGACAACAGAAGAATCCTTCACCCTGCAGCAAAGATTATTTAGAGGCCTAGTGTGGATTTGTGACAAACCTAGAACTCGACAACTTGGCTTGGGTCATGCCAAAGTAAGAGAATCGGGCTCTATGGGGATCTAATACACGTCTAGATTCTTTATCTAATTTTACTTTTAACGGCTAAATGTTGGTGATAGCAAGAGTTGCACTACATGGTCCATAAACCTGTCCGTTTGTTCCCTAATTGTGGTGATCTCACTTGAAGCATCCCCTTGGTTGCCATTGAAAGTCCGATATAGCTTTGACCAGAGACATGGATATTTACGAGCATTGTTTATTTGTAGTCATCTACAGCTAGAAGTGAAACTCTCAGCAAGGAATGCTTATAAGCACATACATAGAAAAGGAACTTTTTTAAATAAGGAATATTATTCATAGAAAGGGAGGGCTTTTGATACATGATAGCATGGGTTTGAAGAGCCAAAGAACCACACAGCCTTGTGATAGAGAAATCGCCCTCTAACTTCAAGTAGGCAGGCCGTCTCAGCAAGAGATGCTGGCAGCATGATCTTGAAAGTCGAAAAATAGAAATGCAATTTGCTTTTCCTATGTTCTTAGCATTTGGTATGGCCTCAAGTTCAGCGAGATACCTTTAGCTGATGGCAGACAAGACAAAGTGTTTTGTATGGTAAGTTTTAGTCTGGGGACTTGTATAGTTCAGTATGACATCCCTCCTCCTCCCCCACCCCAAAAAAAAAAAAATCCAAGGAACACCAATAATTAACAGAGATTGAGAAATGTTGCACTTTACTGTTGTTTAATCTGCTCCCTGCATCTTGATGCCGAAGCATCCATCACTCAAACCAAATCCAAATGGAACACCCCAATAGGTCCCTTACAAAAAAAAAGTAGCATATAATAGAAGGAATCATAGGTGCAACAGAAAGAAAATCTGCAAGATGTTATTTTAAACATCTTTTTGTTAGAGCACTTTCCTGCTTTTAGTCAAATAAATGAGGACAGACGAAGGATAAAAAAAACAAAAAACTCCAGCCACCACAAGCCTGCCTAGAACACTAAACAAAATAACAATAACATCTTTGCAATTAATGCCTAAAGAGCAAAATGGAACACTTGTAAATGGTGAATACCTCACATCGCCAAGGTGCATTTGAGGCACAAATGTCTCCAAGATTCTAGCTGATGATAATATAAAACTAATATAGGCACGATGACCTTCATGAGGAAACCATGTAATATTTATTGTTGAGACAAGAAATGAATTGTAGTTTAATCTTGAGCTAAGAGTTGGTGTTATAATTTTGAAGAACAGAGAGAATAAAATATGCAAAAATCTTGTGGGAGGCATGACCTTTTGTTCTGCGTAGCATGATGGTCTTCAGAACAGCTTGTAGCTTCTTGTACCCATTTGTTGGGTTCCTATTAATTGGGACCTTTATCATGGAGCAGAATGACTTGTAAACAGCATAGGGATCATATCGGAGGAATCTGAAGTAACTATAAAGATCATCAACGGCATTTTGTATTGGTGTCCCTGACAAGCACCACCTTCTTTTTGCACGAAGTCCCCAACAAGCTCTAGCAACTTGAGTCCTATGATTCTTGATGCTCTGCGCTTCATCCAGCACCACCCTAAACCAGCCAACCCTTGCAAGAGGACGAGCAACAGATTCAAGCAAAGTGCCATCAATTCCCTTCTTATCCTTCCGATTTTTCTTATCAGAGCTTGGAGGATACTTCCTCTTTTTACAAGAAGATAATTCCATAGGTGACAGACCATGTCCTTCTGGTTTTACTTTCTCATCATCATCTTTATCAACAAGGGGTTGCTTCGGAACCTCCATGCTCACAATGGAGTAAGTTGTGACAACAACATCATACTTGGCCAGCTCAAGAGGATCCTTTGTACGATTAGCTCCATGATATACTAAAACAGAAAGATTAGCTTCTCTTGTGACCTTAACACGCAGCTCTTCAGCCCATTGCCGCAGAACACTTGTTGGACATACAATCAATGTTCCCGCAGCAGGCCTGCCCTTAGTACTAAAAGTCGTATCATTCTTTGTCAAACTCGTGCTCACCTCCATATGCGCGTCATGGTTAATTTCAGGCTTACAAGCACTAGTTTCTTCATCATCATCCAAATTTAAAGCTTCTGTACCATCTTGTTTCATAGTCGTCAAAGTCATTTTGGACGATGGACGCCTTTCCTTCATTATAAGTGCAATTGTTGATATTGTTTTTCCCAAACCCTAAATGACAATGATTATGTCAGTGCAGACAAATCAAGAAAGGAAACAGAGAAAAGCAACCTCTAGTTGGTGTTGAAAGGACCCTCTAAAAGATTTAAGAGGTTACCTGATCATCTGCAAGAATTCCTCCCGAGCAATGTAAGCTGGCTGTCTCTTTCTGAACCATCCATGACAAAGCAATTCGCTGCCCAGAAATGCTGCATTAGTAAATTATTTATGGGATTGCAACTAATCAAGGATGACTAAGCCTCAAATCCCTTCCACTTTTTTTTCTTTTTTTGAATAAGTCATAGTGATAAGACTGTTTAGCATATAAATTAAAAATAAAACAAAATCAGTCATAAATATACAAATGGACTTATCCTATGAATGGTAAGTAACGATAGCAACATTGCACACAACATACAACATCCTTGTACATCTTTTAAGAAAGGGGAAAACAGAGGAGGTACAAAGGGGAGATAAATTACACATCTCTAATCACCAGACCAATACAAGCAAAATTTCAAATAATGGCTTAATTAATCATCTAATCAACTTGATTTCCACAAAGCAGATTGTCGTCCAAAAGAGTGTACTAGATGAGATTGGTTACAGTCAACCAATTGGTTAGTAATTTAAGCCTTAGAATCTCCCAAGTGGGATCGCTCAAGGCAGAACCATTCCTAGTAAGTCGAATACAATCAAGAACTTTGAGCATTGTTACATAGACCAATTTACAATGTAGTTCCTTGACAAACAACATAAGAATAAAAGCCTGACCTGGTGTCTCATAAGGGGAACTGCCAGAACACCATCTGGTGGACTAGCTTCTGACTTCGGTTGAGAGAGATCCTGCAATGCATCATAACCTTAGTTAGTACAACTTGGAGAAATGCTCTATATTACCACAAACATGCCATGTATAATGCATCCAAAATTCCAAGCCAAATCTCCATAGTGACGTGGTGATTTCGCATAAATTAGTAAAGATATCAACTATGAATACTATCAGTATAAAGAAGCAATAGTATGATACTGAAAATGGAAACTGTATACTATTAATGGGATATAATGGCTTGCAAACCAGAAGGTACCACAATGGTCAAATAAATAAAACAATATACACCCGTTCTGACTCAATCTAGACTCAATTATCCTTCCATCGACTCCAAAATCACCACTTAAACTGAAACTGGTTTGCCATTGGCAGTGAGGCAGAGCCGAATTCCATCCACGTCTTTTAGGTTGTGCTAGATGAACAGGAAAATATTTTACATATTCACTACTTCAAATCCTTACGGAAGTATTGCCAAAATGACTCAAGAGGGCAGCTTGCTTTCTCATCTCCATGAGAAATACATTTCTCTATGCCCCATAACAAAAGAATTTCTATCGGTGATGAGAAAAAGAGTTCTGAATTACTACATTAGATTTCATGTCCAAATAAGGACATCTAAGGCTTTACCCAGTAAGTTGCATCCAGGATGGAACTTCAACCAATTTATAGGTTCCGTCAATAGCATGTATAGGGCCAAAAGGTGTAAAGAAGCAGCAACATTTTATGAGAACACTGAATATACATTTTTATACCACCATTGCAAGCAAAATAATGGATCCAAGTTTTGTAAGTGTTACCTGCAACGCAACCCGAAAAGTCAATCTTTCATCATTAGCCTTGAGCCTCATGCCTGCAGGTCCGCTGAGATAAAGAGGATCATTTTGCAAACGTTGTGAAGTAACAAGGGACATTCCAAGCCCGGCTAGAGCTGGTGGATGTCTAGGGTCACTGATATCTTCAAGTATACATATATCAGGATCGTCATCAACATGGGACCTGCAAACTGATAAACTGCTCTTGACAACTTGACCAGAATAGTTTGTAGAATGATTACTAAAGCTCGTAGGCAGAACCAAGTCATCTTTCTTTTCATCCTTAATGAAAAAATTTTGCCGCGTACTTGAAATTAATGATAGAGTATCAGTAACCAAATGACTTGTGGCATTATCAACAGAAGGCCCACATACAACACCATTAGGGGAACTCCTACTAACACCTGAAAAATAGTCTTCATCACCAAAAATCCCAGAATGACGAGTGACGCTATTAGATCCAATGAGTTGCCTTGAAGTATTGACGGTATTTCCATCAGGATCACAGAAAGACTTCATTCTAATTGGAGGATACCTAGCCATACCTTGACAATTGACATTATCCTGAAAACTGTTTGTTTCAGTGCAAACCACTGAAGATGACTCAGGTAAAACAGATAAGCCAGCTATTCCTTCTCGCTTGAAATTTATTGTACCATTTCTGCACAGTTCATCTTCTAACTCACCTTTTGTGCGAGCCATTTTTTCTTCCATACTTGTCATAAATGGCAAATCAAACTTATGAGGCTGGAATTGGCTTGAGTTAGAGAAATCATTGCCAATATTAAAGCATTCAGAAAGAGATCCTACTGGATACTGGTTACTAGCAATGGAAGCCTTATTGTCATTAAGTTGAAGATGTGCACTTCCGGAGGACATTTCTGCAGTTATAAAGGCCGCGTCCATGTTAGATGTAGGTAAGCTTGTTTCCTGCAGCCCTAGGTCCTCTTTATTGCTTCCAATTACACCATTCTTGTCCCGGAAAGCCAAATTTGATTCTTCCATCATCATTGTGAGATGTGAAGGACCTAAATTTTCGAAGAAAAAAAAATCAACTTGAGCTTTCTGATAAAACCATATATCACATGCAGTACCTACATTTGTAGCAAATTACTACAGAAATCATAGAAAAGCACAAGTTTTTTTTTTTTTTTTCTTTTTAACTCAGTGGAAAATATAAATTAGAAAAGCACCATTACTAAATTACATAGTTTACCTACTTTGGTAATCATAGTTTTCTCCAGCATGTTCGAACTCATATCCATTCTCGCTCTTCAAGTGAATAAGATCCACATGATCAGTATAACATGGAGCCAGGTCACTATCTCCAGCTGAAAAATTAAATGTGGTGCCGTACTTAGGTACTTGGTTCAACAATGCTGTGCTCTCAGAACTATAGAAATGACCATTAATAGTTCCACCATCCATCTCCCTAGAACTGCAAGTGTCATGTTCCCCACATGACGTAGACCAATCTCCGAGACTGACAGAAGTATGCAGAGGGGAGTCAAAAAGACATAGGGACTCAATATTTGAATGATCAAAAGTCATGCTAGAGTTCCCAGGATTTCCAAGCATGCAGTCAGATTGTGTTCCTGCTGTAGGAGTACACCACACAGAAGATCCTGCTAACCCAGCTTCTACTTGTGGTGCCTCATATTCGTGCACACCTAAAAGCAGCAAATCCGAGAAACAATCAACCACACAGAACTCCAAACCAACTTGGCAATGGCCGGCTATTAAAAGTAAAGCATTAACTAGTATCTATACAACCTAGGCAACAAAATAAAAGTCAGCTTACCATTTTGTGCTTGAGAAAAAACATTGTTGACTTCACCGGCAGTGGCCTCCCCTTGGAAAGAATTCTTACATGACAATTCTTCTGGACTACTCTGTAAATGAGAACTCATAACATCATTTAGTATGGAAGCTAAGCGAGTTTTGATTCTTTAAACACTTGAACGGACTGAATATATCCACCGTCATAAATAAGTATCTATATCAAGACGTTTTTACCTAACATTTATTTCTCTCTTTTTTTAGAGGGGAACAACTGAACAAGGGTCAAAATTTTACTGAGAGCAAAGAAAAATAAAATAAAAGAGAAATGAGTGCACTACATACTACAACCACAACAAACACAAAGGGCTGACTATTCCATGCCTCCCATAATTTCATTTTTTTTCAACTGCATGTTTTCAATACCATATGTTTATAAGTTATGTGACGGAGATTTGAATGATTTTGATGAAAGATTCACTCTTTGTTATGCACCTTCTTTCTTCTCGACATCCTATACTGCGTTTTTCCACATGAGAGATGGACCCCACATCCAATCCGCATGCCCAAAGGACAAAGACGACAGTGTATGTTGTTTGTATTCAATCCAGAACATGGATTAAAAAAGGTGACATCTATTCAAGGACCATGGGAAGAATTCAGATGACCGTATGCGAAGGAAGGGTGGGAGGTTTTGCACCTGATCATGCAGGTAAAAAAAAACAGATAATGTGGAGGTATATCCAGATTTCAACATGAAAGAGAGAAGGAGAAAACGAGTTTTAGGAGCGAAAGCTATATGAGTTGGCAAGGAAGTTGGGAAGCCCTTCAGCTAGACCGTAATTGCTAGATTATATTGTGTTTGCAATGCATCAGAAATTAGAGGTAAGGAAACAAAAGGAATCTACAACTGGGTTACGGATTTGTTAGGATTCAGCTAATTCAGATTCCATATGCAGAGAAGATGAACTTTCAAATCGTTGGATGGTAGCAATCTCAAGGATATGAGTTCCAATGCAACGGAAAGTAGCTAGTAGCCCGAATTTGAGGAAGACATGGGTCAAAGAGATTTTGCATTCTATGGTCTACTGGGGGTAGGTAGATATTAGAGTGTACGAATGTGATAATGAGAGAGCTTAGAATAGACACAAGTTCCCTTGGATTCTGTAAGATGCACTTGTATTTTCTAATACAGAACACCGTGAAATTTAAAAATATTGACTGATAAGAAAACAAGTCCCATGACATCAAAGATTGAAGGCTATCATTAGCATAATGCACAAGATCATTGCAAGTCCAAAGCACAAAGAATATAAGAATGTTAGTTGTACTACCATCTCTATGAACGGAAGTGTTTTAATTCTAGAAGACAAATCCTATTGGCAAGTCCCAAGCACGAAAAATAAGAATGTTAGTGGAACTTCGATCTCTATCAGCAAAAAAACAAATCCTTAAGTCAAAGTGTCCCATTAAGTCATTCTTGAAAGTAACAAATCCCAATAGATGTGTCCTCTGTGAAAACCAGCAGGAAACCTTTGGAGCACATATTTGTGTCTTGCCCCTTCTCTAGCAGTCTATGGGGCTTCCATATGCAATGAAGCTAACAATCAACCTCCAGTTGCCACTGACCTCTTTCAATGGATTTCAGCTTGGGGCAGGAGATGCATTTTAGTTAAAGGGGTTTGGTTATGGGTCAGAGTCCTCTCTTTGCTACTATATGGGCTCTGGAAAAAAAAAAAAAAATCACAGGATTTTTAAGGGAGAACTAAGAAATATTCCTTATCTTACTAGCTCCATTAAAGCTTGGGTTTGGCAATAGGGCATCAATTGGTGGATCACCACATATCAGCCTTTTCATATGTGTATTTTCAATTAGACTAACCTGCTTTTCTTGTAAATCTATTTTTCTAAGTTTGTTTCTTGTTGCTAGCTGAGCCCTGCAGTCACTAACTTTGTATTATTTCCCTTTATTTTCAATTTTAAAGGATGCTCCATTTTATTGATAAAAATTATAATTAAAAAAAATCCATATAGAATATGATCATCTATACAGACATTGAAAAAACAAAACCCCCCTCCCCCGCCATACTTTCCCTATATTTTTCATGAGTTGAACAGCTATGTCAACCTCCACAGCCACTAATGACAACACATAATGATGAACACAACTTTCTCCCAACCTCCAAGTAACAATATGCTCAATATACTCAATCACTTTATAATGTTTTGAACGACGCAAGTTATCAAGGATTTCACAGGATAACATTATCATTCTATTTAGTCAAATCTTTAACCGGAACCTATCTGGTTCAAGGCAATATGAAATTAATCGGAGTTAATACCAAAATTTTAAGCCAAATTATAACAAACTTTTAAACTCAACATCCTATTAGCTTTTTAACCAAAAAATAAAATTAAAAAACCTCCTATTAGCTTTGCTTGTGATTTTTCTTTGATCCTACTTTTCTCTTCTTTTCAAAATTATGTTCAGTCTTTTCACACACTCTTGATAAGCTTAAGGTCATATGTAGATATGAGTAGGGGATCGATAAGTTTGATTAATCAGTAACTCAGCGAGTTTATAGTGGTTAGTTAAAAAATTGTAATGTTCTACTGGTGAGAAGCAATTAACACGGATTAATCATTGGTTTAATAACCTTGCTTCCATGTTTTTCTTTGACATATCCAATCTTCTTCTTAGACATATGCAAATTAGTAACAAATCACGCTCATATATCACATTCAACAAGAATCAATCACATGCCCTTCAAATCCTTTCTTACATAACTATTTGTCCCTTTTACTACTATAAACTCCAAATAAAAAAATCATCAAAATTATACAAATCTAAACCACTTTTCCCCAAAATCAATCACTTGATGATGCTAAACACACTGAAATTCCAAGTTTTCAAAAGTGATGTGAACCAGTTGCTTACAAGATTAGCTTTCAAACTCCAAAATTCTCATTATCTTGATGTAGAAAGAAATCTCGTGATTTAATGCACTATTCTAAAAGGAAAACGAACTAAACCCTACTTACAATCAATAAAAATAGACCAAAATTCCAATCCAATCAAATGAAAAATATACCTTGAGTTGATTTTGCGAGGGGATTGGATCTTCAGAAAGAATTTCAAGAATGAACTCAATATCAGTAGAAAACTTATCCAAACCTTCAAAAGCGAGCAAATCACCACATGCCGCCCAATTCTCCGAATTTTCTTCCGCTGGCATCGCGAAAGCTATGGAAACGAAAATCCTAATGGTAGAACTATGAAGACCCCCAATCTCTCTAAAAAGGGATGTTTAAATAGAGATTTTTGGTCCCATGAAAAAGATATCCATAATTATCGCTGGGGAATCTTTGACGGGATTTTTTTCTCTTTATTTTAGAACGTCCAAGAAAAAAAGGATAGAATGTAGTATAAGCAGAAATCGACATGTGGCAACTTTTTTCCTCTCTATGAGATTTTATGTGGGGAGAGGGGGTGGGGTTCCAAAACAAGTAGCTAATCCATAAACCTCATAATTTTGGCAAAGTAATAAATGAATTCATTTAACCATGACAATTTTAAAAAATAAAAGAAATCAAATAAAACTTCCCCAATAATAGAGTTTTAACCTAATATCAGTATCCATTCGAGTTTCCTCGTTATTCAAAAAATTTGGTAATCAAAAATCTCAAACAATATAACAACCAAGTTCTCAAAAATTAAAATAAAAAATCACATAAAAAAATCTTCATTTAGCTATTTATCATTGTTATAGTAATTTGAGGTATATGAACTCTATTTATAAGATAAGATATTTAACATGTCAAAGACTTATTCTGGACTATGTTGGTGGACAATGATAGTTGGATTTATTTTTGAAATTTTTAGAAAAAGAATAATAACAAAAAAAACTTTTAAAATACAGTTAAGGGTTTTTTTTTAAAACTTCCCCCCCACCCAAATAAATGGCTATTTATGATTAGTCCCCAAAAGATATTGTATTGCATATGCTCCCCTCGACTAGTGGTCCACATACATTGATCGTCCGTTTTCAAATGGGTCATGCTATGATAACCAAAATACTCCTAAATTGATCCAAGGGCTCAAGTTAAACTTTTAGCCTTGAACAATTAATAATTTGTATCTTGAGGCAAACTGATAGTTAATATGATATGAAAATAAATATGCATCTCGAGACACATTGTAAGGTCTATAAAACAAAAACAAGTCACTCTCATCAAAAATGCATATCTCGACCAGTTATTAAAAAAATCATATCTTGAAAAAAACCAATTGTTAATAAAAAAAATTAAACAAAAACCTCATCTTCCCATGCCCCATTCTCCTCTTTCTTCCCCCTTCTTCTCCATCCATCTGTAAATCATCGGCCATTACTTCTCCCTTTGTTACGAAAGCACCCGCTCTTCCTTTTTGTTTCTCAAACAACGCCACCCTCACCCCCTCCCCCTGCCCCGACTCCTTCTCTCTGCAAACACCGTCAGGCAACCACCAGTGGCCGCCCTTCCCCCAATTCTTGTCCTCGCCTTCGTCTTCATCTCCAGTCGTCATCCCCATCTTTCGAAGCGTTCAACTTCTGAGTCAACTCATTCAAATCTCGAACCAAACCTCTCTGCAGTAGAAACGAAAAACAGAGAAGCTTCAACATTCATCAGCTACGGTTGCTCGAAAAAGGGGTCCATCAGCAGCGCAACCTCAAACCCAAATCAAAAAATCCATCACTCCCCCAAACACAGAAGACCCATTGATTACTCCAAAGCTCAATCAAACTCTTTATGTTTTGGCCCTGTTCTACAGTAGGTTATTCTACTTCTTGTTCTTCCACTACCAAATCAAGCCAGAACTCGAGCGATCAATCTTCATCATCTTTGTTTTGAGCTGGGATGAACATATGCTTATTGGTCACACAGTCAACTGCTTTGCTAGATCGATCAAAGTGATTGGGAATACTGGAAACAACTCAACCAGAAAAGTCAATCCATTATCCTTTCATTGTTGTTAGTCGATGGAGATGAAGACGAATGAGAGGAACCCCGCCCACAATCCTCCTGAACCTCCACCTTCTCCATCTTTGATTACTCTCACTCCGTCACTTCTATCTTCAATTGCAGAAGTGGTGGTGGTTGTGGTTTTGGTTCAGGTTCAGTTCAAATTTGAATAGTTAGGTAGGGGTAATTGTTGAATGGGATAGCAGTGGTGTTTGAGGTGGCGGTGAGGTCGATTTGGATTGGATTGTCACATACTGGTTCAGGATGGTGGTGATGATGTGAATTAGGGTTGGAGGTGGTGGCGAGGTGAATTGGAAGTTGAGCTGTTGGCAACATGAACTGCGAGTGGTGGTGAGCGAGGTCAATGGAGTTGGGTTTAGGGATAGTAGTGGTGGGTTGTGGGATGAAGGAAGATTAATGTGTGGTGGTGTTAGTTCAAGATAGTTGGGGAGGTGGTGTTGATGTTCTGCAGATCTGAGCTCATTCAGTTACATGTGGGTAGAGAAATGGGTTTGTGGGTGGTGACTTAGGGCTGTGAGGTGGTGCTTGGGTTGGGTTGTGAATGAAAATCAGGTGGGTTGCAGGTGCTTGTCTTGAGTTGGTCGTGGTGTAGGTGTTGTACATTGAAGAAGATGAAGTTCAGGGAGGGTGTGTTGCAAGTTGTGTTGTAGTAAGATGGTGAAAATGATGAATGATGAATGATGTTGCAGAATGTTGTGTTGTCTCAAAGTGAGGTGGTGGTTGCGGTGGTATTGGTGATGAGGCGAGATGGAATTTGTTGCAGCCTTGCAGGTTGGTGGCCAGAGGTGTTGTCATCTCAGGGCGGCGACAATGACGTGGGGGGGGGGGGGGGGGTGGCGTAGCAGGTTGAGTGGGAAAAGATGAGTTTGTGTGGAGCTTTTTTAATTTTTAATAACTATTGGATTAGCTTACCCTTCCCCCTCAAAATAATTTTTAATGAGTGGCTTTTTTGTCTTATAGACCTTATGATGTGTTATGCACATTTTAATTTTCATACAATATTAACCACCAATTTGTCTCGTGATATGAATTGTTAGTTGTTCAAAGCTAAAAGTTTAACTTGAACCCTTAAATCAATTTAGGGGTAGTTTGGTTATCAAAATATGACTATATGAAAATAGACGTTCAATGGATGTTGATCGCTAGTCCAGGGAGAATCTACAAAATAATATCTTTTAGAGACTAATCCTAAATAAGTTATTTACTTTGGAGGGGCAACTTAAAAAACCTACAAAAAAAAAGCATGTGTCACAAAAGAAAATTGTCCATAATTCTAGTTAATTAAAGAAAGATACTAGAGGTAGAGCTTCTTGCACCTTGACCAAAATTGCAAAAAGTAAAACGACCAAAAACGCCCTCAAGTAAAAGGGTTGTATATCACCATCTAATAATATTGTAAATTAAGTTTGCATACTACAAATTAATATATACTATTGTTTGAAGTTCCTGCAAACGGAATTTTTCATACAACAAACAAGAAAACAGAAAACAACGTTGAGTTGATATAGAACTAAGAGTGTCATATCTAGGAATTTATGGAACAACAAATTTGTTTGTTTTCTACCATTTTTTTAATTTATGAAGCGGTATTCTCGGGAGGACATTAAGTATTTTTTATCATTTTAAGAAATTTACAGAACAATTCATTTTCACCATATGGTTTATGGAATTCCTATTATAATCCTAATTATTGGCACACCACCAGTCGGGTTGGCAGTGGGGTGTTTTTCACCGATATCCACCCTGCCCGCCCCAAATGGGACGGATTTGGATATGCCTAATGGATTTCAAGGCGAATTTGGAGATTCAAATAGTGTCACAAATTTGAAGCGGATACATTTTGGCCATATTCGCCTCGCAGATATCCGTTTATATAAGTTTATTTACTAAAATACCCTTAGCTCTTAAGAGGAAAAAAAATCTAAACCACTTTTTGACTGTCTATGACTGCACTTTCCACTCAACCACCCAACCACTCTCGACTCCACCTCTTCCCCTCTCCTTGGAGAATCTGAGATCGACAAAACCAACCTGATCGACCACCTGAAGAACAAACTTGAAGAAGCTACAAACCCTAATTTCAATGTTGTGAAGACACTCTCTAAACAATCGCATCTTCAAATCATCAATCGTCCTCAACAACATCTCTGTTTCCTGCGACGTAAATCAGTCAATCATACCGAGAAAGCTCGGATATGAAAATCAAGAAAATCATTCAAACAAGAAGAATTTAGTAACCCTGTGTTGGTGGTCTGATGAGTCGAATTGAGGGTGAATTTGCAACGATTTGAGGGAAGAAAGAAGATATGGTGATTTCACGCATCGAATCGTTCTTCGCAATTTCAGATCCACTTCTTCTAATCATCAGTAAACAAACCAATTCGTTGCAATCGCACCTCTAAATCTACAATAATGTTAGCTTTGTGAGATTTAATCTTCCTTCTTCCTCTGAGCTGGTTCATTGTTTGCAATTCATTGATAGATCACCCACTTCCACTTCCATTGACAAATCCATCGACAGCTCCTACCAATCAATCGCCCCTTCCACAACTCCCAAGCCAACACTCACTTCTCCGTCGCAACCAGTCCCTTTTCCCCAACCTCATACAGTCAATCTTCTTCTTCTCTCAATTAAGTCCGAAAAAATGAGTCCGAAAAAATTCAGGTTCAAATGAACCTGAACTTCAAGCCCAAAAAATTCCCTGGGTTGGACTGGACTAGGCAGGTGAGGGCGGGGATCCATTATTCTCCAAAAAAAATCGTAGCTTAAACGGATATTCGGAGCGGAGCGAATATCCGCCAATTCATCCGGAGTAGGGAATTTTAAAAAAAAATTATATAAACGGATATTCAAGGATTTTGTGATCCCGACGGGGCAAGGACGAATTTGCCCAAATCCGCTCCTTTGTCATCCCTAAGGACCCTAACCACCACTACCAAGAACCAATAACGTACTCCATGTGTCCCGACTTTTTTGGCAGACAGTTGTAAATCGTAGGCAATTTTTCTTAAAGCATGAGATTAGTACCCTGGTGGAAGGAGCAACCCATTCTGTCTCCAAAGGAAATGTATGCCAATCCAAATAAGTTCAATGACACTTAACACAGCCATATTTTATGGTTGACCACCCAATATTTAGACCACTTAGCGCAAAGTATATGATTTGTGAAACAAGTCAAATCAAAACCCTAAATTGTAGCCACCATATTTTGAACTTTTCCCTCTCTCCTTCCCCTTTTCATCGGTCTCCTTCATCATTTTCTTCACTTCTAGTTCAATCCATGATTTGATTGTTCAAACATTATATGTGGAAACAAATCAAGTACTTTGAAACTAATTTTGAAAAATGAATAGGCAGATAATTGGAATGATTGAATGATTCAAATTTAGGTGTATGAGTTTCAATCTTCCTTAGCTCAACCTTTGAATTGTATAACAAGATGAGCCATCAATGCAGAATGAAATATTTGGGATAAAATTGTGAATGAAATATTACAGATTTTTTTGGCAAACCAATTTTTGAATATTTCAAATATGTTCTGTTTCAAAAAAAAGCTGATGATAGTCAAAAACATAACAAAGAAAAATCCTGTCGTCATTCTGCTAATGCTAATTGATTAGAATCTTAGAGATTAGCTAACATTCCTATTTTTGTATGGGCTAGACTCCTAACAAAAAAAAAGAACACATCAAATTTATTGTCACTTCTGAAGTAACAATTGATTGTATGCGATTGGGCATTCATTTTTGTGGCAAGCATATCCATGCCTTCCATCACCATGACAATCAATTTATTGCAATGAAAAGTGGCTAGCTGCACTTATTGGATGGGATATGGGGGTAGTCACTTCTTCCCTTGTAAGGTCTGTTGGGACAAGGTAGATGTTCCTTCGTGAAAATGTATTTTAGTGGTGATTAGATCCCTCAAATGAAACTAGTGAAAAATTAGAATGTACATCTAGTACTCAGGACAGACAAAAGGTCACTTAGATTTTGTAAGATGCGCTTGCATTTTCTAATGTAGAATGCCATGAGAGAGGAAGAGAATATTGCTCGACCTAATAAGAAGATGAATCCCATCACATATTGTACAAGATCATACTAAGTCCTAATTGCATATTGTACAAAATCATGCTATCCTAATTGCTAAGCCCTGAGAATGACGAATAAGAATGTTAGGTACCACCATCTAAGGGTGGCAATTTGTGATCCAACATGACTACCTAGTATGACACAACCTGCTAATTAGTTGGTTTAGATCATGGTTATGATCATGTAAACATAAAGCAACCAACAATCAACCGAGTCGGATTTAGGTTGGGACATTTACAAGATTGACCTACCACTAACCCGTATGAATATTTAAACTTTATTATAATCTATATAACAAATCATATAGGACTTAAAGATAAGTATGAGCGTAGTTCAAGTTAAGATTGGTCTCATCCAAGGGTTGGGAATTAAAGTTGCCCTTTATGTGTTGCCCTCAAGCAATCCACAATAAGAATACATGGATTTGATTCTCATACCCAACATTTGGATGTTAGTTTTTTTTTTTTTTTTTTTTTTAATTGTTGATGGTGGTTAGGCATGTAAGTATAGAATAGTGAAAACTCGAGGGTGATCAAGACCAATGTGACTCAATTGTTGTCTCTCTTGATGAAGTCAGTTGTGTCAAGATGGGTCTCATCGGGTTTGGGCTTGCTTGTTTGAAACGGAATTTTAATTTCACACGATATGATTGTGATACGACGTGATGATCCAGGAGTATTTTACTTTTAGGAACTGGGGGGTCGAGGTGGAGCCCCAGTAAGGGGGTTGAACTGCTTGGTCAACTTGTGGGGATCTCGGGGGAGTGCCCAAACGACCTTTAGGATTCTAGAAGCTTCTAATTCAGTTTTTCGTTGAAACATGAAAGTTCTTGTGGGAAAAGGAATGTGAAACATTAATCACTTTCCTATTAAGAGTAGGTTTTCCTTGTTTTGTTTGGAATTGTTTAGCCTATATAAATGTCTTTGTATGTAGGTTTAGGCATTCGAGAAATAGAGCTTAGTAAGCAACCTGGAGAATTTGTTCTCGAGAGTATGTGTAATCGTTGCTAGCTACTAAGATAGCAAAGACAGGAACAAATTGACTATTCTTCACTTGTATTTTTTCGTGCACACACTGAATCGTTGGTATCACATGACCCATTGCCACCTCTGTCACCATTTCTATGAATGAGGGCGCTATATTGGCAAAAAGACAAATTCTGGAGTTAGAATCAAATTTCAATGTGTCAGTTCATGCAAGTATCACTGTATCACATCAATATTTGAGAAGACAAATGATTAGGAATGTTGCCAAATGTAAGGCCTATATGCACCTAGGCAATGGCCGAGTAAAGGAAGGAGTGGCATGGACCATCTATTAAAGCAAGCCCTTGGTCAAACATATGGCTCTGAAGGTCTCCCTCCATACATCTTCACAACCGGATAAAATATACGATAATCCCACTGGAGATAGATGGTCTTAGAAGAAGGTAGGATTCGTGCAACAGCTGGATTTTTATGAACTTTTAGCTCGAAACTTATTACCATATTTTCTAACAAGTGGGCACAAAATTCTTTTCTTCAACTGACACCCTTTCCAAACCATTATCAGAAGAAATGCAGTTTCTTTGAGGCATTGCAATTGTGAATATTTTGCTCAGCTTAGCACATCTAAATTGTCTCTCAACACTTGCACCATAGCTCACACTTCCATGATAAGCAACAAATCTAACAACAAGCAGTATCGTAAATTCAAATTTCCAAGAATCGCTCTGCCATACCTTCTCCGTGTTTTTCAGTCGCCAGAACTGATAATATCAATCTCCACAGAGCATCACACATAACTTTCTCCCAACCTCCAGTCATAATATGCTCATTCACTCTCCTCTTGCACCTAGTTCAGTTGCCCGCTCACACACTGTAGGCCCAAATTATTTGCTCTCATTGCACCATTTCCTTTCTACATTAATGTCAAAACGAAACCACCCCAACAAGCTTTCAAGTAAGTAGTACCACATTCCCAGCTACTCTTTTAACCCGAGAGCTCTTACACACCATTCAACCAAAATCAATAACTCAGCAGGTGCTCCTTCAAACTTCCATACTTACCCTTTTCCCCAAAAACCCAATCACTTGATCCCCTTTCCTTCAATAATTCCGACAATCTAACTAAAACACTGAATTTTCAAGTGCCAACCAATTCCTCGCAAAGTTCAGTTTTTTCGGAATCTAAATTTAGTCAGTTTAGGAACAAATCTCATATTTAATGCACAGCCAAGTACTCTAAAAATCTACCAAAAGATTCGATCATAAACAAAACTACCTAAATTTCAAATTCAATAAATCCATCCAAAAAAAAGTATTAAAAAAATCCAATTTTGAATCTAATCAAACAAACAACATGATCAATCGAGAACATACCTGAGACAAAGTCTGCTCAGGATCGGAATCTTCCTCCAAAATCTCAAGAAGCGATTCAATATCAATAGAGAACTTATCCGCATCCTCGAAACCTAAGAAATCAGCCGTTGCCGTCCCCCAATTCTCCGTACTAGTAGAAGTCTCTTCGGCCTTCAACATCTTCATCAAGCAATCTCATGAGACTCCCTCCAAACCAAAAACCCTAGTTGCACCACCACTATCTGAACACGAAGAAGAAGACTTTGACGAATCGAAGAAGAAGAGTTAAGCAATTGTAGTGGAAAGAAGAAGTTTTGGAGAAGACGAAGAAAAAAAAGGGTTTTTTTATTTCGTCGCAAAGGGGATTGCAGAAATATCGCAGCGGTTTCTGTGAGACTTTTTTGTTTATTTCAGATCGAAATAGAAAGGAAAAGGAGAGAGCGAGCGAGAGAGAGAGAGAGAGAGAGAAAGAACCAAGAGGGAAGAGGAAATGATTAAGTAATGGGGGTGCGGATATAAATAGGTAGGGGCGCGGAAAGCGGAGAGGAGAGAAGAAAGCAACTAGCAAAGTCGTCGGTAGTCGGTAGTCGATAGTCGAGAGTTCGAGAGGTACAAGAGGGAGTACTTTGGGGGTTATTAAGCTTGGTCTAATCTAAGTACCAGAGGTTTTGTTTATTGGGTTCTTTTTGCATGTTTTTTGAAGACTTGTGGTGGTTTATTTAATGGGTCTGCAGGGGTGTTTTTGTTACCGAAACTTCGTATGTCGGCTTCATAATTGAATGAGCTTTCTAATTAAAAAAAAAGGTCCAAGTGGGAACCACAACGCAGAAGAAATCCTGATTGGAGTTGGTGTGGAGTTGGGTAATGGTAATGGATGACGCCTAAGGTTGAGTTGCATTGTACTACAAGGGTAATCTATTCTATATCCAACCTTTTTGTGTTTTAAACCCTTGAGTTTCATTGCTCCATCATTAAACTGTAACTGAGCTCTAACATCTCAAAATCTATGACAACTCTCTAATAGTAAAAAAAAAAAAAAAAAAAAAAATCCTCATACTAGTATTTGGGTTGCTAATTTTGCTCTTCCAAATTATTGTTATTTACATTTAAACTCGATTCATTTAAATATTCATTAATTACACCTAATGTCAAATATAATGTGTTTAAAGCAGTGTTCAAAAAATCGGTCTCGGCGGACCCTAGGCGCTAGATAGCCTCTTAGGCAGATTTTTGAAAAGAAAAAAATAATTTCAGTTCGAAAATATAAAAAATTAAGACTTTTTATGCATTTTGCATATTTATCTCGATAATGAATTTGAAGTAATTTATATGTTATTATGCTTAATTTTATAAATTATAAAATTATAATAAATAATGGTCTAAGCCTCCTACTCATCGCCCGCCTGCTGCCCAGCATTTTTAGAACATTTATTTAAAGCCCTTCATTTTGATTTTCACCCACGATCATAACATAATTTATTTAAAGTCCTCCAATTTATCTATAAATTATTTTTTAGAAGCCCTCACATCTTACTTTTTTATTTTCTATCAAAGCCAACCCATGTACACATTCATTAATTATACATAAGCCTTTAACGTAATTTATTTAAAGTCCTCCAATTATTTATAAATTATAAAAAAAAAATATTACATCTAATTTTTTTGATTTTTTTCATTTGGCCATTTCCCATTTATATTTTTATAATCGAAACCAGTCATTTCAAAAATTGATTAGTGAACAGTAAAAGTCGTATATTATCAATCTGATTTTCAGTTTATAATTTTGTCCTCGCCCAAATTAAATAATGTTCATCGTATCTTCATCTTCTCCCTCCCTCTCTATTCTCCATTGCCGTCGGCCCCCTTATTCCTCCTCCCCTACATTATTCTATCTATGTTTTGCAACCACCGCCGCCCCCTTCTTCCCCTTTATCTCCCTGTTTTGCAACCACCCCCACCCTTTCTTCCTCCCTCGCCTTCCTCTTTATCTGTTCTGAAACCACCACACCCCCTTCTTCCTCATTTTTCTGTAATCTTCGTATCCACTATTTATGTGCACGTAGTGACAGCTTCCACCCCTAGTTGCTATAACGACAAGTACTCACCTTATATTGATCACTACTCTTTCATTAGGTAGGTAGTATCATGTTTTCCACAAATGACTACATTGTGAAGCAATGATCCTAACCCTCTTATCTCTACTTTTTAGCATTTTTATAGGTGATACTAGATTTGTGGTACAAGAGATATCTAGAGGGTTTTTTTTTTTTTTTTTCATGTTTTGATAGATTACTTTTGTAATTTTCATTATGCAAGATAAGTATAAACTCAAATGAAGTTAGGAGGAAAACTCAACTTTGGCTTTTACACTTAATGGGTTACTAGACCCAATGGTTATGTTGTCTTTCATAACTTCAACTTGCTACAAATTTGTTTATCAAATTCATAACAATAGCATGATGAAAACTCCAACGAGCATTTCCAGGTCATTGCCAAGTTCTAATATGGGTAAACAATTTACCAGTTTCTACTACTATAGTTGCAGTCAAGCCTGCTGCGGGAAATGTATAGTAAGATCGACTGCACAAGTTTCTTGAATTGGAATGACCCAAGTTCGATTGTTTTTTAAGTAAGAATACTTTACAGTTTATTATTAAAAAAATGTTCATCGTCATCCAACACTTTTATTGTTCTAAAGGTCATTTGCCTTCAAATTTTTTTTTACAAAGTCATTTGTTCGAGTTGCTTGCAATTTTCAAAAAAAAAAAAAAAATTGCACAACCATAAGGTAGGTAAGGGTGTAAAATAATTTGTAGAATACAAATAGTATTTGTGAGTGTTTAAGAACTACCCGTACTGGTGGTATGAGGACAGTGAGCATTGACCAATTTACCAGCTTGTCTCGGCCAAGGTGGGTCTCCCTCGCCACACTCACTTTTGTGATATTAACATATAAATCTTATTTATCACAATTAGTGAGTGAACATCATTAAGCACTAGTTTGTATTTTCAAACAGTACTTTAAACTTCAACTAGTATGATAGACAATATGAACTCAAAATTTCAAGTTGTTTAAAAATCATGTCTTCCATATTGTCAATATGATAGGTAAAATCATAGAATTTTGCATATCATCACCAACAAGGCATTTGCACGTTAAACACAAAAAAACACTTATTTGTTAGGCCAAATAGTTTAAACTAAAACCCAAACCAAAATCAGAGATATATAGAGAGAAAAATAAATAGGTGTGATGAGGATGAGATCTACATGCCGACACAAAGATTCGCACTCATGAAGGAGGAGATTAGAGAGATGTGACGAGGAGACTGGGGGCAATAGATCTAACGAGGACATCGTTTGGTCGATTCAATTTTAAGTCCAATCCCATATAATTTCCAAATATTCAAATTTGAACGGGGTAGCGGGATGCAATCGTTATTTAGTCGACAAATAATAAGATATATATATTTTGTTCATGTCCGAGTCGGGACACCATGAACCAAAACTCCGGGTCGGGACACCATGAACCCAAAACTAACTCGGAATCGACTCAGCTCCTTTCTATCAAACCCGGAACCGAAAATGAACTGAGGTCAAGCTTGATCATAGCATGGGAAAACTTTCTAATTTCTTTTCCCAAAAAGCGCCCCGTGATGCGAGATTGAAGCTTAATCTCATATGATCGTTGTTTTGACAGTTCATAATTTTTTTTTTTTTTAATTCATCATTTTCCTCTTGCTTTGTTATCTTCGTTCTAGTTTATTTGTGTTTTTTCTTCACAATATCATCATTCATTTATAAACCATGCATAAATTTTTAAACATGAAACCCTCAACGAGTTCAAAGAAAAAATATAATGGTTGAGGAAGGAGAAACAATAAAAAAATGTTGAGGGTGTTGAACAAAACAATAAAGAGAGTCGAAAGAGGTGGACATAGGTTAGAAGAAGTGTTGGAGAATCCACCTCGTCATTGAAATCGACAAAAATAAGGGATTTGAGCTATTATTGCCACCATTACTTAGAACCAAAGATTGTGATTTCATTTTTCGAGGTAATTTCGGTACGTTGATTTTAAAAAATATTTCGTGAAATACTTTGTTGTGTATAGAAAAGTACAAATTTTTGTTGTAAGTTATTAATTTAATCTAAGTATTTAAGACTCTTACATATTATATTAGGAGTTTCACAAGACTCATACCGTTGTACAAATACATATTGTATAAGAATTACTTATATGACAAAATTTTAATACTAAACTAAAGTCATAACAAGTCAAAATATACAAAAATTGAGATTGATTAAGGAAATAAATATTTTGAATTTTGAATTTTTTTTAATAATTTTAAAAAATATATTTTGTGAAATTTCGACATTTTTCAAGAATTTACATTCAACGCTTGTAACTTAAAAGTGGTGCAAGTAGCGTTGTTCGAAAAGAGGAAGCCGTGGGTTCACATAGCAACAGCCTTACTGATACTATAGACCATGTCATCTTCGTCGTCCTCGACCCCCAAATAGAGCTTGCAAAGCAAAATCTCCCTTAAACCCCAATATGACTCTATGAGAAGAATACCGAGATAATAACTTCTTCTCCTTCACAAGCTCAGTTTCTCCCTTTTGCAGCTGACCGAGTCGAGGGCAGACAGAGAGATATGCTCGTCTTCTCCCCACATCGCACGTTCCAGAGACTCCTCTCTACAAGCATCATCATGGGTTCCAACCATTTACTCCTTTCAAGACACTCACCTTATCTTTCAACCATTTTCACCAATCCCCTTCCATTCTCTTCTTCTCCAACTTTCCTTCCACCCCAAACCTCACAACCCCCTTTCCTCCCTTTTCCTCTCACTCAAAAATCAGGCCTTTGCTATGCTGCCCACACTAGGATTCCAAGACCAGGTAACTTACCCACTAGCTATTTCTTCAAAATTTATGTTATTTTGGGTTAAAGTTTTGATTTTGTGAGATGGAATTGTAAGAACAGTTACTTTAGAGCCAAGACAAAATGATAAGACGATGGATCCCGTTCAGGCATCGTTGTCGATGTTAAAGAAGAAGCTCGAGGAGCAAGGGATTCATAGCCCCGATTATAAGACCGGAGAGAATCCCAAATTCTTATGCCCAAAGGTGCAAATTAAAAAAAAAAGAAAAAGAAAAAAGAATTACCGTGTGGGGTTTCCTACACTTATGATTTATCTTATTTTATTTTATTTGTGTGGAAAAATAGTGTGAAGGTGGAGATTCCTCTGAGAAGAGTTTATCTCTTCTAGTATCAAAAGATGGGTGAGTTTCTCATACACGTTTGGCTGATTTTTCGTCAGTTCTCCGTGTCCAAGCTTATTTGAACTGGGTATGGGGGTTTGCAGGAAATCGGCATTGTGGCACTGCTTTAGAGCAAAATGTGGATGGAAAGGGGGTTTCGGGGTAAATTTAGTGTTTACAAGTTTTTTTGATTTAACACTAGTCACACAGAGTTCTTATGTATTTCTCAAGTGATAATTGTTTGGATATAGGCGTCCAAAAGTGTCAATGCACCAAACAGTCGATCCCCCAAAACCAACACGCTGAAGCCCAAGAAAGTCATCACAGTGGAGGGTCTCGGGTTAGAACCACTATGTGAAGAGGTAACCAACATTTCATTTTTTTTTTTATGTTATTAGTTTTGGCATTAAAACGTATGCAATTGCTTAGAGGAGTTATAGTCTCAGGTTAGAATCACTATGTAGGGTTGTTTGCATAGTTATTTGTAGCTGATACTTTGTCACATGTTTCAAAATTTTCCTTGATTTATGCCATTATTGGTTGAGGCATGGACACTTCAAAAGAAGAAAGCCTATAATCTTAATCGAGTCTATTTCAACATTTAAGCACATTTTGTGTCTACCCAGTGTTTATCTATGGACTTGTCCCTTCTTTGTCCGTATTACTCTTGGTATTTAAGAATATCCTGGTTGAATACTTTTGTACATCTATATCTAATACTTCTGCATTATACTATAATTATTAAAAAATAATATTGATGGAAATGTCTAGTTCTGTTCATTTTATTTCCATCTTAACCAAAAACAATTCAGTTCAGATGGAGGGTACCCTCCTTGTGCCTATTTTGCTTTAGGGGGTTGGTTCTAGTAAAAAGGGGTTCAAATAGATATGGGTTGTGCTTGAAAGGTTATGAAGTTTACCGTCGTCATGGGTTGCAAAAGCTTGCTTTGGACTCTGGAGTCACTCTTGATTCGGCTTGAACCTCGTATATCTGACTAGACTTTACTTGGGAGTTGGGACTTGCTTTTCAACTAGAGTATTGTAGAATAGTGGAAATCCTACCTAATAAATAATTCTCAACAATGAGCTTTCTTGGTTAGATGAAATTGGGTTATATTTTACAAGTAGAACTTTGCAAAGCTAAGGGTGAACAATTATCATCTCAAAGGAGATATTTCTGACCTATTCGTACTTCTCGTAGACGAGACAAGCATTAAAAACTTACACCTCCTTCTCAGCCATGTTACTGTGTACAAACTATTAAATTTGAAAATATCATCTCACTGTAGTCTATTGGCATATCAAAATTTGAGAGTCTGGACAACAATTTTAGTGGATAGTGAAATTATTTTTCCAAATTTATGTGATCCTATCTCACTTGTTTTTTTTTTTTTTAAATTGTTTTGGCAGCTATATAAATACTTTGCTGAGCGGATGATATCAGCAGAAGCTTTGAGAAGAAATGCCGTCATGCAAGCATCTGGTTCTCAGGTTTGTACAAATGTTAAATGCAACCCATTCTCGTATCGACAGCACAAACTAAAAGTTCAATAACATGTGTACATAACATTATAGTTTAAAGTGAAAGAATGTTGAATATATCTTTGCTGCACATTTAACAGAATATGGAGTTAATGACAATTCCAACCCCAACTCCTTGGGCTTCATCTTGAATTGTTGAAATATTTGTAAGCCCCTTGGACACACACTGACCTGGACTATCATTAATCTCATTCATTCCACTTGACAAGTACATGTTGCTTTTTGATCAAACAGTATGAGTGCCAATATTATCGATTCAAACCATTAGCTTTTATGATTGGCCCTGCCAAGTATGACATAGATAATGTTGACCAAGTACCTCTAGTCATCACAATGAATATATTTTATTCTAACAAGTAAACAAACATTCTCTTGGATCCATGGTTTCTGCTGAAATATTGTATGCACCCAAAAAACATACTGGTCAGGAACCTGAGCTATGCTAAAGCGGGTTTATGATCATTCATCTCAATGGTTCATCTTTTGGAATGAATTTTGTTGATGAGACTACTCCGTTACTCCTGGTTGCACGGTCTGAATGCTAGTATTTTAGTGTGAGGGTCACTATGAAAGTTACATGACTAGTCTTCCCGAAGATACTTTTTCCCCCCTCATTAATTATTATCCAACTGTCAGCTTTGTGCTTGGGTGTGAATTTGTAGTTCAGGGGATAACTACTATTAGGACTTCAAAAGTTAACAAATTCTGTCATGTCTAACTAATATTAGGACTTTGTCAGGTTGCAATTGCATTTACCTACAGGAGAGAAGGAGTGCTTGTTAGTTGCAAGTATCGGGACATCACCAAATTTTTTTGGCAGGTGTGTGTTTGAAAGTGCTTATCATAGTTTTTATTTAGCAATGACTAATAGAATTAGTACTGAAGAGAAATTTTGAGTTTAACATGTTTGGTTACGACTTCAGATTATGTTATTTAGCAAATGATACCTTTTCATTTTGCCGGTAACTCCTGACGCATTAGTGGAGATTGCTTCAAAGCAGAAAACTAGGAAAACCAAGATTGCCTTAAGTCACTTAAATTCGAACAGACAGAGTGACAGACAATGAACTTTATCAACTTTATGTGTTGTTTTGTCTTATTGTAGATCGTATGTGTCTCAACTTTTACTAAAATAAGGCCAGATAATACTTTTTCCAATTTGCTACCCAAATCTCTAGTAACTAGGGTGTTCTTGTTTACTGATAATGATAATATTTTCAAGGGAGAGATCTATGTAAACTAGAACACCAATATGGTATTTGGCTTTCACTCTGATTCAGTTCTAATAAGCTGAACAGTATGTGCAAGAGTAAGAAAAATAGAACCCGGGTTTGGCGTTGGGCATGAAGAAGAGTTGTGACAAGGTTGTCATAGGAATCGGTTGGGAGAGAATGTAAAGGATTCAGTCCCATATTGGATGGGTAATGCGGCGGTGATCTTGCTTTCGGAACCTCCACCTAATGGATGGTCTTATGGGTTTGAAACAAAGATTGTTACAAAAGACAGTTTTCATCGCTCTTGAAATTACATGTTGGTTGGAGGGATCTGCAACTAGAAAGATGAGATGAACAAATTGAAGCAAAGATGTAGATCATTTTATTTGAGAGTGATTTCACAAGATTTGGTGACATCTGATGGAATACCTATGTTCTTGAAATGCTGGGAATTTATGAAGACTGATGTGACGAGGGTTGTAGGTGATTTCAGCTCTAATGGCTTCCTAGAATAGAGGCTGAATACCACTTGATTTCACTGATTCCTAAAGTCAAAGAAGCATCCTCCATTGTGGACTTGAGGCCTATTAGCTTGCTATGTTCCATCTACAAAATTATTTCCAAAGTGTTGTCTACCAGACTAATGATCAAGGATGCACGGACTCGGACTCGGACACGGATACGACACGGCGACTCGGCAATTTTTTAAAAAATAGGACTCGGCGACTCGGCGACACGGTCAAACTTAATTTTTTAATAGATTTTTTTTAACATATATATGACTTCAAATGCTTACATGCAAATAAAATGAGTAAAACAATGAGCAAAAGGCCCAAGGGGCAAAACTAAATTTTGTTAAAAACATGGAAGCAAAAGGCCCAAAAGTTAGTTTGAGGCTTGGTCAAAGATGTTTAGTCCAAGAATAGTTTTAAATGGCCCAATTTCAAAAGCCCAATCTCAAGGCCTAAGTTGGGTATTAGGGTTTTTTCTGTTTTGAGAAGAAGACCAAGAGTATCATTTTTCAATGCCACCATTGCATAGAACACGCCCTTGTTCCACAATTGTACACCTCATAGATATCTTTAGGTTTTTGTCTTGATACTACGGTCCGAAGTCATTCATCTACTTTGTCTAACCAAATCCTAACAAGCAGAGCATCACACATTTCAAACTTCATAACATCTCAAAAACCATCAAGTGGAAATGTTATCTCTCCCATATATTTTGGTATCGACCCAGCATTAAGAATATTGAGTGAGTCGTACTTGCACAATTCTATTTCAACTCTTGCTGTTTTGAGAAGAAGAGAAGAAGACCAGATGAAGGCTGTTGTTTTGAGAAGATCAGAGTAGAAGAGTCCCTCTTGATCAGTCCCTCCTCTCGATCGATCAGTCCCTCCTCTCGACAGATCGATCGAAGAGAAGAAGAAGAGAAGAAGACCAGAGTAGAAGAAGATCAGTCCCTCGGTCCCTCCTCTCGATCGATCAGTCGACAGATCAGTCCCTCCTCTCGATCGATCAGTCCCTCCTCTCGACAGATCGATCGAAGAGAAGAAGAAGAAGAGAAGAAGACCAGTCCCTCCTGTCGATCGATCGATCCCTCCTCTCGACAGATTCCCTCCTCTCGACAGATCTCTCTCTCAACAGATCTCTATCGATCGATCGGTCCTTCTCCCTCTCCCTCTCGACATATCTCTCAATCTCCCTCCCTCTCGACAGATCTCTCAATCTCCCTCTCGAGATGTCCATCGATCTGTCCATCGAGATGCCCATCGATCTGTCAACGTGTCCAGACCGTGTCTGGACCGTGTTCGGATCCGTCAACGTATTTTGACCGTTGACCACGTGTCCAATACGTGTCGAGCGCGTGTCCGTGTCGGACACGTATTTGACACGCGATACGGAGGTTTTCCGGCGAGTCGGTGCATCCTAGCTAATGATGCGCTTCCTCAAATTATCTCTCAGTTTCAATTTGCTGGGATTGGTAAGAGGCAACTTGTTGATCGGGTTCTCATTGCTAATGAAATCATTGACTCTAGGCTGAGAGAAAATCGAGCTGTTTTTATGATAAAGATTGATTTTTATAAAGTCTTTGATTTAGTCTCTTGGAGCCTTTAGTTTTGGAGACAAATGGATTGCGTGGATTAAAATTCTTATTTTCTACAGCCTCTTTCTCAGTAGCTGTTGGACAGGGTGATCCACTTTCTCCCCTTCTTTTCTCCATGGCAGCTGATGGTCTTTCAGCCTTGGTCTCTCAGACCCAATCCATTGGGATCATTCATGGCTTCCAAATTTCTCCTACCTCAACATCCATTCTCTTCTCCAATATGCAGATGATACAATTTTAATTTTTTATTTTATTTTATTGATGCTTCTGTGGATGAAATGCTGGTAGTTAGAGACTTGTTGTTGTGGTTTGAATTGATCTCTGGCCTAAAAGTCAATTTCTCTAAGTCTCATTGTACCCTATTGGTAATGTCCCTGCCTTATATGAGTGGGCCTCTTGCTAGGATGTGCTGTGGGGTTTTTACCGTGCTCTTACCTTGGTCTGCCTCTTGGAGCTAAATTTAGAAATATCAGATTGTGGGATGATACTGTTGACAAATTGAACAAAGGCTCTTCACATGGAAGAAAAAATATATTGCTAAAGCTGGTAGAGCTCTTATTCATAGCACCATATCCTCTATTCCACATGATGTCCTTGTGTGTGATTCCTGCTTGCTTCAATAGCTGATTGTATTGAAAAGTGTACGAGACCATTTTTTTAGGGCTCTTCCCAATCTAGCAACAAGATTCACTTACTGAACTGGAAACAAGTCTGCCAACCAAGATCTAAAATAGGCCTGGGCCTTAAGCGAATCATGGAATTTAACAAAGCTCTCCTCCGTAAGTGGTTGGAGATTTGGTGTGGAAACTCATGCTTTCTGGAGGCAATAAATATGGTGCTTCTCATCTTGATTGGTTCACTAAGGAACCTCCTCTTATGGCTGTTCCTTGTGGAAAGTTCTCAGGAAGCTGAAACATTAGTGCTCCCTTGTATTAGCTTTGAGGCTCATAATGGTGAAAGGATAAGATTTTGGGATCAGAATTGGATTGGTGACCGATGTTTGAAGTTATCGTTTCATGCTATTTACAATTCAACTCATAACTAACAAAGGAAAATTAGAGGTTTTTGGGACAACAATTCCAACTTTGGACTTTCAACTTAGAAGAAACCTGAATGACTGGGAACTCCCCCAAATGTGTGAACTGCTTGCACTCACTAAATCTGTCTCCTTGGATGTTGAACCAGACAAATGGCTTTGGCATGGGAAAAGTACTGGTTTCTCAGTGGATAGCAGCTATATCCTCCATCTCTTTCCTCTACTCTTTATGGAAGGATATCTAAGCTTCATTCCTTCCTTTGGATTAAAGAAATTCCTCCAAGGGCTAACTTGGTGGGGACAGTCATGGTAGAACTCTCACCGTTGAAAATGTTATAAAGAGAGGAATTATGGTGTGTAACCAATATTGCTGTTGTGTTCTTTTGTTAACCAGCTCTGGGTGCTTGCCCTCTCTGAGTTTAATGTTCAAGCTAATTTCTCCCAGTTATTTTTGGAGTGGGCTGAACATTGACATTCTCTTTCCAATTCTCCCTCCAGCCTCACCTTGTTTGGGAAATGGATTTGGGAAAGACTTGTGCATGCATTAGTTTGGATTATTTGGAGAGAAAGAAACAATAGAATTTAAAAGACAGATGTTTGTAAGCTGTGGATTGATGTGGAGGTTACATTATGGCCTTTGGCTTCTAATTGGGACATTATTTACGGATATTGAGTTTTCTTCTTATGTTTAGTTCGCAAAATATTCTTTTCTGCTGAGAGGATGCACATTTGTATATCTTTTGTACTGATTGCACTAATCTTTCTTGCCATTGGCCTTAACTAAATACAATGTGATACTTGCTTTGCACTAATTTTTCTTGCCATTGGCGTTTACTGAATAAAATGTGATGCTTGTTTTTGTGAAAAAAAAAATTAAAAGATAGATGAAGTTGTTCGGGTAGGCTTGATTTGGCGAGCAAGATGTAGATCTTAGGAGTATATTGTATTCTTGTATTTTTTTTTCACCTTTAAGTTGTTGAGATCTTGGGCCTTGGGCAAATCTGCAATTAGGATCTGAGAAGATGAAGGCGGGTCTCTGAGACGAGTTTATCTTCTCGAAGTTTAAGGTGATGGTTATGCTATGATGTGCTGATGAAGGCGTCAAGGGTGTTGATGCAAGCAAATCGAGCTAGAGAGATTAGTTAGGTTTGATGGCGATCAAGCTAGCATGGTGTACTTATGACTGGAGGAAGGTAAAATTGCTTTGATGGTGGACTTTGAAAACATTGAGGACCCAAATCACCTATGCGTTGAACAATAAAGGAAAGGCCTTCTGCCACAACCGAGAACACTAGAGGAGCTCCTTGTCTCAAGGCTTCAGAGCTGTACAAAATGCCTTCTATTCATTAAGCTTCATGGAGAAGTTTGTTGTTGCCCTACAAGTTCTTCATTTATCGGATACATTTGTTAGTGAAGCCCGTTATATATCGAAATATACACAAGACCATGTAATGTTATCAAAAGCCTTGGCAAAATCTAGTTTAATCACAAGAGGTGGTCAGCTGGAGCGACATCATGTGTCAACCAGTTAATTAGCAATTAGAGGACTGTCTACAATTTGCCACCCAGGATTGATGCGTATTGAAAAACACCATAGTACATTGCGTTGGTAAGACGAAAAGGAGGCAGGCAGCAGTGGAAAAAGAACACCCTTCCCCCCCTCCTTCCTTTCCAAAAACAAAATGAGCAATGTGCCAAATGATGCAATTTAGTTTTGCCACATGTTTACAAATTCATGCACCATAAGGTAATTATACTCGACCAAAAATGCAAAAATAAAACAATAAGTTTTTTTTTTTTTTTTTAATCAGACACACCAACTATTTTATTCATAAAAGGTGAGTGAGGAGTTCATAGTACATCAAAAAGGAAGCAAGTGAATTATACAAAAAGGAAACTATCCCAGCTAAACATAAATAAGTCAAAATGTTCTGGACTACTTTGTGAGAAGTCCCCCATTGCTAGATGTCCTCCTTCAAAGAAATCACACACCCCCTTCGCGAGAGAGAGCTTTTCCTTTGAAAATCATTCTTTTTCTTTCCTTCCAAAGGTTCCAGGTTTCAAAATGGATCCCTCTCCTCCAAATCCACCTTCCCATTCTGGAGCTCTTGCGCTTCCAATTATTTAGCCAGCTATGAATGGAGCCCTGCACATGCGAGGTCACCCTAAATTCCTTAAGGAAAGTAGTCCGCACTTCGGGGTAGCTGTAAGTTAGTAGAACATGATCCATTGACTCCTCTACTCTCTTGCACAAAACACAGTAGTTTGGGATCTGAATTCCCCTTTTCAAATTATCCACAGTGAGTCTTCCTCAGATGATAATCTAAAGGAAGTAACTAAGCCTTAGTGGGCAACGTTTTAACCATATTTTCTGATGTGGTCTTTGATGAAGGGGAGTCAAAAGAAGTGGTCTCATCGATATTGAGGATCTCAAACATTCTTTTCCTTGAGAAGACATTTTTTCCCCTTCCCACAACAGATCATTATAATTATTAGGCTGGTTGCTTTGAAGTATGGACGACATATTTTTGAGGTCCTTCACTCCCAGTCATCAAAGTCTTTTCTGACTTCTACCCTTGAGGATCAACAGAGTAGTCGCAGAAATTTGCAACTTTCCCTTTCTGATTTCCACACATACCATAAAGGTTTGGGAAAATGCTTTTAAGTCTTCCTGGCTTTCAACACTTTAACTCCACTTCCTTCCAACAAATTAAGGGAGTCTCTAATAGAGGCATGAGTGTAAACTTGATTGCTCAAGTATATTAGTCTCTTCCACACTCCACAACCATATGAGAGTATTTGGTTTTTTCCAGCCATGCATCTACATTGTTTCCATACTCATCTTAAAATGACAACATCTTAGCTTCTTAAAATGACACTTAAGAAGCTATTTAAAACACAAAATCTTAAAATGACACTGAAGTCTGAACAAACTGTTTTGAACACAAAATCCTAAAATGATACTGACTGGTTAACCTTGTCATTTTCACTATAGACTGGCCATGGGGTGCATTATGGGACGCTGTAACTTGTAGACTGTGAACTGTAATGGGTTACAGACTCCCCTTTGATTCACACAAAACTATAGTCAATGATAATGACCTTACACTTGTGTAACCATGGATTCCATGTATACTTTCGATTAATGCAGAAATTATTGTTCCAGTAACTGGTGACTGAAAACAAACTGCTAAGAAAAATTATTGTGGAAATTGTAAATTCATATAAAAAAAACTATCCAATTGAGTTGGTTTCTGGCAAAAGACGTAATATTGCATATGAATTTATATATGTTGTCAATGGGCCATGATTTGCCACAACTAGTCGAAGTTTATCTGATGTGAGCTCGTATTGTTTCTTTGTCAATTTTCAGGAGAAAGACACTGAAAAAATCTTTTATGGAGTCAATGACATAAAGGGAGTAAAGGATATCATCATTGTAAGTTCTGCCACAACCAGTCGGCTCTTCACATTTATTTGTTTCTCCTCTCGTATTTCTGTCATTCTGGAGTTCAATTTTATATTACTGATATTTTTATAGGTTGAGGGTGAGATTGATAAACTTTCAATGGAAGAAGCTGGGTTTCGTAATTGTGTGAGTGTTCCTGATGGTGCACCTCCAACAGTTTCCAATAAAAAATTGCCATCTGAAGATAAGGTTTGTTTCAGCCTCGAAACTGTATCCTTTATATGAATTCATTTATATGAATAGAGTTCCAAATATTGAAAATTTTCAGGACTGTGACTGTAGAACTTTTGTCTAGTTTTTTTGCACTAGTTTCTGTTGTTCTGATGCTAAAGCAGTGTATATGGGTAGAGCATTTAGTCAAGTTATGCAATTCAATCTCTGTAATACCTGCTTGGGAGTTCTCTATGGTTAGGCATTTCTCATTTGAAAGCTACTACGTGGAGTTATACTTGGGGGGTCCATTGAAGGACGTCCATACATTATTTTGTGTGATTGTGGATACAGCTATAGATTTCTTTAGAGTTTTTGGTTGGGAATGGGAAGTGAGAGGCTCTCTCACTGACCCATCTTTTGTCTTTCTGATTTTCTAAAGAAATAAATGTTTTTCTGTTTTTGGGAAAAAGGAGAACACTTGAAAAAAAAAAGATTTATAGATTAAAAAATTAAAACCAGATTTATAGATAAAGTATTGAGAAGTCAAAAGTTAACATTGTGCCTTTGTATTCACCACATAGATAAAGTGGGTGGTTTTAACGCGCAAAGAACAAATTGCTTAAGGTGCTCCACTTTCCTTTCAACGGGCAAAGCCTCACTGGCAAACTCCTCCAGTCAGCTCCTGCATTACCTTTTGTGATTATCATAACTTTGGATCAAGGATGCACAGACGCGAGCATGGGTGTCGTGTCAGACAAGAACACGACTCGACAATTTTTCAAAAACTAGGGCTCGGAGACTCGGCGACATATATTACATTTTTTTATACATCATATGAACTTAAACAATAATCTAATAAAGAAAGAATGTAATTAAAAAAAAAGAAGTATGCGTTGGAATTGTTGACTTTACTGATACAACAGACTTAATGCAACAATTTACCAGCCACCTACTAGCTCATTAATGTAGCATATTCTACCAGCCACCCACTAACTCATTTACTACATCTTATCTTCAATGACTTTGTACATCTATAAGTAGAGACAATTCTAGTTGTGTAATAAGTATGAACTTAGAAATCAGAATACAAAAGTCTTTCTTCTTTTCTTCTTCTAAAGTCTGATATTCATTGACATGGTATCAGAGCACCCTTAAATTTCATTTATCTTACAAGCCTTTATTGATATCACAGCCTGTATTTTTCGATTGAAGCCTTCATTGCTTCAATATTATTTGTCTTGTTCTCCCTATTGTTCGTGATTCTTTTCTATCTTCTTAATTTACTGACAATGTCAGGAAAAGAGATAGAAAAATAAAAAACTCAGACTGAATCTGCTCCAATTAGCCAGAGTTCAAATGAGTTGTAGAATATCCAAACAACTTATAGATTAATAGGGAAGAACTATTTGAAGTGGTCACAACTTGATAGCACTTTTCTCAAAGGAAAAGGGAAGTTGAGCTACTTGCTAAGAACTGGTCCTCAGAAGGATGAAATTGGTTTCAAGGCCTGGGATGAGGACTCTATGATGATGTCTTGGCTATGGAATTCAATGGAGCCAGAGATCAGTGATACTTGTATGTTCTTGCCCACAGCAAAAGATATTTGGGAGTCTGTCCAGCAGACTTATTCAAAAGTGAATGATGCAGCGCAAGTGTATGATGGTAAGATTAAAACATCAGTTGCAAGACAAGGTAATAAAAGTGTTACTGAGTATGCAAACTTGCTGAAATATGTGGAAGGAAATGGATCATTACAGGTGCATTGAGATGAAATGCGTTTCAGATGCAGCAGCCCTATAAAAATTCATAGAGAAAGATCAAGTCTATGATTTTTTGGAAGGACTAAATGCTGAATTTGACCAGTTCAGGGTGCAAATCCTTGGGAAATAGGAGCTGCCATCTTTAAATGAGATCATTTCTATGGTTAGAATTGAAGAGAGCAGATGAGGAGCGATGCTTGAAGCACTGCCATCTGAGGGATCAGCTGTACTTTCTGATGTAGACAAAGCTGAGCATGGATCAAATTGCACAACCTAGTTTCAAGAAGTTAGAACAGCCACGAAACTCAAACAAAGAGCATTTGTGGTGTACCTACTGCAAGAAGCCTAGACATACAAAGGACACTTGCTTGAAGTTACATGGAAAACCACCCAGTCGAGATTGGAATCGTAAAGGAGGACATGATATGAACTCAAACCAGGCACATCTTGCAGAGGCCCATACCTCTCATAGAGAGACTCAGGTGACTAATGAGTTTAAGCAGGAAGAGATAGAGAGATTACACAACTTGTTGAGCTCTCTAACACAAGACAAGGCTGCTGGGACTTGCTCATTGGTGCAAGCAGGTGAGTCATCTAATTCTCAAGTATTTAATGCCTCGGATAAGTCTTCTTCTAACTTTTGGGTCATTGACTCAGGAGCAACCAATCACATGACACACTCTGCACGTCTTTTCAGTACCTATAAGTTGTGTCCTGGTAATAAGAAGATATATGTAGCTGATGGTTCATATACTACAGTTGCTGGTATAGGGAATATTGAAATTCGACCTTCATTTGTGCTTAAAGACGTCCTACATGCCCCTAAGTTGTTTACAAACCTGTTATCCATTCATAGGCTGACCTGAATTGTAAAGTGGTTTTTCATCATTCTTACTATGTATTTCAGGATCAGGATTCGGGGAAGATAATTGGGCGTGCTAGGGAAAGAGATGGCTTGTATCATCTTGAGGCCACCTGTCAACCAAGTAGCTTCAAGTTTAATTTACCTAAGTTGTTACTCACTGAGGCAACCACCAATAAAGATAGGGTTTGGCTTATTATTATCGTTTTGGTCATTCTTTTTTTAGGACTTTACAAGTTATGTTTTCAGCTTTGTTTAAGGGACTTGATATTCAAACTTTTCAGTGTGATGTTTGTCAGTTTGCTAAACACAAACGAGTTTCATTTTGAGTTAATAATAAAAGATGTTCAAAACCTTTTCATTTGATTCATAGTGATGTTTGGGGTCCCGCTAGAGTTCCTAATATTTCTGGTGCAAAATGGTTTGTATCCTTTATAGATGATTGTACTCGAGTTTCATGGGTATATCTTCTAAAGCAAAAATCTGATGTGAGTAGTGTGTTTCCTATTTTCCATGCAATGGTTCAAAATCAATTTGGTGTGCAAATAAAAAGATTTCGTTCTGATAATGCCCCTGATTATTTTAATAAAAACTTATCACCATATTTTCTAAAAGAAGGAATCATTTATGAGTCTTCATGTGTTCACACACCCCAACAAAATGGGGTGGCGGAAAGGAAAAATGGACACATTATGGACACTACTCAAGCCCTATTGTTTCAAAATTCAGTTCTAAAATCCTATTGGGAGGAGGCAGTTCTCACTTCCATTTATCTCATAAGTAGGTTGGTTACTCTCGTCCTCGACTCAAAATCGCCAATATCTCCTCACACAGTTTTTCCCAAACTTTAATACTTCTATCTCTATATCTCCTAAAGTGTTCGGCTGCACTTCCTTTGTTCACATCCATAGCCCTCTCAAAAATAAGTTAGACCCTAGAGCCATTAAGTGCATTTTTGTTGGATATTCATCCACACTAAAAGGTTATATATGTTACCATCCACCCACACAAAAATTTTATATGTCAGCTGATGTTACCTTTCATGAAACCAAGCCATTCTACATCTAGCCTTATCTTCAGGGGGAGAGTTTATTGGAAGATAAGCTCGATGTTTCCTTAGACTTCAACCCTTTACACCTACCTGCCTTAGTTCCAACATCAATTACTGAACCTAAAACAATGTCTGGTCTGAAACCAAAGAGTTTGAAATTAAGGAGTTGGGCTTAAATATTTCTAGGGATTGAAGTAGGGCTGAAAACCGAACCGACGGTTCGGTTTTTCACCTAAACCGTGAACCGAACCGACTTAGGTCGGTTTTAAAATTTTCAAACCGAAACCGAACCGACCATTAACAAAACCGATCCGAAACCGAACCGATTCTAATTTATGCAAACCGTAACCGAACCGAACCGACTAAAATCGAACCAAAACCGAAATAAAACCGAACCGAACCGAATATTTAAACATATTATATTATTTATATATAAAATATATTTTATTTTTATATATAAATAATATAATATATTTAAATATTCGGTTCGGTTCGGTTTGGTCGGTTAAAATCACATACAAACCGAAAACCGAACCGACCACTTCGGTTTTGCATTTTTTAAAACCGAAAACCGATCCGAACCGAATTTAAACCGAACCAATCGGTTCGGTTTTGATCGGTTCGGTCGGTTTGATCGGTTTGATCGGTTTTTTGTTCAGCCCTAGATTGAAGTAGCACATTCACAGCAAGGTATATTTATTTCTCAGCAAAAATATGTGACAAATTTGTTGAAAGAAACAGGAAAATTAGGATGTAAACCAGCAGTTGTTCCTGTTGTAACAAATCAGAAACTTGGTGAGGCACTTGAGGATGTTAAAGTGGACAGAGAGATGTACCAGAGACTAGTTGTGAAGTTGATTTACCTCACACACAAGACCAGATATAGCTTATTCTGGAGTATGGTCAGTCAGTTTATGCATTCACCAAAAGAAGTTCATTTGCGAGCTGCACACCAGATTTTACACTATGTGAAAGGTAGTCCAGGCAAATGTGTTTTGTTTAAAAGGAACTCAGGTTTGGTCTTGGAAGCATACACTGATGCTGACTATACTGGATCAATAGCGGATAGAAGGTCAACATTGGACTATTGTACTTTTATTGGAGGAAATCTAGTGACATGGAGAAGTAAAAAGCAAAAAGTGGTAGCTAGATCAAGTGCAGAAGCCGAGTTCAGAGCAATGGCATTAGGCATTTGTGAACTACTTTTGTTGAAGATTATTCTGGACGATTTGAAGATCAAGAGGAGTGGACCAATGCGACTTTATTGCGATAACAAGTCCGCTATCAGTATTGCACATAATCCTATGCAACATGATAAAACAAAGCATATTGAAGTTGACAGGAATTTTGTTAAGGAAAAATTGGATAGTAGACTAGTTTGTACTCCATATGTCTCTACTACAGGACAATTGGCTGATATACTAACTAAAGGGCTAAGCAGCAAGGCCTTTCATGGCATAATTTCCAAGTTGGGAATGCAAAATATTTATTCACCAGCTTGAGGGGGGTGCTGGAATTGTTGATTTTACTGATACAGTAGACTTAATTACCAGCCACCTACTAGCTCATTAATGTAGCATATTCTACCAGCCACCTACTAGCCACCTAATGCAGGAGGGTTTATAGGGTTTCTAATTTGGATTTCTAGGGTTCCTAATTTGCTCTCAAAGTTATTTACTAAATAACTTATTCGTAATTTTTCAATTTAATTAGGAGTCTTTTTAGTTTCCTTTTAAGATTAGGCTTTACTTTTTCTTTTAGGAATAAACTGCTTGTTATTTTAGTATTTGATTCTACTTTTTCTTTTAGGAATAGTCAGTTTCCTTTTAGGATTAGACTTTACTTTTTCTTTTTGGAATAGACAGCTTGTTATTTTAGTATTTGATTCTACTTTTTCTTTTAGGATAGGTTGCTTATTATTCAAGTTATTTGAGCCTGCACAGAGAAATGATACAAGAGATTCGCCAAAAAACACAGAGAAATAACTCTAATTTTCAATTAAATTATTCAAATCAAATGTCTACTACAATATTGAGGAAAAACTCTATTTATAGTGCTCAAATAACTTGAATAATAAATAGCCTATTCCTAAAAGAAAAAGTAGAATCAAATACTAAAATAACAAGCTGTCTATTCCTAAAAGAAAAAGTAAAGTCTAATCTTAAAAGGAAACTGACTATTCCTAAAAGAAAAAGTAGAATCAAATACTAAAATAACAAGCAGTTTATTCCTAAAAGAAAAAGTAAAGCCTAATATTAAAAGGAAACTAAAAATACTCCTAATTAAATTGAAAGATTACGAATAAGTTATTTAGTAAATAACTTTGAGAGCAAATTAGGAACCCTAGAAACCCAAATTAGGAACTCTAGAAACCCTCCTGCATCACCACCCACTAACTCATTTATTACATTTTATCTTCAATGACTTTGTACATCTATAAGTAGACACAATTCTAGTTGTGTAATAAGCATGAACTTAGAAATCAGAATACAAAGATCTTTCTTCTTCCAAAGCCTGATATTCATTGACAGTATGAATATGAAAATGTAGTACAAATTTGTTGGAAAAGAAAAAAAAGAACATGAAGAAAAATATAGAGAAGATGTAAAAAATTGGAGAAGAAGATGATACTCTGTTGCAAGAAAAAAAATAGAGGAGATAAGAAGCAAAGGAGAGAAGAAGAAGTATAAAGGTACGTACTCATCGCCTTCATTATCTTGCATCACAATTGAAAACTTCACTTTAGATGGATTAACAACCTTCAACTTAGGTGGTTATATGTGCCCATCTAAAAGTAAAAAGTAAAATAAAATTGGTTGTCGAGTTTTTATTGCATTCTAACCAAGTTTTGGGTGTGTGGAGGCGTGTCCGACACATTGACTACACTGACCATGTGTCTGACGCGTGTCGGGTGAGTGTCGATGTCGGATACGTGTCGGACATGGGTATGACAAGTTTTTTGAAGAGTCCGTGCTTCCCTGCTTTGGATGCTCCACTTGGTGGCACACGACCTGGGCGATCTTATGCAAATGTAGTTTGCTACAATTCTAATGGTGTTCCAACTTGTATTTGCCGTTCGAAAGGCCAAAGGTTTGTTCACACAACAAGTGCAGGGGGTAATCGAGGCAATGGGAAGCTTATCACGTTGTTCACACATGAAACGTTGCTTCGAAGGTTTGGGGCTGACTTGCTGATGGTCAAAGGAGACAAGGAAAATAATGGGTTCCTTGGGGAGTCGTCGTATTCCATCCCGGATCTTGTCCATCACTTTGCTAGTAGGGATGAAAGTGATGGTGTTCAAGGGCACCTCATATTTGAGAGAGGGAAAATGAAAAGAAAGGGAAGGAGGCGTGGGGAAGAAGATGGGGTGCCCTTGAAATTTTCTTCGAGATATGAATTTGCATCTCTAGGCATTTTAATGGATTTTAGAATTAGGCGTGCTTGGCACATTGGGGTAGTTTTGTCACACAAATTCCTTAAGAGCTCCGGCCAGGATCTGTCCATTTAGGAGGATATGTCTAATTTCACATTAGTAATAAGGGGTTATGTCTAAAAATTCCATATATCTTCGTATATAAAATGAAGAATACAAATGTCATAATTTGAAGAAAATTACATTTTCATTCATCAATATTCAAAAACATAAAATGATTATAACAAAATTTTAAATTGTTTATTTTATTTTATGAATTCTAACTGGAAAATAATAAAACAAAACTTAAGCTACAGAAAAGAAAAGATAAATATAACTTAATTCTTCATAATCATTCAACCAACTTACAGTGATGACTTTATGTTTTATTTATATGCCTAATAACTAATAAGTTACCTAGCAAGCAATCAACTAACCTTAACCCTAGTATGGTGCCCTAATTCTATTATGGGCTTTAGCAATCCCAACCCAAATACTACTAATAAACTAACTATTAATTAAATGCCAAACTACATCACCCTCTCCAGCTTGAAGAAGCTCGTCCTCGAGCCGAACTTGAATTCGAAGAAGTTAGACGAACACAAGCAACCAGTTACGAAACACAAGGCAAACATGGTCCAAATATCAACAATCTGCCTAAGAGCTTCTGCATGCACCTTCTCATTCGCTGTTCCACAAAAGGCTCCCAATAAGGATTAAGATAAACATCGTCACTCACGGTGTCTGAGTCTGTCTCTGTAGGAGCATCTTGCTTGTCCAAAAATAGGTGTCCTGTTGAAGATTGCTTTTAACTTTTGGTAATCTCGTCTGCCCTTGCTATTCTCACTCTCTTCGGGCATCAAAAAATGCGTCTTCGTGTTCTCTTCAGGCATAAAAAAACGATTGTGTCACAGTTGGTGAGTATCCAATCTTCTAAATCTCTTCAAAAATCCTCCTTGTTTGACGCAACTAGTGACAATGAGATTGATAGTGGGGTGTATATCATTGGCTAGTGGGGGTGGTGGTGTATGGAAAACTTGTTCAGGTTGGGTGTAATGAGGGACATAGGTGCATTGTGGTGTAGGATAGTAATATTGGGGACAATCACTATAAGACAAACTGTGGGGTATGGATGTGGATTTGGGCTTGGGCTATATTGATATTGGTATGGAGATGGAGAATAATATAGGTATGAGTACGAATAACTGCACATAATATGGTGATATTTAGGGGTGTTTTTACTATTTTAGGGGTGCACATAACTGCTATTCTGGATTAGTGAGGTTTCTGCAATATCTGGGGAGCTGTTATGTAGGGATGGCTATGGAAATCTTGGATACTCCAGGGACCAACTAATAAATATTGAAGGGATTGTTTGTCAGATGTTTGCTTTCTTCTCAAACACAACTGAAACAGGTTGTTTTGGTTAGATGATATGAGAAATTTTGGATTCAATTGTCAACTGCTCCTATCAGAAATATGATTGATTACGGATATAAAAATTCTTCCAGTGCCAAGACAATTATATATATAAAGATTAAAAAAGGATTGATCCTTGTAAAAATGCGATTCTCGGGGGATTTAGCAAAATCCACGATTAACCCAAATCTATTGTTACAACTGTTGGTCGGTATTGTACTGGCTAGTGGGAAAGACGGCTATGTTTTGGACAGTGGTGGAGGTGATTATCAGTGACGGGAGCAAATGTAAAAATATTCTTGAACCTTTTCCCTGTTCTTCAATCACTTTTCTATCTTCTCCCCACATCAGATTATGAATTCTACCCAAGAAAGTAATAGGCAAAACTTAAATTTTGGAAAACAAAAGATAAATAAACGTAATTCTTCATAATCATTCAACCAATTTAAAATAATGGCTTTATGCCGTATTTATAATTCCTAATAATTTACATGACTGGCGATCAACTAATCCTAACCCTAGTATGACTAGTGTCCTAACTCCATCACGAGCCTTAGCAAGCCCAACCCAAATACTACTAATAAACTAACTATTAATTAAATACCCAATTACATCAGAGTTTGGGATGGGTGGGATTTTCAGCAAACCCCTAGTTTTACAAGAAACCTCAAGAAAAGAAAAAAAAAGGTTTGTAATTTTAAGGCACGTTTTTATTTTAAAAAAAAATTATGTCGAATAATTACTGTACTAAAATAACTTCCAAGTCCTAGGCCATTAAGTTTTCAACCTCAAACCCCAAAATAGCAATGTCCAAACACTGGATTACTGCATTTAGGCACACAACAATATCTTGGTTTCATCTCAGTTTTTTTTTAATATATTGGTGAATCCAGTGTTATCTTTTCCATTTAAGAAAGAGAGAGGAAACCAAGATATTGTTTGGTGCCTAAATGCCTATAATTTTAAAAGGTAGGCCTTAAAATTAATTTTACTTTTTTGTAAATAACATTCTCATCTTTGACATATGTCCTGTCACCATGTCAGATTAACTTTTCTCTGCTTGAGCCTTTGGTGATATTTATTACCTGTTATGGATGCAAGTTGGTTAAACTTAGCTTTCCCTTTTATCACGCATTATGTTATCCTAGGCACCCTTTGTTCATATGCACATGGATGTGTGTCAATTAGCTTCTTTGCTTACCAAATGGGTACTCGGTAATATGTATCATTTATTGATACATATTCTCAAATTGCAGCTGGTGGTGGACACTGGCATCAGCATCATGTCACCTCTATAATTATTGGTACCTTTTGATACATGGGGAATTGTAAAATGCTTGTTACATATGCTCAATGATGGATAAGTGTTCTGTATTGATCATCTTCATTGATTCCTTGAGTTGAATCTCTCTGTTGCACATGTAACCATGCCCTTTAGGTAGTGCTTTTCATATTGTTGATAATTTCACAAGCTCAGAATGATGTGGAGGTATTTACAAATGTTAGATAATCATGAAAGGGTTACTGTACTAGGAATTTTGCTCAAGGTTGCCTTATCTGTATCATTGCTATTTTTACCTATGTGATGGACACATTTATCACACACATGGGGACTGTCACATACCGTTGTTAGATTTGACTAGTTGGCTTGTGAAAATCTGTTTGGTCTTTCATTTTAATAATGTGTTCTCATTTAGTTATGGATTTAACGGTAGCTCTTTCTCCAGGACAAGAAGTATCAGTATCTGTGGAACTGCAAAGAGTATTTGGAAAAGGTTGAACCTTCATATGTCTGTTGATGGGTAGAACGTTGGTTATTATGCACATTATTATTTTGAGCTTTTTGGTATTTTATTGTGCAAGGCTTCTCGCATTATCCTAGCTACTGACCACGATCCACCTGGCCAAGCCTTAGCTGAGGAGCTTGCACGTCGCTTTGGATGAGAAAGGTTGACCGATCTAATCCTTATCTTTCATTGGTTAGGTTCTGTATATAAATTTCTACTGTCAAATGGCCAAAAAAAACTGAGGTTGACTTTTGCAAGGATGCAAATGAGGTACTTTTAACTTTTACATTCATCTTGATGTGTAGATCTTCTACATTACCATGCTTATAGACATTTAGTTATTTCTAGACCACATTCTGATGCTAACACTCGTGCGTTAGGATAAAACCACTTTGATGTGGGCCACTTCTGGACTTTTCAGAGTTCTTCTGCTTGCTCCTGAAACTTATCAGTGGTTCCGGTAGTCTATGGTGCTAGATGTTATTTTAATTGATCAATTTTATTTATAGGTTAAATTAAATTGAAAAATAGATAACAAAACTTGACTAATGTCTAGTTAATGATGAAATTTCATAATTTTAGTCGGCCAATTTCATATTTTTTAAATGTATTTAATTTTATTCTTCATGAATAAGAAGTGTATTAGGTGCAAAATACATATTTGAGAAAAGCCGTGGTAGTAAATGTAACAAATCCTTAAAAAGTATGGTAAATGCGAGAAACAATAATTTTTAAAGCGAGTTAGGTTTGGTAGGGTAAGAGTCTCTAGTCTTTTAATTCATTTTTTGTTGTAAAGAGTACATTCCTTGAATATGTGTTAGTGTTTCTCGGAGCACTGATCAATTTAATTTCTCAACATATCCTTACAGGTATTGATGTATTTAGGACCAGATGCATTGAGAGAAGTGGTTGAGCAGGCTGAATTATATCCAATTCAAGGATTGTACAGATTTAACCAATTTTTTCATGAGATAGATGCTTATTATGCTCGAAGTCATGGGTTTGAACTTGGCGTCTCAACTGGATGGAAAAATTTAGACGACTTATACAAAGTAAGTGCTAATGTGAACTGCTTTGCATGATTTTGTTGTTAAGATGAGGTTGTTTTGACACACATTGACACTTTTCGAGCCCACATGGATAGGATTTTTTTTTTTTTTTTTTTTTTGAAAATACTATTCCTACAATGAAGATCATTGTCTCTGAGATTTATTTCAGCTTGACATTAGTAGCCATATGAGAGGTTGATTTTGTGTAGAAATTTCAGCTAATGAACCTTGATTTGCCAAAGGTTCAGTTACAAACCTTGAAAGTCTCTAAGTAACTCCTAATTAAATTTAAATAGATGCTTTGCATCTACATCATTAACTTGGAAATATAAAACTCGTCCTTGAGTATTGTTGTAAAATTGTCCTTGTGGCACAATCCACTCTGTTTGCGAAAGAACCAGGCTTCATATGCGACCTTTGTAGGTCTTTCACAGCACGAAGAAAAACATGGTAAACATCGCAATGACTTGAATGTTGGGACCGGGGGGGTGTAAGGCTGCAAATCTCCATGACATCCGCACAACGTGCACACACGATTGTTGGCTTCCGGATATGTCCCACCACATGCAAAACAACTATACTATTCCCAACTTGAAATGCCAGGCCTTCTGTGTGGGTTTTCATCTGCACAATTGCATGTGTAAGCCGAAACCAATTTGCCAAAAGGAGTGAAGGTATCCTACTGTTGGATGCCACAATGCTTTCAACTCACACAAGAAAAGAAGTGGCTGAAAGGCCGGTAAGATGAAATTCTGAGAGAGCTTTGGCCCACAACCCAGCTACAAAAGGCCAAGATAAGGAGGTGATCAATGGACTCCTCCGCGTGATCACAAAGCACACGATGATTAGGGATTATGGGATCTTTTCTAATGATTTTATCCACTGTAAGAACTCTATCATGTTCATGCAAGAAATTCCACAATAGGAAGGAAGCTGTAGGAGGGATTTCTTTCAACCAAATGAGAGGTGAAGCTTACTGATTCCTTGGTCAAGAGAGGAGGGAATCCCCCTAGGAATCAAATATTGATACCACTGCTTCACAGAGAATCTGAAGTCTTTGTTATTCCACAGTCACTTGCTGATCATGAGAATCACATTTTCTGTTGCAGAGATAAGATTAGTCATTTGTGGGATATCCCAATCATTCAAGTTCCTCAACTGAAAATTCCACCCATGATTATGTTTGCCCAAAAGTTCTCTGATTTTACCCTTCTTACATTGAAGAAGAATTATTAAAGATAATGGCAAAAGTAGTCTTAGGAAACCCAATTCATCTATGGCCCCAAAAATGAATTCTTTCACCATTATGAACTTGAAAGGAGACTTTACCCTGCAAACAACCTTAATGCTTCATTATACCTTTCTATAAAGACCAGCCATAAGTAGAGTTTGGTTCATGAGTGAACCAATCCAAAGGCCCATCACTATATTTATTAGCTATGAGTTATCTCCATAAAGAGTTAGTTGCACACCCAAACATCCAGATCCACTTGATCAGCAAAGCTTTGTTGAACACTTGCAATAAAATTACAAAACTGATATTCGGATTTACAATGAAGGCCTATTTTTATAGGCTTTTAAGACTCCAAAATAAAACAATTATTCTTATAAAATTCCTAATTCATATCTACTACTAAAGATCACTCAAAAGTATCGTAAAACTTTCAAAAGACTATTTAAAAACCTCATATAGATGCCAACTATGTAAAAGACAATAAAATACTTTCTTCAAGACTAAAACTCTCTAAGAAACTCCTACTAAACTGAAATAGATGCTCTGGGTTCAATTTTTGGAGACTATCATCACAAAAATGAATTGGTAGTTCTATTTGATGTGAGCCACATGAAAGTGTGTAAAATATGTATCAAACAACTTCCTTCTTGTTGATAATTATATGATTATTCTTAACATTACATTAAAAAGCCTAATATTATTATAACTAATTTTTTCAAATATTAATATACTTTGGAGAGCATTGTTAGACACCTGCCAACCCTCATATAATCATTAGAATGTTGATAATGTAAACAATGTGAAATAATTTATATTAAAAGTTTATAGATGTCTCGGTTTATTGAGTTTGGGGGGTCTATATTATTTATCATTTACTGATGTTGTTAGAACCATGCACAATCGTTTTTTGCTGAGATAAGCATTTATCGTTCGCTTTCAATGACAAATATTCTGTCTTTCTTTATTGTGCAACCTTCAGTAATTTACATAGTTTACAATATTTCTCTGTGGCATGCTCATATGTCTGAAGTGAAGTGTGGGAGCACCGACTGACTTTTACTGATCAAGTGCCTCTAACGCCAATAAAACCTTGACACTACTGGCTATATTAGCTTTTCTCCCATGTTTCGGGACCTATTATCTATTGATGCTTGATGCTTCCATTGTGCCCTTGCTCTGCACTCTGATTAAGCATCTATCCTCAGTGATATGCTGATGACTATATATACAATTGAGATGCTTCTATTGTGTTCAAGTCCATTAGACAGTTGGGCATTGTTGTTCAATAGAGTTACCATCTTGGCCATCAGCAACACTCCTACTAAACTGAAATAGATGCTCTGGGCCTACATTAGAAATGGACAGTTGAAAACGGACACTTCAATTTTTGTGTCATTGTTTGATGGAGCAGGGAATGTTGAAATGAGCGGATTTTGGAGACTCATCACAAAAATGAATTGGTAATTCTATTTGATGTGAGCCACATGAAAGTGTGTAAAATATGTGTCCAAACAACTTCCTTCTTGTTGATAATTATATGATTATTCTTAACATTACATTAAAAAACCTAATATTATTATAACACATTTTTTCAAATATTAATATACTTTGGAGAGCATCGTTAGACACCTGCCAACCCTCAGATAATCATTAGAATGTTGATAATGTAAACAATGTGAAATAATTTATATTAAAAGTTATAGATGTCTTCACTATAAATCTCTTTGGGTCCATTTTCACATGAACAGAATCTCCCCTAAGGATTTATTAAATGCTTCAAATGCTGTTTATTCTTTATGAGAATCCAGTGATGTTGTCTGTGCATGTGAAACCTGTCATGGTTAGCTTGATGGATGCTGTGTCTTGAACAGGTTGTGCCTGGGGAGCTTACTATAATAACTGGTGTTCCTAATTCAGGAAAGAGTGAGTGGATTGATGCTCTTTTGTGCAATCTTAATGAGAGTAAAGGATGGTCTTTTGCACTTTGCTCGATGGAAAACAATGTAAGCCACCTTAAGTTCATTAATTGCATACTGTAGATGGTTATTCAATTATTACTTTTTTTTTTTTGAATTACTAATGTTAGGATTTTAGTTGCTTTAATAACATGTTAAGTAATGCATACTTCTAATGATTCACGCTTGAGGCATCTGTTCATTGTTTACGTCAATAACATATCTTCCTATCCTTCCCCTAACCATCTTCAAGTCAAACCTAGGCATAAAGAAAACGAGTTAGCATCTTAGTTACTGTACCATATTATCCGTGCAAGTTTGTAGACTTTTACTAAGTTCTTTGATAAAGCCCTGGGAGCACTGTAGATCATTTCCGTATGTTTCTGCAACCCCTTCATTTTCCTGTTTCCTTCTGTTTTCCAATTCTTTAGGAAACCCATTAATTGCATTGAATGATAACTTTTTCAGTATTCAGAAACTAACTAATAGTGCATTGCTTTCAAGATGAAATACTTATTAAAACTGATTCAGCGGTTTCTTGTTCGCAAAATTTGGTGCTATACTTCACTTTTTTTTTTTTTTTTTTTAAATTTTAAAACTATAGTTTTAACTGTTAATGATTTTTTCATGTGGTAATTCTATTAGAGCATGTTAGTTTTGACATGAACGCAAATACAAGGGTATAATCCCTCTCTATGTTCTTTTTGCTGCATTCCATCTTACCCAATAGGTTTGGGAGCATGCAAGAAAGCTATTGGAAAAGCATATAAAGAAGCCATTTTTTGAGACTAGGTAAATTTCGGAAGGTTTAACTTTTATTCTTGTCAGTGGAGGGGCCATTTAGTTGTTTAATGCTTTTCTAGGTCATGGAGTTTACTTTATTCCCTGGTTTACTTTAATCCTTCTTGTTGCTATGTTCTTTTGGAAATTTTTTATTATATATATATCAGTTGATTGCCGAAGCTGTTTTGACCAACTACAGTTGTACTTTGTGATGAAAAGTCTGTTTTGTGTTGAGCCAGCTGAACTCAGGTGCTTATGTTATATGTTGAGACATTAATTTAAGGTTTTGTGTTTTCTGATTTGCAATGCCAAAGTATGTTCATCTGGCAATTAACAAGTAAAGTCAGCTACAGTGTTGGGGCCTACACAAAATTAACTTTCTGAATTCTGCTTTTTATCTTTTTTTACGAAATTTCTAATTAAAATCCCTAACATCTTAAACAAATATGATTCTTACTTTTACCACATTCTTAACATTGGGTCTGTTGAAACCTCTCTCTCTCTTTTGAAAATCGACCCCCACCCCCTTTTTTTTGAAAATCAAGGGTTATACAAATTAGGGATTTGGATGTGTCTATTTGAAATATAAATAAGATGTATACACAACCACTGGGTCACTCCACTAGTCATCATCATTTGATATGTGAAGTATTTGTGTTGGTAAATGGTTTCATTAATTGTTCAATTCTAAACACACTAACGATAAATCTTCTCAACATCACATCCATTGCACATTTACCCTCTCAAACAAAATTCTTATTTATTTTAATGTCCAAATTCGTATTTCTTTTGTCCTTACAATTTACAATTTCAACAATGATATACCTTCTCCTTGAGGCTACCAGTTGAGAAGAAATCATCCTGAAAGATCGGGTTGTGCAGAAATTTTACATATGAAATATGTTAGAAGCAAACAAAGAAATGAATAATGGATTGTTCTTATGCTGACAGGTTTAGCTGAGGCTGAAACTTACTTGACAACAATGAAATCTATAATGATAATAAATACAAAAAAATAAAAAATCCAAAACAAGATGTACAATAGGTCTCCAAAGAGAACTCAGAGATCCAAAACATTTAATCAATTTACACAGGACTTCAAAACTCTCCCCTTGGAAACCACACTTTATGGAGACCTAAAATACAATTAACAACATCAACCATATCTATTTTAAATGTTGCATGGGGCTAACACCCACACCACCTTAGCCTTTGAAGAAGGCTCATATCTCCATGCACTAAGGAGCCAACTAGTGCTATGCATGACCCATGACATCTCAAAGAGGAAAACTAAAGCTCCATACTTCTTGGGGAAAAGGACACCAGAAAACAAGATGATGGTTCAATTCTATCTGCTCATCCCATAGCACTCACTTTATCTGCACCCCTGTTAAATACCTTCTGTCTAAGGATGCAAGTCCATCTGAAACTCCACATAAAAGATTTAATTTCGGGTGGGGGAGGGATATTAAGGAGAAATAAGACAAAATTTCATAGAAAGGATATGGAGGACACCCATTTCACTCATTTTCCTCCCACCACCCCATCCAGAATTACACCTTAAAGTGTTTAGGGAAAAAGGTTTTCCAAGGAGCTTACCTGCCCAAACATCATTTAAACACTTTTAACCTATCCCTACTCTTAAGGGTGTGTTCTGGTGGAATCTCATCCCTGGGTATGTATGGGAATGGAAGAGGAGTGGATTGGATGAAATAGGAACAAAAGAGAGAGTGAGATTGTAGAGTCATCTACAATTCCCATGTATCCCCTCCTTCCCTAAAGAATCTCATTCCCATTTATCATAAGAAATACGGAAATGTGATTTCGTTATTTTTTTTTTTCAAAAAACTTGTGATTCACTATGATAACACTCTTAACAAAAGCCTTTGCGATGGGCTCATTCGATGCAACCATAACACACCCTCGAGAGAAAAGGACACACCCCTCGAAACCCTAACCAATCCACTCCGACTGTGGAAGCTTGGACAAGTTGGTAATCTTCTTCCTAGCTTGATGCAAGGGCATAAAATACTTTTTGTTTTGGACACCCACTCTAAGCTAGGTTATTCTTTACATGTCATACCATCCCATTTCCTCTCTAAGGATGATCTTTTCAGTTTCAAATTATTTCATCCCTCCTTCAACCTTTTCTTCGTAAGGGAGAAACTTCCTCTGCCCTTCTAAGCAATAATCTCTTCCATGAGGTATGGAATTCTGATTTCCCACTTCTTTAGGGAATTTTGTTTGCACTCTTTAAACTCGTCTTAGAGAATGAGCTTATTCTGTAAGACAAAACTCGCCTTTCTGGCAATATTCAAGCTTTCCATTACCATTCCCTTGGATCAAACTCCCCTTTGAAGAACATATGCTGTGAAAATAACTCCCCAAAGTAGTCTTCACACTCCTTGTTGCAAGTAAATACTTGCCAAAGTATCCTAATACTAGTTGGAGTGGCCAACTAGCTTATCAGTCCTTAATTTACTTATAGTAAGCACCAATTAATGTCAAGGTTAACCAATATTGCTCTCCAAAAGAGCTCAAAACATGCTGGTTGATTTCTCCATATTGTGATATTTCCAAATGTTGCTAATTTTTCTCAACAGAAGGAACTTCATGGGGTTTTCCACAAGTTCGGACGTGAGTACAATGATTTTCCTGCTGGATGTATATGTAAACATATGACAGTGAATCGATGGGAGGCTTACTAGCATAGGTTTATTTTGTAATGACTTTAAGTTCCAAGTTTGTTTTGATGCTCTCACATTCAGGTTTTGATTTGTTTCTCTTCCTTCACTTAGGTATTCAGAATTGGTTGAGCGGATGAGCAAGGAAGACTTGGAACAAGGGAAGGAATGGCTGAATGATACATTTCATCTAATAAGGTGGGCATGAAGTTTGACTTATTGGAGTATAAATTTCATCTCTGTCCCTGTCTGTCCGACCTGTAATCAGAACACATACATTTTTCATGGGAAAAAAAAAATTCTTAGTTTATATTCAGAACTCTTATATGCCTTTTGAATGCTGAGACTAGAATTGGGCTTGCTTAAACTTGGAAATCATACCCAAATTTTAAATTAAGAAGACTTATTTATTTTTAAATTTTTTATCTTTCAGAATTTCATAAAATAAATCTTGAATCCTTATGCTGCATTTTAATATCTTTCGTGGGCGAGTCATAATTTGGTCTTTGGAACAGGTGCGAGGATGATTGCCTTCCTTCTATTAAGTGGGTTCTTGATCTTGCCAAAGCAGCAGTTTTCAGGAATGGGGTGCGTGGACTTGTGATTGATCCGTACAATGAATTAGATCATCAGCGCCTTCCAAACCAGTGAGTCCTCAGTTTCCAAGTATTCTCCTATTTCTATCCATGCCCACCAGATGATATATATTCGATGCTTTCTAGGACATTTTGTTCTCATTTTCTATTGTACTTGTAGGGTCTGTTTGGTTCCATTTCCCAAGGAAATGCAATTCATTTCCCTTGTTATGCAGATTTTTGCTGTTTGGTTGTCTATTTATTGATAGGAAATCGATTCTTCGTAAGACCGTTTTCCCACTACTCATGGGAATCCAAGTTCGAGGGGGAGGCCTTGGAATCGAATTCACAGAAACGGTTTCAATTTTCATATCTATTTTTTGTGCAACCAAATAGACCCGTAGTGATTTCATGCACTCCATTTTTTGTTATTTATTTGTAAGTTAATCATGCAGATGGTGCATTAGAAGTACTTACTGCATATGGTAGGTGTCAAGGGATCACGTTTCAATTTTAACCACTGTTGTCGTCAGATTAGTTATCACCGAATATCGAAATGCCGAAGTGATTCTCCATTGATGACTCTAAAGCAACTAAATCAAATCTTGCCATACGTCCAAGATACAACTACAAGATGGGTTTAACCTAAAATAACAAGTGGATACGAAGTCATGCATCTACCCACATTACCTTATAAAGGGTCGGCATTTCTCAAAGAAAATAGTATTTAATTTTAACACTTACGCTATGTGGAGTTTCGGACGTGGCCTAGGTGCAGTAGGCGCCTCAACTTTTTCGCCATCACCTAGCCTAGCACGAGCTATAGCCTAAAGATTGTAGTGAAAGGCAAGCAATAGGCAAGTGATGCCTAGGTGACTACCTTCGATCACAAAGTCCATAAAAATCATGTGCCTCTAAACAAGTTAAATGATCAAGCAATGAAGAATCTTAAAACTGATAAATATCGGAAGTAACATTACAAGCAATCCAATGGTTAATTTTTACATGGTCTATGGAGAAAGGTCATATCTAGTGTTCAAGAGCTCCAAATGGGGTGCTTCGAAACACTATAATCTTTAGTTTCTACATTTTTAACAAATCCTAAACCATCCTTTAAAGGTCGTAATCACGTAACTCAAGGGTGATGAAAGGAAAATTAGTTTGAGTGAAAATGATCATCTCTTTTATTTGCGATATTTTTTGTAAAGTGTTTTTAGAGTCAAAGGGTTGGAACATCTCTTAGAATCAAAGTTTCATCATCTTAGTTCACGGTCGCTTAGAGTCAAAGTCTCGTCACCAGAGTCCATGGTTTGACACATAAGACACCTAATGTAGAACCATTGTGACATATGTCCGAGGTGATGTTTCCTCTCCTTTCAAGTGTTGCAACCGTATGCATTTTAAGTAAACCTTCTGATCAGACAAATATACACTTAACCCTATGCACCAATTGTGGACCCAGCTCATCAAGAGTTGTATCCAGATTTCAAATACTTGGAAAAAATACACCCAAAACGTTTCTCCCCTATCCTCTTGTGAACAAAGCTTAATGCAAATCGAATGCAAATAATTTGGTTAGCATTTTGAGAGCCTTGAAACATAGGCCAGGTAATAAAACTATGCTTTGTAATATTGTTGGACCATTCTAACCTTGCCCATTGCCATTTCGTGTTATAAAATTGCCGATTAATCGTGTAACGAGGGTAAGCCGATCCGATTTGGATATTATTCATTTGGGTTTAACGTTCTTGGATAAATCGGCGAATCATCGAAAAATCGGACCCGTCAACTCGTCGAAAAATCGCTATATATAAAAAAACTAATCTTCGATATTTTGCTGTTGATGTTGCTGTTGCATCAACCCCCCAAACCCAGATCAATAGTAGAAGAGGAGAAGTGATCGCACCAGCAGCTGTGCGCCTATGATTGCATCAACGCTGCTGCTTTTGGGTAGGCTCCCAAACTCAGATCAATCGAAGAATAAAGAAGAAGAAATAAGTGAAGAAGAGCGAAGATCACATCAGATTGCAGCATGCTACTGCTGTTGTTTGCGCCTGGGATCGTAGCCCCCAAAACTCCCCAAACCTAGATCAAAGAAGAAAGGAAATAAGAAGGGGCGTGCTTCGACTATCTTCATTGCCGCCTTCAGGTGACTATAATTAATTCATCAAACTAATTTGACTGTTGGACTGATTGTTGTTGGTTGTTCGTGCCTTCAAATGTTTGTTGTGGTTGTTGCTGCCTTCAGGTGACTATAATTACAACAAAGAATAAAGTTTGATGAATTGGTAAAAGTAAAATTAATATAATCTTTATTGTCAAGATGTGTCATATATTATAATTTACATTAGTGAGGGTGCAAAAATGTATACTTTGAAAAATATATTGTAATTTACATTAGTGAGGGTGCAAAAATATATACTTTCAAAAAAATGGACCGATTAAATCAGATATTGGTCCTGGACTGATTAGGGAATGAATAACGATTTAACTGAATAGCTGACATGTCGAGTTAGAGTGTCTTACAGCTTCATAAGTCTCCTTTTGAGCTTATATTCTTTCTCAGTGCACGCTCCAGATTATTCATCTTCAAATTCAGGATTGATCTCCACTTCATTCAGCAGGTTGTGGACTTGACCCTTGGAATTAGCGAGATGTATGGGAACCTTCCAGCAGTACAAGAACTAAACTTGGCATTGAGATTCAGACAAGTTCTTAAGGAAAATGAGTTGAATTCAATAATGGATGCCTTGAGTATAGAAAATGAAGATTCAGATTCATCTTCAAGTTTGTTCCTCACGCTCTTCTACTAGGACAGATTGCTGACCTTCTAATTCCACCATCTTTTAGGTTCCATTAGGAGATTTTTAAAGTTGAATCAACTTCCTTTGTTGACCTGATTCATGGATCTTCTAGAAAGCTATGAGGAAAATGTCACAGGCTAAAAAGAATTGCTGCATATCCACATCAAAACTGTTAGGATTTGCAGGAGCTACTATCTCTGAGGGAAATCCCAGACATGGTCCTTTTTTTTTTTTTTTTTTTTTTTTTGTGGTACAGGAGTTTTTGAAGAACCTAATCTTGTGTTTTCATTGATAACAGGACAGAGACAGAATATGTGAGTCAGATGCTTACAAAGATTAAGTGATTTGCTCAACACCATGCATGTCATGTTTGGTTTGTAGCACATCCTAGGCAGGTATGATTCTTTGATTCCTTCATTTCCATTCTGGTGTTCTTTATCTTATGAATTTAAAACTAATGGCAGATGCACCAATGGGATGGTAAACCTCCTAATATGTATGATATAAGTGGAAGTGCACATTTCATCAATAAATGTGACAACGGGATTGTTATTCATCGTAATCGGGATGAAGAGGCTGGACCACTGGATCTAGTGCAGGTGGGCTCCGTCTTAAAACTTTTAATCATGTCATATTATAAAACATCTAATGTTCTTAATCTCAGTTGTTACAACTATTTGCAGGTTTGTGTTCGCAAGGTACGGAACAAAGTCGTAGGAAGAATAGGGGAAGCCTATCTATCATATGACAGGTAAGGTTGAAGATAGGCGACTAGGTTTTTGCTCGCATGGTAATAGCTTACTTTCTTTTGTGGTTAATAAAGTGACTCCCAAGTATGGGAATTGAAAACATAGTTTTCCACATTCCGAGGAAAACTATAGCAATACCCATGGGAAAACAATTTTTTTCCATCTTCCAAAGGAAACTATAACTTTACTATTAACAGTCTATGTGACATATAGAAGAAAATACCCTAGCTTCCCCAAGCACATATGCACATCCTGAGATTTATCTCGTGGTAAGAGCTTCAGTAATTATAATGCAATTGCAGTGAACTGGAGTTGGCAACTGATATTTGACGTAGCTTAAGCACATCCAATGTTCACAGTCCTTCTCAGTCTATATTTTATCATATAAGCCTCTATAAATACTTCTGTATGTAATGTGTGTCCATGTATAGTGTCATTGCTTGGACTATTTTCACAAATCTATTTGTAAACGTAATTTCTGTCGGCCTATTTGCAGAGTCACAGGTGAATTTCATGACACTGACTACATTCCTACCCCAAAGAAACCACAGTCCTACAACAGATAGTCAGGAATACTGTGTAAACTTGAGAAAGACAAAATTGGCTGTGAAGAAATACTAGTCCTATGAAAGCTAATGAATGGAGGGTTAAGTTCTTCCACAATTGCGGTCAACCATTTTTGTTGAAACTGGAACCTCTACATGCATCAACGAAGATCAGAGTCATGTCAGTACGGCACAGAAAATGTGAATTGATATGTTATGGAGATTCACAATCTAACAAGCTTGTATTTGGAGATTCCATTGAGTCAATGAGTAAATTAAAGTGACGTTTGTTTCTACTTGTTATATTCTCTAAAGCTGAAATCACATGATGTTCCTTGTCCGCTCGAAGGACCTAATTTACAGTGAAATTTGGTGTGGGTTTTTGGTGAAGGTGAACTGTCATTACATTGATCAGCTTGCAAAGAATCAAATCATTATAGTATCCAACATTTCACTCTTGCGCATTTGAAGAAGCTACTTTATTGATGTGTGTTTAAAACATTAGTTGAAGTAATGAAACAGTGATGTGGTGCTTAATCCTTCCAAGATCGAGGAAAGTACTTCGATTGCTGCACATAACATTAGGACCAACATGAACTAAATCGAGGTCTTCAGATATCTTCATTCCTTGTGTGTCCCTGTGATAACTTCACTGATTGTTAGTTGCTATGCTAAGTATGATATCTCATTTCTGTATTAATTAAAATTCTAACTCTTCCTGTTTATGTTCTCTTTTGATAATTGATAGTAGTTTGCGTACCATGCGTGCTCTATGTTGTGCAATTGGTCGTCTGATGAACCTAGGGTTCGAAGACATTGAGCACATCAAGCGGACATGAAAAATCTAAAATTTTTGTTCAGTTCATCCAGGGTATCCATGTCCTAAATTTGTTGTTCAAATATCTGCTAAACAATCACTGTGTACTATTGTTTGGAACAGAGTAAATTTTGAGACGCAAACCTTTCACTTTTATGTTTGCACCTTCACATTGTAAATGTCCAAATGGTCGACTCTTTGACAATAGTAACAGTAAAATATATTTGCTCAAAACCTTTTTTCACGCATTGGTGAAAATGCATTAAATCGAGTTTGAAAGCATTGGTTAATACTCTATTGCGAGGAGTGACAATTTCATCATATAGGTAACTCTTGCTTGTGTGTCAATAGGAGAGTGCTCACGACTGGCCTGACCAAACAATTGGTCTCACTCACCTCTCGTGTAGGCCACGCATGTTCAGTTTATTATATTTCTTGCCTTCCTGTCTAATGTATTATAGAATTTACACTAAGTTCTCTTCACATTTGATATTGCATGTACAAACTACACCAGTTGATTACTACTGTTTAATGTCAACTTAAAATAGACACCCAGAGAGAGTGAAAGCGATGAGTAGTCAACCGTTGGCATGCATGCCAATTGTCGTGTGAAGTTCATCACTATATGATATTGTTATCTACTTCTTCGAAGATGACTAAATTGCTACCCATTAATTAAGATTATTCAACAACGTTTTTAGGCATGGGACATTCGGGGGAGGAATTTCTTCCGGGGGAGGGAGGACACTCGAAGAAATGACCATTTTTCTTGATTGTTTATATATTAATCAAGCTTTTGGAGGTTGAATATGGGCAATGTAGTACTAGTATTTTGGCTTTTCGATAACCTAGCAGGTTCTTAGAGTGTGATGAAGTAGGTTGTGTTTTGGTAACTAATAGTTGTTGACAATGTCCATTATAACTCGTTAATTCTTAAAGAATGAGTTAGCAGATGTAATCTCCTAATAAACTAGATGATATCCACAAAACAATATCCTATTTCCAATAGTTTAGAGAAAAAAATATTCCCCTTTCCCCAGTGATTATTCTATTATCTACGAGAAAACACGAATTTCAATCTGAAACTCGGCTTCAGCAGATTTGAGACTGAGAAATATTTTCAAAAATATTAAGAGTATCAATTACTAGTGACTAGTGAGCAGAGATAACTAAGAGGAAATTGTCGATAAAGCTGCATAATGAGAAACATTGAGACACTCATTTAAGCCTTTGATATAGTTCTTATTTTTGGGCTTCATAACAATGTCATGCCTACTTAATTGTCATTCTCATTGGCAGAAAGAACGTGGTCAACAAAAAGCCACTAAAAACTGAAAAACAGTTGTCACCTGAGAAAAAAAAAATGGTCCCAGAAAGTCATCAAATCCAAAAACTGAATGAAGTTAAGCCAAAGTGATGAGAGAAGTTAGAGAAGAAATGGGGACTTGTGAAGATTGCTCTGCTAGTAAGTTTCTTCATCAATCCAAACAAACATGAAAGATTGATCCAAACTTCTGACTAACACATCGAAACCCGAAATACAACTTATTTAGAAAAAGATCAGAAGAAGAATTGTTGAAGAAAGAAACTAAAAATACATACAAACTATTACAGAATCTAGCCTGCCTTTGGTAACACTAGGAAGAGAATGCATGCAGGATGATTTTGTCTAAAAGAGCACTTTTGCTTCTGCTTCTTGTTGTGGTTGTGGGTGATTCTATCATCATCATCTTGTTGTTGTGATGCTTTCTCTCCTTCATATCCATGATCTCCATCGTCGAAGTTTAAAGCATAACTCAAAGGATCATATTGAAACTCAATCCTCCTATTGCTTCTCTTGCTCAAAGACTTGTTAATAGAAGCTCTCATTCTCCAAAACAGGCTCTTGCAATGCTTCTTGCTCACATCTTCCATCCATTCCACTCTCTCAACCCAACCCATACCTTTTTTTAACTCAAAAACACCCAAAGAAAAACTTGGGAGATGACCAAACAAGACCTTCTTAGGCAATTCTTATAAACAAGTCTATAAGAAGAATATCTGACAATGCCAATGGAAAGAAAGCAAGTTTGAATGACAGAGTGTGCAGTGCAGAGTGAGTGAGGAAATGAATGGTTCAATTGTACGTAGTCTGGTTTGGCACTTACGACTTTGGTTAAGACCACATATATTCCCCCACACGTTTTTAACACTCCTACTCTTACATACAATACACGCACTTGGTTCTATCCGACGTACCACTTTTGAAAATAACTTGTCGATGTCAAATTTTCAGTGGGGCTAATCCATCTCATTTGATAGGTTATGGGATCCTGAAAATCAATCCAGCTCACCTTCCAAAAAAAAAAAAAAAGAAGAAAAATCTGTCGAATCTCAGATCTCCGTTAAGCTGTAACTGGATTGGATTCCTCTTTTGATGAAAATAAAGTTATAACTTGCCCTTTTCTTGTTGCAACATCAAATTATCGTAAAATCTCATATGACACCCTAATAAGCAATAGTACAACGTCAACTTTTTAGGAGTTGGTTTACTGGCTATCATAAATTTGTTGATTTAGTTTTGTCAACCACAAAATCATTTTAAACAAAGCCTTCTCTATATAACATTATTTGTTTCATGAACTTTTAGTTTTACTAGCAAAAAAAAAAAAAAAAAAAAGAACTTATCGAACATTTTTAGAGGGTGTACTCACATCACTTATAAGAAGTGTTCTAAAAATAGGCCTAGGTGGCGCCTAGGCGTTAGAGAAACGCTCAGATTAATGGCTGGGCGGGGTCTAGGCGGTCTGAGCGAGTTTTTTTTTTAATTTTTTAATAATAAGGCTGATTGTGTTCTTATTTAATTTTTCTTTCATCTTTTTTGGAAATAAACAATTTAATTATTTTTTATTCAGTATATGTCTGAATGTAGCAAATGATGATTACTTAATGAAATTCTCAAAAGATCTGCCGGTACCAATTTTAGTAATATAGATTTTATCAAACACGACTGAGGTCATTCATGCAATTTGAAGAAAAATAAAAAGTAGGTTTGGATATTTGTCCACAAATTCAACTTTGTATAAACTATAAAGTACCCATCATGACCAACTTCAGTCATTTGAGTTTTAATAAATTTTGTTCATGATTGTTAATTTTTCATGTTTTTAAATTTTGCATTTGTATCTTGGCATTAAATTGGATATAACTGATAAGGTATTATGCTTAACTTTTGTAAATTATTAAAGTTATAATACAAAACCTAAGACCGCCTAGGCACCTGCTTGCCGCCTAGCGCTTTTTAGAACACTGCTTATAAGGGAGGTTAGTAACTTTACCCGTGTGTATGGCCTTAAGTATGCTATAGTTAGGGTATGCTTGTTTACACCTCTAATAGGATAAGGAAGCCCGAAGATTTAGACCGTCCCCGAGAAGATCGAAAATTACCCACAAAAGTTACAAGTATAGAAAGCCCAAGTCTGGGCCTAATACAACTCAACAAAATATTCTTTTCTCAACAGAAAAATAGTGTTCGGCACAAACCACCATGCTCAGCTGAACGTACAAGCTTGCAGGAGAAGTGTCTCCAAACAGGAAGTTACAACGACCAACAGGATGTTACAACCATCTACAGAAGTTACAGCTACTTAAGAAAAGTTATGACTACTTAAGAAAAGTTACAACCGCTTGCAAGTAGATGACTCACTCATCTGCCACGTGTCTCATTCATCTGCCAGCATTTTACTCGTTGTGCCTCTATAAATAGCCAAACACAAAGTCATTCGGAGGTAACTTTTTTCTTTATACAAATTCTCTCTTCAAATATAGAGAAATAAATATTTTTTAAAAGACATTGTTCTAACTTTGGCATCGGAGTCCCCGTGGCAAACACCATACCATTGTCAAGAATTAATCTTCATCTTATGCAGATTGCTCCGCGTGATCAGCACGTGATCCGGTGGAAATTTGCATCCACAAATTAGTGTTTTCAATGAGAGCTTGAATCAAATTCATTGCATGCTCTCTTTCATTCATAAAAAAAATTCGTTCATTCAATTTGAATTTTTGTACACTTTTTTAGAGTTCTTTTTCAACACAATGGTGGGAACTTGAAACCAAACTAGAAAAAATAACATTGAATAGTCATCTGCCAAAACCAGATCGCCATCATCGCTATGGTTCAATTGCTTTTGGCCAAACAACCACTGGTAGTAGGTCTACCACCACCGGCTAATCATCAATTGCAATTTTCTGCCCAACAACCAAGCCCAATGGAAATGAAACAAAAAGAAAATATTGCAAGTCAGGTCGCCAATTTGCATAAATGGCCGCATTGTATGGTGAATTGTCCATCAAATTGGCGACCTGGCTTGCAAAAAGAAATAGAGAACTTTGTGTATGTTCTATCGGATGAGGAGTCTCTTGTTGAAGAGATAAAATACAATAAACAAATAAAATACAATTAAGTTGTTCTCACATGTACATTGCATTTTTTTAAAAGTTAAAAATGAAAAAGCTAGGATGCCTCAGCTTCAATCCACTTTGTGAAATGGTCGGTTGCCACAATCATCCAATTCTTCTGCGCTGGAGAGTTTGATTGATCAGAATGGTGAACTTTGTGTATGTTCTACTGGCTGATGAGTCTCTTGTTGAGAGTGTGTTCTACGTTTGTCACCCTTGTTATTTTTATCCTCCTTCTGATCTGCATTCATTAATGCAGGTTGACTATCTTTCTCGGGTGCATCTGATGTCTTAGCACTATTTTTTTGTCATCCTACAATGCATGACGCTCTGCCATGACAAAGATTTCAGCAAGAGTTTTGCCCAATTTCATGGACAATTCACCATACAATCGGTAGAACATACACAAAGTTCTCTGTTTCGGTCAATCAAATTCTCCACGAAAATAACCAACCTTGGCTGAAAAGACCGCCACTAATGAAAGGAGATTCTGCAAAGAAAAGATCCGAACAAATATCAACAGAGGATACATTATTTTGCTTCTCAGCAGAGAACACACTTTCTTCAATTGAAACAAAAAATACGAGAAATAGTTCTACATGTCCTTCAACAGAAGACATTCAGAAATACAAATATTTATGTACACCTCAGTAGAGGATGACATTCTCCATGATTGGATAATTAAATGCATAAAAACATCTTACTCGAGACAACTTAAATTCGTTTAAGTTTAGTCAAGTGGTCAGCATACCACACAAGCAAAATGCCTCAGTAGAGGATCACATCTCAATAGAGGATCACACTCTCAGTGAGTGGGTAATTCAATGCATAAAAACATCTTACTCGAGACTACTTAAATCCGTTAAGTCAAGTGGTTAGTAGACCACACAAGCAAAATGCCTCAGTAGAGGATCACACCTTAGTAGAGATGTCACTCTCCGTGAGTGGGTAATTCAATGCATGAAACATCTTATCAGGACTACTTAAATCCGTTTAAGTTTAGTCAAGTGGTTAGCAGACCACATAAGAAAAATACCTCAGTAGAGGATGAGACTTTCCGTGAGTGAGTAATTCAATGCACAGAAGCATTTTACCAGGACTACTTATATCTATTTAAGTTTAGTCAAGTGGTCAGCATACCACACAAACCAAATGCCTCAGTAGAGGATGACACTCTTCGGGAGTGGATAATTCACTTAATCAATTATTGGGTATAGAAGCTTCATACTCAGATCACACAATGTTTTCATGCAATTTTCAAGATAAAAAGATTTTAATCTATGAGACTATGATTAATTTCTAAACCCTCAAGTCATGCTTAAGTTCCGACTTAACATATTGGAAACTCATAAAGGAGGCCAATCAAGCTTTTGCGCCCTTAATGAAAATATTTCTAAGTCAGCAGACCAACCAACATACATAAAGTTTGAGATCATAAAAGCAAAGAAGAACACTACTTGACATGAAGTCACCATCAACTCTAAAATAAATTCAAAGTTTCACTAGTAGAGCAACAACTTTGGATCAATTCTTGAGTAGATCAACAAACAAATTCAGGAGAGGACATGTGCATCTACTTGGCAGTTTCAAATGTAGTAGTTAGCTCAGTTCTCATAAGCGAAAAGTGGGGCACAATTTCCTTTCAGATGCTTGTAAAAAACTCATGACATGAGCAGTTGAGCCAATACGACTTGATTTACCGGCCGGGGACAACTATAAAGGCTCAACCTTATCAGATTTCATAGCAAAATTCATCCCCTCTTCAACCGGGGTAACAAAGTCAACCAGCAGATTAGTGTCGCGTCCTTCAACAAAATCTACTGGCCGGGGACAACTATAAAGGCTCAAGCCTTAGCAGATTTCATAGCAAATTCGCTCCCTCCTCAACCGAGGAAACAAAGTCAGTCAGCAGATCAGTATTGTGTCCTTCAAGAAACGATGACTCCTCAACTCATGCTGAAACAGGGGCAGGTCAATCCAAAAATATCTGACATTATATGTGGATGGGTCATTAAAACACAATGATGTCGGACCAGAACTTGTTTTATTCACCTAAGAATGATCATCTACTTAAACAAAGTCCAAGAGCCTCTGAAATTACTATGTATGACTCATCCAATAGATCAACTCATCTGCAGTAGAAGCCTCTACATGCAAATTATTTTGTCTTTAGCAGACTACATTTCAACTATAGTAGATCATTTCAACAACAACAAAAGCCTCTACATGCAGATCCTCTACTTGTATAAAAAAAAGACAGATTAGTCAGCAAGATCATGGGCATTCTACTTCTATTTTTGGCAGGGCTTATCAGTGAAAATACATCTCCTCTACTTGTAAGTAAGAAGGAAAAAAACGGTTAGCTCAAAAGCAAAAGAGACGAGGGGCATTTGTGGGAGAAAAAAATAATCCTTAGCCCAACAGGATAAGGAAGCCCGAAGATTTAGACCGTCCTCGAGAAGATTGAAAATTACCCACAAAAGTTACAAGTATAGAAAGCCCAAGTCTGAGCCCAATACAACTCAGCAAAACACTCTTTTCTCAACAGAGGAGTAATGTTCGGCACAAACCACCATGCTTAGTTGAACACACAAGCTTGCAGGAGAGGTGTCTCCAAACAGGAAGTTACAACCATCTACGGAAGTTACAACTACTTAAGATAAATTACAACTACCAAAGAGAAGTTACAACTGCCTGCAAGCAGATGACTCACTCATTTGCCACGTGTCTCACTCATCTGCCAGCAGTTTACTCGTTCTGCCTCTATAAATAGCCAAACACAAAGTCATCCGGATGTAACTTTTTTTCTTTATACACAATTCTCTATTCAAATATAGAGAAATAAATATTTTTCGAAAGACATTGTTCTAACTTTGGCATCGGAGTCCCCGTGGCAAACACTACATCGGTGTCAAGAATTAATCTTCATCTTATGCAGATTGCTCCGTGTGATCATCATGTGATTCGGTGAAATTTTGCATCCACATGAATATTTAAAAAATAAAATAACATTGTTAGTGTCCAAATGATATGATTGGTAACCCTAGACAATGGCTCTGACTTTCATCACTCGCAAACCTTTGAATAATATCTTAACCAATGATTTTCATGAGTCAGAGGTTCTCATCATATAAATGTGATTCCTTTTGCATGCGTCTATTTGTTTTTATAGCTAGATGCACTTAGTTGTGGAGGTAAGGCTCGTTCCCCTCTCCTCTCTCTATCTGTCTCTTCCCCAAGTTTCTTATTTGATTTCTAATAGACTGGTCGGGGTAGTTTTGTATGTGATCCTTTTCTAATTTCTCTTCGTCATGCTCATAGGACTGAAGTGAATTGTATCGTGTCCTCTTCGATTTTGTAGACCTGCATGATAATATTACCAAAGAATAGTGGTAGTCTACAACAGACTGGTGAAAGCCTTTCAAATACTAGTTGACTGAGACATTGAATTAATGTAATGCACGCATGTCATTCCTTGGGGCTGGTTTCGTGTTCCAAGCACTCGTGAAAGAAAGGACTTAAATCAATACTTCCTTCCAGTGTTGCTTAGGCACAAACCAACAATGAGTAGGTGACGATGCTTGGCACTGGACCCTAATGGGTCTCTCATTCGTATGTGTACAATGGTGACTACATTTGCTGTTGTGAGCCAACAATGAGAAATGTTGCCAACCTGGTTGTAAATGTGATGTCTAGGGGGTTTTGGAATCACATGGTATGTATCATTTCTTCGCAAATTTTTGTACTATTTTTTTTTCTATGGAGTTAGTTACTTAATCATGAACAAATTCACTAAGGAGAAAATTTTCTACATATTCAATAGGATCAAGTTAACTCAGCTTGAATTAGAGTGCTCAAGCGAGTTCCCTACCTTTAAGCACAAACTTCTTTTCAAAGTTTTAGTTTTTCTTTGTTACAATGAGAACCCAAAATTTAATACTATTTGATGTTCGATTTTTTAAGGTGCTTTCTTTGGTGGAGAAGCTCTTACAGGTGAGTTTTTTTTTTTTTTTTGCCCAAACAAGAAGATGTTTATTAAAGATAAGAAAGGAAACAAAATAAGAAAGGAAAACATTCCTATATCAAGGAATGCCAAGACACCATGAAGGTGTTAAAAACCAAATCCCTAAACAAATTACAAGCCGAATCCATGGTCCACAACAATTTCATAATCTCGATAAAGATAGAGTACTCTGATCTGTTGAGCCCTTCAAACCCTCATATTTCTCTTTTTCCACACACACCACATGAGTACGTGAGGAACCCTATGCCATAACCACTCTGTCCGCCGGGAAGGATTAGCTTGGGATCACCAACTTAGCCAATCCAAAATGGAACCTTGAAACATCAAACTCAAACCAAATTCTGACAAGAAACTGCTCCAAATGGATTTGGAGAATCTGCAGTGAAACATCAAATGATCCAATGTCTCGTCAATTTCATTACAAAACACACAAAGATTTCCTGTGTGGACTCCTCTTTTCCTTAACCTATCTTTAATCAAGATTCTCTCATGCAACACTGACCAACTAAAGAAATTTATCCGAGAAAAAAGATTTTTCACCCAAACCAAATTCTTGTGAGAGGAAATGAAGGGGTTGGAATAAGTCTCACAATGAAAGGCAGCCAACTTATCAGAAAATTCAACAGATGCATTAAATTGGCGACCTCCTTTAGCTCCCCAGTACTTAGGGGTCTTCGAAAGGAAAGATCCTAAGAATTGTCATTAAACCAAAAATTGTTCACTCTCCCATGTTTCTGGTTGTTAATGATAAACAACATTGAAAACAGATCCTTCAGAGGTTGGTTACTACACCAAGAATCATGCCAGAAAGAGATGAGATAGCTAGAGCCTAAAACATTAATCTAAAGTATCTCTTTATACTCATCTTGCATCTATTTTGTCCAGTTTTTGGAGCTCACACTGTGCAAAATTAATGGTTAATGTATATTCTTTTTCATTTTTAGAACCAACAATATTCGATATGGGATATCATGCGGGTTAGAGGAATACACCAACTGACGTGGGAGCTTCAAGCTGCAGGCAAGAACATTTGCCAAAGGATAAACTATGACTTTACATGGATAGTTCCCTTGCATATGAAAATGGAAGCTGCTTAGTAAATTGAATCTGGCAGTAGTAGCTAGGTAGATGGTTGAAGATGATTTAGTGGATTAGACTAGCTTTATCTAATGGAAGTTGTTTTGATATGTATGTAAAATTTGGCAATTCTGTCAATCATACTGGTGTTCCATCATACTAGGTAGATGGTTGAAGATGATTGAGTGGATTAGACTAGCTTTATCTAATGGAAGTTGTTTTGGTATGTATGTAAAATCTGGCAATTCTAGCTCTGATACCAATTTCTACCCAGGATTGCTAACAAATGTAAGATTGACACATATAGATATAAAACACAGATAGAATGCAGAAACCAGAAAAGAATTGAAATACAGAAAAGATAAATACAAAGATTCTCAAAACAATCTTAGAGATCGATACAGCCTCAAGCCAATTTCTTGGTTTACACTTGGGGATTAACTGTAAGATCAAGCTAGATAGTTTATTGAATTATAAAAGATAGATATGATTTATTGAAATATATACAAAAGATGAAAGATAGAAGCTTACATAAAAGGTGTAAGGATTTTCACACTCGAAACTCGTTTTCCCTAAACTTGGAAAACAACTTACATAAATAGAGAGGTTCCAAACGAAGATAAGCCTCACTAGAAGATAAGGTGGGTGTACAATTTGTCCTTTGTAAACATTATTGAGATAATGCGAATACTATTCGCATGTGACTATCGGCAGGTACTGTTGAAGATGCTTCGACTGTAGCTGCTTTTGTAGTGGGTGAACAGTAGCTTCACGTGGATGCTTTTTGAAAAAGAAAGATACTGTCTGGACCGAAAGTATCTTGTTTTGTAGTGGTTGTTGGCAGATGCTGCCTTTGGTGATGCGGACGGTGGGTCCATCAATCAAGTGGAGAGAAGAAGTCATAACAGTCATCCTCATTGAGTGGAACTGTTGGTTCATCTTCTTCATCTGATTCTTCTGAACAGATCTTGGATATTGTCTCAAAAAGTTGAGCTTTTGTAGGCTTTCCTCGAAGCTATTTCCTGATATGCAGAAGCTTAGCATCTGAGAAAGGTTCAATAGGATTCACCTGAGGAGCAGGAGAATGATCTTTGCCTGAGAAGAAGCCGAGAACTCCTTTTTTTGTAACTCTGGAGTGGTCAAATTGTGCCCACCATTTGACTTTGAAACGACGGCAGAACCACATGGGAGCATTCTTGGATTGATAAGATTTGCACAATGCTGAGCAGGTATAATCCCAACATAAAATCCAAGACAAACCAAACCTGATGAAGAACCAAATTGACAAAACCTGTTCTGTAACAGGAATTGGAGGTTGGTACTTTTCTTGGAAAATCTTCCATCCTTCTTGAACACCAGGAGGAAGGATATCTTGAATTGGACCAAAATGGCTCCACCAAATGTGTTGGAACCAAAGAGGAACAAACTTTTGTTTGAACTTCTGGCAGAATAAAAAGAACCATGAATGGCCACAATTTTGCGATTGTATGAAAATGGCTTTTGACCAAGCTAACTTGTAGTCAAGATAATTGTATGTCTGGGGAACATAGTTCTGAGAACTTCTTGTGATAGTGAGGGAGCTGATGCCAGTAAGCTTCTGAGAGAACTTTGAGGATCTGACACTTAGAATGTGTGATCCTTTCTTGGTGGTCTTTGTCATGATGGTGGGTGATGATCACATAATCATAATCTACGAGAATGAACTCATAGAACTCTTGTGATTTTGTATTGTCTGCTTCTTCAAACTGTTGTTGTTGAGGAAACAAATTCTTGGCGATGAGCTGGGGCTCTTTGACTAAAGCATACATGGAAGGCTCGATCATAGTGATATAATCAAGGCATGTTTTAGGAATGTATGGATTTGGTGCCGAAGTTCGCGACTTTGTAAAACTGGTCATGGAAGAACCAGTTGCTTCTTCTTAGTTCAATGGAGTGAACCTCTGTGAAAGGGAAAGGGCATAAGAAAGAGGGGCTTGATGCTGTGAGACAGAAGGCGCCATAGCATATTGGGATTTTGATTTGGGTTTGAAAAAAGGAGGAGGGCGAGAGAAAGATGAGTTAGAAGAACTCATCTTTGCAGGAACTCTCTTGTTAGAAAATTTGCAAGAGAATTATCAGCTCCTTTTATAAACTTAATTTCAAAATCAAAGGTTGAAAGAAGACCTTGCCATCTGACAAAGATCTGTTTGGAAACGAGATTTAAAACATCTTTAGTTAAAATCTTTTTGGTAGATTGACAATCAACTTGTAATAAAAACTTTTGGTTTATTAAATCATCTTGATATTTCATGATGCACAAGACAATTGACAAAACCTCTTTTTTTACTGTGGAATAATTGAATTGGACAGAGTTTCAATTATCAGAATGGTATCGGACCAATTGGATAGAGGTAGAATCAGGAAGGCACTGCTTGAGAATACCACCGTATTCTAGATTGGATGCATCTGTTTCTACAATCTTGTAAGCTTCTGGATTGGAAATCCCTAGACAAGGAAGATGCTTGACTCTGGACTTGACTTGACGGACAACTTGAGAATGGGCTTCAGTCCATGGGCCTGGGTTTTTCTTAAGTCTGGCAAACAGAGGTTTTAATAAAACTCTAAGGCCTTTGTAAAAGTCTGCAACATAGTTAAGAGATCCTAAAAACCTTTGTAACTGGTTTTTATCTTTTAACTCATCTGAAAATTTGTTTGCAAAATCAATTGCCCTGAATATGAGAGTGAGAGTCCCATGAAAAATCTTATGTCCAAGAAATCGGACATTGGTTTGAAAAAGGTTGATTTTTGTTGGAGAAAGAACTAAACCATTTTCTTTGATAATTCTTTCAAATTGATACAAATGTTTCCAGGGGGTTGAAATTGATTCTAAGAAAACAAGTATATCATCGATATACACGATTGTAAAGATTGATAATGGGGAGAGAATATCATTCATGATATTCTGAAACTCACTAGGAGCATTCTTTAGGCCAAAGGGCATAACATTCCATTCAAAATGACCAAATGGAACATTAAATGTTGTTTTGTAACGATCAAATGGATGAATCTGAATTTGCCAAAATCCAGATTTGAGATCAAACTTTGAGAATACACAGGCTGAGTGTAATCTTTTAAGAAGATCTCTCTTGTTAGGTATAGGATACCTAATCCATTGCAAGGCCTGATTTAAGGGCTTATAATTGATAACAAAGCGATGACTTCCTCTTTCTAATTCAGCTGATTTGTTAACATAAAAGGTTGCACAACTCCAAGGGGATTTGGAATGCCTAATAAGTTTTTTTGAAAGCAAGGCTTTGATTTCTTTTTTGCAATGTTCCATGAGTTCTGAATTCATTTGAATTGGTTGAGCTTTAGTTGGAATCATTGAATCTTTGAAAGTGGGTTCATAAAGGAAGACGAACAACATGACGTTGGCGATGCCAAAAAGCATTAGGAAGTTCAGAACATAATTCCATTGTCAAATGTTCTTGGTATTGAACTATTTGAGTTTGGAGTTTGGGGTCTTGAACTTGCTGATCAATGCGTCTAAATGCAATGTCTACTTTGTGGGATTGCAAATGTTGTTGTTTCTGAGAAATGAAATTAAGAAAACAAGTATCATTTCTGATATTGTTAATTTCTACAATTTCAGGTTTGTAAAGAAAATGAAACTCAACGTCTGTGCCAAGAATTTGGGTTTTAATCCCCGATGTTGTAACAGAAAACGGATAGATTGCTGCAAAAAATGGTGTTCCAAGAATCATCTTCTGGACCATGTTTTGGACTAGCAAAAAATCTTGTTTGATACAAACTTTGTCTTGGCATATATGAGCATTGGTTAATTTGTATTGTATAGCTAACTTGGAATTGGTAGTTGTATACAATTTTTGTTTTGTAAGTTCAAAATATTTGGTAGGTATTAATCCTTCCGCAACATAGTTAAGATCAGCACCGGAATCAATAAGAGTTTTACATGGGATATTAATCTCTTTATTAATAACGAGGTTAACTTTGCAAAACCATCGCTGATGTGTAACTTTGTTGATTTCATTAAGGAAATGAGGAGGATTAATTTCTACTGGAGCTTCAGAGGAAGAGGGCATATCAGATAAAGATAAATTTTGCAATCCATTGATACGAATATCAAGGAGAGAATGATTTTGTTTTAAAATCATTATATCTTTTTTGATATGATTAACTTCTTGCTGAAGATCAGATAAATTGACAGGGGTAGAAGAGGTGGATCTTCTAAATTTGTCAATAATCTGTTTGTGATCATAAAATGAATTTATGACCTCTGGAGTTGGTTTTGTGGTTAAATTTGTTTTGATGTGTTGAAGATACTCTGTTTTAAGCTTAGGATCTTCAATACGATCAACAAAATCTAAAAGAATACTGGATTCTTTTGTTTTTGAAAGCATATTGATGCTTTGGAGGTTATGACAGTGACATGCCTCTGCGCATTCTCCATCACTGACTTTTTCAGATATTTGTTCAGAATCAGAAGAATAATTCAAATTGAGAATTTGAAGATCTTCGTCTGAATTATCTGATTCAGAGTTCATTAGAACTTGAAGAAACATGTTCTTGATATCTTCAGAAGCTTGAAGCTCTTGAATCTTTTAGGCTGTTCTACAATTCTTTGCATAGTGACCAGGACGACCACATTTAAAGCAAACAGGCTTTGAATGGGTATGGGCTGAATAATTCTTGAATGGTTTGGTAGGCTTGGGTTTATGCGTACCATGTTTCTTGGGCCGACTATAATATTGGTTATAGTCTTTGGGCTTAAATTGCTTAGGTCCATAAGGTTTTTTGGACTTAAATTGTCTAGCAGAATGAGACCTGTATTGGAGTTTAGATTGAGAAGGCTTTTGATGTGGGAGTTTAAAATCATCATAGCCATATTGTCGACAGAAATCGCCAAGTTCTCGTGGACCATTGATATTCTGATTCTTTAACTGGGCTTTAAGTCTTAAATCATTACAAATACGCAAAGCACATTTGTTAATGAAACTAATGATATCTCTAAAGGTAAGACGTTTATGAGGAATGTCTTCTGGATAGATTTCTTGTAATTTTTCTCTAACATTTTCAGCAAAGATTGGTGGAAGACCAGAAATGAACTTTCTCTTCCAAAAAGGGTTGTTTGCATCTGATTGAAACATAACCTTTTTGAGGAAGATGTCTTTGTACCACCGAAAGTGGCTCAAATTCGGACATTTGTGGATCATCAACAAATCTTTGGATTTATTTTGGAATTCACTAGGATCTCCCATAAAATGCTTAAGAATACAAAAGATTAGAGTATGAACTGAATCAGGGATCTCTGAACCTTGTTCTGTTTTTATAGGATTTCCTAATAAATCAATTTTTACTGCATTAAAAATTGATTGTTGCTCACCAATTGTTAGGTAGTTATCCCACCATCCTTTGAGTAGTCCAGAAAACCTAGCAATGATAAGAGATGCACTTGTCCTATCATTTTTTCCTTCGCTACGATGAGTCGGAGCCATCATAACCATTTCCTGGGTTAACTCAATAATATTTTCTTCAGTTAAACCGTCTATATTCCAAGTATAGAGGTTGCCTGTAGAAAATGACCCATAGACCTGAAGAGATTTCTCTTCATATTGCATGTCAGGGAGTGATGGTCTTGGATAAAAATTTCTAGTTGTTGGAAGGGGATTTTGATTTTTCCCATAAGATTTAGCAAACTTAATGGGATTGGCTTGGTATTGGATGTAGTTTAAACTATCCAGTGCCGCCATAGGATCAAAATCACTATCCGAATTCATTGCTTGGGAAGACAATGTATTGATTTGAAGATTTGATTTTAAATTGAGAGCAGCCAATTTAAGATCAATTTATTTGATTAATTGGTTTGGTGTGGTTAACACATTTTGTTCAACAGACGTAGGTGTAAAGTACGTTGCTGGTTTTGATACATTAAAGGCTTGCTTCTGAGCCAATTGGGTATGAACCAACTGATCTTGGAGGACTTGATCTTGGATCAATTTATCTCCAATCTCATGCAGCAAGATATTGGTGTAATTATTCTGTTGAATAATTTTACCAAGACCTTTAAATGTATTATCTATCTGAGGATATTTGAATGGTGACGCCAAAACCTCACAACCTAGAGTTGAAAATTTAATTTCTTCTAAAGGTGGCAAGATGGATTTTTTGGCTGAATTTGTTTCAGTTGTATGCCAGAATTTGGAATAAGTTTTGATAGCATTTATGCTAGGAAGATAATTAGAAAAATACCAATCTAAAAAAGATAAATTTTCTTGCATTTCTTCACAACATGCATAAAATTGTTTTCCTAATTCAGTTCTTTGTTCTTCTGTTGTTTGGGCATACAATTTCTGTCTTATTTGACTATTGGAAAGTTTTACAAAGTCTTGTTTTATCCATTCCTTGTTTAGGATAAACTCTGTTTGTAAAACATTCAATTGAGGATGAGAAGGAGGATGATCTTTTATCTCAGATTGGGTCGGAGATTCAGGATTGTAGATTGGTTGCGGGATCTAAGGAAATTGTGAATTATTTCTCAGACTGGCAAGATCTAAGTGAGGAAGGACATCAGGAGGTGTCTGGGTCCTTGGGATTTGTGATGGTTTTGTTTTGAAAGAAGATGTTGATCTTCTTCCCGAGTCAGACAATTTTAAACTTGTCTTTCTTGACTCTGAGAATTGTAATTCAACCGTTCCGTCTTCAAGAGTCAGAATTTGACTCAATCGACTAGTAACAGGTCTTCTAGGTTCAGTTGGAACTTGCCAAGTGACTGGAAGGGTGATTTGATTCCAGTGGATTGTCTTTGGGACAATAACACTTGTCTTTTCTTTATTTGCCTGGAAAAGGATAGTATATCCTTTGGCAGACTCCATTAATGCCTTAGGACTCAACTGAGTCTTCATGGCTTTGTAGGTTATAAAAGTCTTACATAAGGAATGTCTGCTACTGCCATCCTATGCGTATGTTGTCCCGTAGTAGCCCAACATTCGAAACCATAAAGCATGGCTGGTCGAACAATTGTCTTATAACATTTCCCTTTTAGCCTTGCAGGCATCATTCTATCGCATAATACTCATGACGTCATTCTCCATTTCAACCAACCAGTTTTAATCATATGGTCTACATCTTCTCCAATAGCCCCATTCTTTTGAATTATAGATCCTAGATATCGAAAAGCCTCACACTCTGGGACCTCTACACCTTCGATCTCAATTGCATTACTTCTCCCTCGCGGTTCACAACCAAAGTTGCACACTAGATACTCCGTCTTCGAACGGCTAATTCTAAAATCTTTACTCTCTAAAGCCTCCCGCCACCTATCTAATTTCTTACCTAAACCTGCACTAGTCTCATCAAGTAAGACAATATCATCTGCAAATAACATGCACCAAGGTACATCTTCTTGCAGATGTCTCGTCAACTCATCTATGACCAAAGCAAAGAGATATGGACTTAACGCCGACCCTTGATAAAGTCCTACTAACACTAAAAATTCACTGGACATCCCACCTACTGCGCGAACACTTGTTACAGCCCCTTCATACATATCCTTAATGATATGGACATAACATTGAGACACTTTCTTCTTTTCAAGCTGCCACCAAATTAACTCCCTGGGGACCCTATCATATGCTTTCTCCAAATCAATAAAAATCATATGCAAACTCTTACGTGCCTCTCGATATTTTTCTATAGTTTGCCTAAGCAGGAAGATGGCCTCCGTAGTAGACCTACCCGACATAAAACCAAATTGATTCTCCGAAACCGTGGTTAAACTCCTAACTCTTCGTTCTATAACCCTCTCCCAAAGTTTCATCGTATGACTCATAAGCTTTATCCCTCTATAGTTCGAGCAATTATGGATATCCCCTTTGTTCTTATAAATTGGTACCACAATGCTATGACTCCATGAATCTGGCATTTTTTTAGTTTCTAAAAATCCTATTAAAGAGCTTAGTTAGCCATTGAATCCCAACTTCTCCCAGACATTTCCATGCTTCAATTGGTATATCATCCGGTCCACCCTTCCCTGTCTTCATTCTTTTTAAAGCTTCTCTCACTTTCGTGGCACTAACTCTGCGATGGAACACGCGATCTCTCCCTTCCTATGAAGCATACCTCTCCAAGTTTAACTCCCCTACATGTATTCCATTGAGTAGGTTCCAGAAGTAATCATTCCATCTATCTAAAATAGCTTTATCTTGCATTAAAACTTTTCCATCCTCATGCTTAACACACTTAACATGACTCAAGTCCCTAGTTTTTCGTTCTCTAGCTTTAGCTATCTTGAAAATATCCTTCTCCCCTTCCTTTGTACCTAGCCTATTATAAAGATCATCATATGCTATATTCTTAGCTTCCCGTACTGCTTTACTACTCAACTTCTTAGCTTGCTTATAAAACTCATACGACTCTAGGCACCTATCTTTTTGCCACTCCTTAAAGCATCTTTTCTTTTTCGCAATGGTTTGTTGCACATCAGCGTTCCACCACTATGTCTCATTACCATATAAACATCCTCTTTTGGCCTCTCCTAACTCTTCCTCCGCACATCTTCTTATTCGGTTTGGCAAATGTTCAAAAAGATCCGCGCTACTAGTCTTATCCTTTGGTTCTAGATTCTCCCAACCCTTTGAAACTGACTGACCACCCAAAATATTTTTTCTAAATTTTTGGCACACATCTCTTTGTAAGGTCCACCACTTAATTCTCGGTCTAACCTGTTCTATAGCAATACGACCCTTACTCTTAAGACAAAAATCGAAAACTAACAGTCTATGTTGGTTTGTCAGACACTCCCCTAGTATAACCTTACAATTTTTACACCTACCTAAATCGTGTCTCCTAACAAGAAAATAATAATTTTGACTTCTATTGTGCCCACTCGCAAAGGTTACCAAGTGATCTTCCTCTTCTTATAATAAGTATTTACGATCCCAAAATCCTAAGCTAAAGCAAAATCTATAATAGAAATCCCCGTAGTGTTTCGATCCCCGTATCCTTGACCTCCATGTACCCTCTCATACCCAACCCTATCCTTAACGACATGGCCATTCAAATCTCCGCCTAGGAAAACCCTATCGGAATAGGGAATTCCAAGAACTAACTCCTCTAAAGAGTCCCAAAAATCCTTCTTAGTCTCCTCGTCCAAACCCACTTGGGGTGCATACGCACTAATAACATGCACTATCTCTATTTCTAAAGCTAATTTAATACTTATGATTCTATCCCCAAACCTTCTAACGTCGACTACTACATCCTTAAAATCTTTATCTACCACTATTCCCACCCCGTTCCTAGTTCCATCTTTACCAGAATAGAAGAGTTTGAACCCTCCTCCTAAATCTTTAGCCTTCTTCCCCTTCCATTTTGTCTCTTGAAGACAAACTATGTTTACTTTCCTCCTACGTAGGGCATCCATTAATTCTATTGACTTACCCGTCAAGGTTCCTATGTTCCAAGAGGCTAATCTAATCATTCTATCTCTAACTCTAACTTGGACTAGCTTCTTTTCTCTCCCCCGTCCAGAATGGTGCGAGACCCCTTGCCTATTTAACACTACAGCCGAGCGCCGCTACAGCGCGCCTTGCTCATTTGTCACTACACCCGAGAGTACGTGCAGCGCGTCGCTTATAGCGGAGGATGCCCTATCCTTCTGCATTAATCTTTTTGAACCAAATTCCATGAAAAATGATGTGATGGGTTTTTTACGGTTGGCTATCACAAGCCTAACACCAAGCCTCATCCTTTATCCGGGCTTGGGACCGGCCGTTGCAACCGGCAGAGTTAATTACAATAACCAATGTGTTCACAAAATTTCCAATCTAATTGAAACTTGAATGACAACATAATCTTCTCTTATGATCAATCAAATCAGAAATGTCAGTTATGTGTTGCAGAAATTCTAGCTGGCTTGGGAAAATCAGCCTGGTTTGTTGCCTGGGGGCGAAAAATACATTTTTGCCCCCCCCTCTCTTTAAACACAGAGAGGGGGGGCAAAAATGTATTTTCGCCCCCCCCCCCCCCCTAGACAGCAAATCAGGCTGGTTTTCCCAGACCAGCTAGAATTACTCTATGTGTTGATTCCAAAATCACAACTATATGTCGAGTAAGTCTAGGGAGCGAGCGAGGGCCCAACACCGCCCACCCTCCTCGAGATGTGACGTGATGCGCATCTCGAGAAGGGTGGGTGGTGTTGAGCCCTCCCTCGCTCCCTAGAATGGGCGCTATGTGTCTGCATTTCTATCCTGCCATCCTCGCCATGATCAGTTTACCCATGTTTGAGCAGTTGACAGACTTGAGTTTACCCATTTCTACCCAGTTTATCCTGCCATTCCGTAGATGGGTGGACACTTTAGCTCACAGTAAATTGACATGGACAACTCAATGCACTGATGTCGAGCAATGCCAGCTAGAACTGCAAGTACGATTTTAATGACTCCAAATCTCTATATCAAACTTACTTATTACATAATTTTCTTTAAATATCTTAACAAGGACCTTGAATGACTAGGAAGCTGAAATGGCTATCTGTCTCCAAGTTAGTGTTTTGACTGGCTGACAATGTGTTTCGCTTCGGTTTAGCCCAAGCTGGCTTCAAAGGTGTGTTGATAGTACACTAGTTGGATCTATAAGTTCAAGTTCATAGACTTGTGTACTTTTCCTCCAACGACCTTGTTGTAGATGTAAATACGCTCAATCTTGATAATGGGATACATGAATTGGACCTTCCTTCATTATGTTGGGAATTTCTTTGCATAATCTGGGTTTAAGTTTATTAAAGAACCAATGCAAATATGAGGATGTGATCAATCATGAACACTATCAAAACCCAAAAGCTGAAAAATGAATGCACGTAACTTATCCATGATTTTTTCCTTTCACTCATGTTCAATCAAATCAAGCCTTGTTACTTACTTCTGTTTTGGTTCCAAGTCCAATGCACTATTCGTCCCTCACTTTCTCTTCCAATCCTCTTTTTGTAATCACCTTCAACTTCAATGCCATTTTGTCCCTCCCTGCCAACCATCCAAACCTTTTTGTCACATTCAATGGCTCTTTTCCCACAAGCTTTGTTAAATGTGGAGAAAATAGCAGATGAGCTCCACTACTGATGACTTATCATTTTTTCATGATGACCTTGCATTGCATGAGTGCATTTCTTTGGCTTCATCTACTAGCTAGTCAGACAGTCTATCCTTGATGGAAGGGATTCTACCATGTTGTTGGAATTTTTCTTTACCAACTTTATTGTAAAGAATTGTATTGAAATATTATTGTATTATAATTGTGTAATATCACTGGATGAATACAAGCTTATAAACCTAACTCTGACCTAACATTGTAGAGATAAAAAAACTTAAGACTTCTATTCTATTTTAACTTTCCTAACCTATTCTGTAATATTTTCTTACTTTGTAATATAGGTAGACTTCTATTATGTAACACTTTCCTATTTTGTAACATAGGTAGACTTCTATTCTTTAATACTCCCCCGCAAGTTGGACATGTAGACACTGACGAAATGTGCAGCTTGGAGGAAACTTTGAAGTCTTATTTGGTGATGAAATCATTACTGATTGTCAAATTCTGAATGATTCTTGTTTGAAGAAATCATGACTCAATTCAAGTCAACACAGATTTTAGATAATTTCTGTATGAAGAAATCGTGACTCAATTCGAGTCTTGGTATTGCTCAATTCGAGTCAACACAGATTTTGGATGATTCTTGTATGAAGAAATCGGATTTTAGAGTCTTGGTATTGCTCAATTCGATTCAACACAGATTTTGGATGATTCCTATATGAAGAAATCGTGACTCAATTCGAGTCTTGGTATTGGTGATTCATGTATGAAGAAATCATGACTTAATTCGAGTCTTGGTATTGCTCAATTCCAGTCAATACAGATTTTGGTAGTGACCAAAGATGATGGATGTGAATAGCGGAGTGAAAGAGATTCAAATTTCTTTCTTTTCCCTCCGTTTCTTCTTCTTATTTGTTTCTTCCCTGCTGTGCGATTTGATGCGCGATCGAACTTGAACTTGTAATAGGGAGAGAAAGAGGACGAGTGAAAGATCGCGTGATCTATATCTGTCTGGGCACTGCTGTCGTGTGCGGAAGCTAAAGAGATATGAGAAACGGATCTGTGATGCTTCTTGTGCTTGTCGATACGACCGTGCCCGGCACTCACGTGGCCCCGCTTCTTGCAATTCTTCTTGAACCGGGTTGTCATGGCTGCTCTTTGCCCGAGCGGAGGATGAAAACAGTCACTTCTCTTCTTTGGCTTTTGGTGATAGGTGATGATCAATGTTGATGTTCTGATCGACAAAAACAGTTGTGGCTGTGATGGAGGTTAAAGTGATTCGAAGGATGATGATTCGATGATGACGAGATCTGATGATTACGAGATCGATTGTTGATAGATTTGATGATGTATTCGATTTAGTTGGTGTTCTATCAGATTGATGATCTCTTGTTGGTGATGATGATCTCTGTTGGTGATGAACATAGATCTCTTGTTGGTGATGATGATCTTTGTTGGCTGCTGTTGTGATCTCTTATTTTCTGCTGTTGTTGAAGGAGACAACACGAATTGAAGAACTCCTGGTGGCTACGTGATTTCTTCTTCTCGATCTCTTCCTCTCAGCTGCTGGTGAAGGAGACAGTGAAAAGAGTAGATTGAATTGGCTGCGCGGATTCTCCTTCCTTGGCTGCGACAGTCTTGTTCTTTGTCTGTGATTGATCTTTCTCGATCGGTGTTGTTGAGATTATGCTCTTGTTTGGTGGCTCAACGATTGTTTTGATGGCAATGTTTGTGTGCGGAAGCGGTGACAAGGCGATGACTTGTGATTTTCCTTCCCCGCCTCTTGTGTCCACAAGTGCATAGTCATCGGAGGTGGGGAAGAACTTGAGTTTCCGTAGTTGTTTTAGGTCACCGCTATGAAACCATGTAAATAATTGTATTGAAATATTACTGTATTATAATTGTGTAATATCACTGGGTGAATACAAGCTTATAAAGCTAACTCTGACCTAACCTTGTAGAGATAGGAAACTTAAGACTTCTATTCTATTATGACTTTCCTAACCTATTCTGTAACACTTTCCTACTTTGTAATATAGGTAGACTTCTATTATGTAACACTTTCCTATTTTGTAACATAGGTAGATTTCTATTCTTTAACACTTATAAGAGTTGTTGACAGACCTGTGTGTGTGTGTTTCAATTATTGGTGAAGCTCATGTTCTCATTTCCAAGTGGACTACTCGATGCATTGATTTTGAGCCACGGTAAACTCATCTTTTAAGTTTTAATTGTCTTGGGTGTCCTTTGTATGTTGGGCTTAGATGTTTTGAGGATTTGGACCTAGGGTTGGCAAAAATATCTGTTTTGACTTATATCCATCATACAACCCCTCCCTCCGGCCCATTTGGGCTCGAATGGGGTGGATATGATTTTAGCTTAATGGGTTTCAGGAAGAAACTAAAATTGTCTACGGAGTTGGTCATATTCGGGGTGAAAACTAAAACGGGCAGGGATGGACTTGCAAAATTCGTGATTGGGCTTGGATGTATGCCTTCAACATCTACTTCAAGCAATTTGAACAAATAGTCCAAAGCAAATACTCAGAAGACTTGAGAAAAAAAAAATTAATAAAATAAAAACGTTAGGGAAAGGCATACCTTTTTGTTTTTGGTAAAGAATAAGTCGAGAAGCTTTCTCAAGCGACTTCTAGCACAAAATGTATGCTAGCATATGCCAACAATTCTTAAGATTCAGTCCCTTAGCGTTAGATTATTGGCGCGGGACGTTCAATACCGTCTAATCCTTCATCTGTTCTTCTTCTGTTTTTCGTTTGTTCTTTTGTTCTTCATCTGTTCTTCTTCTGTTCTTCATCTTCATTTATTTTCTTTTTCTTCAACATGTTCTTGAACCTCCCTTGGTGCCGATCTGACGCTAGGGGCCTGGCTCTTAAGAATTGTTCAGCATATGCATATTGCATTTTATCGTTATGACACTTACATGCATTCCTTAAGCTATAGGGATCAACTTAATCATAAAACCCGACATTAACATTACGTGTATTAAGTGAACACAACATTAAACGAACGTGACCCAACCACATCATAATGGATTTTCTTAGGCTCATTATTTTCAACAGGCTGAGCTATAAGTTCTATTGAGCTATTCTACACTAGGCCACTAGTGCTTGTGCACTTTTTCTTGTTGTGTATAATATAATTTATTATTGCGATAGAAATTACAAATGTAAATTATGCCACATTTTCCAAAGGAGCTAAAGTATGTTATTTAAATCCATGGCACATGTAATCATATAGTGAGGCTATGTTTTTACTTAGTTATATCTAGGAGTATTTGTTATGATTAATATGCAACCTATTTCTAATAATTGGCATTTCTTCGATCACCATGAAGTCTTGATCATAGATGACATGCATGTTGACATGGAGATTAATCATAATATTCAAGTAAGCACAATTGAAGAATAATTGTGGAGGTATTTGAATCCTCTCAGTCTCAGCTGCCAGTTCACCCATGAGAAATTCCGTGCTTAATTAGGCCATGAAGGGAGCACACTTTCAAAGTTTTGTTAGGGCATCAGGTAGGGATGTTAAATTTTACTACAACTACTCATTATAAAAGTGTTCATCTAAAGATAATCAACAAAGATTGACTTTTTTTACTATGCAATTATTTTCTCTAGTCAAACAAAAATTGTAACATAATGAAAATCCAATGCAACAAAAGTGCTAGTAGGTTTAATCAGGTAAGAAAAACTGAGGTGTAGCAACTTCCACCAAACATAAGCATATATGTTATTGTATAATGGAGTAGAGGTAAAAAGTGCTAATAGAAGTTTTGAATTTCAAACCCCACAAGAAAACACAATGATTTATGATTGCTCACCTCAGCTCTTGGAAGTGAAATACCACTCTAAATTATAATATATGAGCAATGCTAGAGAGCAAGGAAACGAGCGAGGAGAGGGACGTGGCGGGGTGGGAGCCGTCCACCCCGCTCGGGATGCATTTTTGTGCACGCATTCCAAGTGAAGTGAACGGGTCCCACCCCACCACGTCCCTCTCCTAGCTCGTTTCCTCGACATTTAGAATTCCCCATAATATATATATCTATAGAGATTTCCTCTTTTTCAGGAGAGAAAGATGCATGAAATCTATTTGAAGGCCACCAAACATTCACTTTCAAAAAGAATTCAATTTTCAAACAAAATGCTCATTGGTAGTCAAAAAGTGTTGTTTCTTGAAAGTGGTGAAAATGGATTGAAGTCGTTGAGTTTTAGCTTACAGTATTTGGCTTGGTGGGCAAACTTATACCAAGCACTTAAGATTGAGGATTGAGAGGAGTCATATCTCAATCAAACATGTCTTCATGTCTATTTGCTACTACTAGTGTGGTACAAGCTGATACTTTCACCTTTAATCATGCATGCATGTTTGATTGCTACCATATTTGAGCTTCTTTTATTTTGCATCTGTGTTATGGAACCATGGTATAACTTGGGTGTACAGAAGCCAAAGATAATGTGTATTCATCAACAGGCTAGCTAGCCAGCCAGCTATTTGCATTTGCACGTTTGGGGCCTCATTTTCCCTTATTGCCATACGCATTTTCTCAAATTAAATATGTGATCATATTCCACTTCCAGTGGTAATTATTACTTTTTGGTTTTTCTTTAGAAAATGATGATACATCAAATTGCCATAAGATTCTGTGACGCAACTCATCATAACTAGAAATAGTCATTACAAATAAAATAAGTCGTGGCGAGAATCACTCCTCCAACGACGTGCCTTAATTAAGTGAGGACTATTACAAAGGATATAAATCATGGCAAAAATCACTTTTCCAATGACACGTCTCAATTATGAGATGATCAATCGAGATAATTTATGGCGAAAATCACTCCTCCAATGACACATCTCAATGAAGAAGAAGATCGTTATAATAAATATTTTCCATCATTGCGAGCTTAAATTGTGTACATAGTTGAATATGCACTCATATATATAAGATAAAGAAAAAAGTATGAGAAAGACATTTCATGAACACATTAACCACACGATGCAAAAACAACAGAACTATAATCTGTCCACATTTAATTTTTTTTTCACAAATTAACTGACTTAAGCATTAAAGTGCCATCCATCATAAAAAAAATATATGATATTATTTGACAATAAAATCCTATTTTGCAAGTCAAATCTCTAGAACGACGGATTTGAATGCATTAGAAGCAAAGAAACAAGTAAACAAACAAATCGAGCCATTAAGCACTTCTATGACGCCTTAAACACTTGCAAGTGACGACATCAAGCACTAAGCTAGATTTTTTAAGACTAGATAAACATGGAGACTTGAGACCACTAACGAAATGTAATGATTTTATTAAACTAAAATATACTCGCATGCCAATCATTATCAGCAAAGCAAACATCCAACTTAATACCATGCACTATCACTTGAGCACATTTGATTTGACAATTGGCCACCTGAAATCAATTATATATGGAATCATACACACACTCAACTAATCACGGCAAATCATGTAACTTTTGTCTTAATTAACTGAAAATCTTACTAACCCATTTCAATATTCAATTCAAACCTGGTATCATTTCTAAATCTTTGTTGTTGAACAAGACTGGATGAAGACTCATCAATTGCATAAATACAACTTCTATTCAGTGCACAATTACATAAATATCCCTGTCTGTCCTCCCCCGATTGCAAGTGTGATTCATATATATACACGAGGACTATTTCGTAAATTAACCAAAACAGGATCTACTCACGTGCAGCTGTAATCTGAGATTGCATCCATGTCACGTGCGCAACTCGTGATTCACATGTGACACTTCGCACTGCGAGATGCGTTTGGGATCTCACCACCAAAAACTTCACCCCCCCAACATTTCAAATTATTTACAGAACTGCCACCAAAGCCACCAAGGAAAATTTTCCACGTTTCGTCTCTCTTTCCCGGCAAATTTTTCCACTCCACTTTTAGAGAAAGATAAAGCACTCCAAGGAAACCAGAGGATCTTCAAGAGACTCTCTTGTCTCCCAATTCGCTGGCCCCACCACCGGAATCCTCCCCGGCGACGCCATTGTCCTTCTCGTCGACATGTTCCGACTGACCCCATTCTTTATTTCACTCCGAGCAGCAATAGCAGGGGACCTTGATCTCCGCCTTGAACACTCACCGACGTCCCTCCTCCGTGTGGTCGAGTTTCGAACCACCACTCTCCGTTGATCCACATCCCTGCTAGGAATTGATTTAGCAACAGTGGGTTCTCTCCGTCTCACTGGGGAGTTATTAAACTCCCCGGAAACAGAGCGTTTTCCACGGATCTTGGCAGGGGATCTGTCAAAAACGCTTTGTTTCACTTCGAAGTCGTCTGTTCGACTTCTTTCCGTACATGCGCTAGTCGATACACTAGCTTCGCTCAAGTTAGAGATCTCCGAGACTTCGGAGATTTCTTCAAACTGGTAGAGTTTCTTCTTGTACTCCTCTACGGTTCTTGGAAACGAAGGGAGTCTAAGAATCCTTTGTTGTTGTTGTTGTTGGTGGTGGTGGTGGTCTTCTGTTCTCTGGTTGGGGAGATAAGGGTTGGGTGTTGGGGTTTCTGAGAGAACTTCCTTCACTGTCTCCTCCTCCACTGGTGCTGGTGGTGGTGGAAGAGTGGGACGGAGAACTGGTGGTGGTCTGGGTGGTGGTGGTTGGGCTTTGATTTTGATGTCAAGTGTGTCAGACTCGGGCACTAGAGATCTGTCTTGGAGGGTGGGGTCTTTGGGTGGTGATGATGGGGTGCCTTCAGAGGACTTTGGGGTGCTTACAAAACAACCCATTTGTGTGTTTGCGGTGGCGAAGTGTGGATTTAGAGCATTTTGAGAGGTGGTGGTGAGGGTGGAGAGATCTGAGTGAGTGAAGGAGGAGGAAGAGATTTGCAGAGGTTTTTGGGGTACAAAGCTGAGAAATGGTGAAGTCAAAATGGTTTTTATGGGGTGGTGGATGACCTGTGATTTTCTTTGCTACAGTTGTGATCCGTTTTTTTACGGAAATGCCACTATTGGATGAACATGATATGATTGATAGAAATGGGGTTGTACTTTGTTTCGCTTTTATTAACCTTTTTCTTTCGACCAATTAATTATGTCTTCATTTTATTATTAGGAATTTTGATATTTGTCCCAAATTTGATGTGTTGTTGAGGAAATTTTTACAATCGTTTTCTTGACAAGTTGAGAAGAAAATGAAGAATTTTGATCGAATTTGTTTGATTGCTAGTCTAGCCAATGTCTTTTGAGACTCGCATCAATTTGGAGCTCAAAGCATGTTTAGTATAAAAACGAACAGTTGTGTACCTTGAGCATTTTAATCATCAATATTGAAGCTCCCTGGTATAGGCCTGACACGCCTGGCCGGGCTCTCTAGACATTGTATAGTCGGTTTAGAGAGCCAAACCAAGCACGCCAGAGAGCCTAAATACCCTCCATCATTCTAGAGATCATCATAATTTACCAATAAAAAACAAACACACAGATAATCTCCCTGCCCCTGTCCTGAAGCTAGGGGCTTGGCTCTCTAAAATTTTAGATCGCGATGAGCATTGCAGCTATTACAAGGCGCATTTGTTCCAGCCAATTAAGGTGTTCAAATTTAAGGTAAAACCTTGTGTATTTATCTCCCTGCATTTAACAGTAATGATATGGAAGGTTGGTTGATTTTCCCAAAGAATTTTACTGATTTTCAGGATTATCGAGGTGGTACTTGGCAGTTCGCACAAACTATTTTATAACTTGAACTTGAGCAATGAGCAATGCATTTAACCATGCCACAAATCTCCGGACAGGTTTAGATCTTTTGTAGGAGTTTGGACATGTCAACAAAAAGTTATAGTGAGCCCAAATTTCTATCGAAAATTCTAGGGGTCGAGGGAGGGAACAAGGGAAAGGGGCAAGGGATGGGTGGAAGCCACCCTTTCGCCTCGAGATGAGCGACATCATGCATCTTGAGGCCAATGCACTCATTTCGATGCGGATGGGTGGTTACCTCACTCCCTCCCTGGACCCCTAGCAAAGCTCAATTTCTATATTGTTGAAATAAAATTGAGGTGAAATTATGTGGCAATCTATATCTTCTGATCCCAACCGCCATGACAATTTCGGCATGATCTTGTAAGGACATTATGTCCACAAAAAGTTATAGTGAGCCCAAATTTCTATATTGGTGAAATAAAATTTGAGTAAAATTAGTGACATGTATATCTTTCCCAATCAATGAAAGTCTCGGCATGATCTAAACTTCAACATATTCCCTGATGTTGCTTTTGTTCATTTCGTTGAACTACATATAACAACGATGTTGTTCCTTCGTTGTGCATGTAAGTTCACTACACACAGTGATATTATCCCCAACTTAAACATTGAGTTTTTATTTGGTCTTTTAGGTGTGAGGTTTTAAGGGTGCGAGTTTCTCATACATCTTGAACTCCACATTAGGTTTGAATCAGGTCATAAGAGTGACTAAAAGATTGACCGGTGCTTATGAGAAAGTACAGTTATGGTAGATCCACCAAGCAACTATTTTTGTAACATACCACTTTGTAAGATTACTCCCCAACTTGCCGTTGAACTAAAACTAATTTGGTTCTTTGTCAAGGTTTTGAAGCAATTTTATGTTTCTGTTGATGATGCAACGAGTGAACGTTTGAGTGATTATAATCTTCATTATCCTTTTTTTATTATTATTAATATAATGTTTGAGATCCTCAAAACCCTTGTTTGCTTTAAAAAGCAAACGACCTCGTTATTATTAGAGCGAACCATCTCTTTATATTCTTCTTTAAAAACTGCACCATACAAAATATAACACTATTCAAACCACCACTAACCCAACCAAGATCATATTCAATTTTAAATCTCCAAAATATTCATCTTGTATGCTAGACAAAACACAATCTTTTGAGTTCCCCAAAACAAACAAACAAAAAACATAAGAACATGATCAAACTAGTGATCTAATTGTCCAAAGCTCAGTAATGTTTCTTGTTGGCTTTGAACTTTTATTTCATATACAGCCCACATTTCGTCAAGACATTCAATAGGGATGGTGAGACCGTGGAGTACGTATGTTTGCACATGCCACAATGTAGGGCATAATATACTACAAATCTATCTTATTATCTGACCAAGGCATCCAATGTGTTCACTTGCATTATATGCAGTTCTGATCCTAATTCTACATTGATGCATGTTAGATTTGATGTGTTATATCTAACAACTACTAACTAATAACATGCTAATTAATGATAAGCAATGACTAGATAGTCTGGCACAACATGTGGTGGGTTCACTTACCTCGTGCAAATGTTATGGTAGTTGTGTTGATCTGTGAGAGAATCCAAGCTGTCTGCTCATTGCATTTGTTTGCTTAATTTGTCAAGAACAATAGAAGATGGCACCAATGATGATCAGATTGGAATCAGACCTCAATGCATTATATGCTCTCTTCAATGGAACACATGATGGCCAAGGCCCTAAGGGGGTTATTTGTTTTGCGCAAACTTCATCAACTTATTTATTTATTTTTATCAGATTTTTAGTTAACTACAAGGGGATCGATCAGTAGGGGACCAGAAATTCTGGACAACACAAGAAGAAAAATCAAGATCAAAGTATGAAAATAACACTCCTAGTCCAAATCCATCACACAGCCTGACCTGTAAACCTCAATCAACCATCTTCCAGTGGTCACAGAATGAAGAGTTACGCGAACATGTACCTGGGCCACAATTGACGAAAGCAAAATAGGTTCCCAGACAACGAAGTGAGTTAAATGCTAATAGAAGTTATCATATAGACCAAGTTTTAAATGTATACATACCCAAAGTCCAAAAAGTTGGGTTGGGCTTTCCAAGCCACCCTTCATCAAAAGCTATCAAGGCCAACATGGACCATATCAGCCTTTTACTAGCTTGAACAATGAATAAAATGAAAGGAATGGGATTTAGGGTATGTAACAACGATATGGATACAAGTGTTGGATGTGTGGGCTAGAAAATACAATACCAGATACGTTAAGAAACAAGCTTGTGCATTTTATTATTATTTACTTGATGTAGTCGTCGAATTTTGTTCTCCTTAACCTTGACTTTGACAAGGAACACAGGTGGGCCAAAGACCATCATTGTGGTGGTCGATGACACTCTGATGCTAAACTCAAACAAGACTTGAAAAAAGCTTAAAGTTGTAAATTGGATTCTCTAGCGTACCTTTGATTTTCATTAAGTCAATGTAGGATTGTCACATGATGAGCACATGGTATATAAAAGTCTATATCAAGCCCCATGTTCATTCAGCCTAACTTAGAAACGATGGTGCCTGTAAAAACTCAACTGGAAAAAGATTGAAACTTGAGAAAATGGAAAGAATTGAGAGATGAAGGGGTAATTTTGAAAATAGTAATTAAATAAAAATACATATTTTTTTGAACTAAAAATTGTTGGGGAAAACAAAGCAAACAACTACAAAAAAATTCTACCAATGGAAGAACCAAGTGATATCGCGAAACAAATAATCAATGCAAAATAAAGGACACCAAGATATACATGGAAAACCTTTCAAGGTGAAGGGTAAAAAAACCACGGGGCAAATCCAATCAATCCACTAATCAATAAAAGAAGTACAATATTTTTCTCAAGCTTTTTGCCCAAGGATTGAGGAATACAACGAGCAATAAAAGGGTTATCTCACAAAAGCTTCAAACAACTCTCAATTAAAGGAAGAATACACCGAAACAAACGACACCAAAATCCGACAAGAAACAGATCCAAAATACACTTGTGAGTCTTCAATCAAACCCCAACAATCTTCTCCTCCTTCCCTTATTTCTTCTCTCACAATGGAGACGCGCACGCAGCAGTCGCACACAAAAAAAAAAAATGCAGCCCGTTCTTTTCTTTATCTGTTTTTTTATAAAACATCAAATAACCTTAATTTAATTAATTTTTCTTCAGGGCCTGGTCCACCCTAATGGGCTGGATCGAACCCAACAAATCTCCCCCTCCAGACCATGGGGGGGAATTATAGCCTAAGTACATTAGGCCATTTCAATGAGCTATTTACAGAACTCATGTTTATCTTTAAGAACCACTTTTGTCATCATGTCAAAAAGGATTTTTTCTAGTATGAATCTTTTCAAGTTGGAAACAATTCTTTTCAAGCACATCACGTATCCAGTGGTAACGAGTATCAATATGCTTGGTACGCCCATGGCATGTGACATTCTTGCTTAGTTCTATGGCACTCTGACTGTCACAATGGACAACATATTTATTTTGATTCACACCTAATTCCTTGAGTAATTTTTTCAACCATAATATTTCATTCCCTGCTTCAGTAATGACAATGTATTCGGCTTCAGTCGTTGACAAGGCAACGCATTTTTGCAATCTAGACTGCCAAGATACAGATCCCCCTGCAAGAGTGAAAACATAACTTGAAGTAGACATCTTCCTGTCAATATCACCTGCCATATCTGCATCTGTGAACCCTTTCAATACGGCTCCTGAATTACCAAAGCATAAACAAAGCTTTGAAGTACCTTTCAAGTACCTCAGAATCCATTTAACTGCATTCCAATGTTCTTTTCTTGGATTATCAAGATACCGACTCACAACACCAACTACTTGAGCAATATCTGGTCTTGTATAGACCATCGCATACATCAAACACCCTACAACAGAGGAGTATGGAATACCTGTCATCTCCGTATTTTCTTTCTCAGTCTTAGAAGACAACTTGGCACTTAACTTGAAGTGATTAGCAAGTGGAGTGCTCACGGGCTTAGCATCATTCATGTTGAACCTTTCAAGCCGTTCAACATATTTTTCTTGTGACAACCACAACTTCTTAGTTTTTCTATCACGTGCAATCTTCATTCCCAAAATGTGTTGAGCTGGCCCCAAGTCTTTCATATCAAAAGACACAAACAAATCTTTATTCAACCTGCCAATCATATCAACATCTTTTCCAACAATAAGCATATCATCAACATAAATCAAGAGAATAATGAAGCTACTGGGCGAAAAATATCTGACATAAACACAATGATCTAGAAGTGTTTTCTTATACCCATGACCCACCATAAATGAGTCAAACTTCTTATACCACTGTCTTGGAGCTTGTTTCAACCCATAAAGACTTTTCGTCAATTTGCAGACCATGTGTTCTTTCTCTTTCACTTCAAAACCTTCTGGTTGTGCCATGTAAATTTCTTCATGCAAGTCTCCATGAAGAAACGCAGTTTTAACATCTAACTGCTCAATCTCAAGATCCAGGCTAGCTGCAAGACTCAACACTAGTCTAATAGAGGTCATATTCACAACTGGTGAGAATATCTCATCAAAGTCTATCCCCTTCTTTTACGCAAAGCCTTTCACCACTAATCGAGCTTTATGCTTCACATTTTTTTCATCACTGTTCTTTTTCAGCTTGTACACCCATTTGTTCTTCAACGGTTTTCTACCTTTTGGAATCTCAACTAACTCATGAGTACCATTCTTATGCAAGGAACTCATCTCATCTTGCATAGCCTTCATTCAACTAATTTTATCTTTATGAGCTAGTACTTCTTGCAAATTTTTTGACTCACCTTCTTCTGTAAGCAAAGCATACTCAGAATTGGGGTACTTCTTTGATGGTTGACGGTCTCTAGTAGACCTTCTTACCTGAGGCTCTACTACTTCTTGCTGAAGGGATTGTTCTTCTTGCTTAGTTTCATCTGTTTGTACATAATCATCACCAACAACTTCATTTTCAGGCATATGGTCACCTACTATATCATCTGGCATCTCTCCCCCATTTTCAACATGCAATGAAAGAGGAGGAAGCGGGGTAAGATCTGGTACCTTACTTTCTGTCTGCTTGGGCTTCTCAACTTTCTTAAAATCTGCAATGGTATGATCTTCATAAAAGACCAATCTCTACTTCTAACAATCTTCTTATTCTCAGGGTCCCATAATCTATATCCAAACTGTTCATCTCCATAGCCAATGCAAATGTCTTCTCATCAAGCTTTGATCTTTGTTCATTGGGTACATAAACAAACGCTTTACACCCAAACACTTTCAGATTAGAATATGAAATATCTTTGCCTCTCCACACTCTTTCTGGAATATCACCATCCAAAGGAACTAAATGAGACTTGTTGATGAGATAACAAACAGTTTTAGCCCAAAACACCTTCGACAACCTAGCCATGTGAAGCATGCATCAGACCTTTTCAACAATAGTTCGATTCATTCTCTCTGCCACTCCATTATGCTGTGGAGTGCGAGGAACTATCATCTCATGCCGTATACCATGTTAATCAAAATAAGCTTTAAATTCTTTTGATGTGTACTCACCCCATTATCATTACGGAGACACTTCAAAAGTCTACCTGTTTCTCTTTCAACCTTGGCATGGAATTGTTGAGAGCACTGGAAAACCTGGTCTTTAGATCTGATGAAATAAATCCATACCTTTCTTGATGCATCATCAATAAATGTCAAGAAATATCTACTACCACCAAGAGAATCTACTTCAATTGGACCACAAACATCAGTGTAAACCAAATCTAACAAACCAGTTTTTCCTTTTTATAATCTATGAAATGAAATTCTATGATGCTTACCAAATAAACAATGATCACAGGGGTTAGGAGGGGTACCTTTTAAGGAGATAATCAATTTCTTCTTTGCTAAGAGTTGCATACCTTTCTCACTCATGTGTGAAAGCTGCCCGTGCCACAGGTTTAGAGAAGTATCACTTTCAGTTGCATACAAACCACCCTTACACAGCTTCACCTGAGTTTTGTATAAAGTGGAACACGCCTTGCCTTTTGCCACAACAAGAGAACATTCGGTAAGCTTCCAAGCACCATTACCAAAAGTAATTCACATATCCTTGTTTATCCAATACAAGTTCAAAAATTAGATTTAGGCGAAGATCGGGAACATGACGTACATCTTTCAAAGTCAAAGTGCATCCCATATTAGTTTTGATACATACATCACCGGCCCACTCCCACAATCTTGGAGAAACTAGTATTACTCATCTTCACACTGCCAAAGTCTCCTGCTCTGTAAGAAGTGAAGTAGTCTTTCCTTAGATTAGCGTGAAAAGATGCACCAGTGTCAATGATCCATTCGCTCCCTTCGTTTGCAATATGCAAACTATAACACCCCTACTTTCTCAATGACAATTAAAATTTATGCAACTAAAAAAAAAATTTCAATTGAAATTTTTGTTTTAAAATCTTCTTTCGTTTGACAAGTTGTTTTTTTTCGAAATTCGCTTAACTTTCTTTCCTTTGCCGAATCTCGGGACGAGATTCTTTTGAGATGTATATATTGTAGCACCCCGTAATTTTTGTACTTACTGAAATTTTTTTTATATTTTTGTGTGATTGTCTTCATTAAGTTATGGGCATACGTATGAGCTATTTGTTTGTCCATGTGATGTGTAGTTTGTTTATTTAAGAATTAATTTCCTACTTACCTTCCTCTACAGAATCTCGGGACGAGATTCTTTTGAGTTGTATATATTGTAATACCCGCCTAATTAAATAAATATAAAAAAAAATTCTTATTTATTCATTATGGCATATATTGTAATCTCAGTTATTGGGAAAAAGATTTTTGTTTGCCATTACTAAATAGAATAAAAATGTGGGGGTAGTTTATAAATTGGTGTTATTGTTCTTTTGGGCTTGGGCTGATTTTTATATTCTTGACTTGAGCTAGGTCTTCATTGGGTTTGATATTGATTAGGGTTTTATTTTTGTGAAAGAGGGAGGGTGCATTCGGAAGTTCGGTGGGGGCGAATAGCCACCCACCTTATAAAGAGAATAAACCTATTTCTCCTTTTTCTTTTCTCCTTCCTTTTCTCTTTCTCCTTCCCTTCACAATTTCTTCTCCTTGGCGGCGAGCTCGATCCCACCGCCCCAAACTGCTCATTTTCCTTCCTCTCTCGTCCCTCTCTTTGCTGTATGTTGGTGAGGGTTGGTTGGAGGTCGAGATAGGAGTAAGACAGTGCGTGTTGCAGGGGTGATTTAGGGAGACGAATGGGTGGTTTTTTTTTTAATAAAAGAGAAGAGAAGAAGAGAAGGTTGAACAACATCAATGAACAACAAGAAATCCACATGATCAGGAGAGAGCTTTGAGCTTCTCGATTCGACCTCCTCTCGGGGCTCTCTGAGATCTTCGATTTCAGGTGAGATCATCGCATTTTGTTCTCTCCTTTCATCTTCTTCCACTTCAGTGGAACCTTAGAAGCGTTAGAGAAAAATAGATCCAAACATCTTTTTCTTTGCAATCAATAGAGATATTGGTGAGCCCCATTGCTTTGAAAGTGATGCCAATGAGTGAAAAAATCAAGAGAGTGATATGTTCTGTGTTGTTCTTGTAGTTCTACGTTGCTCCTTGTGTTCATGGTGAAGACTGTTACAGGTTCCTTACATGGAAGGTGACTTGTGGTGATATCTATCCCCTTGATTTTAAGCAACAGGTATGTGGATGTTGTCATGAGTATTCCCAAAGGCACTTTGTTCCCATATGTGTAAAATGAACCTTGGGTTCGACAGGGAGCTTATTGGACCTTCCATGTACTTTGGGCTTATGGGTGATGGTCAGCCGATACGATGACATGTGGGCTGGCTGAGTGCAGGCTGTTTACTGGTTCGATTTCAAGGTGAGTTTTTCTTCATTTTCCTTTTTAGGTTTTTGTATGAATTGAGAATGTGGAGTGATGATGACCCCATGTCTCTGTTTTTGTTTATTTATGACACTTGTTTGAGGTTTCTTTTCCTTCATGTTTTGTTTTTGTCCCATACATGTTTGATGAAATGCGCCAATGAAATGAATGGACTCACAAATTTCGATAATATGGGTTTCAAAACTACCAAAGTGATTTGTTCTTACAAATTTGCCAATATAATGTGTGTTGTTTGTTTGACTGCGAATGTTAGTTGGCAAGTTTTACTGCTTGTGTACTTATTGTTGCATTAGCAACAAAGTTGAGAAGTTTCATTTTTTTTGGAGCTCACAGTAAATATATTTCGGATTGTTTACATGTGTACCGATGCTGTATGCCATATGGAGATGTGACTTTCTTGGCAAAGTTGTTGACTATGATTAAATCATGAGCTAGTCATTTTTGGGTTTAGATACATCTGTTAAGATATACATGATGAACCCCCTCATCATTTAGATTGGATCAGGGGATTGAGCTTAAGTTTATTGGTTTAAACCACTAGTTGGGTTGCAATTCAACTCAAGACAAGTTTAGAAGAACCATTTTTTTAAGTAAGTTTTTGTGGACTGGTGATTATATATGTTGAATTTTTGCTGCTCATTACATGGTTCTGTGTTATACTATAAACTAGTATACTATATATGCATGAATAACTAATGAACATAATTTGATATAAGTAGATCTTTTCACTACATGAATGGATCACATACATCTTTTATTCTACTTTAATTGTATTTTTTTTAATACTGAGAAGTTCTATGGGTTGCACTCACATTCCAGCCAATTTATATTTATTAAATAAATATTAGATATTGGCTGTAATTTAACTGAGCACTTGTTTTAGTTTGAGTATTTGTATTATTATGCGAATTGGTGTGCATATTGTTTTTCATATGATGCAAAGAGATGAGATATGTGAATTGGCAATGTGTCAAATATTTCTTGTTCCCCAAAAGAATGGTGGATACTGTGGTTGATTTACTTATGGTTGACAAAGTGTCACCATAAACAAGTTTTGAGTTTTAGTTGGTATTTTTTTATGCTCTTTTCCACAACTCCGAAAAAAAAAATGTGAAAAGAAAAGAAAATTTTTGTATACAGACTTGCTTTGTATACGTGTGATATTATTATGGTATGCAGACTTGCTTGCATATCGGTGCACCGTTCCATGTGAGTTCGGTTGTACGTGTAGATTTAGGAAATGTTTGCCATGGATCGAACTTCGGGTGAGATGACATGTTCCTCGAGGTGGCACCCCACTTGGAACATGTACGCTCCGAGTGGTTTCGAAGGCAAGAGTGGCACACTTGGGTGAGGTGTGTTCGGCACAAGGAGGATGGTGCGATTGTGGAAAAGTAGCGAGATTTTTTTTTTTTTTTTTTGTATGCGCATGCTTATCTTAAAGGAAGAAACTAAATTCTCATTCAATCATTGAATGAGAACTACATGTCTTCCTAAAGGTAGAAAATGTGTTTTGTTAATATTTCAATAATAGTCTAATATGATTATGAATTGTATTGTTGTTGCATTTATGAGGATTGATAACTCATAAACTTTATTTATTAGTAATAAATAATGCATATTTATTTATTAGGATGATAACACATTTGCCTCATGGAGGAACTACCTGATGATGTGGTTGTTTATTGTTTTGTTTATTTTGTTGTTGTTATGTGCGGATTTATTGATTTTGGGATGAGATTTCTCACACCAGCTTTATTGCTGACCCAAGTGAGCTTTTGCTTCTTGGGTACATTCCTTTTGGAATGTAGCCGATTAGCCTTTCAGGTTTAGAGACTTTGAGCTGCGTTCCTGGAGTTCTGCTAGTGAGCTAGCCATGCCAGTCTTCTCCGGGTTAGATTTTTATTTGTTTCAGATGTTTAGTTCATGCTGCTATTTGTTTATGTTATTATTGAATTTTCACGTCCCGAGTTTTGGGGGAAACGAATAATCCTACGTGGATTTTTAGGATTTTCGTTTTCTTCGAAAATCGGGGCGTGACACAAACATTCACCTTCGTCACACAAAAAAACAACGGGTTCATCTGAAACAGCAGTTGTAGCATCTATTACTTTTCTTCACTTTTATCTCTTTCAAATCATTTTACTTGTGACCAAGTTTACCACAATAATGACACTTAAACCTTTTATCACTTGTCTTTGATCTCCCTCTTGACTTATCGCGGTTTTTATCATAGCCATGATATATCCTATTTTTATCTTTCCCCCTATTTTCAGTTACAAGTGTTTGGGATTGATTAGTACCTGCAGACTTCATTCTAATCTCTTCATTGAGTACGCTACTCATAACCAACTCCATGGTAAGCTGTCAATTCGGTGTTGAATTACTGACAGACACCACCAACGTTTTCCAACTATCTGAAAACAAGCTGAGAAATAATAATGCTTGTATTTCATCATCTAACACTATCTTCACGTTTGACAACTGATTCACTATACTTTGCACTTCATTCAAGTGCTCAGCAATAGAATTACCTTCCTTGAATTTCAGATTCACTAGCTTTCTAATCAAGAAAACTTTGTTCGTAGTGGTTTTTCTTTCATACAAATTCTGAAGTTTAGTCCAAAGATAATGGGCAGACGTCTCAGCGGACACATTGTAAAATACTGTATCATCTAGCCATTGTCTAATATGGCCAATGACCTTTCGATTTAATTTCTTCCACTCATCTTTAGACATATCCTTTGGTTTGGCATTATCCCCTTCAATTGGGGCATATAAATCCTTGCAATATAAAATATCTTTCATCTTTGCTTTCCATACCACATAATTAGAGCCATTAAGGCTAATCATCCTTGTGTTGTTAATTTTCATGTTAATTTCAAACACTAACAATCTCCCAACAATTGCTCTGATACCACTTGTTGGCACACTGAGCGCGTGCGTGCACCTAAGTTCACTATACATAGCAACGATACTGTCCCCAACTTAAACACTCGTTGTCTTGGGCCTACCATCCGGGCCACGGGTGTGAGATTTTTATCTTAAAAGGTCTCGTTGCTATTAAGGAGTGGACCATCTCCTTATAAACCTTAGTGACGACTCCTCCTTACTTGATGTGGGACTATTCAAGCCAACTCCATACCAACAATCTTCACCTTTGGTGCGAATCGTTACACATCCTACAATCCATCCACCGGTCTGCAACATCTCGAAGTACATATCCTCCTCGAGTCTCATGTGCGACCACGATCCTGTGGGTAGCACATGGTGTACAGGCTGCTATCCCGGCGTTGTTGGCTCCACCTTAGTCGCAACCACCGCACTAACTCCACCTCGTCCGGACTTGTAGGATACCTTATCTTGGCAAGGATATGAAACCTAATCTGGATCCATTCATCTGGCGGACCGCGCACATGCGATTCTCTACCTGGCTCGCTACCTCGCGCCTGATCCCTTGAACAATGTGTCGCCTACACCACCTCCACCTTGCCTCGCCAAGTCCTCGCCGAACCATCGGCTTTGATACCACTTTGTTGGGAAAACAAAGCAAACAACTACAAAGAAATTCTACCAATGAAATAACCAAGTGATATCGCCAAACAAATATTCAATGCAAGCAAATAATCAATGCAAAATAAAGAACACAAAAATATACGTGGAAAACCCTTCAAGGTGAAGGGTAAAAAACCACGGGGCAAATCCAATCAATCCACTAATCAATAAAAAAAAAGTACAATATTCTTCTCAAGCCTTTTGCTCAAGGCTTGAGAAATACAACAAGCAATAAAATGGTTACCTCACAAGAGCTTCAAACAACTCCCAATCAAAGGAAGAATACACCGAAACAAACGACACCAAAATTCGACAAGAAACGGATCTAAAACACACTTATGAGTCTTCAATCAAACCCCAACAATCTGTTTATCCTTCTCTTCTTTCTCCTCTCACAATAGAGACACGCGCACGCAACCGTAGCACAAAAAAAATGCAGCTTGTTCTTTTCTTTCTCTTCTTTTTATAAAGAACATCAAACAACCATAATTTAATTAATTTCTCTTCAGGGCCTGATCCACCCTTATGGGCTGGACTCAACCCAACAAAAATAAAGTCAGGGATAAGTTTGAGACCTATAAAGAAAATGATGGTTGAAAAAAAATGAAGGCGTAATCAAATAATTGTCCGTGCATTGCGTTCATGATCACATCTTGTGCAAATATGATATTTATGAATGGGATTACGATTTGTGGATTACTTAAGCCACACAATGGCGGATGATATTTGAGTTTGCCACACAATATTTTACCGCGGCTTCTATACAAATAAATTTGGTAAAAAAAACTTCATTATCTTCAGTTTCGTGTAATTAATATCGATTACAAGTAGCGCTAGTTCATTCTTTTTAGTTCCCATCCCTCCTCTTCAACAAGAGTGAGGCTAGGGAACGAGGTTTTATAACCATGTTTTGCAACCAGATGATGTGGCATCGTTAAAGGAGTTTTTTACAACCTCGAGATACACATAAAATCTTTGGAGATTTCATCATTCTTTCGAGATCACGCCACGTCACCCTGGTTACAAAACATGGTTGCAAAAATCTGATTTCCTAGCATTTTTGCTTCAACAATCCTTGTATGTTACCTTTCGCAGTACCAGTCCCCTCCATTCATATGCCCCTCAAGAGTTTGTTTAGGCAAGTCAGGCTTTAAAGCCATTGTTTTTGTTAGGTTTGAATTTTTTTTACACTTTTACCCCTCATTTTTAAAATACAACCACAAACATTATCTAGAGAATTGATAGAAATGTGAAAAAAGCATAAAACCTAACAACAAAATAGCTATATAAAGCCTGGCTATCTAAAGGCGCTATCTAAATTTGAGGTTCCCTCGAAATAGGGGATTGCCTTATTGGAGAATATGAACATGGCCCTACATACCTTCTTCAAACAAAAGACCCAGGCATCCGATCTTAGTGTTGGTGACTGCTTCCTTCACCTTCATGAAAAAAAAAAATTTGTGGTATTGGATCTTCATAAACACGATATATTGTCCACAACTTAATCAGAAGCATTTTCATCTTAAAAGCCTTCAGGTAGATCCAACAACTTATTATATTGTGTTATCGAAACAAGCCACTTGTTCAACAATAAATCGAAAGAAAGAGTCATGTACCCCATGGGCCTAACACATGATGGATGCAATCCGCATGTCATTTCAATAGCTCTCACAACGCGATCAAGATAACAATCCTACACTTTGACAAACAATGAATCATCGCCTTTCCACTAATTATGGCACCTAAAAACAATCAAATTTCATGGTTAATACTAAAAAGCGTTTCATCTATATTAACCAAAAGAACAAAGTGCATTTCATGTGATTAAGATCTCCTCAAAACTCACTTTGACCATATCTTTAAAAGAAGGTCCTTTTAGGGGGCCAATTTACTAAGATGTGATACCATGTTCAAAAAAAGTTGATACACCAAGTAAAATGTTTCAACATCTCCTTTTGTCATACCTTGCATTGTTCCATCCTACACACACACTTGTGGTTCACTCCATGATCATGATCAAGCTTATTTCCCCCGCCACCCCCCCCCTTGGGTCATTGAACTTATTTATTTATTTATTAATTCATGTTTGAAGGCTACTATTATTGTCACTTAATATTCTTGTCGTCTTCATCTCGTATAGAGACTTGTTTTCGCTCCAGTCCATCGCTTCCACTTTGTATGAAGACTCGCTTCGCTCCGATCTAGTCCATCTAAGCAGCTACATTCAATACTCGAAGGCTTATCAATGGCAGGACAAATGTGTTTCTAATAATCGGACAAAAACTCACAAAATCCTAATTGGTGAGTCTCAAACCCGCGACCTCTCATAATAAGAGTGGATGTTCAATCAACTGAGCTACAATTGATGGACACATATCCCCCTTCATTTACTTCCATGAAAATAAGGGTATCTTACTACACATAATGAAAAGGTTTACGGTATAGAGAACAAGTCATTCATTTGCATTAATATGCACTCTCGAGGATTAGTACCATCGAGACCTCTAACAAATAGATGGTTAATTAAGGCAATGGTAGTCTGATTTGATAGTTTATTAAGACTATGATGATTTAACCCCCATGTTTTGAGTTCTTTACCCACCAATGACATGCTCACACCTAGATGGTCACCTTCATGCAGTTATATCGTCTCAATCCAACTACTGCGAGATTATACATTGTACCACAGAGAGCTCACAATCACGCAACTTTCTTCCTGATGTTGCAATTGAGTCTCCAAATCAAGTTCTTCCAAAGCAAACAAAACCTCCATCTGCTAGTTAAGCAGTCAAATTAACCAAATAGCGACTTCAATGTTTTATCAAACTCAATCAATTTCCAGTACCAACTTAACTTCAATTACAAATTACACAAACACTTGATATTTGAAGTTAATTGCTTAAAAAATCTACATAATTACACCAACCATGGATGATGGTTTACACTTCACATCAGTCTTGCTTCCCTTTCTTGGAACAGATCAGATTTTGTCGAGTGATTAATTAACATGGCACATGGAATGCAAAAGTTTAATATATGGATTTTGATTTGGACCACAACAAATGTTCGCATCAATAAATGGGAGTTGGTTGGGTTTAAGCGCGGTTTATGGCGTCGCCAAATGTATTATTCAAAAATTCAACATAATTTTTTTTTTTTCCTTCTTGAGTCCGTATCGTCTGCACCATGCGACATATATTTTCGGTCTCTACTCAATCACCCAATTTATTGTTCTTAGATCACAATTATTTTCATTTACCTTACAAAGATTGCATATTCACTTCGAACAATACTAACCATTCTCTTCCATGTTATAGTATTTAAAACCAATGCATCAAATAAATGACCAATATTGATGATTCAATACAAAAGCTAAAGTCTTCAATTTGTTCCAAATCTCCCCAATCTCAATATCCTCAAGAATCAAACATGTCCATGTGCAAGCCATTTATAAAGAGTCGATAAATCCAAAACAAACTTCAAATCCTTGACACTATTTGTTCAGGATAAGAACCCTAGTCATAGTAGCCTTGAATTGAATTTTATTAATAATTCAAGAGAGAGAGAGAGCTTGGTGATGATGATGATGATCCAATCCAACTGGCTATTTATTATGAGTGATTCTACATGGCGAGGAAACGAGTGAGGAAAACAGCGAGGGGAGGGAGGTGGAGGGGGGGGACCGTTCACCCCATCGGAATGCGTGCCATCGTTTTTTGCGCGTGCATCCCGAGGGGGTGAACGGTCCCCCCTCGCTGTTTTCCTCGCTCGTTTCCTCGCCCTTTAGAATTTCTGATTTATTATATGTATAGACTTCTTTTGGAGAGGGAAGGGGTCAAAGTTTAAGAAAAATGAGGTATTTTTATTCTTTAAAGTACAACATAATTACGTAGAAGTCAATGTTAGCCTGATTGGATGGTTAAGGCTTTCCCACATCTTAGGTTTTATATCGACCGACGACACACTCATCTTTAAAACAAAAAAACATAATTACATAAAAAACAAACAATTTAGAGACTGACTTCTTTGAATAGGGTTTGGTCCATTCATACTTTTGGTTTAGATCACCAATACCACTCGTTTTGTTTTTTGGTTCAAAATATCACTAATAAAGATTCAATAATTGGGATAGAATCAGGTGAAGAAATCAGACAAAAGATAATTCAAATTCTAATACCAATTTAGCATTCTAGCGCGATGGTAGTGATTGAGCAAAAACGCGCGCCTGCAGGCTAGCCGGATAAGTATTTGCTTACAGGCTATTTCAAAATGTGCCTGCAAAGTGCAAAGTGATAAAGAGTCTGTTTTGAGGTTAGATCACTAAAAGTTCAGTGACAGAGACAAAATGAGATGGAGAAATCAAAGGCAAAATATTACTTCCAGTTCCATCAACCTCAGTATGTATTCCAAATTCTAAGAGCATCACCGTTGAAATGGAAAGATTATACTAAACTTTTGAACATCTTCGACTAACACAACAACGCTAACGAAAAGCTAAAATTAGCCTTAGTGAGTCTTAAAAAGTTTGTAAGAAAATGATAGCTCAACAAGAAATTTGAACTCATTCTCAAGTAGCACTCTAAGGACCGGCTACTTTTGTGCTATGCTCCCGTTCAACTTGTCAAGATCCAATAGCTAACTCGGACTAAATAAGATTTAAAGCAGAGTTATAAGCAAGTTGGAAAAGTTTTGGTTTTCACCGACTAAAAGCCTAGCGTGCAAAGCAATAAGATATCCAAAAATGAGAAAATCGTAGAACTTTTCTAGCAAAATAGGCTATATATCTCAAGCTTACTAGATGTCTGATTTTTTTTACATCAAGCTTACCATAACTCATTCAGTAATATAATCTATAGATTACAACGACTTCATTCTCTATTACTCAGTAGTCCGTTTCAATGGAGTGAGAGGCTAAGAAATCAGGTTTTACAATTAGAATGCTGCGACATTGTTAGAGGAGGTATTTTACAACCTCGAAATACATATAAACACTTCAAAAATCTCATCATTCTTACAAAATCACACCACGTCACCATAATTACAAAATCTGATTGCAGCAATATAGTTTCCTAACATTTTTTTATTTCAATGTTCTATTGCTCATAGCTAAACAATTGTGTTGTTCATATCAATATTCAACCAAATACATTTCTCTACAAGCAATAAAATATTTGTACATATTTCAATATAAGTAATTTTACATACTTATATCATCATATCTCTAAACCCATTTTACATTTAAAACATAGATTTACCCAACTGCAAAAAAAAAAAAAAAAAAAAAAAAAATCTGGCTCAACTTCGTCTCACCAGACGTTCTTCTAGTCATCTATAAACTATTTGACAATCTTAATTGTCTCCTCTGTTTCTTTTCTTTATGTAGTTAAAAACCTTTGTTATTGTTCTTCAGCAAATTGTGCTACACCTCCAATCAACCCTGACTTCGCCGGGGCACACAACATGTTGACAAGGCTTTCGAAACGACACGATATGGCTACTGACCATGAAAGCGGTAACCCGTTCCGAAACCCGAATATCTTCCATTCTTAACTCCTGCAGCCTCTGCACGTACTCCGGCACGTGCACCAAGTCCCAAACAATCCCAACACCACCACTCTTCAACACCCTCACCACCTCTCCTAGCCCCTTCATTCGCTCCGCTGCGGCCGCAGCGGTGCGGTGCCCAAACTCCTTACCAACGGTGTGCAAATAAACACCCGACACAACAACATCAAAGTAATTATCAGCGAAAGGCAAGTGTCGGGCATCACCCTCCCGACACGTTACATACTCTTGCACTCCCTCAATCCCCGCCGTTCGCAGCGTCGACACGGTGGTCTTCTTCCGGCGGTCCAACCCGACGACCCGACCCGAACTCCCTTCCTTCTTCAGCTGCAACGCCACCGCGTTCAACAGAATCCCCCGCCCGCACCCGACGTCGAGTGCAGTCTTGACCGTTGACCAGTCGTGGACCGCGTTGACCATCCTCTGTGCCATTTCCCAGTGTAGTGTCACGGAGGAGTAGAAGATGTTGGTGGCGGCGAAGAAGAGACACACGGCGGAGATTGCCGTCACTGAGCCGGTAAACCCCGCGATGAACCGCGGAGATCCCGCCGGAAAGGAGGTGAAGATGGTCTCGAAAGTTGAGCAGATTGGGTTGAAGTAGATTAGAAACAACATGGAAAGGAATGAAAACAATAGTGCTTGGATGAGCAAGAACACTAGTGTTTGCCAGTCATCCATCCCGTAGATCGCGTAGATCTGCGTCCAATCTCTTACTGTTTTTCCCATTCCTAAGCAAAATTCCTTTCCAACTCTTCAAATTTTCTATAGATCTATGCTCAAATGCAACTAAGTCTTAGCAATAAATTTCAAAACGTATGAAAACTAAATCATAAGAGTCACAGAGGAAGAGTGACAACTGTAACCATTAATGATTTATACGAAAAAAAAAATGCTCTAAAACTGACCGATGAGATCAGCAGGGGAAGAATAGGCCAGATTTACGCGTTTTCTTGAATCCAAGAAAAACGAGTGAAGCTGCCAATGGCCATTAAAGAAGTGGCGAAAAAGATTGAACGAGGAGAAGAAAGAATGGATTGGTTTTGGAGGTGAAGTGCAGTGGGAGTGGGGGATGTGAAGTAGAAATGGCAAATGAGAAATGGAGAGAGGGAGAGAGAGAGAGAAAGGGGAGAGTGATTTGGTGAAGTAGAGTGAGGATTTATAAATGGTGGGAGGGGTACAATGGTAAAACAAAAAAGTTCGGTAAAGTAGTACCTGATGACCTGCTAGACGGGTCTGATTTTTTTGTTACGAAACTTATGTTCGTTGTATCAGTAATCTAGGCCAATAAGGCCGGCCAGTTGCGATTTGGTGACTTTCACCCCTTCTATAACTGGTGACTCGCGGCTATCAGCAATTTTTTTTTGTTAGGGTTGCGGCTTTTTATATTTTTATCTCTTCTATAAATGATGTTTGTAATTGTATTTAAAATTTTTTAATAAAAATATAAAATAGCCTAATTCAATTAAAAAAATGATTGATTGCCTAGAGGTACTCAACTCACAGTGTTGATGGAAAGTTTCAAATTCAATGGACTGATGTGAATCGAATGAGTTTGAGAGGAATGGATCAGCTCATCTTTTAATTTTAACAATTTCATTTCAATTTTAAAAACATAAATTTGAAAATTACAATTAAAAACGTTAGGCACATTCTCAATCAGAGCTTGAGAGGGAAATCTCAAAGGAATTCAATTTGAGCAAACTTTGAATTTTCTCGTTATTGTTGGGCGCTTAGCAGAATGCTCAGCTTGTGTGAAGAAACCTAAAATACACTATACCTTAAATTTTTGATTTACCGACATTATTCACCTTACCTCAAATAAGCTCAAATAAGGACTTGCTTTCCCAAATCAAATTTCAAAATGCAACTCCTATAAAGGCTACAAATATTCAAAAAGAGTTAAACCTTTGTAAGATTGCTTTAAAAAAATAGGAAGAACATGAGATTCAAAAAGATATTGGATATTCCTAACTCTAAAAGTAATCACATAGTAAATTTAGGGGTGGGCATCTCATTCCACGATCTCGATCCCATTCCGATTTTTTCGGGTCTTAATGGAATTGAATAATTTCATCTCGATCCCGTCCCGATTCAAAATGGGATGAAAATTTTCAATCCCGCCAATCCCGTCCCGTCCCGTCTCGAGCTAATTTGGTTAGTATATCAAATCATAATTTGCAACTCAAAATAATCACATAATTTGAATCGGAATTTTGGAGTAAATGACTTGCATACCAATGACTTGTACACATAGGACCGCCCAGTCTTGTTGTACAAATTTAACAATACTGTTCAGTTTGCATAACAGTTTTACCATGCAAATTGAGTTGCTATGCAAACCTCAATATGCCTAACAAGTAACATGTAGCAAAGGAAGTTGTAGCATCTTGAAAGTGGGCTCTCCTTAAGTTATAAAATAATCGCCGAGTTGTGATAGAAGCACAAACAAAAATCATGACCAGATTTTAAACAAATGTTGGCATTTCCTTTATATAAACCAATAAAATAGATTGTACCCATTATGGGATCTGGAAAAAAAAAACCATATTATGATAGCTATCTGATCATAATGAACACTGGTTCCACTTAGGAAAGTCTAATTTCAATAACAAGAAGTTGATCAAGGTGGGTATCCATCAAGAAAGAGGGACGAGTTTAAGAGCATCTAAGATGTGGCAAATCAGTAAATTAATTGCATTAGGTAACACATTTGCAGGTGGGGAAGTTGTTCATCCATAGAAATCTCTTTCCTATTAGATTATCAAAAAACTTGATCAACAAATAGAGCGCGTTGATCTCGTCCCGAACCCGTTTGGGATGGGACGAGGTCGGAATGAGGTCTATCCAATCCCGATCCCGTATGAACGGGATGGGATAGGGATGGGTCTATCTCGTCCCATCCAGTCCCGTGCCCACCCCTAGGTAAATCTCACTTTGTTATTTGAAATAGGGGTGGGCACGGGATGAGATGGGACGAGATGGACTCATCCATATCCCATCCATTTCATTCGGGATTGGGAAGGGACGGGACGAGATAGACCTCATCCCGACCTCGTCCCATCTCAAACGGGATCGAAACGGGACGGGATGAGCACATACTAAATAATCCTCCAATAAAAAATAACAAAAAAAAGTTTATCTTTCCATTACTCACACACCAATAATGTCAAATTTATATACAATTTTATATTACAAATTTATATACAATTTATGAAAAAGAAGGACCCTTCCCCCCTTGCCATACACGGGTTTGAGGAAGTCTCCCTCATTTCACCCAAGTGGGTGTTGTGGGAATGAGACTTAGTATGGGATTGGGAGGGAATAGGGATGACCCCTCTTATTAAAGACACTCCCTAGACCCAATCTCTTCTTCAACAACAGTAGTAGAATAAAGAGTTGAAGAGAATAGCAGTGGAGAAAGAGTGTGGAGACCACATATCTTATGGGACGCGGAATTGGCTGTAAACCGATATGATTGATTGGAAGGAGGGACAAATTAAAAAAAGAAGACTGAGTGAGGAGTGACACACACGACCCGCTCCGGATGAACCGCTCAATCTCTCTCCCACTCCAAATTACTTACTTAATCAAGCTTTTATTTTATTTTACCTTTTCTTTTTTAATGTTCATTGCTTTTTAAAAAATAAAATAATAATTTTAATCTCTATTTAACTCATTCAAATTCTTTCATTTTTAAGTAATCGGAATGTAAATGTTATTCTTTCGTTTGAGCAAGGACTGTGATTTCATAATTTCAGTCTTCTAATTTTAAAAAATATGTAAAAAGATATGTCAAAATTTCGAGAATAAGTCAAACATATATGTGTATGTAAAAAGATAAAATACAAGTAATTTACCTAATAAACATATTAAATGAGTATAAGTAGATAAGTATCCCTATAAATGTAATTCTTCATAATTTTTTTTGGGTTTTAACGAAAATATCAAAATTTATAACAAAAATGTAGAAGTATTTTCGCTAGAAAAATATAATTTGCTTCATTACTTTTTCAGTTTTATATGAAATTTACGAAATGTTTAGAAATAACTCGTTGAAATAATGTACATTTCGATTTCAGTAATTTAAACTTAAAAGTCTCAAACAAATAAATATTTTGCAAAATTTCATAAAATTTCACGAGATCACAGCCCTTATTCCCTATTTAGTCTCTCCGACTCATTAAAATTATTTCATTTTCAAATAATATTAATGTAAATGTTATTCCTTCTTTTGGGTAATGGGTTTTTTTTCCCTTTCATTTCTACTACTTCGAGTAAATATTTTGAAAAAAGAAAAATTAGCTAGATATTTTTAAATTCATTTTATATGTGTGAAACATTTTTATCTTTTTTTCTTCTTAAAAGACAAGTGTGTCGCTGATGGATATCAAACCCACACGGGTTAAACATTTGTATTTATTTCTCTTTGAAGAAAACATTTGAACCCTAAAGTCATTCATTGACTAGATTATTTTGTGGTAAGCATTCCAGTTCAAAAGTATGGTGAGGTAACTAATCGAAACTTCTCATAACTAGGGTTTATGAAGCACCGACAAGAGAGTTCACCATTTAATCTTGAGCACCTACTAAGTGAGTTTAATGCCCCTTTTTACTGTTTACAAAAAGTTTATAAAGGGGTGGATATTTTTATACATACAGATACAGGATTAGACATGATGATAAAAAGTAGGGTTTATAGTCCAACCTAAACTTACAATCAAGCGTAAAGTCGATTAGTGGAATACAGACAACATTTTGTTCGTATCAACTCTGTTTCACACTACTGTTAATTTGTTTATCTTAGCGATATGAGATTTTTTTTTTGTTAAAGCTTTATAATTAGACTAAAATGGATTACATAGCTTTTTGCCAACAGTAGTGGCCGGCTAAGTCATGAGACTCTGTACTAATATTTCTACAAACATAATTATACATTTTAAAAAAGGTAGCAAAAGAAAAAGACGCCAAATATTATATATAAGCGGATGCCAAAATCAATCATCTGCAAAAGATGGGTGTGCATCTTCATCATGAAGTGTCACAATCAGATTAGCAGAATGAAGCAAAGCCTGTTGAAAAAATATTGGCTTGAATAGTCCCACATCAACTCATCAAGTAAGGAAGAATTGTCATAACTATTTATAAAGATATTACCCATTCCCTAATAGCAATGGGATCTTTTGGGGAAAACCTCATGCCACCATATAGGCTCGGATGGAAGGTGCCAGATGAATGATCCAGATTAGGCTCCAAATCTTTGCCGAGGTGGTGACCGAAAGTATCCTACAAGTTTGGACGAGTTGAAGTTAGTGCGGAGATTACGACTAGGTGGAACCAACAACGCCGAAAATAGTCAAAGCCGAGATTAATGCACGGTGTCCGATAAGTGATATTTAAATTGGGAACAATATCATTATTATGTATTTTGAACCAAGAGGTGAGCACACACGCTCGTCACGCCAACAAAGCCGTCTCGCTCACAAAACATTCTACAATGGTGTTGTCAAACTTTTTGATGTACATGCAGAAAATTCAACCACAAATACATCAATTGCAATACACAGTTTATACTGCAATACAGTATAGCATACATGTTCATAGTATACACCAAATTGATGCGATCCAGATTTCCCAACCCTAATTTCTTGCTGGTTATTTCATTGCTTTATTACTGAAAATATGGGCTATCGGCTAAATTATTTATTTATATATAGACAAATAAACCAATGAATTGAGCAAAGCAAAACAAAACATAAAAGCAAATAAATTAGTTTAAATTATATTGAAATCACTTTTTTTTTTACCTCACATCACAGTAATATAATTGATTTTTTTTATGTCAATGGCATGACAGCTCAATGATTAGAGCTTGGCGGATGATACTACTAGGTCATGGATTCAAATCCAGCTTGCGACATCTTTATGAGTTCTGGAATCCTATAAAAAACCTGCTTGTCTTTTAAAAAAAAAAAAAAAACATAATCGACTTTTCCTCTCACTCGTGTATTAATTAATCTTAATTATCTAATCATCATGAATGTGCTCAACCCAAAGCATTGTAGTTGCATCCATGTTTAATTAATTTAAATATATGCATGCGACTTGAAATTTTAATGTTAGTAATGTTGCTTTTGTCGATATGTTAACCAAATGTGAAGCATTATAATGACTAAAAGAATTCAAGGAATCCAACCATGCAGCTTTTTTTTTTTTGACAGAAGCCGTGTTTCTCGGGTCGTTTACTATTGATAAATCATAATTAATTAATTATGGAATCTCCTTGAAAAGTCCAAACAAACATACTCAAATGTGTTATTTTAGATGAGGTGAGGTTCTGATTTTGTCAATCTAACTTTTATTATTAGGAATCACTAATGTTGTGGGCCTATATGAATATTGGGCCGGGCTTTATAGCTCAACATTATGAACATTTTGTGGTCATGGGGATTTGATGCTTTTACTAGGGATTAAATAAACTGAAAACCATATTTTATGTCATCCAAAAAAAAAAAAAAAAAAAAAAAAACCACTCAACACCATATTTTGCGAAAATGCATACCAAATATCAAATTATGTATTTGGAATTTGGTACAAAACAACGGAAGGCGGTGCGAATATTAAGTCAATATTTACATATGAACTGTTATAGGTACTAGTCAATATTTTATACGACGAAATTTAACCTAATTAGAAAATTGTTTTTATCAAGTAGGGGAATGTATGGAAGTTCGGCCACTGGGCATTCCGCACTTTAAAGCTAATTCAAAACCTTGGCTGTCCAAATCATAAGAATATTATAAAGGTTTACTTGCATGAAATTCATTGTTTATGTAAAGTTGCAAATATTTAATCACCTATATACTTTGATATTTTCCATTTTGAAAGTGTTGAACATTCAACCATATATTTAAGACAAAGGTGAGCAAAGATTTCAATGATCTTATCTCGCGAATGACATGCCAGTTCAATGGTTACTTAGAGCTTGGCGGATGGTTTCACTAGGTGATAAAAAAATTTAGTTTATGAATTATACGACTAAGTAGAGTATGATTTTGTTGACCTTATGAACGGGCATAAAAAATAGACTACTGATGAGACAAATCCAAACTTTGGTTGTTCTGATCATAGTATTATGAAATGGTTCACTTGCATGAAAATTATAGTTTATGTAGAGTGGCAGATAGTTAATCACCAATAGTTTGGTATTTTTCCATTTTGAAAGTATTGAACATTCAATTTGGTTTGGTTACACTAGCTGAGCAAGCATTTCGACATATTTCTTATCCATAGAAAGATTAGGTGAGTAAAAGGTTCACTGTTGGCAAATTTGGACTCCTTTAGAGACCCCATGACAGGGTCGGCGGTTCGGTTTTTCACCTAAACCGTGAACTGAAATCGATTTTGATTGGTTTCAAAATTTTCAAATTGAAATCGAACCGAAACTAAATCAATTCTAATTTATGCAAACGGTAACCGAACCGACTAAAATCAAAATAAAATGACTATTATAAACATATTATATTATGTTTATATAAAAAATATATATTATTTAAAATATATATTCAGTTGGTTTGATTTTGTTGGTTAAAATTATATAGAAACCGAAAACTGAATCGACCACTTCAGTTTTGAATTTTTTAAGACTGAAACAAACCGAACTGAACTTAAATCGAATTGAACCAAACCAATCGGTTCAGTCGATTTAATAGATTTGGTCAATTTTTTGTTCAACCCTACTCTATGAGCTGATTTTATGAAAATTTGTTTATGGATTCTCTGAGTAAATCTGCTTAAGGCTGGGCAACTTGAGTTCGATTTTGTTAACTAATTTATTAAGTTGATTTGCTACCAGGCTCGTCATTTTTTTTTGTCCAAACACGAAGATGTATATTGAAGATAAGTACAGAAACAAAAATACAATCATCCCTATATCAAAGAATGTCAAGACATCATGAAGGTGTAAAAAAAATAATCTCTAAAGAGATTACAAGCTGAACCGATCTTCTACGACAATTTCCTAATCTTGATAAAGATAGAGTGCTCCGATCTATTAAGTCCTTCAAAAACCATTATATTTTTGTTAAGCTGAACCCATCTTCCACAACAATTCCCTAAGCTCGTCATTTATGACATTTTGTATATATAAAATAGGTTCCTTAATTATTTTCGTTGAGAACTAATTGCTAAGTACTTGTAAATTGATTGTTACTGTTGCATAACAAAATATTGCATATTTACTGATTGATTAGTTTCTGTTCTCCTTGATTTTAACCTGCACAAGGAACACATATGAGCCAAAGACCACCGTTGTGGGACACTCCGATGCTTAAGTCAGACAAGGCTTACGAGATGTGTAATATTTGTAATTGGGTTATGTAGCGTATATTTGTTCTTCAACATTGTGCCTTCGTTATGATGCGAGAGTCTTGTTCAGCTATGCCTTTAGGGCGTGGTTTAGGGAAAGTTATCTATTAGAGATATTTTCCTTGTGGATTGTTATCCATACAGGAGAGTTTACATGCACGAATTATACTATGATCGTTTCCTTGTTGAGAGTTGTCCATGTAGAAAATTTTTCATACACAACTTATATTTTAGTATTTGTTTTTTGATAGGAGTCAATGTGTTGCTGGCCTGTCTGTCTTAGGTCAAACTCCTAGATACTTGCCTTATAAGGTCTTACGGGTACTAGGCTTGACCATGTGACTTATGGGCTTAATAGGGCATTGCTGATTGAGTCCAACCTCTTGGAACCCGCCTCAGTGGGCTTTGTCAGATTGGACACTCATCTAGGCCCACTTTACTCTCTCAACTAGACAATCATGTCATGTGTACAGAGTGGATTGCAAGACGGTATGGATATCATCATCAAATACGTTACAAGTGGAGAATATATAGTTTATTATGGTATTCAAAATCTACATTCATTTTACAAAATATTCTTTGAGCAAATCAACTTAAGATTGGCAACTTGAGTTTGATTTTTATCAACTAATTGATTAATTTTACTAATAGAATACATCAAACCGAAAACTTGTATTATCTTTACTGTGGAATATTTGTTGATGGAGGCCTTGTACCAATCCAATGGAATTGAAACTCTGGCACTGAGTGCAGAAATATGCAAGGATGTCAATTAGATTGAGGAGCAAGAAGCTCAAATCAGACCTGGCTAGTTACTAATATCATGTGGCCAGGGCAGAGCCAGAAAATTTTACTACCCCGGGTTAAAAAAAGTATAAATTCTTAAACAGATAAATGTTTAATAACAATGCATGACATGAGAATCAACCCCGGGCTAAATTTAAAAAAAAAAAAAAAAAAAAACCTACCACTGAGGCAATAAAAAGTTTATGAGCACAAACAAGAGGTTAATTAAAAATAACTACACAGCTATATTTTTTCACGAAAATCTACTCCGGACTATAGCCCGTGATTGCTAACACATAGATCTGCTCCTGCATGTGGCCTTTATATCGATCTCAAATTTCCATCCCTGCGACTATGTGCATGATTTAATCTGGAGAGATTCTAAATGTCGAGGGAATGAGCGAGGAAACGAGCGAGGGAAATGAGCTGGCGAGGTGAAAGCCGTTCATTTTCCTCGAGATGCGCGCGAGAAAAGTCAACGCACGCATTTCGAGGGAAATGAACGGCTTTCACCTCTCCAGCTCATTTCCCTCGCTCGTTTCCTCGCTCATTCCCTCGACATTTAGAATTTCTATTTAATCTGTCATGATATTTTTGCAGCTTTGATTGAACCTCTGACCATAGAAAGTCAGTAGTGTCTTGAATCTTGACTCTTCATCTCTTTGGGGTATTAGAGAGGGAAGCTTAATAGGGATGACAACGGGATGGATTGGGGCGAATTTGAGCAAATTCATCATTGATCCGTCAAGAATAATGGATCCTCAAATCCGCCCTGCCAATCCGTTTATACATTTATTAAAAAATCACCTCCGCCCCGCCCAAAATATCCGTTAAAAAATTACATTCATTCATACATACAGTAAAAAAAAAGATCATTTATAAATAAAAAAAATTACAAAAATCCATACAACAAATTAAAAAAAAAAAAAATCGATCTAAAGGTCAAATATGAGATCTATCTAAAAAAATTACAACAAATTACAAAAAAAAATTCGATCTAAAGTTTAGATCTCTAATCTGAGATCTAAAAAAAATTAAACAAATTACACAAAAAAATTCGATCTAAAATCTACAAAAAAAATTACAACAAAAAAAGTTTAGATCTAAAAAAAAATTACAAAAAATTACAAAAAAACATTCGATCTAAAAAAATTCGATCAGATCTCTAATCTGATTTCTGAGATCTCAGATCTGATCTCTGATGGGGAGAGGAAGGTAGATATGGAGGTGGGAAGCTCGATTTTGACTGAGAATCTGATCTTGTGCGTGAGAGGCGAAACCCTTGGCTGTGAGAGGCTTCGACCTTCGTCTTCGAGTGAGGATCTGTGTGTGAGAGGGAGAGGCTCTGGTGTGAGGGAGGGAGATCTCTGTGAGACGGGAGGGAGATCTGTGGGAGGGACAGGCGGTGTGAGGGAGCGAGATCTCTCTGTGGGAGGGAGAGAGATGTCTCTGTGGGAGGGAGGGAGAGGCGGTGTGAGGGAGGGAGGGGAGGGAGATAGATCGATCTCTCTGTGGGATGGAGGGAGGGGCGGTGTGAGGGAGCGAATGTGTATGTTAGAAAGGGTTAATTCCTTTATATAACTGAAGGATATTTTTGTAAATTTATCGATTAAACGGATATCCGTGGGACGGATATGACCAAATTCGTATCTGCCCATATTAATAAACGGATACAGATCGAAAATTCGTATCCACCCCAAAATCTAGGGACCCTTTACCAAATCCGCCCCAAACGAAGTGAGTGGAACGAATATTCGTAAAAATCTGCCCCACTGTCATCCCTAAAGCTTAGAGGTCCAAAGTCCAATATGTGTTTTTCCAAAGTTCTTTAATCTGTTCATATATCTCTCTGCTGTAGGCATGCAGGTCCAAATTACTGTTGAAAATCAAAGTGATTTAACCTTAGCTCCTGACCGTTGGAAAGTAGTTTTTTTTTTTGGAAGGCGAGCAAAATTTTTATAGGATTCAGAACTGGTCAACACACCATAAATTGGTAAAGATGTCGCAAACTGAGTTCGAACCCAAACCAAGTGGTATCGTCCGCCAAGCTCCAACCATTGTGCTGTCTTGGCCTCACCATTTGAAAGTTCTCAACTTTGTATAGCTCGAAGCTGATTCTAGTTTGATGTGTCTGATGATGAATTTCGGTATCATGACAAGAACTATTCTACTGAAAAATTGTTGAAATTCATAGTTTGTCGTTCACTTGGGACTGTTGTCTTGGCTTCTCTTCCCAATTGTTGAAATTCAGAGTTTCTCTCCATCTTCAGTACTGAAGTACATTGCATATCAGTAAGTTGATATTGTGTATATTTTGTTTTAGGAGTATTAGTTAATGCTCGTATTTGTTTTTTTTTTTATTTATTTTATCAAAAATTTCCATTTTAATGTTTTTATTGTATATATAATGATTTGTAAATACGCTTTTTTGCAGGTGCCCTCCTGCCTTGAAAATCCTAAATTGGGTTCGGCATTACTTCGTTTAAGCGATGAAGAGGTTATTTTGAAATCATTTTGTAAATTGAAGGAACTGGAAATTAATTTTAGTCAGTGTTATAAAAATCGGCCTAGGCGCTAGAAGGTAGAAAATCGCCCAAATTAATGGCTGGGCAGTCTGGGCGGCGTAAGCGGGGTCTGGGCGGCCTAGGTGGGGTCTAGGCGATTATTTTTTTTTATTTTTTAATAAGGCTAATTGTGTTCTTATTTTATTTTTCTTTCCTCTTTTTTAGAAATAAACTATTTAATTATTTTTTTATTTAGTATATGTCTAATTGTAGCAAAGGATAATTACTTAATGAAATTCTCAAAGGATCTGCCGGTACCAATTTTACTAATGTAGATTTTATCAAACATGACTGAGGTTATTCATGCAATTTGAAGAAAAATAAAAGAGTAGGTTTGAATATTTGTCCACAAATTCAATTTTATATAAAGTACCCATCATGACAAACTTTAGTTATTTGAGTTTTAATAAATTTTGTTCATGATTGTTAATTTTCCATGTTTTTAAATTTTGCATATGTATCTTGGCATTAAATTGGATGTAATTGATAAGGTATTATGCTTAACTTTTGTAAATTATTAAAGTTATAATACAAAACCTAAGACTGCCTAGGCGCTAGGCACCTGCTCGCCGCCCGCCCAGCGCCTAGCGCTTTTTAGAACACTGATTTTAGTAATTATTGGTGGTCCGTGTCAATGATGTCCATGATGTTCTTGATGAGGATGCTAAAGATATACTGAATATGGCCTCTCACATTAAAAAGTTTATTTCAGAGGGTTTGAAGCTGTGTATTCCACATTAAGATTCTTAAAATTTCGATGTTGCTGAAGATTAACGAGTTATCTTACAGTTTTGCTAGTTTGATGGTGAGTATTATATCGCACTTGGTGTATAAAGCACAGCAAAGTGTAGATCAAATTTACAGATTACAATGGCTTTCTTCAATTTTCTTTTTACTAGTGCAATACAACAGAACAGCAAGCTTTAAAAACTTGTGCCAAACACATGTATGAATTATAAAAATATTGGCTAAGAAATTTTACGAAATTTTGTTTGGCATGTCATAATTCCTGCAAGAAGTTTAGAATGGAGTATCTGACTTGCTGTGTTTTTGGAAATTTTGATGAAGAGGAGGAGGAGCAGTGATCATAGTTAGTAACCTTCACAATTTTTTGGAGCCGTGGAAAAAAAGAGATACAGGGCAAGTTGGGGTGGGTTTGTTGTACCGATCAATTTAGTTAACCTGAATGTTTATCAAGCAATAAGTTTTCTTCATTGTTTACTTCCAATTAGCTCATAATGTGATAACACACAAAATGGACTTGTAACAAAGCGCAATTCATCTTTTGCTACCAAAGACCATTCATCTGTCATTTCATGCAGTGGTCAGTATGGTCTTGAGCAACTATTGATGTTAGCATGTACACACAAGCACTGCTGGCCGCTAGGAAATTCCGTATTCGGTTGTGCTAGGCTAGTTTGGCACACCAACACCATTAACCACTGCTTAACCCTTGATGAGATTTCAACATTATTCCGAGGAAGAAGTTGAAAATACACGATTGAAAAGGGCCCTAGACACACCAATCCTAACCTAAACAAAAAGGATACAAGAGGAACCCCGCTTATAATCCTTCCTTAAGATCCTCTTCGTTTTCTCTATGTTGAATCCTTGGACTTTTTCTTTTGTCTAGAACGGGTTGGGCAAGATTCCCGGTCCATCACATCCCGATCCAGACCGATATGGTTCTGGACCATTTCAAACCATACCAAAACAATTATCGACAATTTCATCCCTGTTTCGGTCTCGCACCAATTGAAATATCGACGGAACCGGTTCTAAAAATGTTATCTCATTTTATCCCGGACTGTTCCGAATATTGTATGGACATGCTTCAAGCCCAATCACAAAACCCAAGCCCAACTCTAATAATCAACAACCCTAAACCTAACCTCACCTAAACTTCACTATTCACTCTTCAGAGTTGAGATTCAGTTTCTAATCCACTCTCCCTCGCCCCCACCTCCAACTTCGCAGCCTCCACTACCAAGCAAAGCTGGTACCAGACAGTCAAGATCATCCCGTCGTCCACCACCATCAGGTAAGGTTTTTCCCTTCTTCTTCTCACTCCATTCCCTTCTCTCCCTCTGCGCATATAGATCAATGACCATGACCTGTCGGCCGACCATCTCTCCCCGCCCTTTCCGAGTAAATCGATCAATGATCGGTCGACCATCTCTTCTTCTTCTTCTTCTCGATGATCGGCTGGCCATCTCTTCCCCGTTCCCTCTGTGATCGAGATGCTGCTTCTTTTCAATCCATTGTTCTTCTGACCAATTAAATTTAAATCATTTTACTGTTGTGAATGAAATGTTGTTAATTAAATACATTGAAATCATTCGTTGTTCCGTATAATTTTATTTTTGCTAAATATTTTGTATTGAATACCTCTGTCACTAGTCCGTTTTTTTTTTTTGCTCTGAATGAGTATTGAAGTGTATATTATAAATTTTAGAGTTAAACTCAGTTAAATTTGAATCAGTTGGGAAAAAAAATTTAAATGCCAAGAATGAATTCTCTTCCAATTTTTGAATTCACCAAAATATAAAGTTTAGAGTTTTTGTTTAAATGTGCGTTAAGATGCCCGATTCATTGCTTTGAAAAATATTAAAAACGTGAAATACTTTATATGTTTTTTAATTATAGAATATAAATTTTTAAAATTTTACGCTCGTGTTGATCATTAATTTTGTTGGAAAGATCTTAAAAAATGTATTTCAACGAAATTAATTTTACCAAAATTTGATAACGATGTTGATAGTTATGATAATTTTCATTTTGTTAAAAGCAAAACACAATATTTTCTCTCTCCGCCACATGTACACTCCATCAACTTTTTTCAAAAGTTTTTCATTATTTTTGTCCTTCTACATGTTTTATATTTACAAATATGTCATCATGAAAAATGAATCTTAGCCCTCAAATTTAATACATTTCCCAACTTTTAATACTAACCATCTTTTATCTCTAATTCTTTCGATTTGACTTTGTCCTGGTCAACAATGAATAGTAAAATACTACTCTGAATTCTAATATATATGATTAATGTTACTACTGTTATGCAACTACTATGGCAGATAAAATAGGGCAAAATATGGGCCATGGGCCTTAGTTGATTGTATAAGTTTCAAGGGCCAAAAATCAAATTCGGGATGGTATGGTCCCAATTCGGACCGTCCCAGTTCAAATTGGTCTGGGTCCAAACGGTTTCACCCAAAAAAATGTGGTATCTCGAACCCTTCCGTTCCTTTTCATTGGACTGGGATAAGCCCAATCCCGAACCGTGCCCACCCTTATCCAGAACCAAAAGACTTACTTTTATTGGCTTTTGTAGTTGGTTTTCTTATTGGAAATTACACATAAGCACCCTTTTTTACTTTTCTAATGCAAACTGAAAGTTGCTATTAATTCAGGGTTAATTGCTTTTCCTCTAAAACATGTAGTCAATTCAGTTTTGCCTCCAATTAACATTCATATTGCACTTTCCCCCTCAAACTACCAGTCAACGTGCCTTGACTGTCAAACACCTCACGTGCTACCATTCTTCCTATTTTACTTGACGAAAGTGCCATTCACGTGCTTATCTCGCCTAATGTGATAGCATGTCAATTCCAACCGTCCGTTACCTTAATCAGATACGTCGATGGCTAGAGTTAATTCCCTGTCAGCTCGTACCATTGAAGAGACGGGGAATGGAGGGAAAACTCCTTCTGTTTTCATTATCTCTGTTATGTTTTTCCTCTCTTCCTCTGTTTTCACTTTCTGATTTCGAACCAAAATGAAGAATGAGAATACCAAAACGAAGAATGAGAAGAAAATCTCTTTTATAACTTGCATAAAAGGATGCATTAAAGGATAACAAAACCCATCGACACTTAGGATGAAGCAACAACCGTGGTGGGTGCAAGAACCAGAGGGGTCGACGTTGGCAGCTCCCTGTGAATCACTTTGTTCACCGGTAGAACACCTATCTGGATCTGAGATAGAGTGGAGGCCTACGGGGACCCAATCAACTCACAACCGCTTTGGTTCAAGAAAGACTCGTTTCTACAAGAAAACTTCGACTCCGAAACCTACATCGCAAATCTCAGATCCTTCATCCCCTTCGACAACCTCAGATCCGAACTCCAATCTCACCTCATCTCGCTCAAGCACGAGCTCGTCAAGCTCATCAATTGCGATTATGGCGACTTCGTCAATCTCAGCATGAAGCTTGTTGATGTCGATGGCACGATCTTGCGGATGCGCGCTTCGCACACGAAGTTACGTGAGAAGATCTCGCAGTTTAGGTCGAGTCTTCTCTCGCTGCTTTGCAAAATGTTCATATTGCCAGTATGTTTTGTATCCTCGCATGGTTGTGCTCGGCAGTGTTAGTAACAATGTGGTAAGCAATGGCGCTTGTCCTGTCACGGTGGTGAAGTCTGATTGATCATGAAGGGTATAGTCTTTTTGCTTATACTTTCTCATCACTTTTATATAATTAGATCAAACTTTTCAACAATTTGACAACTATAAACACCAAAATTTAGACCAAATTTGAAGGTTTTAAGCTAAACAAACCTCTTCGCTTTCATCATCCTCATCATCATCGTTTACTTTGGATTTAGACTTGTCAGATTCTTCATGCTCCGCCAATGGCATGACATCTCAACGGTTAGAGCTTGGCGGATGGTACCACTAAGTCATGGGTTCAAACCCAGCTTGCGGCATCTTTAGTGGGTTCTAGGATTCTATAAAAACCTTGCTTGCCTTTAAAAAAAAAGGTTATTCGTGTTCCTCCTCAGCTGTGTTTGTACCCTCAGCCTGTAATACACAAATTATAAAATCCAATTAACTCTCAATAAATTAACAATGAATGCTAATTAAACTATTTTACACGAATTATTACCAATTTCTTGTTGTAAGCCTGCGAGGTCTTATTCTATTCAGTTAATTCAAATAAATTAGGAAGTGGGGCTTGTATGGGTATTGTTGAGTGGTGCGATGTTGATTGTGAGAAGATGAAAATTGAAAGACATGTAGAGTTATATATCAATTTAGCCTAAAAATGTAGAGATTCTTAATGAATTTTCATGACATAGGATTCCATGCAACCAAACACACCCTAAGTGAGATAGATGCATACTCAAATTGAACAAAAGAGAATGATAGTGTGAGTTGGAGTTGGATGGACAGAAGCATTGATGTTTGGAGAAATCAATAGAGTGGAGTACATCAATTGTGGTCCAGTAAGGGATTTTTTTTTTCTTTTTTTGTTCAAGCATTAAGGGATCCTCATTCATTCACCTCATACAAGATTGGTTGTGGTGGTCCTAAACTAAAATTGTACAATAGTAATAGTAATAGTGTAACAGTGATAGAGGTGAATGAAACCCCAAAGGGACAACTCTTATATTAGGCCCATTAAACCATGCGGCAAGGTGACCTGAAGAAGTTGGATGTGAAGAAGGAAGGCTTAAATCTCAACTTTATTCCGACTCTACAAAAATGACTATCTGATGTGGTATTAAAGGTAAGTAGTATATTTTGGACAAACACCAACTATAGAAAATAAAAAATGCTAAGAAACCAGTATGATAGTGCTCGACTTTGGTAAACATACCATATGCTCTTGAGAAAGACTGTGTAATGAAAATTCCAGTAAGTAAGAACATTTGTTCTTTGTATGTTATTACTCTTTTTTGTAGGAGTTTGTCTGGATGTTGCAATCTGAGCTTTTTCTTCTGTATAATCTATATGTTGTGTGATCTTGTCAATTACATTTTTTCACATCATTTGCGGTTAGTACTTGAACCTTTTATGTATAATTGCTTTAAACTATCTTATCATTCAAAAATGCTATTAGAATTATGTATTCTATAATGTCAAGCTTAAAAGTGTGCTGAAAGGTTGAAAAACAAAATACTCTTCATAGGTTCTTTACATGTTTGTTGTTTTCTTGTATTTGGATTCAATAGAGGTTTATCATTTGAAGTCTTTGAATTCAACGTTGCCTAGCCTATGGGAATGAATTGTTGAGATTCTATGGCACAACAATAGCTTGCCAACTTGGCATGAACAACTCCTCGAATCTTTGTATATCAGAAAAATGCAATGTTTGCCGGATTATAAGACAGTTTCTCCACAAAAAAAGAACTCAAGGGAGGCATTGTGGTGTTTACAACATCGACGAGTGGAAGAACATTTGAGTCATCAAACTGGAGTGCAGGTACAAAAGATTGCAAAGAGGCTAAAGAAGTTGCACATCAGTGGTCTCAACAATGCGATAAATTAAGCTACAGTTGTTGCTTTCCTCACTGCGAATGTTGTTTTTGCTGCTATCTAAGTCTTGTAGGTGGCATCAGTGGAGTATTCCTCTGTCTTGTATGGGTACATCTCATTGATTTTCTTCATATTAACCCAATAGTACTCTCGGATGTGGAATGATAATGACTCGCCAAAATCCGGATCAGAAACTTAACTTGCACCATGTAGTAATGACTGTCAACATGTTATCCTCAATAAAAATCAATTCTTCCATATGGCATGCAGGATGTTGTATCATTTGAATTGCATTGTGTTATATTAGGTTTTTACAAATATGTTAAGGCGTTTGATTATAATGTGATATTGTGCTTTACATGCACTCCTTAAAAAACTTGCATACTTTAAACCTACTATTCACTTGTTTGATTGTGCTTGTGAAATCATGGAATCTGCAAGAAAATTAATTAATAGTTGTTAATTAATAATAACTTAACCCCTAAAAATAAATTACTGGTAGAAACTTAATCCTTTAAAATAAATTTGAATGTAACTTTGCCCCCTGTGATAGAATTAACCTACCAGATGATGAAGATGAGTTGCAACTTAAACTTGCCATCAAAACTTGGCAAGCTTTTCCACTTATTGATGCTTGAATATTTAATTTACAGTGAAATAACATGTAGATGTAGTAGTAGAAGCAGATGGAGCAGCTATTGGTGGTGAAGTGGAGATGGTGGTGGTGAATGAGGAGTTTTCGGATTATCCCAACGTCTTAGTAGAAGTTTGAATCTCAGCCTTCGATTTTAATTATATCAACTTTGAATCTCAGTCTTCAGATCATTAAAGGGTATTTTGAACAGTAAAATATGACATTTTTTAATCTAGCACATGCCTTGATAGTCAATGCACCTTGACTGTTAGTCTGAGGATGTTAATTGGAGGCAGAACTGAATTGGCTATATGTTTTAGGGGGAAAAATGCAATTAACCCATTAATTAATCTAGACATTTAACTATCGAATTGGAAATAATAATAATACTTTGGACTATAAATTAATCAGGACAATTTAACCATCCCATTGGACATTAATCACAATGTTTTGAATAATCTAGTATAGAACTACTTAGCCATTTATGCATATATATATAGAGGGGAACTAACTTAGTGCAGTTTAGCATTTGTTTTTTCAGCGCCTTTCGCTTCTTGGCATATGGTTCAATTTGCATATCTTGATCCAACCAAAACATCAATCTGAAACAAACAAATCCTTACTAATTTGTAAACATCCGCTTTTTCAGCGCATTTTGCCTCTTGGCATATGGTTCAATTTTCATACCTTTTGTCACCTTAGTTTGAACTTATTCCTTGTGTGTTCCATCACTTTTTTTGGTTTCATTTGGCTATGAACTTGCTGTAAAAGATTAAGACAATAATCTATAATCCCAAAAGCTTATGAACTTGTAATATATAACCTTGACTATGTATTCAACAATTAGTAGGGTGAGAAAATGCACAAGGTTTGAATAAAGGAATGTGATTTCTCAAAATATATCGAAATTCACGAAATATTTTCTACTTTAAAGTTACAGAAATATCTTTTGAAATCCGAAATATTATTATTATTTTTCTCAGGGAAATTCTCCTAAAAAAAGTAACATTTTATCTCCTTACTATTTAACCCGATATAATGTTATTTTAGTATCAAAATTTTGTTTTGTGATGATTCTTTTATAATATGTGGTTTGTATGACAGGGGCGGATCTATGCTTTGTGTATTGGGGGCAATTGGCCATCTTAGTTTTTCAAAATATCCACCAAACTAGTCATATTTGAGATCTTTTCCATTTTTAAAATTATAACTTGCTCCCCTCTTATAGATAATAGTATACATTTTAATTTCTTTTGCCCTCATTTGTCTACAATCCTGAATTCGCCTCTGCTGTATGACACTAAGAGTCGTGTGAGACGTTTTATGTAGTATTTAAGAATTCAAAATGCATAACTTATATTATTAAATTTAAAATTATAATTAAAACTTTTACAATTTTTTTATACAACAAAGTCTTTCAAATATTCTAAATCTGAAAACTAAAAATAACTCGAAAAAAAAAATGAAGAGTGAGGCTAGAGAGCGAGGAAACGGGCGAGGAAACGAGCGAGGGGAGGGAGGTGGCGGGGTGGGAGCCGTCCACCCCGCTTGGGATGCGTGCCGCAATTTTTTGTGTGCGCATCCCGAGCGGAGTGGACGGCTCCCACCCCGCCACCTCCCTCTCCTCGCTCGTTTCCTCGACATTTAGAATTCCCCAAAAATGAAATCACTGTCCTCGCAATTAACCATATTAAACTGGAGTTGTTCTGCGTGGCGAGGAAAAGAGCGAGGGGAGGGAGGTGGCGGGGTGGGGACCGTTCACCTCCCTCGAGATGCGCACACCAAAAAAGATGGCACACATCCCAAGGAAAGTAAACGGTCCCCACCCCGCCACCTCCCTCCCCTCGCTCATTTCCTCGCCCACTTCCTCGACATTTAGAATTCCTCGTTAAACTGATTAATCCATCTTTCCCAGCCCATCCCATCATAAGCACAAGTGCCTTCATCTCCTGCCTCCACTTTTCTCCCTCCACTATAATTATATTGTTATCATTCTTCCATCAATTTAAAAAATTATGTTGTTGGCAAGGGATTATTTTTGTCCGTCACCGCAAACAATTCAACTGTGAATCTATGGAACTAGTGGAGTTAATTAGGTTAGGTTGCCTAGGTGGCCTGGGAAAAGGAGCGAGGTTGTTGTTTTGGTGGGCGAATGTATATTTTTGCTCCATTTTTTTTTTAAAAAAAAGTGTTTAAAGAAGGGTCCAAAAGTGTATTTCTCCATCCCCCGCCCAAACAGCAGCAGGGCAGCGGGCCGCACGCCAGGAAGAATTACTCTAAGTCCAAAGCAATTGCAAAGAAATTGAAGTAGGGAATAAAGTTGCGTACAGCTGTGATGAAGACTTTGCAAGTCAATGGATTCAGTCTTATCTCTGCCTGGCTTGCAATCTTCTTTCTGCCATCTTTGCATCAATTTCCAGATCTGTGAGGTGGGGATCCTGGAAGCAAATTGAGAAAATGGAAGTGATTTCATCCTTGGTATCTCTGTTGATTGAATGTGGTAAACCTGTATGTGGTCCTATGTGCTTGAATATCAAGAGCTGTCTCAAGTTGCGATCAAACATTCAGACACTGGAGAAAGATCTTGGAATGCTGCTAGATAAGAAGAATGATATTAAGAATGAGATCGGAATGGAAGAAAATGATGGTAGGGTAAAAACCTCTACGATCAGCTCCTGGCTAACAGAAGTAGATGAGATTATTGAGTCCACTGTGATTCCGGTACTGCCTGAAAATTGTTGTTTGAATTGCTCCCCCTGGCGTTGTAAGCAGAGCAAACAAGTGGTGGAAAAGCTTGAGAAAGTTGGGCAACTTATAAGCAGCCCCAGGTGTGAGCCTCCATATACAGTCAATCCTATGGTGAAACCTGTTGAGCAACTTAATGGGGCTTGTATCAAGGATCAGAAAACCGCAATAGACAACTTAGCTAAGTTGTTGGAACTACTGAAAGATGATGGAGTTGGGAGAATTGGAATGTTTGGAATGGGAGGGATAGGAAAGAGTACTCTCATAATCAACTTGAATAATGAGCTTGAAAGCTTCAACAATGAGCTCGAGAGCATGTCTGTACAACCTTTCACTGTTGTAATATGGGTTGTAGTATCCAGGGATTTCCAATTGGAAATGGTCCAAGACCAAATTTTTGATAGATTGAAAATGACCAAAATAGAAGGAGAAAGTGCAAGAGCAAAGGCCACTCGTCTGTTCGAGAGACTGCAAAAGGAGAAGAAATTCATCGTGATACTGGATGATGTTTGGGAGGCAGTAGATCTGGATGAGATAGGTATTCCGCGTCCTGAAAACCGTGTTGGATGTAAGCTCATACTGACAACTCGATTGCAGGAAGTATGCAGGGATATGATGACTAAGGTATTCCCTTTGTCTGTCTTAAATGAATCTGAATCATGGGATTTGTTTACTGAAAATGCGGGTGCAGAGATAGTCCGTGATCAAGGCAAAAGGTCATTAGCTGAAGCTGTTACTAAGGAGTGTGGTGGATTGCCTTTGGCCATAATCACCGTGGGTAAAGCAATGAGGGACAAGCCAATTGATTCGTGGATCCGTGCATTGAAATCGCTGGAAAAATCAAACCCAGCGCTTGACATCTCAAATATCGAAAATAAATTGTACTTGCCATTGAAGTTGAGTTACGACTCATTGGCAGGTCATAAGAATATCAAAGCATGTTTTCTCTATTGTTGTTTATATCCTGAAGACTTCCAAATTGAAATAGATGAACTCTTACAATGTTGGGAAGCTGAAGGCTTAATGGATGAGATAGAAGACCATGATGCCTCCTTGTATAGTAGTGGGCATTCTCTCATTGAAAAGCTAACCGACTCTTGCTTGCTGGAAGTCGGATACCACCAAGGCACTGTAAGGTTACATGACGTTGTTCGAGATGTTTCTATTTGGATTGCCTCTTCAGAAGACGAACATAAATCATTGATTCAATCACATTATGCCTCTTCTCGAATCCCCGGAAGGCAAACATGGGTCTCTTATAATAGAGTTTCCTTCAGGTATGATTACTCTCAGGTAACAAGTCTAATTTTACAGTGTAATACCCGACTGAAGGAAGTCCCAGTTATATTTATTGAAGGCTTCTTTGGACTGAGAGTCCTCAATTTAAGTGATACCGGCATACAATTTCTACCTCCAGAGATGCAAGTGATAGAGCTTCATGCACTTTTCCTGAAGAATTGCTCTCTCTTAAGAAAATTTCCATCATTGCGAGGACTTAGTAGACTCCGAGTTCTTGATCTTTCTGGCACTTGCCTGGAAATGTCATCCAATGGGATAAAGGAGATGCTGTTTGATTTGAGCTCGTTAGACAACCTGCTAGACTTCTATGTTGATATATTAGCCACTGAGAATCCTCCTCACATTGAAATGTCATCAGTTCATGATTGTGCTTGGTTGAGAAGGTTGAGACGATTCAGAATATCTATAGCTTCAATGTTAACGACAGACAAAGATCATGTCTCACATTATGAACGGGCCGCTTATCTCTGTGGTGTTAACTCTTCGAGTGAGGCACTGAAGGTGTTTTGGCGCAATGCTACTGCACTCATATTGTTTAAATGTCAGCATGTCATCGATATGTGGAAGGGCGTTAGTGATGTTGGCCTATCTCGCTTGAAGTCAATTACGGTTGACCATTGCTCATGGACAGTCTCGATGAGGGCTAACTACACTCATAATGATGTACTGTTACCGAATTTGGAAGTACTTTCCCTCCGCCATGTTTCAGAGTTGTGGAGCACTTCCGAGTTAGTAATGCGGCTTGGAACAAACATTAGAATCATAAAAATATCCAGGTGTGACGACTTGAAGCAACTGTTCTCGTTTGATGTACTTCACAAACTAGAGAATTTGGAAGAGATCTATGTGAACTCCTGTCACAACTTGATGGAAATCATAACTGATTGTACTGCCCCTGTACATGCACTTACAAAACTAAGAATTATGGAACTGAAGGACCTTCCAAGATTGGAGAGTATTTGTCAACAGGAATTGCCTTGGTCATGTCTGCAGCGAATCGAAGTGAAAGATTGCCATCTCCTGAGGAAGCTTCCTTTCTCTTCCCAGCACTTCCAACCAATGTAGACGATGTGGGCAGAGTTTCAACTTGGTCTTTCACTTGGATCAACAGCTGGATGATTCTCTCTGTCTTTGTTTCTCATCCTTGTTGAATATTACATTGCCAATCAAAATAGAAAAATATAGAATAGTCTAGAAAGTCCCGGAGTGTACTAGAAGATTTCGGAAGAATATGAAAAATTGTGGAACACACCAGAGTATTTCGGAAGAGTCCGGAACATTATGGAGAACTCATAAACGTCCTAGAAGAGTCTAGGACCTTATAGTATGTACTAGGTCATCCTAGAGTCTAGTGGAGACATGTACTTAGTACTAGAGCATGGTAGAATACTCTAGAAGTCTTTGTATCTAGAGAAGTTCTTGTGTAGGCTTGAGTTTGTAAGAATTCTCTAGATCACTCATGTACTTATCTAGTAACTAGTAGGATCTAGAACCTTTCCATAAGGAGGTGAAAGGTTAAGATAAGTAGTATAAATAGGAGAGGGGATCATTTGTTTCATGTAACACACAAGAAAGCATCCTACTAAGGAGAGATTCCAAAGATAGAATTAAAGAGAGTATTCCTTTTGTAAAGCTATCTAGTTCAATAAAATAGTTTGTTCTTAAGTCCCTTGTGAGTTCTTATCAAAGTCCCTCTTCAAAGTTTCTTATGTCGAGTGCTTCTTTGATTTATATAGTTAAGGCTATTATATTGTTGCGTATTCATTATAATACCAACCATATTGTAGCCCAATTTATCCCCAACATTTGGTATCAGAGCGAGTTCGATCCAATACAACTATCAAAGTCTCTTGGTGTTACTCTGTCCAAGGTATTTGTAAAATCATGGCAGATTTTACTATGTCCATTGAGAAGCTCAATGGTAACAACTATGGATCATGGAGTACTCGTATGAAATTATATCTGCTTGGACAAGATTTATGGGATATTGTCAATGGAAGTGACACAACACCACCAAGGGAGCCAAGAAGCACAATCTCAACCTCGGAGATGACACCATCGACACCAGCACGACAAGAAGGTCCTGCTAAAAAATCCGACCCTGACGAGTTGAAGAAATGGAAGGTTAAGGCTGGTAAAGCCATGTATGCCTTAACAGTAGCTGTTGAAAATGAATTCTTGGAGCGGATTAAAGATGCTAGAACGCCGAAGGAAGCGTGGGACACTTTGGCATCAATTTTTGCAAAGAAAAATGATGCGAAGTTACAAAGGCTCGAAAATGAGCTTTTGGGAATCTCCCAGAGGAATATGTCAGTGAGTGAATATTTCTCAAAAGTGAAGTCTTTGTGTGACGAGATTTCGAAGCTAGATCCGGAGAATGGTATTACACAAACAAGGATGAAACGAATTATCATCCATGGGTTGAAGCCGGAGTACAAGAGTATTGTCACGGCAACTCGGGGCTGGGCCACCGAACCAACATTAGCAGATCTTGAGAATTTGCTAATTAATGAAGAGGATCTAGAGAAATCCATGTCTAGCAAAGCTACCTCCCAAGAAGAAACTGCCTTGTTCACTAATAACAGAGGCCGACGAGGACGAGGTCAAGGTAGAGGACGTGGTGTAGGGAGATTCAACAATGAAGATCAAAATGAACGACAGAGTCATGGTAGAGGTTACCAGTCAGGGGGAGCTCGAGGAACTCCAAATAGAGGAAGAGGAAGAAACCAGAACAAATGGCAACCAAAACATTGGCAAAGTGGTGAATGTTTTAATTGCGGAAAGAAGGGACACTACGCAAGGGATTGTTGGTCTAAGAAAGTTGAAGGAAATATTGCAACATCCTCCAAGAATCAGAGTCATGGAGAAAAAGATTGGGACTTAGATACATCCTTCCTTGTGGAGGAGGTTCATGTTGATACACAAGGGAATACCCCTCCAAAGGAAATCGCACTTACAACGGTAAGTCAGTACGTTGTTGATTACAAGAATGATTGGATTATTGATTCAGGTTGCTCCAATCATATGACCGGTGATGAGTCGAAGCTATTGAGTATGAGCAAATACGATGGAGACAAAGTTGTTGTAACAGCAAACAACACTCACATGCCCATAACACATATTGGTAAGATAAAGCTGCCACGGAGAAATAGTCATGGTGAACTCCAACTCTCAAATGTGTATCATGTCCCCAGAATGAAGAAGAACCTGTTGTCAGTATCACAGCTGACTACATCAGGTAACTATGTTGTATTTGGTCCTAATGATGTAAATGTGTATAAAGACTTGAAGATCACAAGTACGCCAATCATGGAAGGAAAAAGAATGGAGGTTGTCTATGTGATGTCCGCTGAAGATGCTTATGTAAACAAAGCCAGACAGAGTAATACTGGAGATTTGTGGCATGCAAGGCTGGGACATGTCAGCTACAACAAGTTGAAGATTATGATGCAAAAATCAATGCTTAATGGACTTCCGCAAATAGAAATTCGAGAGGATATTGTCTGCGCTGGTTGTCAATATGGTAAGGCACACCAATTGCCCTACAAGGAGTCAAAATATAGAGCAAATGAGCCATTGGAGTTGGTCCATTCAGATTTGCTTGGAAAAATAAGACAACCATCAACTCGTGGTTATCAATACATGATAACCTTTATTGATGACTTTTCAAGGTATGTTTGGGTTTATTTCTTGAAGAATAAAGATAATGCCTTTGAGAAGTTCAAGGAATTTAAAAAAAGAGTTGAATGTGAGTTTGGGAGAAAGATCAAATGCCTTCGCACTGATAATGGTGGAGAGTACACTTCAAAGGAGTTCAATAGGTACTTACAGGAGTGCAACATACGAAGGCAACTCACATGCGCAAACACTCCACAACAAAATGGAGTAGCAGAGAGGAAGAATCGCCACCTGGCTGAGATATGTCGGAGTCTTCTTCACGCCAAGAATGTTGATACGAAATTTTGGGCGGAATGCATGAACACGGTAGTCTATATCACAAACAGGCTACCACAACCGAGGCTAGGATTTGTCTCACCGTTTGAAAAGTTGAATAATGTAAGGCCCACTGTCAATTACTTCAAAGTTTTTGGTTGTGTATGTTACGTGTTCATAGCAGATGAACATCGTAGCAAGTTTGATAAGAAGGCTATCCGATGCATATTCGTGGGATACGATGAACAAAAGAAAGGTTGGAGATGTGTTGATCCAAATACAAATAAAGTATATGTCTCACGAAATGTTGTATTCGACGAGGCGTCGTCATGGTGGGCAAACAAGGTGGCGTTACCAGATACACAAGAGTTACAAGAAAAGCTTCAAATGAAGTTAAAATACTCAAGTGAATTGGATGAACGAATGTCCACAACAAATGGGGAATCCCAAGAGCAAGAGCTGCAATCCAAAACAAGAAGTCCTTGGAAGACAGGCATATATGAGACACCAGAGGAGGTGCATATTAGTCAGCCAGAGATGCAACAGGAAGAGCAGGCACAAGGTGAGTTGCGAAGGTCTACAAGAGTGAGAAGACCAAATCCAAAGTACATAGATGCTGCCTATGCTGAGCTCAAAGAGCCAACTACCTTCCAAGAAGCCTCAAAGAGTCTAGAGTGGAGAAAGGCTATGGAAGAGGAGATTATGGCCCTGAAGCAGAATCAAACATGGGATTTAGTACCAAAGCCTGAAGGCGTGAAACCAATATCCTGCAAATGGGTTTACAAGTTGGAGACATCTTTACTAAGAGCTTACCAGCAACAAAGTTTTTGGAGTTTCGTAAAATGCTTGGGATGACAATACGTATGAGGAAGGTTGGCAATGAGGGGGAGTGTTGAATATTACATTGCCAACCAAAATAGAAAAATATAGAATAGTCTAGAAAGTCCCGGAGTGTACTAGAAGATTTCGGAAGAATATGGAAAATTGTGGAACACACCAGAGTATTCCGGAAGAGTCCGGAACATTATGGAGAACTCATAAACGTCCTAGAAGAGTCTAGGACCTTATAGTATGTACTAGGTCATCCTAGAGTCTAGTGGAAACATGTACTTAGTACTAGAGCATGGTAGAATACTCTAGAAGTCTTTGTATCTAGAGAAGTTCTTGTGTAGGCTTGAGTTTGTAAGAATTCTCTAGATCACTCATGTACTTATCTAGTAACTAGTAGGATCTAGAACCTTCCCATAAGGAGGTGGAAGGTTAAGCTAAGTAGTATAAATAGGAGAGGGGATCATTTGTTTCATGTAACACACAAGAAAGCATCCTACTAAGGAGAGATTCCAAAGATAGAATTAAAGAGAGTATTCCTTTTGTAAAGCTATCTAGTTCAATAAAATAGTTTGTTCTTAAGTCCCTTGTGAGTTCTTATCAAAGTCCCTCTTCAAAGTTTCTTGTGTCGAGTGCTTCTTTGATTTATATAGTTAAAGCTATTATATTGTTGCGTATTCATTATAATACCAACCATATTGTAGCCCAATTTATCCCCAACAATTCTCTCAAAGTTTGTAATTTTTGTTTTTTCTTCCTTTTTTGTATGTTGATGTAGAGCTTCTTATGAATGATTACTGTCATGTTGCAATATGAATTAATTTACTATACAAGCTCTTTACTATTTTCTAGGTCTTACTATCCTGCGCGTTGTTCATGCTCTCGAGCAAGCTTCTTGTTGACGCTTTCAAGCTCATTGCTCAAGTTAATTATAAGAGTAGTCATCGGTTAATTATAAGAGTAGTCTTCCCTGTCCCACCCATTCCCAACATCCCCCACCTCCATCATCCTTCAATAAATCCAACAACTTAGATAAGTTCACACTAGCAAGAATAAATCTCGTCTCAAGGATTATTAAACAATTGATGGAAGCTTATGAGAAAGCAAACTTACAGTATGTGATGATTCATAAAAATAAAAACAGATATACTCCTGAGCCGAACATGTATCTTGATGATCTCGAGGAATTACGATCTCAAGCATAGGCCCAACACAGATCCAGTCCAAGCGGATCTAAGCCCGCTCAACTTCAGTTCACCAAGCGGATCCGAACTCTCATAGCATATTAGGCCCACACGTCTCACATCCATCCTCAATACCCATAAGCCCTCTTTAGGCAAATATCTCGAGGATCAGCTTCGGACGAGCAACTACAACCGCTCTGTGCTTCCAACTAGGAAGTAAACACTAGAATATCTTCCACACAGAGAAACTCACTTCTACGGAGTACTCTTGGATTGAGAATTATTTCTCGTGTATCTAAGAGTGCAGAGCTAACATGAAACTTCCTTTCTACAACACGACTCTTAATTAAAGAGGAATTTTCATGAAGATCTTATTCCTAAACTACGCCTACGATGACCTGGTTGAACCAGGACTCCTTCGACTAACACAACAACGCTAACGAAAATGATAGCTCAACAAGAAATTTGAACTCATTCTCAAGTAGCACTCTAAGGACTGGCTACTTTTGTGCTATGCTCCCGTTCAACTTGCCAAGATCCAATAGCTAACTCGGACTAAATAAGATTTAAAGCAGAATCCCCCGCCCGCACCCGACGTCGAGTGCAGTCTTGACCGTTGACCAGTCGTTGACCGCGTTGACCATCCTCTGTGCCATTTCCCAGTGGAGTGTCACGGAGGAGTAGAAGATGTTGGTGGCGGCGAAGAAGAGACACACGGCGGAGATTGCCGTCACTGAGCCGGTAAACCCCGCGATGAACCGCGGAGATCCCGCCGGAAAGGAGGAGAAGATGGTCTCGAAAGTTGAGCAGATTGGGTTGAAGTAGATTAGAAACAACATGGAAAGGAATGAAAACAAGAGTGCTTGGATGAGCAAGAACACTAGTGTTTGCCAGTCATCCATCCCGTAGATCGCGTAGATCTGCGTCCAATCTCTTACTGTTTTTCCCATTCCTAAGCAAAATTCCTTTCGAACTCTTCAAATTTTCTATAGATCTATGCTCAAATGCAACTAATTCTTAGCAATATATTTCAAAAAGTATGAAAGCTAAATCATAAGAGTCACAGAGGAAGAGTGACAACTGTAACCATTAATGATTTATACGAAAAAAAAAATGCTCTAATACTGACCGATGAGATCAGCAGGGGAAGAATAGGCCAGATTTACGCGTTTTCTTGAATCATGAAAGTTATCCAAGAAAAACGAGTGAAGCTGCCAATGGCCATTAAAGAAGTGGCGAAAAAGATTAAACGAGAAGAAAGAATGGATTGGTTTTGGAGGTGAAGTGCAGTGGGAGTGGGGGAGGTGAAGTAGAAATGGCAAATGAGAAATGGAGAGAGAGAAAGAGAGAGGGGAGAGTGATTTGGTGAAGTAGAGTGAGGATTTATAAATGGCGGGAGGGGGTACAATGGTAAAACAAAAAGTTCGGTAAAGTAGTACCTGATGACCTGCTAGACGGGTCTGATTTTTTTGTTACGAAACTTATGTTCGTTGTATCAGTAATCTAGGCCAAAAAGGCCGGCCAGTTACGATTTGGTGACTCTCACCCCTTCTATTATTGGTGACTCGCTGCTATAAGCAATTTTGCTCTTTATATTTTTACTCATTTTATAATTGATGTTTGTAATTATATTTTAAAAAAAATTAATAAAAATATAAAAAAGCTTAATCCAAATAAAAAAATGATTGAACCTTTGTAAGATTGCTTTAAATAAATAGGAAGAACATGAGATTCAAAAAGATATTGGATATTCCTAACTCTAAAAGTAATCACATAGTAAATTTAGGGGTGGGCATTTCATTCCGCGATCTTGATCTCATCTCAATTATTTTGGGTCTTAATGGAATTGAATAATTTCATACCGATTCCGTTCCGATTCAAAATGGGATGGGATGGGATGAAGATTTTCAATCCCGCCAATCTCGTCCCGTACCGAGCTAATTTGGTTAGTATATCAAATCATAATTTGCAACTCAAAATAATCACATAATTTGAATCGGAATTTTGGAGTAAATGACTTGCATACCAATGACTTGTACACATAGGACCGCCCAGTCTTGTTGTACAAATTTAACAATATTGTTCAGTTTGCATAGCAGTTTTACCATGCAAATTGAGTTGCTATGCAAACCTCAATATGCCTAACAAGTAACATGTAGCAAAGGAAATTGTAGCATCTTGAAAGTGGGCTCTCCTTAAGTTATAAAATAATCGTCGAGTTGTGATAGAAGCACAAACAAAAATTATGACCAGATTTTAAACAAATGTTGGCATTTCCTTTATATAAACCAATAAAATAGATTGTACCCATTATGGGATCTGGAAAAAAAAAACCATATTATGATAGCTATCTGATCATAATGAACACTGGTTCCACTTAGGAAAGTATAATTTCAAAGAACAAGAAGTTGATCAAGGTGGGTATCCATCAAGAAATAGGGACGAGTTTAAGAGCATCTAAGATGTGGCAAATCAGTAAATTAATTGCATTAGATAACACACTTGCAGGTGGGGAAGTTGTTCACCCATAGAAATCTCTTTCCTATTAGATTATCAAAAAACTTGATCAACAAATAGAGCACGTTGATCCCGTCCCGAACCCGTTTGGAATGGGATGAGGTCGGGATGTGGTCTATTCCATCCCGATCCCGTATGAACGGGATGGGATAGGGATGGGTCTATCTCGTCCCGTGCCCACCCCTAGGTAAATCTCACTTTGTTGTTTGAAATAGGGGTGGGCACAGGATGGGATGGGACGAGATGGACTCATCCCTATCCCATCCATTTCATTCGGGATTGGGACGGGACGGGACGAGATATACCTCATCCCATCTCAAACGGGATCGGAACGGGACGGGATGAGCCCATACTAAATAATCCTCCAATAAAAAATAACAAAAAAAAGTTTATCTCTCATTGCTCACACACCAATAATGTCAAATTTATATACATATAACTTACATCATAAATAATAATAGATATTAAATAAATAAATAAATATTAAACTTTTATGGAAGACAAGTAAATATTAAATTTCATTTAGAATTAAGGATTAAATTCATTTAGATTTCATATAAAATTTCATCTTACATTGATTTAATTTCAACACATCCTAAACTTTAATTTAGAAGAGTATTTTGATTAAAATAATATTTATTAAATAAATAAATTTGGGTCGGGACGAGATAGGCATGATTGAAAATCTTCATCCCGATCTCATCCCACTCTAGATCGGGATGGGACGGGATGAGTTTGATCAGTCCCATCGGGACGGGACGAGATCGGAACGAATTTGAGATCGCGAGATGGGATGCCTACCCCCAATTTGAAATCCTTTTTATAATAGTGAAACAAAGAGGACAACATACCACTCCTTGCATACCAAAATTGTCATTCTATCACATGCATTGTTACTCAAAAAACAAAAACAAAAACTATTGCTAACAAAATCTCATTAATTTTCCAAATTGACATAGGCTCAATAAATGTGATTTATCGAAGTATGTCGAAATTTTACGAAATATTTTCTATTTTAAAGTTATCGAAACCTCTTTCAAAATTTAAAATGTGTCAAAATTTTACTTAGAAGAGTAATAAATATTTTACTCTCTGTATATTTTAACATGTTTTAATGTTATCTTAATATCAAAAGCTTGTTATGTTAGTGATTATTATGTAATATGTATTATGTATGACACTACGAGTCGTGTAACATTTTTTATGTAGTATTTAAAAGTTTAAAAAGCATAACTTATATTGTTAAATTTGAAATCACAATTGAAATTTTTTATGTAGAAAAAACAGAATATTTTGGCAAAATATTTCTTAAAATCAGGGGATCAAAATTAACTTGAAAAACGAAATCACAATCCTTCCACATGCTCCCATTAAAAATTTCCACCACACCTAGCTAAAAATGGTGCTTATTGACCAATTTAACATGTCGGTGCATCAACACCGAAACCATCGATTAGCTTAAACAGTAATCCACATTTAATTTTTTGGCAGAATTACATGTGTTAACCTCGTGATTTACTACTGCCATAACCATGTTAGTTATTATATGACCCAGATCACAACCACCTGTTTGCCAAAAATTCTAGCCAACCTTGTTTGGTTTTTTTTTACACTTTTACCCCTTATATAGATAGTGTTTGTTGTCTTAGGAGAGTTTCCAAAGCAAGAGAATCGTCGTTGATTGGGGCCTTAATGCACCAAAGATCTCTGGCTATTTTGTAATCAAGATGGCTCTTATCACTGACAGAGGTAGTTGATTCAAGACTTGAAATAATGAGAGCTTTTGTAGCACTCTTGACCGAGAACACCCCTCTCTTTTCCGATTTCTATATAAGAGTGTCAGGGGCAGTAGTGGGATGGATGGTGATATTGAGAATATCTCGGGCCACAGGGGTTGGAAATATGGAAATGATCAGGTCTGAGTTCCAACTCGGGTTGTGATTGTCATGTGTCCATAGGTCGCTCACTTTGCTAAGTGAGTTAAAAAGTGATGGCGACGAGACACAGTCTGCCAGCAATAATCCTGATTTTACCAAGCAGTCATACCAAAGATTAATTTCAGTACCAGATCTGACCTACCATAGAAGGTGGTGTCGTATCTTGTTTAGAGTAGACATGTTTCCTTTCCAAGCAAATGATGACGTAGAGGGAGGCTTGGATAATTGAAAGAGATTTTTTCGTTGGAAATAAGGTATTTTTAGTTGTGCCATGCAAGTATTTTGCGGGTTTACAATTGAATGCCAAACTGATTTAGCTTTGAGGGCCAGATTTTTAACTCTGGCGAGTGGAATATTGAGTCCTCCCAAATGCTGCGGAATGATAATTTTATCCCAGATGCAAAAGTGTTTGTACTTTCCTTCGTCTGTATCATTCCACCAGAAATTTCGAGCCAGAATATCTATTTGGGTGGTAATTGAGGCAGGAATAAGGAAAAAATTGCATAGTGTGAACCGAGATTGAGTGGATAACAACTTTGATCATCACTGTTCTATCAGCTTGAGATAATACTTTGACTTTGTGAACCGGATGAACCGCTCAATCTCTCTCCCACTCCAAATTACTTACTTAATCAAACTTTTATTTTATTTTACCTTTTCTTTTTTTAATGTTCATTGCTTTTTAAAAAATAAAATAATAATTTTAATCTCTATTTAACTCATTAAAATTCTTTCATTTTTAAGTAATCGGAATGTAAATGTTATTCGTTCGTTTGAGCAAGAACTGTGATTTCATAATTTCAATCTTCTAATTTTAAAAAATATGTAAAAAGATATGTCAAAATTTCGAGAATAAGTCAAACATATATGTGTATGTAAAAAGATAAAATACAAGTAATTTACCTAATAAACACATTAAATGAGTATAAGTAGATAAGTATCCCTATAAATGTAATTCTTCATAATTTTTTTGGGTTTTAACGAAAATATCGAAATTTATAACAAAAATGTAGAAGTATTTTCGCTAGAAAAATATAATTTGCTTCATAACTTTTTCACATTTATATTAAATTTACGAAATGTTTAGAAATAACTCGTTGAAATAATGTACATTTTGATTTCAGTACTTTAAATTTAAAAGTCTCAAACAAAGAAATATTTCACAAAATTTCATAAAATTTCACGAGATCACAGTCCTTGTTCCCTATTTAGTGGTCTTCTCTCCGACTCATTAAAATTCTTTCATTTTCAAGTAGTATTAATGTAAATGTTATTTCTTCTTCTGGGTAATGGGTTTTTTTTTCCCTTTCATTTCTACTACTTTGAGTAAATATTTTGAAAAAAGAAAAATTAGCTAGATATTTTAAAATTCATTTTATATGTGTGAAACATTTTTATCTTTTTTTCTTAGTGTGTCACTGATGGATATCAAACCCACACGGGTTAAACATTTGTATTTATTTCTCTTTGAAGAAAACATTTGAACCCTAAAGTCATTCATTGACTAGATTATTTTGTGGTAAGCATTCCAGTTCAAAAGTATGGTGAGGTAACTAATCGAAACTTCTCATAACTAGGGTTTATGAAGCACCGACAAGAGAGTTTACCATTTAATCTTGAGCACCTACTAAGTGAGTTTAATGCCCCTTTTTACTGTTTACAAAAAGTTTATAAAGGGATGGATATTTTTATACATACAGGATTAGACATGATGATAAAAAGTAGGGTTTATAGTCCAACCTAAACTTACAATCAAGCGTAAAGTCGATTAGTGGAATACAGACAACATTTTGTTCGTATCTACTCTGTTTCACACTACTGTTAATTTGTTTATCTTTGCGATATGAGATTTTTTTTATTATTAAAGCTTTATAATTAGACTAAAATGGATTACATATAGCTTTTCGTGAACAGTAGTGGCCGGCTAAGTCATGAGACTCTGTATTAAGATTTCTACAAACATAATTATACATTTTAAAAAAGGTAGCAAAAGAAAAAGACGCCTAATATTATATATAAGCGGATGCCAAAATCAATCAACTGCAAAAGATGGGTGTGCATCTTCATCATGAAGTGTCACAATCAGATTAGCAGAATCACAAAAAATAGGCCAATCTTTCATCTCTGAGTCTGAATCAGGAGCAAAGCCCGTTGAAAAAATGTTGGCTTGAATAGTCTCACATCAACTCATCAAGTAAAGAAGAATTGTCACAACTATTTATAAAGAGATGACCCATTCCCTAATAGCAATGAGATCTTTTGGGGAAAACCTCATGCCACCATATAGGCTCGGATGGAAGGTGCTAGATGAATGATCCAGATTAGGCTCCAAATCTTTGCCGAGGTGGTGTCCGAAAGTATCTTACAAGTTTGGACGAGGTGAAGTTAGTGCGGAGATTGCGACTAGGTGGAACCAACAACGCCGAAAATAGTCAAAGACGAGATTAATGCTCGGTGTTTGATAAGTGATATTTAAGTTGGAGACAATATCATTACTATGTATTTTAAACCAAAAAGTATGCACACACGCTCTCACGCCAACAAAGCCGTCTCACCCACAAAACATTCTACTATGGTGTTGTCAAACTTTTTGATGTATATGCAGAAAATTCAACGACAAATACATGCATTGCAATACACAGTTTATACTGCAATGCAGTATAGCGTACATGTTCATCGTATACACCAAATTGGCTTACGATGCGATCCAGATTTCCCAACCCTATTTTCTTGTTATTGAGCTTAAGGCTATTTCATTGATTTATTACTGAAAATATGGGCTATCGGCTAAATTATTTATTTATATATAGACAAATAAACCAGTGGAGTGAGCAAAGCAAAACAAAACATAAAAGCCGATTTCAAGACAAATAAACTAGTTTAAATTATATTGAGTAATCACATTTGTTTTTACCTCACATCACAGTAATATAATTGATTTTTTTATGCCAATGGCATGACAATTCAATGGTTAGAGTTTGGCGGATGGTATCACTAGGTCATGGGTTTAAACCTAGCTTGCCACATTTTTATGAATTCTGGGATCCTATAAAAACCCTGTTTGCCTTTAAAAAAAAAAAAAAATCAATTTTCCTCTCACTCGTGTATTAATTAATCTTAATTATCTAATCATCATGAATGTGCTCAACCCAAAGCATTGTAGTTGCATCCATGTTTAATTAATTTAAATATATGCATGCGACTTGAATTTTTAATGTTAGTAATGTTGCTTTTGTCGATATGTTAAGTTGTTAACCAAATGTGAAGCATTATAATGACTAAAAGAATTCAAGGAATCCAACCATGCAGCTTCTTTTTTTTGACAGAAGCCGTGTTTCTCGGGTCGTTTACTATTGATAAATCATAATTAATTAATTATGGAATCTCCTTGAAAAGTCCAAACAAACATACCCAAATGTGTTATTTTAGATGAGGTGAGGTTCTGATTTTGTCAATCTAACTTTTATTATTAGGAATCACTAATGTTGTGGGCCTATATGAATATTGGGCCGGGCTTTATAGCTCAACATTATGAACATTTTGTGGTCATGGGGATTTGATGCTTTTACTAGGGATTAAATAAACTGAAAACCATATTTTATGTCATCCAAAAAAAAAAAAAAACCACTCAACACCATATTTTGCGAAAATGCATACCAAATATCAAATTATGTATTTGGAATTTGGTACAAAACAACGGAAGGCGGTGCGAATATTAAGTCAATATTTACATATGAACTGTTATAGGTACTAGTCAATATTTTATACGACGAAATTTAACCTAATTAGAAAATTGTTTTTATCAAGTAGGGGAATGTATGGAAGTTCGGCCACTGGGCATTCCGCACTTTAAAGCTAATTCAAAACCTTGGCTGTCCAAATCATAAGAATATTATAAAGGTTTACTTGCATGAAATTCATTGTTTATGTAAAGTTGCAAATATTTAATCACCTATATACTTTGATATTTTCCATTTTGAAAGTGTTGAACATTCAACCATATATTTAAGACAAAGGTGAGCAAAGATTTCAATGATCTTATCTCGCGAATGACATGCCAGTTCAATGGTTACTTAGAGCTTGGCGGATGGTTTCACTAGGTGATAAAAAAATTTAGTTTATGAATTATACGACTAAGTAGAGTATGATTTTGTTGACCTTATGAACGGGCATAAAAAATAGACTACTGATGAGACAAATCCAAACTTTGGTTGTTCTGATCATAGTATTATGAAATGGTTCACTTGCATGAAAATTATAGTTTATGTAGAGTGGCAGATAGTTAATCACCAATAGTTTGGTATTTTTCCATTTTGAAAGTATTGAACATTCAATTTGGTTTGGTTACACTAGCTGAGCAAGCATTTCGACATATTTCTTATCCATAGAAAGATTAGGTGAGTAAAAGGTTCACTGTTGGCAAATTTGGACTCCTTTAGAGACCCCATGACAGGGTCGGCGGTTCGGTTTTTCACCTAAACCGTGAACTGAAATCGATTTTGATTGGTTTCAAAATTTTCAAATTGAAATCGAACCGAAACTAAATCAATTCTAATTTATGCAAACGGTAACCGAACCGACTAAAATCAAAATAAAATGACTATTATAAACATATTATATTATGTTTATATAAAAAATATATATTATTTAAAATATATATTCAGTTGGTTTGATTTTGTTGGTTAAAATTATATAGAAACCGAAAACTGAATCGACCACTTCAGTTTTGAATTTTTTAAGACTGAAACAAACCGAACTGAACTTAAATCGAATTGAACCAAACCAATCGGTTCAGTCGATTTAATAGATTTGGTCAATTTTTTGTTCAACCCTACTCTATGAGCTGATTTTATGAAAATTTGTTTATGGATTCTCTGAGTAAATCTGCTTAAGGCTGGGCAACTTGAGTTCGATTTTGTTAACTAATTTATTAAGTTGATTTGCTACCAGGCTCGTCATTTTTTTTTGTCCAAACACGAAGATGTATATTGAAGATAAGTACAGAAACAAAAATACAATCATCCCTATATCAAAGAATGTCAAGACATCATGAAGGTGTAAAAAAAATAATCTCTAAAGAGATTACAAGCTGAACCGATCTTCTACGACAATTTCCTAATCTTGATAAAGATAGAGTGCTCCGATCTATTAAGTCCTTCAAAAACCATTATATTTTTGTTAAGCTGAACCCATCTTCCACAACAATTCCCTAAGCTCGTCATTTATGACATTTTGTATATATAAAATAGGTTCCTTAATTATTTTCGTTGAGAACTAATTGCTAAGTACTTGTAAATTGATTGTTACTGTTGCATAACAAAATATTGCATATTTACTGATTGATTAGTTTCTGTTCTCCTTGATTTTAACCTGCACAAGGAACACATATGAGCCAAAGACCACCGTTGTGGGACACTCCGATGCTTAAGTCAGACAAGGCTTACGAGATGTGTAATATTTGTAATTGGGTTATGTAGCGTATATTTGTTCTTCAACATTGTGCCTTCGTTATGATGCGAGAGTCTTGTTCAGCTATGCCTTTAGGGCGTGGTTTAGGGAAAGTTATCTATTAGAGATATTTTCCTTGTGGATTGTTATCCATACAGGAGAGTTTACATGCACGAATTATACTATGATCGTTTCCTTGTTGAGAGTTGTCCATGTAGAAAATTTTTCATACACAACTTATATTTTAGTATTTGTTTTTTGATAGGAGTCAATGTGTTGCTAGCCTGTCTGTCTTAGGTCAAACTCCTAGATACTTGCATTATAAGGTCTTACGGGTACTAGGCTTGACCATGTGACTTATGGGCTTAATAGGGCATTGCTGATTGAGTCCAACCTCTTGGAACCCGCCTCAGTGGGCTTTGTCAGATTGGACACTCATCTAGGCCCACTTTACTCTCTCAACTAGACAATCATGTCATGTGTACAGAGTGGATTGCAAGACGGTATGGATATCATCATCAAATACGTTACAAGTGGAGAATATATAGTTTATTATGGTATTCAAAATCTACATTCATTTTACAAAATATTCTTTGAGCAAATCAACTTAAGATTGGCAACTTGAGTTTGATTTTTATCAACTAATTGATTAATTTTACTAATAGAATACATCAAACCGAAAACTTGTATTATCTTTACTGTGGAATATTTGTTGATGGAGGCCTTGTACCAATCCAATGGAATTGAAACTCTGGCACTGAGTGCAGAAATATGCAAGGATGTCAATTAGATTGAGGAGCAAGAAGCTCAAATCAGACCTGGCTAGTTACTAATATCATGTGGCCAGGGCAGAGCCAGAAAATTTTACTACCCCGGGTTAAAAAAAGTATAAATTCTTAAACAGATAAATGTTTAATAACAATGCATGACATGAGAATCAACCCCGGGCTAAATTTAAAAAAAAAAAAAAAAAAAACCTACCACTGAGGCAATAAAAAGTTTATGAGCACAAACAAGAGGTTAATTAAAAATAACTACACAGCTATATTTTTTCACGAAAATCTACTCCGGACTATAGCCCGTGATTGCTAACACATAGATCTGCTCCTGCATGTGGCCTTTATATCGATCTCAAATTTCCATCCCTGCGACTATGTGCATGATTTAATCTGGAGAGATTCTAAATGTCGAGGGAATGAGCGAGGAAACGAGCGAGGGAAATGAGCTGGCGAGGTGAAAGCCGTTCATTTTCCTCGAGATGCGCGCGAGAAAAGTCAACGCACGCATTTCGAGGGAAATGAACGGCTTTCACCTCTCCAGCTCATTTCCCTCGCTCGTTTCCTCGCTCATTCCCTCGACATTTAGAATTTCTATTTAATCTGTCATGATATTTTTGCAGCTTTGATTGAACCTCTGACCATAGAAAGTCAGTAGTGTCTTGAATCTTGACTCTTCATCTCTTTGGGGTATTAGAGAGGGAAGCTTAATAGGGATGACAACGGGATGGATTGGGGCGAATTTGAGCAAATTCATCATTGATCCGTCAAGAATAATGGATCCTCAAATCCGCCCTGCCAATCCGTTTATACATTTATTAAAAAATCACCTCCGCCCCGCCCAAAATATCCGTTAAAAAATTACATTCATTCATACATACAGTAAAAAAAAGATCATTTATAAATAAAAAAAATTACAAAAATCCATACAACAAATTAAAAAAAAATAAAAATCGATCTAAAGGTCAAATATGAGATCTATCTAAAAAAATTACAACAAATTACAAAAAAAAATTCGATCTAAAGTTTAGATCTCTAATCTGAGATCTAAAAAAAATTAAACAAATTACACAAAAAAATTCGATCTAAAATCTACAAAAAAAATTACAACAAAAAAAGTTTAGATCTAAAAAAAAATTACAAAAAATTACAAAAAAACATTCGATCTAAAAAAATTCGATCAGATCTCTAATCTGATTTCTGAGATCTCAGATCTGATCTCTGATGGGGAGAGGAAGGTAGATATGGAGGTGGGAAGCTCGATTTTGACTGAGAATCTGATCTTGTGCGTGAGAGGCGAAACCCTTGGCTGTGAGAGGCTTCGACCTTCGTCTTCGAGTGAGGATCTGTGTGTGAGAGGGAGAGGCTCTGGTGTGAGGGAGGGAGATCTCTGTGAGACGGGAGGGAGATCTGTGGGAGGGACAGGCGGTGTGAGGGAGCGAGATCTCTCTGTGGGAGGGAGAGAGATGTCTCTGTGGGAGGGAGGGAGAGGCGGTGTGAGGGAGGGAGGGGAGGGAGATAGATCGATCTCTCTGTGGGATGGAGGGAGGGGCGGTGTGAGGGAGCGAATGTGTATGTTAGAAAGGGTTAATTCCTTTATATAACTGAAGGATATTTTTGTAAATTTATCGATTAAACGGATATCCGTGGGACGGATATGACCAAATTCGTATCTGCCCATATTAATAAACGGATACAGATCGAAAATTCGTATCCACCCCAAAATCTAGGGACCCTTTACCAAATCCGCCCCAAACGAAGTGAGTGGAACGAATATTCGTAAAAATCTGCCCCACTGTCATCCCTAAAGCTTAGAGGTCCAAAGTCCAATATGTGTTTTTCCAAAGTTCTTTAATCTGTTCATATATCTCTCTGCTGTAGGCATGCAGGTCCAAATTACTGTTGAAAATCAAAGTGATTTAACCTTAGCTCCTGACCGTTGGAAAGTAGTTTTTTTTTTTGGAAGGCGAGCAAAATTTTTATAGGATTCAGAACTGGTCAACACACCATAAATTGGTAAAGATGTCGCAAACTGAGTTCGAACCCAAACCAAGTGGTATCGTCCGCCAAGCTCCAACCATTGTGCTGTCTTGGCCTCACCATTTGAAAGTTCTCAACTTTGTATAGCTCGAAGCTGATTCTAGTTTGATGTGTCTGATGATGAATTTCGGTATCATGACAAGAACTATTCTACTGAAAAATTGTTGAAATTCATAGTTTGTCGTTCACTTGGGACTGTTGTCTTGGCTTCTCTTCCCAATTGTTGAAATTCAGAGTTTCTCTCCATCTTCAGTACTGAAGTACATTGCATATCAGTAAGTTGATATTGTGTATATTTTGTTTTAGGAGTATTAGTTAATGCTCGTATTTGTTTTTTTTTTATTTTTTTTATCAAAAATTTCCATTTTAATGTTTTTATTGTATATATAATGATTTGTAAATACGCTTTTTTGCAGGTGCCCTCCTGCCTTGAAAATCCTAAATTGGGTTCGGCATTACTTCGTTTAAGCGATGAAGAGGTTATTTTGAAATCATTTTGTAAATTGAAGGAACTGGAAATTAATTTTAGTCAGTGTTATAAAAATCGGCCTAGGCGCTAGAAGGTAGAAAATCGCCCAAATTAATGGCTGGGCAGTCTGGGCGGCGTAAGCGGGGTCTGGGCGGCCTAGGTGGGGTCTAGGCGATTATTTTTTTTTATTTTTTAATAAGGCTAATTGTGTTCTTATTTTATTTTTCTTTCCTCTTTTTTAGAAATAAACTATTTAATTATTTTTTTATTTAGTATATGTCTAATTGTAGCAAAGGATAATTACTTAATGAAATTCTCAAAGGATCTGCCGGTACCAATTTTACTAATGTAGATTTTATCAAACATGACTGAGGTTATTCATGCAATTTGAAGAAAAATAAAAGAGTAGGTTTGAATATTTGTCCACAAATTCAATTTTATATAAAGTACCCATCATGACAAACTTTAGTTATTTGAGTTTTAATAAATTTTGTTCATGATTGTTAATTTTCCATGTTTTTAAATTTTGCATATGTATCTTGGCATTAAATTGGATGTAATTGATAAGGTATTATGCTTAACTTTTGTAAATTATTAAAGTTATAATACAAAACCTAAGACTGCCTAGGCGCTAGGCACCTGCTCGCCGCCCGCCCAGCGCCTAGCGCTTTTTAGAACACTGATTTTAGTAATTATTGGTGGTCCGTGTCAATGATGTCCATGATGTTCTTGATGAGGATGCTAAAGATATACTGAATATGGCCTCTCACATTAAAAAGTTTATTTCAGAGGGTTTGAAGCTGTGTATTCCACATTAAGATTCTTAAAATTTCGATGTTGCTGAAGATTAACGAGTTATCTTACAGTTTTGCTAGTTTGATGGTGAGTATTATATCGCACTTGGTGTATAAAGCACAGCAAAGTGTAGATCAAATTTACAGATTACAATGGCTTTCTTCAATTTTCTTTTTACTAGTGCAATACAACAGAACAGCAAGCTTTAAAAACTTGTGCCAAACACATGTATGAATTATAAAAATATTGGCTAAGAAATTTTACGAAATTTTGTTTGGCATGTCATAATTCCTGCAAGAAGTTTAGAATGGAGTATCTGACTTGCTGTGTTTTTGGAAATTTTGATGAAGAGGAGGAGGAGCAGTGATCATAGTTAGTAACCTTCACAATTTTTTGGAGCCGTGGAAAAAAAGAGATACAGGGCAAGTTGGGGTGGGTTTGTTGTACCGATCAATTTAGTTAACCTGAATGTTTATCAAGCAATAAGTTTTCTTCATTGTTTACTTCCAATTAGCTCATAATGTGATAACACACAAAATGGACTTGTAACAAAGCGCAATTCATCTTTTGCTACCAAAGACCATTCATCTGTCATTTCATGCAGTGGTCAGTATGGTCTTGAGCAACTATTGATGTTAGCATGTACACACAAGCACTGCTGGCCGCTAGGAAATTCTGTATTCGGTTGTGCTAGGCTAGTTTGGCACACCAACACCATTAACCACTGCTTAACCCTTGATGAGATTTCAACATTATTCCGAGGAAGAAGTTGAAAATACACGATTGAAAAGGGCCCTAGACACACCAATCCTAACCTAAACAAAAAGGATACAAGAGGAACCCCGCTTATAATCCTTCCTTAAGATCCTCTTCGTTTTCTCTATGTTGAATCCTTGGACTTTTTCTTTTGTCTAGAACGGGTTGGGCAAGATTCCCGGTCCATCACATCCCGATCCAGACCGATATGGTTCTGGACCATTTCAAACCATACCAAAACAATTATCGACAATTTCATCCCTGTTTCGGTCTCGCACCAATTGAAATATCGACGGAACCGGTTCTAAAAATGTTATCTCATTTTATCCCGGACTGTTCCGAATATTGTATGGACATGCTTCAAGCCCAATCACAAAACCCAAGCCCAACTCTAATAATCAACAACCCTAAACCTAACCTCACCTAAACTTCACTATTCACTCTTCAGAGTTGAGATTCAGTTTCTAATCCACTCTCCCTCGCCCCCACCTCCAACTTCGCAGCCTCCACTACCAAGCAAAGCTGGTACCAGACAGTCAAGATCATCCCGTCGTCCACCACCATCAGGTAAGGTTTTTCCCTTCTTCTTCTCACTCCATTCCCTTCTCTCCCTCTGCGCATATAGATCAATGACCATGACCTGTCGGCCGACCATCTCTCCCCGCCCTTTCCGAGTAAATCGATCAATGATCGGTCGACCATCTCTTCTTCTTCTTCTTCTCGATGATCGGCTGGCCATCTCTTCCCCGTTCCCTCTGTGATCGAGATGCTGCTTCTTTTCAATCCATTGTTCTTCTGACCAATTAAATTTAAATCATTTTACTGTTGTGAATGAAATGTTGTTAATTAAATACATTGAAATCATTCGTTGTTCCGTATAATTTTATTTTTGCTAAATATTTTGTATTGAATACCTCTGTCACTAGTCCGTTTTTTTTTTTTTGCTCTGAATGAGTATTGAAGTGTATATTATAAATTTTAGAGTTAAACTCAGTTAAATTTGAATCAGTTGGGAAAAAAAATTTAAATGCCAAGAATGAATTCTCTTCCAATTTTTGAATTCACCAAAATATAAAGTTTAGAGTTTTTGTTTAAATGTGCGTTAAGATGCCCGATTCATTGCTTTGAAAAATATTAAAAACGTGAAATACTTTATATGTTTTTTAATTATAGAATATAAATTTTTAAAATTTTACGCTCGTGTTGATCATTAATTTTGTTGGAAAGATCTTAAAAAATGTATTTCAACGAAATTAATTTTACCAAAATTTGATAACGATGTTGATAGTTATGATAATTTTCATTTTGTTAAAAGCAAAACACAATATTTTCTCTCTCCGCCACATGTACACTCCATCAACTTTTTTCAAAAGTTTTTCATTATTTTTGTCCTTCTACATGTTTTATATTTACAAATATGTCATCATGAAAAATGAATCTCAGCCCTCAAATTTAATACATTTCCCAACTTTTAATACTAACCATCTTTTATCTCTAATTCTTTCGATTTGACTTTGTCCTGGTCAACAATGAATAGTAAAATATTACTCTGAATTCTAATATATATGATTAATGTTACTACTGTTATGCAACTACTATGGCAGATAAAATAGGGCAAAATATGGGCCATGGGCCTTAGTTGATTGTATAAGTTTCAAGGGCCAAAAATCAAATTCGGGATGGTATGGTCCCAATTCGGACCGTCCCAGTTCAAATTGGTCTGGGTCCAAACGGTTTCACCCAAAAAAATGTGGTATCTCGAACCCTTCCGTTCCTTTTCATTGGACTGGGATAAGCCCAATCCCGAACCGTGCCCACCCTTATCCAGAACCAAAAGACTTACTTTTATTGGCTTTTGTAGTTGGTTTTCTTATTGGAAATTACACATAAGCACCCTTTTTTACTTTTCTAATGCAAACTGAAAGTTGCTATTAATTCAGGGTTAATTGCTTTTCCTCTAAAACATGTAGTCAATTCAGTTTTGCCTCCAATTAACATTCATATTGCACTTTCCCCCTCAAACTACCAGTCAACGTGCCTTGACTGTCAAACACCTCACGTGCTACCATTCTTCCTATTTTACTTGACGAAAGTGCCATTCACGTGCTTATCTCGCCTAATGTGATAGCATGTCAATTCCAACCGTCCGTTACCTTAATCAGATACGTCGATGGCTAGAGTTAATTCCCTGTCAGCTCGTACCATTGAAGAGACGGGGAATGGAGGGAAAACTCCTTCTGTTTTCATTATCTCTGTTATGTTTTTCCTCTCTTCCTCTGTTTTCACTTTCTGATTTCGAACCAAAATGAAGAATGAGAATACCAAAACGAAGAATGAGAAGAAAATCTCTTTTATAACTTGCATAAAAGGATGCATTAAAGGATAACAAAACCCATCGACACTTAGGATGAAGCAACAACCGTGGTGGGTGCAAGAACCAGAGGGGTCGACGTTGGCAGCTCCCTGTGAATCACTTTGTTCACCGGTAGAACACCTATCTGGATCTGAGATAGAGTGGAGGCCTACGGGGACCCAATCAACTCACAACCGCTTTGGTTCAAGAAAGACTCGTTTCTACAAGAAAACTTCGACTCCGAAACCTACATCGCAAATCTCAGATCCTTCATCCCCTTCGACAACCTCAGATCCGAACTCCAATCTCACCTCATCTCGCTCAAGCACGAGCTCGTCAAGCTCATCAATTGCGATTATGGCGACTTCGTCAATCTCAGCATGAAGCTTGTTGATGTCGATGGCACGATCTTGCGGATGCGCGCTTCGCACACGAAGTTACGTGAGAAGATCTCGCAGTTTAGGTCGAGTCTTCTCTCGCTGCTTTGCAAAATGTTCATATTGCCAGTATGTTTTGTATCCTCGCATGGTTGTGCTCGGCAGTGTTAGTAACAATGTGGTAAGCAATGGCGCTTGTCCTGTCACGGTGGTGAAGTCTGATTGATCATGAAGGGTATAGTCTTTTTTGCTTATACTTTCTCATCACTTTTATATAATTAGATCAAACTTTTCAACAATTTGACAACTATAAACACCAAAATTTAGACCAAATTTGAAGGTTTTAAGCTAAACAAACCTCTTCGCTTTCATCATCCTCATCATCATCGTTTACTTTGGATTTAGACTTGTCAGATTCTTCATGCTCCGCCAATGGCATGACATCTCAACGGTTAGAGCTTGGCGGATGGTACCACTAAGTCATGGGTTCAAACCCAGCTTGCGGCATCTTTAGTGGGTTCTAGGATTCTATAAAAACCTTGCTTGCCTTTAAAAAAAAAGGTTATTCGTGTTCCTCCTCAGCTGTGTTTGTACCCTCAGCCTGTAATACACAAATTATAAAATCCAATTAACTCTCAATAAATTAACAATGAATGCTAATTAAACTATTTTACACGAATTATTACCAATTTCTTGTTGTAAGCCTGCGAGGTCTTATTCTATTCAGTTAATTCAAATAAATTAGGAAGTGGGGCTTGTATGGGTATTGTTGAGTGGTGCGATGTTGATTGTGAGAAGATGAAAATTGAAAGACATGTAGAGTTATATATCAATTTAGCCTAAAAATGTAGAGATTCTTAATGAATTTTCATGACATAGGATTCCATGCAACCAAACACACCCTAAGTGAGATAGATGCATACTCAAATTGAACAAAAGAGAATGATAGTGTGAGTTGGAGTTGGATGGACAGAAGCATTGATGTTTGGAGAAATCAATAGAGTGGAGTACATCAATTGTGGTCCAGTAAGGGATTTTTTTTTTCTTTTTTTGTTCAAGCATTAAGGGATCCTCATTCATTCACCTCATACAAGATTGGTTGTGGTGGTCCTAAACTAAAATTGTACAATAGTAATAGTAATAGTGTAACAGTGATAGAGGTGAATGAAACCCCAAAGGGACAACTCTTATATTAGGCCCATTAAACCATGCGGCAAGGTGACCTGAAGAAGTTGGATGTGAAGAAGGAAGGCTTAAATCTCAACTTTATTCCGACTCTACAAAAATGACTATCTGATGTGGTATTAAAGGTAAGTAGTATATTTTGGACAAACACCAACTATAGAAAATAAAAAATGCTAAGAAACCAGTATGATAGTGCTCGACTTTGGTAAACATACCATATGCTCTTGAGAAAGACTGTGTAATGAAAATTCCAGTAAGTAAGAACATTTGTTCTTTGTATGTTATTACTCTTTTTTGTAGGAGTTTGTCTGGATGTTGCAATCTGAGCTTTTTCTTCTGTATAATCTATATGTTGTGTGATCTTGTCAATTACATTTTTTCACATCATTTGCGGTTAGTACTTGAACCTTTTATGTATAATTGCTTTAAACTATCTTATCATTCAAAAATGCTATTAGAATTATGTATTCTATAATGTCAAGCTTAAAAGTGTGCTGAAAGGTTGAAAAACAAAATACTCTTCATAGGTTCTTTACATGTTTGTTGTTTTCTTGTATTTGGATTCAATAGAGGTTTATCATTTGAAGTCTTTGAATTCAACGTTGCCTAGCCTATGGGAATGAATTGTTGAGATTCTATGGCACAACAATAGCTTGCCAACTTGGCATGAACAACTCCTCGAATCTTTGTATATCAGAAAAATGCAATGTTTGCCGGATTATAAGACAGTTTCTCCACAAAAAAAGAACTCAAGGGAGGCATTGTGGTGTTTACAGCATCGACGAGTGGAAGAACATTTGAGTCATCAAACTGGAGTGCAGGTACAAAAGATTGCAAAGAGGCTAAAGAAGTTGCACATCAGTGGTCTCAACAATGCGATAAATTAAGCTACAGTTGTTGCTTTCCTCACTGCGAATGTTGTTTTTGCTGCTATCTAAGTCTTGTAGGTGGCATCAGTGGAGTATTCCTCTGTCTTGTATGGGTACATCTCATTGATTTTCTTCATATTAACCCAATAGTACTCTCGGATGTGGAATGATAATGACTCGCCAAAATCCGGATCAGAAACTTAACTTGCACCATGTAGTAATGACTGTCAACATGTTATCCTCAATAAAATCAATTCTTCCATATGGCATGCAGGATGTTGTATCATTTGAATTGCATTGTGTTATATTAGGTTTTTACAAATATGTTAAGGCGTTTGATTATAATGTGATATTGTGCTTTACATGCACTCCTTAAAAAACTTGCATACTTTAAACCTACTATTCACTTGTTTGATTGTGCTTGTGAAATCATGGAATCTGCAAGAAAATTAATTAATAGTTGTTAATTAATAATAACTTAACCCCTAAAAATAAATTACTGGTAGAAACTTAATCCTTTAAAATAAATTTGAATGTAACTTTGCCCCCTGTGATAGAATTAACCTACCAGATGATGAAGATGAGTTGCAACTTAAACTTGCCATCAAAACTTGGCAAGCTTTTCCACTTATTGATGCTTGAATATTTAATTTACAGTGAAATAACATGTAGATGTAGTAGTAGAAGCAGATGGAGCAGCTATTGGTGGTGAAGTGGAGATGGTGGTGGTGAATGAGGAGTTTTCGGATTATCCCAACGTCTTAGTAGAAGTTTGAATCTCAGCCTTCGATTTTAATTATATCAACTTTGAATCTCAGTCTTCAGATCATTAAAGGGTATTTTGAACAGTAAAATATGACATTTTTTAATCTAGCACATGCCTTGATAGTCAATGCACCTTGACTGTTAGTCTGAGGATGTTAATTGGAGGCAGAACTGAATTGGCTATATGTTTTAGGGGGAAAAATGCAATTAACCCATTAATTAATCTAGACATTTAACTATCGAATTGGAAATAATAATAATACTTTGGACTATAAATTAATCAGGACAATTTAACCATCCCATTGGACATTAATCACAATGTTTTGAATAATCTAGTATAGAACTACTTAGCCATTTATGCATATATATATAGAGGGGAACTAACTTAGTGCAGTTTAGCATTTGTTTTTTCAGCGCCTTTCGCTTCTTGGCATATGGTTCAATTTGCATATCTTGATCCAACCAAAACATCAATCTGAAACAAACAAATCCTTACTAATTTGTAAACATCCGCTTTTTCAGCGCATTTTGCCTCTTGGCATATGGTTCAATTTTCATACCTTTTGTCACCTTAGTTTGAACTTATTCCTTGTGTGTTCCATCACTTTTTTTGGTTTCATTTGGCTATGAACTTGCTGTAAAAGATTAAGACAATAATCTATAATCCCAAAAGCTTATGAACTTGTAATATATAACCTTGACTATGTATTCAACAATTAGTAGGGTGAGAAAATGCACAAGGTTTGAATAAAGGAATGTGATTTCTCAAAATATATCGAAATTCACGAAATATTTTCTACTTTAAAGTTACAGAAATATCTTTTGAAATCCGAAATATTATTATTATTTTTCTCAGGGAAATTCTCCTAAAAAAAGTAACATTTTATCTCCTTACTATTTAACCCGATATAATGTTATTTTAGTATCAAAATTTTGTTTTGTGATGATTCTTTTATAATATGTGGTTTGTATGACAGGGGCGGATCTATGCTTTGTGTATTGGGGGCAATTGGCCATCTTAGTTTTTCAAAATATCCACCAAACTAGTCATATTTGAGATCTTTTCCATTTTTAAAATTATAACTTGCTCCCCTCTTATAGATAATAGTATACATTTTAATTTCTTTTGCCCTCATTTGTCTACAATCCTGAATTCGCCTCTGCTGTATGACACTAAGAGTCGTGTGAGACGTTTTATGTAGTATTTAAGAATTCAAAATGCATAACTTATATTATTAAATTTAAAATTATAATTAAAACTTTTACAATTTTTTTATACAACAAAGTCTTTCAAATATTCTAAATCTGAAAACTAAAAATAACTCGAAAAAAAAAATGAAGAGTGAGGCTAGAGAGCGAGGAAACGGGCGAGGAAACGAGCGAGGGGAGGGAGGTGGCGGGGTGGGAGCCGTCCACCCCGCTTGGGATGCGTGCCGCAATTTTTTGTGTGCGCATCCCGAGCGGAGTGGACGGCTCCCACCCCGCCACCTCCCTCTCCTCGCTCGTTTCCTCGACATTTAGAATTCCCCAAAAATGAAATCACTGTCCTCGCAATTAACCATATTAAACTGGAGTTGTTCTGCGTGGCGAGGAAAAGAGCGAGGGGAGGGAGGTGGCGGGGTGGGGACCGTTCACCTCCCTCGAGATGCGCACACCAAAAAAGATGGCACACATCCCAAGGAAAGTAAACGGTCCCCACCCCGCCACCTCCCTCCCCTCGCTCATTTCCTCGCCCACTTCCTCGACATTTAGAATTCCTCGTTAAACTGATTAATCCATCTTTCCCAGCCCATCCCATCATAAGCACAAGTGCCTTCATCTCCTGCCTCCACTTTTCTCCCTCCACTATAATTATATTGTTATCATTCTTCCATCAATTTAAAAAATTATGTTGTTGGCAAGTGATTATTTTTGTTTGTCACCACAAACAATTCAACTGTGAATCTATGGAACTAGTGGAGTTAATTAGGTTAGGTTGCCTAGGTGGCCTGGGAAAAGGAGCGAGGTTGCTGTTTTGGTGGGCGAATGTATATTTTTGCTCTATTTTTTTTTTAAAAAAAAGTGTTTAAAGAAGGGTCCAAAAGTGTATTTCTCCATCCCCCGCCCAAACAGCAGCAGGGCAGCGGGCCGCACGCCAGGAAGAATTACTCTAAGTCCAAAGCAATTGCAAAGAAATTGAAGTAGGGAATAAAGTTGCGTACAGCTGTGATGAAGACTTTGCAAGTCAATGGATTCAGTCTTATCTCTGCCTGGCTTGCAATCTTCTTTCTGCCATCTTTGCATCAATTTCCAGATCTGTGAGGTGGGGATCCTGGAAGCAAATTGAGAAAATGGAAGTGATTTCATCCTTGGTATCTCTGTTGATTGAATGTGGTAAACCTGTATGTGGTCCTATGTGCTTGAATATCAAGAGCTGTCTCAAGTTGCGATCAAACATTCAGACACTGGAGAAAGATCTTGGAATGCTGCTAGATAAGAAGAATGATATTAAGAATGAGATCGGAATGGAAGAAAATGATGGTAGGGTAAAAACCTCTACGATCAGCTCCTGGCTAACAGAAGTAGATGAGATTATTGAGTCCACTGTGATTCCGGTACTGCCTGAAAATTGTTGTTTGAATTGCTCCCCCTGGCGTTGTAAGCAGAGCAAACAAGTGGTGGAAAAGCTTGAGAAAGTTGGGCAACTTATAAGCAGCCCCAGGTGTGAGCCTCCATATACAGTCAATCCTATGGTGAAACCTGTTGAGCAACTTAATGGGGCTTGTATCAAGGATCAGAAAACCGCAATAGACAACTTAGCTAAGTTGTTGGAACTACTGAAAGATGATGGAGTTGGGAGAATTGGAATGTTTGGAATGGGAGGGATAGGAAAGAGTACTCTCATAATCAACTTGAATAATGAGCTTGAAAGCTTCAACAATGAGCTCGAGAGCATGTCTGTACAACCTTTCACTGTTGTAATATGGGTTGTAGTATCCAGGGATTTCCAATTGGAAATGGTCCAAGACCAAATTTTTGATAGATTGAAAATGACCAAAATAGAAGGAGAAAGTGCAAGAGCAAAGGCCACTCGTCTGTTCGAGAGACTGCAAAAGGAGAAGAAATTCATCGTGATACTGGATGATGTTTGGGAGGCAGTAGATCTGGATGAGATAGGTATTCCGCGTCCTGAAAACCGTGTTGGATGTAAGCTCATACTGACAACTCGATTGCAGGAAGTATGCAGGGATATGATGACTAAGGTATTCCCTTTGTCTGTCTTAAATGAATCTGAATCATGGGATTTGTTTACTGAAAATGCGGGTGCAGAGATAGTCCGTGATCAAGGCAAAAGGTCATTAGCTGAAGCTGTTACTAAGGAGTGTGGTGGATTGCCTTTGGCCATAATCACCGTGGGTAAAGCAATGAGGGACAAGCCAATTGATTCGTGGATCCGTGCATTGAAATCGCTGGAAAAATCAAACCCAGCGCTTGACATCTCAAATATCGAAAATAAATTGTACTTGCCATTGAAGTTGAGTTACGACTCATTGGCAGGTCATAAGAATATCAAAGCATGTTTTCTCTATTGTTGTTTATATCCTGAAGACTTCCAAATTGAAATAGATGAACTCTTACAATGTTGGGAAGCTGAAGGCTTAATGGATGAGATAGAAGACCATGATGCCTCCTTGTATAGTAGTGGGCATTCTCTCATTGAAAAGCTAACCGACTCTTGCTTGCTGGAAGTCGGATACCACCAAGGCACTGTAAGGTTACATGACGTTGTTCGAGATGTTTCTATTTGGATTGCCTCTTCAGAAGACGAACATAAATCATTGATTCAATCACATTATGCCTCTTCTCGAATCCCCGGAAGGCAAACATGGGTCTCTTATAATAGAGTTTCCTTCAGGTATGATTACTCTCAGGTAACAAGTCTAATTTTACAGTGTAATACCCGACTGAAGGAAGTCCCAGTTATATTTATTGAAGGCTTCTTTGGACTGAGAGTCCTCAATTTAAGTGATACCGGCATACAATTTCTACCTCCAGAGATGCAAGTGATAGAGCTTCATGCACTTTTCCTGAAGAATTGCTCTCTCTTAAGAAAATTTCCATCATTGCGAGGACTTAGTAGACTCCGAGTTCTTGATCTTTCTGGCACTTGCCTGGAAATGTCATCCAATGGGATAAAGGAGATGCTGTTTGATTTGAGCTCGTTAGACAACCTGCTAGACTTCTATGTTGATATATTAGCCACTGAGAATCCTCCTCACATTGAAATGTCATCAGTTCATGATTGTGCTTGGTTGAGAAGGTTGAGACGATTCAGAATATCTATAGCTTCAATGTTAACGACAGACAAAGATCATGTCTCACATTATGAACGGGCCGCTTATCTCTGTGGTGTTAACTCTTCGAGTGAGGCACTGAAGGTGTTTTGGCGCAATGCTACTGCACTCATATTGTTTAAATGTCAGCATGTCATCGATATGTGGAAGGGCGTTAGTGATGTTGGCCTATCTCGCTTGAAGTCAATTACGGTTGACCATTGCTCATGGACAGTCTCGATGAGGGCTAACTACACTCATAATGATGTACTGTTACCGAATTTGGAAGTACTTTCCCTCCGCCATGTTTCAGAGTTGTGGAGCACTTCCGAGTTAGTAATGCGGCTTGGAACAAACATTAGAATCATAAAAATATCCAGGTGTGACGACTTGAAGCAACTGTTCTCGTTTGATGTACTTCACAAACTAGAGAATTTGGAAGAGATCTATGTGAACTCCTGTCACAACTTGATGGAAATCATAACTGATTGTACTGCCCCTGTACATGCACTTACAAAACTAAGAATTATGGAACTGAAGGACCTTCCAAGATTGGAGAGTATTTGTCAACAGGAATTGCCTTGGTCATGTCTGCAGCGAATCGAAGTGAAAGATTGCCATCTCCTGAGGAAGCTTCCTTTCTCTTCCCAGCACTTCCAACCAATGTAGACGATGTGGGCAGAGTTTCAACTTGGTCTTTCACTTGGATCAACAGCTGGATGATTCTCTCTGTCTTTGTTTCTCATCCTTGTTGAATATTACATTGCCAATCAAAATAGAAAAATATAGAATAGTCTAGAAAGTCCCGGAGTGTACTAGAAGATTTCGGAAGAATATGGAAAATTGTGGAACACACCAGAGTATTTCGGAAGAGTCCGGAACATTATGGAGAACTCATAAACGTCCTAGAAGAGTCTAGGACCTTATAGTATGTACTAGGTCATCCTAGAGTCTAGTGGAGACATGTACTTAGTACTAGAGCATGGTAGAATACTCTAGAAGTCTTTGTATCTAGAGAAGTTCTTGTGTAGGCTTGAGTTTGTAAGAATTCTCTAGATCACTCATGTACTTATCTAGTAACTAGTAGGATCTAGAACCTTTCCATAAGGAGGTGAAAGGTTAAGATAAGTAGTATAAATAGGAGAGGGGATCATTTGTTTCATGTAACACACAAGAAAGCATCCTACTAAGGAGAGATTCCAAAGATAGAATTAAAGAGAGTATTCCTTTTGTAAAGCTATCTAGTTCAATAAAATAGTTTGTTCTTAAGTCCCTTGTGAGTTCTTATCAAAGTCCCTCTTCAAAGTTTCTTATGTCGAGTGCTTCTTTGATTTATATAGTTAAGGCTATTATATTGTTGCGTATTCATTATAATACCAACCATATTGTAGCCCAATTTATCCCCAACATTTGGTATCAGAGCGAGTTCGATCCAATACAACTATCAAAGTCTCTTGGTGTTACTCTGTCCAAGGTATTTGTAAAATCATGGCAGATTTTACTATGTCCATTGAGAAGCTCAATGGTAACAACTATGGATCATGGAGTACTCGTATGAAATTATATCTGCTTGGACAAGATTTATGGGATATTGTCAATGGAAGTGACACAACACCACCAAGGGAGCCAAGAAGCACAATCTCAACCTCGGAGATGACACCATCGACACCAGCACGACAAGAAGGTCCTGCTAAAAAATCCGACCCTGACGAGTTGAAGAAATGGAAGGTTAAGGCTGGTAAAGCCATGTATGCCTTAACAGTAGCTGTTGAAAATGAATTCTTGGAGCGGATTAAAGATGCTAGAACGCCGAAGGAAGCGTGGGACACTTTGGCATCAATTTTTGCAAAGAAAAATGATGCGAAGTTACAAAGGCTCGAAAATGAGCTTTTGGGAATCTCCCAGAGGAATATGTCAGTGAGTGAATATTTCTCAAAAGTGAAGTCTTTGTGTGACGAGATTTCGAAGCTAGATCCGGAGAATGGTATTACACAAACAAGGATGAAACGAATTATCATCCATGGGTTGAAGCCGGAGTACAAGAGTATTGTCACGGCAACTCGGGGCTGGGCCACCGAACCAACATTAGCAGATCTTGAGAATTTGCTAATTAATGAAGAGGATCTAGAGAAATCCATGTCTAGCAAAGCTACCTCCCAAGAAGAAACTGCCTTGTTCACTAATAACAGAGGCCGACGAGGACGAGGTCAAGGTAGAGGACGTGGTGTAGGGAGATTCAACAATGAAGATCAAAATGAACGACAGAGTCATGGTAGAGGTTACCAGTCAGGGGGAGCTCGAGGAACTCCAAATAGAGGAAGAGGAAGAAACCAGAACAAATGGCAACCAAAACATTGGCAAAGTGGTGAATGTTTTAATTGCGGAAAGAAGGGACACTACGCAAGGGATTGTTGGTCTAAGAAAGTTGAAGGAAATATTGCAACATCCTCCAAGAATCAGAGTCATGGAGAAAAAGATTGGGACTTAGATACATCCTTCCTTGTGGAGGAGGTTCATGTTGATACACAAGGGAATACCCCTCCAAAGGAAATCGCACTTACAACGGTAAGTCAGTACGTTGTTGATTACAAGAATGATTGGATTATTGATTCAGGTTGCTCCAATCATATGACCGGTGATGAGTCGAAGCTATTGAGTATGAGCAAATACGATGGAGACAAAGTTGTTGTAACAGCAAACAACACTCACATGCCCATAACACATATTGGTAAGATAAAGCTGCCACGGAGAAATAGTCATGGTGAACTCCAACTCTCAAATGTGTATCATGTCCCCAGAATGAAGAAGAACCTGTTGTCAGTATCACAGCTGACTACATCAGGTAACTATGTTGTATTTGGTCCTAATGATGTAAATGTGTATAAAGACTTGAAGATCACAAGTACGCCAATCATGGAAGGAAAAAGAATGGAGGTTGTCTATGTGATGTCCGCTGAAGATGCTTATGTAAACAAAGCCAGACAGAGTAATACTGGAGATTTGTGGCATGCAAGGCTGGGACATGTCAGCTACAACAAGTTGAAGATTATGATGCAAAAATCAATGCTTAATGGACTTCCGCAAATAGAAATTCGAGAGGATATTGTCTGCGCTGGTTGTCAATATGGTAAGGCACACCAATTGCCCTACAAGGAGTCAAAATATAGAGCAAATGAGCCATTGGAGTTGGTCCATTCAGATTTGCTTGGAAAAATAAGACAACCATCAACTCGTGGTTATCAATACATGATAACCTTTATTGATGACTTTTCAAGGTATGTTTGGGTTTATTTCTTGAAGAATAAAGATAATGCCTTTGAGAAGTTCAAGGAATTTAAAAAAAGAGTTGAATGTGAGTTTGGGAGAAAGATCAAATGCCTTCGCACTGATAATGGTGGAGAGTACACTTCAAAGGAGTTCAATAGGTACTTACAGGAGTGCAACATACGAAGGCAACTCACATGCGCAAACACTCCACAACAAAATGGAGTAGCAGAGAGGAAGAATCGCCACCTGGCTGAGATATGTCGGAGTCTTCTTCACGCCAAGAATGTTGATACGAAATTTTGGGCGGAATGCATGAACACGGTAGTCTATATCACAAACAGGCTACCACAACCGAGGCTAGGATTTGTCTCACCGTTTGAAAAGTTGAATAATGTAAGGCCCACTGTCAATTACTTCAAAGTTTTTGGTTGTGTATGTTACGTGTTCATAGCAGATGAACATCGTAGCAAGTTTGATAAGAAGGCTATCCGATGCATATTCGTGGGATACGATGAACAAAAGAAAGGTTGGAGATGTGTTGATCCAAATACAAATAAAGTATATGTCTCACGAAATGTTGTATTCGACGAGGCGTCGTCATGGTGGGCAAACAAGGTGGCGTTACCAGATACACAAGAGTTACAAGAAAAGCTTCAAATGAAGTTAAAATACTCAAGTGAATTGGATGAACGAATGTCCACAACAAATGGGGAATCCCAAGAGCAAGAGCTGCAATCCAAAACAAGAAGTCCTTGGAAGACAGGCATATATGAGACACCAGAGGAGGTGCATATTAGTCAGCCAGAGATGCAACAGGAAGAGCAGGCACAAGGTGAGTTGCGAAGGTCTACAAGAGTGAGAAGACCAAATCCAAAGTACATAGATGCTGCCTATGCTGAGCTCAAAGAGCCAACTACCTTCCAAGAAGCCTCAAAGAGTCTAGAGTGGAGAAAGGCTATGGAAGAGGAGATTATGGCCCTGAAGCAGAATCAAACATGGGATTTAGTACCAAAGCCTGAAGGCGTGAAACCAATATCCTGCAAATGGGTTTACAAGTTGGAGACATCTTTACTAAGAGCTTACCAGCAACAAAGTTTTTGGAGTTTCGTAAAATGCTTGGGATGACAATACGTATGAGGAAGGTTGGCAATGAGGGGGAGTGTTGAATATTACATTGCCAACCAAAATAGAAAAATATAGAATAGTCTAGAAAGTCCCGGAGTGTACTAGAAGATTTCGGAAGAATATGGAAAATTGTGGAACACACCAGAGTATTCCGGAAGAGTCCGGAACATTATGGAGAACTCATAAACGTCCTAGAAGAGTCTAGGACCTTATAGTATGTACTAGGTCATCCTAGAGTCTAGTGGAAACATGTACTTAGTACTAGAGCATGGTAGAATACTCTAGAAGTCTTTGTATCTAGAGAAGTTCTTGTGTAGGCTTGAGTTTGTAAGAATTCTCTAGATCACTCATGTACTTATCTAGTAACTAGTAGGATCTAGAACCTTCCCATAAGGAGGTGGAAGGTTAAGCTAAGTAGTATAAATAGGAGAGGGGATCATTTGTTTCATGTAACACACAAGAAAGCATCCTACTAAGGAGAGATTCCAAAGATAGAATTAAAGAGAGTATTCCTTTTGTAAAGCTATCTAGTTCAATAAAATAGTTTGTTCTTAAGTCCCTTGTGAGTTCTTATCAAAGTCCCTCTTCAAAGTTTCTTGTGTCGAGTGCTTCTTTGATTTATATAGTTAAAGCTATTATATTGTTGCGTATTCATTATAATACCAACCATATTGTAGCCCAATTTATCCCCAACAATTCTCTCAAAGTTTGTAATTTTTGTTTTTTCTTCCTTTTTTGTATGTTGATGTAGAGCTTCTTATGAATGATTACTGTCATGTTGCAATATGAATTAATTTACTATACAAGCTCTTTACTATTTTCTAGGTCTTACTATCCTGCGCGTTGTTCATGCTCTCGAGCAAGCTTCTTGTTGACGCTTTCAAGCTCATTGCTCAAGTTAATTATAAGAGTAGTCATCGGTTAATTATAAGAGTAGTCTTCCCTGTCCCACCCATTCCCAACATCCCCCACCTCCATCATCCTTCAATAAATCCAACAACTTAGATAAGTTCACACTAGCAAGAATAAATCTCGTCTCAAGGATTATTAAACAATTGATGGAAGCTTATGAGAAAGCAAACTTACAGTATGTGATGATTCATAAAAATAAAAACAGATATACTCCTGAGCCGAACATGTATCTTGATGATCTCGAGGAATTACGATCTCAAGCATAGGCCCAACACAGATCCAGTCCAAGCGGATCTAAGCCCGCTCAACTTCAGTTCACCAAGCGGATCCGAACTCTCATAGCATATTAGGCCCACACGTCTCACATCCATCCTCAATACCCATAAGCCCTCTTTAGGCAAATATCTCGAGGATCAGCTTCGGACGAGCAACTACAACCGCTCTGTGCTTCCAACTAGGAAGTAAACACTAGAATATCTTCCACACAGAGAAACTCACTTCTACGGAGTACTCTTGGATTGAGAATTATTTCTCGTGTATCTAAGAGTGCAGAGCTAACATGAAACTTCCTTTCTACAACACGACTCTTAATTAAAGAGGAATTTTCATGAAGATCTTATTCCTAAACTACGCCTACGATGACCTGGTTGAACCAGGACTCCTTCGACTAACACAACAACGCTAACGAAAATGATAGCTCAACAAGAAATTTGAACTCATTCTCAAGTAGCACTCTAAGGACCGGCTACTTTTGTGCTATGCTCCCGTTCAACTTGCCAAGATCCAATAGCTAACTCGGACTAAATAAGATTTAAAGCAGAATCCCCCGCCCGCACCCGACGTCGAGTGCAGTCTTGACCGTTGACCAGTCGTTGACCGCGTTGACCATCCTCTGTGCCATTTCCCAGTGGAGTGTCACGGAGGAGTAGAAGATGTTGGTGGCGGCGAAGAAGAGACACACGGCGGAGATTGCCGTCACTGAGCCGGTAAACCCCGCGATGAACCGCGGAGATCCCGCCGGAAAGGAGGAGAAGATGGTCTCGAAAGTTGAGCAGATTGGGTTGAAGTAGATTAGAAACAACATGGAAAGGAATGAAAACAAGAGTGCTTGGATGAGCAAGAACACTAGTGTTTGCCAGTCATCCATCCCGTAGATCGCGTAGATCTGCGTCCAATCTCTTACTGTTTTTCCCATTCCTAAGCAAAATTCCTTTCGAACTCTTCAAATTTTCTATAGATCTATGCTCAAATGCAACTAATTCTTAGCAATATATTTCAAAAAGTATGAAAGCTAAATCATAAGAGTCACAGAGGAAGAGTGACAACTGTAACCATTAATGATTTATACGAAAAAAAAAATGCTCTAATACTGACCGATGAGATCAGCAGGGGAAGAATAGGCCAGATTTACGCGTTTTCTTGAATCATGAAAGTTATCCAAGAAAAACGAGTGAAGCTGCCAATGGCCATTAAAGAAGTGGCGAAAAAGATTAAACGAGAAGAAAGAATGGATTGGTTTTGGAGGTGAAGTGCAGTGGGAGTGGGGGAGGTGAAGTAGAAATGGCAAATGAGAAATGGAGAGAGAGAAAGAGAGAGGGGAGAGTGATTTGGTGAAGTAGAGTGAGGATTTATAAATGGCGGGAGGGGGTACAATGGTAAAACAAAAAGTTCGGTAAAGTAGTACCTGATGACCTGCTAGACGGGTCTGATTTTTTTGTTACGAAACTTATGTTCGTTGTATCAGTAATCTAGGCCAAAAAGGCCGGCCAGTTACGATTTGGTGACTCTCACCCCTTCTATTATTGGTGACTCGCTGCTATAAGCAATTTTGCTCTTTATATTTTTACTCATTTTATAATTGATGTTTGTAATTATATTTTAAAAAAAATTAATAAAAATATAAAAAAGCTTAATCCAAATAAAAAAATGATTGAACCTTTGTAAGATTGCTTTAAATAAATAGGAAGAACATGAGATTCAAAAAGATATTGGATATTCCTAACTCTAAAAGTAATCACATAGTAAATTTAGGGGTGGGCATTTCATTCCGCGATCTTGATCTCATCTCAATTATTTTGGGTCTTAATGGAATTGAATAATTTCATACCGATTCCGTTCCGATTCAAAATGGGATGGGATGGGATGAAGATTTTCAATCCCGCCAATCTCGTCCCGTACCGAGCTAATTTGGTTAGTATATCAAATCATAATTTGCAACTCAAAATAATCACATAATTTGAATCGGAATTTTGGAGTAAATGACTTGCATACCAATGACTTGTACACATAGGACCGCCCAGTCTTGTTGTACAAATTTAACAATATTGTTCAGTTTGCATAGCAGTTTTACCATGCAAATTGAGTTGCTATGCAAACCTCAATATGCCTAACAAGTAACATGTAGCAAAGGAAATTGTAGCATCTTGAAAGTGGGCTCTCCTTAAGTTATAAAATAATCGTCGAGTTGTGATAGAAGCACAAACAAAAATTATGACCAGATTTTAAACAAATGTTGGCATTTCCTTTATATAAACCAATAAAATAGATTGTACCCATTATGGGATCTGGAAAAAAAAAACCATATTATGATAGCTATCTGATCATAATGAACACTGGTTCCACTTAGGAAAGTATAATTTCAAAGAACAAGAAGTTGATCAAGGTGGGTATCCATCAAGAAATAGGGACGAGTTTAAGAGCATCTAAGATGTGGCAAATCAGTAAATTAATTGCATTAGATAACACACTTGCAGGTGGGGAAGTTGTTCACCCATAGAAATCTCTTTCCTATTAGATTATCAAAAAACTTGATCAACAAATAGAGCACGTTGATCCCGTCCCGAACCCGTTTGGAATGGGATGAGGTCGGGATGTGGTCTATTCCATCCCGATCCCGTATGAACGGGATGGGATAGGGATGGGTCTATCTCGTCCCGTGCCCACCCCTAGGTAAATCTCACTTTGTTGTTTGAAATAGGGGTGGGCACAGGATGGGATGGGACGAGATGGACTCATCCCTATCCCATCCATTTCATTCGGGATTGGGACGGGACGGGACGAGATATACCTCATCCCATCTCAAACGGGATCGGAACGGGACGGGATGAGCCCATACTAAATAATCCTCCAATAAAAAATAACAAAAAAAAGTTTATCTCTCATTGCTCACACACCAATAATGTCAAATTTATATACATATAACTTACATCATAAATAATAATAGATATTAAATAAATAAATAAATATTAAACTTTTATGGAAGACAAGTAAATATTAAATTTCATTTAGAATTAAGGATTAAATTCATTTAGATTTCATATAAAATTTCATCTTACATTGATTTAATTTCAACACATCCTAAACTTTAATTTAGAAGAGTATTTTGATTAAAATAATATTTATTAAATAAATAAATTTGGGTCGGGACGAGATAGGCATGATTGAAAATCTTCATCCCGATCTCATCCCACTCTAGATCGGGATGGGACGAGATGAGTTTGATCAGTCCCATCGGGACGGGACGAGATCGGAACGAATTTGAGATCGCGAGATGGGATGCCTACCCCCAATTTGAAATCCTTTTTATAATAGTGAAACAAAGAGGACAACATACCACTCCTTGCATACCAAAATTGTCATTCTATCACATGCATTGTTACTCAAAAAACAAAAACAAAAACTATTGCTAACAAAATCTCATTAATTTTCCAAATTGACATAGGCTCAATAAATGTGATTTATCGAAGTATGTCGAAATTTCACGAAATATTTTCTATTTTAAAGTTATCGAAACCTCTTTCAAAATTTAAAATGTGTCAAAATTTTACTTAGAAGAGTAATAAATATTTTACTCTCTGTATATTTTAACATGTTTTAATGTTATCTTAATATCAAAAGCTTGTTATGTTAGTGATTATTATGTAATATGTATTATGTATGACACTACGAGTCGTGTAACATTTTTTATGTAGTATTTAAAAGTTTAAAAAGCATAACTTATATTGTTAAATTTGAAATCACAATTGAAATTTTTTATGTAGAAAAAACAGAATATTTTGGCAAAATATTTCTTAAAATCAGGGGATCAAAATTAACTTGAAAAACGAAATCACAATCCTTCCACATGCTCCCATTAAAAATTTCCACCACACCTAGCTAAAAATGGTGCTTATTGACCAATTTAACATGTCGGTGCATCAACACCGAAACCATCGATTAGCTTAAACAGTAATCCACATTTAATTTTTTGGCAGAATTACATGTGTTAACCTCGTGATTTACTACTGCCATAACCATGTTAGTTATTATATGACCCAGATCACAACCACCTGTTTGCCAAAAATTCTAGCCAACCTTGTTTGGTTTTTTTTTACACTTTTACCCCTTATATAGATAGTGTTTGTTGTCTTAGGAGAGTTTCCAAAGCAAGAGAATCGTCGTTGATTGGGGCCTTAATGCACCAAAGATCTCTGGCTATTTTGTAATCAAGATGGCTCTTATCACTGACAGAGGTAGTTGATTCAAGACTTGAAATAATGAGAGCTTTTGTAGCACTCTTGACCGAGAACACCCCTCTCTTTTCCGATTTCTATATAAGAGTGTCAGGGGCAGTAGTGGGATGGATGGTGATATTGAGAATATCTCGGGCCACAGGGGTTGGAAATATGGAAATGATCAGGTCTGAGTTCCAACTCGGGTTGTGATTGTCATGTGTCCATAGGTCGCTCACTTTGCTAAGTGAGTTAAAAAGTGATGGCGACGAGACACAGTCTGCCAGCAATAATCCTGATTTTACCAAGCAGTCATACCAAAGATTAATTTCAGTACCAGATCTGACCTACCATAGAAGGTGGTGTCGTATCTTGTTTAGAGTAGACATGTTTCCTTTCCAAGCAAATGATGACGTAGAGGGAGGCTTGGATAATTGAAAGAGATTTTTTCGTTGGAAATAAGGTATTTTTAGTTGTGCCATGCAAGTATTTTGCGGGTTTACAATTGAATGCCAAACTGATTTAGCTTTGAGGGCCAGATTTTTAACTCTGGCGAGTGGAATATTGAGTCCTCCCAAATGCTGCGGAATGATAATTTTATCCCAGATGCAAAAGTGTTTGTACTTTCCTTCGTCTGTATCATTCCACCAGAAATTTCGAGCCAGAATATCTATTTGGGTGGTAATTGAGGCAGGAATAAGGAAAAAATTGCATAGTGTGAACCGAGATTGAGTGGATAACAACTTTGATCATCACTGTTCTATCAGCTTGAGATAATACTTTGACTTTGTGAACCGGATGAACCGCTCAATCTCTCTCCCACTCCAAATTACTTACTTAATCAAACTTTTATTTTATTTTACCTTTTCTTTTTTTAATGTTCATTGCTTTTTAAAAAATAAAATAATAATTTTAATCTCTATTTAACTCATTAAAATTCTTTCATTTTTAAGTAATCGGAATGTAAATGTTATTCGTTCGTTTGAGCAAGAACTGTGATTTCATAATTTCAATCTTCTAATTTTAAAAAATATGTAAAAAGATATGTCAAAATTTCGAGAATAAGTCAAACATATATGTGTATGTAAAAAGATAAAATACAAGTAATTTACCTAATAAACACATTAAATGAGTATAAGTAGATAAGTATCCCTATAAATGTAATTCTTCATAATTTTTTTGGGTTTTAACGAAAATATCGAAATTTATAACAAAAATGTAGAAGTATTTTCGCTAGAAAAATATAATTTGCTTCATAACTTTTTCACATTTATATTAAATTTACGAAATGTTTAGAAATAACTCGTTGAAATAATGTACATTTTGATTTCAGTACTTTAAATTTAAAAGTCTCAAACAAAGAAATATTTCACAAAATTTCATAAAATTTCACGAGATCACAGTCCTTGTTCCCTATTTAGTGGTCTTCTCTCCGACTCATTAAAATTCTTTCATTTTCAAGTAGTATTAATGTAAATGTTATTTCTTCTTCTGGGTAATGGGTTTTTTTTTCCCTTTCATTTCTACTACTTTGAGTAAATATTTTGAAAAAAGAAAAATTAGCTAGATATTTTAAAATTCATTTTATATGTGTGAAACATTTTTATCTTTTTTTCTTAGTGTGTCACTGATGGATATCAAACCCACACGGGTTAAACATTTGTATTTATTTCTCTTTGAAGAAAACATTTGAACCCTAAAGTCATTCATTGACTAGATTATTTTGTGGTAAGCATTCCAGTTCAAAAGTATGGTGAGGTAACTAATCGAAACTTCTCATAACTAGGGTTTATGAAGCACCGACAAGAGAGTTTACCATTTAATCTTGAGCACCTACTAAGTGAGTTTAATGCCCCTTTTTACTGTTTACAAAAAGTTTATAAAGGGATGGATATTTTTATACATACAGGATTAGACATGATGATAAAAAGTAGGGTTTATAGTCCAACCTAAACTTACAATCAAGCGTAAAGTCGATTAGTGGAATACAGACAACATTTTGTTCGTATCTACTCTGTTTCACACTACTGTTAATTTGTTTATCTTTGCGATATGAGATTTTTTTTATTATTAAAGCTTTATAATTAGACTAAAATGGATTACATATAGCTTTTCGTGAACAGTAGTGGCCGGCTAAGTCATGAGACTCTGTATTAAGATTTCTACAAACATAATTATACATTTTAAAAAAGGTAGCAAAAGAAAAAGACGCCTAATATTATATATAAGCGGATGCCAAAATCAATCAACTGCAAAAGATGGGTGTGCATCTTCATCATGAAGTGTCACAATCAGATTAGCAGAATCACAAAAAATAGGCCAATCTTTCATCTCTGAGTCTGAATCAGGAGCAAAGCCTGTTGAAAAAATGTTGGCTTGAATAGTCTCACATCAACTCATCAAGTAAAGAAGAATTGTCACAACTATTTATAAAGAGATGACCCATTCCCTAATAGCAATGAGATCTTTTGGGGAAAACCTCATGCCACCATATAGGCTCGGATGGAAGGTGCTAGATGAATGATCCAGATTAGGCTCCAAATCTTTGCCGAGGTGGTGTCCGAAAGTATCTTACAAGTTTGGACGAGGTGAAGTTAGTGCGGAGATTGCGACTAGGTGGAACCAACAACGCCGAAAATAGTCAAAGACGAGATTAATGCTCGGTGTTTGATAAGTGATATTTAAGTTGGAGACAATATCATTACTATGTATTTTAAACCAAAAAGTATGCACACACGCTCTCACGCCAACAAAGCCGTCTCACCCACAAAACATTCTACTATGGTGTTGTCAAACTTTTTGATGTATATGCAGAAAATTCAACGACAAATACATGCATTGCAATACACAGTTTATACTGCAATGCAGTATAGCGTACATGTTCATCGTATACACCAAATTGGCTTACGATGCGATCCAGATTTCCCAACCCTATTTTCTTGTTATTGAGCTTAAGGCTATTTCATTGATTTATTACTGAAAATATGGGCTATCGGCTAAATTATTTATTTATATATAGACAAATAAACCAGTGGAGTGAGCAAAGCAAAACAAAACATAAAAGCCGATTTCAAGACAAATAAACTAGTTTAAATTATATTGAGTAATCACATTTGTTTTTACCTCACATCACAGTAATATAATTGATTTTTTTATGCCAATGGCATGACAATTCAATGGTTAGAGTTTGGCGGATGGTATCACTAGGTCATGGGTTTAAACCTAGCTTGCCACATTTTTATGAATTCTGGGATCCTATAAAAACCCTGTTTGCCTTTAAAAAAAAAAAAAAATCAATTTTCCTCTCACTCGTGTATTAATTAATCTTAATTATCTAATCATCATGAATGTGCTCAACCCAAAGCATTGTAGTTGCATCCATGTTTAATTAATTTAAATATATGCATGCGACTTGAAATTTTAATGTTAGTAATGTTGCTTTTGTCGATATGTTAACCAAATGTGAAGCATTATAATGACTAAAAGAATTCAAGGAATCCAACCATGCAGCTTTTTTTTTTTTGACAGAAGCCGTGTTTCTCGGGTCGTTTACTATTGATAAATCATAATTAATTAATTATGGAATCTCCTTGAAAAGTCCAAACAAACATACTCAAATGTGTTATTTTAGATGAGGTGAGGTTCTGATTTTGTCAATCTAACTTTTATTATTAGGAATCACTAATGTTGTGGGCCTATATGAATATTGGGCCGGGCTTTATAGCTCAACATTATGAACATTTTGTGGTCATGGGGATTTGATGCTTTTACTAGGGATTAAATAAACTGAAAACCATATTTTATGTCATCCAAAAAAAAAAAAAAAAAAAAAAAAAACCACTCAACACCATATTTTGCGAAAATGCATACCAAATATCAAATTATGTATTTGGAATTTGGTACAAAACAACGGAAGGCGGTGCGAATATTAAGTCAATATTTACATATGAACTGTTATAGGTACTAGTCAATATTTTATACGACGAAATTTAACCTAATTAGAAAATTGTTTTTATCAAGTAGGGGAATGTATGGAAGTTCGGCCACTGGGCATTCCGCACTTTAAAGCTAATTCAAAACCTTGGCTGTCCAAATCATAAGAATATTATAAAGGTTTACTTGCATGAAATTCATTGTTTATGTAAAGTTGCAAATATTTAATCACCTATATACTTTGATATTTTCCATTTTGAAAGTGTTGAACATTCAACCATATATTTAAGACAAAGGTGAGCAAAGATTTCAATGATCTTATCTCGCGAATGACATGCCAGTTCAATGGTTACTTAGAGCTTGGCGGATGGTTTCACTAGGTGATAAAAAAATTTAGTTTATGAATTATACGACTAAGTAGAGTATGATTTTGTTGACCTTATGAACGGGCATAAAAAATAGACTACTGATGAGACAAATCCAAACTTTGGTTGTTCTGATCATAGTATTATGAAATGGTTCACTTGCATGAAAATTATAGTTTATGTAGAGTGGCAGATAGTTAATCACCAATAGTTTGGTATTTTTCCATTTTGAAAGTATTGAACATTCAATTTGGTTTGGTTACACTAGCTGAGCAAGCATTTCGACATATTTCTTATCCATAGAAAGATTAGGTGAGTAAAAGGTTCACTGTTGGCAAATTTGGACTCCTTTAGAGACCCCATGACAGGGTCGGCGGTTCGGTTTTTCACCTAAACCGTGAACTGAAATCGATTTTGATTGGTTTCAAAATTTTCAAATTGAAATCGAACCGAAACTAAATCAATTCTAATTTATGCAAACGGTAACCGAACCGACTAAAATCAAAATAAAATGACTATTATAAACATATTATATTATGTTTATATAAAAAATATATATTATTTAAAATATATATTCAGTTGGTTTGATTTTGTTGGTTAAAATTATATAGAAACCGAAAACTGAATCGACCACTTCAGTTTTGAATTTTTTAAGACTGAAACAAACCGAACTGAACTTAAATCGAATTGAACCAAACCAATCGGTTCAGTCGATTTAATAGATTTGGTCAATTTTTTGTTCAACCCTACTCTATGAGCTGATTTTATGAAAATTTGTTTATGGATTCTCTGAGTAAATCTGCTTAAGGCTGGGCAACTTGAGTTCGATTTTGTTAACTAATTTATTAAGTTGATTTGCTACCAGGCTCGTCATTTTTTTTTGTCCAAACACGAAGATGTATATTGAAGATAAGTACAGAAACAAAAATACAATCATCCCTATATCAAAGAATGTCAAGACATCATGAAGGTGTAAAAAAAATAATCTCTAAAGAGATTACAAGCTGAACCGATCTTCTACGACAATTTCCTAATCTTGATAAAGATAGAGTGCTCCGATCTATTAAGTCCTTCAAAAACCATTATATTTTTGTTAAGCTGAACCCATCTTCCACAACAATTCCCTAAGCTCGTCATTTATGACATTTTGTATATATAAAATAGGTTCCTTAATTATTTTCGTTGAGAACTAATTGCTAAGTACTTGTAAATTGATTGTTACTGTTGCATAACAAAATATTGCATATTTACTGATTGATTAGTTTCTGTTCTCCTTGATTTTAACCTGCACAAGGAACACATATGAGCCAAAGACCACCGTTGTGGGACACTCCGATGCTTAAGTCAGACAAGGCTTACGAGATGTGTAATATTTGTAATTGGGTTATGTAGCGTATATTTGTTCTTCAACATTGTGCCTTCGTTATGATGCGAGAGTCTTGTTCAGCTATGCCTTTAGGGCGTGGTTTAGGGAAAGTTATCTATTAGAGATATTTTCCTTGTGGATTGTTATCCATACAGGAGAGTTTACATGCACGAATTATACTATGATCGTTTCCTTGTTGAGAGTTGTCCATGTAGAAAATTTTTCATACACAACTTATATTTTAGTATTTGTTTTTTGATAGGAGTCAATGTGTTGCTAGCCTGTCTGTCTTAGGTCAAACTCCTAGATACTTGCATTATAAGGTCTTACGGGTACTAGGCTTGACCATGTGACTTATGGGCTTAATAGGGCATTGCTGATTGAGTCCAACCTCTTGGAACCCGCCTCAGTGGGCTTTGTCAGATTGGACACTCATCTAGGCCCACTTTACTCTCTCAACTAGACAATCATGTCATGTGTACAGAGTGGATTGCAAGACGGTATGGATATCATCATCAAATACGTTACAAGTGGAGAATATATAGTTTATTATGGTATTCAAAATCTACATTCATTTTACAAAATATTCTTTGAGCAAATCAACTTAAGATTGGCAACTTGAGTTTGATTTTTATCAACTAATTGATTAATTTTACTAATAGAATACATCAAACCGAAAACTTGTATTATCTTTACTGTGGAATATTTGTTGATGGAGGCCTTGTACCAATCCAATGGAATTGAAACTCTGGCACTGAGTGCAGAAATATGCAAGGATGTCAATTAGATTGAGGAGCAAGAAGCTCAAATCAGACCTGGCTAGTTACTAATATCATGTGGCCAGGGCAGAGCCAGAAAATTTTACTACCCCGGGTTAAAAAAAGTATAAATTCTTAAACAGATAAATGTTTAATAACAATGCATGACATGAGAATCAACCCCGGGCTAAATTTAAAAAAAAAAAAAAAAAAAAACCTACCACTGAGGCAATAAAAAGTTTATGAGCACAAACAAGAGGTTAATTAAAAATAACTACACAGCTATATTTTTTCACGAAAATCTACTCCGGACTATAGCCCGTGATTGCTAACACATAGATCTGCTCCTGCATGTGGCCTTTATATCGATCTCAAATTTCCATCCCTGCGACTATGTGCATGATTTAATCTGGAGAGATTCTAAATGTCGAGGGAATGAGCGAGGAAACGAGCGAGGGAAATGAGCTGGCGAGGTGAAAGCCGTTCATTTTCCTCGAGATGCGCGCGAGAAAAGTCAACGCACGCATTTCGAGGGAAATGAACGGCTTTCACCTCTCCAGCTCATTTCCCTCGCTCGTTTCCTCGCTCATTCCCTCGACATTTAGAATTTCTATTTAATCTGTCATGATATTTTTGCAGCTTTGATTGAACCTCTGACCATAGAAAGTCAGTAGTGTCTTGAATCTTGACTCTTCATCTCTTTGGGGTATTAGAGAGGGAAGCTTAATAGGGATGACAACGGGATGGATTGGGGCGAATTTGAGCAAATTCATCATTGATCCGTCAAGAATAATGGATCCTCAAATCCGCCCTGCCAATCCGTTTATACATTTATTAAAAAATCACCTCCGCCCCGCCCAAAATATCCGTTAAAAAATTACATTCATTCATACATACAGTAAAAAAAAGATCATTTATAAATAAAAAAAATTACAAAAATCCATACAACAAATTAAAAAAAAATAAAAATCGATCTAAAGGTCAAATATGAGATCTATCTAAAAAAATTACAACAAATTACAAAAAAAAATTCGATCTAAAGTTTAGATCTCTAATCTGAGATCTAAAAAAAATTAAACAAATTACACAAAAAAATTCGATCTAAAATCTACAAAAAAAATTACAACAAAAAAAGTTTAGATCTAAAAAAAAATTACAAAAAATTACAAAAAAACATTCGATCTAAAAAAATTCGATCAGATCTCTAATCTGATTTCTGAGATCTCAGATCTGATCTCTGATGGGGAGAGGAAGGTAGATATGGAGGTGGGAAGCTCGATTTTGACTGAGAATCTGATCTTGTGCGTGAGAGGCGAAACCCTTGGCTGTGAGAGGCTTCGACCTTCGTCTTCGAGTGAGGATCTGTGTGTGAGAGGGAGAGGCTCTGGTGTGAGGGAGGGAGATCTCTGTGAGACGGGAGGGAGATCTGTGGGAGGGACAGGCGGTGTGAGGGAGCGAGATCTCTCTGTGGGAGGGAGAGAGATGTCTCTGTGGGAGGGAGGGAGAGGCGGTGTGAGGGAGGGAGGGGAGGGAGATAGATCGATCTCTCTGTGGGATGGAGGGAGGGGCGGTGTGAGGGAGCGAATGTGTATGTTAGAAAGGGTTAATTCCTTTATATAACTGAAGGATATTTTTGTAAATTTATCGATTAAACGGATATCCGTGGGACGGATATGACCAAATTCGTATCTGCCCATATTAATAAACGGATACAGATCGAAAATTCGTATCCACCCCAAAATCTAGGGACCCTTTACCAAATCCGCCCCAAACGAAGTGAGTGGAACGAATATTCGTAAAAATCTGCCCCACTGTCATCCCTAAAGCTTAGAGGTCCAAAGTCCAATATGTGTTTTTCCAAAGTTCTTTAATCTGTTCATATATCTCTCTGCTGTAGGCATGCAGGTCCAAATTACTGTTGAAAATCAAAGTGATTTAACCTTAGCTCCTGACCGTTGGAAAGTAGTTTTTTTTTTTGGAAGGCGAGCAAAATTTTTATAGGATTCAGAACTGGTCAACACACCATAAATTGGTAAAGATGTCGCAAACTGAGTTCGAACCCAAACCAAGTGGTATCGTCCGCCAAGCTCCAACCATTGTGCTGTCTTGGCCTCACCATTTGAAAGTTCTCAACTTTGTATAGCTCGAAGCTGATTCTAGTTTGATGTGTCTGATGATGAATTTCGGTATCATGACAAGAACTATTCTACTGAAAAATTGTTGAAATTCATAGTTTGTCGTTCACTTGGGACTGTTGTCTTGGCTTCTCTTCCCAATTGTTGAAATTCAGAGTTTCTCTCCATCTTCAGTACTGAAGTACATTGCATATCAGTAAGTTGATATTGTGTATATTTTGTTTTAGGAGTATTAGTTAATGCTCGTATTTGTTTTTTTTTTATTTTTTTTATCAAAAATTTCCATTTTAATGTTTTTATTGTATATATAATGATTTGTAAATACGCTTTTTTGCAGGTGCCCTCCTGCCTTGAAAATCCTAAATTGGGTTCGGCATTACTTCGTTTAAGCGATGAAGAGGTTATTTTGAAATCATTTTGTAAATTGAAGGAACTGGAAATTAATTTTAGTCAGTGTTATAAAAATCGGCCTAGGCGCTAGAAGGTAGAAAATCGCCCAAATTAATGGCTGGGCAGTCTGGGCGGCGTAAGCGGGGTCTGGGCGGCCTAGGTGGGGTCTAGGCGATTATTTTTTTTTATTTTTTAATAAGGCTAATTGTGTTCTTATTTTATTTTTCTTTCCTCTTTTTTAGAAATAAACTATTTAATTATTTTTTTATTTAGTATATGTCTAATTGTAGCAAAGGATAATTACTTAATGAAATTCTCAAAGGATCTGCCGGTACCAATTTTACTAATGTAGATTTTATCAAACATGACTGAGGTTATTCATGCAATTTGAAGAAAAATAAAAGAGTAGGTTTGAATATTTGTCCACAAATTCAATTTTATATAAAGTACCCATCATGACAAACTTTAGTTATTTGAGTTTTAATAAATTTTGTTCATGATTGTTAATTTTCCATGTTTTTAAATTTTGCATATGTATCTTGGCATTAAATTGGATGTAATTGATAAGGTATTATGCTTAACTTTTGTAAATTATTAAAGTTATAATACAAAACCTAAGACTGCCTAGGCGCTAGGCACCTGCTCGCCGCCCGCCCAGCGCCTAGCGCTTTTTAGAACACTGATTTTAGTAATTATTGGTGGTCCGTGTCAATGATGTCCATGATGTTCTTGATGAGGATGCTAAAGATATACTGAATATGGCCTCTCACATTAAAAAGTTTATTTCAGAGGGTTTGAAGCTGTGTATTCCACATTAAGATTCTTAAAATTTCGATGTTGCTGAAGATTAACGAGTTATCTTACAGTTTTGCTAGTTTGATGGTGAGTATTATATCGCACTTGGTGTATAAAGCACAGCAAAGTGTAGATCAAATTTACAGATTACAATGGCTTTCTTCAATTTTCTTTTTACTAGTGCAATACAACAGAACAGCAAGCTTTAAAAACTTGTGCCAAACACATGTATGAATTATAAAAATATTGGCTAAGAAATTTTACGAAATTTTGTTTGGCATGTCATAATTCCTGCAAGAAGTTTAGAATGGAGTATCTGACTTGCTGTGTTTTTGGAAATTTTGATGAAGAGGAGGAGGAGCAGTGATCATAGTTAGTAACCTTCACAATTTTTTGGAGCCGTGGAAAAAAAGAGATACAGGGCAAGTTGGGGTGGGTTTGTTGTACCGATCAATTTAGTTAACCTGAATGTTTATCAAGCAATAAGTTTTCTTCATTGTTTACTTCCAATTAGCTCATAATGTGATAACACACAAAATGGACTTGTAACAAAGCGCAATTCATCTTTTGCTACCAAAGACCATTCATCTGTCATTTCATGCAGTGGTCAGTATGGTCTTGAGCAACTATTGATGTTAGCATGTACACACAAGCACTGCTGGCCGCTAGGAAATTCTGTATTCGGTTGTGCTAGGCTAGTTTGGCACACCAACACCATTAACCACTGCTTAACCCTTGATGAGATTTCAACATTATTCCGAGGAAGAAGTTGAAAATACACGATTGAAAAGGGCCCTAGACACACCAATCCTAACCTAAACAAAAAGGATACAAGAGGAACCCCGCTTATAATCCTTCCTTAAGATCCTCTTCGTTTTCTCTATGTTGAATCCTTGGACTTTTTCTTTTGTCTAGAACGGGTTGGGCAAGATTCCCGGTCCATCACATCCCGATCCAGACCGATATGGTTCTGGACCATTTCAAACCATACCAAAACAATTATCGACAATTTCATCCCTGTTTCGGTCTCGCACCAATTGAAATATCGACGGAACCGGTTCTAAAAATGTTATCTCATTTTATCCCGGACTGTTCCGAATATTGTATGGACATGCTTCAAGCCCAATCACAAAACCCAAGCCCAACTCTAATAATCAACAACCCTAAACCTAACCTCACCTAAACTTCACTATTCACTCTTCAGAGTTGAGATTCAGTTTCTAATCCACTCTCCCTCGCCCCCACCTCCAACTTCGCAGCCTCCACTACCAAGCAAAGCTGGTACCAGACAGTCAAGATCATCCCGTCGTCCACCACCATCAGGTAAGGTTTTTCCCTTCTTCTTCTCACTCCATTCCCTTCTCTCCCTCTGCGCATATAGATCAATGACCATGACCTGTCGGCCGACCATCTCTCCCCGCCCTTTCCGAGTAAATCGATCAATGATCGGTCGACCATCTCTTCTTCTTCTTCTTCTCGATGATCGGCTGGCCATCTCTTCCCCGTTCCCTCTGTGATCGAGATGCTGCTTCTTTTCAATCCATTGTTCTTCTGACCAATTAAATTTAAATCATTTTACTGTTGTGAATGAAATGTTGTTAATTAAATACATTGAAATCATTCGTTGTTCCGTATAATTTTATTTTTGCTAAATATTTTGTATTGAATACCTCTGTCACTAGTCCGTTTTTTTTTTTTTGCTCTGAATGAGTATTGAAGTGTATATTATAAATTTTAGAGTTAAACTCAGTTAAATTTGAATCAGTTGGGAAAAAAAATTTAAATGCCAAGAATGAATTCTCTTCCAATTTTTGAATTCACCAAAATATAAAGTTTAGAGTTTTTGTTTAAATGTGCGTTAAGATGCCCGATTCATTGCTTTGAAAAATATTAAAAACGTGAAATACTTTATATGTTTTTTAATTATAGAATATAAATTTTTAAAATTTTACGCTCGTGTTGATCATTAATTTTGTTGGAAAGATCTTAAAAAATGTATTTCAACGAAATTAATTTTACCAAAATTTGATAACGATGTTGATAGTTATGATAATTTTCATTTTGTTAAAAGCAAAACACAATATTTTCTCTCTCCGCCACATGTACACTCCATCAACTTTTTTCAAAAGTTTTTCATTATTTTTGTCCTTCTACATGTTTTATATTTACAAATATGTCATCATGAAAAATGAATCTCAGCCCTCAAATTTAATACATTTCCCAACTTTTAATACTAACCATCTTTTATCTCTAATTCTTTCGATTTGACTTTGTCCTGGTCAACAATGAATAGTAAAATACTACTCTGAATTCTAATATATATGATTAATGTTACTACTGTTATGCAACTACTATGGCAGATAAAATAGGGCAAAATATGGGCCATGGGCCTTAGTTGATTGTATAAGTTTCAAGGGCCAAAAATCAAATTCGGGATGGTATGGTCCCAATTCGGACCGTCCCAGTTCAAATTGGTCTGGGTCCAAACGGTTTCACCCAAAAAAATGTGGTATCTCGAACCCTTCCGTTCTTTTTCATTGGACTGGGATAAGCCCAATCCCGAACCGTGCCCACCCTTATCCAGAACCAAAAGACTTACTTTTATTGGCTTTTGTAGTTGGTTTTCTTATTGGAAATTACACATAAGCACCCTTTTTTACTTTTCTAATGCAAACTGAAAGTTGCTATTAATTCAGGGTTAATTGCTTTTCCTCTAAAACATGTAGTCAATTCAGTTTTGCCTCCAATTAACATTCATATTGCACTTTCCCCCTCAAACTACCAGTCAACGTGCCTTGACTGTCAAACACCTCACGTGCTACCATTCTTCCTATTTTACTTGACGAAAGTGCCATTCACGTGCTTATCTCGCCTAATGTGATAGCATGTCAATTCCAACCGTCCGTTACCTTAATCAGATACGTCGATGGCTAGAGTTAATTCCCTGTCAGCTCGTACCATTGAAGAGACGGGGAATGGAGGGAAAACTCCTTCTGTTTTCATTATCTCTGTTATGTTTTTCCTCTCTTCCTCTGTTTTCACTTTCTGATTTCGAACCAAAATGAAGAATGAGAATACCAAAACGAAGAATGAGAAGAAAATCTCTTTTATAACTTGCATAAAAGGATGCATTAAAGGATAACAAAACCCATCGACACTTAGGATGAAGCAACAACCGTGGTGGGTGCAAGCACCAGAGGGGTCGACGTTGGCAGCTCCCTGTGAATCACTTTGTTCACCGGTAGAACACCTATCTGGATCTGAGATAGAGTGGAGGCCTATGGGGACCCAATCAACTCACAACCGCTTTGGTTCAAGAAAGACTCGTTTCTACAAGAAAACTTCGACTCCGAAACCTACATCGCCAATCTCAGATCCTTCATCCCCTTCGACAACCTCAGATCCGAACTCCAATCTCACCTCATCTCGCTCAAGCACGAGCTCGTCAAGCTCATCAATTGCGATTATGGCGACTTCGTCAATCTCAGCATGAAGCTTGTTGATGTCGATGGCACGATCTTGCGGATGCGCGCTTCGCACACGAAGTTACGTGAGAAGATCTCGCAGTTTAGGTCGAGTCTTCTCTCGCTGCTTTGCAGAATGTTCATATTGCCAGTATGTTTTGTATCCTCGCATGGTTGTGCTCGGCAGTGTTAGTAACAATGTGGTAAGCAATGGCGCTTGTCCTGTCACGGTGGTGAAGTCTGATTGATCATGAAGGGTATAGTCTTTTTGCTTATACTTTCTCATCACTTTTATATAATTAGATCAAACTTTTCAACAATTTGACAACTATAAACACCAAAATTTAGACCAAATTTGAAGGTTTTAAGCTAAACAAACCTCTTCGCTTTCATCATCCTCATCATCATCGTTTACTTCGGATTTAGACTTGTCAGATTCTTCATGTTCCGCCAATGGCATGACATCTCAATGGTTAGAGCTTGGCGGATGGTACCACTGAGTCATGGGTTCAAACCCAATTTGCGGCATCTTTAGTGGGTTCTAGGATTCTATAAAAACCTTGCTTGCCTTTAAAAAAAAAAGATTCTTCGTGTTCCTCCTCAGCTGTGTTTGTACCCTCAGCCTGTAATACACAAATTATAAAATCCAATTAACTCTCAATAATTTAACAATGAATGCTAATTAAACTATTTTACACGAATTATTACCAATTTCTTGTTGTAAGCCTGCGAGGTCTTATTCTATTCAGTTAATTCAAATAAATTAGGAAGTGGGGCTTGTATGGGTATTGTTGAGTGGTGCAATGTTGATTGTGAGAAGATGAAAATTGAAAGACATATGGAGTTATATATCAATTTAGCTTAAAATGTAGAGATTCCTAATGAATTTTCATGACATAGGATTCCATGCAACCAAACACACCCTAAGTGAGATAGATGCATGCTCAGATTGAACAAAAGAGAATGATAGTGTGAGTTGGAGTTGGATGGATAGAAGCATTGATGTTTGGAGAAATCAATAGAGTGGAGTACATCAATTGTGGTCCAGTAAGGGATTTTTTTTTTTGTTCAAGCATTAAGGGATCCTCATTCATTCACCTCATACAAGATTGGTTGTGGTGGTCCTAAACTAAAATTGTGCAGTAGTAATAGTAATAGTGTAACAGTGATAGAGGTGAATGAAACCCCAAAGGGACAACTCTTATATTAGGCCCATTAAACCATGCGGCATGGTGACCTGAAGAAGTTGGATGTGAAGAAGGAAGGCTTAAATCTCAACTTTATTCCGACTCTACAAAAATGACTATCTGATGTGGTATTAAAGGTAAGTAGTATATTTTGGACAAACACCAACTATAGAAAATAAAAAATGCTAAGAAACCAGTATGATAGTGCTCGACTTTGGTAAACATACCATATGCTCTTGAGAAAGACTGTGTAATGAAAATTCCAATAAGTAAGAACATTTGTTCTTTGTATGTTATTACTCTTTTTTGTAGGAGTTTGTCTGGATGTTGCAATCTGAGCTTTTTCTTCTGTATAATCTATATGTTGTGTGATCTTGTCAATTACATTTTTTCACATCATTTGCGGTTACTACTTGAACCTTTTATGTATAATTGCTTTAAACTATCTTATCATTCAAAAATGCTATTAGAATTATGTATTCTATAATGTCAAGCTTAAAAGTGTGCTGAAAGGTTGAAAAACAAAATACTCTTCATAGGTTCTTTACATGTTTGTTGTTTTCTTGTATTTGGATTCAATAGAGGTTTATCATTTGAAGTCTTTGAATTCAACGTTGCCTAGCCTATGGGAATGAATTGTTGAGATTCTATGGCACAACAATAGCTTGCCAACTTGGCATGAACAACTCCTCGAATCTTTGTATATCAGAAAAATGCAATGTTTGCCGGATTATAAGACACAGTTTCTCCACAAAAAAAGAACTCAAGGGAGGCATTGTGGTGTTTACAACATCGACGAGTGGAAGAACATTTGAGTCATCAAACTGGAGTGCAGGTACAAAAGATTGCAAAGAGGCTAAAGAAGTTGCACATCAGTGGTCTCAACAATGCGATAAATTAAGCTACAGTTGTTGCTTTCCTCACTGCAAATGTTGTTTTTGCTGCTATCTAAGTCTTGTAGGTGGCATCCGTGGAGTATTCCTCTGTCTTGTATGGGTACATCTCATTGATTTTCTTCGTATCAACCCAATAGTACTCTCGGATGTGGAATGATAATGACTCGCCAAAATCCGGATCAGAAACTTAACTTGCACCATGTAGTAATGACTGTCAACATGTTATCATCAATAAAATCAGTTCTTCCATATGGCATGCAGGATGTTGTATCATTTGAATTGCATTGTGTTATATTAGGTTTTTACAAAGATGTTAAGGCGTTTGATTACAATGTGATATTGTGCTTTACATGCACTTCTTAAAAAACTTGCATACTTTAAACCTACTATTCACTTGTTTGATTGTGCTTGTGAAATCATGGAATCTGCAAGAAAATTAATTAATAGTTGTTAATTAGTAGTAACTTAACCCCTAAAAATAAATTACTGGCAAAAACTTAATCCCTTAAAATATATTTGAATGTAACTTTGCCCCCTGTGATATAATTAACCTAACAGATGATGAAGATGAGTTGCAACTTAAACTTGCCATCAAAACTTGGCAAATTTTTTCACTTATTGATGCTTGAATATTTAATTTACAGTGAAATAACATGTAGATGTAGTAGTAGAAGCAGATGGAGCAGCTATTGGTGGTGAAGTGGAGATGTTGGTGGCGAATGAGGAGTTTTCGGATTATCCCAACGTCTTAGTAGAAGTTTGAATCTCAGCCTTCGATTTTAATTATATCAACTTTGAATCTCAGTATTCAGATCATTAAAGGGTATTTTGAACAGTAAAATATGACATTTTTTAATCTAGCACATGCCTTGATAGTCAATGCACCTTGACTGTTAGTCTGAGGGATGTTAATTGGAGGCAGAACTGAATTGGCTATATGTTTTAGGGGGAAAAATGCAATTAACCCATTAATTAATCTAGACATTTAACTATCGAATTGGAAATAATAATAATACTTTGGACTATAAATTAATCAGGACAATTTAACCATCCCATTGGACATTAATCACAATGTTTTGAATAATCTAGTATAGAACTACTTAGCCATTTAGGCATATATATATAGAGGGGAACTAACTTAGTGCAGTTTAGCATTTGTTTTTTCAGCGCCTTTCGCTTCTTGGCATATGGTTCAATTTGCATATCTTGATCCAACCAAAACATCAATCTGAAACAAACAAATCCTTACTAATTTGTAAACATCCGCTTTTTCAGCGCATTTTGCCTCTTGGCATATGGTTCAATTTTCATACCTTTTGTCACCTTAGTTTGAACTTATTCCTTGTGTGTTCCATCACTTTTTTTGGTTTCATTTGGCTATGAACTTGCTGTAAAAGATTAAGACAATAATCTATAATCACAAAAGCTTATGAACTTGTAATATATAACCTTGACTATGTATTCAACAATTAGTAGGGCGAGAAAATGCACAAGGTTTGAATAAAGGAATGTGATTTCTCAAAATATATCGAAATTCACGAAATATTTTCTACTTTAAAGTTACAGAAATATCTTTTGAAATCCGAAATATTATTATTATTTTTCTCAGGGAAATTCTCCTAAAAAAAGTAACATTTTATCTCCATACTATTTAACCCGATATAATGTTATTTTAGTATCAAAAATTTGTTTTGTGATGATTCTTTTATAATATGTGGTTTGTATGACAGGGGCGAATCTATGCTTTGTGTATTGGGGGCAATTGGCCCTCTTAGTTTTTCAAAATATCCACCAAACTAGTCATATTTGAGATCTTTCCCATTTTTAAAATTATAACTTGCTCCCCTCTTATAGATAATAGTATACATTTTAACTTCTTTTAATTTCTTTTGCCCTCATTTGTCTACAATCCTGGATTCGCCTCTGCTGTATGACACTAAGAGTCGTGTGAGACGTTTTATGTAGTATTTAAGAATTCAAAATGCATAACTTATATTATTAAATTTAAAATTATAATTAAAACTTTTACAATTTTTTTATACAACAAAGTCTTTCAAATATTCTAAATCTGAAAACTAAAAATAACTCGAAAAAAAAAATGAAGAGTGAGGCTAGAGAGCGAGGAAACGGGCGAGGAAACGAGCGAGGGGAGGGAGGTGGCGGGGTGGGAGCCGTCCACCCCGCTTGGGATGCGTGCCGCAATTTTTTGTGTGCGCATCCCGAGCGGAGTGGACGGCTCCCACCCCGCCACCTCCCTCTCCTCGCTCGTTTCCTCGACATTTAGAATTCCCCAAAAATGAAATCACTGTCCTCACAATTAACCATATTAAACTGGAGTTGTTCTGCGTGGCGAGGAAAAGAGCGAGGGGAGGGAGGTGGCAGGGTGGGGACCGTTCACCTCCCTCGAGATGCGCACACCAAAAAAATGACACACATCCCAAGGGAGGTAAACAGTCCCCACCCCGCCACCTCCCTCCCCTCGCTCATTTCCTCGCCCACTTCCTCGACATTTAGAATTCCTCGTTAAACTGATTAATCCATCTTTCCCAGCCCATCCCATCATAAGCACAAGTGCCTTCATCTCCTGCCTCCACTTTTCTCCCTCCACTATAATTATATTGTTATCATTCTTCCATCAATTTAAAAAATTATGTTGTTGGCAAGGGATTATTTTTGTTTGTCACCACAAACAATTCAACTGTGAATCTATGGAACTAGTGGAGTTAATTAGGTTAGGTTGCCTAGGTGGCCTGGGAAAAGGAGCGAGGTTGCTGTTTTGGTGGGCGAATGTATATTTTTGCTCCATTTTTTTTTTTTTAAAAAGTGTTTAAAGAAGGGTCCAAAAGTGTATTTCTCCATCCCCCGCCCAAACAGCAGCAGGGCAGCGGGCCGCACGCCAGGAAGAATTACTCTAAGTCCAAAGCAATTGCAAAGAAATTGAAGTAGGGAATAAAGTTGCGTACAGCTGTGATGAAGACTTTGCAAGTCAATGGATTCAGTCTTATCTCTGCCTGGCTTGCAATCTTCTTTCTGCCATCTTTGCATCAATTTCCAGATCTGTGAGGTGGGGATCCTGGAAGCAAATTGAGAAAATGGAAGTGATTTCATCCTTGGTATCTCTGTTGATTGAATGTGGTAAACCTGTATGTGGTCCTATGTGCTTGAATATCAAGAGCTGTCTCAAGTTGCGATCAAACATTCAGACACTGGAGAAAGATCTTGGAATGCTGCTAGATAAGAAGAATGATATTAAGAATGAGATCGGAATGGAAGATAATGATGGTAGGGTAAAAACCTCTACGATCAGCTCCTGGCTAACAGAAGTAGATGAGATTATTGAGTCCACTGTGATTCCGGTACTGCCTGAAAATTGTTGTTTGAATTGCTCCCCCTGGCGTTGTAAGCAGAGCAAACAAGTGGTGGAAAAGCTTGAGAAAGTTGGGCAACTTATAAGCAGCCCCAGGTGTGAGCCTCCATATACAGTCAATCCTATGGTGAAACCTGTTGAGCAACTTAATGGGGCTTGTATCAAGGATCAGAAAACCGCAATAGACAACTTAGCTAAGTTGTTGGAACTACTGAAAGATGATGGAGTTGGGAGAATTGGAATGTTTGGAATGGGAGGGATAGGAAAGAGTACTCTCATAATCAACTTGAATAATGAGCTTGAAAGCTTCAACAATGAGCTCGAGAGCATGTCTGTACAACCTTTCACTGTTGTAATATGGGTTGTAGTATCCAGGGATTTCCAATTGGAAAAGGTCCAAGACCAAATTTTTGTAAGATTGAAAATGACCAAAATAGAAGGAGAAAGTGCAAGAGCAAAGGCCACTCGTCTGTTCGAGAGACTGCAAAAGGAGAAGAAATTCATCGTGATACTGGATGATGTTTGGGAGGCAGTAGATCTGGATGAGATAGGTATTCCGCGTCCTGAAAACCGTGTTGGATGTAAGCTCATACTGACAACTCGATTGCAGGAAGTATGCAGGGATATGATGACTAAGGTATTCCCTTTGTCTGTCTTAAATGAATCTGAATCATGGGATTTGTTTACTGAAAATGCGGGTGCAGAGATAGTCCGTGATCAAGGCATAAGGTCATTAGCTGAAGCTGTTACTAAGGAGTGTGGTGGATTGCCTTTGGCCATAATCACCATGGGTAGAGCAATGAGGGGAAAGTCAATTGATTCGTGGATCCGTGCATTGAAATCGCTGGAAAAATCAAAACCAGCGCCTCACATCCCAGGTATCGAAAAAAAATTGTTCTTGCCATTGAAGTTGAGTTACGACTCATTGGCAGGTCATAAGAATATCAAAGCATGTTTTCTCTATTGTTGTTTATATCCTGAAGACTTCCAAATTGAAATAGATGAACTCTTACAATGTTGGGAAGCTGAAGGCTTAATGGATGAGATAGAAGACCATGATGCCTCCTTGTATAGTAGTGGGCATTCTCTCATTGAAAAGCTAACCGACTCTTGCTTGCTGGAAGTCGGATACCACCAAGGCACTGTAAGGTTACATGACGTTGTTCGAGATGTTTCTATTTGGATTACCTCTTCAGAAGACGAACATAAATCATTGATTCATCAACATTTTGCCTCTTCTCAAATCCCCGGAATGCAAACATGGGGATCTTATAAGAGAGTTTCCTTCATGTATGGTAAAATAGAAATGCTACCAGAGAGTGTTTCGCAATACTCTCAGGTAACAAGTCTACTTTTACAGGGTAATACCCGACTGAAGGAAGTCCCAGTTACATTTATTGAAGGCTTCTTTGGACTGAGAGTCCTCAATTTAAGTGATACCGGCATACAATTTCTACCTCCAGAGATGCAAGTGATAGAGCTTCATGCACTTTTCCTGAAGAATTGCTCTCTCTTAAGAAAATTTCCATCATTGCGAGGACTTAGTAGACTCCGAGTTCTTGATCTTTCTGGCACTTGCCTGGAAATGTCATCCTATGGGATAAAGGAGATGCTGTTTGATTTGAGCTCGTTAGACAACCTGCTAGACTTCTATGTTGATATATTAGCCACTGAGAATCCTCCTCACATTGAAATGTCATCAGTTCATGATTTTGCTTGGTTGAGAAGGTTGAGACGATTCAGAATATCTATAGCTTCAATGTTAACGACAGACAAAGATCATGTCTCACATTATGAACGGGCCACTTATCTCTGTGGTGGTAACTCTTCGAGTGAGGCACTGAAGGTGTTTTGGCGCAATGCTACTGCACTCATATTGTTTAAATGTCAGCATGTCATCGATATGTGGAAGGGCGTTAGTGATGTTGGCCTATCTCGCTTGAAGTCAATTACGGTTGACCATTGCTCATGGACAGTCTCGATGAGGGCTAACAGTACATCATTAACAACACTCATAATGATGTACTGTTACCGAATTTGGAAGTACTTTCCCTCCGCCATGTTTCAGAGTTGTGGAGCACTTCCGAGTTAGTAATGCGGCTTGGAACAAACATGAGAATCATAAAAATATTCAGGTGTGACGACTTGAAGCAACTGTTCTCGTTTGATGTACTTCACAAACTAGAGAATTTGGAAGAGATCTATGTGAACTCCTGTCACAACTTGATGGAAATCATAACTGATGGTACTGCCCCCGTACATGCACTTCCAAAACTAAGAATTATGGAACTGAAGGACCTTCCAAGATTGGAGAGTATTTGTCAACAGGAATTGCCTTGGTCATGTCTGCAGCGAATCGAAGTGAAAGATTGCCATCTCCTGAAGAAGCTTCCTTTCTCTTCCCAGGTCCAAATGCAGTGCCAATTAAGGGGAGACTATAATTGGTGGAAGCAATTACAGTGGGTGAATGAAGATATGAAGTCTAATCTTCAGCAGCACTTCCAACCAATGTAGACGATGTGGGCAGAGTTTCAACTTGGATCAACAACTGGATGATTCTCTGTCTTTGTTTCTCATCCTCTCAAAGTTTGTAATTTTTGTTTTTTCTTCATTTTTTGTATGTTGATGTAGAGCTTCTTATGAATGATTACTGTCATGTTGCAATATGAATTAATTTACTATACAAGCTCTTTACTATTTTCTAGGTCTTACTTCCACACCTTCAAGAATGAGCCCAGTCATATCGATGTAGTTGTTCACATTCTTTATGTCAATCCTTACTTCCTCATCTCCTTCAGCAGTGTAAAAATCACAGAGTTTATTGTCCACCCACCCATCAGCTCTGCTAATAGGCACTTGGACTTCTCCATAGTGCACCCCACCTTGACATCTTAGCCACTTGGACTTCTCCTCCCAAACATCATCCAGTATCACAATGAATCTCTTCTCCTTTTGTAGTCTATTGAACACTCTAGTCCACTTTGCCGTCTGCTTTTTCCTTCTACTTTGGTCGTCTTCAATCTCTCAACTATTTACCTTTTCCAATTGGGATTCCAATTGAACAATCTAGTCGACTTAATTTGCCCCTGCGCGTTGTTCATGCTCTCGAGCTTCTTGTTGACGCTTTCAAGCTCATTGTTCAAGTTAATTATTAGAGTAGTCTTCCATGTCCCACCCATTCCCAACATCCCCCAGCTCCATCATCCTTCAATAAATCCAACATCTTAGATGAGTTCACACTAGCAAGAATAAATCTCGTCTCAAGGATTATTAAACAATTGATTGAAGCTTATGAGAAAGCAAACTTACACTATGTGATGATACATAAAAATAAAAATAGTTATACTCCTGAGCCGAACATGTGTCTTGATGATCTCGAGGAAGTACGGTCTCAAGCATGGGCCCAACACAGATCCAGCCTAAGCGGATCTAAGCCCGCTCAACTTCAGTTCGCCAAGCGGATCCAGACTCTCATAGCATGCTAGGCCCACATGTCTCACATCCATCCTCAATACCCATAAGCCCTCTTTAGGCAAATATCTTGAGGATCAGCTTCGGATGAGCAACTACAACCGCTCTATGCTTCCAACTAGGAAGTAAACACTATAATATCTTCCACACAGGGAAACTCACTTCTACAGACTACTCTTGGATTGAGAACTATTTCTCGTGTATCTAAGAGTGCAGAGCTAACAGGAAACTTCCTTCCTACAACACGACTCTTAATTAGAGAGGGATCTTCACGAAGATCTCATTCCTAAACTACGCCTACGATGGCTTGGTTGAACCATGACTCATTTGACTATAAATAAGACATGAGGTTGGTAAGCTAAGGTACACTACAAACTCCTTGTTACAACATTACACATTCATCAGATCTCTGTTAGACTTTAACATCGAAATATCATTTGCTACCTCACGGTGGTCTATGGCTCACATGCATTGCTTGTGCAGGTCAACAGAAACATGGTCAAAGCAGGGAGCGAAAGTCGACTGCATCAGTTTGACACCGTTCGTGGGGAACGGAAAAGTTCCTAGCATATTCACCAACATCATCTCCCTTTGAAATACAGATAAATGGTGACCACCAGATCCCGTGATAATGAAGAGTATGGGGAAGCGTCTAGCGCTCAGCCTGGCGCTGCTTCGCCACCCACCATAACACTGGTAACGCATGAGCATCAAGTTGACGCTCTCAGAATAGCGGTAGCACCAATAAACCCCAAGCCAGATCCACAATCTCTTTTCAACACCAGGCTTTGTCAATGATAAAGACGCTCACATCAATGAAGCACAGGCCTGACGAGACACTAAAGGCGCATTTAACCCGTTTTAACAGTGAGTTCACCACCGTTAACGTGTGCAACGACACAACAGTCGTCTCGACTTTCATCGATAGACTGCGGAAAGGAAAGTTCTACAACTTTCTGACACTGGATCCTCTGACAAAAATGATTGACCTAGGAAGCGCAAAGCTTCATCGCCCTAGGGGAAGAACGGACAGCCCAAAGCCTAATCCGCTTCGTTTGGATCACGACGGTCGAGAAAGTGGGAGTCTAGTCAGCGCCTGTTCGTTGATGATGATGACTCACCAAGGGATCATTGCTCTCAATACAGACAATGAAAACTGAACTTACCAGATAAGCTTAGTCAGTTTGCGACTGACGATGATGGTTGCTGGTGCCCAAAGCTTAATCCGCTTCGCGCGGATCATAGTGGCAGAGGAAGTGGGAGTCTAGTCAGCGCTTGTTTGCTGACGACGACGGCTCGCCAAGGGATCATTGCTTTCAATACAGACAATGATCGCCGAACTTACCAGGTAAGCTTAGTCAGTTCGCGACTGATAACGACAACTTTTGATGCCCAAAGCCTAATCTGTTTCGCACGGATCACGACAGTCGAAGAAGTCGGAGTCTAGTAAGCACTTGTCCGCTGATGACGACGACTCGCCAAGGGATCATTGCTCTCAATACAGACAATGATCGTTGAACTTACCATGTAAGCTTAGTCAGTTCGCGACTGATAACGACGGCTTCTGATGCCCAAAGCCTAGTCCGCTCTGAGCGAATCACGACGTCCGAGAAAGTGAGAGTCCAATCAACATTTGTCCACTGATGACGACGGCTCGCTAATGAATCATTGCTCTTAATAATGCCGAACTTACTTATCATAATGTAGTTTTATAGAATTCTATTTCTACTTCTGAATCATGTAAATTTTTAACTTCCCTAGTATGAAGGGGATAGTTATGGAATTGATCTGTATATAAACAATCATGCCAATCTAAACAATTAACATAGTTCAATAGTTGGTAACACTTTGTTTATTGCTTCATGTAGAAACTTTTCTACAAGCTCATGACACTTGTGGGAAATCTTACCGACTTTATGCATCCAATGGATCTCCTATCTTTTGTGTATTCTCAAAACTTGGAAAATACATGGTGCTTTATATAGTTTGTCATGTTCCAACTTATTTTTCTAGGACAATGGAAGAACATTAAAGGGGTTATCATTAATTCATCACAAAGATACAACAATGAAAACCATTCTTCAGACAACAATGAAAATGCGAAATTATAGCTGATTTTACAGTCCCCAGAAATCATTAATTACAAGCTCTATGTCAACTTACAAGAAAACCATTCTACACACAACATTGAAAATGAGAAAATGAATAAAAAGATACAAAATCAAAAAGAGAAGATGAGAAAGAAACTTAAGAAAGACAAGAGTCTACAATGGTTGGAAGTTCTGCTGGAGAATAGACTTGATATCTTCATTTTCCCATTGTAATTGGTGGAGATATTCTCCCTTTATGATTGGCATGGTACATAGGCAACGGGGCATGATGTCTTGAGAGTGGCAAAACAAATAAAATCTAAAGTGGATTTTTTTTTAAAAAGAAGAAAGACCTTTCCCTTGCCATACGCCCTTGGGGGTTTGAGGAAATCTCCCTCATTTCACACATGTTGGTGTTGTGGGAATGAGACTTAGTAAGGGATTGGGAGGGATTACCCCTCTTATTAAAGGTACTCCCGAGACCCAATCTCTCTTCAACAGTAGTAGAATAAAGAAAAGAAGAGGATAGTAGCAGACAGTGTGGAGACCACATATCTTATGCGACGCGGAATTGGCTGGAAACCGAAGTGATTGATTGGAAGGAGGGACAAATTACCATTTCATCTTTCTCACACCGATATGAGCCCTTCTAGGGAGCGATCCTAGCTCCCTCCCTCTGACTCCTAGAATTTTCGCACCGTTATACTTTTTTGCATCATCTATTTTATTTTTTACACCACCATACTTTTTCACACCACCTATATAAATAAAATTTCAATTTTTTTTCCTTCACCATTCAAATCGACAAACGGTTCCTCCCTCTTCCATTCAAAATTCCTCATTCTCACACATTCAAATATCTTATTTCTTCTTCGAAAATATCTCAAAATTGAAACCCTTAAAAATCGAACCCCAAATCGCAACCTCCCAAAACGCAACCTCTAAAAATGCAACATCTCAAATGCAAAACGCAAAATCGACTCTAACTCTTCTGTAAGTGAGACATTCATTCTATCTTTTGTTTCTCCACTTTCTCCCCCACTCGATTGTTTCACCATCTGTTGAAAAAAAACAATAATATAAAAACAGGGTAACTTTCAACTACTTTAAACCAACGATTGAGATCGATTCTCAATCTTTTCAAATCACAAAAATTGTAGTACTTTGAATTCAGAAATAAAAAATTGAGAAAAAAAAATCTCAAAAAACTGAGTTTCAAAAAAAAAAATGATAACTTTTTATTTTCCTATTCGCAGAGAACAATGCGAGCTTTGTGCAAAACCCCTCAAGGAGCATTGCAGGGATTTTCAAAATGCCCATAGGGTTTTTTGCGAACAAAATTTTATTTCAAATAAATTATTGTTCGCAGAGTTTAATGCGGGACTTTTAAATATCCACGCATTCGTCACTGCGGGATTTGGCGAAAACCCCGCAGTGCTCGCTGCAAACATAAAGATTTTTCAAAAAAAATTCCTGTTCGCAGTGTACAATGCGAGACTTTTGCAGAGTTCTGGGCGAACAGGAAATTTCAGCAAATTTTTTCGGACAGATTTGCGCGGCTTTTGTGTTTTGATCAACTTGAGAATCAGTATCAATCGAACACATAAGTTGGCCGAAAATCAAGAACACTATCCCATTTTTATTGCGAGACATATTTACACGATTTTAGTAAAATGACCATAACTTGCTCATTTCAAAAAACATTTAACTGATTCAAGTTGTGTTTATTAGATAACTCAGAGTAATACAATTTTTGTATTTGATGAACTTGATAATCGATCTTGATCGAACATATAAATTGGCCGAAAATCAAGGACACTATCTCGTTTTCATTGCAAGACAAATTTGCGTGATTTTAGTAAAATGATCATAACTCATTTCAAAACATTTTCAAGTGATTCAAATTGTATTTAATAGATAACTCGTAGTACTACAACTTTTATGTTTTGATGAGCTTGAGAATCGATATCAATTGAATATTTAATTTGGTCAAAAGTTACCATTTTTTTTTTTTTTTTTTGATTTTGGATTTCTCTGTTAAGTTATGTATATTTATTGGCGGTCTGAGTAAAAAAAAAAAAAAAAAAAAAAAAACTCAATGGTGGTGTGAGAAAGAGGAAATGATGATATGGAGTAGTCGAGAAAACTGAGTGAGTGGCAGACACGACTTGCCCGGATGAACCGCTCAATCTCTCTCCCATTCCAAATTACTTACTTAATCAAGCTTCTATTATTATTATTGTTCACTGCTTTTTAAAAAATAAAATAATAATTTTAATATCTATTTACTGGTCTTCTATTTAACTCATTCAAATTCTTTCATTCTCAAGTAGTCATAATATAAATGTTATTCTTTCGTTTGAGCAAGTAGTGGGATTTCATAATTTGTCTTCCAATTTTAAGAAATATTTTATTGTAAGTAAAAAAAATTATCTAAATTTCAAGAATAAGTCAAACATATGTGTATGCAAAAAGACAAGATACAAGTAATTTACCTAACAAACACAGTAAGTATATTAAAAGAGTCCAAGTGGACAAATATCCCTATAAATGTAATTTTCTTCATAATTTTTTGGATTTTAACAAAAATATCGAAATCTGTAACAAAAATGTAGAAGTATTTTCGGCAGAAAAATATAATTTACTTCATAACTTTTTCGGTTTTACATGAAATTTATGAAAAAAAATACGAATTATTTCCAAATAACTCGTTGAAATAATGTACATTTTGATTTCAGTACTTTAAATTTAAAAGTCTCGAACAAAGAAATATTTTGCGAAATTTCACAAGATCACAGTCCTCATTTCCTATAGTGGTCTTCTCCGGACTCATTAATCTAGGTAATGGGTTTTTTCCCCCTTTCATTTCTACTACTACGAGTAAATATTTTGAAAAAAGAAAAATTAGCTAGATATTTTTAAATTCATTTTATATGTGTGAAACATTTCTTTTTTTATTTTTTATTTTTTATTTTTTTCTTGAAAGGCAAGTGTGCACTTAGTGGGTATAATCCCAAGATGTGGGGGTTAAACATTTGTATCTATTTCTGTTTGAAGAAAATATTTGCAGCCTGAAGTCATTCATTAACTATATTATTTTGTGGTAAGCATTCTTGTTCAAAAGTATAGTGAGGTAACTAATCTAAACTTCTCATAACAAGGGTTTTATGAAGTACCAACAAGCTTACTATTTAATTTCAGGAATTCTAAATGTCGAGGGAAAGAGCGAGGAAACCAGCGAGGTAAACGAGGTGGCGGGGGGTGAACCGTTCACCCCCCTCGAGATGTTTTCCGCGCGCGCATCTCGAGGGGGGTGAACGGTTCACCCCCCGCCACCTCGTTTACCTCGCTGGTTTCCTCTCCCTTTCCCTCGACATTTAGAATCACTCATTTAATTTTGAGCACCCACTAAGTGAGTTTAGAGCAATTCTAGATGTCGAGGGTTTGGGCGAGGGATGGTGCGTCGCACGCGAGCAGCTGACGTGGTCAAAAAAAAAAAAAAAAAAATTGCGAGGGAAATCAAAATTTTGGGCAAGAAGAAGGAGGGAATGGGGAGAGCTCTCCCCATTTTCATTCTCAAGCTACCTCAGACCTCCCTCTCCCTCTCCCCATTTTCATTCTCGAGCTCAAGCTCAGACCTCCCTCTCCCTCTCCCCATTTTCCATCTCGACACCCTCTCCCCCAACGAAGCTCTCCCTCTCCATCATCGACTCAAATGAAGCCAGAGAAGAAGAAGGAGAAGAGAAGAAGCTCACCCTCGTCCCTTCCCTCTCGCAAAAGCTAAGGTAAGTTTTCATTTATTTCTAGATCTAGGGTTTTTAGATCTAGGGTTTCACCATTTTTATTTGGAATCTCTTGTTGATGAGATGAAAGACACCCTGGTTTCTGATTCTTCTCCGAATCACAAGCGAAGCAGAGATCCAGAAGATGAGGTTTACCTCGACAATTTCCACTCCCACAAACGCTACCTCAGCGAGGTTTGCAATTTCCCTTCTTCTCCAATCATTCATTTTGTGTTTTTTTTACGACTGGTTTCGTTGTTTGGCACCGTGGGGTTGAAGCTTTTATACTATTTGGCGACGGGGTTGTGTAAAAGTTGGATCTTTATAACAATTAGCGTTGAAATGGGGCTTCATTCATTGTGTATTATTGGTGAAATTTGGATTTTTTGTTGTTTGGTGCAACGGGGCTCTTGATTTTGGTGTTTGTAATTATCTTGGAAGACTGGGTTTTTACTTGTTTTCTTTTTTAATTTTGTTTTTGGTGGTAGATAATGGGTTCTAGCTTGAATGGATTAACAGTGGGTGACTCCTCACTGCCTGAGAACCTCATAGGATTACTTGGAAGATCTGAATCCATGTGCTACTTCAGGTAACATCATCGTATGTAATCTAATGTAATGTATGCTTTATGTACCGAAATTGAGTTTAATTGCATCAAGGAAGAACTTTGTGTAAAGGGGAACCAATTATATTGTGTCACTGCTAACTAACTAAATGGTAAAAGGAAACAGAAAAAAAAAAATTCTTAGATGACCAATATTGGAGTTCACTAGCTGTGTTAATTGATGTTCCTCCATCATAAATGTATTTAGTAACATCAATTGATGTTCTTCTTTATGCAAATTTTGTTATGTTTATATTTGTTCCATGTTTACTAGGCTTTTTATTGATATGTGAAATTAGATATTGAGTTTCTTTCTCATCTTAATAGCTTTTGTCAAGTGCTTGACATCTGATGTTCGCTCACCATAGTATTTGTCAAAACATCCACTAAATGCAGGTTAAGCAAACAAGGAATGAATGAATCTGAAGCTTATCAATACTTTGTCCTGCGAGCGCAGAAGATAGCCTTATCCCATGGATACGAAGTTGTTAACTGGTAGGATGCTTTTTTTTATTAAGGTTTTATGATAAGTTGGCGATACTTCAAAATATCTTACACGCACAAATGCAAGGTTTACAGGGAGGAGACTTTTAACAACTTCGGCAGCAAATTGAACCCAAAGACTGGTGCATAACTGGTAAGCACTTGGTAACTTGGTTGCATTTTTTTTTTTTTTTTTGTGTGTGCGCGCTTCCTACTAGTCCATCATTGTCACAGAGTGGAATTTCGTGGAACCCTACCAATTAACTTTCAGAGGTGTGTGATTAGTTATGATGGTATTCTTTTGAGAATATGGATGGTCTACTACAATAGAAGTTTTTAAACTGAGCATATAAAACCTTGTTAACTAGTTGTTGGGAAGTTGCTAAAAACTTCCATTTGATTACCTATGTTCTCTGTGGATGACAGGATATTGAGAAGGAGAAGAGGGGACAAGACCTCCAAAACCTCTTTTGCTCTTCCCAGATGCTTCTCTTCTGGTACTCTTTCTCACTCTTTCTCTTTAATGGCACTATTTCTTCTTCACTTGATTGTAGATATTAACTTTGTTATAGTTATGTTTATTTGGGGTGACTTAGCAAAAAATTTGTGGTTGCTTGAAAATTTCCTTGTTCTTCAAATGTACTATGTATGCTGGAAATTTTTGTGTTTGTATCAAAATGTGATTGTTTTCATGGCATTGTGCAGTTTTAGATGGTTTGAAGTATGCCACATCACATGAATGGGTGAAACATGAAGGTCCAGTGGCTACCATTGGCATTACTGACCATGCTCAGGTAATTTATCTTTCTATCCAATCTCTCAAAAACCTTTTTTTGTGTGTGTGTGTTTTAGATCTCATCTCATGCTAGGGTGTTAATGGAATTTAGGTGCTACCTGAAACTGGTGTTTCAGTGTCCAAGGGTTCCAGTTTTGGAGCTGTTGAAAGTGTGAAAGCAACCAGTGATGTTAACTCCCCTATTTCAGGCGAGGTCGTTGAGGTCAATTCAAAGCTGACGGAAGCACCTGGAATGGTAATTACCCATTTTAAACCGAAAAAAAAAATGTTACTAGGATTTTCATAGCTCTGTCTTACTGATTTTCTATAATATAGATCAATTCAAGCCCATACAAAGAAGGGTGGATGATCAAGGTGAAACCCAGTACTCCTGCAGAACTGGATTCTGATAGGCCTCCTATCAAGTTTACTTATACAAGGAGGAAACGGGAATGATGGCGGGACTAAGGGAAGATACGCAGACTGTAAGGAGCTATGTGGACTGCTGTGAAGGCTATTGGAGCTGCTGTGAAGTGCTATTGGAGTTATGACAGTAACAAGTTCAGACTGTTGCTCTGTTAAGATGGTTGCTCTGTTAGTTTGGGGAGGTTGCTCTGTTAAGGTTGTTAGCAATTCTGTTAAGTGCTAGACAATCAGTGAGAAGGCATTGTATCAGATAGCATTGTATATAAATAGGGGGAAATAGAGAAATTCATTCATTCTGTAAGAAGTAAATGTACACTGAGCTATGCTCAGATAGGAGATTGGCACTCTCGAAGGTTGCCTAATACATTTCATTGTAATCCTACAATTCATCTAATATCAGACTTCCATTCCTTCTTTCTAAACTAGTCTTCCTTGAATCCCAATTCCTTATTGCTTATCTCTTTCAGATTGTATTTGCCAGGTCTTCTATTCCAAAGCACTCCATTCTGACATTGTAGTCCAAGGTTGCATTGCTTGTATTCTTTATTGTCTGCAGAAATTAGCAAATCAAGACAGATATTAGCAATCAAGAACAGGTTAGTTCCTATCAGATTCCTGAATGGGTGCCAAAGAATACACAAAGTTCTGCGAGGAAGAAGATGCTGCCCACTAGACGGAATTAGTTTTTTCCAATCAAATATCAATACGTTGTTGCTGGAATTATCATGTTGTTTATGAAGTAATGCTCTTACTGAGATATGCAAGTCGATGCTACTGAGAATGCTGGGACCAAGTGCTGCTAATGCTGAGTGCTGCTATTACTGAGTGCTGCTATTACTGAGAAATGCTGGAAGGAGACCAAATGCTATAAAATGTTGTGACAGAATAATAAGGGAAGTAGGGACTATAAATAGAGATAGAATAGAAGAGAGAAAGCTCATTCATTGATTTGTAATTCTCCTTGTACATATAGCATTAGCTGTCTAGGAGTTTTGGGAGCTTCTCGAATAGCTCTCCAAGGAGATTGGCACTCTCTAAGTGCTATGTACATTGTTTGACATCCTACTTCTATCTTTCTAATACAACATTCTCTTCTCAATTGTTTTACTTCTCTGTCTACCATATCTGTACTTCTGAATTGTGTGTTCCAATATCAATCCATGGTCTGCCATTGTGAATATCCATCTGACAGTATATGATTTCTGGAGCAAACTGCTGATCTGATCTGTTGAAATTGCATCCAAGTTCCAAATTCTGCAAACAAGAATCAAGATAAAGGTCAGTCCCTATCAGATGCAACCTCATGTAAGATCTAATGTAATGTTGTTGGGAAGCAAGAACAACACAATATGGACTATGAAAAGAACTTGACAGGTATTGCAGTACAAAGTTTATGATAAACTGTAAAAGAGGCATCTGAAGATTAACATCATCACATTAAGACAAAACAATGGAAATGTGTCTTCAAAATGTGACCAAAGAGATCAATAATGTATACATTTGCAAAGATTAAAAGGTTTCACATACAACTTCTTCAAGCTATACATAAAACAAACAGAACCAGCCAATTTTTCACAACCAATGGTTTGAGCAATCCTTTTACCTAGAAACCTAAACTATTACAACTCAAACAAATATGCTCAACAGGCCTGTCGTATTTGCAGACTTCATTCTGTTGTCTGCAACTCTCGAGCCTGTGATCCATGTCCTGCACAAGGATTTCAACATGTATTTGTATGAATTCTTTGAATGAATTAATGACTTCTGAACATTGAGATATACAAATTAAGATACAATTCATGAAAATAACTACTCTGATTAACTTCATTTCAGAATTTAATCAGAGGTGTTTCTCCCAAATTACAAAAAGAAATAGAGATGATTTTGTCATTCTTTGTACACTTAACAAGAGAAGGATTTTTGTCATCTACCTTCCTAGACTTTCTTTGCCTGCATCTGTTAGAACTGTTAGACTTTCTTTGCCTGCATCTGTTAAAACTGCATTTAGGTTCATCATCGGCTCACCCATTCCCATAATTTATCTAAAACTCAACAAATTTATAGTATATGGGGAAGATTCTAAACTGCCAATTTTTTTTTTTCGATTCTAAACTACCAATTCCCAAATGTCAAGTGCATATATAGTATATGGGGAAGTAAAAAAAAAAAAAAAAAAAAAAAAAAAAAAAAAAAAAAAGAAGAACTGAACCTTGCAGATAACAAACTTATCAAGTCCCTTGCAGATCTCCTTGGGTGTTGGCAAATCCTTGCCCAAAACCAAAAACCTAAAACACCCAAGTAAAGGGAAAATCAAAAACCAAAAACCCAAAACCTAAAACCTAAAATGGGAGGGAAAATCAAGAGTTGGGTTTACCTTTTGCGAGAGGAAAGGGACGAAGGAGACCTTCTTTCCTTCTTCTTCCCTGATTTTCGTTTGACCTTCTTCTCTTCTCCTTCGTTTCAGTCGATGACGATGGAGAGGGAGGGCTTCTTCTTTCCCGGTGTCGAGATGGAAAATGGGGAGAGGGAGAGGGAGAGTCTTCGCCACAGAGAGGAGGAGGGAGAGGGAATGAAAATGGGGGAGAAAGAAGCTTTCGATTCCCTCTTCTTCTCCCCCAAATTTTGGATTTCCCTCGCAAATTTTTTTTTTTTTTTTTTTGACCACGTCAGCTGCTCGCGTGCGACGCACATCCCTCGCCCAAACCCTCGACATCTAGAATTGCTCGTGAGTTTAACAGGAATTCTAAATGTCGAGGGAAAGAGCGAGGAAACCAGCGAGGTAAACGAGGTGGCGGGGGGTGAACCGTTCACCCCCCTCGAGATGCGCACGCGGAAAACATTTCGAGGGGGGTGAACGGTTCACCCCCCGCCACCTCGTTTACCTCGCCCTTTTCCTCGCCCTTTCCCTCGACATTTAGAATCACTGAGTTTAAAGACCCTTTTTACTGTTTACAAAAAGTTTATAAGGGGATGGATATTTTTAGACATACAGGATTAGACATCATAATATCCAAATATGTATTTGGAATTTGGTACAAAACAACAGAACGCTGTGCGACTATGGAAGTTCGGCCACTGGGCATTCTGCACTTTAAAGCTAATTCAAAACCTTGGCTGTCCAAATCATAAGAATATTATAGAGGTTTACTCGCATGAAATTCATTGTTTATGTAAAGTTGCAAATATTTAATCACCTATATACTTTGATATTTTCCATTTTGAAATTATTGAACATTCAACTATATATTTAAGACAGAGGTGAGCAAAGATTTTAATGATCTTATCTCGTCAATGGCATGATAGCTCAATGGTTAGAGCTTGGCGGATGTTACCATTAAGTCATAAAAAATTTTAGTTTATGAACTATGCGACTAAGTAGAGTATAATTTTGTTGACTTTATAAATGGGCATAAAAAATAGACTATTAATTCGACAAAAAACAACTATTAATGAGTTGTGTTTTTGTAATAGCATCTCCATTGGATAACTTAACCTCAATCTAAAAAAAGGCGGAGCAATTTGAGGTTGAGGGTGGATGTACCGCAATGTGCTTTTTAATAAAATCTTAAAATATTTGTTAAAAAATAATTTTTGGAGTATAAATAACTGTCTTTATCCTAGACACTCAGAACTAGGGGTGGACATCCCATCCCGCGATCCCGATCCCATCCCGATTTTTTCGGGTTTTAATGGGATTGAATAATTTCATCCCGATCCCGTCTCGTCCCGATCTAGAATGGGATGGGATGGGATGAAGATTTTCAATCACGTCCCGTCCCGAGCTAATTTTTTAATATTTATTATTAATATTTTATTTATTTATTTTTATTCATATAAACTTAAAGATGACTGACAAAAACTCATGGTGTTTGCATTTGAATCCTTTCTGGGATCTTCATCTTTTGATGTTCAAGATTGCATTTGAATTTCATTTATTTTATTTTGGGTTTTATATATTATGTAATATCGATTTAGACTATATATGAGTGTCTCTTGAGGCTATCATTTCTGGGTTTATCTGAAGTTTCAAGGAGAAAACAGATGAAAACAAAAACAAATTGAACTCTCACAAACATCCCAACTAGATTAGCACTTGAGGGAGGTTTGCAATCAATCACGTGCTCGTTACGTATACAATGTTATAAGCATCTTGAGATTAGTACTTGAGGGAGGTTTGCAATCAATCACGTGCTCGTTACGTATACAATGTTATAAGCATCTTGAGAGACATATTCAGACATATCTTTTCTATCCATTATTAATTTGGTTTAAGACTAAAGCCTGCTAGGTAATATGCTACTCACCCTCGGGCAATAGGAGTTATCTTGTAGTGTCAGAGAACGTATATTCAAGAGCTGATCTAGTTTACGAGACCTTGGGTTTTCCATGGGGTTGTCTCTATATTGGTGGGTATTTCACTGCTTAGGTGTTATCTATAACTATTTCCAGATTCCTGCAATTTGCTTGTAGGTTTAAGAAAGTTATTTTTCACGCTCTTATATTATGATAATCTTCACAACAGTCACAGGCAGCACGCTGATCCCGTCCCGTCCCGTCCCGAACCCGTTTGGGATGGGACGAGGTCCGGATGAGGTTTTTCCCATCCCGTCCCGTCCCGATCCCGTATGAACGGGATAGGTATATCTCGTCCCATCCCGTCCCATGCCCACCCCTACTCAAAACAGTCTTGCGTACACACAGAACTATTTTGTGTCTAGTTCTGCCCTATTTTGTGTCTAGTTTGGGTTGAAAGCTCAAATCCGTTGAGCTTTGCACTTTCCATTGGAGTATAAAAAATTATCCTCAAAAGCTTAAACAATTGCTACATTTGGCTTTTGAGCTTGCACATTGGAAATGCTCCGAGTATAAGGAACTTGGAAACCATATTCAAAATTTCAAATGTTAAGTACCTTGATTAAAAAAGAACAGAAAAAAGACTACTTAATACCATTTCAAAGGACCAAGTATACTTGAAAATTCTCCAAAAACTTCGCCAAACTTTAATGTACAATATTATTTACTTAGGGATCAAACTCATTGTTTATGACTTTGTTGTATAAAGAAAATTTAATGGTTATCAATTGCTAATTTTCTACTTTAATATTTATATAAGTAGACATTTTCAAGCAAGTTTGTCAAACTCTATAAATTACTATATATACTAATGAATTGGGTATACGAAATAGTCAATTAAAAGAACAAAATGCTTTACTACCGGAGTAATTGACTCCGTACAGTCGTGTCCGTTGACCTAATTAGGCATTTTGGAATTGGTAGAAAACAACCAAAGGATTGGCTAATGGCTGATTAAGTCAACATTTTACACATTAACTGCGACAGGTGATCAAGATTTCATATGGATGGCGTAAGACTAGAAAATTTTAAGCTAAAAAATGATACAATTTTCAAGTGCAGAAATGTATCGAAGTCACATAAGATGAGATGATGGTTTCTAAGATGGTACAGAGGTCTAGTGTTTGATCCTACACCTCTGGACCTCTGCGAGGTGATCAAGTACAGAGAGTATTGTGATGAATTAAAGAAAAATAGATCTGTCTAGCTACTTTGTGAAAGCAAAATGACAATGTCATGCAAAGATAGCACTAGCAGAGTATGGTAATCAAGAAAAGAAGATGCAATCCCCTGTCTATTCTGTCCAAAGATGTATAAAAATCATTCTAAACATGCACATTACAGTATCAGACAATGACATATCTACATAAGATCTGACTTCCGAGTATCATGAACTGGGGGATAGAATTGTACATTGTTTTCTGAACAATTAAATCAAATGAAGCTGCCATTTTTTTTACTTGTAACATTGGGACTATCATGTGTGGTAGTAAACCAAACATGGCTGAAGCGGTAGTAGTAGCTTCTTGTATCCAAGATGAACACCAAAAAATAAGTATGGCCGAAGCGGTGGTAGCAGCTAGTTGTAGATCCCAAGATGAACACCAAAATATACGGTATGGAGGTTGACTGGAATGAACCTCTGGTTGTGAAGGCCTGTATCATATGTTCCGCAATATTGTTGATAAACGGTTACAAAAACTACCTAGCACACCAAAATTGAACTATTTTCACTGACAGTGCAGGTTATGATTCTTGAAGAACTAGATTCAGTTCATGGGCACTTTTGGCAAGCGATCCACCTCTCCTGGAAACAAAATTTAAAGAATATCCACGTCATAGTAGAAAATTTTCTAGATCAGATATACAACAAAAGTTTCAAACTTATTTAGAAGAAAAAAAGATATAAGATAATATAGACACGCGCCACACGCAGACTATCAAGAAAGAATATCATTAGGTCTGAACTGCATTTAGTGCTTGGATAGCTTCCACTAGAGATGACTTTGAATGAACACTATCTGATCGAACAGCTCATAATATATTCTAAAGCATATATCATCCAGTTATTAGTGTTTCTTAGTAGAACATGGAAAAACAATATTCAAAGTTTAGAACCCCTTGCAATAAGTCGTATTCCAGTCCTTGTCCTTGCATTTTGTGATTCAAGTACAGAACCAGTTATTGATAAGCAAAGTCAGACTTAGTAGAAAACATGTGCATCCAACACCAACAATGCCAGGTTGATATCTGGGTATTTGAAAATATAGCAACACAAATTCCCAAATAGGCGCCTCCTTATAATGGGTGTATTTAGCTCATTATTAAATACATATGGTTCCAACAAGGATTTGAGGTTAGCTAGTCTTTCAATCACATGAAGCTGTGAGGCAACAGTGTGAAATGATTACTCATCTCACTGAATTGATTTAGGTCGAGATGCTTTCCAAGCAAACTAACCATAGTGGAGGAAATTCACTAACTTTTTCCAGATGCTACTCAAAGAGTTTGTAGTACAGGATATGATTGCTTACCTTATTACTGAAGGGAGAACTTGCTTGATCTTCTGCAATTGCATGAAGCAGTGTGTGCAACACTCTCGCCTACAATAATTCAAAAAGAAATTGGTAAGTCAAACATGTTATTGGTTTCAAAAACTATCTGACACAATTAGCATAATGAGAAGGCCCAAATGGACTTCAGGAAGAATACCTCCGCTCAGCCTGAAGATCAACACCAACAGATGGTTTAGCAGTCACTGTTGAACGAATTACTGGTCCAAAGATTGCCACAAGCTTCAGAAGTATTTCCAATGATGTACTTGTATGCCTGTCCAATTACAACAGAAGTATATTATGGCACCATAATCGTGGGAATCTACCTCCTGATAGCTATTAAGCAAAAATTGGACAACTTCATTTTCTTTCGTTGAGGAATAAGAATCTAAGCATATGATATAAGCTATATACAAACTGGATGAAAGCCCAAACAAAATTGGCTGCAAACAGAAAAATCAATATTACTCCAGGAACTAGAAATCATTAACAGGGTTACTCTCACTGGTGTTGCATATTAGAGGAATAGAGAAGAGTGTCTCAGGTACGTGGAGAGAAGTGTCAGAATATGTCGAATGGTGGTGGATGGAACAAAAGTGTTAAACATACTTCACGTGACAAAAACATGCCAAATAAAGAAAAAACATGCAGAGATATTAGCATGGTCACAACCACGAAGTGTAACGTCCACCACCCCAACAACAACAAAACTACAATGGAAAGGTCCAAGATATTTTCTAGTGTGTTTATTTGATTTTTAAGCCTGGGAAGAAATTATGAACAGTCTGAACGAATGGCATGACAATATTGTCCTTTTACTTGATCCCAAGTCCTAACGCTATTCAAAGTTGTGTTAAAAACTAAGACTAGTAGTCTCAGAGGATGATGCATGCATGATCAATCAGCTTCAAAAGACAAGAAAATGCCATCAAAATTTTGCCCCAAGACCAAACAAATAGGACTTTAAAGGTACTTGACTAAAAGGTAGGACTACAAAGCCTATTTATGCAACTCTTTTGGCACATCAAATTTTATTAGAATCAAATTATTAATTTCTATCAACTTTCTTCCTGTTTACTTTCTAGGTTTGAGAAACTAGAAGTTTTGATATAAATGACTTGATAATTAATCATTTTGGAGTAAGAAAGCAAGCGTACTAATGTACTTCTTCTGCATATTCAATTTTTTTTAATGTGGCAGTTTACATAAGGCCCCCAATACAACAAGAGATTACTGAAGTGAACGGAGTTTTCCAATTTACAACAAAAGCTTGGAAGTACACCAACTAAAATTCGTTTCCTTGTCATCCAAAAAGTGTTAGCATATTCTTTTTTTGCTCTTTTATTTTCATTTTCTTAGTTTTGAGTGATAGCCATTTCATTTTGTGTAAGAAATACACATGCCATACGAAACAAATAAATAAATAAACACCTGTCTATATGGCTATTCAGTAAACCCAAAACCATTGGCAGCAAGGAAGAGAACAGATCAAGGGTAACAATGTCCATCTTCTCCATTAGAACGCTGACGACATCGGCTTGCACCTGTATCATAAACAATAAAATAATTCATCACTGTCTACTACAGTATTACTAAAGAAGACCAAAAGGAGAATGAAAATCCAAATATCAACTGATTAGTCAGAAACCAGTGAACAGAAATTGCTTGAGCAGAATACCCACATGATGATCAGGCAACTTCCCAACAGCATTGACACCACCCTTGACATCATTCCGCTGCCAAAAATGTCGCACCACCTGAAAGTCTAAATTATTAAATCTATTGAAAATCAGATATTCCTAAAAACAATAAATTTTATTCAAAAGGCATTCAATTGCAGATCTTGCCAAACACAGACTTTGTTCAATGGGCATTTTACAGTACTAGCTCTGCTCAAATCTGTCTTGTAGAAAATCAACAGAATACACAAGCTAGGTAAGGTTTTCCAAGCTCAACATGCTAACATTTTCATTTTACCTGTAACTTTGTGAGGCGTGACCGAAGAGTACTCGAGAATGTATCATGACTTCTCATTAGATCTTCCAAAACATCTTCATCACCTTTACATGTTGACCTTCCAGATGTTTCAGGTTCTCCTTTCTGCCACATCAAACCTAATGATTAATATCAACTAAAAGTTGCACGGTGAATATAATTCTTTTATTTCATTTTTTTTAATTAAAATAAAAGGAACTTCAAACAAAATTGGTGGGTGTATAAGCGGAAATGGTCAATGTATCAAAAATCAAATCTATGTAGAGTTTTTCTTTAGAATATATCACATCTTATTGAAGATGTAGCATTTCTCACCTACTATCTTGAGCATACATAGGTTTCTTTTCTTTGGGTGACTAAAGAGGTATATCAGAAGAATTAAGAAAGAGGCAGAATACAGTAGAAGGCTGAGATACCCACAAAAAAAAAATATCTGACCAGAGACAGAAACTTAAGCAAAACGAAGGTCCTCCCACCAAAGCTCAATAAAGACCCTACTAAACACATCAATGTAGGTAGGATTTAATACATCGATGAATATCTGACATACCGAGACATGCAAAAGTATGCGACTCTCAGGCATCTCATCAGTTGGTGTCACAGGTGCAACTAACACAGTTTGTGAAGTTGGTGCAGTTGGCAGAATTGGTGCAGCTGGCGCAGTAGGTGCAGGTGGCGATATTGGTGCAGTGCGTCCAGTTGGTGCAATTGATGGCGGACTACATATATCTCTTTTTTCCCATCTCTCTACTAGAGACCGAGTTCTTCCAAGTGGAACTGTCAACATAAAAAGTCAATTAATCATGTTTCAAGCCTTTGGGTGACTACATCAGAATCTCTGTCTGTATATATACCTGCTCCACTAACAGGTCTCAAAGAGCTTATTCCCTTATTGTAACTTTCTGGGTCAGCACCTGCAAAAAATGGAAAAAGAGGGAACAAAGTCTAATGTTATGATATTCACTGAAAAAATCAATTTATCAAGAAACAAAACATAAGAAGAAAAAGTATTCACAAGACAAGAAAAAAACTTAACTAGTTTCATGACTGGAGCTCCGAGGAACATCTGGTGTTAAAATTCTTTCAAACTTCTCTGTAACATTATTTATACTTATATGGCTGTCGTTACTGTCTTCTGAAGCTTCATTTTTAGCAGGAAAAAAACTAAAATGAAACTTGGGCTCAGGTGAACTGTCCAAATCACTGATTTTGCTGCTAAATAATCTAGAATCAGTTCTCGCTGCCGAATCCATTTCATGTTTTCTATTTGAAGTCCTCCCTATGTGAGTTTGCTTGAGTAGTACACCAGGACTGCTACTTTCAGAGGTCATAGATTCCCTTCTAGAACTTATTGCATTTTCAGCATTCCTACTGTTTCTAGGTACGATGACAGGTACAGTAATAGCCCGTCTACTGCTATTGCTTCTTGTCTGCATGTCTGCTTCAGAACCTTTCTTCAATGGTGATGGACCAATGGCATCTGATGAATCAACTGGGGATGCGACCTTTGAAGCATGAACTGTTCCAATTCTTTTAGGAGCAGCCTTTTTGCTTGCAGAAGCTTCACACGGAGGAAAGAGGATGAGAAAAGCTTCATATCACACTATGAAAACTTGGGAACTACACGTGTTTTTCTTTCTTCAGGGGGTTTAAATTTATTTTAAGAGGGAAGAAAAACTATTACAAGAGAAAACCAGTCACAGGGACTTCAGCTTGCGTAACGGTAAGATCCTTTTATTTATTTATTTATTTTATTTTTAATATGATGAAGGAGAAAATAAATAAAATGGAAATACCAAGGACCCATAGAATGCCCTGAAAAATGGAAACCTAAAAAAGATTGACCACACTAAGATCTCAAAAAGGTGACCCTAGAGATTTGGGGTAGGGCTGTTAGTTGCTGAAAGTAATAATATATTTATCAGAGACCACAAACAAAGAAAATTCAGGTATTAAGAGCAGATCAATTGGGTGCTGCCCATGAGATTTCATCCTGGGAGCTGCAGAAACCACCAACTCTAGAACTCCAACAGTAATTGGGGATTCAATTTTGAGCATAATGAAATATGTTAAACTATGTAATGCACGCGGAACTTGTGTTGTATGCCTACTTGAGAACAAGTCAAACAAAATTTTGACTTACTATCAACATAAATGTTTCTTATCTCCAATGTCTCACTGTCCTGAACAGTGGGTAGCATCCCACTCTTAGGCTTCTCTGCAGAATGCATTTCCGGGATATCAAACTCCCTCTCCATAGGGCCAGTTGATTGGTGTGGAATGCCAGTTCCATATGGCACAATGAGCTGAAAAAGTTAAACTGTATGACCTCAAGCATAATATATATAAAGAATTCAAGATTGAATGCACAGATCAGATAAAAGAAAAGCAAATGTTCCAGAAAGTGCAAGGAAAAGAAGGTACCGAAATATCTGCAATCCATACTCCGACACAGTTGCGATAGTAAGAGCATGCCAGCAGCTTGCCTTCATGAATACTTAAGTCACACAATGTAGACCATCCCATATCAACAGCATCATGACATATTATAGGTTCCCATGAAAAGACCTAGGGTTAAGAAAATTGTGAAGCATGTCAAGGTTCATTACTTCTTGTGATTGGGTAACACGATAATCGTGACGCCACAAAATTCATGATGGCCAAAACATGTACCTTCAAACTGTCTTCTAATCCACAAAATATGGTCTTTCCATCAGGATGAAAGGTCATAGAGCGTACACCTGCAGCCTGGAAGAAGGAAAATATCTGACAGCCTGAAAGAAGGAAGATGTATGTTGTCTGCACTAATATCTTCTTCTTCTTTTTGTATGCGGTAATATCAATATATTGTAATTTGTAAAGCATCAGTATGAAATGCTCCTCCAAGTGGAAAACTCTAGCACCTGAAGTAGGGGATATAGAACCCCTTGTTCATACAGCTTAATCATCTAACAAATTTCACTGTTTTGGGAGAAAGTATGCATGCCAAGGAAATAGCTTCAAAGGTGTGGGAGGGTGCCCAATAGTCTATGGAGAGGTGAGAAGCCAATTACGAAATTAGGGTCCAAAGCATCTCATCGTGCCATATAGTGACACCCTTTGGAAAAACATTTCTAAAGTTGGTTAAGAATTTCGAACAGATATCCTTTACAGTTGGTTATGATTCTAAGATTAAGTTGGAACATGAGGCTCCACAAGAATAAGTTCCCAGGAGTATTTAGAGTGCGCCAAAAGCTAGAAGGGTGGTTTAGAGTGACACACAGAGTACGATTAGAAGATAAAACGAGCCAATAGAACAGAGTAATTGAACGGTGACCAAGTGACATTTGAAAAAATGCTAAATATACCAAAAAATGTATGCTACTGATAGAAACAAAAAAGGCTAATGTACCTCCGGCCCGGCAGATCCAATCAATTCAAAAGTTTCTAAATCCCAAAAATTTACAGTTCTGTCCGCAGAGCCTGGAAAAAAATTATTTGAAAAAAAAAGTTACAATTAACACTGTCAAGAGTTGATGTTAGCAACTATAATGCTAATGACAGCATGAAAAAGTGGATTTACTATATCAAAGCAATTTAGTGAAGGGAATCAGTAATCAGGTTCAAGCTGCATTGCAATGAAGGCGTTCCATGAATCAGCTTCGAACGTTAAAACCAGGCTCTCGAGGCAGCCAAACAGCAAACACTTAAAAAGTAATAAAAAAAAAGCAGTCTTCCTCCCAAACATTTAAGTAGACCCCATAGAACTCACACCTCATTCACTCATACTGACTATGAACACTAGCAAAATTACTGCCATCGAAGTTTTTAAATGCGACGAAACATATCTGGAAACCCATGTAGACCACTAAACTTTTATTCTTAAATTAACTTATAGCTCGGGCAAATTCATCTTATCTTGTTAACTAAGTAGAACCTATACAAACTTCTGTCTTACAACTTGGAGAACATGCATGTGCTATCAAAAGCTAGCTTAATCTTTGTCACAGATGTGCTATCCAAAGCTAGCTTAGGCAGTCTCCTAGGCGTGATGCTCAATCTGCCGGCCTCGCTTAACAGATTGATGCAATGATGACGTGAAACTAAGGTAACTGGGTGGTCTCCTCGACCACTTATTGCTGCTAACCCTCAGCGCCTTAACATGAGAGGGATTTTTTTCTTAAATTTTTAAGTGAAATACCAAAAATAGTCAATATTGTCAACCCCACACTCATAAGAGGTCGTGTTTGTACCTTGCCCTAAAATCGTAAATCTGAAGAGAAATTGCTTGTTGCGACAAACAATTGCAGGGCCAGTTCAAGGGAAGTAATCCCACCATTGGAAATGCTAGGGATCATGTTGTGGCGAGAGAGGTGGATAAGAACAATGATTGGATCATTGCAACATACTAAGAACTTGAAAACTACGCACGCTAAGGTGACAATCACATCTGGTAGCAAGTTGTGGGATGTAAGTTTTGGGGCATCCACACTCCAAGCATAAAAAATGGAGGGGTTAAGGCCTCAAAACCCATTTTTGATATTTCATAAAGCGAATGTGTTGCAATTCAAGGCATCAAAAATGGGGTTTGACTCAGGATTGATCGAATTAAAAATTTTCAATTACTTATTTAATTATTGTAATTAAATTTTGAGCTCTTTAATTTTAATTAAACATTTAAAAAAATAAAATAGATTTTTTACACTAATTATTGTAAAACAAGTTATGATTTTAATTAATAATTGTGTGCATGTCTACTCGCTAACCCTTCGGGAAATAGCTAGCCAAAGCTACTACTACACATGCACCAATATTACATACCAAATATTTAACAACTATACCATACACTCCTACTTTGGCCAACGAACTATCCAATCGGTAACTAAGGGCATCCTTAAAAGTAGATACATATAGACAGGACTTTGTTCCTCAGCTGAGCTAGCGTCTTCTTATACAAATCATCTTCAATCTGCATCTTCAAGAACCCCAAAACGACCGAAGAAGCAAAGGTGTCGAACAAAGTTGTCATAGTTGTAGTCAACGCTTTATTATAGCTCTCTTTGAGGATTGGTACCCTTTCGGCTTCAAGCTCAAGTAGTGGTGCAAGCGGGATCCTTACTCTTTACCCAAGGACACCGAAAGTAAGACAAGAAGACTCGAAGCTAATTAAAATACTAAAATAACAACTATAAAATTAAACAAAACTAATCTCAAACTGATCACCTCCATTGATTTTACTAGAGATGAGCCACTGAGGGAGAAAAATGGTTTCAAACAAATTTTCAGAGATAAACCTCACATGTCCTTTGTTCGATGCCCTCCCAAAATGGAGGTATCAAAGCCTCATTTAGCATCGATTTGCACTTTACTCCAAGACATCAAATGTGGGCTCCGCGGTTAAAAATTCAAATTGGGTGTTAAAATTGACATTCAATGAGAGGGCATCAAATAGAGGGACATGTGGGGTCTATCTTTGAAAAGTGTTTTGAAACCATTTTTTCCACTCAATGGTTCATCTCTAGGAAAATCAATAGAAGTAATCAATGTGGGGAATAGTTTTGTATAATTTTATAGTTTTTATTTTAGTATTTTAATTATGAATTTATTTTATATTGTAAATTAAAAAATTATCTATTATTTACACTAACAGGGATACACAGACACAATTATTGATTAAAAGAATAACTGATTTTATAATAATCATTGTAAATGTTTAATTAAAATTAAAGAGCTCAAAGTTCAATTACAATAATTAAATAAGTAATTGACCATTGATTCAGTAAATCTCGAGTCAAACTCCCCGTCAAACCCATTTTTGATGCCTTGGAGGGCAGTGCATTTACAATGCCAAAAATGGGTTTGGTGCCTTAACCCCTCCATTTTTTATGATTGGAGTGTGGATGCCCTTGTGATGATTTGGCACCAAGGATAAGAAGCAGGACGCAACAAGATAAACACAACATATTTTCACTTATCGATGAGTCAGGAGAACTTAAAAGGGGCATAGATAATGGGAATGATTGAAGATGGAGGAGAACTTAATGGGGGAATGAGGATAGAGAAATGCATGGCGTGTCTGGAGATATGATGAAGATGCTGGGGTTCGAGATTTGGGTGAAAGAAATGATGAGTAGCATCGAGTTTGTAACACATATAAAGATAGACTTGTTGATTCCTTGACTAGTGGCTTATGTTTCTAAATTATGATATGCTTTATAAACATGATTGATTGTGTTAAATTTTTGGTGATTGTAGGAATTAAAATATCATTTGTCGAGTGTCTAGCAGTCTGTATAATTAATTTGGAGGCTTCAACCTTGATGATTGCTAGCCTAGGCAGTCATGAGGCATTATGCGAGGATGAAGCCCTTGTATCACTTTGTGCCTCAAACTTGCCAGCGTCACAGTAGTGACATAGGCTTCTTCTACACAACTTTGCAGATTCCAGTAGCACTGTACTGGAAACTCAAGGTCATCAACATTTGAGTACTGATTGTCTGGAACAGCCCAGAGGACCGAAATGAGTCCATTTCCCTTGAGATAAGACCCATATTCACTAGCCATAACTACTGACTTTTCGTACAAATCCCAAAGACTTTCAAGCCTAAGTGGTATTTGGTTGCTAAAAAAATTTAGTTTTTCTAATATTGGAAGCTCAAACTGAAGGAAATGCATCTATGTTGATGAACTCTTAGGTGTTGCATTGACCTTCAGTCCCATTAGCTATATAAAGTAAACAAATTTGAATAGCTTTTGCCATAACTTGAAAAGGACAAGAATCCTGAGTCACTAAAGCATTTGCACTATTTAGAACATTCGAGCTATATATGATGTTATAACACGAGCATCTATAATTACAAAAGCATAAAATATGGAGGAACTCAAGAGGATGAAAATCTAAGCATTGAAGGAAGGAGTGGTAATAATTAATAAGCACCTGACGCTAGAAGGAACTCAAGAGGATGAAAATCTAAGCATTGAATTTGTCCGTCATGGAACTTGAGCTCGTGCAGAAGTTTGCCAGCAGTTAGATCCCACACCTGTTAGAATAGTTAGAAAGGAATTATTTCAAGTGGTCAAAGTTCAGGAGGAAACAAGTTCTTTATCCAAGTTCCTGCAGTAACTGAGTTGCAGAATTACCTTAACAACACTATCTGCCCCACCAGAAACAACCCAGCGACCATCAGGAGTGAATCTGATGGTATTAACTCCTCGAGTATGACCCTTATAGGTATGGATGCATCCTTTCTTTCTAACATCCCAAATCTTTAGATTAGTATCAGAAGATCCCGATGCAAAGAACTCACCAAAAGGATGGAATTCGACAGTGTTGCAATGTGACGTGTGTCCAGTAAGAGTCCGAACAACTATGCTTCCACAACAAAAGGTCATATCAGTTGTGTGAAAAGTAGCTTAAATCCATGTTAAGTTAACAACATTGTTGTAGGCATTAGGTTTCAACCCATAAGATCTAGGACACATTTGAACTTTGAGTTGCTACCTTTCCCAATTAAATTGGGTTACCAATGGGAGAGTTCCATTTTGTTTCCTAAAGAAATCAGAATCTTGATCATTAAGTTTAATGATTTCAATTATGGTTCTAGTTCTGGTGCTTCAGAACCAGAACTGCCAATTTTTTTGGTGGATACCTATGTTTGGTACTCAAGCTTTTAAACTAACACCAGTTATAGAGCGGCATTTAGAGTTACAAAACTCATTAACAATACAGGTAAATTAAATGATAGTAGGTACAGTTTCAAAAAAGAAGACATGAAGAAGGAGAATGGGAACGCTCAGACAGATACCTATTATTAAATTAAAAACACACCATATGTGGTATTTTATTCATGCAACAGATACCTGATGGATATACACTTTTTAGAAATTAACTGAATCAGTCCCAAAAGGAATACCATAACAATTTTGGACTTGTAACTATATAGTTCAAAAACTAGATTGCAGAACGAATATATTCATATTCACTTTTCCTTATAGAGTCAACCACCACAATGGACTTAATCAGATTATTTGAAGAATCACAAAAGTTCAGCTCATGTATATGTCGGGAGTGCTATCTTGAAAGAGGTAAATGATAGAGGCATGTCATCTACTGCCTATATAAATTTAATAAGGGAAGAAATGCAAGAAACATGCTCACTCTTTCCCTCTTCCAAGTCCCAAAGCTTTATTGCACCAGTAGAAGCTCCAGAAACCACCAAAACCTCAGCCGAATCAAAAGTTACAGATTCAACTGAACTAGTATGACCAGAAAGGCTCTGCGTATTTAACACCAAAAAGGACATGTGAACATTTTGTCAAGATAAGTATCGTTGCACCTGTGGAGCAGCCGCATGAAACACCAAGAAGTTGCAAACAAAACATATAGGCAAAAACACGTGCTAGTTTAGGAGTAGAAAATAGATGAGAGTAGCTCAGGCGCTAGGCGAAGAGCCTGTCCTGGGGGCCTAGCACCTACAAGCCAATGTTTTTTTTTTTTTTAATTAAAAAAAAATCTCTAATCTGTAAACTATCATACTACTTCCCCACTAATATAATTCCAATGAATGAGGAAAGCAGGCAACAGAGACAACATCTCTACCAATTGAAGACACACTATCATTTCGATCCACTACTTTCATGATCAGTTTTGCGGATATTTATAGTGATTTCAATGTTCTCAGTTGTCTTCTGTGTGTTAGACCGTTGTACTGGGAGACGGACATCCACTGAACTATCAACCTATGCAAGAGAATTTGTCTTTATCACATTCCATCCAACGCAAGCCTCAGTCTAGATTCGATAGTAAATTTCTAGTTTTTGATATTAATCTGATTCTTAATATTTGAATTATTTTCATCTAATTATTTTGCCACACAGGGTACTAACATTTTGTGCCATGAGGATGTACTTCATGGGCCAAAACGTACGAGTTTTGTAGAAGTGTGTTTGAATTGTTATGTTTTGTAGAAGTGTGTTTGAATTGTTACACTAGGTTGATGCTTTCTTTATTTAATTCAAGTATGTCCCTCGATGCCACGCATATGGTTGTAATTAAATTGTAAGTACAAAAGGAAATAGTGGCAAATCTGTAATAGCGGTGTGGCCGATAGGATTGGACACTAGCACTGAGAAGGGAGTCACATTCATTCAAAGTGTTAGATTACGGTCAAGGTTAGCCACACAGGCATATAATTACTATAAATAAGGCTCAATGCTCATTGATAAGATTGTGCCCTCTTTATTATGTTATCGATTAAAGAGATTGATATAAGGCTTGTTTAGGGTTTTCTAATAGTTTTTATTTATTTATTTATTTATTTAAATGTTATTGTTTCCCTTTCTCGTAATTTTCTTTTTCATCTTGTTCATCACTTTCGCAACTACGTTTACCAATCAAAACAAAAAAGCTGACCTTGAGACGGTCAATGACCAAGCTTACTTAAGTGTCTTTGGACCATTATTTACTCAAGATAACTGAGTTAGCGAGTTTCGCAATCCGGTTATCTTTAACCATAGAATAATTCATATGATCAAAATTTTCAAAATGTCACGACTTTTTCTGAGGATTATCTGTAGCACGTGGATGCATATACACGGTTATCAAATGTTGAATATTAGTACCCTATTATAAATGACTCCACCAGTTAAACAACTGTATACGGCATCCATTTTTTTTTTTACCATTTATTCGATAATCATAATTCATGGGGTCAGAAATGTTATCATTAGTTGTTTGTTTTTATGGATTATCCATTTACAAAAACACCACGAAAGTTATACTACATAAACAAGTTCATTAGCACATTAAAACTATCGAAACTCCATTTGCATACTTGGAAGAATTATGTTCAAACAGGAAATGTACCAGTGAAGCAAACAAAAACAATCTGAACAAACACCAACAAAAAAGAAGATTAGAGAAGCTTAAACTAACCAACAAAGAAGTGGGTTTCCCTATAGCCCACAGATTCACCCTGTGATCCTCTCCACCAGTCACAAGAAGCCTGGAAGTCTTCTTCCCAATACTCAAGCACTTCACAGCTGATGCATGAGCCACAAATTCCTCTAAATTCAATTCAATTAAGCAAAACCAACTTCTCAAAAACAGCAATTCAACTCTACTAACAACCCAAACAACAAAACAAATAAAATCTTCAATAAACCCTAGATCAAGAACACTAAAACCAGAGTTCAGTGGTCATTCAAAATCAAAAACTTTCCAGCTGAATCACACAAAAGGATACGTAATTTGTAACCCCTTTTCCCCATTTTTCACCAGAATCCAAAGGGTATTCTTGGAATTCAAAAGAGATCTGAGAGAGACAGAAGTGATGGTCGGTGGAGTTCAAAGGTGGAAACTTTAAGATAATGAGAAGTAGAAGTGAAAGCAGAGTTGCTGGGGAGCTGAGGAATGGGTTTAATTGAAGAGAAAGAGAGGAGAATTTGAGAGAATCGATGTTGGGGTGTTTAGAAATTCGCCATTTTTGGTTTGGAGAGAAAGAAAAGAACAAGTCTCTGTTTTTGCTTTTCGGTGGGGAAACAGAGAGAGTTGAATTTCACTGTGTGTTTTTCACAGTGAGTCGACCATGATTGGGACAGTTGAATTTCTTTCCTTTTCTTTTTTCATTTTTTGTTAATACATCAAGATCATTACGATAAATTGTAGCTAAATAATTGGTTTAAAGGTTGGTTTAACATTTCAATCATGAATTGATTGATGGGTTGAATAGATATATTAGTGCCTAAAATGTTAATTTGAGCAAGTATAAATAAAGAAAAGAAATAAGAAACGCTTACATACGAATTTTAAGACTCCTATTAGTGAGTATAAGTTGACTCATTTTATTTATGACTTGTATGAGCCCTTTTAGGAAGCGAGGGAAGGAGCGAGCACCCATTCATCCCTCGCTCCCTAAAATTTCTAGATTTGTATTGATGAGTATAAAGTTGTGTATACTTGGGTTTATTTAAAATTGTAGATTGTTTTGAGATTTGTATTAGAATATTTGTAACAACCTTGATAACGACATTCGACCATATGATGTGAAGAAAAATTAACAAATTTGTTATGATTGACATTCACAAATTTTCAAATATGTTTATTTGTAGATCCAATTATAATGTGCAGTAGTAGTTTTGTATATTTGTCACACGTAAAATCAAGATTTATTGAAAAGACATGAGATAATTTTATGATAAAAAGCATAAGATTTGTTTTCTATTTGAGCTTGAATTTTTCGTATTGACAATCACTATAGTTGAGAAGATTTTAAATTCAAGATGTCCATTGGATTTTAGGTTTTTCGAATTTGATGGATCAAATCGAATTCAAGAAGAGAGCTCTGGTATAAATATTTTCCAACTCTACAATTTTTTATCTTTCTTTTTCAGTTAGAGTATGTCCCGTGTCGTTGGCACTACACATAATTTTTTTTTTGTTAAATATTTTGTATTGAACACCTCCGTCACTATCCTCATTTTTGTTCTCAATCAGTATTGAAGTATAAGCCTATTCTAAGGTAAAAATTTATAATAGAGTTACACTTGGTCAAATTTGAATCAGTTGGGGGAAAATTTTAAATGCCAAGAATGAGTTCTCCCCCAGTCTTTGAATTCGCCAAAACATGAAGTTTAGGATTTTTGTTTAAATATGCATTAAGATACCCGACTCATTTTTTTTTTCTGGTAAGATCGGCTCGTCTCATTGGTTTGAAAACTATTAAAGATGTGAAATACATTTTACGTTTTTTTAATCTTAGAATATCATCATCATCGAAACCCATTCTCAATATTTTCGAGATCGGCTACATGGATTTTGGTTCTCCAAGCAATGCGGTCTTCCTACACATCCTCGCCTAATCCAAGCTCAAGGATGTCTTTTTTAATTATAGAATATATATGTATTGATCGTTGATTTTGTTGAAAATATCTTCAAAAATGCATTTCAACGATATTAAGTTTACCAAATTCTGACGACGATGTAGATAGTTATGATAATTTTCATTTTATTAAAAGGAAAACATAATATATTTTCTCTCTCCGCCACATGTACATTCCACCAGTTTTTTTCAAAAGTTTTTCATTATTTTTGCCCTTATACATGTTTTATATTTACAAATATGTCATCATAGAAAATGAATCTCAACCCTCAAATTCAATACATTTCCCAACTTTCAATCATAACCATCTTTTATCTCTAATCCCTTCGATTTGACTTTGTCCCAGTCATCAATAAATAGTAAAACACCACTCTGAATTATAATATTGATTTGAAAGTGTTAAAATTAGTTTTTCATGCATTCGCGTAGTCCAATTTGCTTCGATAAACTTTATTTTTATATGATGGATTATGTCAATAGCTTCTCTTAAAAAAAAAAATTAGGGATCTCAAGTTACCAAGCTAGTGTTGGCCATGTACCATGTAGATATGTTCATGGAATGTTTTCAAGATAAAAATTGTTTCATAGATTCATTAATTTTGGTTTTGAACAACTCAAGGAACAAACCAAATCTCTACATGGTGTATTTGGTGGATCAAATCTCATTTAACAGGAAGTAATAGGAAAAATAGGAAAAGTAGAGAGAAAATGAAGTTTTCATCTCTAATTCTCAAGACAAATCACATTCCTTGCCCAAACCAATAAGCTTTTATCCAAGGAAGGTACACACGGGATAATATAATGCTTACGCATGAGCTAGTAAGGAATTATCACATGGACTAAGGGCCACCAAGATGTGGGGCAAAAATTGATCTTAAAAAAGCTTATGACATGGTGAGATGGGAGGCAGTTATGCATATTCTAGCAAAGTTCAAGTTCCCTGAATTGTTTATTGCTTGGGTGAAGGAGTGCACCACCACAGCCAAGTACTTAATGGAACTCAAAAGGGATATATTAGAGCTACTAGGGGCATTCGTCAAGGAGGATGCCCCATGTCTCCTTATCTATTTGTAATGCTAATGGAGGTAATGAACCTATTGCTCAGAAAACAAGTTCAAGAAGGTACCTATACCCTACATTACATATGTAGAGACCCAATGATCACACATCTTTGTTTTGCAGATGATCTTATTGCCTTCTTCAAAGGGGATGAACGATCTGCTGAGGCTCTACAACATGTCCTTGACATTTTCAAAGCTTGTACTGGGTTAGATGTGAACAAAGAAAAGAGTTCCATGTTCTGTGCTGGAATACCTACTAGTGAGCTCTCAAGGATAAACATGCACCTCTCGTTCAAAATTGCACATCTTCCAGTTAAATATCTTGGATTGCCACTTATATCTTCAAGACTCAATCACCAACACTACCTTCCTATCATCGAGAGAGTCAGGAAGAGAATCAACTCTTGGAAGAACAAGGCTCTATCTTATGTAGGAAAAGTAATGCTCATCAAGTCCAATTCTGAGTAGCATGCATTTATTTTGGACTTCATGTTTTGGTCTGCCCCAAAACACTTTAGATGAGGTCAATAACATCTTTAGGAATTTCATGTGGTCTGGAGAAGATACAGCAAGTAAAAAGGCTATTATTAGTTGGGATGTGATTTGTCATCCTATGAAAGAAAGGGGTCTTGGTATACGGAACATACAAGTAAACAATGAAGCAGCTCTCATGAGACATGTTTGGAACATAATGAAAAATAAGGAAAACTTGTGGGTTCAATGGGTCACAAAGCACCTTATTGAGAACAAGGACTTCTGGCTCATGCCGACAGCAGGTGAGTCATCGTGGTGTTGGAGAAGAATCATGGCAGTGCGTGACAAGGCAGCAAAATTTCTTCTTCACTCGGTAGGGAATGGGGAGAACACGCTTCTGTGGAAAGACCCATGGCATCCCTTAGGAGTTCTCATGCGCTTATTTCCACAGGAACTCTAATATGATTCTATTCTTAATCGAGGAGCAAAGGTCAATTCTATTATATGCAATGGTGAATGGAGTGTTCCTGGTCATACTATTCCATCAATAATGCAAATTTCAGAGGATCTTAATAATGTTGAGCTAGATATTCACAAGGAGGATGAGATCATTTGGGCAATAGGACCAACTTGCAGCTACACTCTAAAGCATACTATGAAGCTATAAGACATAGGAACAATGTCGCAACATGGAGCAAACTACTGTTGTTCAAAGACTATATTCCTAGACATAGTTTTATTGTCTGGATAGTTGTGAACCATAGGCTCAAAACTCTAACAAAGTTGAGGAGATGGGGGAAGACGTCAGTGGACACATGCGTACTTTGTACATCTCAAGCAGAAACGGAGGCTCACTTATTATTTGACTACTTATCAAATTTGTTAAGCTTGCTGGGTTACAGTAGACCAATTTATATTTGGAACGATGAAATTGCTTGGAGTTGCAATCATTTCACTGGCAACGGAATGGAAACGACCCTTCGAAAGCTCACTTTCAATGCGGTGGTGTACCACATATGGGCAGAACGTAACAAGAGAATTCACCAAGCGAAGTACATTACTCCATTGGAACTTCAACGAAGCATCTATGAAGAATTACGTCTAAAACTGTATGCCATGGACAAACATGTCCTTGATAGTAAAAAAAAACAGACATTTATAGGGCTGAACAAAAAACTGATCAAACCGATTAAATCGACTGAACCAATCGGTTCGGTTTAAATTCGGTTCGGATCGGTTTTGGTTTTAAAAAATTCAAAACCAAAGTGGTTGGTTCGGTTTTCGGTTTCTATGTGATTTTAACCGACCGAATATATATAATAAATAATATATATTTTATATATAAATAATACAATATGTTTAAAATAGTCGGTCGGTTAGGTTTTATTTCGGTTTTGGTTTGATTTTAGTCGGTTCGGTTACGGTTTGCATAAATTAGAATTGATTCGGTTTTGTTAATGGTCGGTTCGGTTTGAAAATTTTAAAACCGACCTAAGTCGGTTCGATTTTCAGCCCTAGACATTTATTTGAGAATTGGAAAGTGAATATGATTTACCAGCATAAAACTCCAGCATATTACGCTTGGGAAAACCTCCAGTGACTTGGCTCAAGGCTAATTCTGATGGATCGCTAATGGGAGCAGTAGGAGGTTATGGGGCAGTTATCAGAACAATAGAGGCGATGTAGTGGCAGCTTGTACAGGCTCAACTCAAGGCCAGTCAGTCATAAAACATGAATTACAAGGACTTGCAGCAGGTCTATCCCTCGCTCGGAACCATAACTTTCATAAGTTGATTTTCAGTACAGACTCCCTCATCCTGAAATCTTACCTAGAAGAAGACAAAGACCCCCCCCTGAGACTTACGACACATTATCAACAGAATCAAAAGGGAGTTGAATTTGCTCTCAGATTACATAATCCAACATCATTTCAGAGAAACGAATCCAGTGACAGATCACTTAGCTAGTTTTTTTTTTTTTTCAAATGTTGAATTCTTTGAGATTGTCCCTAGCTCCTTCGCGGAGGATTTGAAAAAAATAATGTATGAAAATGCAATACGAAAAATGTACCTACAAATGTAATCAACTCTTTTTTATTTTTGGTTAGAGGTCCTAAACAACCCCCAGCTCCCCTTCCAAAAAACAAAAAGATGGTACTCTAAACACAAAACTCAAATAAACAAGTAGCAGGTATCAATCCACCAAACTTCTTCAATGCATATAAAAAAAGGGTCTAAAAGTTCAAATGAATGTCCCTCCTGCATGCCCATGGGCCATAGTGGACATTCTGCCCCAACCGCATTGTGCTTCATATTGGTTTAACATCAAGAACTAATCATAAACTTGTTGCCAATCTTGAAAGACTACGTGGAGAGGGGACTCACCTGTTGTGATCTAAGCACTTCTCAACCTTAATCTATGGATGATGAAGACATTTTTTAAGATGTTATAGCATATCTATAGTTGCCTGTATATCTGTCATAGATCTCTATCACTCGAGGAAATTTCAATATTGAAAGAAATCCAAAAACAATGGAAAACCCAAAGCAGTAAAAAGGCCATTATTTCTCAATTATAACAAGGAAAGCAATGGACATCAAAAGCTAGAAAACTAAAGCATGGCAAAATCGCACCATGCATAATAATTGGATTAGCACACTTATATCACATGAATCAATTTAGCTAACCTTATGAAACATACTGACAAAATTAATTGGGTGAAGAAGGGGTGAAAGCCGAATGAACCAAGAAATTTCAGCACGGGCAACCTCCAAATCTTCCCTCCCACTAATTCTTCTCAAAATGAATCATCGACAGATCAGAAACGCTGCAAGTTGCAGCAATTTACATCAGGCCGCCTCCATTCAGGGCGCGTGCCATAAGATTGCACCTCTGAATGCTGTTATGTGGTGTTGCTTAAGTTTACTTCATTGGACAAATTCAGTCCCCATCCCTCTCATTTGGAGGGATTCCTCTGCATCATGTACCTGAGGTCCTGAACAATTTCAGACATGGGCGGACGGAATTCTGGCTCAGACTGCAAGAAGGAATCAAGATGTTTTAATTTTACCTTGGTTATGATAGGCAAATATGATGTTATGAAATATCAGACCATGAAATTGAGTATATTATACTTTTCAATCTAATGTAGCTTAGCTGCGCGCCCCCTCTGACAGAAACACAAATAAGTTAGATTTTCAATAAAGCTACTCACAGCTTAGTTATTAGGATCATCTAGAATTAGCGTTTTGTTAGATGCATGGAGGGATTCAAATTCTCCCAAAAGAGACAGTTTTTCAGGTCATAGTCACTGGACTATGGTTGATTGAAAACATAATGGTAGGGTCATCAAGTGTTCACATTGCAGTGTCACTTGAGAAACTGGATATGTAATGTAGGTCTTGTAAATTTGTAAGTAGGGATGGCATTGGAGTGGATTTTTAAGGATATCCACCTGTCCGTTCCAAATGGGACGAATTTGGACATGCATAAATGAATTTGGGGCGGTTTAAGGATCCAAATCGTATCCGTTAAATAAACGGAGCGGATATGGATTTGGCACGGATATCCATTTATGATAATAATTTATAAAAATGCCCTTAGCCATTAAAAGAAACAAAAACCCTAACCTAAACCACCCTCCCTTCCCTTCCTTCCAACGACCTCTATTTCTCCGCCTCTCTCCAGTCTCCACATTCCACTCACCGCCTCTCTCTACTCCACAGTCCACTCTCCGGCCCCCTCTCTCCACAGGTCACAGTCCACTCAGCATCACAAACTCTCAGCCACTCTCCACCCATCTGTGTCACCACATTCCACTCACCGCCTCTCTCCATTCCACAGTCCACTCTCCGGCCGCCTCTCTCCACAGACCACAGTCGACTCAGCGTCACAGACTCTCAGCCACTCTCCACCCATCTCACAGTCTATTGTTTGCAGGTTCTCAGCCACTCTCCGCCTCTCTCCATAGTCGACGCAACGTCTCAGCCACTCTCCACCTTTTCCTTTCACCCCATTCTTCTCCCCCTTTTCCTTTCAACCATTCATCTGTGTTAATCAGTTGCTCTAGAACACAACACCATGAAACTCAAGGTCTGGAATTTGTTATATCCCCCATTCTTCTCCTCCGCAGTTATAAACGGATAATTGGGGCAGGGTGGATATCCGCCAATCCGTGCGAAGCGGGGATGGTTTTTAATAAAAAAAAATTAAACGATTTTGGGGACAGATTCAAATATCTGTGATCCCTGACGGGTCGGAGACGGATTTGCCCCGTTGCCATCCCTATTTGTAAGGCTCCCTTGAATACAAAGTTGCATATCATGCCGATGTGCACCAATTACGTACCAAAACAATCAACAAAGCCATTTCAAAAGTTGATTGGAATGCAATCACTAGAACAAGTCCGCAATCATCATTGACTGAACTTATTAAAAAACAAGTTCTTTTTAAAGTAAATAGGGATTCACACACATTGACTATGTATGACAATGGATTCAATCTGACATATCATTTTATTTTCAGTTCTATGTGTCTGCAAACAAGAAAGCAAAGACAAGATAACACTCACCTGAACACACAAAGAAATGATATCAGCGAACTCTGACAAAGATTTAGAAGGATAAGCTCCATCAAGGGAAGGATCAACCATTCTTGATAATGCATCAATGTCGTGAAGCTGAGGGATTGCCCATCTTACCAAAAATTGTTCTCCTCGAGGTTGTGATCTTAAGGAATTTTAGAGAAAAAAAAATTAGCTGTGAATGAACAGGGTGAACCATCAAAGAACAAAGTTGAAACTCATACCTGTCATAGGACTTTCTTCCTGTCAAGAGCTCTAACATTACTACACCAAAGCTGTAAACATCACTCTGATAAGTATAAGTGCCTGTTTCAAACTCTGGAGCACCATAACCGTAGGTTGAGAAGAGTTGCCCTGACAGCTGAAAATATAACGTACTGAGATCAAATGCAACGCTAATAATACCTAAAGTTTGTCAGTATTTATTTATTTATTTATTCAGCTAAAATTTTGGTAAGTATCTTGCTCAAATCTAATGATAGAAAACAATTCTATGACCTAACCTAGTTAAATCATCTGTCCAGGATAGAGGCCAAGTCCCAGTACTTCATGAATTCAATATTTTATACAGCCATCCAATTCCAAGATGATACACTTTTAAAGTTTAAGACCACAAAGTTGGATAGCCCATTTTGGTTGACATCTTAAACTTGTTACGCCTCACGAAAGCATATCTAACGGAGAAGAATTGATGGTTGGATAACAAACACCACAGTCGAATCAAATCAAAGTAATGTGAAATTAAAGAATTTCAAGCTATAACATACAACAAGAGAGATACAATGTGGCTCGGGAAAAATCTCTACATCCACCCTAGTGAGGAAAAGTTTCACTATAATGGAGAAGGAAGAACCTAAACACGTTGAAGAATGACATCATACAAACATACATGTTGAAGACATCTGAGTACTCTTCTTTTTGTGTCTCCTCTCTTGAACAACACGAGGATGTTCTTCACAAACTGATTCCGATGATCAAAGATCTCCTATTGAGGGTCTTTGTGCATAGTGTCTTATCTAGGCTGGGTCGGTTGCTAGACATTAAACTCCAAGCAATTGTGAGAGTCCGTGGTGGCTCCTATTCTCAACTCTGATGGCCGATGTTGGTTCTTGTGGAAGTCAACTTCAAGTGATAGAAACCAACTCAACTGGACACATGGTCTACCACAAAACTCTATCTATTTTCAACAAAACTAACTGCATTCTATGTAACACTCAGAAACGTTTACAACTTATAGCAGTTAAAATCTAAACAGAATAACCTCTCACGACACTATTGATACCATGCAACAACATTTTCACTCTTATCCTCAACATAATTCTCACCTCTATTTCATTTTATTTAATCATTGCAGCTCAAGGGTTTGTCATCACATAAGCTCCAGTTATACTTGGAAAGTCAAGATTATTCACAAATCAACAATGAACCATTTTCTGATATTTGTCAAGTTGCAAAACACTCAATTACCAGGTTGAAATTTGAAGAATGTACCTGACTAACAGAACCCGATGATATTAAAGGAGCCAAACCACAATCAGAGATGCGTACTTGCAGTCCATCGTCAAGGAGAATATTGGCCGACTTGAAATTGCGATGTATGACAGGTGGTTCACAAATTTCATGTAGATACCTTCACCACATAAAAATTAAATAAGTCCATAAAAAATTAGCTCTCTATTTACTTTGCATAGAGAAAATGCTCAACCCATAATTTGGAATCAGAAGAGAAAACTTTTGGCCTCTACATGCCAACACATGCAAGTAGGTCAGAAAATCTAAACGTTCCATAGAGTTCTAAAAACACAATTGAAATGAAATAAAGAGTTCTTGAAAGAATAAACTAAACGTTTCACTCACTCTAATGCTCTTGCAGCTCCAAGGGCTATTTGGATGCGAGCATTCCATGATAGTTTCTTATTTAGTTCCTCATCTGTGTGCAGTACATCATCGAGTGTCCCATCACTGCAGTATTCATAGATGAGCAGCCTCTGTCTATGCTCAGAACAGTAACCCATAAGCTCAACAATATTGGCATGTCGAAGCTTGGAGATACTCCGCACCAGCTCAAGAAACTCTTCATCATTCTGTTGCCTGGAGGCAGCACTGTCCAGTTTCTTGACTGCCAGCAGCTAAAGAAACACCCAGAAGTGGATTCAATCAAAACATACAGTAATTGTGTGCATAAATAAGTCCCAAACACATTAAGAGGCAAAAATGAGGAAGCTGTAAGAAAAGTGATATATAATGTGTTTGACAGGGCTCAAACCCTGGATTTGTGATAGCATCCACCACAAGTCTTCCCAGTTGAGCTAGCACCCATTGGCGACATAAAAAAGAGTGATATTTTGGAGCAGTTCAAGGCACATAACAGTTGACAGGCATGTAAAGAAACTACTCACAGAGATCTTACAAAGTACAATTATTCAAAGAAAGCAGAGTATTGAAGTAAATGTAGCACTTAGAATTAGTTTTAGATGAGGGAGTTGGCCAAGGTGCTCTAAAAGTCCCATCCTACAGGTTTTGAAAATTAAATAAAAATACTATTAGCTGCTTTTTTGTGTCGAAAATCAATTCTGAACGGCATTAAGAGATTTGTCTTTCATACCACTGTGAATTTAGCCGTGATAACAAGTCATGCAGATAGCCATACGGATCCACTTAGTTACTGGAGGTTGTTCCAAAGAAGGCTTCGGACAGTGTAAAAACAACATGTAGTTGTTTGATTGCAAGATTTAAAAACTTGAAAACATTTTTTAGATAAAAGAGATAGGTCATTAACGAGGGATTATGGAAGACTGATACACATTGAGTGGTAAGGGCCCTCTAAGAAATAATTGAACCTAATACCAGGTTTTGAAAGGAGACAGGTGGGTATTAATAAGAACTAGATAGTAGTCTCAAATTATCTAGTGAAATGAAAACAAAAGAACCATACCTCTCCATCAGGAAGCTCTGCTCTGTAAACACTGCCCAGCATGCCTCCTCCAATAAAATTTTCTTGAGAAAAGCTGTTTGTATATTGCTGAAGAGACGCGATGGTGAAGGATCTCACTGAAGAAGGGAGATCCAGAATCTTAGATGGAGATGGAGGTTTGGTTACTTTAGTTGGCACAATTGGGTGCACAGTCACTTTCTCAACAATAGGAGGTGGAGGTGGAGGAGGAGGTGGGGGAGGTGGAGGTGGAGGCATAAAAAATCTATCCATTCCTGCTATGTCTATTTTATATTCCTCCTTTGACGTAGGAACAACACCCTTGCGTTTGACATCTATCTCCTGCCTCTCCTTTGGTTTGGAAATTGCACCCATTGTTTTCATGACTATTCCATTTTCATCTTTGGATCTGACATCTGCCTCTTTTGAAACGGTTCAAATAAATTATTTAACAAAAGAAACAAAAATAAATCAATTGAGCTAAGATACAATAAGCGTCCGAATAAAGATACCTTTCTCCATTTGATAGTATGGTTGCACCGAGGATGCACTTTCTTTTGGTTTTTCTCTGGAGCCATTATATGCAACTCTTTCAAACCTCTTCTTGGTAAGACTATCAGCCTCATTCCTTTCTTTGCAACATCTTGATATCAAAACCATAATACCTAATAAAAATACAATAAAAACTAATACCCCTGCAATTGCAATCCAGACGAGCCTTTTAGTGGTCCAAAATTTTCTTGTTCTAGGATTTGATTGTTTCCCAGGCTTCTCACCAGAAGGTGGTGTCCTAGAAACTGGCGGTGGAGGAGATTGCAGGAATGGTAGTGGTGCTGATGGGGACAATGATGGAGCAATTGTACGGGTGAACAGGTTGCCCTTGTTTCTGCACAACAACCAATAATTTGTAAGCTCACAATAAAGTGATCGGTGATGTACTCATTACTCATTAGACAAACAATCATCTCTTTTAATTTTTTTTTTTTTTTTACATTCTCGAAACGTTACATGCTATAGTGTAAGGAAATGACAGAGAATTTGGGGGCAAAGATAATTGATAATATTTATATTACAAAGGTCGATTGCATACGGTTAGTACTACCACAAAGTGAGAGGATATGATTTCAATACTGACTGAACAGATACAATAGGGTACATCTCAGACAACTCAGTTTCGAGCCCATTTCATCCAACTCAACTGCTAAATTTACTCAACTCGTAGCATTTTAGAGATAACGACTTTACAGTAAGGAGACGCTCCTCACAAAATCAGATCATTCTGATGTTTCTTAAGGTGTATACTTGTAGGTATATTAACTTTAATTTAGTAAGACTTCCATGCATTTCCTAAAGATCCACCATAAAGTCTTCTGCATATGGACTTTAATGAACCCAAGCAATATGTGCAATCGTGCAACTCTTACTTGAATTTTGGGATAAGCAGCAACTTATCAGGTATAGATCCAGAGAACAGGTTATTCTCCACATTCCTGTCAAGTAAAACAAAATAAATAATGAATCATAAGTGTAGAATTGGTTAATCATTACATTTGAAACTAAAAGCTATATCGTGTTGCTAAAACTATCTAGTTGTATGAATTTAATTCCATAAAAATCACAGTAGCATAAAAGCGTACAAATCTTTGATTGGAAGATCTTGTAAAACATCAAGAGTCCCAGAAAAATGATTGTTTTGCAAGTACCTGTCAAAGAAAGAGCAGTTTAGCAAATTTATGAGAATAGATGTTAACAAAGAAAAATTTAAAGAACTATACTCACAGCGTGGTTAGAGATGACAGATCTTGAAAAGAGGGAGGCAATTTTCCACTGAAATTGTTGCCAGACAGATCCCTACACAAGCGGACATGATCCACATCAACTATTGAGAAGCTACAAAGAAGCATGTAAATTAAATGGTAGTCGAGATTAAAGGTAAAGTATTACAAATTGATCAAACCCGAAAGGGATTGGAAGGAATCTGGTAGCTCGCCATTAAGTTGATTACCATTGAGTGACCTGGGGGAAAAACGTCACAAAATTTTAATAAAAATTTACAATTTCAAAACTAGGCTTTGCGATTAACAACTTAGATGCATAAACTTACATAGCTGACAGTTGTGTTAGAGATGATAACGTACTTGGGATGCGTCCTGTGAACTGATTAGCTGAAAGAAATCTGTCATACATGAAGAAAAAAATCTTTCATACAAGTTCCTTAGGAAAGATAGAGCTACAGATCACAAACAACATAAAGGTATTATTCAATCAGCAGATTATGTGCAAGGATCAGCTAGAGTCAAAATTTACGACTTACAAGTTTATCAAGGTAGAAGGCAGGTGAGATGGAATACTCCCTCCAATATGATTGCCGCTGAAATCTCTACCTCAAAGAATGAAAATAAAATGTAAAAGAAAAATTATAAATGATATTTATTTAAACTTAGTTGAGAATGGTGAAAATTTCAGTATGTGGCATTTGAAACATTGTCGATGCTCTTCCCTTCAAATCACTTTCCATTTTAAACAAGGCACACTATAGCCCACTTGTTGGCTTCTAATATAGCACACAACTCACATTAGTGTCATAGCGAGTCAAGTGGGGTGTGTGAGCAGACTCTAGTACATTGTTACTACATAAATCCTCTGAGTAGGAACTGGATGCTTTCATATAAATGCCTCTATACAAATGGTCTATTCACAAGGATAAATAAATAAATATAAAGAATATCACTTACATTGTTTTTATTGCAGTAAACAATTGCAAGTTATCACCCAATCCTCCACCCAAATTTGCAGCATTAATCGTTCTGCAAAATCAAAACACTGTTACAATCATACACAACATACATTGACAAAATCCTAAATCCCCTATAAAAAAGAACACTCATACATCGAAGTTATGTGCGAATCAATACACGCAACCCCTTGCCATGCCTCCTTACAAGGATCACCTCCATTCGAAGTCCATCCCGGAAGAGCCGGATTATCCAATGCGACAAATAAGCTATTTATCGCGGTAACTACACAAAATTTCACAACCCCATTGAATCACTGAATGCAACCAAATCAACAAAACTCAAAATACATTCACCAACACTAACAATTATCAAATTCTTCAAAAAAAAAAAAACACAAAATGAAATTAGTTTGACTTTACCATCTTGTGGATTAGTCAAGCCGTGCGAAACCTTCGCAGTAAAACCCACCATTACAACCATTAAGATCTGAACAAAGACCCCCCATCTAAAACACCACATTACTTGAGAGATAACCAACGAAAAACCCCGAGAATCTGAAAATAAACAAGCAAAATGAATCAGAGATATCTCAACCAAACCACACAAATCCCTTATTATTTCCATCAATTGAACAGAACCCATTATCACAAACCCCAAATTGAATCTCAAAACAAGCAAAGAAAGAGATACACTCACAACAAAATTCATGTACCCCAAAAGGGTCTCTCTATCCAATCTGATCAAACAACACAACTTCAAGCACACAAGAGATCTCACCAAAATTGTTCCAAATCAGCTCAAATTAGTGAATTAAGTACAAAGTGAAGATTTTAAGATCGAATTTGGAGAGATTGGAGGAATTAAAACTCTAACTTAGACTAGAACAGAAGAGAAAAATAAAATAAAAGAAAAGGTGGAGAAAAGTTGTAGAGTGTAAAGCTTATAGAGAGACAGAGAAGTTGAGATGAGCTTTGCTTTGCTTAGCTTTGGAACCTATATACTACTACTACTAAATATCTTACTTTCTCTCTCTAGATTTTGAGACAGAATAAAGAGATGGAGAGACAGAGACAAAGAAAGACAATGGACTGAGAAAGAGAGAGAAAGAGAAAGAGAGGGAAAGAAACTGCTAGCAAGGAGCCGCCAATTTTTCCAACTGTTTCTTTTCTCTCATTTTTTGAATGGGGGAATCTATGTATCATAAGTTTTTTTTTATAAGCCCATATTTATTGCATTTTAGCTTAAATAAATTTGTTTAGTTTTAGAAAATATAATTTGTCATTTATTCTTAAAAAAAAGATAATGTTTGGTAAGGTATAGTTGTGGTATGATGGCTCGGTTTGGATTTTGCTTGAACTCTAATCGGCATAATCATGTTTATATTAAGAGTGGAGTGAAAGACATGATAGAAAATGTGGCAAAATAAGGTGAGAAATTTATATCATATCAAACAATTGTGCAAACTGAGTTGTTAAACATAGTATAAGGGACATATGGCAAGAAAATAGGGTAATCGTAAAAGAAGAAGATCGAGACAATGATAAGGATGATTGATATCCAAGGAATGAACTCGAATGGATTTGTGACCACACTGGCTGCCACCAAATATAAGAAGATCAAGAAAGATTAGGTTTGTAGTCGTTTCATTTGATTTGTAATAACTAATGGAACTTAAAAGGCTTTTCACCTAAAACTCAGTTCAGTTCTACAAAAAAAAAAAAAAATTGTATGATAATATGACTACTGCCCCTAGCTCCAATACTTAGTTGGATTACAAGTTATTTTTGCATTCTAGCAACTTATTTTTGCATTGTGGTAATGCGCATCATAAAGTGTTTAGAGTCCTGCGACAATATTGTTAGCAGAAAGGAATAGAGGTGGGGTGGGGAGGTGGCGAAGGGAGAATGACATTGATGGTTATAGGAGCGATGATAATGAGGATATGAAAAGTTGGTACGGGATGACAAAGGTGTGAAAGCAGTGTAAGCATTATTTTTCAATTGAACAACATTGCATTATTTCTAAATCATTCCTTATTTGTCATGTATCATCAAGGTTCTAAAAATCACTAGGCGGCGGTAAGTAAAGGACTGGCACTCAGAAGCATAGTCAGAGCCTAGCGATTTTTTTTTTTTTTTTTTTGTATTATAATTTTTAAAAGTTAAACATAATAATATATAAATTACTTCCAATTAAATGGCAAGATAAATATGCAAAATGCATTAAAAATATATATTCTTAGTTTTTTTTAACTGAGAATTCAAAAAACCGCCCAGCCCTCATGGGTGTTTCCTAACCGTGTAGCACCTAGGCCAAGTTTTAGAGCAGAGTAGCATCACTAATTACTCACATGAACTCATTACATTGGATTCCATGGTCCAAACCCTGAGAAAGCAATGTGTACTCAAGAAATTCCCTAGTCACACTAATCCTTCTAAAATGTTGAAAAATGGAACCCCAATCGACTTAACAAACAACGCTCACCATACAAGGACCAAAGTGAATGAACTTTTTATGGCAAAAGAGATCAACAGAGTTTGGATTGTTTTGAGCAAATTGGCCTTAAAATGATAGAGGCTCTTTTGGAGCTTTGTTTCAATATAATGTTGAAATGAGAGTGAAAACAGAGAAGCAATTGAATGGTTGAGATTTCAGCCCTTCTAGTTCATAGCAATCTATATTGAATGTTTGGTTTTGGAACCTCCTCCCATGTGTGCTAAAACTGCCATGTGATGAAATTCATGACACTGCAAAATTAATGACCTAATAAGGTGATGGTATTAGCTCATGATTTGGCTATTATTTACGTTGTCTTAGTAGTTCAAATCACACCTCTTTTTTTTTTTTTTTGGAAATTAAGTGGGGTTATTTAGGATCTCCAAACCTAGACAAGGAATAGATTTTCAACTACATTTTCCAATAGGTTTTCCCTATACCATCTTCAAATACAATGTCTTTCAAGTCTTGTGCAAAGGAACTAGGAATTACTTCCCTGAATTCAGTGTTGGGAAGTTGATTCGCCAGCCTGTCTGCTAGTCTCTCTGTAGTCATGGCAAATCTGATAATCCTCGAGTTGACCTAACATGGTTTTGATCCTGCTGATAATATGTCTTAGATTCCAAGCTGAGTTCATTTCTTTAGACAGATATTGGAACACAGTTATTGAGTCTGTTGAGAGAACTAGTTTCTGGATGTGGTGCAACCTGACTAGTTTTAGCCCATATTCAACACCCTAAAGTTCGTGTTTCAGCACAGATTGCCCTGTAGTAGAGCCTGAGCAAGCTGCAACTACGTTACCCCTGCAATCCCTGATCACTGCTCCATAGCCCCCTCTAGTGCCCTGCAGTGACCCGTCTGAGTTGATCTTATGCCAAATAGCACTCGGTTTCTTCCAGCAACATTTGAGTGGCCTCTTAATCTTGTACAAAGCATCCAGATTCCAACTTTTAAAGAACTGTCTGTTGGTTGCATTGTCCTCAACAACTAGGTCCTCAGCAGTGAATTTCAATCTAATGTCTTAGTATATGCGTTTGGTGAGCTCGACACTAGTGCAACAGTGCTGCTCATATATTCTTTTGTTCCTCTCCATCCATAGTGCATATATAGTTGCATGCAAGGTGACTTTCCTGACTTGAGTAATGCAGGAGTTTCCAGTGAAATGCTGAGAACACCAATGTAGTTCAGTGTCCCAGTCAGAAACTTGTCTAGTGTACTTTAGGAAATGCAGCATCTTAGTCCAGATAGGCTTTGAGTATGTACACTCAAAGAAGAGATGTTTGGATGTCTCTGGTTCCTGGTTGCATAATGGATAGATATCAGTTTGAGCTACTCCCCATTTCTTCAACTTGCTGAGTGTTTTTAATGCACCATGAATAAGTAGTCAAGTGATAAAACTGTGTTTAGGAATGCTCCCTTTAAACCACACCAAATTAGCCCAGTCCACTCTGTTGTTGTGCCTCCTTATTACTCCATACGTAGCCTTCATCTGGAACAAACCTGTATTTCCAGCATTTCAGAGCACCTCATCCTGCTTACTGGCATCTATATCAATATCATCAAGGCAACTAATGATTTCAGTGATTGAATTCCCAGCACTTGGAGGAATGCTCCAAGCATTGTCACTGATGATAGATGAGACTGTCACATTCCTATGCAGGGTTGAGTCATATGTCAATTCCTATGGGAACTTGTCATGAAGTATACCCATAGGGTGCCATGGATCTTTCCAAAATAGGGTGTTCTCCCCATTACCAATGGAGTGCACAATTAAGCGAGAGGCTTCCCCTCTCGCTCCTAATATGCTTCTCCAACACCAAGAGGCCTCTTGGAGAACATTCATTAACCAGAAGTCTTTATTTCTTATCAAGAACTTCCAGATCCATTTGACCCAAATAGATTCTCTGCGTGAGACTATGCTCCATATGTGCTTCATGTTGGCTGCCTCATTCCCAATACGAATGTCTCTGATTCCTAGACCTCCTTTGCTGCATGGGAAGCAAATTTTATCCCAACTAACCATGGGTTTTTTAGTTGCGACATCACTGCCTGACCATAAGAATCTTCGTAGGATAGCACTGATACAGTCAAGTGTATGTTTAGGCAGTCCATAGGAGGTCGTCCAATAGATATGCATACTGGCCAAGACCGACTTGATGAGTACTAACCTGCCTGCGTAGGAGAGGAATCTGTTTTTCCATGAGCTTACTTTCTTCCTTATCTTTTCTACAATTGGGGCACATTGCTGATGAGAAAGATGGGAAGAGATCATCGGGATGCCTAGGTACCCTACTGGGAGAGTACCTATATGAAACTGGAGCTGCCCAATGATGGACGTTCGCTCCTCATCTGGGATACCTGGTAGAAACAATGAGCTTTTGTCACGGTTAACCTCTAGCCCATTGCATGCCTTGAATGCTAGCAGAGTATCATGAAAAGCCTTGGCTGAGTGACCATCCCCATGAAAGAATGTGATCAAATCATCCGCAAAACATAAGTGTGTCACAACTGGGTCATGACATCTGTAATGGAGCTTGTAATGGCCTTCCTGCACTTGTTTCCTTAGCATGATATGAAGAACCCCCATTACCATGACAAAAAGGTAAGGTGACTTAGGACATCCTTGTCTAATGACCCTAGTAGCCTTAATGTAGCCTTATTATACTTGAATGAATGAATTAGCCTTATTATAATACTTTTCATGGAAGATTTTGTATGTATAGTAAATGTGCACCATGACATCTATTTAATGGTCTCCATGCCAAAGAACAGGTGACAAAAAACAGGTGTTTCACATGGAAGGAGAGATCTCAATGATGTGTTTATCTGAATATGATCATCCACTGTAGTTGCCAGTGATTACCTGGTTAGTTGGTTAAGGTGGTGGTAATTTAACCCTATGTCTTAAGTTCTATACCCACCGGCGGCATGTTTCCCTTAAAAAAGATCCACGGCTATTATGAAAAGCCCAAGAAAAAAAATTCTTATTTTCCCATGAAGCTCCAAAGCCAACTTTTGTAGGTGGAGAGTTCCATTTTCCCTCTGAGGAGTGTTTGAAAGGGGAGGCAGCAGCAAAACAGTCTTTATCTCTTTATCCTAAGATGATAGTGGTCATTAATCGCGGAATCCGACATTAATTTTCGAATGATAATAACCAACCAGTCATTTTCAAAACCAAAGAAGCCCCTATTATTATCTACTTCTTTGTATTATTTATGAGACTTCGTGAGGTCAAAACCACTCAACTTATTTAATTTTGTAAGTAGTTTTCAGGGTGCTTGTAGAGGTATGTTTGTGTGTCCCACTTTGATTCTGATTTGCTTTAAAATCTGACGCAACTTTGCGTGGAAGTGACCCAACTACTACAATACTTACTTGCCGTGGTGGCAAGTTTCAATAGGATTGTTTTGTTGGCGCGGTCCACTATACATAGTATACTATCCGGACTATGGGTGTGGAGTTTTTATTTTAAAAGGTCTCGTTGTTAATAGGGAGTGAACAATCTCTATATAAACCTTAGTGACAACTTCACCTTACTTAATGTGAAACTATTCAAGTCAACTTCATCCCAACAATCTCCATTTTTGGGCGAATCGTCACACATCCCATCGGTCTGCTACATCTCGAAGTATACCTCCTCCTCGAGTCTCATGTGCGACCACGATCATGTGGGTAGCACTCGATGTACGGGCCGCTATCCCGATGTTGTTGGCTCCACTTTAGTCGCAACCACCGCATTAACTCCACCTCGTCCGGGCTTGTAGGATATCTTCTCTTGGCGAGGATTTGGAACCTAATCTGGATCCATTCATTTGGCGAACCACGCACATGCGATGCTCTACCTGGCTCGCTACCTCGCACCTGATTCCCTGAACAATATGCCGCCTGCACCTCCACCTCAGACCGCGTACATGCAATGTTCTACCTGGATCTCTACCTCGCACCTGATCCCTTGAACAATGTGCCGCCTGCACCACCTCCACCTCGCCAAGTCCCGGCCGAATCATTTGCTCAGATACCACTTGTTGGCGCGTTGAGCTCGTGCACGCACCTAGGTCCACTATACATAGCAACGATATTGTCCCCAACTTAAACACCCGCAACTTGAGCCTTCCATCTGGGCCTCGGGTGTGGGGTTTTTATCTTAAAATGCTCGTACACCGAGTACTACCCATGGGATCGTGGTCGCACATGAGACTCGAGGATGAGGTGTACTTCGAGATGTAGCAGACCGGTGGATGAATTGTAGGATGTGTGACGATTTGCGCCAAAAGTGAAGATTGTTGGGATGAAGTTGGCTTGAATAGTCACACATCAAGTAAGATGGAGTTGTCACTAAGGTTTATAAGGAAGTGGTCCACTCCCTAATAGCAATGAGGCATTTTAATATAAAACTCCACACTCGTGGTCCGGATGGTAGGTCCGCGACAAAAACCCCACGAATCCGAGTTGCAAGTGTTCAAGTTGGAGACAAAGTCATTGCTACCTATAGTGAAACTAGGACCTAGGAACTAAGTGCGCGCACGCGCTGGACGCGGAGGCACTGACCTATGAGCAAAAAGTCCATAGAATTCCTTAGTTCGTATTTAGCCAAATGCATTCTAAACTCAACAGAAACCTTAAATGTTAATATAAACTAGTATAAAAAAAACCTTGTAGACACGACGAAGAATCAAACAACAACAACGCGTCCAAGGAAGGAGACGATGCCTAGGAACAGAGGGAGAATGAATGTTTGAGTTGAAGAATCTATTTTTTACCCCTCTTTAGGGAAATAACTTAATTACTTGTTGGATTTTGTAATTGCTAAACACCTCTTGGATTCTATGTAATAACGAATATTGTCAATTTGATCATGACTTTGATCACGCTAGGAAGGTTGCGAGTACCAATAGACACATTCATACCAAAAATTTAAAGGGTTAGAGAATTTGATAAAATATATATATAATACACATATATACATGCGAATACTTAGATATGAAAAGATTAATCAAAAATAAGAAAAACTTCAATCAAAAATAAGAAAAACTTCTGACTGTAAGCATATGAAATTGAAAAATAGCTGAAGTTTCACAAAAACGCAGTAGCTACTACGGATCCTAACCCAAGCAAGTGCTAAGAAATTGAAGTGGGGCAGTCCCCCACTTGCACAGAGCCAATTATGTTTTTATTTTTTTTATTTTTTTATAAGGCCACATGCATTAATAGATAAATATTTTATTTTATTTTATTTTATTTTATTTTGAAAAGGAAAATTTGCCGTCGGTAGGTATATAACATGGGGTTTAAACCACCGCCACAACCTTAACCATCCAACTAGAATACTATTGGGGATTAATAGATAAATATTTAAGTTCGATTAAAACCAAGATGGCCAGCTCTCTGACGGAGCGAATTATGTTGCCAATGAAGACTTTCAGGTCATGGCCATGGTTCAATCTCATCTTAAACAAACCTTTCCAGCCTCTTGGCATCAATTTCTAAACCAGGAACTTGGCAATCCCTTGAGCAAAATTTTGAGAGAATGGATGTCATGATTTCAACCTTGGGTTCTATATTGATTGAATGTGGTAAATCTCTATGTGGTCCTGCATGCTTGAATATCATGGCAAAAAAAAAGGAGAAAAAGAATATGGGAGGAGGTGGGATAAGAAGTGGCGGTTGCGAGGTGGTGGTGGTGAAGGGGAGGAAGATGAGGAGAAGTGGCAGTGGCAAGGTGGTGGAGTGAAGGGGAGGAGGAGGATGAGGTGGCGATGGCGAGGTGGTGATAGTGAAGGGGAGGAGGATGATGAGGTTGTGGGGTGAATGAGAGGAAGAAGAGAGGTGGCGGTGGGTGGTGGGGTGAAGGGGATGAGGATGAGAGGTGGCGGCGAGGTGGTGGGGTGAAGGGCATGGGCGGATCTATGTGTTAGGTAAGGGGGGTTATCTTTTTAAAATTTTTTCCAAAATTACTCATATTTTTTACATTGTCCCCCTTTAAAATTTTATGTTCCCCCCTTTATGAAATCTTGATTTGTAATTCCACTAAAAATTAAAACAACAAATATATTATTTTAAACTCCACCCTCACCAATTCCAATCCCACTCAATCTCTCTATTTTTATTTTTATTTTAAATTCCCACCCTCTCTTTCTTTCTCATTTTTTTAATTTCTCCCTCTCTCTTAATTCCTACCAACTCATTTTAATCCATTCACCCCCTACACACGCTGAGAACAACAAAGAAACCATAAGAGATGTACCATACATGATGGGTTTGCTTCACATGTGATCATATTTATATTAAAAATTTTAATTGGGTTGGGGACCGACCGAGGAAATTTTACATCATCATTGGTTTTCTTTTGTTTTGTTAAAAAAAATAAAGAAAAGAAAGAATTATGATTGTCTTACCTCAGACTCAGCTAGCATATGGTGGTAAGAATGATAAAGGATTAGTTAACACATTAGATTAATTGGGGGTTGGGATCTGATCTGCTTTGCTTTCTCTCTGATCTTTCAAAATAAAAAATAATCATTTGGGTTTTGGGCGGTTGAAAAAATACGATGATCGTAGGTCGATTAAGCTAAGTTGTTGTTTGTATGCTTTACCTGAGCTAGCCTAAAAAGAGAAAGTTCTCTCTCTATACACACATATATTTTCCTTTCTAGAAGACAGACAAGAATAAGAAGACAAAAGAGAGTGGGTTGGTTGTGTAAGTGTTATCCTCGGAGGCTCTGACTCAGGAGTGAGTTTCAAAGAAGAGGAGACAGACGGACAGATAAAGCAAGAGGAGAAGAGGAAGGAGGATTCCAAAAATAAAATTGTTGTTCGACAAATTCACTTGAATCCATCATGTCCAGTCAAGCTACTGCTGCTACTACTCCTTGGACTTGGACTATATCGTCCTGCTACCTCAAAGCCAGAAAGAAAGCCAGAGATCTGCTCCTCGCCAACTCTCATCTTATACCACTATGTCTGCTTCTGTTTTCTTCAAGTATAAAAGGGAAGCTCTTAATTAGCTAGCTACAATTGAATTAATCATGCCATGTATATTGTTTGGATGGTTGAATTAATCATCTTTTTTTCACGATCACACCATGTCACCCTGATTGCAAAATATGATTGTAAAAACCCATTTTTTTAGTATTTTCGTAAATAGTTATGTAGTGTTTGCCCCCCTTTATCTGCAATCCTAACTCCGCCCCTGGTGAAGGGGATGAAGAGGAGAGGTGGCAGTGGGTGCGAGGTGATGGGGTGAAGGGGACGAGAAGAGAAAGAGGAGGTGGCGGTTGGAGAAGATGAGGGTTAGGTTTTTTCTTTATATATATTCACTAACACGATTAGTTTCATAAATTATATCTAAGGAGGAAATATTTTATTCCCGACATAAAATAGTTCATTCCTGTTGCTTCCTCATCTTTCAAGGATTCATAACATGCATAAGAAAACTTATATATTTTGTACATTAATTTCAAAGGCATAGCTATTGAAGATTTGTCATCTCTTCATTATTATTATTTTGTGAAAAAGTTACTGATGTTTTATAAGCAGTGACGGAGCTAGGATTTAAGTTGAGTGGAGACAAATAATTAATTAAAAATATTTTACATTATAGAAAAGTTTTCTTGATAAAGATGTAAAATTTCTTACTTTTATCCTTGACAATTTGTGAAGTTTATGCATTATTTTTATGCTCAATAACCATTCTTGCGCACATACGCACCCACAGACAGACACTTTGCTCTCTGTCAATATATATAATAAGATGAAACTTGAAATTTTTTAACCAAAGTCTTTAAAATTGTTGGTGTTTATTGAGTGATGTTATGTTATGAAAGTTTTTATTAGAAATATATGGCATATGTTTGCTTAAATCAATAAGTAACTTGTCTAATGGATGTTGTATTGTCACTAAAAATTCTAATTGGTGAAAATTTTCAACATAGGAAAGACACATCAATTATAAATAATAATAAAAAAGGGAAAAAATTTGTTACTCCGTAGACTAAACATATAATAAACAAAACAAAATCTAAAACCTAAAACTTAGCCTTAAATAATAATGATGGAAGGAGATAAGAGTGGTTGGTTTTGTAAAAATGATTATATGGCTCTCTACTTCAGAGGGGTTAAAGACAAATAAACTCTAAGAGTTAGGGGACAAAATAATAAAAATGAGGGATAGTAGCAAATGAGGCTTTAAAATCTGGAGCAAAACCATAAAACTAAGAGCACAAACAACAAAAAATCAATATAATAGCATGAAATTTTAAGTTTCAATGGAGGCGGATGCCACGATTTGCCCCTATGTAGATATATCCATGTTTATAAGTTGGTAAATGTTTATATTTTATAAGTTTGAGTAAAAACTTACTTGTAAGGTATGAGTATGTAATAGGTGGCATAATCAAAGTATGTTTTTCCATGGGAATAATCATGGGCGGATCTACCCTTAGGATAAGGGGGTCAGTTGCCCCCCTTATCTTTATGAAAAATCCACTAAATTACTCAATTTTTTTTATATTGTCCCCCTTTTAAAAGTTTAGGTTGCCCCCTTTTGTATACAATCTTGGTTCCAAACTCCACTAAAAATTATATTATGAGTTATTTTTAAAGTTTAAGTCCCCCATTTATATACAAATCTCTGCTACCGATATGTTCGCGTTCAGGATTCGATATAGTCAGCTGCTACGAAGTTGAGCGAATTAGGAGTGAGATGAGAGGCGGAGTTGAGAGATTACAGAGTGAGAGAGGGTTTGTGAGGGAGAGAAAATATAAGAAAAGGAGAAGGATAAATGGAGAGAGTTGGTGAGGATGGGTTTGCTGGGAGTTAAAAAAGAAAAAAAAAAATCTTCGTTCGGTTTGGAAAATCACGTTCAGGGGTAAATTGGTCCTTTCAAACTTTTTTTGCCCCCCTTTGTCAGCAATCCTGGCTACGCCCCTGGGAATAATCCAATTTCATGTCGAGCATAGGAAGAACAATTTACGCTTATTAAAGTATGTTTGGTAGTTCATTTTCCATAGGAATGATACGATTTTCATGGCAAGAATATTTCTTATCTGGTTGTCCATTTAGCAATTATGATCATAAGAGCATCTCCAAGGAATATCCTAAATTAATCAAAAAACTAATTTGGAGGCTCATGTGGGAAAAAACATGCTCCAATGGAGCATCATATAGATGTCCTCATTTTAACTTGGTCTCTTTCTTCCCCTATATTTGGGGGCATCCATGCCATCATCCCCAAATCTCAAAGAATATTAAAACTCATTTTTCTTCTTTCTTCCTTATCCAATCCTTAAAATTTAAATACGAAATTCTTAAAATTAGGAAAAGATATATTTAAATAATAATAATAATAATAAATTAAAGTCGAGAATGTGGTTAGAGTGATGAACAACGCGTTTAAAAGTGTTTAAAATACTTCATAGGGTTCCAATATGATTCACCTAAAAGATCATTCAAAAAACAATGAGAGCAAAACAGAGAACATGTACGATCTGTAAAAGCCAATGTGCAACCTGAATAAAAAGACTGGTACTTAAGTTGGACACCGTCAAAAGAGGTGCTTCAAGAAGTGAGAATCCACCAAGCAAATAAGCGACGGAAAAAAGAATAAAATGTGAACTTGCGGATGCTATCATACTACAGATTTAAATGTTATAATCTCTTGTAATTGTGATTGTTAAATCAAGTTTGTTATGTAATCATGTTAGAAATGGATAGCATCTTGACACATTATGAAATGTTCTATATATACTTTTCATCCATGTGTATAAACAATCATCTTCGACTACTTTATCTTTTGTTGCTACTCTATTTAAGATATGAGTTTGATAGTAATCTGATGGATATACGTCTTTATTTAATTATTTATATTTTCTAAATAATTGTGTCAATTTAGTGTTTAGCCTAAGTATGAGTCCAATAAGATTAGGGTTTAGGGGTTTTGCTTTGTTTTGATTAACATAATGGGAGTATCCTAAAACAAATGGTGAAATTAGGGGGCGACTCAATTATTACGTGTTGAAAATGGGCTAGTTACACACTATTTATTCATTATATAAAATTTTGCTATGGTAAATCCTGCATTACAAGATTACAAGTTTGAAGACAATGCTCTACATGTCTCGTACGAAAAAAGAAAAAAGGGTGCACGAGGACTAGTAAAGGGTCCTTGGGACATATGGAGTGGAAAGTGAGATAAATCAAATCCAAAAGGAAGAGAATTATCCTTAATATCTCGATTTCGCACCTATCAAACCCTCGTCTTCCTTTTCCTTTCACAAGCAGCAGGTCGCCTTCGTTTTAATTTCAAGTTTTGGGTTTTAGTTTTTACTAAGGTTTTAATTTCTTCGCTCTCATCTCTATCTCTGATTACCAAAGAAGTCCGACTACCCCCTTTTGATCTTTTGTTTTAATTTCAAGAAATTTAATTCGAATGGATAGGATGGAAACCCCTTATTTTTATTTGTATGTAGTTTGTGCCTTGGTGTAGTAGTTAAAAGGAGTAAGTCTAGTCAGCCATGTATGCTAGTTTTTTTTTTGCTTTTTTGATATTTTTACATTTTTTACTCATTCTTTTTATAACACAAACACTATCTATAAAAGGGTAGAAGTGTAAAAAAAAAACTTGTTAAAATTGTTGGGTTAAAAGATAACAAGAAGTTGTTGACTTCTAAAATGATATTTTTAGCACATTAAAAGTTCACAGTGACATAAAGTAAGAAAAATATTATTAAATTAGTTCAATCCTGGTTTTAGAAGGAGTTTGATTTCCTAGTTAACTAGTTCTAGTTTGATGAATTCTAGAGATTAGCTTTAATTAGAAAATTTGGTCTATGATAGGAATAATTACTACATTAATTTATAGTCGTGGTTTTAGAGGGATCTTGATTTCCTAGTTAGTTTCTATTTTGATAATTTATAGAGATCAGCTTTGATTAGCTATAAATATATGCGGATAGTTACACAATGGTTTATAGCTAGGCTAATCAAGGAGGGGCTATTCAATTTGGGATTTGAATGAACTCTGAATGATTTTAAATTTCGTGGATTTAAAAATGTTTCAAAGGATTTTACAAAATTTACAGGATTTTGATGGATTTTAAATGATTGGTTTTGTAGATTTTATAAAGGTTTGTGTTATGAATTTCTATGGATTCTTATAAATATGTTATTAGTCATAGGAAGCAATGAAAGAACATCACCTACATTGTTATCCATGTCAACGCAAATCATAAAACATCTCGCAAAACATCAATTAAACAATTGTTTGTATGCTACGAGAAATTTACTTCAAATAAAAAAAAATTCAAATACATTGAAGATGATCCAAAAGTAATACAAATAACTATTTTACTTCAAACTGTTATCCTCGCCACCGCCACCTCTTTTCCTCCTCCCTTCTTCTTCTTCTTCTTCAATCACCACCACCACCACGCTATCACCACCTCTCCTCCTCCTCCCCCTCTTCTTATTATTCTTCTTCTTTTTCGTCAATCACCACCGCCACCTCTCATCCCGCCTCCTCCCGTCTCCATCTTATTATTCTCCTCCTCCACTCCCCCACCTCTTTTTTCTCTATTTTTTTCTTTTCTTATTCTTTTTCTTCTCCTCATCCTCCATTTTTTTCTCTCTGTTTTTTTTTCCTTTTCTCCTATCTACTTATTTTTCTTCTTCTTATTATTATTTTTTCCCTCGTGAAGGTTCTGGCAAGTGGGGAACCTCCACTCGCAAGTCGCAGAAACCTCCACAAGGGTGAATGAGAAAAAAAAACATGGGAGGAGAATAAGAGAAGAGAAAAAATAGAAGAAGAAGAAAAACATAGAAAAAAAGAAGAAGAAATCAGAAGGAAAAATAAAAGAGAAGAACAAAAAATAAAGATGAATAGAGAGGACAAGAAAAAGAGAAAATAAGAGGAAGATAATAATAATAATAATAATAATAATAATAATAATAATAATAACAAAAAAGAAGAACAAGAACAAATGAGAAGAGGAAATGCGGGTGATGGTGCAGCTAACTGTGGTAGGGCATGGTGGTGTGGCCGGAAGTTGTGGGGCGAGGTGGTGATGCTCCTGTGAAGAGAGAAGAAAAGGATGGAGAAGGGAAGACGGTGGTATCCTTCAGCAGATCCCAAAACAAATGGGGTAGTAGTGTCTTTCAGTGGAAATGATGGTGTTATTTAACAATAATCAATACAAATCCGTTGAAATATGAGGGGGGAATGTTAGATTTGGAATGACTTTTGTTATATATTATTTTCACTCACAAATCCTTCAAAATTCACAACTTTAACAAATTCATTAAAATCCACTACTTTTTGAATACTCCCTGATTTTGATGGACTTTTGAAAAACATAAATTGAATACTCCTGATTTTGATGGATTTTAAAAAAATTCTTTAAAATCCGTATTTGAATACCCTTAGAGACTTACATATATTATTTTAAATTCTTAATTGAATATCCATGAATTTTAAAATCCTTCACAATTCATTAAAATCCGTAATTGAATACCACTCCCCAAATTTCTCCATTGTTAAAAAGTTCGAGAAGATTCAATACTTAGCAGCGATGGATTGAGGGATTGAGGTATGTTATTCACATGTTTCATATTTAAAGTGATAGGTATATTAGTGTTAATTATTTTATGGTTAGAGTGATAAGTAATAGAAGTCATAGTGACACTAATTTCAAACAAAGCCTTCATTCTAATGGCTTTGTTTGATTTAAGAGCAATGCTACATGGAGAGGAAACGGGCGAGGGACGGGACGTGGCGGGGTGGGGACCGTCCACCCCGCTCGGGATGCGCGCACCAAAAATGATGGCACGCATCTCGAGCGGGGTGGACGGTCCCCACCCCGCCACGTCCCGTCCCTCGCCCGTTTCCTCGACATTTAGAATTCCTCTTGATTTAAACATACTTGATGATGCATAGAGTTACATGGGTTTGTTCATCTGTTTAGATATCACTCCAATTTGATAATGAGCACATGAACAAATATATTTGATTTTGCTGGACAAATTTTGATTGAATATATCATTTGCCTTCAACTATTCTGACTTGTATCACACTAGAGTATGTCTCGTGCCATTGGCGTTCTACATAATTTTTTTTATTTTATTATTTTGTACTGAAAACTTCCGTCACTATCCTCATTTTCACTCTCAATCAGTATTGAAGTGAAAGTTGATTCTAAGTAAAAACCGATTCAGTCAAACCTGAATCAGTTGGGAGAAAATTTTAAACGCTGAGAATGAGGTCTCCCCCAATCTTTGAATTCACCAAAACATGAAATTACGATTTTTGTTTAAATTTGCATTAAGATGTCCGATTCATTTTTTCTGGTATGATCGGCTCGTCTCATTTTGCTTATGAAAATATTGAAAAATATCAAAGACGTGTAATACATTATGCATTTATTTAATATTGGTCATTGATTTTATTCGAAAGATCTTCAAAAATGCATTTCAACGATAATAAGTTTATCAAAATCCGACAACGATGTAGATAGTTATGATAATTTTCATTTTGCAAAAAGGAAAACACAATATTTTCTCTCTCCGCCACATGTTCCACCCAACTTTTTTCAAAAGTTTTTTCATTATTTTTGCCCTTCTACATGTTTTGTATTTACAAAGGGATTGTCTAACTGGCAAGGAAACCAGCGAGGAAACGCGCAAGGGATGGGGGTGGAGCGCGTTTCCTCGCTGGTGTCCTCGACAATTAGAATTCCCCATTTACAAATATGTCATCATAGGAAATGAATCTCAACCCTAAAATTCAATACATTTTCCAACTTTAAATCATAATCATCTTTTATCTCTAATTATTTCGATTTTACTTTGTCTCGATCAGCAATAAATAGTAAAACACAATTCCAAATTATAACATAGATTTGGTTGCCCTTTTATTATCAATGGAGAATGGAGAAGAAAGTACGTCGGAAGATAACAAAACAAAATAGAAGCATAAATCAAAAAATCTTGACAAGTCTAATCATGATTTTGACCTTGCCATTGCAAAACGTGATTGGTCATCTATTCCCGGAGTAAGTCTAGTCAGTCTTGTTTGCTAGTATTTTTTGAGTATTTTTTTGATTTTTTTACACTTTTACTCCTCATCTTTAAAACACAAACACCACTTTGAGAATGGCTGAAGTTGTAAAAAAAGTCAAAAAAATGCCCAAAAGAGGCCAGCAAACAAGGCTGGCTAGAATTGCATCAACTTCTTGAGGAAATAATGTTTAAGCGTCCACTTGACATGGCTACCCATATTCGTTTGCGTTCCCTGTGTGTTCATTGGCGCACTCTTGCTTTATCACGTACACTATAATTTATATTGATTACTTGTACCAAAAGCTCCTCCAACTTATCACTTTGGTGCTTCTTGTGGAGGTTGGTTGGTTGGTTTTGTTGGTAACACCTCTCCATCCATCTTTATATACAATCCTTTCACTATGGAGCGAATCGAACTTCCGTCCCTTACTACTATTGGATTTCAATCCCTCAAATACTGGTGGAGAGTATAGATGTTTGACATACACCAATAGCGACAGCTCATTTGATATAGAACATGTGAACAAATATTTCATGATCACCAAGCTTGTCTTGTCACCAAATCCTACCTCCTCCAGTTTTCATGCCATGGCCATATTTGGATATTGTGCACCAGAAAAATAGCCTTTTGTAAATCTGGCCATGACAAGTGGACATTGTTGCAAAGCAAGGATTCAACTGCACTAGACATCATACATTATAAAGGGGAGTTGTCAATTTAGATAGTCTCGCTCTTTTGGTGAAACTTCCAATTCCACCACCTGCAGAAAACGATGCTCCCAACAAAGTTTCTGGTGCCAAAAAGTATTTGGTGGAACTGTCAGGGGAACTCGTGCTTGTAATCAAGGACTTCAAGCAAAAAGACTAGATAATTTATATGAGAATAGCTACAATAAACTGGGCACAAGCCATGGACTAGAGGCCAATTGATAACTGGGTTAAATGCAACAGCTGCAACTGGAACTGTATGGTTATTGTATTGTAGTTACGCTGTGAGAAATGGTATGGTAGGTAAAGAAGGGACTGGAATGCCTTGTTTATGGTAGGCTGCACATACATTTTTTTGCACATCATATTCAAATCTTATTGCACTTGTATCACAGTCACTAATGTGTTTTATCTAATGCAAACAGGCTAGTGGTATTGAAGAACACTGCAAGGCTGTGTGCATCAAAATCCATAGTTACTGACTGAGATTGACAAAGTTGGAAGGTAGAACAAAGGAAAAAATCAATACCAATATTCTTCAAAATTGGATGATATACACAAGAAACATTAATATCCAGAAATGTATTCAAGAGTGTATGCAGACACAATCAATCATAATATTCATTAAACCAAGTTTTATAAAAAAACCCATCTCCAAAATGTCTATGATACTTAAATGCATTATTGTTCACATGAGAGCAATCCAGAAGATGCAAAAATGAATATTCATAAACACATTCAAGAGAGTAATACATATCAAGAAAAATCAATAAATCAATGTCGAAATATTTACAAACAATCAATCATAATGTTTGTAAAACCACGTAATTTTAATAATCTTAGTAATTTTTTCAAAATGTTTATGTTCTTACATGGATATCAACTCTATTTTGGTACAGCCAAAGACATTTCTGAGTTATGCCATTTATCTGGAGTGGAAGTTTTGCATGTTTATGTTCTTCCTCTTGTCCAAAGCATTGAAGTCCAAGTATAATAGTTATTTATGGAAATTGTTACATGAAAATTGTTCAAATACTTGGTGGATGCACCGCATAGAAGATAAAAAGACTTGAGAGAGGAAGATGCAAAGAAAGGAAGAAGACGGCCAGAGATATGTGATGAGGGAGAGGTGATGGCGAGATCTATGATAGTTGTGGATGGTGACGTGATGGTCGCCGGTATCCGCAAATCTTGACAGATCTCCTTCGTTCAATCTGAACACAAACCAAGCATATTCAAGAACACAAATTAGGCGAAAAGAAATCATTACATTTAACTTCAATCCAAAGTTTAATGAGGAAGGAAAGATTAAAGAAAGTAGAAGATTAACCGCAATCGCCGATGAGGAGAAGTTGTAATCAACGATAGTGTCGGAGTGGAGTAGAGAAGAAGGGTTGGATGCGAGAAGAACTGAAGAAGGGTTGGCTAGTGGCTACTTTGCTTTCGCTATTTGCTTTTATTTTGTTAGCAAAACCCTAGGGATAAATGCTAACAGTTGGGCCTGGGTTTGGATTTTAGTTTCTTTTGAATTGCTACAGTAACCGGGACAAATCGGTTCGATTCGGGACTATATTTGTGAAAACCGGTTCCGTCCCGGTTCAAACCGGTCCGGGACGAAACCGAGATGAAAATAGAGTAAACCGATTTGTCCTGTCTGAACCGGTTCGGGACCATACCAGAACGGGTCGGACCGAGATTTTTGCACACCCCTAGTTTTTTATTACTTTGATAACAAAAGGCCCAAAAAAAAACAATTTATACTCAGTTTTCTCGGTTTCATGTTCATTACCTTCCAAGGGAGGTTGTGTAACTTGTAAGAATTGAAACGGGCAAACAAGGGTGGCTTGGCAATTCTTCACCATGTGTGGTATACTAATAACATTTAATTGAGTGCCTCATTTATTTCTATGTTATTTTACGTTACCATGCATACATTGTACAAAAAGAAATAACTAAATCCAAAGTAAACAAATTCTACAACATATCATGAATTGGATTGCAAATGCAAAATAAATTATTATACCACTCGTTCGTTAAAATTTGATGAAGTAAACAGTTTCATTAAAGTTGTTGCAAACAACAAGAACAACAACAAAAAGGGATAAAAGTTTTTTAAATGAGTAATGCTAAGGAACCAGGTTCTACAACCACGATGATGTCGCATCATCATAGGAGGTTTTTTACAACCTCGATATACACATAAACACTTTGGAGATTTCATAATTCTTTCAAGATGACGCTAGGTCACTCTGATTGCAAAAACCTGGTTTCCTAGTATTTTCGTTTTAAAATTACATTATCTTTGGGTGTTGATTTTAACCTGAAACATAGTACTTGAAAAATAAATTATACTGTTGCCTGTTTTCTAAAAATTACACAATTGCTACCAGAAACTCCATGTGAACATCTTGAATGTGCATTCTAAATGGATTTTTACTTCACCATGTATTGACTTTTTGACACCACCATTTCCGCTCATTGACACTACCCCCGCAAGAAATTATATTTTTATCACCCTATTAAGTTTCACCACCATTATTTTTCGTCTCATCTTCCTCTCTACGATCTCTCTTGGAGAGAACACAACAGAACACTAACACACGTCTTTTATGTCTTTGCGATCTCTTCGTTTTCGTCTCCTTCGCCCTCCTCTTCGACATGCCTTCACACCGCCGCCGCCACCCCTCCCTCGCCGCTACAACTTTACCCCATCTCGCCACCAACCCACAATCTCTGCGAAATCGAAAAATGGGTTGTTTTCCAAATCAGCCTCTGTGTTTTCTTCTCTGGAGAACTAGATACTATTTATAATGACCATTTAAAAGTTAATTAACTAGCAAATTCAGTAATATAATTAGATTAATTACTAATTAAATACCAAAGTAGACAAAATCTACGTTATTAGATCAATTCAACTTCAATTTGAAGAGCTCGCAAATATCCCTACAAAACAACCATGCCGCTCGCAAAGAACTTTGTGACTGCGAAAATTTTAAGTAATCTCGCCTGGGTTCCTACGAACATACTTCAAGATCTGGTATGGATTTATACTGGACTGCTTTAAGTTATAGTAGTATGACCATAACTTGCTCATTTCCAAACATTTTCAACTCATTTAAATTGTGTTGATCAGATAACTCAGAGTAGTACATTTTCTTATGTTTTGATGAAATTGAGAGTCAGTCTCAATTGAACGTCTAAATTGACCCAAAATTAGAGACAATACCTTGTTTTATTTACTGGATAGATTTGAACAACTATAGTTAAATATGTCCATAACTTGCTCATTTCAAACCATTTTCAACTAATTCAAAATTTCTTTTATAAGATTATCAGAGTACTTGAGAATCGGTCTCCATTGAGGGTCTAAATTAGCCCAAAGTCAGGGACAATACCCTATTTTTTTATGGACATATCTGAATGACTATGGTAAAATGCCCACAACTTGCTCATTTGAAAACATAAAATGTTTCAAATTTTGTTTATATGATAACTCAGAGTACTATAATTTCGTGTTTTGATAATCTTGAGAATCAATCTAAATCACATCCAAAGTTGAACCGAAAAGGTTTCTGCAAGATTTAGTTAAGTTGCTTCATTTTGGTTGAATGAGAGCAACTACTGATGACCAAAGGAATCACCAAAGTCACAGCCAACAACTTCACTCCCAAAGCATGGTCTCACGGACATTGCACACAAAAACACAACTCTTCCTTTGTTTTGGATTTAAAAACTTAGGGTTTGGATTTAAAACTTAGGTTTTGTGTTGAGTTAATGAGAAAAAGTGAGGGTGAAAGGAAGATGAAGGCTTTGGTCACTAGTACATGCGAGTTAAAGAGATGAAGAATCAAAGTTGAGAATTAGGGAGAAACCTTTGAGAGTGGGAGAGGAGACGAGAAAAAAAATTCGGAGTTTTGGATTTATATTGGTGGTGTAAAAAAGTAGGTGGAGGTGTCAAACGGTTGCTGCCTTGGATGATTTAATCATTCCTTAGTAATAAAAAAAACAAATAATCAAATAAATTACATCGACCAAACCAAGTTTGAGTCTTGGATTCTGCAAACCATAAATAAAATTTTTAACTGTACTAACTTGCAAGACAGAAACACCATTCAACAAAATAATACATCCCAAATAACACAAAGCAACCACTCTGACTTCGAACCACTCAAAGAAATCTATTCACTTCAAAGGAAGTTTGCTAAAGTTGTTTTAGCTGAGAAACTGTATTCTTGATGTCTTAAAGACACAGGTCCTCAGTGCTACAAAAATACATATGACGATTGTGTAGTAATCAACTGAGACCTTCCCGCCACCTTTACAGTACATTGGACTTGTGATATGTTAGATCTTTATGTTTAAGTAAATCTCAGTAGTCTTTTATCTCTAACTCAAACACTATTCTTGTTATAAAGATTAGGGTATTCCCTGTGCCTTTGACATTCAAATTTAATCCGAGTCTTTAGATTTGTGATGGTTAAAATTATTTGGGTATAAAAAAACAAAAAAAATTCCAACGTTTCTCTTTGCGATCCATTTGATTCTTATGTTTGGGTAAAGCTCAACTGTATTTTATCTCCAACTTCAAACACCATTTTTATTTGTTAGATAAACTAGGGTAGGATTGAACAAAAAATTGACCAAACCGATCTAACCGAACCGATCGGTTCGGTTTAAGTTCGGTTTTAAAAAATTCAAAACTGAAGTGGTCGGTTCGATTTTTGGTTTCTATGTGATTTTAACCGACAAAACCGAACCGACTGAATATAAAAATAATATATATTTTATATAAAAATAATATAATATTTAAAATAGTCGGTCGGTTCGGTATGGTTATGGTTTGCATAAATTAGAATCGGTTCGGTTTTCAACTCTAGATTAGGGTATTTCTCATGCCTTCGACACTCAAATTGTGTGATATGAGGAGAATTTTCAACTTTAGCCAGGGGTATATCAGTCTTATGCAAACATAAATTCAAGCCAAATACCATTTTATCCCCTCTCTATGTGATCCTTTATATTTCTATGTTTAGGTAAATCTCAGCCGCTTTTTATTTCTAACCTAAAACACCATTCTGATTTGTTATATAGACTAGTGTATTGCCCGCGCCATTGGCACGTTAGAAGGTGGGTCGTGGCAATAGGTCAAACTCTGTTAAAATTTTAAACAATTAGAAAAAAAAACACATTTTAAAACCTTCCAAGACTTTGATTTTCCAAAATATGGAGTTCAAGGTATTTGCTTGAATGTGTCTTAATATTGAAAATACTTACGGCGTGAAGTGCATTAGATTACAATAATGTTTTTTGGAAAAATGCATATGGAGTGAAATGCATATTTAAAACTTTGAACATTTTTATTAATGATTGGTTTCATTGGAAAAATATTCAAAAATGTATTTCAACCATACCAAGTTTACTAAAATCCGACAACTAAGTAGATAGTTATAATGATTTGCATTTAAAAAAAGATGTTGCTAAATAACACCACCACTTCTCTTGATGGACACCACCAACACCTTACTTTCTGAAGAACACCACTACATTTCTAAAGGACACCACCACTACAGAAATGCACCACCTATAAAAGGATAAAACCCTAACTTCTCCTATCTTCTTCCTCTTTCTCTCTCTTTTTTTGTCATGAAGAACCATCACCACCCCGCCACCATCAAGCGAACCACCACACTGCCGGTCGGCCTCCTCCTCAACCTCACCTTCTCTTCTCCCCTCTCTCTCTTCTTCGTCAAAAACCATCACCACCCCACCACCATCAACCACTGACCATTTCTCCCTCTCTTTCTTCTTATGTGTTTTTCCTTCTTCTCCTATCTTATTGGAATTAACATACAAACACAAATTGGAATGACAAACAAAAATGGAAATTTTAGAAATACAAACAAAAATTTACAATACAAAAAAAACACTAAACAACAATTTTTTCATTAATATTTAAAAGTTATGAAACTACAAAAAAAATACATTATTCGTCTTAGACATGGTCAACAAAGTCTTTGAGGGGATGATGTTCACGGCCTCATTCGATGAAGGAGTAGTAGTCCACCAATGCACCATGACCATGACCATCATCATTGTCTTCATCAGAGGACGATGATTATTCACTGTCTTCTTCCTTATCCAACAGTTATTCCTCATCATCGTCCTCCTCATCATCTGAAGAAGATATCTCTATCAATGTGACAATGTTAATGATGATGAATATGATCGACATTTTATTAAAGGTAGTGTTTTCTACTACTAACTTATGAATATATTGGTCCGTATATATATTGCTAATAAATCACGACAATGTTGCAATATATTGATTGATAGCATAATAACTAACAATTTTTTCTCCTCCTATTCATGTAAAATATTAAAGTTGGCTAGATCAATTACTTAAGTTCATTTTTCTTCTGTGTTACAGGAAACACAGACATGAATAATGTCACAATGGAGGCAAGTTTATAGGAAACGATAAAATTATTTTAAATCTTCTCGTATTTAGTGGGGTTAGTTTCTAATTGTTACTAAAAAAAAAATTTCAATCAAGCAGGAGTACAATCACATTCACGATATGTTGGTCTACATCAAGAACAAATACCAAAATCCACAAATTTATATCATAGAAAATGGTATCTTTCTCACCTACACTTGTTAAAAAAAAATAGAGCTAGGGTTATGTGGGTTGTTGAATGAGTTGTATAGGAATATATAAAGAGATATCCTAAGATTTGGAATTAATTAATTAAAAACTTACGAGTGTTTTGGAGGAAATTGTGTTCTGGATGCATAAGTCAAAAGAATATTTTTGGCTCAAAACATTGGATTTAGCATTACAGACATCATGTGTGGATTTGGGTTGATTTTGAGGTTTTATCTAGTATCAATCTCTCCATACATGACTTCTGTAATTGCTCACCGACATGCACATTAATGGTGAAATTGTCTTGAAATTTATAGCTTCTTCAATTGTCTATAAAAAATATATATGACATTAATTAAAAGTGAGATAAATGAAGAAAATTGGTTAGCCATTGGGGTACTAGCTCAACTGTAGACTTGTAGCATATGGGAAAAAAAAAAAAAAAACTTGTAGCAGATGGTAACAAAATTCCAGGATTGAAATCTTGCTAGTGGCATTTGGGGTGGGATGAGTTGAGGGATAAAACAAAAAAGGAATGTTGACTGATTAAATACATCTAGAGACTAATAAAATGTCGAATAACCCATAAACAACAATAGGTACTTATTAATATAACAAATTATGCATGTAGTTATAGACTCAAATTTGTGTTAGCTTTTATAGGAATGGGACATGATGAAACACTCGTAACGAAAATGTCGTACTCCACGATCAAGACATAATTGTCTTCCTTAAAAGAAATTTCTATTATATTCGAGAAGTGGTTAAGTAAGTTGCATTTTCTTAATTATGAAATGAGAAATCAACTAACTACTTTATTTTTTCTAGAAAATGATAAAATTTTGTGATTATGCATATATATGCATGAGTTTGATGGGCCAATAAAAATTTACAGGTTAGGTGCAGATGTGAAAGGGTACTTCCATTGGTCCCTTATGGATAATGTTCAAGGAAATCTTGGTTACAATGTGAGGATGGGGCTATACTATGTAGATTACATAGACAACTTCAAACGATATCCTAAAGACTCTGTCAACTGGCTCAAAATTTTCTTGAAGGAGGATTCGAACTCCACGAAGAACTCGTCATCCGTGCTGACATCTTATTAGGGGTCTATATTTGGCTTTTCTCTTCCGGTGGTTCTTCTTGTTTGATAAGTGTTGGAATTATGAATCATTGATTTGAAAAACTTTGCTTGTAGATTTTCATTTTAGCGACTTGATTTGGTTTTATGTGATAAATAAATTTATGGTGTAACAAAAGAGACGACTTTGTCATAGGATTCGAAGTCGGTATTTGTAATACCATCCCTCACAAACCTACTAGCTGAGCTAGTACCCTATTGGCTCTTTCATTATATTACAAATACCTAGAATTTGAGTTTATGACTAATTTATGCAATTCATTGTGCATAAAAGCAAGACCAAAACTTTCTTATAAAAAAAACCGATTTTTTTTTAAATAAAGTATAACTTAACTAGAAGCTTTCAGTTGAATTGAAGTTATTAATAGCTAAGGTTGTTATATGTCTAAAACTATTGTAAAAAATCTTTAAGGAATTCAAACATATATAAGCTTTTCTCTAAGCTCTAGTACAGAGAGCCTTACTTTCTTGTAAAAAACCCTAGTATACTAGCCATATTTATTATCAGATGACAATACCATTGTCGACCACAGTCAATCCAAAATCCTACTGTATATCGACCTGAGCCACCAGCTACAACATGCTTAAATATGGTTCCATATATATATATATATGTTATCCATTTTCCTCCTAAGGGAAACCGGTCACAAGTGATCCTCACGGTGCCACCAGAATTTAGAGTTTTTGATCGGTGATGGTGGTGGTGGGGTCCTAATGTGATCTATTAACGTGAATCTAGCTTCATAAGTGGTGGCTGAGGTTTTGGTGGTGGTAGCTTCATAAAGGATTGGAACTCTTTATGTAAGTATGTAAGAGTTAAAAATGCTTAAATTAAATTGATAACTTCAAAATTACAAAAGAAATTTTTACGTTAATTTCGATACATAACCAAATATTTCTTAATCTACGTATCGCAATTACCTCAAAAAACGAAATCACAATCGTTGCTACTACCTATATAATTCAATCAAATATTTCTTAGGAAGACTTGGTATAAATAACTATGTTTTTGTCTTCCACCCAATTTCCTTATTATATAGTGTACTTGGATTAGGGGTGGGCACGGGACGGGATGGGTCAAGATGGACTCATCCCGTTCATTTGGGATCAGGACGGAACGGGACAGGATAAACCTCATCCCGACCTCGTCCCATCTCAAACGGGATCGGGACAGGACGAGATGAACACGTACTAAATAGTCCTCCAATAAAAAATAACAAAAAAGTTTTATTTCACATTACTTACAAACCAATAATGTAAAATTTATATACATATAACTTACATCATAAATAATAATAGATATTAAATAAATAAATATTAAACTTTTTTTTGGAAGGCAAATAAATATTAAATTTCATTTAGAATTAATGATTCAATTCATTTATATTTCATCTAGAATTTCATCTTACATTGATTTAATTTCAACACATCCTAAACTTTAGTTTAGAAGAGTATTTTGGTTAAAATTAATAATAATAATTATTAAATAAATAAATTCGGGACGGGACGGGATAAGCGGGATTGAAAATCTTCATCCTGATCCCATCCCACTCTAGATTGGGATGGAACGAGATCAGGATGAGTTTGATTAATCCCAAAAGGATCCAAAAAAATCGGGACGGGTTCGGGATCGTGGGATGGGATGCTCACCCCTAACTTGGATAGTCTTATATCAAATAATATTTCTCATCAAAAAATTTTAAGTGCAACTTTTGTATCAATGTTTTAATTCTGTAATGTTTTTTTTTTCCAGCAAGTACAAGCAAAATGAATGGAGTACATACTGACAATACGAGCTGGGGGAGTCGTCTCTCACAAAGAAGCTAAGCAATGTTCCTCAATTAACTTCTGAACTTTGCATTCAGAGTTCCTATAGTCTTACGGGCAGTAAATCTTGAAGCATACACACCAAAACTGGTGTCAATAAGCCTTTCCACTGACGGACGCCTAGCCTACAGCCCATGGAGATCCATAAATTACGGTATCTACAACATTTTCTCAATAAAGAACCAGGAAAAACCACAGGGTTTTATGTTGAAAACTTGCAAGGATTAGAAGATGGAGCTTGCCAATGTTATGATGAAGATATTAATTACCTCACAAGTTATCAATTTGTTGAAATGATATTAATTGATGGTTGTTTCGTCATTGAGTCCATGCTCAGGGATTGTGAATGGGAACCATGAGATAGTAATGAATTTTTTGTGGACTGCTCTTTCGATGGCATGTACTCTTTTTGTGGATATGCTTTTGTTGGAAAATCAGCTTCCATTTTTCGTCATAGAGCGCTTATTTGATCTAATCAACAACAATCCTGATGGAAGTAACCACTTACAATTCACTTTCCTGGATCTTAGCATTTCCTCTTTCACTACAATTTGAGCATAGGTCAAGATGATTTCCTTACAAGGTACTCCTACAAAAAAATAGACCATTTTGTCGATTTAATAGGAAAAACCTATATCCCCTCACATAAAAGGATACTACCCAAAGGCAACGCAGATCTCAAATTTATACCAAGTGCTACTGAGCTCCATGAGGCTGGAGTCAAAGTTTGAAAAGTGTGAAAGCAACTGTTTTATGAACATTAGCTTCAGCAAGAATGGAGTATTAAGGATCCCACAACTTAGGATTGTAGATGAAACTGAAGTTTACTTTTGAAACCTAATGGCCTTGGAATTTTTCCATCGCTATGGAGACAACTATCTAACTGATTATGTTTTTATCATGGATAATCTTATAAATACTCCCCAAGATGTTGCACTACTTCGAAACAGAGGGATTATCAACAACTGGTTAGGTGACGATGAAGAGGTGTCAAATGTCTTTAACAAGCTTTGTAAGGGGGTAAACATTTGGATTCCCGAATTTTACTATGCTCAACTTTGTGAAAATGTGAATGCACATTATGAGAAACCTTGGAATGTTTGGAGGGCAAAGCTGAAGAGAGATTATTTCAGCATTCCATGGTCAACTGTATCCTTTGTAGCAGCTGTTATACTCCTCATTTGCACAATCATGCAAACTTTTTTTTTGTTAAAGCTACTACCATATATAAATCAAAACATACGGTTACAGTACAAGTTTGCAGTAGAAAGTTGCCAAATTGTGTGCCTCATAATTTAGTTCAGGAGGAATAAAGTTACAAAACTATGAATTATGACTAGATAGAAGTTGTTGAATGCTGCAAATGAGTGGTCGCCACCACATCCAACATATCTCAGCCTCCATGTCATGATTAGTCCCTTGCAAGACAATATGCAGATTCCCTGAGTCCCCCAACAGGATCAGTCTTCCAATGACGAGTCTGAATAAGTAGAGGGGCGGCCTCTGCAACATAGCACTCAGCCATAGTGCTATCATAAACTTTCCCCGATATGAGATTAGCAACACCAGCAAACACCATACAATTAGCTTTGACTGTCAAAATACCAAAATTCCCTATTTTGAAGAAGAAAAAAAGGTGGCATCATATAGCTCTGGATATTAAATAATTAAACATGCTTTGCAATTCAATGGGGATATCAAACAGCTCTGGATATTAATGGGTTTTTTTTTTTTTTTTTTTTTTTGCCTTTGCATAGCTAAGGGTTTCTTACTTAGCAAATAATTATGGTAATTGGAGTTTGTTGTATGATGCTTTTTTATTCATGATCCATGCTTTTTAATTAATAATGTGGCTTAGATGTCAAAGGGAAATTTTAATTTCAACCCACAAATTTAAAAAATTTGTACATGTGAACTATATAAAGACGAGTAACAAAGAAACAACCTAACAAATTAGCAAACAATATATAATTCTTTGTTAAATCATTAACTTAATTAAGTAAATATATAAAAAGAAACTATTCAAAAAATATTTTACAGAAGAAAAAACATTTTGAGATGTAAAAGACTAAAACTCTGTGGCTTTGAGCCTTTGACAGAGCATTTTTAGAGGCTTTCATGTAGTCTTGCCTTAACTAGAGATGCCATCGGCAATATGGAACAGCTCCGGTGTTGCAGCTCGGCTCGGGTAGCCAGTTCCAGCTTGAGCAGCTCAGTCAGCACTTTACACACTTTTATTTGTAACATTGTATATAAACAAGTAAATGTTATGATTCTGTTTTTCAGTGATGACCACGCTGACACTAACCCATCCTGTTGCCATCCATAGTCAAAACATTTCTAATCCTTCCATCTCAGTGATCGCCTGTTTTTTTTTCCTAATTGAAATCAGAAGTCTTAATAAGAAGTGGATCACCCTACTAAGAGAGTGTTTGTTTCTAATTAGAAATTAAATTTTTGATTGGAGTACGCATCCCTTATTAAAGTGCTGATGTAAGCGCTCAATGAAAATTCATTCCAATAATAATTTATCAATAAATATGTAATGGTTGATATTATCTCTCTTCTCCACCTGCCATCCCCTTTCTATCACGCAAGAAATGTTGTCACCACAACCACCACTCTGCCCTTCCCTCCTCCTCCCTCCTTTTTATCTTCCTTCTGTTGTTGGAGATTTTTAAGGAACATAGAGTGATATTGGGTAGTTTATGTTGGTGGTGGTGGTGGAAGGGGATCTTAATAATGTTTGGAGGAGAGAAAACATGTGAAAAATGAGATTAACGTTGGGTAGTTTATGGTGAACGATGGAAGTTGTGGTGTTAGACAAAAATATCAAACAAATTTATGTCAACACTTAAAAACAAACATCTTTTAATTTTACAACTTCTAATCAGCAGCTCATTCAAGAGCATAACAAACAACTTATTTAGAAGCTCGTTCGTAAGATGGAAGGTACCTTCTAAACACTTAAAATAAAAAATTAAATATTAAAAAAAAAAAAAAAAAAAAAAAAACCGCTCAATATTTGTAAAGAGCATGATCTAGATGTATAAAGTAAAATTATATCTTAAATATTCAATATATATCATGATGAGTTGAGGCCATGTATATTTTGATTAATGATGGAACCCACCCAATTCTTTTGCCATATTTTAGGTGCTAAAAAGCAGTCTCCGTCACATGAAACGAACATCACAAACAGTTGGTTTCATTTCCCTCTCTATCCCTCTCTCTTTCCAAAAACAAGACGAAAACCACAAAACACGAAAAGAGAAAGAAAAAACAGAAACTTTGAACAAATCTTCTTCTTATTCGTTTTGAATCATTTCAAGAATTTTCTCGTCCGTCAAGTGAGATCGATCTTCTGGAGCTCCACTTTGATCTTTGGTTTACAGCTTAGGCGGTTTTATGGCTGGACGTTACGACAGCAATCCTTACGCAGAGGAAGAAGAAAATGTGAATCCCTTTGCGGTGAGTGAGTTTGATCGATCAACCACATTCTTCGTTTTATTCATTTCTAATCTATTTTCGTGTTACTATCTGAACTATTGTTAGATCTGATTTGTGATTTGTCTGTTGATTATGTTGGATGAAATGCGGATTTGTAAGTATCATTTCTGCACATGGCTTGTGTGTTTCCGGTGATTGTTTGAGCAAATTCATTGGATGCAATTATATATACACATTATGCAATCGAAACTCGCAGCATGCATTGCTTATAAATCTGTAATTTGGAAAGAAGTAACCCTGAATGTTGAATCCAAAGAGGATGTGATAAATCGCCAATTCTCTAAAAGCTTAGAAAGGTGAATCCAATCATATATCAAGAGGAAGCGAAAGTGGGGTCATGAGACTACAACATATATGGGTACCAATCTGCAATACCGTGGATAAGCACATGCGCAATTTAGGCCAATGGATAATTGGAGTGGGCTTAATATTCCAACATGATGAACATTAATAAAACAAATACTAATGAAACTAATGATGGTCCCTTGCATCTGTCCATAACATAGAAGCAATTGGCTTGAGGCCTAAACACTAAACAAATACGGCAAACATTGGAATAAAATTCTCCAAAATATTTCTTCCATTGAGGTGCTCTGTTTCATTGACATTCATTCCAGCAAATGGTAACTAAAACCATTGTGTTTAGTTGCAACTAACCACTACACAGTTTTCAAGCTAGTAATGCCTCGTACTGAAGAATTGAGTCAGTTATATTCAACTAGTTAACAAAAGCGGCCAATTCACGCACATCAATTTTAATGTCACCCTACGAACCTATTTCCAAAGCATGGATCAATATGTCGAACATGAGGATTTCCTCCAAAGCCATGAACCTTCCCTGACGTCAATTTCACTGCCCATCCTATATCGGCCTGCACTCCATGGTTATCCATTAACAAATCAAGTTGTGGACTATGAGAGTGGGCATGCTTGACACAATGGGGGTATAAAAGGTTGTTTCACGAAACTTCAATCCTATCTTTGACCAATTTCAGGATCCATATAGTGGTTGAAATTGAAGTTGTTGATATTGGTGGGGGATTCTGGTGGTTGTGTTTTTGTGCAATCATTCCTGTGCTCATAACAAATATGTTTCTGACCCATGAGTTTAGGTTTACACTGACAAGGGAGCAAGCTTTTTTTTTGGGCGACGTGGTTCAAGAAATTTTCATTGATTAAAATTCAACAACACATAGGTGTCGCCATCAACCATTGGATCACCTGACCATGGTTTACCACACTTTGGTGATGGTTGAATATCATACGACGGACATTAGTAAATTTCTGACGCAAGGGAAGAGTGGCTTGTGTAGTAGGTCTGGCAAGAAGAGAATGTCCTTTGGATATCTCTGTGGGAGATGTCTATATTGTTGTTGTTTTCCTGAAATTTTTGGTTCCTTCATTTTCCCTTTGGTTTTTTTATCCTCTAGTTAGAATACAGCTTCATCTTTATTCCGTGTATGTGAAGGTCTTTGCTGTTATCACATTCATACATGTGATCACTCTGCTGTAGGAAGTTCATAGTAATTCTCTATAGTTTGGTATAACATGTTTGTTGTAAGCAAGTTATCCTTTTCTTATGATTCTATCGTCAGGGCACAGCAGGTAGAGGGAAAGCTTCAGGTCAATCGAACTATGGTGGAGGAGCCTTTTTTACAACAGTAAGCTTTACTTTTTTAGTTTTCTACTTTTTTCAAACCCTCAAACTCGGTTCTTAAGAGGTAACATACCATGTAACATGAATTGCTGAACCCAGGTCAATTTACAATGTAACAATTCCCCCACCCCACTGTGAAAGCTTGTACCATCAAAAGTCAAAACCATGAGATGTGCAGCTTTTCCTATTATAATGTTGAGATGGGGTTAAGAAGTTCTTTCTACCAACCTTAGCAGCAAAACTTTTAGACTTTCGGCTTGGTGATTGAATCAAAGGATCTGCCAAAATTTATCGCATGTGAAATAAGAGATTTCTCTTTATGCTCCCCATTTCAAGATTATAAAGTCAATTTAGGAAGCGCGGACATGGTGGCTAGAGAAAGTCTTAAAAGACTATTTATTCCTTTTATCGTATATTAGTTTATTGAAATAGTAGAATGGTTATCAAATTTATTCATCCTTGATTTATACTAATATCTTTATTAGAAATATATATATATATATAATCATTCAAATTATAGCCCAAGATCATAAGTCATAACTTGCATTGACGAACAATAATATGCATCCTTGATTCCTTTAGTTACATTTGTTAATTTTGCCAAACAAACAAAAGAAACGTATATCACGTCAATTTTTTGATAGTTACATTCATGAAAACAAAAGACTATGCTAGATAAGATGGGTTTAAGAAGTTTTTTTTTTGTTGGATGCATGCCAACACCATAAGACGTACAAAGCCATGTCGATACATGACCACCGAGCATGTCTCCGACAAAGACATAACAACAGGAAGTGAATGTGAACCATAAGTAGCGTTTGCATCTGTACAACTGAATGGTTTTAAACTTTTTTTTGTGTTTGTGTTGATTGGTGTACCTTCTTTTTCTCTAATTTCACATGATGGTGTGCGTGAATTCTTTCAATTATATTCTTCACCCTCTGTTCTAACATGTTATTGCATGGGAAATATCAGAATCCTGGAAGTGTTCCTTCTGCGGCAAACTCAAGGCTTTCACCTCTTCCTCCTGAACCTGCAGATTTCAAATATGATCAGGCAGCTGATATTGCTCTTGATTCCTACAAGGTAATCCGAGTTTCAGGTAGATCAAGAAGTCAACTTTTGTTTGGCATTCTGAGTATTTTTTAAGTCTGAAGTCCAGTTCTTGAAATGATTTTTTATTCAAATAATAGGATCTAAAGAAGAAAGAGAAAGAACTCAAAGCTAGAGAAGATGAACTATTAAGGAGGGAAAAGGTATTGTATTTTTTGCAGATGAGTGATGCACAAACAAATTTCTTGACATTGTTTTTGTTACACACCTGTTGTAAGTACAGCATATAAGCAATCAAACAAAATGACATCTTTCCTGGTTCTTGTTATATTGTCCTCTAGGTATCATTTAGCACTTGTACTTCTTGTAGAAGCGCAAGTGCTACAAAAGTGGGCAGTCCATAGTTATGGTTGTTAATTTGGCAAAACACTAATTTATAACAGCTAAAGTGCTTTTATAAATAGAGGAGACAGTTATTGCGGTTACTTAAAAAATTTATTGAGTCAAAAGCAAAAATATATATATATATAAATGCAAATTTTAGTGAAACAGTTAAACTGTTGATAAGTTGAAAACTATGGAGTACACAAATAACTAACTTATCAGTGTGTTACCAAAAGCAACGTTACTGAAGTAATTTTTGCATTCTAATAACTTCTGATAGTCCTCTGGATGGTAACAGGAAATAAAGAGGAAGGAAGAAGCTGCTGCACGGGGTATCTTATGCTGTTAAACAACACTTTTTCCTCTGTTGTGTGTATCACTCATGATTCGTGTTCTTACGAACGAAAACCTGATTTTTCTGTTTGTTTTGCAGCTGGAATTGTTATTGAGACGAAAAATTGGCCACCATTTTTCCCCCTTATTCATCATGATATTGGAAATGAAATACCAATTCATCTACAGAGGGTGCAGTATGTTGCCTTCATGACAATGTTAGGTATGTTGTTGTATACCATTTCATGGATCTGATGGTTGTCATTGTTTCTTCCGTGGAATGATGCAACTTAGGATTGCTTATTTCAAAGATATGTGAAAAAATTGATGATCTAAGCATGAGGTGTTGCGAGTATCCGTGAGTGTCGACAGAAGTATTCAACATGATACGCGTCAGCACACCTTTTTTTTTCTTTTTTCGAAATAGAGTGTCGTTGTTACATAGGTTATCTCTGAGAATTGGTTGAGCACCTCTAGACACTGGAATATCTATTTTGCAGTAGGATCCTAGAGTTTCTGAAACATTTGCAACCAATGATCAGCCTGTGAAAACATGCTTACAACATTTTCCCCCTAGTATTTCTCTTTTTAAGCCTGATAAATGACTTCAAGAACATTGTTTTATGTATGTTTGGTTGTTAAGCTTAGGATATTAGCAGCACATAGTAAACACAGAACACCATATTTTGCTGACTTTTGAAGCATCCTCACATCTCAAAATGAACTTCGAGAAAGAGTCTGGTTTATGGTATAAGGGAGGGTGCCAACGGTGCTATGGGAGCTTAAGTGTGGGTTGTCAGGTGGGGAGCTGACAGCTATTTGGTTTCATCTAGGAGAAGAACAAAAAACACTTCTGGGTCCTAGTTTTGGAGTGAATGGGGAAGAGACTTGCTATTTGAAAGGGCCAACTGGCCAAGTTGTTGTCGAAAAGTGAGATACTTGTTCTTATCAGGGATGATCTATCTCATACTCATGTTCTATATGTCATTATTCTCTTGGATATGCCAGTGCACCAATTGTTCTTTTCCCCCGTTTTAATGTGGGTCTTTTAATGAGAAAGAAGGGGGAAATAACAAAGAGACATTATTCTGGTTGAAATTTGAAAACATCGTTTATTGGTTTATATCTTGTTGTTGAGAACCGTGGAGCTGTTGCTTTATTTTTGTTTGTATTGTTGAACTTAGTTTCTTGGAGAGATTGGTTTGTGTGGCTTTTGTTTTGTTGAACTTAAGACTTGGAGTAGTGTGGAAGTTGCTTTTATGGCTTGTTATGATCTAAATTTGCTTTTTTCATGCAATGCAAAATATATAGTAATGTGAAAAATGCATTCCCTTGTGGCTTATACCTTATGCCTCGAGACTCTAGCTAGTCCAATGCCTCACCTCACAAATCAGCATCTGAAAACATTGTTTGATGGTAGCCACCATCCATTTTGATGGTTGTTTATATCAACCATTTTTATCAATATCCAAAAGTAACTTGCAATTTTTGTAAACTGTCTTTTTGAAGGGTTGGGCGTGTGTCTTCTTTGGAATATCATAGCAACTACAGTGGCGTGGATCGAAGGAGAAGGTCAGTTGAAATTCAAAGCTATGACTTTTGCTTCTCAATTCATCGAGTTCTTTCCTAGCATTTGACATGGAATCTAACATCTTTTGTGGTATTTGATCTTTGATTTTGCATGCCTTAAATCATAGGTGTAACAATCTGGCTCCTTGCTATCATATACTTCCTATCTGGGGTTCCAGGAGGCTATGTTTTGTGGTATCGCCCCCTTTATCGTGCAACGAGGTAATAATTACCAACTTGTGCTCTTGTTATAAACATTTTACCATAGAAAATATGACTTGTGTGCTTTCTAGCATTGATAAGGTATGGATAATCTACGAAAGCATACCTATTGACAGGAGACACTTGCATTAAATTGGATGGTCCAATTTAAATATATGAATTCTATGTTGTATCAATGGCATAGACACTTACAATAGGCTGGACCCACCATACAATGTTCTGAAACATGAGACGCTTGAACCGAGCATCGACTCCATTTATGACTCATTCTCTCAAGTGGTAGAAATAGTTCTCAAGGCATGGGAAAATCTGATTTTGTGCATGGTGTTTTTCACTCTTAGAGCATTACATTATAAACTTCACACTAGAAAACTGATTGTTTGCCATAAATTTCTTATAGTAGACTACATTTTTCTTGTCCAAGCGATTTTATAAATGTTTATCTTTCATTCATTTATTCCGCTATGACCCATTTTCAGGACTGATAGTGCTTTGAAGTTTGGGTGGTTTTTCCTGTTCTACCTGGTATGCTACCACTTCTTTGATACGGGTATTTTAAAGTTTTCTTTCCTTCATCAGCTTTGTGTATTTCATGTACTCATAGAAATGCCTTGCTTCGTTTCTCTTATTGCAGTTTCACATTGGCTTCTGCATCTTGGCTTCAATAGGTCCACCTATCATTTTCAAAGGGAAATCTTTAACGTATGTACTAGTATTCAACCTTGATGAATCAGAAAGTTATATTTACCTCTTAATTTTCTAGTTTCAGTACTTTGAATTAGATTGCTAGTATGGGAAATTCTTGAACTTCATATTAGAGACAAGGAAGGATTATGCTACACTTAGGATTTATAATGAACATTACTACCATTTTTTTATGTTTTTTCTTCTTGTGTTGGCATTTTCTTATTCATCTGCTAATGGTTGATGCACTGATCTTGTGTAATAGGGGTATACTGGCTGCAATTGAAGTTATAACTGACAGTGCATTGGTTGGGGTAAGTTTGAGAATTTTTTACTATATTGTGTTGGTGACATGCGGCAGTTTTTAGCACAATATTACGTTATCTATGCTAGCTATCAAAGCAGGATGACAATGTTTGCTAAACCTTTCCTGGTCAAGCATTGCAGTATGCTTGTTTTGATCAGCTGTTATTTATACTTCCCCATATACGGGTGATATGTGAAATATATGTAGCTGCAGAATAATTTTGTAAGAAAATTTTACTTATCAGCTTCTTGGTTGCAGATCTTCTACTTCATTGGTTTTGCATTATTCTCCATTGAAACACTCATTAGCATTTGGGTTATTCAGGTCTGTTGAATGTTAATTTGAGTGTTCATATTAACAAACATGTAGTATTTCTGCAGTCATCTTTCTTAATTGATTATTTCTTGCTTCTATCCTGCAGCAAGTATACATGTACTTCCGAGGTACTGGCAAAGCTGCAGAAATGAAGCGTGACGCAACAATGGGAGCTATGAGAGCAGCAATGTGATAGCCATAGTGTTATCATGAATAGTTGAACGTTTGATGCATTTTTTTAACCAACAAAGGCAGAGAAATTCCCCACTTTCAGTAGGCCTTCTTAGTAGATTTTCCACATCTTGTTTTCTGTGGATATTAACGTTGCTTGAGCATTATAGAAGGGACTTCACTAATCAGAAGCAATAACAATAGTTCTTTCTGCTCCCTCCTCTCTCTGTTTACTGTGAGATCGACAACCGCCGCCTCCTCTTCTCTTCCCCTCCGTCCCTCTCTGTTTGATTTATTTCCTTTCCCACAATCACCACCGGCAAACCTAAGCAACCCCAACCTCTCTTATCTACTTTGAGGAAGAAGTTTTTCTTAAGTTTTTTATCAAGATGAATTCATATATGAAGTCTAGTTTTGTATTTTATGCATAGGATTTTTCTGAAGATACATGAAAAATTCGACCCATTAATTTTTTCTCAAGATACATGTTTGTATCTCGAGGTTCATCTGTGGGTTATTGTTTGAGAGACATTTGGTAATAACGTGAGCCTTTTGATAGTCTAGGCATGCTGACTGTTAGTCCTAGGGGAGATTGCAATAATGATTAGTGTTTGGAGTAACATCTGATTAGCTATTTTTGATAGCGGACAAATGGCAAATAACCCAATTTTTTTTTTTTTTGTAAACGTATAATTTTACATTTAAAAATATTTTCCCTCATATATTTGTCTTTTGTACTCCTAAAAGTAGTTGGAACCATTTTCTTTACCCTTAGATTTAGATGGAGTTTGTTTAGCAATTGGTGTTTTGTATGGTTATTAATGTATTCTTCAAATTTAATATATATATGTTAAAGTAATTAATTAATTATATTATCATTAATTAACTATTTTCATCACTATGCCCCTTTCAACAAAACTCCTGGCTTCGTCACTGCTTCTCATTATCATTAGTCTCCGAGAAGAAGATGTAGTGTAGAAAATCAAGTCTGTAAAACCCAGTCTATAAGCTTCACTCTCATTTCACTCTAAAACCCAGTCTGTAAGCTTTTAACCCTTCAGTTTCCTTTAATTTCTTCTACAGTTGTTACTCTAAAATCAACAAAACCACCAAAAACTTTGTTTTTTTTTTCAAAGGTTCAAGCTTTACTGCTGATATAGGTTTGCTTGGTATGGGTTTGCCTCGAATCACATTGTACGTAGAAGGGGCGTCTGCGATCGAGAACTTCATCAATAGGATCTTTTGCAAGTTCGGCTCTCCCGCTACTACCGACAATTTGATCGTTCCAATCGGGAAGCAACTCTCTCTGCAGAAGCCGATCATGGCTTGGCTGGCAGGTCTTTTAAAGGCATTCTACGAAAAGCATCTAGAAACAAGACGTTGGTCGAGCTGCCTGTGTCCACCAGTGATCTTCTCACGTCTGACTTTGCTATCCCGATTGAGATAACCAAGGCGCCATTGTATGGAAACAGACTCCTTACTCCGTGAACGTCAAACTCGGAGCCGGGGCTTCTCCCCAGACATGCTGAATAGTCAATCCTTGCAATGGGATTTAATCCGCAATTCCCTTATTTGATCTCTTTAGTAATTGGTTGGAGTGTTCCCCCTCTTCATATGTACCATACAGGACGCATATAACATCCGGAGTCATTTTTTCAACCTCTTGCATAGACTCTTCTTTCTCTTTTCCTCGGGACTGCCTTTCATCGAAGCCAACGAACTTTTTCAGCCTCCCCTTTTGGATCCAGTATTTGATCTCATTCCTGAGGCTTTTGCAGCCCAAGGTGTCATGGCCTACTTCCCTGTGGTAAGAATAGTATTTGTTCTTATCGCACTCTGAAGGATCTCTCCTAAGCTTTGAAGGCCACTTGATATCCTCCCAACTCTTTATGCTGGAGAGGATTTCATACAAAGTTGACATGGTTGGTGGCCTTGTCGGGCTTCACTCTGCTAGACCTAGGCTTGCTGTCACTTCGCCTCATTTTGGATCCGTCTTCCTTCTCGTCCTCACCCCTGTCCCTGGTCTTGCTCCTCGTCCTCACCCCTATCCCTGGTCTTGGAGGAGTGTTTAGTCTCGCTCTCTCCCCATTTTTGGTTGCCAACATCTCCTCTAGGGTGATGAACTTTTGTGCATTTTTCAACAAATCTACCATATTTGTTGGGGACTCCAAGGTGAAGAAGTTATAAAACTAACCACTTCTAAGCCGAAAGTAAAGGAAGTAACAAATGTGTCATCACTGCAACTGTCGATCAGGGTCAGCTCATCATTGAACCGAGTCACATACTCCCTGAGGATCTCGTCGTGCTTCTGTTGGAGGCTTAGCAGATAATGGGGCCCTTTTCTAATTCGTTGGCTTCCCACAAATCAAATGATGAATGTCTTCGCCAATGCCTGGAACAAATTAATGGACCTTGGCTAGACACTATGGAACCATGTCAATGCAGCCTTCTTTAGGCTGTAGGTAAGGTCTGGCACAAGACGGTTTATGAACCTTCCTTTAGTGTCATCACGTGATGGTAATGGTGCAGGTGGTTAGATGGATTCGTAGTTCCATCATAGAACTCAAGCTTTGGGGGGTTGAACTTCTTTGGCAGAAGCGCATTCATGATCTGCTCAAAGAATGGTGGGATTGTGAGATTGTATAGGACATCTAGATTGGTAGCCCCTAGTCAGAGTGGATTCTCGACAACAACCCTTGGTGTGTAGTTTCCTCGGACTCCTTCATCCCTCAGGTTTCACTCGTGTTTGGCTTTCTGGTCCTCGGTAGGGATGTTGTCGCTCTCATTAACATGCTCTTTGTTGCCATCTTGGGCTAGTGACCTTTCTGGATTTTCATCATTCTCTAATGGCGATTGTCATTCCTGGGCAAGTCTCTCCACCACCTGAGTAAGATGATTCACATGGATCGGAATCTAATTCATATGGGGTCCGTTGTGGCAGCTTCAAGAGCAGAGCCCTGTGATTGTCTCACTTCCACAGTTAGATCATTCATGTCATGCGATGGGACTCAATCGGCCGAAGCATTGGTCAACTCAGGGTTATTGTTATTAGCACGAGATCTAGTGCTAGTAACCATGTTTCAGAACTCTATCAATTTAACAGAGTTTGTGCTTTGATTCTAGGAAACTTATCACTCCCCACGGACGGCACCAAACTGATGCAACTAAATCCGTCCCTGTTGACGTTGACCTGCAAAAACAAGCAGCAGTAAACCAAAGACCACTTTGAACAAGGATAGAGTTAAACTGATAAAATTATGGTTTTATGTGTGTACATTATCATCTGTTGTGTTCACATTATATAATGAGAATGTTTTACTCCTTCATTGATTCTACATTTGAATGTGAGATGGAGAGAGCGGATTTCGCTTACAATCTTCCTTTATCAAGTTATATCCATGTAGGAGGGTTCTTCACCCGTCCACGACTGATCTTCTTTAGCACTTGGCTCTCTTTAGGACTCAATGCTTAATTGGACCAAGAGTGGTCTAAATGAGCCTTGGTCTCAATCGGCCCAAGGGTCTCTGTCTTGACATTATTGTCCTGGCTTTGACGGACCCAAGAATTTATTCAAAGGTGGGCGAAATGACAAATAATTATTAGTTGATAATCAAAAAATCGAGCCCGCGTAGCCAGGCCAGCCCAATACCATCCATTAGGGCTGGAAAACAAACCGATTAAACCGACCGAACTGATCAAAACTGAACCGATTGGTTCGGTTTTAAAAAATTCAAAACCGAAGTGGTCGGTTCGATTTTTTCGGTTTTTATGTGATTTTAACTGACCAAACCGAACCGACCGAATAAATTATAAATAATATATATTTTTTTATATATAAATAATATAATATGTTTAAAATATTCGGTTCAGTTTCGGATCGGTTTTGTTAATGATCGGTTCGGTTTCGGTTTGAAAATTTTAAAACCGACCTAAGTCGGTTCGGTTCACGGTTTAGGTCAACCGTACCATCCATCATTCTAGAGATGCCCAATCTCTAGGATGATGGATGGTATTGGGCTAGCCTAGCGCGGGTCTGGCTATATTGGTCTGGCTCTCTAAAAAGATTGGTTGATAATAGTAGTTATCAAGAGTGGAGCCAAGAAATTTTTCCAATAAAAAAACAACTATAAAAATACATTGCTTACACCAAATTGAAGCCAGTGTACTCCAATTTTAAGCCAAAATAAGGTCACAATATCGATAACCTTAAGGGGCAAACGAGTGAAATAACTAGAATATATAACTAAAATCACAAAATAATTAGGATAAGTATCTAGTGAAGATAAAAAAAAATTGAAATTTGCGAACAGAATAAGATCCTAATACAATTTCATAGAAAAAATGGTTTATATGAGGCTCAAATTTTGTTCGAGTTAGCTAATGGTATATATTTCATTGAATTCTATAGTTATTATATTATATATTAATTTCAAATATTTTTTGTTGGAAGTTTTATACTACTTGTGAGCAAACAATTCATTTCTTTAATATTTGAAATTACATATAAAATTGTGTTGAAAACAAAAAAATAGGGGCATGTCATAATGACATAAAGTAATTGTGAATTAGCCATAAAGAAATCATACACTTTAAGAGAACCAAAAATAATTTTTTATTAAACTAAACAATTTTTTTTTTATCCCTTAACCCCTCCCACCCCAGATGTGGCCGGCTGGATTTGACCCTGTGACCTAGTGATACCATCCGTCACTGCTCAACCACTGAGTCATCACACCTTTGACAATTAAACAATTCTTTTAATATTTACAATTACTAATAAAATAATATTAAGAAATAGGCAAGTAACAATAATGAAGAATAGTAATTATCAATAAACATGAAAAAAAATATATATGTATAGTTAATAGCCATAAAGAAATCTTGTGCTTAAAAAGTATTGAATTGAGGTCATTTGCAAAAAAATATAAACTTCAAACCACTATAGCAATACAGATGAGTAGAAATAGTTGAATGAACAAGTTTAATATTGTATCATAAATTACATAATTTTTATCAAAAAATATCGTTAGCCAATGAAAGAAGATGAGTGGTAAGTCTCTGAATTCGAAGCACTTGTTTTATAAAATCAGGGATTAATCACCTATTGGGACTAAACCGATACATTTTACATACTAATTGATTGGGCCTAATAGGTCACCATTAATCGGTATTATCTTGGTCGAATCAATGATAAACTGATAAATCAGTCACCCCAAGTGTAAAAAGTTAATACAAATGGCATTTGTCAATGTAAATGGAAATCTTTCATCTTGTGATTTACTACGAAGAATCTACAGGCTTTCGAATCAGAGCTACTGCTGCTTCTGCTACTGATCTAATATTCTCGTTTCGTGAATCCCCTTCTTATAATGCCCAAACAATAGTATAAAAGAAAACAAGGTACAATAACTGTGTCAATGGTCTGTTTAAAGTGGGAAATTTCTTCATCTTTTATATGTTGAAACGCGATATGACCACAATATTGCTCCTCGCACCCTTTGCGGTCTTGTGCTTCGTCTCTGCAGCTATGCCACTACTATTGAAGTACAAGTATACTGAAAGTCAGAAGTAAGAAAACAATAAGTTAAGAACTGAAAAGAAGACTATAGAAGCACTTCAAATTCATAAATAGTATACACAAGTAATCCCACAACTTGTCTGTATAACTCAGATGCTAATTAGCTATTCTAGGCAGAAGAATCTGAAACCAATGAAGTAGAAAATCTGCAAGTGGCAGATGGAATGGATGATATCACATTAAGACTACAAACTCTACTCAAAACTTTGGGAGTTTGATTGTATCACAGAGTTGTACGTTGTTATTCTTGCCCGGTAAGCTGTTTGAGCCATTGACTCTTGTAAAAGACTCGTTGATTAAGCCAACAAGTACCCATGGACTCAGTTGAAAACAGACTCTTAACTACTTTGACAAGCACTCTACTAGACCAGAACTTCCTTTCAATCGGGAATGAGTTGAAACAACTGCAACAAGCATACTTGTATATCTTATATATTATAAATAGACTCGAGTACAGAGAGTTGAAAAAAATAAAATCAAAGGAAACTGAGTCCGATTCTGAGTTTGAACCCTCTAGCTCACTTAACGTTATAGATGGAGCAAATCCCTCCACAAATTCTTCATTGGAGTTCAACTGACTGTGACCTCTACAATATGCTTCAAGTTTGAGATTTCCTGAGCTTTATTTTATTTGAAATTCACCCCAAGAAACTATTTCTTTTTTTGTAGCACATGTGAGAGGCCCAGACAGATGAGAAATGCAACAGCAAGTGATGGTACTGGTAATACTCAAAATAACTAGAAGCAAGAAAGTGTCTAGAAAATGACTACAAGCAAATAGATTGTACGATTTCTTTCAACAAGCCAAAACAGGTTTTAGTTTAAGACTACAGCGTGATGGAGAAGAAACAAACAAGCGACGACAACAAAAAAACCTGCTCAGAAAAGCCACACATTCATGACATCACCTTTCTTCAAATAAATTCAAGCGCAAATAACAGCAACAAATATTCTGTAGTATAAATAAACTGAAGAGCCAGCAACCAGCATTTCCACAGTCAACGGAAAACACAATGAAGAGCCAAAACTTACTTCATAGTGACTTGTATGATTCCTGATAACTTCAGCAACAATCGAAAGGTTCAGCATGCTTCCCATGTATATAAACATACTGTGGAGCCAGCAATCAGCGTTTCCTGCAAGGTAGTGTCATAGTCGCATGAGACCAAGTGTCAGATAGTCGCTTTCCCTTTTATTATGGAAGCTGATCTCAGTTCAGTGGAGCTTACCAGATAGTGAAGACAAGGTATTGTGTTCTCGAGTCTTTCCTGGTTTCTCCTCATCCCAAAAGTCTCCCACATGGAAACTTGTGTTGTATAAATTGAAAATTCATTCTGTGGTGAATTAATTTTCTGTGTTATCTGATCCATACCATTCTGCTATTAACATAAACTTAGCACTTCATTATCAGGAGAACTCCATTTTTCAAGTAAAGCTGACCTTACTAAGTCAAAATAAGAGCTCTTGTTCCCAACGTCAATCCAGCTCTCACCAGGTTTTTTCTTAATCCCTCTATCTTTCATTAACTTTCGGATTTTTTGAGCATCCCCCCATTGACCAACTGCATTGTAAACATTAGCTAAAAGGACATAACTTAAATGGCTATGAGGTTCCAACTCCATCATTTTCTTTGCAACACGTTCAGCTACAACCAAGTTAGAATGGGAAGCACAAGCACCAAGAAGAGCTGCACAAAGAGAAGAATCTTCAGAAAAACTCGACTTCCTTATCAAGTCTTCAGCTTCTTCCACTAGCCCATTTCGACCTAGAAGATCAACCATGCAATTATAATGCTCAAGCCCAGGTTTAATCTTGTAGACTTCAATCATCATTGCAAAATATTCTCTCCCTAGATCAACCAATCCTGTATGGCTACAAGCAAAAAGCACCCCAATGAAACTAATATAATCAGGTCTGATCCCTTCCTTAACCATCCCATCAAACATCTGAAGCGCTTCTCCAACTCTACCATTCTGAGCGAACCCAAAAATCATTGAGTTCCAAGTGATTGAATTTCTAACAGGAACTTCTGAGAAAATTCTCTGAGCATAGTCAATAAATCCACATTTGGCATAAAGATCAACAAGGGCAGATTCCGCAATAACATCCCCCCACCCCCCTTTCCTTAGATACTGACAATGAACTTCTTTCCCTTGTCTGACAAGTGCCAAACCCGCACAAGCACGAAGAACGGTTCCAAAGCTATACATGTTATCTTCTACCTCCATTTTCATCTCCCTGAAAAATCTAAGAACAATTTCAAAATCACCATTTTGACAATACCCCCCAAGTAATGCACACCAAGAAACTTCATTCTTGTTTCTCATTCTATCAAAAACCTGACGAGAATCCTTAACCAATCTACATTTTCCATACATATCCAAAAGGCTGCTCTCAACGACAACATTTCCACAAAGCCCAGAGGTGATGACCTTGCCATGTACTTCCTTACCCTGTTTTCCCCTCCCTAAATTACCACAAGCTGTCAAAACAGAACCAAACGTGAACCCGTCTCCTTCCAACCTGCATTTTCTGTGCATTATATAAAACAATCCCAAAGCTTCCTCAAAGCAATCATTCCGCACAAGTGCTGAAATAACTGTAGTCCAACAAATAGCATCTGGTTTAAACATTTCCTCAAACAACTTACGAGCATCCATTGGACTAGAACTCCTCCCATACATATCAATTAAAGCACTAACAATAACATGATTCGACTCGAACCCTTGAACTAACACTACCCCATGGAAGCTTGTTCCAAGCTTCAAATACCCAAGCTCTGAACAAGCTTTGATCACCGCAGATAATGTAAATGCATTAAACTCAACTCCACTTTCCATCATTTCCCAAAACACTTGAATGGATTGTTTAGGCTTTCCCATTCGAACATATCCAGAAATCATTGAAGTCCAAGAAATTACATCTTTTTCAAACAAAGAATCAAACACTCTTTGGGTCTCAGATATATCTGGCCCCAGTTTGAAATACAATGAGAGTAAGCTATTACCAACAAAGCGATCAAATTCCAAACCAGACTTGATAGAATGGGAATGAATTTGGAGTCCATGGTTGAAAGAATGGACTTTGATGCAAGTTTGTAAGAGTGAAGCATAGACCACGGGTTTTAGGGAGATTTCCCAGCTGTAAGAGGAATTAAGGAGTCGTAGAGCTCCAGAAAGTGAACCCAATTTGCAAAGACGGAGAATTTCGGATTGGCGAGATGGGTATAGCTGGGTTTCTTCGAGAGGGAGAAGAGAGTAGTAATAGCGTCTGTGGAAGAACCTCATTAACATTGTAAATAAATTTTTTTTTTCAAGGAACGCAAACAATGCCAACAGAAAATTTGCAATTAGGAGCTGTTTGTTTACATGGCTAGTTTAGACATTTTGGGTGAAAATTCAAAAAATAAGCTCTTATTGTTTGAACGAAGTGTTCGTTCATGTCTAACTAGGCATTAAGAGGGTGAGGGTGTTTTTTTTTTGTTTTTAAGTGGTTAGAAGATAGCTTCTAATCGGTTCTGAATGAACGTATGAATGAACGGTTTGTTTTGCTTCTGAATGAGCTGCTGATTAGAAGATGTAAAGTAAAATGGAGTTTGTTTTTAGGTACTGAATTAAAGTTTTTTTACATTTTTGTCCACTGCCACATCTTTCACCGCCATATCACAAACCACCCATATTAGCCCATTTCTCCACTTGTTTTTCTCTCCTCTAAATACCATTGAGACCACTTTCCACCACTATCATAAACCACCTTACATCCTTCTCCACTTATCATACAATTTTCAATATAGATGAAGAGGAATAGGAGCAAGAGGAAGAAGATGAAGGGAGGCCTCGAAGGGTGGTGGTGATGGTGGCGACATTGCTCGCATGATAAAGAGGAGGTGGAGAAAATAGTGGATGGTTGGTAGAGGAGAGGGTAGTAGCAATCATTATGAATTGATTGTGAGGTTATTATTGGAATAAATTTTTATTAAGCACTCGGTGGTAAGTAATCAGCACCATGGGGTGCTTACTCTAATCAGAACTTCAACTTTTGATCAGAACTAAAAACAAATACTAATAAGGTGTCCCACTTCTTATTAAGATTTCTAACTATATCCAGAAGCAAAACACAAACACCCTCTAAGTTTGAAGTTTGCCTCTGGTTAAAAATTTATTTCTAATTAGAGGTTACCGTCTAACTCAAACAAGTATCGGTCTAGAAAGTCAGGCCAGGCGAGCTAGGCCAGCGCCAGGGAGCCTCAATACCCTCCATCATCCTAGAGATCTTCATAATCTACCAATCGAATATAAACACACAGCCAGAGAGCCTCCCTAGCGCTAGGGCCTGGCTTTCTAGAATTTTCACTCAAACAAACACCCCCTTAAGACTATATAATGGAACAACAATTCTAGCCAGCCAAGTTTTGTAGCCACTTTTGGGCCAAGTTTTGATTTTTTTACACTTTTACCCATTCTATAGATGGTGTTCGCGGTTGTGTTTTAAAGAAAATTGGTAAAAAGTGTAAAAAAAAAAAACCAATATTTGGCACTAAAATTGGCTACCAAACTTGGCTAGCCAGACTTACTCATGATGAAAACAAAGAGTAAATTTAGGCAGCCAGATTTGGGCCTTTTTACACTTTTTACCTCATCATTTTCAAAACACAACCACAAACACCATCTTTAGAAGGGGTAGAAGTGTAAAAAATCCAAAACCTTGTCCAAAAGTGGCTACCAAACCTATTTGCCTAAAATTTTTGGAAAACAAATATAAACAACGAATGCAAATTACAAAGCAACCACTTTATCAATTTCTCAGTTTTAAAATACTTCTAGCTCAATGAAACAAGTAAGTCTAGGCAGTTAGGTTTGTAGGGTTGAACAAAAAACTGACCAAATCGATCGAACCAATCAAAACAGAACTGATTGATTCAGTTTAAATTCGGTTCAGATCGATTTCGATTTAAAAAAAAAATTAATCGAAGTGGTCGGTTTGATTTTCTGTTTCTATGTAATTTTAACCGACTAAACCGAACCGACCAAATATATATAATAAATAATATAATATATTTAAAATAGTCGGTTGGTTTGGTTTTATTTCAGTTTTGGGTCGATTTTAGTCGGTTCGCTTATGGTTTGCATAAATTAAAATCGTTTGGTTTCGGTTTGAAAATTTTGAAATCGACCAAAGTCAGTTTGGTTTTCAACCCTACAGGTTTGGCAGTCATTTTTTGGCCAAGTTTGGGTTTTTTTTTATACTTTTATCCATTCTCTTTAAAATACAACCACAAACATCATCTATAGAAGGGAAAAAAAATGTAAAACGCCCAAAACTTGACCTAAAAGTGGCTATCAACCTTGGGTGCCTAGAATTGTTGATGACAAAAACAACAAAACTTGAACTTTGGCATCCAGTTTATCACTTTCGCTGCTTTACAATATGTCTGATACTAGAGTATGCCCTGTGCCACTGACACTCTACATAATTTTATTTTTGCTAATTATTTTGTACCGAGCATCTCCGTCACTATCTTCATTTTCGCTTTCAATCAGTATTGAAGTGTAAGCCAATTATAAGTGTAAGCCTGTTCAGTCAAATTTGAATCAGTTGGGAGAAGATTTTAAACGCCGAGAATGAGTTTTCTCCCAATCTTTGAATTCGCCAAAACATGAAATTTAAGATTTTTGTTTAAATGTGCATTAAGATGCCCGACTCATTTTTTCTAGTATAATCCACCCGACTCATTGCTTTTAAAAATATTGAAAAATATTAATGACGTGTAATACATTATACTTTTTTTTTAATTATGAAACATATATTTTTAATATTTTGGCCCTTATATTGATAATTGATTTTGTTCGAAAGATCTTCAAAAATGCATTTTAACGATACTATGTTTATCAAAATTCGACAACGATGTAGATAGTTATGATAATTTTCATTTTGCTAAAACGTAAACACAATATTTTCTCTCTCCGCCATATGTACATTCCACCAACTTTTTTCAAAAGTTTTTTCATTATTTTTGCCCTTCTACATATTTTACAAATATACCATCATAGGAAACGAATCTCAACTCTCAAATTCCATACATTTCCCAACTTTCAATTTTAACCATCTTTTATCTCTAATCCTTTCGATTTGACTTTGTCCCAGTCAGCAATGAATAATAAAACACGACTCTGAATTGTAATATAGATTAAAAAACAAACCATTTTTTTTTTACAAACCTTAAACCTCGTACTCGCTTTCATCAACTTTGATACCCATTAAGTGCCATTTATAGGAGAACTTTTTTGTTCACTTTTACGAAATCCTTAGAGCATTCACAGTCGTTTTCAATCGAGTTTCGATACTGATTTCGAACTTTAATTAGGTTTTAACAAATAACAGGACAAAATAAATAATTTTGTGAGAACGATGCTCTGCTCTTTTCATTGTTCTATTGTTGTTTATATACAAGCTATTTTGCCAATATAGGCAACTCCTAATCACCCTAACAATCTGCTAACTTCCTTATACAAATTTGACCGAATAAGCAATCATCCTAAAAATACAATATTCACATAATCAAGACAATCTTCACAATAGCATAATTGAGAGTATAATCATGAGAATACTCTCAATACCATATTCAATAGCATAATCATGAGAATATTCTTAATACCCCCCTCAAGTTGGTGCATGGAGATCCCGTATGCCCAACTTGCGAAGTAGATACTCATATTGTCGTTTGCCCAACGCTTTTGTGAAAATGTCAGCAAGTTGCGCATTGGACGGGACAAAGGTGGGATTGATATTTTCGGCAACAATGTCATCACGGACAAAGTCACAATCGACCTCAATGTGTTTTGTCCGTTCATGAAATACGGGATTTTGAGATATATGGAGAGCCGCCTGACTATCACAATGAAGAGACATAGGACGTGTATGGGGCATCCCGAGGCTAGCTAAAATAGTTTTTAGCCATTTCAACTCACATGTAGTCATAGCTATAGACATGTATTCCCGCCTCTGCGGAGGAACGAGATACTGTATGTTGCTTCTTCGTCTTTCAAGATACCGGCGAGTTCCCAAGAAACACTAACCACCCAGTGAAAGACCGCCTAGTCAATGGGCATCCGGCCCAGTCAGCGTCACACCACCCATGTAACTGCATGTCACACTTACTACTCAAATGTATACCTTGACCCAGATTACCTTTTAAGTACCGGACCACCCTCAAAGCAGCTTCCCAGTGGTCTGCCCGAGGACGTTGCATAAATTGAGATAAAACATGAACACTATAAGATAATTCGGGTCGAGTAAAACACAAATAAATTAGCCGCCCCACCAAGCGACGGTAAGGCTCCGGATCAGTGAGCTCTTGACTCGTAGACAAGGCAAGTCGGTGATTCTGTTCTAATGGCACCGCCGCGGGCCTTGCCCCTAGTAATTCGGCCTCAGAAATGATGTCAAGCGCGTATTTGCGTTGACAAAGTACAAACCCATCTGGTCCGCGTGCCACTTCTACCCCCAAGAAATATTTTAAAGGACCCAGATCTTTCATGTGGAAACAAGCACTGAGGTAACCCTTGAATTTCTGTATATCAATCGGATTACGCCCAGAGATGATAAGGTCGTCGACATAAACAAGAACACTGAGCTGAACCGCACCTCTCTATAGAGTAAACACAGAATAATCTGAATAAGATTGCTGAAAACCATAATTCTTCAAAGCAGTTGACAGTTTAGCGAACCAGCACCGGGGTGCCTGCTTCAGCCCATATAATGATTTCCTAAGTTTGCACACCTTCCCGGAAGTCCCCACCTGAAAACCGGGTGGTAATTTCATGTATACCTCCTCCGTAAGGTCACCATGTAGAAATACATTATGAACATCCATCTGATGAACTTCCCAATTCATGGCAGCCGCAACGGCAAGAAAGACCCTCACTGTAACCATCTTAGCTACTGGAGCAAATGTCTCTGTATAATCAATTCCTTCAATTTGATGATTCCCAAGAATAACCAGCCAAGCCTTCAATCGCTCAATGGTACCATCAGAATTATACTTGATATTGTATACCCACTTGCATCATAGAGCTTTCTTTCCTGGTGGCAATTCTGCTACAACCCAGGTTTCATTAATCTCAAGAGCCTCAATTTCTCGTCGCATGGCATCCCTCCAGCGGCTGTCTTTTGCGGCCTCAAAATAGCACACAGGTTCCCGATTCGTTGTCAAGGCTGAAAGAAAATGTCTATGTCGCACAGAAAAATTATCACAATTCACATAATGTGCTATAGGATAGGGTGTACCTGAGGAATGTCGTGGTACGGGTGATGCTGGTACGGATGGACTCATTTTTCAAATGGTATGAGTAACATAATCACGGAGTCGTATCGAGGCTTGCCTTCTACGTTGACCCCTGCCCAACACATCTTCCTGACTTGCGTCCGGGTTGTCCTCCTGGTTCGCACAAACCGGCTGCCCAGCAGCCTCATCCGGCTGTACAAACTCCTCGGCACCCCCCTCAAAACAGGCGTAGATGTCTCCTCAAAGTCCTCGTGAACCGCCTCGACATTAGGCAGACCATCGTGGTCTAAATTAAAGTTATCTGCAAAGGGAAAAACTCCTTCCGAGAATACAACATTACGAGAAACAAAGAAATCTCGTTTCTCCAAGTCATACAAACGCCACCCCTTTTTTCCATAAGGGTACCCAACAAAGACGCACCTTCGACTTCTACTGGCAAACTTATCCCCCGTTTGCACATACGCATAACACAAGGACCCCAAAATGCGCAAGTGATCGTAAGTGGGTGTGCTGCCATATAAGACACTATAGGGTGCTCTGCCAAAATGCGCAAGTGATCGTAAGTGGGTGAGAACGATGCTCTGCTCTTTTCATTGTTCTATTGTTGTTTATATACAAGCTATTCTGTCAATATAGGCAACTCCTAATCACCCTGACAATCTGCTAACTTCCTTATACAAATTTGACCGAATAAGCAATCATCCTAAAAGTACAATATTCACATAATCAAAACAATCTTCACAATAGCATAATTGAAAGCATAATCATGAGAATATTCTCAATAGGTTTGATCTTCTAAAACGGGTTGCTAAAAGGAAAGGGACGAAGTTCCATAGGCTTGTTGAAAAAACATGGACTTCCCCAGATGCAAATACTTTTGAATTTCCAACTAATTTGGCCAAATTTCTAAGTTTGCTTTCCAAGGGGCTCTAATTTGATAATGTATTTCTTTGGTGAATGAGGGTTTCTGTAGTCAATCTTCTTCTTTAACAAACAACTGTGGGTGCTCTTAATTAACTAAGTAACTAAGCACCCATTTCAATCAATCATCTTTGATGCCTAAAGGTGAAAAAAAGTGAACTGATAACCATGTAAGTATAAACAAAATGAGCAATTCTAGGCATCCTGAGAACCCAATACTTCCCTTGCTAGTCAGCTAAAAACAACCGAAGAAAGATACTTCCTTCAATCACAGTGTAATTGTGATTTCAAATGGAGGAGACAGACACACAGACAGGTTTGTAAGAGTTATTTTTGCAGACAGACAGCTAAATGAGTTTTGATAAGAGTAATTCTACAGTGCCTGTTTTGTGCTTGAATTATACCAGACATATGCCTTGTTGATGTGGCAGTGAAAATTTATTCGGAGAGAAATCCAACAAGTACACATTGCTCTTATATTTATATATATATAAATGTACATTGCATCAATACCGACATAACTTACAATAACAGGCATAAAGGACCAAGCACGGTAGAATTTCTCTGTTTGATAATGAGATAGAACTAGAAGTTTGAAAAAGTAGCAATAAATAATTACCCAGCCTTGCTTTGTTTATTCAAATAGAGGGAGGTTTAGTGAAGTATTGGTTTATTTTATACACCCGTAATGGTTATGGTTCCTTCCTTCTTGTAAAGATGAATTAGTCCCCTTCAGATTCAGATCCAACCATAAGTAAGTGTCTCTTTAGTAGGATTTATGAGTTGATGGTTGCATGGCCTAAAGCCCATTACCATTTAACGTTTTTAAGAACCCCTAATAACCCGAAAAAAAAAATTCCTTCATTTTGAGTACCTATTTAGGATTCACTTAGTTTTCATTTACTTAAAAAGTGTGAAACATCATAATCCCAACACATTTATGTGTCTCTCTTGCATTCACCAACATAACTCGACACATCATCCTCTTCTTTGCATCAAAGTTAATTTTGAAAGAACACATTATTGATGATAGTAATTAGAGAGCATTTGGTGTGTGCCTACTGCCTACCTGTAGCTGTAGGCAGACAAACATTGATTTGAAACAACCTGAAACATCAAAGCGAGTTACACGCTCATTCAGTGAGTGTCTATTTTTTAAGTTTAAGCACACGATACTTTCGCATCGAAGTTTTAATCGTACAAAATTCCATCAAAGTCCAAACTTTGCAAGTCAAAAGAAACAAGAATATTGAAATTTTGGTGCAAGTTAGTGGAAGACAGACCAAAACACTCAAGATAGGGTCTAACGTGCGCGGCATGCGCAAGATCGCAACAGTGAAGGAGTGGGTTAAGAGTTAAGACCCACATAGCACGCCGTTAATTACGTTACGCGTCAACATGATCGAATGTTGTTTGAAGAAATCTTCTCATGCTGACGTGTCAATCCAACTAAACTATATGACGTCACCCATGTGAGAGCACGTCCATTCCCCTCCCCGCAGTCATGCACATGCAAATTTTGCATAATCATATCCTTTGTCACTATCCATCATATATTTTCTTCCCAACACGAAAAGGATGAAATAGTGAATGCCAAAAATGCCCTTATTAAGTAAATATGATTTTTTTTTTTTTTCTATTATCCTCAATTAATTCTTCCCAAAAAAACATGGCATACTAGTAAAATCAAGTTATATCATGTTAATGTATCCTCGGACGGTTTGGTGACTTGGTAATTCCTAGCAGAGGGATGATAAAAATCTAGAACTCTAAATCAAAATTATCGTTTGTCTGGCTTATAAATAGACCAACCATTTTAGCCAATCATGTTTGCTATTTTTTTTAAATATTTTTTGAGTTTTTTTTTTACACTTCTACTCCTTCTATAGATAGTGTTTATGGTTATGTTATAAAAAAAAAAGAAATAAAAATTATAAAAACACAAAAAAAAACTAACAAACATGACTGCATATAATCTAGTTGATTATTCAAGATCGCAATGCTTGCTATACTAAGGGTTATCAATAAATTAGGAGAGTAAACAAGGGGGTGGATAGAAGTTTGTCCTGGTTGAGTGTCAATTCCCATCGATGCATGCCTCAGCTAGATGGATTGAGGTAATTTATTTTCTATGAAGGTGCATGGTTGTTGTTTAGTTTCTCTTAAAAAAATTTAAAAACATAACATTATAGTTCCAAATTACATGAAAACAAAAATGGACATCAAAATAAACCATCGTGCAACTTGGATTGTAATAACCTTGTATGTTCCCAGTTTCTTGTAGCTTTTCCGAGCCTTTTCCTATTTCTTTAGACAGTAATTAGTTGTTCTGAAATTTAAGGCATATAAATTAGGTGCTTTGAGCTTCATACACAATTTCAAGTACTTGATCGTCAAGGATAATCTTATATGCCCATGTGCTTGTGAAACCAAACTTGAAACTCGGACCAAAAAATATACAAATTCCGATAAAGATAATCTTATACAAAAAATCTAGAGAGCCAAGTCTTTAGCGCCAGAACAGTCAGGTCTTCTATGGTGGCTGGTACTACGGTGCTTGGTGCATGTCTGGTGGTACCAGGCATCGTAGATGTGCATGGAGATATAATTTCAGGGGCTTTATTTCCTATCTCCATGCACATCTACAATGCCTGATACCACCAGACATACACCAGACACCAAATACCAGACATCTTAAAAATGGGGCTGTGCGTGTGATTATGTTCAATTGGAACATTATGAGCATCAAGGGTATTGAGCCTGACTCTCAAGACAAGTTGAATCTTATATAAGATATTAGTGGTAAAAGTAAGTATCCGTAGATAAAGACAGTAGTGGTGCAGCCAAGCCCCAAGACATTATATAACCCAGTTGTTTGTGGATTGGGAATTGTTGACTTTGGGGCACAGTAATGTAAATGTACAAATCATAACCCAGCTGTTTGTGGGTCACGGACACATAGTGAAAGCTTTACGTGTGAAACTTTTCAACTTGTATTGTGAATTGTAATGAACCTTCTTCACCACTATTTATCAATCTATCTATCTGTCCCAAAATAAAATCCCCCACATCAAAGCCTTGACTCAAGCGAAGCATATCATCAAACAGCTGGTTTGCTTTGGTTTGAGAGACTTCTATCGGCACTCACTCTCTCCAGTTCAACCTTTTATTTTGTTTTATAAAGTTGTTTATTAAATTTATATTCCAATAAGAAATGAAATAATAAAAAAAAGAAGTCGATGGGGACACCAGTGTACGTGACCATGTGCTTCGATACTACCGTTTATGGAAATGGAAAAACAAACTCTCTCTTTCTGTGTCAACGTCACCATTAACGGTGGTCAAAACCTCTCTCTCATCAGATTCTTCTTCTCTATTCTTTCAAGTGGAGTACACGTCTATTAACTGTCGTTAGTCTTTTATGTTTGACTTTTAAAATGACACAATTACCCATCTATTAATTAAAATTGAAAATAAATCCTAACAATCCTATAATCCCTATTTTTCAATCAAACTAAACAGGGTGAAATGGTGGAAGATGTTGAACAGGTTTAATCTGATGTAGGGCATGTGGAACTCATATTAGTCATTCATGTGCCTCTATTTTGTAAAGCAATCAAGTCTTACAAACACGATGATACTATAAGATTAGTGTAGGTCGGGAAAACGCACAAGTATCTGGAGCACGACAAGTGATCCTGATTGTAGAATCGGATTGCAAAAACCTGATTTCCTAATCCCTAGTATTTTGGTTCAGGATTAGGCCGTAGCTATGTTAGTTTAAACTCAAAGTTTTGGCACTGTGACTAGTGTTATAAACGTGAGAGATCAATGAACCAGATAACATGTGAAATGGCCAGCTTGTCATGTGAAATTAAAGTGGTTCCCAAACACCACCACCCCCAAGAGCCAGCTTCCAGACATTGAACTGATGTGGACTGCTCAACGCCTCAACCCACCCCACCCCACCCCAAAGAAGCTATATGTTGAACTAGGGGACCGCATTGCTTGCAATCCTCAATTTTATCATGATATAAAGGAGTCTACAAAGTGCATTGCCAACTATCATTGAACATAAAAAAGGTGATGATGCCCATGTTCCCATTTTGCTCCTTTTAACTTTTTCTTGACGTGAGCAATTATATTCTCATCCTGGTTTTGTCATGTTTACCTTACAAGACTATTTCTATAAGACCCTTTTCACTTGTATATATGTATTCTACATTGGCAGCGATTAAATGACACAGTTAATTATGTTGAAGGACATCATTATTGATTTACTTTTTAAACGACATTATTAACTTTTCTTAATAACATCATATCATTTACTGAAAAACATCATCAATATAAATAAATAAAAACTTACCACTTCTATTTCATCTTTTTTTTCTTCTCCATTAAACACCACCAACACTCGGTCACTGTGACCTATCCCTTCTACCGCCAGCCTCATCAAGCCACCATCTGCTCCCCTCTCCCCTCACCTCTTCTTCTTTTTTCTCCTCCATCTTCTTTTCCATCAAACACAACCACCACCTCCGCCACCTCTCCCCTCTACCGTCAGCCTCACCGAGCCGCCACCTCTCCCATCACATCATCATCTTCTTCTTCTTCTTCTCTCTCTTCTCCATCAAGCACCGCCACCTCTCATTTCTCCTCACTTTTTTTCTTATTCTTTTTCTCATTCTCCTCTATATTCTTCTTATTCTCTCTCTCGTTTCTATCAAGCACCACCACCACCGTCGGTTGACGATGACAGGCATGATGGTGCAACTGAAAGTGGTAAGGCGAAGTGGTGCGGGGGCGGATGAGGTAGTGTCCTTTAGTAGATAAAAAAAAGTAAAGTGATAATGTCCTTCGGTTGAAGTGGTGCCATTTAATCACTGCCTCTACATTTTGATGTACCTAGTGTTAATTTTTCCCCTTGCAATGTTTTTGTTTTGTTTCAAGCATGATGCCTAGTGCGTATCCATTAGGTCAAAATTTCATGTAATTGCAACTCCAAGTCTGAGACATTAATTATGTCATGGTCACATGTGTCTACAAACATTGGGTAATGTTTTAGTTCATTAGTTCATTGATATTGAGTTGTTGAAAGTTTGTAATAAATACATATCATGTTTGTGCACCCTAGCTAACTGGGGACAAAAACAAGGTCCCTACTTGCTACTTTATGTAGTAAGATGGTCATACACAAAATAAGAGTTTCATGAAGTAAGAAAAATAAAAAAGAAGAAGAAGATGATTAATACATCTAGTAATACTAACTAGTACATAAACAAGCGACAAAGCTAGTAGGAGCTCTTCATAATTGCAACAACGGATAAATTTTGTTTATTATACCCCTTATTTGCACCACATTTTATTTTTAATTTCCAACAACATAGTAAATTCCTTACCGAAGAAATTGGATGAATCTATGTTGGTAACTCACCCATTTTGTTTCCTTCGATCTTCCATGGCCATTGACTCTTGTTTGCACCACATTCGAAGAGTGTTCCACAATGCAGAGCAAATGAATTGTTCGTAGAAATACTCTCACTACCAACGGAGTACTATCTCAGTTGGTAAACTTGTGATAGATAATATCATAAGTTCAGGTTTAAAGCGTTAAATGATTATGAAATCTAATAAAAATCCTACTCACCTTAAAAAAAAAAAAAAAGGAAAATGACATAAATAATATGAATATGTTTGTGTTTTTACATAACTTTTAGCCACGATTTATGTTTGTGGTTTTTAATAGTTTTAAATTACAAAAAATATGTTATTTGAGACATTTTCAATTGTCAGGGTCTTATGTAGTTTACACTAATAAAAAAAGTTTGTCTAAGCAGTCAGACTTTAAAGCCATTTATTTTATCAGATTTGAGCATTTTTACACTTTTACCCATTCTCTTTAAAATATATCCACGAACATTATATATAAAAGGTTAAAAATGTAAAAAATCCCACAACATGACAAAATAAACCTTCCTAGAATTGGGGATAATAAAAATTAGGCTTGTCATTTTTCCAAGAGCTTTGCTAGCTGTCGAGGTTTTGGGCGAGGAAAACAGCGAGGGAAATGAGGTGGAGGGGATGGAAACCGTCCACCCTCCTCGGAATGCACGTGAAAAGTCAACGCTCGCATCCCGAGGAGGGTGGACGGTTTCCACCCCCTCCACCTCATTTCCCTCGCTGTTTTCCTCGCCCAAAACCTCGACATTTAGAATTTTCCTTTTTCCAAAAACAAATGCACCCACTTGCAGGGCTTCAACGCCTATTCTAGGTTGACTAACGTCGTCATACAGCCGTTATATCCTAACAGCCGCATCTCATCTCCACTTAACGGTGTCAAATCCCAAAAAAAACCGCGTAAACAGAGAAAGAGTGGACCCCATGAACCGTTTGTACACAGCAGAGCAAGTCATTTTCCTCCTCTCTTCTTCTCTTGTATAAAAAAATCAAACAATAAATAGAACAAAAGAGCTCACTCAGTTGCAGAGCTTCCATTTTTTTTTTTCTCTCATATTTTAAGAACACTACCACTTTACTATATCTCTTGAAACGAACTAAAGTAGTTGTGGTAGTGAGATTTAAATTTGCTGGGGTGGGGTCCTTGGACAGCCTAACACTTGCACAGTCTGGAAATAGCTGGTTTGATTTGCAAGAGAAACACAAAAAGGCCTTCAAGGATGGATTGAGGGAGCAATGGTAACTTACTTGTATACCATTTTATGAACCTTAACTGGGATTTCTTCTTTGTTCTCCATTTCTCCCCATTGTCAGATTTCGTGCTTCTTCTTCTTCTTCTTCTTCTTCAACTTGTCTCTTTCAACAAAGGTATGGTTGTTACTGATACATCTTGTCAGGCACTTTGATTTGGTGTTTCTATCTATATTTGCTTCATACCCTTTTGTTGTCTTCATCGGTCTGTAATTTCACTTCTTACCATTTCGACAGTACTTCATTTTTAGCTCTTATTTTGGTTGAACTTGTTGTATTGAGATCTGGGTGTTTGAGGAAATTGGGTTTTAGAGTTAAAGTTGGGTTATTGAGATCTGGGTGTTTGAGAGCATTGGGTTTTGGAATTTGGGGTTGTGTGAGGTTGAATTTTGTTGGAGTAATTTAGAGGGTGTTTGAGAGCATTGGGTGTTGATTTAGAGGGTTTTGGGGATTTGGGTTTGGTAGCTTTTTGGATTTTAGAAATTGGGTTTGAACTTTTTTGTACTTAAAAGCTGTGGTTTTGGGTGGAATTTGAGGGTAGTGAAGATGAAATTAGTGCAATGGGTTCCTCTAGTTGTTCTTGTTGTTTTCAGTATGATTCATAGCTTCGATGCTGATGATGAATTTGTCCCTGCTGATAATTACTTGATTGCCTGTGGTTCTTCGCAAAATGTATCTGTTCAAGGTCGAATTTTTGTTCCTGATTCAAAGCAAGGGTCATTTGTATTGAAAACTCAGGGAAACTCAGTCACTGCTACTGCCAATACTAGTGTCCCATCTCCCATCTTCAGTGCTGCCCGTATTTTCCCTATCACGGCGTCCTACAAGTTCAAAATCCAACAACAAGGCCGCCATTGGGTCCGGTTGTACTTCTACCCTCTGCCCAATTCTAACCATAGCCTTGATTCGGTCCCTATTACCGTTGTCACGGATGATTTTGTGCTCTTGCATAATTTTACATTCAAGAACTCTTTTTTGTTCAAGGAGTATTCGATCAATATCACATCGGATACTTTCACTTTGAATTTCATTCCGTCTAACAATTCAGTAACATTCGTGAATGGGATTGAAGTTGTTTCAGTCCCAGATGAGCTGATTTCTGATCAGGCAGTAGATTTGTCCCCTCAAGGACCTTTTAGTGGTCTCACCAGTCTTGCTTTCGAAACGGTTTATCGGTTGAATATGGGGGGTCCTATTGTGACCCCTCAGAATGACACCCTTGGAAGAACCTGGGAAAATGATGGCAAGTATCTCCATGTTAACAGCTCAGCAGTGAACGTATCGGTCGATCCATCTACCATAAAATATCGTATAGGCATCTCAGATGTAATTGCGCCGAATTATATTTATGCATCCGCGGACGCCATGGAGGATGCAAATGTTTCCAGCCCCATGTTCAACTTGACTTGGGTACTTGATGTTGATCCGGCCTTCATGTATTTTGTGCGACTACATTTCTGTGACATTGTGAGCAAGTCTTTGAACACCCTGGTCTTCAATGTATTTATCAACACTGATATTGCAATTGGAAGTCTAGATCTTTCATCAATAACAGGGGGTTTGGCTTCGCCTTATTACAAAGATTTTGTTTCCAACTCCTCGAGTGATACAAATACTTTGACTGTTAGCGTCGGACCAGACTCCATGGCAGACATCACAGATGCAATTTTGAATGGGCTGGAAGTCATGAAAATCAACAATGAAGTTAAAAGTTTCCATGGGTTATTTTCTGTTGGGAGTATTCTTCCCAAGTCAAGCCACAAAAAAAGCAAGGTGTGGATTATAGTCGGGTTGGTAACAGGAACTTTGGCTACCGTGGTGTTTATAGCATTGTGTTATTGCTGCTTCATTGCCCGTAAGTCAAAGGATAACAACCAAGGACATGCATGGCTTGCTTTGCCACTGTATGGCAACTCCCAGACCATGACGAAAGGTTCCACTATCTCTCAGAAGAGTGGAACTGCAAGTTACATTTCAATGGGCGGAACAAGCCTTGGTCGGTACTTCATGTTTCAAGAGATCATGGATGCGACAAACAAGTTTGATGAGAGCTCGCTTCTTGGTGTCGGTGGATTCGGGAGGGTCTACAAAGGTACACTTGACGATGGAACTAAGGTAGCAGTTAAGAGAGGAAACCCGAGATCAGAACAAGGTCTTGCTGAGTTCAGAACTGAAATTGAGATGTTATCAAAGCTTCGTCATCGCCACCTGGTGTCTCTTATTGGATACTGTGATGAGCGCTCGGAGATGATCCTAGTTTACGAGTACATGGCTAATGGCCCTCTCAGGAGCCATCTCTATGGAACAGAACTCCCATCTCTCTCATGGAAGCAAAGACTTGAGATCTGTATTGGGGCCGCAAGGGGACTTCATTATCTCCACACAGGAGCAGCTCAGAGTATTATACACCGAGATGTCAAGACCACAAACATTCTACTGGATGAGAATCTTGTAGCGAAGGTTGCTGATTTTGGGCTATCAAAGACAGGTCCTGCTCTTGATCAAACGCATGTTAGCACTGCTGTTAAGGGGAGTTTTGGGTACCTTGATCCTGAATACTTTAGGAGGCAACAGCTAACTGAGAAGTCAGACGTGTACTCATTCGGGGTGGTTTTGATGGAAGTCCTCTGCACAAGACCGGCTCTGAATCCTGTACTCCCAAGGGAGCAGGTCAATATTGCTGAATGGGCAATGACGTGGCAGAAAAAGGGCATGTTGGACCAGATCATGGATGCCAAATTGGTGGGGAAGGTTAACCCAGCATCACTCAAGAAGTTCGGTGAGACGGCTGAGAATTGTCTAGCAGAATACGGAGTCGATAGACCCACAATGGGGGATGTTTTATGGAACCTTGAGTATGCATTGCAGCTCGAGGAGACGTCATCAGCACTCACTGAGCCAGATGACAACAGCACAAACCATATCGCAGGTATTCCATTGACGCCACTTGAACCATTTGATAATAGTGTGAGCATGATTGATGGGGTGACCTCTGGAACTGATGACTACGGTGAAGATGCTGCTACCAGTGCAGTCTTCTCTCAGCTAGTGAATCCCCGTGGAAGATGAGATAAGAGGTGCCTAATTCACACTGATCTCAATCAGTCGGATATCTGAAACAAGGCCTGGTGCCTCGGGCAGCAAATTTTGCTCAAGGGGAATGGTTCGAGTTCCAGTTGATTGATTCTACAAAGGTTCTTTGACTTCTTTCTGTTTCTCCTTCTATTACAATTTTTTTTCTGCCGATATTTATGCTTCGGTTTGTAATATTATTGATTGGTTGTAGCGGATGGTTGATCAGAAATCAGATTCAGATATGCCATCTTACGCTTAAATTGATTCATTTGTGTTAACTGTACGTCTTCTTAAAATAAAGACCTCTCTTATGATCAGTATTCCCCAGTTGTTAGAAATCATTGTTTCAAATTTGCTATTTCAACTTATTTGCTTGAACATACCATTTCTCTGCAAGCTTCGAATTTTCAGAGTCAAGAAGAGAAAATACCTATCTTATGATCATTATGTGTTTGAGGTTGAAGACAACCTCATTTTTTCTCAGTAGAACGCTGATTCTTTTTTTAGCTTCTCGTAAATTCACGCCTCATAATTTTCGTCCAAAACATGTCACCTATATGACTTTCCCTCATTTCGCCATGAAACATGCACAAGATGCATGATATTATCTAATAATCCCAAACGCATTCCATTGAAAGTTCAATACAAAGACGCTTTCATTTGTGTACAGCTCAATATAGCAAATTGGCTGGCATTTAGCAACAAAGGTTGGCGTGCCCTCCTTGATTGCCATTAGCAACTCTCAAAGACCAAAAAAAGATACTTTTTTTATCCATTCTTCCTTTGTACAATATAAGATCATCTCCTTGAACAACTTTGCCTTTGTAGGTGTTCCATTAGAGAAACATGAGAAAGGAATCAAAAGCTCAAAGCCTCAAACTAAGGTTGGTGTTGGGATGGAAGCACTATGGAATGCTTTGACTCATGATTTGAAGACTGTTATGCCAAAAGTCGTCCCAAACTTGGTGAGAGATGTTGAGTTACTTGAAGGTGAAGGGGCCTTGGTACTATCATGCTCATCAAGTATGGACCTGGTAAGCAATTCTTATAAGTCATTTTACTGGATTTGACATCACATACGTTTGAATGAGTTTTCAACAAAGGATATTTGGAAGATTATAAAGAGTTCATCCAGTTTGTTCAACATACAAATTCAACCTAAACCCAGCATTTGTTCATCCAGTTTAGGTTGGAATCTGAACTAACTATATCTTTCAAGGTTGGACATGGTATCAACATATATAGTACACATGTCCACACTGTTTTATGCCATAAACATTTTTTGGAAGCTATTCGTCTAAAATAACACTTCCAAAACACAAATAGTGCTAGTCCATAGAGAGAATAATATCAGTTATATTCACATTTGTAATGCACAATCAGATTTCACACAATGTTGAGAGCTGAGAGGTTACCATGAATTATTTCAGAGGTACTAAACAGGAAGTACCAGAAAGAAAGGGTTGTGGAGTCTGACGAGACACAGCAGCAAATTGGAGTAGAAGTAATAAGGTGGTCATTCGAAACATGGTTTTGCATCCTACAAAACATCCTTACAGCTTTCTAAAATAGGCGAAACTGAGCATCAGGTCGACATCACTGTGGTTTATGACATGGAGAAAGAAGACACTGTTGTAACTCTGGATGCGACTAAACCATCTTTGATTTTCCTGATGTGCTTGGAAAAACATCTACTCCAATGTAATGCATAAAATATAATTTCAAACCTAATGTCTGCTTATATCTTTCAATAAAAAAAATAACCCGGAATACTACTGATCTTCACAACACTAATAAAAGAACATCAGCCATGTATATATTTTGACGAAAATTTCCAGAATGAAAGAATGTTTACTGCATAAACATATCTAAAAGTTTAAATCAAGTCGAAATGAAAAATAAAAGACCAATGGGGTGATAAGTTATAAAACTGTAACTAATGTGAGTGGGGACTAACCACAGAGCGAAAATGAGAAACTGCCACCAATATCACAACAAAAGAAAAGGACTACTCTGTTCAAGGAAGAAAGAAAGAGGACTAAGTTTGTGCATTCTTTGTGAAATCAACGCAGGTCTGGCAGCTGCAATCTGCATAGCAGCACATGTTGCACCCGAAACACACACATATTGTGCAACCTTTGCATGTAGCATGACGAGAGCAGCCTCTGAGATCCCTCCTAGTTGATCTTTCTTCATCATCATTACAGCTTATCCTGGATAAATAAAATAAAAAATTATGACAAGCATCAAAATTCGTTCATGGGCGACTTTTGTGCATTTTGTCTAACTCAGAATAAATCTGTTTTAACCATTGTTCTAAAAATTGTCCTAGGCGGTCGCTTGGGCTGGTTTTTGAACTTTTATTGATTTATTTAATTCCAATTCTAAAACAATTAAAGCTCTAGGTTTTTTTTTTTTTTTTTTTTTTTCATATGTATCTTGGCATTGAATTAGAAGTAACTTATATGATATATGCATAACTTTTATAAAATTATAAATTATAATACAAAAAAAAAAATCCGCGCCTCTGGGCGCTAGTCTTTTGCTCGCCACCCGCCTAGCGATTTTTAGAGCACGTTTTAACAGTTTGCTATGCATGGGAAGGGAGGAACAAAAAATAAACAATTCTGTAGCAATACATAGAAAAGTTTATAGCTACATGTAAAATAATATCAAATGAGATATATTTGGCACATACAAGCATCACTCGCAAACAAAAGCAATCAAGGAAAAACAGAACTTTTTGCTAACTTTCAGGACCAGAATTGGAATCTATTACATCTATTTCTGTCACTACTATTGAATATTTCAATCTTGAGAATGGATGTATTTTTCAACTACAGCATCTCATGTTATTTAGCGGAGACCGGAGTCTAGAGATGCGATTTTTCTAGCCTAGGGGAAGTGTGGAGTGACAAACTTGTCGGAATTGCCGGAGATGGTGGGGATAAATTAAAGCCTCAGTTGTTGAAACAAAAATGTGTGAAAAAATACCCACTTACATCATTTACGTCGAACTTCAGTGCAATTACCCCAAGCTTTATTCTTTGTAATAAAGAATACCCCATAATGATCAAGTTGCACAAAGAGGAAGTAATAGAAAGGATCTCAAGGGTAAGTGTCAGTTTCGCCCAACTAACCCCGCATAAAGTTCTAAGTAACACTAGCAAACCATCAAGTCTGCCAAATCCAACTAGATAACAAACACCGAATAAGAAAGCAAGGGTCAAAGAATCAATAAAAAAAAGCCTGGATCAGATTTTCACAGTAGTGTCTTGATTTTCTAACCTAAGAGTTCTTGACTCACAAGTCACAACCATGCCTTGGATTAAAAATGTATTCATCATGTGGGAGAGCGGTCAGACCCAAGTTGAGATTTTCTTGATCCTTCTTGCCTTCATACTAAGAAAGCTGATTGGGATCATTGCCTTTGGACACAAAGCTGGCAAGGAATTTTCTATGTAAATGACTAGAAATGGGTACAAGGAAAATAAGAAAATTATGGGGACGGCACTTATGGCTGGTCTGCTGAAGTTTACCAGTAACAAGGGGCGCTATTTAGGTTTTGAATGCAAGACCCTCATTACGGACATCTAATGCAGCGATGCCAGCCCGATTCCATTAGCACCTGAGCCTTGTCCCTAGCACCAGGAAAATACCAGAGCCATGACATCAGGTACCCAAACAAAATGGAATCATCAAAGTAGATTTTTAAAATCAAAGCAAATATCCCAACATGGCACAATACATACAATGTCGTCAATGATTCATAAATCTAGAACCACATCAGCACTAGGAAAACTCTTAGCAAAGTTGCAAACCTCCATTGTACCCTTGTGACCTCATCCTTCCTTAAGTTTTCTATAAATGGTAAAATGGAAGCAAAGGAAGTGATTTGATTATTGTTCCCCAGTCAAGTTTACCACTCTCTGACTTTATAGTGTCCTCAATTCTCTCCTTAAAATCCTTCTTTTTTCCTCTTCTTTTTCTTTTAAACCATATAGTTGACCAAGGAACTCCACCAAAGTTAATCTTCTCAGCCCTTCCCCGTCATGCAAAACCACGTCTTCTTCCACCACTCTCGCATCTCACATATTACATTCTGGTTAGGAAAGACCTTTTCAAAGGAAGGTCTTTTTTCACTTAACATGTAACAATGACAATATGTTCTGTTTACATTTTAAACCGAATCAGTCAGTCGGCCAGTTTGGTTTAGGTTGGTTTTAGCATAGTCTTTCGTGGCGGGCTCGGTTAATTGAATCTCATATGAGTTCGGTTCGGTTTGTCGTCTCACCAACCCGTATCGAGAACAACACTAACCAAAATCGACCCGGGTTGATCTAGAAAATGTAATCAAGCCAAGAAATCTAGATGTAGGTAGAAGGATTAGTATGGCAACATGGTAGGGGTGGTGTGGGGTGGATCGTACAACCCTCGTCCGTGACTCCGCTAAATAATAAACCCCAAAATCCCCCGTCCTTGGATACTTTTGTTAAGGGCATCCCCACACCACCCTTTTTGGTAAACAAGATGTTTGTTTGAGTTAGAGGTCTAACATTTTATTAAGAGGTAACTTTTAATTAGAGGTAAATGTCTTAGTAGGACTTTTGCCAGCCGTTGATGGTATATGCAGAGGCAACCAGTTGTAGCCAATTATATCAGTCAGATAGTCCCTGACTCCCACATTGCTTAAAAGTTACAATGAACAAATGAAGTTTCCGAAAAGGTAAGTGGGTAGTTCAAGCTTATCCTCATGTTGGCTTTGCTTTTGAAATTGAAGCTTGTCTCTTTTGGGTGGGTTTCACATAACTCAAATTAAAATGTTATTGTCTCCGTATCCGCCCGATCAGGAGTGGGTCAGCCTACGAATTAGCGGGGCTAATTGTCATCCCTAGCTATGGAGGACTCAACAAGAGCTTCATGAATGCTATAAGTGAAATCAAGATATAAGGTAACTGAGTCTCGTCCCCCTTGTTAGGTGTGCATGAAACAAATTATCACCATCATCAAAGCCCATTTCCGATATTTTCAGGGTCGGCTACATGGATTTTGGTTCTCCAAGCAATGCTATCTTCCCACAAATCCTCGCCTAATTCAAGTTTTCTACGGTTGTCTCCTCCGTCTACACCCTCCATTAACTTGTCAATCTAAACATTTTCTAATTGGCGTCGTGCTTGATCTCTTCCGCATGTGACCAAACTAATTGTCCCGTAGTAGCCCAACATTTTGAACCGTATAGCATGACTGGTCTAATAATTGTCTTATAGCATTTCCCTTTTAGCCTTGCATACATCCTTCTATCGCATAATACTCCTGACGTCATTCTCTATTTCAGCCAACTAGCTTTAATCCTATGGTCTACATCTTCTCCAATAGCTCCATTCTTTTTAAGGGCATGAAATAAATGTGAAGTAAAAACCCAGTATCTTCCCTTGCCTTGATCCTCTACAAACTCCTTATGGTCTTAACTATGACTAAGTTTCTTCAACTGAAAAATGGTTGGTTACTACTAAAAAAGGGATTAGGTATTAGAGACTTTCGTGATTCATCTGGAGTTCTTTCAGACTTTCAGAGTTTCAACAAGAGTTGGAGAGTTCTTAAGAATTGTAGTGGATTTCTCAACAAATTCTTTCAATAATTATGCTTGATAGCATCCATAGTGTCAATGAGCAAAGGAAAGAATCATGAGAGTTGCGTAGTTTACATGCTACTCAATCATGACTCGACCGAGGGGCAAGTAGTAGATTAACTGATTACTCAGAAAAAATCAGGTAATTCATCCATTAAGAATACATTATTCCTATCAATTCCTAGTAAAACTTAACTTTTTTTTTGAAAGACGAGCAAGGTTTTTATTGGATCACAAAACTATTAAATGCCTCTGGCAAAGTTCGAACCATGGACTTGTGATACCATCCGTCACAAGTCTACCAGCTAAGCGAGTATCTTGTTGGCATAGTACACTTAATTAACAAAAAGAATATCAACAAATTCAACATTACCAATGCATACCGTAATTGCATTGGGATAAAATATACTACCTCAAATCAAAATTATTCTTTTTGACCAAAGAAATGAACTGAAACATCTGCAAAAGATCATTTAGAAAAGAAATATTCTCCATCTTAGTGAACGACACGCTGAACTCCTGAAATCCATTTTTTAATGCATATAGAAAATTGGAAATACAGCATTAATTTAAAATGTCAGTCATATGATGCAGGTTTTGGAACAAAATCTCAGAAATCGGATAAGAAATATGCAAAATCAACTTTTCTGCTTCAAGACAGTTTGTGACACACCAAACATCTTTGATAAACTTTAGCAAGAAAAATTAGATTCTACAAATGCATTAGTAAAAAACAGAATAATAAGTACACAGGTAATGAAACACATAAACAGTCAAAAAGAAACATGGAATCCATGAAATGCTTACTTGTCAGGATGTTCAGCACATTTCCAGTTGCTGTTCTGAATTGCATCATGGTGTTGCCGGCATTCTTCTTTTGTCCTTCGCCGAAACCTGCGCCGCTTGTTGCAACTAGTACACTGGATGAACTCGTCTCGGTGTACATTCAAGTTTTTCTTATGAGACCATTTTCCATCTAATGATTTCTCATAGTATCTAAGAAGAGGTGTCTTAAAGAGGGGCACCTTCTCTCCATTAACAAACACCCAAACATAGTTCTTCCATTTCTTTGCACCTTCTCTCCCAGAATGTTTCTCGAATGCAGCTGGAGTCAACTTATCTAACCATCAAAATCATAATCCATTGATCAGGAGAAAAAAAATTAATAATGAATGCAGATCAATGCTAGGAGAATTAGATGATAAGAGTAACATGTGTCAGTAACTTGATTAAAAAGACTGGATGCTAGCATTTGATCCAACAAATAACCATGTTTCAAATTTTACATTGTTGTTTCGTACTCCAAACTTATATAGATAATCATAATAATAATAATAGTGCTTCTTACTTGGTGGACTCTCGTACAAAAGATCAAACAGATAGAAAGAATGGGAAGAAGGGACATGACTGAGTTGCAATGGAATAGATAACTGAAAATATACTCAATTTGGCGAAATTTTGAACACAAGACATGGCTAATTGAGGGCGCGGTCTTTTTTTCACTTACCACACTGAGGGTTTCTGCAATTCTTCTCAAGATTCTTGAAATAAATGATACTTACAGATTAGAAATCACAGTTAAAAATGATTATAGAGCATCACCACACCAAAAAATTTGAGTCCCCAAATACCACATTCCACAAATGTATTCTTTCACTTGCCATGCTATTTAGCTGATGCCTTAAAAACCAGAAATAAATCATATATAAAAACAAATTGCGGACACGCAATAATCAAAAGATGAACTTCTTCAAAAATTTTGACATAGAATTTACCAATTAAATTATCAACAGGTTGAAATGAAGAAACACGAAACCATCAGGCAGAACAATTAACAACAAGCAGAAACAGGTCCAAAAGTTTGTTGAGTCATAACAATCCATGCAACACACACCGAAAGCAAACATCACCAACTTTAATATACCTCATGCAAGAAACATCTCATCTAAGAGCCAACCAAACAGTATCAACAAAACATCTTTCACATACATCTTCTATCCAATGAAACAGGAAAAAAAAAAGGTTCTTTTGAATGCTAAACCAATCTAATAACAAGCAATCAAGAAAACCCCGCGTTTGAACAAAATAAAATTCCTTACTGTCCTTTTCAGAAGTACTAAAACCACAATCACCTTCACTGAGACAAAACTACATACATTTAAAAGTTGAAAACCAAAAGAAACACTTCACATGCACAGCTCTGAAAACCCAATACAAAATTCATCAAACTTAAAAAAAAGCATCAAAATGCAAACAAATCAAACCCCCTTTTCATAAAAATGAAACAACAACTAGAAAGGTATAGAACAGACCTTCAGGACATCCTGGTGTACATTCACAGGTAATAACAAGCTCCCCATTAGCAAAAACCCTAAGTTTACCCACAGCATCACCAAGCTTATTACTTGAGCAACCACAAGTCACAACAACATGGTCATCATGTTTCTCCAAACCACCAAGTTCACTCAACTCCTCATCACTGAACATAGAAAACCCATCCTTCTTCCCCTTCCCACTCTCCATTTTTTTTTGGCTATCCCTCTCCCTGTCTATCTCTTATTAGATTACCAAACCACCTTTATATAGAAATCTGAGCAAACCCCTTTATGGAAAAATGCTTAAACAACCTCACAACACACAAAAACATGAAATAAAGAAGATGAAAAGAAAATGGGGTAATCTTCAATGACCACAAAAAACAACCTTTATGTGTGTTATAAATGCTGCATTCAAATATATCAAGGAAACTGAAATAAAGACAACCCAAATAATGGAAATCTCTCAACAAAGACGCATCACCACCCCCGGGTGATCCGGTGGAGAAAGGGATGAAGAAGAACACGGAGATGGTGGTGATGGATTTGAACAAAAGGAGAGATATAGACAACAATGGGGTAGGGGAGAAGAGGGGTAAAAGTGTAAAACTATTGTGGTTGTGGGGTCATCGGGAGTTGGAGTTTGCTTTGTTGCATGACATGACCATGACATGAAGAGGAGGAGACGAGGTTCATGGGCAACTGTACTATCTTTAACTATTTTAATGCTTAGTTCAATTGGAACTCTTCTTTTGGGGAAAGGTACTTTTGATGCATGGAAGTTTTCTTTCTTTTTTATTTTTCTATATATATATATATATATATATATATATATATATATATATATATTTTTTATTTTATTTTTTTCAAATAATAAGTTATTTTAAAAAAATGACGAAATTGAGAAGCAAAGGGTTGAAATATTTAAAAAAATAATTATAAATGGTGTCAACAAAATGTTTATAAGATTGATACCATCGAGTCTTGTAATTAAGGTAACATGATAGCGTAGTCAGTTTCTATCCGAACTAAGATATTTACACGTATGGGAAGTAACTCCAACAATTAGGACCGACTCCATTGAATTCATTCTTATCAAGAATTACAATTTGCTCCAGCTGGACTCTAACTTGTTTATTGAGTGACGCGATAATAAGATATCTGACCAATTTCCTTGTTGAAAGACAATTGTCAGGAAATAATATAATTTTTAAATGGTTTCGGTAAACATTTGTGAATAGTAAATGACGCTTTAGTAACATTCTTATTGTGAATTATGATATGTTCCAGCTGGAGGATGACTTACATATTGAGTGACACGATAGATAAGATATCTGGCCAATCTTCTAGTTGGAAGACAGTTGTCATGAAAGAATATAATCTTGAGTTTAAATGACTCTGGCAAAAGCTAGCATATTTGTGAAGAGTAAATGACGCTTTAATAACATTCTTATCAGAAATTATGATCTGCTTCAATTAGAGTATGACTTACCTATTGAGTGACACGATAAATAAGATGTTGACAAATTTTCCTGTTCGAAGACCAAAATAATATAATCTTGCGTTTAAATGGTTACGATAAAAGTTAGCACATTTATGAATAGTAAATGAGCTGTAATAACAATCTTATCGAAATTACGATTTACAGCTGGACTATAACTTACCTTTTGAGCGATGATAAATAAGATAGTTGTCCAATTTCCTTGTTGGAAGATTGGAAAGAATAAAATCTCGAGTTTAAATGACTCTGGTAGAAGTAAATTATATTTGCCAACACGTAATGAGACTTTGATGATAGTCTTATCAGGAATTATGATCTCTAGCTAGAGTTTGGCTCACTTACGAGTGATACAACAAATGAGATTAGTAACCAATGCCTCCTTGACATTAACTAAACCAAAGTTCTCAAGTTGTCTCAGATAATCCAAATGGAAAATGACTTTTACGGCCTACTTTTTCACAAAATAGACAATTTAGATACCATAGTTGATGTAATGGCTAATTTGTACCAAATTTTATACTTTTATGACTAACAATGACTCTTTTATTAACTCAGGTTAATTCATAAAGTTATATGACATATTTACTCTCCTAAACAAATAGAAAATCTAATTTTATAGTTTTATGACTAACAAGGACTACAGAAAAAAAAAAAAAAACTTACATTAATTGTTATTGAACGACAATTTAAGTTACTCTTTGTTATTGACCAACAAGGACTGCAGAAAAAATTACGTTAATTGTTATTGAACGACAATTTTAACAAGGACTACGAACAAAAATATTAGCTTGTTCACTAACCTGAAAATAATGGACATCATATGATAAATCCTAATTTTATTCAGGTCAGTGAACATGCTAATGTTTTTTTCTTTCTTTCTATAATCCTTGTTAAAATTGTCGTTTAATAACAATTAACGTATGTTTTTTTTTCTGTAGTCTTTGTTAGTCAATAAAACTAACAAAGAGTAATTAAAATTGTCATTCAATAACAATTTTAGATTATAAATCCTAATCTTTTTCAGGTCAGTGAACAGGCTAATGTTTTTTTTTTGTAGTCCTTGTTAAAATTGTCATTCAATAACAATTAACGTAGGTTTTTTTTCTATTTTTTTCTATAGTCCTTGTTGATCAATAAAACTAACAAATAGTAACTAAAATTGGTCAATAACAATTAACGTAGTTTTTTTTCCTTTACCTTGTTGGTCAATAACAAAGAGTGACTAAAATTGTTGTTCAATAACTATTAACGTAGGTTTTTTTTTTCCTGTAGTCCTTGTTGGTCATAAAACTATAAAATTATGTTTTCTATTTGTTTAGGAGGGTAAATATGTCATATAACCTTTATGGGTTAAGTTGAGTTAATAAAAAAGTCATTGTTAGTCATAAAAGTATAAAATTAGGCACAAAGTAGCCATTACATCAATTATGATATCTAAATTGTCTATTTTGTGAAAAAGTAAGCCCTAAAAGTCATTTTCCGTAATCCAAATTCAAAGTACAAAGCTTGTGAGATTAACTACAAGAGATTTTTTTATTTTTTATTTTTTATTCAGAGTACTCTGAATACCCTGATCATTGTTTATTTCAGGATCTTATGACGAAGAAGATTACACCCACTGTCTTGGGCCTTCTATCCGAGTCTCGGGTATGAGGTTTTATCTTAAAAAGCCTCGTTGCTATTTAGAGAATGGACCAATGCTTATATACTAGTATGACAACCCTTGTTTAGTCAACATCAACCCAACAATCTTCACCTTTGGCGCGAAGGATTGTCACACATCCATCCTACAATCCACCCGATCCGCAAACTCGAAGTACACCACACCTTCGAGCTCCTTGCGCAACCATGATCCGTGGTTAGTACTCAGTGTACGGGCTCGACTCCACCTGGTCACAACCACCGCACTAACTCCACATTTGTGGTGAGGACAATAGCAGACACCACATCAGCAAGGATCTGGCGCTTCATCTTGTGGACTGCGCACCTGTGATGCTCCACCTGGCTCGCTACCATGCGCTTGATCCCCTGAACAATGTGTCGCCTGCACATCCACCTCGCCAACTATCCACTACACATATCAATGATACTGTCCCCAACTTAAACACCCGCTGTCTTGGGCCTTCCATCCGGGCCTCGGGTGTGGGGTTTTATCTTAAAAGGCCTCATTACTATATGGGGAATGGACCAATGCTTATATACTAGTATGACAACCCTTATTTAGTTGATATGGGACTATCCTTTAGCCAACGTCAACCCAACAGAGGCACCGTGTCTAATCAAGAACATTGGTTTTAAAATGTGAATTTATAAGGTCTTGCCAAAATGAAATTGGAAATGCACCTCCCTCCGCTCCCCCAAATTCTTATTCATTACACTCTCATTTTTCTGCAAGGACAATTAGTTTAGTTTCTTGTGTTTCTGAAAATCTAGAAATGAGGAAGCCATTGATCAAATCTTGGACTTGGTTATATGTAAAGTTGGTCATATACTCTTAAAAGATGGAGGTAATGCCTTTTCGTGAGACATGTTATAAGCATGCATTTCTAAAACAACAATTACTATAGTAGGAAAGACTCGACTGGTTTGGAATGGAGAGTGTATGCCTTTTTGAAGAGTGACAATAGAATAATTTTTTTCTTGTGCCAAAGATCTTACCGTTTTTGAAGGGGTACGATTGTTGAAACAAACACAATGTGTGGTAAAGATACACGCACATGATGCTCAATGTCCAAGACAACTCACTTCGAATTTAGGCTAACCGCTAATGTAAACCTTGATGTTAACTACTATTATGCGTTCAAGGCAAAACACTTGCTTTGAAATGAGTTCACGCTGATTCGAAGTTATCGTACCATTTTTGAAATGAGTTCACGCTTTGAAATGAGTTCACATGAAGGATTTAAGTGTAGTCCTACTACTCATGTGGTATAGGTCCAAGTCCAAACTACCTAAAAGTCAATAGTTGACTCACAATGATTGATCTTGGTCTCAATCTAAAGGATGTTGGGGAGCTTTACCTAAAAGTGTGGAAAGCAAATGAAGAGTAAAATAATGGAGGGAGAATATGACTTGGGGTGGATTGTAACGACCTGATCCACATGATACAATATTGTCCGCTTTGGAGCCCAAGGCTCGCACAACTTTAATATACCAAGTGAATCCAACCTCGCACATAAGTAGCACATCCCCTTCCCTCGCGCACATATTGCATACAAGTAACACATTTTCTTCCCTCACTTAGGCGATGTGGGACTATAACCCCTTGGTAGCCTACCAGTTTCTGAGCCCACCCATACAAGGTAGTCAGCTAGTGTCTGAGCTCGCCCACATAAGGTACAATATTTTCCGCTTTGGGCCCAAGGCCCGCACGGCTTGGTAGGTACCTAAGAAAACACCATTTTGTTGTAGTGCTTCTTATCCTTACCTGTGGGTGCTTCAATAGTTGTGCATAAAATGGTCCAGATACTATTTTTCATTTTCTTAAATTTTACATTAGATTCGATTGAAAAAAATTCGGTCTGATTATAGCTTAACGGAGATCCAAAATCCGAACGATTTTATGCCCAATCGGCAGCAGCTAGGGGTGGGCACGGGACGGGATGGGACGAGATATACCCATCCCGTTCATACGGGATCGGGTCGGGACGGGATCGGATCAACGTGCTAATCTGGAGAATACATTTTGAACATATTATCAACTAGAAGTCTGAAGTTCTAAAATACATAGAACATATTAAAATCAACTCAATTCTGCTGGAACATAATCAATTCTGCTGGAACATACTCAAAAAATACATAATCAAACTGGAACATACTAAGTCTGCTGGAACATACTCAAAAAATACATAATCAAACTGGAACATACTTAAAATACAGTCTGCTGGAACATACTTAAAATACAGTCTGCTTGGAACATAATGTTGAGTCAGCTGGAAGCCTAGAACAGTCTGCTGGAAGCCTTTCATACCCAAAATTCTCTTACCTATCACTCCACATTTTCACTGATGGCAATTGTATGATCAAATTGATAGTTAAGCAATTAGGTTCAATCTGAACATCAAACCATGCTTACATTGATGGTCGAAATAGTTTCAAATTTGCATTTTATCACATTTTACAATGAATAGTCTAGCCAAGTTGTTAATCCTGAAAGTTATAGTGACTTGACAGTGAATGTTGTTTTTGTAATACTAGGAAGCCGATAAGAAAATGATCTTAGTTAGATAAAATCCATTAGCCGAGTTTGAGCAAATAAGAAGTGGTAGTTATCTAAGTAATACTCAAGTAATCAAGTGTATTAGCCCTATCTCATATGAACCTTTAATTTTAAGTTTTAACCATTGGTAACAAATCAAGATTTGATTTTTCACTTGAATAGAATGAGCAGAGCAGTCTCCTGATATGGCTTACTAAAAGCGCATGAAATGAAGTGTCTGATATGCGTTGAATGAATGCTAAGGCACAAAATATTAATGAATAATGTTAATCTAAATTTTATTTATTTTTAGATGGAATGACTGTGAAAAGGGGGAGCAAATTTGGTTACCTCATAACATGAAAACCGAGGGTAGGGAATCAGCAAAGCCACAACTGAAGCCAGAGCCCCAACCATGGCACTTGCCGCAACATGGACAGGGTGAATAATGGCCCCAGTGTGCACACCATGAACAGAAGTAACAACATACACCATAACAATCTGTAACAACATACACCATGAAATAATTAAATAAAAATATTAATAATTAATATTAATAAATTAGTTCGGAATGGGACGGGATTGGCGGGATTGAAAATCTTCATCCCATCCCATCCCATTCTAGATCGGGACGGGACGAGATCGGGATGAAATTATTCAATCCCATTAAGACCCGAAAAAATCGGGACGGGACGAGACGGGAACGGGATCGCGGGATGAGATGCCCACCCCTAGCAGCAGCTGAAAAAGAAAAGTATTCCTCGAGATGTACTACTATCCTATCTAGAAAGAGATCTACCACTAGGAGCAATAGAAAATTTCTCACTAGCCACCTTTTCTGCTATTTATGGAATTCAACATAACCCCCTTAGAGTCGCAGACTATATAAATGATGAAATGAAATACTAACGATCTTGTATTGGATTCTCTCTACCTTATCGAAAGCTCAGTCAAACACACAACTCTTTGTTGCGAAAGTTTAGTTGTTGATTCAGTATTTCAGCTTTCTGTTATCAGTAATCCCTGGAAATCAGGGCACTGACCTGGTCTTTGGCTAAGATCCACGTTTATGTGGAATAACATTGTATTTGTTTTTCTGTTAACTTCTATATGGCTATATATACAGCCACTTTGCATATTGAATAAACACAAGTTCTTCTTCCTATTCACATACTGTTATTAACTTAGTTTCTATATTTGGTATCAGAGCTGAGTTGGACCTGTGCCAAAGTTTTTCTTTAATCTTGTAGCCGCAGCTAAAGATGACAATTGAGGGCAGTTTTGTTCAACCAGCAATACCACGGTTTGATGGGCACTACGATCATTGGAGCATGCTGATAGAGAATTTTCTTCGCTCCAAAGAATACTGGCACGTAGTTGAGAATGGAATTTATGCGGCAGTAGAGGTTGTTGATCTCTCGGATGAACAAAAGAAAGAGGTGGCAGATCGTAGATTGAAAGACTTGCGAGCAAAGAATTATCTCTTTCAGGCCATCGATTGTTCAATCCTTGAGACTATCTTGGACAAGGAGACCTCCAAGGGAATATGGGATTCAATGAAGGAAAATTTTCAGGGGAATGCAAGGGTCAAACGTTCACAACTGCAGGCCCTTCGCAAGGATTTTGAGATCCTTCATATGAAGGAAGGTGAGACCGTCTCTGATTACTTTGCTCGTACTCTCACTATTGCTAATAAAATGTGCTTCCATAGTGAAAGGATGACTGATGTTACTGTTATTGAAAAGATCATACGCTCTATGGTTTCAAAGTTTGATTATGTGGCTTGCTCCATTGAGGAGTCCAACGACTTGGACACTATGTCCATTGATGAATTGCAAAGTAGCCTTTTGGTTCATGAACAACGTATGCAAGGACATATTGTGGAAGAGCAAGCATTGAAGATCACCCATGACAACAGTGTTGGCAAACCAGGTCGTGGTGGAGGTGCCTTGCGAGGTAGGGGACGAGGGCGTGGGAGACAAGGTGTTTACAAATCTCTTGTTGAATGCTTTTATTGTCATGACCTTGGCCATTTTCAGTATGAATGTCCAAAGAAGGGCAAGGAGTCACAAGCCCATTATGCTGAAACCTCTGAACTGCTGTTGCTAATGGCATATGTTGATGTTGCAGAGACGGTGGGACAGAAAAAGGAATCAACAGGCTACTTCTCGGAACCTGATACTCTTGAAGTTGATAACTCCACGAAGGAGTTGCTTCTCATGGCTCATGTCGAGAAAGCACCTAATGAAACGGTCTAGTTCTTAGACTCGGGGTGTAGTAACCATATGTGCGGACACAAGGAATTCTTTTCAGATCTGGATGAGAGCTTTCGCAAGTCTGTGAAGCTAGGCGACAACTCCAGCATTGGTGTAATGGGAAAAGGCCGCATTCATCTCCAAGTTAATCATGTTTCGCAAGTTATCATAGAGGTATTTTATATTCCTGAATTGAAAAACAATCTGTTAGGAACCCAGCTCCAGTAGGTTACCATGTTAGTAACAAGTCCTATTTTAGTAAGAAGTCATGTTTAGGTAAGTCAGTAGGCGAGAGTCCTAATTTAGTTGAACTAGGTAAGTCAGTAGGTGAGTCCTAATTTAGTTGAACTTCGATATTAAGATGAGTCTGGTTAGGAATCTAGGACGTAGAATTCTCTATAAAGTCTATCAATTGTAATCAGAAGTTTCATCAATCAAATAACTTTTCTAAACTTTGGTGGCTGATCTCCAATCAAAAGATCAATAGGTGGTTCGATCTCCAATCAAAAGATCGATTATATTAGCTTCCGGTATCGGATCCTATCATCTGGTATCAGAGCATCCTCGATTCTGACCAAATTTTTTTCTTGTTATTTCGTTTTTCACCCTCATCAACACCCTCTCACAGTTCTTCATTTAAAAAAAAAAAAAAAAAAAAAAAATTTCCTTCCACCCAAACCTACACCATGACTGTCAAAGAACTCGAAGAACAGGTTGCTGCCATTAACGCCCAATTGGGAGCAATGACTTCACATATCCACACCCTCCTCCAAGATCGCCAAACTCAATCACAGACCATTGCCCAGATATTGCAAACTCTTCAATCTCTTCAATCCACTGGGTCCTCACAATCAGAACCTACTCATCGCAACAATCCGCTAGGCGGCAATTTACAAGGTCGACCCCTTCGCATTGACTTCCCTCGGTTTGATGGCGGTGATCCCGAAGGTTGGCTTTTCCAAGCCGAACAATTTTTTGAGCTTAACCAGGTTGCGGTAAATCAGAAAGTCACCTTGGCTGCGATCCACTTGAAAGGCGACGCCGTCGCTTGGTACCGATGGATTAGACAATCCATCGGCGATCTTTCTTGGGAACAATTTTCCAAGGCCATCTGTTCCAGGTTCGGTTCCCGCAAACACATTGATCCATGCAGCTCTCTTTCGAAATTGACACAAACAGGGACGGTTCGTGAGTATATTACGGCCTTTGAGAATCTCATCAACTTGGTTCCTGGATTGCTCGAACCTCATCAAGTCAGTATGTTCCTTTCAGGTTTACGTGCCGATATTCAGTCGAGTGTGCGCTTGCTTAAACCTGCGAGCTTGACCCAAGCTTTTGATTTAGCGTTATGCCAAGAGGACACTATCATTGCGACTACGGCTTACTCCTCTGTTCCGCCTAATTTTAAGACTCCTGCCCCAACTCCCACCTTGCCTTCTGGCATGAAGCGACTCACTTGGGCCGAACAAAAAGAACGTCGCGAGAAAGGCTTATGTTTCAACTGCGATGAAACCTTTAAACCAGGACATCACTGTCAGAAACCGCAATTACTTTTCCTGGACGCCGCCCTGGACGGGGATTCTCTGAAAGACAACGTCGTTATTTTGGATGAGTTTGGTTAGGGAACTAGGTCGTTACTAGTTTTCAGGCTTGAGGACAAGCCGTGTTTCAAGGGGTCCGGGATGTTAGGAACCCAGCTCCAGTAGGTTACCATGTTAGTAACAAGTCCTATTTTAGTAAGAAGTCATGTTTAGGTAAGTCAGTAGGCGAGAGTCCTAATTTAGTTGAACTAGGTAAGTCAGTAGGTGAGTCCTAATTTAGTTGAACTTCGATATTAAGATGAGTCTGGTTAGGAATCTAGGACGTAGAATTCTCTATAAAGTCTATCAATTGTAATCAGAAGTTTCATCAATCAAATAACTTTTCTAAACTTTGGTGGCTGATCTCCAATCAAAAGATCAATAGGTGGTTCGATCTCCAATCAAAAGATCGATTATATTAGCTTCCGGTATCGGATCCTATCACAATCTCCTAAGCATTGGCTAGCTGCAGGAAAATGGTCTAGCAATTTTATTTCGATATAACAAATGTAAGGTGTACCACCCCGAGAGAAGTATTCTTTTTTAAACAGCCATGTGTCTCAATAGGATGTTTATCCTTCATGCCAAGATTCAACTTCAAGACCAGCATTGTTTTCTCACTCCTACAGAAAATCTGGATTATCTCTGGCACCGTCGGTATGGTCATTTAAGTTTTGGAGGCCTCAAAACTCTACAACAAAAGCAGATGGTTCATGGTTTGCCATAGCTACTATGTTCCAACCAGTTGTGCGAAGATTGTGTGTTGGGAAAACAACACAGACATTCCTTTCCGCGAGAAAGTAAGTGGAGGGCATCGCAACCACTTCAGGTCCTTCATTCTGACATATGTGGGCCAATTTCTCCTATCTCCAACAGTCACAAACGATATCTTTTAACTTTTATTGATGACTTTAGCCGGAAACTATGGGTCTTTTTCTTAATAGAAAAGTCGGAAGCTTTCAGAATGTTCCAATTTTTCAAAACGAAGGTTGAAAAAGAAACCGGCACTAGTATCCGGGGCCTGCGAACTGATCGAGGTGGAGAGTTCACATCTACTGAGTTTATTCAGTTTTGTGCAACCCATGGGATACATCGTCAACTCACCACATCCCACACTCCTCAGCAAAACGGAGTGGGAGAAAAAAAAATCGAACGATCATGAACATGGTCCGAAGTATGCTCACCAGTAGACGAGTTCCCAAAACCTTTTGGCCCGAGGCTGTCAACTGGGCGACCCATATTCTCAACAGAAGTCCTACACTTGCAGTTCGAAATAAAACTCCAGAGGAGGCATGGAGTGGCACTAAACCATCTGTTGCTCATTTTCGAGTGTTTGGGTGTGTTTCCTATGCTCATTTTCCAGATAGCAAACGCGCCAAATTGGATGACAAGAGCTTAAAATGTGTTTTGTTGGGAATTAGCGAGGAGTCTAAAGCCTATCGCTTGTATGACCCACTTTCTCAAAAGGTGGTTATTAATCGTGATGTTATTTTTAATGAAGAGGAAAGTTGGCCATGGGATGATAGTTATGTTGAAGCAATCCAAGCACCCCTTGATTGGAGTGATATAGATGAAGACAACAAGAAAAATGACCAGGATGTAGCCATAGACAACAATTCAGATAGGTTTGGTCATGAGGAAGGCAATGGATCCATTCGTGTCGATAATCATGGTGACTTTCATGAGGAAAATTTGGAACATCAAGTACCTGACGAACACACAAATGCTGATTCTATTTCCAGGTCTGCTGAAAGGCGTTCTCGACGCCCACCAATTTGGATGAGTGACTATGAGACTGGAGAGGACCTCTCTGATGATGATGATGATGAAGGTAATTTTGCTCTATTCGTTAATGGTGATCCTTTATCTTATGTGGATGCAGCTCAAAGTGCCAAATGGAGATGTGCCATGGATTCTGAAATTGATGCCATTCGGAAGAATAATACATGGGACCTTACTGATCTTCCTCGTGGTGCAAAAACAGTTGGGGTGAAATGGGTATACAAGACTAAGCTAAATGAGCAAGGAGAAGTCGACAAATACAAAGCTCGCCTTGTCGCCAAAGGGTAAACGCAACAACATGGGGTGGATCACACGGAGGTCTTTGCACCTGTGGCTCGCATGGACACTATACGACTGGTGCTTGCTCTAGCAGCTCAAAGGGGGTGGACTCTGTTTCAATTAGACGTTAAGTCTGCATTTCTTCATGTTGAGTTAAATGAGGAAGTGTACATTGAGCAACCCCTGGTTATGTAGTAAAGGGAGCAGAAAATAAGGTGTATTGCTTACGAAAAGCATTATACGGTTTGAAGCAAGCTCCATGGGCATGGTATAGCCACATTGAAGCTTACTTTATGAGGGAAGGGTTTGAGAAATGTCCTTATGAGCATACTTTATTCCTCAAGAAATCTTCACAAGGTACTTTCTTGCTTGTGTGCCTTTATGTAGATGACCTCATCTTTACTGGAAATGATGAGACTCTGTTTAGCTCTTTTAAAATTCCATGATGAAGGAGTTTGATATGACCGATCTTGGACGAATGCGATATTTTCTTGGTTTAGAAGTATCACAACGAGCTGATGGTATCTTTGTTTGTCAAAGAAAGTATGCCCAGGAGGTGTTGGAAAGGTTTAATATGGTTAGTTGTAATGTCGTATTTAATCCTATTGTTCCAGGGTTCAAGTTGGTTAAAGACTCTGATGGTGTGGCAGTAAACAACACCTTATACATGCAAATGGTAGGAAGTTTGATGTACTTAACATCTACCAGACCTGATATTATGTTTGTTGTTAGTTTGCTTAGTTGGTATTTGGCACGTCCTACAGAAATCCACCTCCAAGCTGTTAAGAGATTACTCCGTTATATAAAGGGGACACTCTCATATGGCATTTTTTATAAACAAGATGGTAACAAGGAGCTTATTGCCTACACCGACAGTGATTATGCAGGAGATTTGGAGGATAGAAAAAGTATATCGGGTTTCTCGTTTTTGCTAAGCTCTGGAATTGTATCATGGTCCTCAAAGAAACAACCTGTAGTCACACTCTCCACCACTGAAGCTGAGTTCATTGCTGCTGCCTCTTGTGCTTGTCAGGCCGTATGGTTGCGAAGAATGTTAGAAGAACTTAATCATGCCCCTACTGAAGCTACAATGGTGTATTGTGATAATAGTTCTACTATTAAACTAACAAGAAATCCTGTCATGCACGGCCGAAGCTAACACATCGATGTTCGTTTCCATTTCCTTCGTGATCTGACTCGAGATGGAGTTGTGACGTTGCAGCATTGTCATACTCAAGAGCAATTGGCTGATATCATGACCAAACCCTTGACCCGAGTTATTTTTGAGAAGCTGCGAATGTTGTTTGGTGTTTGTCAGGATCCAGGAGTAAACTAAAGACAATGTCATCAGTTTAAGGGAGGGAATGTTGCGAAAGTTTAGTTGTTGATTCAGTATTTCAGCTTTCTGTTATCAATAATCCTTGGAAATCAGGGCACTGACCTGGTCTTTGGCTAAGATCCACGTTTATGTGGAATAACATTGTATTTGTTTTTCTGTTAACTTCTGTATGGCTATATATACAGCCACTTTGCATATTGAATAAACACAAGTTCTTCTTCTTATTCACATACTGTTATTAACTTAGTTTTTATACTCTTATAGTCTCTTCAATCCACTGGCAATGGTTTGATCTTTTGATCCAAACTGCTCTTTATTTCTTTGAATTTTAGTTGATTGAGTTTTCTCAATAGGAAATTAGCAAGATTTTGATGAGGTTTAGGGTTTTGTTCATTTAAAGATTGAAACTTTATATGGGTTGTGATTTGAATGAATGATGTTATGCTGTGGGGAGTTCATTAGATCTTGTTTTGTTCAATTTTTACTTCTCCAATGGTGTTTCCATAGTTATCAGCAGTGGGTGTGTGTTGAAACTTGGAAAAGTTGATGAATTTGTTGGGAATTAAGGATTCTTTCTTCAACTTGATCACTACTTTAAACTACCCAAGATAAAAAAATTAATTCAAGCAAATTATGGAAAAGCAAAGCAGTACGCAGTCACAACCACACGCAAGACATTGATAATGGTTGGTGGCATCCCCAAATTCTAGTTCGAAGAGTCAGTGACACTATGGTTTTCACCATCCCTTGTAATAAGAATATTCGAAAACAAGAAGCAGAAAACATTTTTTTCATCATTTGCTCATTTGTGTAAAAGGAACGACAGGGTCTTCCAGAATTGCACCGCAGAAGAATGGGAGGATAAAAGTTTTTCAAGCGATAGGATTATTTGTACGGCATTGGAGTTTGGTTAGGCAGAGTCCAAAAGGAGTTACTTTGAATATTTCTTTTGTGCATTAGGAGGTTTGCTTATACAATTAATCATTTTGTTATCATACCTCCTTTTTTCCCCTTTCATAATATAATGTCAACATGGGGAAAATGCCGGGTTTTCAACCTTTGGTAGCCATTTCACTATAATCTCTACTTAGAAATTTGGATTTTATACAAGGCTTTCTCATAGAACTAAGAAATAAGTTGAAATAAACGAAACAATAAATTGAAATAAACGAACAAGAATCGAAATTACTATGATTAAACTAATTGAAAATAAATAAGAAGATATTATTCTTTCAATCATCAGCCCGTCGAACAATAAACAATCCCTTTGCATTATTTTTATCATCCCTAACTTCTTTCCAAGCTAATTAATCTAACTCTAATTGGCAAATAATGCTCTAACTACTATTTTGAACTCTTACTTAATAGGCCAAATTATTCTTAATATTAATATTGCTAAACTAATTCCTAATACTGCTTACATCAACCTCCTCGAGTTGAATAAGCTCGTCCTCGAGCTCAAAGTTGAAGAAGTTCGATGAACACAAGCAATCTGTGATGGAACACAAGGAGAAGTGCACGAGAAGTAATCGACCACGAAACTTGCCACAATACGTACTCACTAAAACCTGCTAAGAAGACTCCTACGCATAAACTCGTACCACAAAATATTTCCAAAATGGGTCGATATAACCATTGTCACTCACTGTGTCTGTCGTTGTAGGAACATCCGTTTACTAAAAAATGGGAAAGAAGTCGCAGAAGTCAAATGGCTCACCATTTGAAAGTCGATGACATATGACAAGGAACCATGAGGCTGTGGTAGCCGATGGATGAGATGTAGCCAATTTCGTGTCGCATAGTATCACTCTCTTCTGCTGGTGACGCTCCTCCGTTCTTGTTTTTTTTTTTGCCCTCTCCGATCACTGAAAAATGCGTCAATTGAGGTAGTTAACTGGTTTTTGACTTTTTTTTCAAAATGTTCTCCTTGGTTGCCTTAACCTGCATCATAATGGAGGCGAGAGTGAAGTTTATGTCATTGGTCATTGGGGGTGGTGGTGGTATAGGAGAAATATATTGGGGATAATGAGGGATATATGTGTATTGTGGTGTAAGAAAGGAAAATTGGTAATGAGAATTAGACACCGCGGGATATTGGGCTATACTTGGGTTTGGCCTATATTGAAATTGGTATGGGACAAGGCATACGATGGGTATGGGTAGGAATAATAGGGGTATGGATATGGGGAATAATATAGGGCACTCAGCTCTTTATTTTTCACTGAATGCGCGCTCTTACAAAAGATGTGGTGCACATAACTGCTGTTCTAGGTCAGGAAGGTTTTTGCGATATCTGGGGAGTTTTCTGAAATTACTGGATGGTTCAAGGAGTACTTGGAAATTCTAAAACAGTCAGATGACCAATGTCGATGAATAGTAGCAATGAACAGTGTGTCTGTGAACAGTGACGATGAATAGTGCTAACAATCTTCAATCAAGCTTTGTTTATTCTTTTATCTTTTCGCTCTTCTTTCTCTTCAATCTTCTTCTTCAAATTGAACCAAATAACTAGAACCGTTTCCACTTTGATATTAATTGATAAAACTAAGGAATAAATTGGAATAAACGAAACAATAAATTGAAATAAACGAACAGGAATCGAAATAACTATGATAAAACTAATTGAAAGCAAATAAAAAAATATTATTCTTTTAATAGTCAACCTGCCAAACAATGAACAATCCCTTGCCTTATTTATAATATCCATAACTTCTTTGGCAAACTAATTAACCTAATCTTAATAGGCTAATAATTTCCTAACTATTATTTTGGGCTCTTACTTGATACGCCCCGTTATTTTTAATATTAGTATTGCTAAATTAACCCCTAATGCTACTTACATCACTTTTAATTTTTTTTCTTTTCCCGAAGAGTTTCATTTCCGAGGTTTAGTTCAGACTAAGGTGGTGTTTTTTTTTGAAGTGCTTAGAAGCTAATTTCTATCTGGAGTTAAAAGTTCTGAATGAGCTTTTGAATGAACTGTTTGTTTTGCTTTTGAATTGGCTACTGATTAGAAGCTGTAAAATTTAAAGGTGTTTGTTTTTAGGTGTTGAATGAGAACTATTTGACAATTTTGCCTCACTGAGGAGACACATACATGAATGAGGAGATGGTGGGTTGGAAACCCAACATCATACAATGGTGATCAATTTGTCAAAGCTTTCAAAACTACATGCTACATAATGAAAACTTGAAAATATACATTAGAGGGAGAGTTGGAGAGGTGAAGAAAAGCTTGGAAAATACAGAGAAATAAACACAAAGATGAAGAAGATAAATGGGATATGTTTCTTACTATTGAAAAGTCTTTGTGAAGGTAGGTAGAACGACAATGCTTAGTGAAAAGAATGAATGCGTGCTATTAAAATTTAACCCTACTTATTTTTAAGAAGACGAGGGCAACAATTTTCATTACAAAATTATTTTAAAGTTATTATTGGAATATTTTTTTAGTTAGCACTCAGTGTTAAGTGATCAACACCTCCATAGTGCTTACTCCAATCTCAAAACTAAAAACAAACACTCTAAACAAGATAGTTTACTTCTTATTAAGACTTCTGACCCTATTCAAAAGCAAAAACAAACACCCCAAGTTTTAATGTTTTTCATGTTATATTGCTTTGCTTTATATGTTTACTTGAACTCAACTTACTGAATTTTGACATCCTCTGAGGGTCCTCAGCATCCATTTGCATATTAGCTTTCAAGATTCCATCAACTGGTGGACAATGGATTTTAGTACGATGAATCCCGGACAAATCACCTTGCTGGGCTATGCCGACTGTGTAATGCTTACCAGGCATTTCACTGTACAGCTCCTTTAAAGCACCTCTTCTATTGGAAAAAGCCCCAAGGAGCAGAAGGCCATTATAATCATCATCCTCATGGCTCCCTTATATGCCATGACCCCATTCATTGGTTTGTCAGATTTCTAGGGAAGCAAACACTACAAAAAAAGATTGTTCAGCAACGGCTAAAAACCGTTGCTAATTGGCAAAAAACCGTCGCTACAATGATTTAGCCACGGCACAAAAACCGTCGCTAGGTTAATCGTCCCTATTTGAATCAACAACGGTAAACTATCCCATCGCTAATTAGCCACGGCAAAAAAACCGTGGCTAACTCAAAAAATTCCGTCGCTAAAGCTGCTGAAAATTTCAACAAAAACTGTCACTAATTGTAAGATAGCGACGGTTTTTGCTAAATAGCGACGGTTTTTTGCCGTCGCTATTTAGCGACCGTTTTTGTATGGTGGCTATTTAGTGACATTTTTTGCTAAATAGCGACGGTTTTTTTGCCGTTGCTACTTAGCGAGGGTTTTTTGCGGTCGCTAAGGCAATATAGCGACGGTTTTTTGCCGTCGCTAAATTGCAAATCTAATTGACAACACAGCCACGGTATTTGCCATAGCTATTTAGGGACAACTTTGTTGCAAATCATATTGACAAATGAAATTTACAAATTATAAATTACAAATTATAATTCATTTTTTATAATGAAATTAGCTATTAATGATTGTCCATTTTGAAAATTAATATCAACTACCAAAAATTTACAAATTATAATTCTTTTCAACTATTAATTTGAAAATTTACAAATTATAAATTACAACTTAATTGATCAAAATTATAACAAAAATTACACAGCCTCTAGAATATCATACAAAAATTAAATTTTTTTTTACAAAGAATCCATACAAAACAAAAAAACCAAAAATAAAAGAAAAAATTGATCTATAGAATATCGGAGATCATAGATCTCCGAGATCCAAGATTTCAGATCTTTGAGATCTCGGAGATCTCAGATCTCAGGTCTCCGAGATTAGAGATCTCAGATCTCCGAGATCAGAGATCAGAGATCTCCAAGAGAGAGGCGGCGGAGGAAGGGAGGGGAGAGAGAGGCGGCCGGGATCGATGTCGAGGGAGGCGGCCGGGATCGGTGTCGAGGAAGCGGCGGACTTCTCCTCTGTGGGTTTCTTCTCTGGAGGTTGAGAGAATTTTTTTGTTTAAGTTGGTTTGTAGAAAAAATTGAAATTTATATAGAGAAATGTAATTGAAGGGGATTGGTTGTGTTAGTTTCACGCGGATCGATGACGTGGTTTGGTTTAGTGCGTTGGATTGAGCTAAATTTTTGGGTGTTATTGACGGTTGAGATGAGGTTTCACGCGGATCGGTGATATTTTTTTTTAAACTATTAGCGACGGTTTTTTGCCGTCGCTAATATAAAAAATCAAAAACCAATTAGCGACGGCAAATTGCCGTAGCTAATCTCTTTAGCGTTTAATTTTTTTTATTTTTTAAAAACCAATTAGCGACGGTTTTGGCTGTCGCTAATATAAAAAATAAAAATCAATTAGCCACAGCAAATTGCCGTAGCTAATCTCTTTAGTGTTTAAGTTTTGTTTTTTTTAAAAACCAATTTGCGACGGTTTTTGACCGTCGCTAATATAAAAAATAAAAACAAAATAGCCACGGCAAATTGTCGTAGCTAATCTCTTTAGTGTTTAATTTTTTTTTAAACCAATTAGCGACGGTTTTTTGCCGTCGATAATATAAAAAATAAAAACAAATTAGCCACGGCAAATTGTCGTAGCTAATCTCTTTAATGTTTAAATTTTTTTTTTTAAAACCAATTAGCCACGGTGTTTTGTCGTCGCTAATATAAAAAATAAAAACAAATTAGCCACGGCAAATTGTCGTAGCTAATCTCTTTAGTGTTTAATTTAAAAAAAAAAAAACCAATTAGCGATGACAAATTGCCGTCGCTAATATTCTTTGATCTTCTTTGATATTCTTTGTTCTTCTTTGATCTTCTTTAATCTGGTCTTCTTTGATCTGATCTGATCTGATCTTTTTTTATCTTCCTTGATCTCATCTTCTTTGATCTTCTTTGAACTTCTTTGATCTTTTTTTATCTGATCTGATCTTCTTTGAACTTCTTTGATCTTTTTGTATCTGATCTGATATTCTTTGATCTTCTTTGAACTTCTTTGATCTTCTTCGATCTGATATTCTTTGATCTTATTTGATATGATTTTCTTTGATCTTCTTTGAATTTCTTTGATCTTCTTTGATCTTCTTTGATCCTCTTTGATCTAATCTGATATTCTTTGATCTAATGTGATCTTATTTGATCTTCATTGATCTCATCTTCTTTAATCTGATATTCTTTGAACTTCTTTGATCTGATCTGATATTATTTGATCTTCTTTAATCTGATCTGATCTTCTTTGATCTTCTATGATCTTCTTTGATCTGATCTGATCTTCTTTGATCTTCCTTCATCTCATTTTCTTTGATCAGATCTTCCTTGATTTGATCTGATCTTCTATGATCTTCTTTGATCTTTTTTGATCTTTTTTGATCTGATCTTCTTTGATGTTCTTTGATCTTCTTTGATCTGATCTTCTTTGATATGATTTGATATTCTTTGATCTTCATTGATCTCATCTTCTTTGATCTTCCTTGATCTCATCTTTTTTTATCTGATCTTCTTTGATCTTCTATGATCTTCTTTGATCTTTTTTTATCTGATCTGATCTTCTTTGATCTTCTTTGATTTGATCTTCCTCGATCTCATCTTCTTTGATCTGATCTTCTTTGATCTTCCTTGATCTCATCTTCTTTAATCTGATATTTTTTTATCTTCTTTGATCTGATCTGATATTCTTTGATCTTCTTTGATCTGATCTGATCTGATCTTCTTTGATCTGATCTTCTTTGACTTTTTTGATCTGATCTTCTTTGATCTTTTTTTTTATCCTTTTTGATCTTCTTTGATCTTTTTTATCCCTTTTGATCTTCTTTGATCTGATCTGATCTTCTTTGATCTGATATTTTTTGATCTTTTTTTATCTTCTTTGATCTGATCTGATCTTCTTTGATCTTATCTGATATTTTTTGATCTGATTTTATCATATTTGATCTGATCTTATTTGATTTTTTTTTAATCCTTTTTTATCTTCTTTTATCTTCTTTGATCTGATCTGATCTTCTTTGATCTTCTATGAATGAGATGGGATATGGATGGGTCTATCTCGTCCCATCCTGTCCCGTGCCCACCCCTAGTTCAGGCAATGCAATTACCATACTATGAATGTTGTGTGCATAGTAGTTTTTGTTTATTTTTATAAGGAATATTTTAAGAGCTTAGGATTCCTTCTCCAATACTCGTACAATGGGGTTTCTTTACCATAAAGCATTATTATTTCATAGAATTATTAAAATAATTCATTAAATTAATCAAAATGACTATATCATAGAATTATTATATAGTAACTAAGGTATAGTAATGTTATTTTTATATAGTAAGTAATATAAAAATAATGTTATTTAAAAAGAAATCAATTAGCGCCGGTTTATTGCCGTTGCTAATAAAAAATCTAAAAACCAATTAGCCACGGTATATTGCCGTAGCTAAATTCTTTAGTGTTTAATTTTTTTTAAAAACCAATTAGCCACGGGATAATAAAAAAATTTCAAAACCAATTAGCCACGATTTTGTGCCGTGGCTAATTAAAAAAAATTCAAAACCAATTAGCCACAGTTTTTTTGCCGTGGCTAATAAAAAAAATTTCAAAACCAATTAGCCACGGTTGTTTGCCGTGGCTAATAAAAAATTTCAAAACCAATTAGCCACGCTATTTTGCCGTCGCTAATTGTTTTTAATATATATATAACAAATTTTATTTGTAAAACCTCGCGACGGCTTTTTTGCCGTCGCTAAATGTTATATATATATATTTTAAAAAATCCATTAGCTACGGTATGCTACCGTAGCTAATTATTTTATTTGTAAATCTTAGCGACGGCTAAGTTACCGTCGCTAATACAAGAATTAGCGTCAGTTTTAAGCCGTCGCTAAATATTTTGCGACAGATTGTTATAATTTTGGGTTGAAATAGTGTCAAAAACATTAGCAACGGTTATTTGCCGTCGCTAAGCGTATAATTAGCGACAGTATAAAAAACCCGTCGCTAATTTCCGTAGCTATTAAAGCTTTTTTTTTTGTAGTGAAAGCATTCTTCATATTTTTGGAATCAATTAAAGAATGTTATGAGGCTTTGGTATGTGTCTGTCGCACTGTCATGAGATTGCTTCAGAATTGTTGTGTTTCTGCATCACATCGATCTAATAATCTGCTCATGAAAAATCTTGAAGATGATTGCAAAGTTCTTGCCTTTGCTGTTCAGTTACTTGAATATTTCTGAGTAAAAATATAGTGCCAGACGAAATCAAAGGAAGAGAAATTCACCATACATTCCCAGTGACTCTTTTCCAGGTACAGTATTTTGCTTTCTCATTTTTCTAATTTATACCATGAAATTGATAGGTTAGTTAAAATCTCATCTGGGGTTTGCATTACATTGCATCAATCAGTACTTTTCCACCTTCAATCCAAATGATTACAAATTTACAAGTATAGTGCTCTTTTTCTATTAAAGATTCACTACCTACCTAGTATCTTGTAGCACTCAAGTTAAGCTTCTCATAATACAGTTTTTTTGCAACTTCTTGCCTATATTTATCGAATTACACATAAATGATAAATCCTATAAGGACACCCTTAAACTCATGCTAATAATTCATGAGGATGCTTAGTTACTTTGACTAGCTAGTTGCCTGGACACTTAGAAAAGAGTGGCACGCTTGTGAATCGAGTGATACTTCTTATTTTTCCAATTCAAAATATACAACTGATATAAACAATAATACTCCAGGTATATAGCCTAATACTTCATTGTTATTCATCATTGTTTGGATTCTATTTGTTATATCATAAGTTTATAGTTATCTTTTATTTTTTTTATAAGAAAATATACAATAAATTTCATTGACAAACCACTCCCCTTACGAGTGAGAAACTCATGAGAGAGGAACTTAAGGTGTGCCTGATCTCAAGGGAAATTTTGCATGGAAAAATTACAAAAAACAAAAAAGAAATATGAGAGGAAATGGAAAAAAAAATTTCATCTCATAGTTGAATATAACTCCATTTTGGCAATATTTTCTTACCTCTCTCTAATAAAGCATTTTTCACAACTTTATAACAAACAAGAGGATGTTGATATCAAAAAACTCATGTTCAATGTTATTGTTCTCTCCTCGTTTTTCCTTCTCATTTTTCTAGAAAAAGTTTTCCTTAAACTCAAACACACCCTTAGAGAAAGTACAAATTAATAAGCAGAAATTCTAATTGGCGAGGGGAGGGTGTAATCGCTCATCTCCCTCGAAATGTGCAGTTGCACTCTTAAAATACGCATCAACACAAATCTCGAGAAAATGAGCGATGACAACTCAAAATACGCAGCAACGCGAATTTCGAAATACGCAGCTACGAAATAAGAGTGTGCTGCCAACTGACAATGCTATTAATGACACAAGAAGCACAAGATTCAATGTTTCACCATGCTCCAAATCAGGAAGTTAGCTGTATGAGGTGTCTGTTTCTTCCAAAAGAAGAAGTCGATCTCCAAAATCAAGCAGGAATTCTAGACGGTGAGGAAATGGGTGAGGGAAAAGAAGCGAGGCATGGGTGGTTACACCAATCCCTCTCGAGATGCACGCCATTGCTCATCTGGAGGGGAATGGTGGTTACACCCATCCCTCGCCCATTTCCTCGCTGTGTAGAAGGGAAAATCAACATTGATGTGAGAAGGCTGAGGAGACACAAAGAAACACAAGATTCAATGTTGTCTTTCTCACTCTGTCCACCACTTTGTCTCAAGCTCGCTTTGCTTTGTAGCTGTGACCCAAGGGAAACCGGAGATAGGGTGAAGTTAGAGAACCCACTTTGCAATAGAGGGATTCTAATAGGGTGGCTATATCCCTGATCTCTCGCCACTGATTTATTGAAGTTAATTGATAGATGCGAGACCACTTCAAACCACATGAGAGTGGATTACAGCACTTTGCATCTCACTCTGCCTCAGTGAATTGTTAGCATATTGGAGAAGAGGGATGGGGAGAGGTTGATCTATGATTTTGTATCCCCTCAAATCTTCAACTGCTTTAGCTTTGGTAATAATGGCAGCTAAGTCCTGTGGTACCAATTGATATGGGAGTATCCTCTTTTGGAAACTTGGGGTTAGGGGCGTAGGGTAGAACAAAAAATCGATAAATTGACCGAATCGATCGATTTGGATCAGTTTCGATTTAAAAAAATTTTAAACAAAGCGGACAGTTCGATTTTTATGTGATTTTAACTGATTAAATCGAACCGATTGAATATATAATAAATAATATATATTTTATATAAAAATAATAGAATATGTTTAAAATAGTCGGTCGGTTCGGTTTTATTTTGGTTTTAGTCGTTTTCGATTACAGTTTGCATAAAATAGAATCGGTTCGGTTTTGGTTCAATTTTGTTAATGGTCGATTTGGTTTGAAAATTTTGAAATCGACTAAAGTCGATTCAATTCACTGTTTAGGTGAAAAACCAAACCGTTGGTTTGGTTTTCAACCCTATTGGGGCGAAGCTCCGACATAGGTTTCGACATAATTCTATAAGTTTTTTTTATTCTTGATTCTATTGGAAATAGGAAAGTTCTCGTTGCGGGACAAGAAAAACGAAACATGGATCACTTTTCTATTAGGAATTGCTTTTTCTTGTTTGGTTTGAAATTTTTTAGCCTATATATTGAATCTTTGTATGTAGGTTTAAGCATCTTGGAAATTAGTCTCTCTCGAGTGTTTGTTCTTGTGAGAGTGTTGTAATCTTGTTAGTTAATAGGATGACAAAGGTTGAAGCAAATTGTCTTGTTCTCTTTTATTATTTCCGCATATATTATACATATTGCTCCATGTATATCTTGCTACTTTAATAACGAATTCCAGTAGAAAAAAAAGTTACAAATTCACAAAATTATTCATATGCTGAGATCTTCTTCCTTTTCTAATCTCTGAAACCCTTAAGACCGTGCTGAGATCCCGACCAATCAGCCAAGGGAGATTTCATAAATCTCGAAAGGACTAAATTCCTCCTAGAGTAGACTTAGGGCGTAAGTTCATTATTGGTTTAAAATATATTATTAACAATTTGTGTCCCCGAAATTTTCAGGTGTCTAGCACCCCACACACGTGTTCAAGTTTGACATGGGTATTCGTATCTTTGCAAAGTTCAATTAATTTGAAAAGTAAAGAAAACACGAGACCATTTCAGCAGTTGCTTTGATATGCCTAGATTATTGATCTTTTCTCTGGGTATGCTGCCAAGAAATATAATGACAACAAAGTCTACAAATTGTAGCTCAGTTGGTCAGACATCCACTCTCCTTGTGAGAGGTCGCGGGTTCGAGACTCACTAGTTAGAATTTTGTGAGTTTTCGCCCGATTATTAGGAGCACATTTGCTCCGCCGTTGATAAGCCTTCGGGTATTGAATGCAGTTGCTTAGATGGACTAGACCGGAGCGAAGCGAAACGAGTTTTCATGCAAGGTGGAGGCGATGGACCGGAGGGAAAATAAGTCTCTATGCGAGATGGAGGCGACGAGGACATTAAGTGGCAATAATATTGTAGCCTTCGGGCCTGGTTTGGTTAACCCTATAGGGTCAATCATGTAGCATTCGGACATGGATTAATAAATAAATAAAAAGGGTCAACGACCCAATTTAAAAAAATAATAATATATATATATATATATATATATATATATATATATATATATATATATATATATATATATATATATGATAACAGAGAAAGAACAGAGCTGAATACTAGTTTTGGATAGGTTGTCAAACTCAGAAATGGCCAGCAATCCGTAAGAAACTTACCTTATCCATTCTCCCGTCAACACATGGATGTGATTGGTAATGGTTCAGCTAAGTTCTCATAGAGTAGATATATAACGCAGTTGCTTGGACATTATCAATATAGTATGTGCGCGGAGGTTTCCACCCTGGTAGGCTATACAATACATATATCTGAAACATATTTCTCTAAAATGTAGCCTGGTACTGCTCGTCGGGACCATCAGACGTTGCAGCTACTCAAGTTCTGGACATGGCAGTTTGTTGTCATCCAACCCATATGCTCCATCTTGATGATATTGCTTCAACTTTTAGGGCTGTACCAGAGTTGGATCAGCTGAACATTCATCGTGATACTCAACATTTCTGTTTCTATGGCTCTGTATTCTCTTGTGCTCTTTTACCACGTATTTGCCAAAGAGTTGGAACCACACAAACCTTTGGCGAAATTCTTGTGCATAAAAGGAATAGTCTTCTTCTGCTTCTGGCAGGTGAGTTCCTAATTCCATTTTCTCTCAATTTGTATTTTGCTAAATAATTTTATTACATATGCATTGAAATGAATTAAGAGTGCGTTTGGCTACATGGATCAAAATTTGAGGGACAACTTATTATCAAATGTGAGAGTTGAACTCCGATGAACATGGAAATCATATTCCTTACTCCCCCAAAGAATGTGGTTATGAACTGTCAGTTACGATTATAGAGAGCTCTGCTCCTTGGGCGAAATTGGGCGATTCAGGGGTAAATCTGGAAAGATCCCTTTGAAGATTGTAAATTTAATCTTGGCCGTTCCTAGAAAGTGAGAGACGATCTGAGGCGTTGAATATTGGACGAAATACCTAGAGCCGCCGCTGCCGCCATTCCCAGGGTTCGATCGCCGCCAGATTGGACGTTGGCCGACGCCCTGCTTGGTCGTCGACCCACCCCATCTGGCTGTTCCTGGACGTGGTTGCTTGGTCGCGGTGCAGGTTCCTGGTCGTGGTTGCTTCTCTTCAACCTTCATCCAGGTGCTTGGTTGAGGTGCAGGTCGAGGTGCTTGGATGTGATTTTGCTTGGTCGAGGTGCAGGTTCCTGGACGTGGTGCTGCATGTTCTCTACAACTTCATCCAGGGAACAAAACTAGCAAATAGGTTCCATGGAGGCGACACAGCCAGCCAAGGGGGTTGCCCCTGCGGCTGGCAAGGAGGATGACGGATCTCCTAGGCGTTCCTTTGCGCAAGTTCTTGGGAAGGCGATGAAGGATGACCTTGACGACAAGCCGACGGATTCCACGACCTTTAGGAAAGAAGGAAGTCCGGCTTTGCGGCTATCCGATTCGGATATTGAGACAGGTGAGTCTCATGTTTCCAATCATATTGTTGTTATGAAATTCTCAAGTTTTAGGCCGTCGCTAGATTCGATACGAGACTCCATTCATAGATCTTGGGGGATATCCGGTGAATTTATAATGGGTCTTATTGACCCTAGGCATGTGATGGTTTATTTACAATCTGAGGATGAAGTCAAAAAAGTTTTATCCAAGGATTCCTTTACGATTCGGGGAGTTAGATATAAAATGTTTCGTTGGCATCCTGGTTTTAGCCTAAGGGCGGATCCGGAGTTGGCACCATTATGGATTGAACTTCCTAACCTTCCTTTTGCTTTCTTTCTTCCCGCCATCATGAAGGCAATTGGGGATTCCTTTGGTAGTTTCCTGCGGATAGATGATGGAACTAGATTTTTTGCCCGCCCACAGGTTGTCCGTATGTGCGTTGAGATGGACGTCACTAAACCTCTCCCACATCGAATTTGGCTTGAGAGTCCAAAATATGGGGGCTTTTGGCAGAAACTGGAGTATCCTGGATTCAAATATTGTGATCATTGTTCCCTAATTGGGCATGAGAAGGACTATTGCAGAAAACTGGTTGGTAGGAAGAAAGAACAAGCTAAGTTTGATGGAGAAATCTACAAAGAAAATAAGTCGCTTGACAAGGCCAAGCAAAAACAAAAACATGTTGAGGATAAGCAAGATCAAAATGTGCAACAGAAAATGTATGTTCCGGTTGCCACGAAAGCGATGGGAGCTAAAGCGAACATAGGAGTTAGCGGGGCCAAAAATTCGAAAGGAGTCGAGGATTGTAGTGTGCCTGTAAATGAAATCAATGAGAAAACAAGTGGAAATGAATCCGATAATGTGATTTCGGCTAATAAATTCAGGGTTCTTGCGGAAAGATAATTCGGAAGAAATTGGGGAGGGTCCTGAAGATGAACTACACACCCAGGAAGTAAGCCGGACGGCGGAACAATACACAAAGGTGATTAAGGATGAAGTTGAAAAGTCGCAAGATACGCTAAAAGGGGCTGGATATACAACCAGTGAAATTAAAATGGCAATGATGAAGCAGAATTGTGATGACTCTGCACAAGTTCAGTCCGACAATGCTGAAAATGCACAAGCTAAGTCTGATGAAGGATCCGCAAATACAGCCCCGCTGTGGATCGTTCCTTTTGTAGCAGATACTAGCTCAGAATCTGCACAAGCTACGTCCAACATAGCTGACTCAGAGGACCAGCATCACATCAATCTCATTCCCACGAGTCAGAGTGATGAGCTGGATTCGGGGTTACCTACATTGGATAAATTTGGACAGCAGGGTACTAGTTCAACTAAGAATCAGGGTGCGCCAGTCCTGGCACAGTCGCATGAAGTTGGACAGCTTCCTTCAACGTGTTTGCTTGCCGCCGATGACGACACTTTAGTGGACGCCGCAGTAATTGAAGCTCAGAATATAAAACAGATTAATTATTTGGTTCGTAATGCTAACAGCGAAAACGAATTGGACAACGATACCGATATTTCGGATGAAGTCACTTCGGAAGAAGAAGATAGAGTACACACAATGTCAGGTTTCAAGACAGACCAGATTCGTTTAACGAAAAGATTTGATAAGAGGATTAAAAACAACGACTTCAAGGTATGTCTTCGAAGATCTGATAGAATGAGGAAAAGCAACAGTAAGTACCGGCTTTGATCTAGGGGTTTGGGTTAGCCTAGAGGGTAAATATGTCTATTTCTGTTTTTTGGTTTTTTCCTTACCAATTTGTTATTATATCCCGTTTTGGGACAAGTAATTAAGGCCTGACAAAAAAAATAAAATAAATAAACTGTCAGTTACATAAAATACTCTGTCGGCTGTTTTTCAGGGAGTTGTGCTGGATGTCTTGGTCTCGGTGGGCGTGATTCAGTCTCACCATTTCTGGTTAGATGTGGAAAACATTGACGAGGTATACCAGAATGTCTTAATATGTTTAGAGATGGTGGTCTTTTCTGTTCTCCAGCAATATGCATTCCATGTTTATCTGTACAGTGGGGATATTGCTTCAAAACTGAATTTAGACAAGAAGAGGGAATGATTCTCCAAGACAAGTAGGGGTGACCATCATAGAACACTGGTAGATTGTAGGTATCTCTTGCTTGTATATGTCATTAAATGAGCAGTTGATTTTGAAAATCTCACTGCAGTGTAAGAAGTATATTTCCTCCAATTGTACTTACGCAGCTGGAATACAGATTATCTAGTTGTAATTTTTTGTTGAAACCTGAAGAGAAACATTTTGATGTTTACGTGACTTTCAGTGGTGATGCACTGAAGTGTATCTTTCTTTTTGAATATAGAAAACATCAACAAATCAATTAGAATATCTCCAACTCCAAGGTATCAAGAAACCAATTGGCTTCACTATAACACTTGAAGGGAAACGGGGCGACGGTGATGGTTTGTAGTGTTGCAAGGATATTATGTTAATTGTGTTTTTACCACATTGATAATCTCTTTGAAGAGTAACAGGTGACAGCGCGCGTGGTGTTTTTTTTCTTCTCCAAATACTCTTAAACTAAATTCTTGAGTATGTTTTCCATTAGAATAAATTTCTAAACTATGAGGCTGTTGAAACAAACCATCTAAAGTGCTCAGAAATTCTAAAAAAATGGTAATTTCTCAGATTATAGTTTTTTTTTAACAAAAAACGGTTCACAAATGCAAGTTTGGTTGAAAGTACTCTGCTTTTTTGCTATTTCTGATTCCAAAATTATTACCTCTTATGTATTACAGCTTCGATCCGTATACCCTATAGGCCTATAGTGAACCAGTTATAAATCTCATTTGTAGAAGCGTTGTTCATACCGTATATAAGGAACTATTGTAGCAGAATATTGCATATATTGGTAACATATTTCATCGAGAGACCTTCAGAGAAGCAGCACTCTGTGTAGGATTGTAGGCATCTAATTGTTACATAAAACAGTCTTAAGGGTTTATAGGACCTTTTCAAGTGATCGATTGATTGTTTTGCTTTCAACCAATTAAAAAAGATAATTGTCAATTTTGTTATGAAATTTTCAATCAACATGTGTTCAATTGATTGAACCTATTTGAGACCCAGTACTACAAAACAACTCAGATTCTATATCATCAATTGAACAAAAAAAAACCCTCAATGGTGGTGTGAAAAAAGTTAAAAAAAAAAAAAAAAACCTCAATGGGATGTGAGAAAGCGTTTTTGGTGGTGTGGAGTAGTCATTGCCTCATCAATTTGACTCTAACAATGCAATGGGCAACGTAACTTATACGCTTCACTGAAACAGAATAGTAAAATTGGAAAATATTTTCAGGAAAATAGTATATATTGCTGAAACTGAAGAAGAATCAACTTAGAGCATCTCCAATCACCCCCCTAAAACAGCCAAATAGCTATTTTAGGGGTTTCATTGAAAAAACTCCCGCCAGTCATCCTCAATAATAACTTCTCCTTCAAGTTTCTCCTAAATTTAGGAGAAGTTAACCTATCCCTAAATCTTATATCATAATAAAATAATGATGAAAAATGATTAATTAAAATTTTATAATGATTTACAAAATTATAATTATTTGCCTTTTATTTTATTCAATTTACTTTTAAATAAATAAAAGTGGTAATAAATAATATTATATATTTAAGTTGAAATTAATAATGGTATATATTTAGTAATATCATAATAATATAATTGAAACTAATAATATAATAATTATATTAAGTTGAAATTAATAATAGTATAATTGAAATTAAATTGGTATAGAAAATCGAATATATATTAAAATAACGATGATAAAGTTACAATAGGGGATGTGATTGGAGTGGTGAAGAAATATGAAACCCCTATATTTAGCTTTTTGTTAAAGTGGGAGATCGATTTATCCCCATTTTAACTTTTACCATTAGAGCATCTCCAATCATCCTCTAAAAAACTATTTTAGGGGTTTCATAGATAAAATCCTCCATCCAATCATCATCCTAAGCAATCTTCTATAATAGCTCCACCTTCAACTTCATCCTAAATTTAAGGGAAGTTAACAATCCTTTATATCTCATATAATATAAAATATTACCAATAATTAATTTCCTAAATTAAAATCAAATAAAAAATAAAAACAAAAGTATTTAAATAATAGTATAATTAAAAAATAATTATTAATACTAATTTAAATAATGATAATTAATTAAAAATATTAATAGTATTATTAAAAACAAATTAATACTAATTTAAACAAAAATAATTATTAATTCTAATTTAAATAATGATAAAAGTATTAATACTAATTTAAATAATAGTATAATTAAAAAATTAATTATCTAATAATGATATAAAAAAGTGCAAGATATATTTAAATAATAATAAAAAATTTAATTATTAATACTAATTTTTTTAAAAACTCCCAAATTGTTTAATTGTTCAAATTTAAATTAAGTTGAAATTAATAATAGTATAATTAAAAATATCTAAATAATAGTATAATTGAAAATAATAATATTATATATTTAAGTTGAAAATAATAATATTAATATATATTTAATAATATTATAATTAAAAGTAATATAATTATTAAGTTGAAATTAATAATAGTATAATTAAATTAAATTGGTATAGAAAAGTTGAAGATATATTAAAATAATGATGAAAAAGTTAAAGAGTGGTAAATAAATAGGGAGAATCCTAAATTTAGCTTTTGGTTAAAATGAAAAATGTGGTCGAAGTTATGAAGAATAGAAAGACCTCTAAATTTAACTTTTAACATTGGAGATGCTCTTACCTGCAACCAAACTTCTAAACTTGCTCAACAACTCAATCAAGCATGGGATCCTTGCTCCTAATTAAATGAGCCATTCTTTACAGCGAGGTAATGCACGAGGGAGAGAGGGTAACCATCCATCTCCCTTGAGATAAGCGATAGTGCGCATCTCGAGGGAACCACCCATCCCTAAATTGATAAAGATCCCCCATCAGCTTCGTGTCACGTGCTGACCTTTTTCCCTTGGCTAACACGCTGCCTACTAGCGTCACACTCCCGTCGGACTAACTAGTCAAGGCACTTCGATGCTTGGCTAATGCTAAGTGATGCTTCGAAAGCTTAAGTGAGGAAAATGCTAAGGCACAAGTGTTTGGGCTTTTGAAAGAATGCTTTGTATTGCTTGAGAGAGTTGTACAAGTGTTTGATGATATGTACAAATGAATGCCAAGGCCTATTTATAGGCCCTTAAAGTCCTAGAGGCTTCTAGTCTAGAACCTTCCACAATCCTCCATCAAAGGGGTATTCTCTATGTATCTAGAAAGTTCCCACCTCCAAAGGAACTAGAAATTACAAGGAGGCTTCTAGAAAATACTACACAAGTCTGTACAAGGGTGTTCTAGATTCATCCATGCTAGAACACTCTAGAGAAAGCAAATTTAGAATGTCCAAGAGCACTCTAGAACCTTCCGGAGGCATCTAGAGAAAGCTATGCTAGATGGCTTGTGACATTCTCCCCCACCCAAGTCCTTGACGACCCCGTCAAGATCGTGCCTCGAACTCCGCGATCTTGCCCTGGAATTGCCATAGATCGCCCTCTTTCTCCCATGAGGCCTCACTGTTCGGTAGTCCCTTCCATCTAATGAGATACTCATTATAGCTTGGCACACCCCTCCGTCGGATGAGCCTCTTTGCCTCGATGCTCTCGATCTTTCGATCAAAGGAAGTCACGATCGCGGTTGGTGCCCGATGTGACTCGCCCCTCGTTGGATCTTCTTTATCACCATGGTAGGGCTTGAGCATGCTCACATGGAACACCGGATGAATCTTGAGTTTGGGCGGCAACTCAAGCTTGTAAGAAACTCTCCCGACCTTCCGTAGGACGGGAAATGGCCCCTCGTACTTCCGCACTAGTCCCTTGTGCACCGAGCGGAAGACCTTGAACTGTTGTGGCAGCAACTTGACCATGACCATGTCACCCACTTGGAACTCGAGAGGGCGTCTATGCTTGTCTGCCCACTTCTTCATCTTCTTAGACGCCTTGTCCAAGTACGCCTTCGTTATATCAAGCTGCTCATGCCACCCTCGTGCAAGCTTGTACGCAGCGGGGCTGCTACCCGTGTAGCTCGACGCAACGGCTTGTGGAGTCAAGGGCTGCTGGCCCATGACGATCTCGAACGGACTTTGTTGCGTGGATTCGGACCGCTGCAAGTTGAATGAGAATTGAGCCACATCCATCAACTTGGCCCAATTCTTCTGGTTGGCACCCACAAAGTGCCTCAAGTATAACTCCAACAAGGCATTCACCCTCTCTGTTTGCCCATCGCTTTGCGGGTGAAAGCTTGTTGAGAAGTGTAGACCCGAACCCAAGAGCTTGAATAACTCCGTCCAGAATTTTGCTGTGAACCTTGGGTCCCGATCACTTATGATGCTCCGAGGCAAGCCCCAATACTTCACCACATGCTGAAAGAACAACTTGGCGGCTTGCTCGGCCGTGCAATCGCGTGGGGCAGGTATGAAAGTCCCATACTTGGAAAAGCGATCGACCACCACCATAATAGAGCCATACCCATCAGACTTGGGCAAGGCTGATATGAAATCCATTGATACACTCTCCCATGGCCTTTCTGGAATCGGCAAAGGCTGCAATAGTCCTGCCGGTACACGTTGCTCTATCTTGTCTTGTGGGCACACAAGACAAGTCTTCACATAGGCCTCGATATCGTCCCGCATATGAGGCCAATAGTAGTTCACCTCCAAGAGTGCCAATGTCCGCTGCATCCCCGGATGGCCAGCCCACATTGAATCGTGGCACTCCTTCATGATGTCTCGCCTAAGATTATCCCACTTAGGCACATAAATGCGACGACCGACGGTGTAGAGCACCCCATCCTCTACCCAAAACCGTCGAGTCTTCCCCTCCTTGGCCATCTCCATGAGTCCCTTGGCCAAGGGGTCTTGAGAAGTCCCCTCCTTGATCCGATCAAGAAGGTTGCTAGCGGCGCTGCTTGCGCTAGCGAGCATGGCCTTTCGACTGAGAGCATCAGCAACAACATTAACTTTACCCGGCTTGTACTCCATGACATAATCGAACTCTGCTAAGAAATCTTGCCACCGAGCTTGCTTGGGGCTGATCTTATTCTGATTTTGAAAATAACTCGTAGCCACATTGTCGGTCATGATGGTAAACCGACTCCCAAGCAAATAGTGCCTCCAAGTCCGCAAGCAATGAATGATGGCTGTCATCTCCTTGTCATGCACTGGATACCGTCTCTCGGTATCATTGAGCTTGCGAGACTCATAGGCTATGGGATGCCCCTCTTGCATAAGCACCCCTCCGATGGCAAAGTCTGATGCATCGGTGTGAAGTTCGAACGACTTAGCATAATCGGGCAAGGCCAAGACAGGTTCCTCGGTGACTGCCTTCTTCAAATCATCGAACGCTTCTTGGCATTTCTCACTCCAATGCCACTGCACCTTCTTCTTCAGCAAGTCGGTCAGTGGGGCTGCTCTCGCCGAGTAGCTCAAAATGAATCTCCGATAATAATTGGCCAGCCCAAGGAAAGAACGTAGCTCCGAAACGTTCTTGGGTGGCTCCCATTCATTGATGGCCTGTACTTTGTCCCGTTCCATCATGATCTTTCCAGCCTTGATGCGGTGCCCCAAGAAAGACACCTCGTCTTGGGCGAACGAGCACTTCTCCAATTTCACGTACAGCTCGCTCTCCCGCAATGCTTGGAAAACCTGTCGCAAGTGATGCACATGTTCTTCCAAGTTGTCGCTATACACGACGATATCGTCGAGATAGACGACTACAAATTTATCCAAGAAAGGCTGAAAGATTCTGTTCATTAAAGTGCAGAAAGTAGCCGGGGCATTGGTGAGACCAAAAGGCATCACCAAGAACTCATAAGACCCATAGCGAGTGACGCATGCTGTCTTTGGCTCATCTCCTTTGGCTATGCGCACTTGCCAATACCCCGATCGGAGATCCAGTTTAGAAAAGTACCTGGCTTTACCGAGCCTATCGAAAAGATCGGCAACCAAAGGAATTGGATACTTATTCTTGATGGTTACTTTGTTAAGTGCTCGGTAATCGATGCACATACGCAAGGACCCGTCGTGCTTGCGTTGGAACAATACTGGTGCACCGAATGGGGCCTTGGATGGCCGAATGAACCCTGCGTCCAGCAGCTCCTTGAGTTGCTTGCGTAGCTCTTCCAACTCTGGCGGTGCCATCCGATAAGGCGCCATGGCTGGAGGCCTAGCCCCTGGCTCCAGCTCGATCATATGATCGACTTCCCTTCTTGGAGGAAGTCTCTTGGGTAGCTCTGGAGGCATGACATCTTCGTACTCTTTCAAAACCGCAGCTACCTCCTTCGGAACCTTGCTGGGTTGAGGCCCATCTTCGATCAACGTGGCCACAAATGTTGCTTGCCCTTTTTGCACGCCTTTCTTCACTTGAATGGCTGACAACATCTTGGCCTCCACGATCTCCCGAGTGACAGGGACAGAGCATGCTTCTCGATCCTTTGCAATAGTCATCGACCCGTCCCTTTCTAATGTCCATGGCTTCACCGTATCCATGAACTCTATGCCCAGCACCAATGAGAAGTCGTCCATCGTGACGACAGTCAGGTCCACCGTCCCCTTCCATTCGCCCAAATGAAGGGAGACGCCTCGTGCTACACCATGGATAGGCACCGGTGCTGTGTTGACGGTCTTCAAGGTGCCTGGCTCCTTGGTGTACTGCACGCCCAGCCTTGTTGCCTCCTTAAAAGCAACAAAGTTGTGTGTTGCACCCGTGTCGACGAGTGCCTTTGAAGCCTTGCCATTTACCTTGGCTTCCACAAACAAAAGAGCGGATTTCTTCGAACGGGGTAGCGTACTTACCTTAGCCACGTTGCTTTGTTTCACCGTAGCCTTGACGCTGCTTAGCAAGCGCAAAGTCCCCATTTGCACCTCGTCCCCCGATGATTCCCCGGACGATCCACTCTTGCCAGCGATCATCGCATTGAGCTTCTGTCGCTGTGGGCACTCCCTAGCCCAGTGCGGCCCTCCGCACAAGAAGCAGTCGCGGTTTTTCACCTTGCTATCCGAAAAGGTCTGCTTGGCTTTGTCCTTCCTCTCGAACTGCTTGCCGCCGCTGCTACTGCTGCTTCTTTCAGTGGGTTTTGCTCCCCCACCTTTTCCCTTGTTACCGTCGCCACTCTTGCTGCCGCCCTTGTGGCTTTTCGAATCAGCCTTGTATTCGAACAAGGATTCGGCAACTGCAATGGCCTCGGCAAGTGATTGAACATTGCGTCTCTTTAACTCTTGCTCAGCCCATCGTTGTAGTCCATCCATGAAGTAGATGAGTTGAGTCTTCTCCGGCATGTCCGAGACTTCAAGCATAAGAGAAGTGAACTGCTTGACATACTCTTTGATTGACCCCGTATGCTTCAGTCCACGCAGCCTCTTCATAGCAACTTCCTCCGCATTCTCCGGATAGAATTGCCGCTTGAAATCCGCCTTGAACTCGTCCCAAGTCTTAAGCGAGCAAAGACCCTTCTTGATATCCAACTCACGCCTCCTCCACCAAAGGATGGCATCATCACCCAAGTACATGGTGACGGTGGTGATCTTGGACTCATCGTCGTCCAAGCGCATCGCGTTGAAATATTTTTCAACACTCCATAGGAAGTTGTCGAGCTCCCTAGCATTGCGCTTCCCATGGTACCTTGGCGGCTCGGGCACCTTCATCCTTGGTCCCTCTCGTACAGTAGCACTACCTGCCACAGCCGCCTTGCATAGTTTGACGTCCGATTGCAAGGACTCAACCTGCTCCCGAATGGCTTGGAGCTGCCCCATCAGCGTGTCCTTGAGCTGGCCCATCTCGTTGCGCATGGCATCCGCAACTTGGTTGACGAGAAGTTGAGTCTCGTCCTTGGCTTCCACAGTGCCAAGCTCAAGGTCATGGACGCGGCTATCAAGTTGCTCGATATCCATAGTGACGTTAGCCAACGTCCCATTGAAGGACTCAACCTTCTGTTCCATCTCCCCAACGCTGTCCTGGAGATCGCCCACGGTCAGCTCCACCTTGGCCATACGATCCTCAAGCATGCTGGTCCGACTAGTCTTTCTTCCAGTCTCCTCAACCACGGACCCTCCAACAGCACTCTGTTTGTTTCCCGACATTATCAGATTGCTCCGCACCTAAACTTCGTACACACAGCAGCTAGCACAACGCAACTTCAGCAAGACCGCCCCTACGATCGTCACTGCTCTGATACCACGTGTCACGTGCTGACCTTTTTCCCTTGGCTAACACGCTGCCTACTAGCGTCACACTCCCGTCGGACTAACTAGTCAAGGCACTTCGATGCTTGGCTAATGCTAAGTGATGCTTCGAAAGCTTAAGTGAGGAAAATGCTAAGGCACAAGTGTTTGGGCTTTTGAAAGAATGCTTTGTATTGCTTGAGAGAGTTGTACAAGTGTTTGATGATATGTACAAATGAATGTCAAGGCCTATTTATAGGCCCTTAAAGTCCTAGAGGCTTCTAGTCTAGAACCTTCCACAATCCTCCATCAAAGGGGTATTCTCTATGTATCTAGAAAGTTCCCACCTCCAAAGGAACTAGAAATTACAAGGAGGCTTCTAGAAAATACTACACAAGTCTGTACAAGGGTGTTCTAGATTCATCCATGCTAGAACACTCTAGAGAAAGCAAATTTAGAATGTCCAAGAGCACTCTAGAACCTTCCGGAGGCATCTAGAGAAAGCTATGCTAGATGGCTTGTGACATTCAGCTCACATTTATAGGAAGCTAACATAGTTCAAAGCTTGGAGCACTGCCTCTGCACAACATCTGTAAGATATCAGCTTTTTGTTCAATACAAACAGCTCAATGTATTGGTTGATTGCTTCCTCATCAAAATTTCTTTCATCTGTGCAGGGCAAAGTTGTGAAAAGATTAGATATATAAACCAAAGAAACCGACGACCACTGTAAGTAATATATTTTGTTGAAATCATACATTTCAAATATTCATAATGTTTAGATCTTTAGAGTATGTTTGGTTCTCTCATAATGTTTATATCTTAGGGTATGTTCTCTCCAAACCATATAATTTTGCTCGCTCCACCTTCCCCTGTTCCGTCGATCGCAACCCATAACAATCGATCGATCCCAAACTCCACCGACTCCCTTTGCCATCCCCCGCGATACCTCCCCTCGTCCACCATCGGAACCACCCCCTCCTTCCTCCTCGCAGCCTGCACCAGTACTTTATTCCTTTCTTTCCCTGTTTGATTTCAGTTGAGAGAAGAAGAAAACCAAATTTCAATTCCATCCTTATTTAACGACTAATTTATACCTCCAAAAGCGCTTTCTCACACCACCATTTACGTTTTTTTGTTTTTTTTTACAAACACACGCCACCCAAAAAACTATTTTATCAAAAATCAGGGTAACTTTCGACCAATTTAAACCCTCAATTGATACCAATTCTCAAGCTCATCAAAACACAAAAATTATAGTACTCTTAGTTACCTAATAAATACACATTGAATCACTTGAAAATGTTTTTAAATGAGCAAGTTATGGTCATTTTACTAAAGTCGCGCAAATCTATCTCGCAATGAAAATGGGATAATGTCCCTGACTTTCGACCAACTTATATGTTCGATCGAGGCCGATTCTCAAGCTCATCAAAACGCGAAAATTGTACTAATCTGAGTCTCCTAATAAACACAACTTGAATCATTTGAAAATGTTTTGATATGAGCAAGTTATGGTCATTCTACTAAAGTCGCACAAATCTATCTCGCAATGAAAATGGATTAGTGTTCCTGATTTTCGGCCAGCTTATATGCTTGATCAAGACCGATTCTCAATCTCATCAACACAAAAATTGTAGTACTATGAGTTATCTAACAAACATAATTTGAATCACTTGAAAATGTTTTGAAATGAGCATGTTATGGTCATTTTACTAAAATCGCGCAAATCTATTCGAAAAAAAAGTTTGTTTTCACCCATTCGCCTGCACCTCTACGAGATTAAAAAAAAAAAACTCACTTGGACCCTTGCCACCCGCAATGCGCATTGCGAGATTTTGAAAAAACCTTGCCTAGAACTTTGCGAGATTTTGCAATTATCTCGCCTGGGCCTCTGCGAATCGCATTGTTCATCGGGAGGTTTTTGCAAATTCTCGCATTGTTTCTTGTGAACAATACATTTTCCCTCCAAATTTCTTGGAATGATTAATTTTCTGGTGAACTAGTGAATAGTGACTAGATAAATGAGGAATCCTCCAAGTAAACTGAAATTTCAAATGTTATGTTAACAAAACATTAATTTCGTGAAGAAATCGAATGAATCAAATGAAGGGGGAAGAAGAATTGGGTGTTTGCGATTTGCGTTTTTAATGCAATAGAGAAGATGCATTGCCTTTGCGTTTTGAATGGGGGAGAAAAATGTTGATTTGCTTGTTTATATTGTTTGAAGTCAATTTTGCATTTTGCATTTGAGAGGTTGCGTTTTGGGGAGGTTGTGGTTTGGGGTTCGACTTTTAAGAGTTTCGATTTTGAGAGTTTTTCAAGGGAGAGGGAAGAAATTTTTGATTTGAATGTGGGGAGAGATTTGCAAGACATTTCAATATGGGAGAGGGAATAAATTCGAATGGTGGAGGGGATTGCGTTTTGATTTGAATGGGGAGGGGGAAAATGTTGTTTTTTTGTGTATATAGGTAGTGTGGGAAAGAATGGTGGTGTGGGAAAGAAAGTAGGTGGTGTGAGAGAGTTAAATGGTGTGAGAATACACTTTTTGTGGTGTGTAGTAGTCATTGCCAATTTTTTTAAAGCTCCTGGTCCCTTATGGCTATCTGCCCCTCCTAAATTGTCAATACCACCACGTGCCCCTAAATTCTATTTTTATGAGGATCAGACTTTTTGCAGCCGAATCAAAACCCTTCTAGCACCAGAGGCTACTGACTCAAGCACTTATTATGCTCAAGTTATTTACCACCACCTAGACATTAGATTTAACACCGCATGGCAGATTTGTAGATCCGTTTTAGGACATTGTAGCTCATTTCCAGACATTTGTGCACACGTACATTGAGCTTTTGAATTGGATCTCCTTTGAGTCGGGAACTTCTTTACGACCTTTGTCTTTCGTGGTTCCCTTTGGCTTTACATGTTTGGATTCGGAGCAATTATAAATGAAATGTTAGAGGTCGACTTCTACATGGACACTTCACATTCTGTTGTTAGTGCTCATATGATTTCCTTGGTCTCAAGCTTGAGGACGAGCTTCTTCAACCCGGGGAGGTTGATATATTTAGGATAGTAGTATTATTAGCAATAGTCGTATTTTAGGCATATTAAGAATTCTAGTATTATTAAGGTTTATGGTTTGTTTTAGAAAGTAGTTTAGTTATAAATAACGCATAGGTTGCCAATTGTTAGTAAGTTGATTGATTGAAAAAATATTTTATTTGTTAATTGATGATACACCAAACCGTCCTCTGATCAGCATCGTACATGTGTCATGATAATCTCGTCAACAAAACGAAATATGCACGATTGCACGCTCAATCCAGCGAGGCCCAAACAACAGCAAACCCATCCTTGGCAGAATCCAGACAGTTGGGTCCGAGTTGCAATGAGCCAGTAAGCTCATACGTCACGTGGTCAAACCCAATACTTGTAAGACCTCTAAGATAAGTATATGAGAGATCTACCCAAGACAGACATGTCACCAACACATTGGATCTGACTAGGAAACATTAGAGTATAAGTCGGGCAAACTTTCTTGCATGGACAACACTCAGAAAGAGAAATCTCTCTCACAAATCTAGGAGCACAAGTCGTGTAGGAAAACTATCCCACATGGACAACTCCCAATCAGGAAAAAATCTCCATAACAAGATCATTTTCCCATTGACAGCTCCCAATCAGAAAATGATCTCCATAGCAAGATCACTTTCCTTTATGGACAACTCCCAATCAGAAAATGATCCCCATAGCAAGATCACTTTTCCTAAACTACGCCACCAAAGGCCTAGTCGAACGAGGATTCCTTCACTATAAAAGGGAGAGAAGGTCGGTAAACTAGAGGTACGCAATATAACCAAGTTTACAATTTTAAGTCTCTCCTAAGCCTTATCTAACTTAAGCATCGGAGTGCCATCGGCCACCACACGGTGGTCCTTGGCTCACGTTTTCTATTTGTGTAGGTCTAGGTAAGCAGCGAAGAATGAGAACATAAATTGACTCCATCAGTTTGGCGGCGTCTGTGGGGAACAACAAAGTTCCTAAAAAGGAACAGTAGTTCCATCTTTTCCAGAGAATCAGCAAGATGGTAACAACAAGGTCCCTTGATAATGGAGACGCGACGGAAACCTCAAACGCTCGAAACGACATATTACCGCTTGTTCCGGCACCGCCGCAACCACGGGAGGAACCTTTGCAGATCCCCTTACCGGCGACAGCCGCTGCAGAACCAATGGTGAATCTAATGTCAACTCATATACAACAAATCTTGCAAACGGTAAAAATACTCAAATCCATGAAGCAGAATCTGGATGAGACGTTAAAAGCATACGCCACGCGCTTCAATGACGAGTTAACTCTCGTTAGCATTTGTAACGACGCAACAGCCGTCCCAGCCTTCACCGACGACCTGAGGAACGACAAGTTCTATAACTTCCTAACTTTCGACCCTCCGACAAATATGGCGGACCTGGTAAAGGAAACACAAAAGTACATCGTCCTAGACGAGAAACTAACCGCCAAGAAAAGGCAGAATCTGAGAAGAAGCCCTGTCCCTAGGGATGAAGAAGAGGAAAAAAATAGGGAACACTTTGATGAGGTATGCATCTACAGTTTTGCACAAAGTACTCGAAAACTGAGCGCTCCAACCGGTCCCGAAAGGTGTTGCTCCGCACAATGACGCCATGGTGATATTGGTGTTCATAGAAAATTGGAAAGTGAAAAGGTCTTTAGTGGATACTGAAAGCAGTGCGAACGTGTTATTCCTGAACACATTTCGCAACATGCAGTTAAAGGAAGAAAACTTAAGCCCCTCGACACATCCCCTCATTAGACTTAATGAGGAACAACACTTCTCGGTGGGGATGATCAAATTAACAGTAGTGGCAGGAACCACGACTCCAAAAATAATCCTTCAAGAGTTTGTGGTGGTTGACGCACCGTCCACCTACAATATCATCCTCAGGAAGCCCTGGCTTCACCAGATGGAGGCGGCGGTCTCCACTTTATACCAATTCATTAAGTACCCAGCAAATCAGACAGTGGGCACCATAAGAGAAAATCAGCTAGCCGCCAGAGACTGCTATTACTCAGCATTGGAATTGCTCGACAATCGTCAACTGCAGATCAGGACCACGACTGGGATGCCACAGCTCGAATCCGAAGTCAAGTGAGGACTCTCCCAACCCGGACGAGGAGGCCCTTGTCAGTCCAAGAAAAAGATCCAACGTCAGACAACCCAAAAAGGAGCTTGTGACCGTGTATCTGGAGAGCCCTAGTAACAACAGAGCCATCCAAATAGGTTCCCGCTTGAGCAAGGAATTCGCGGAACAACTGATAACACTGCTGCGACATAACCAGTATCTCTTTGCCTGGACGATGAAGGACATTGTGGGAATAGACCCCTCCATAATCACCCATCGGCTGATTGTAGACACAACACGGAAATCGGTCAGACAGAAGAAAAGACCTGTGGCCCCCAAAAGAACCAGGTTATAAATGAAGAAGTACAGAGGTTGCTAAACGCCGACATGGTCAAAGAAGCGCAATACCTAGACTGGTTGGCAAACACCGTCCTGGTGAAAAAGAAAAACGGAAAGTGGAGAGTCTGCAAATGTGTCATGATAATCTCATCAACAAAACGAAGCAGGTTTGATTGCATGCTCAATCCAGTGAGGCCCAAACAATAGCAAGTCCATCCTTGGCAGAATCCAGACAGTCGGGTCCGAGTTGCAATGAGCCAGTAAGCCCACACGTCACTCGGTCAGGCGCAATACTCGTAAGACCTTTAAGGCAAGTATCTGAGAGATCTACCCAAAACAGACAGACCAATAACACATTGGATCCGATTAGGAAACATATATTAGAGTATAAGTCGAGCAAGGAAACTTCCTTGCATGGGCAACACTCAGAAAGGGAAATCTCTCCCGCGGATCTAGAGACACAAGTCATGTAGGGCAACTATCCCACATGGACAGCTCCCAATCAGGCACAACAAGATCACTTTCCCTTATAAACAACTCCCAATCAGGAAATGATCTCCACAACAAGATCACTTTCCCATATGGACAACTCCCAATCAGAAAATGATCCCCACAGCAAGATCACTTTCTCTAAACTACGCCACCAAAGGCCTAACCGAACGAGGACTCCTTCACTATAAAAGGGAGATAAGATCGATGAACTAGAGGTACGCAATATAACCCAATTTACAGTTTTAAACCTCTCCTAAGCCTTTCTAACTTAAGCATCAGAATGTCATCGGCCACCACACGGTGGTCCTTGGCTTATGTTTGCTACCTGTATAGGTCTAGATAAGCAGCGAGGAAGGATAACAAAAATCAACTACATCATTTCTCAATTTATTTCATTGATTTACTTTATCGTGTGTTTATTTTATTTCAATTCCACATTATTTTTCAATTTCAATTTTATTCCGCAAGTTTTGAGTCTATGGAGGTTACACTATGAAGGCTTTGCATTATATTACACTCATACAACCCAATAATAGGTGCTCGATCTTTTGCATATATACAACCCGAGGTAAGGATATAACTCATATACAAATCAGTATAAAACTGTATCCAAGGAAAAAAAATCAATCAAATCAGTATTAATTCTTGATATAGTGTTTTATCAGTACTGTTACTACATAAAACTCATAACTGGTTGCACCTTGAATACCTCCCAGCCCTGCACTAACAAGCCACACAATTAATGCGGTGATCATTTTCTTGAAACATGCTCCAAGAATAATTACTTGTGATGGTTAATCCTATTCATTTACCAGTTTTCTGATAATTATGAAGGTTATGATAAAAGGAAAGGTTGTGCATTGATATTGACTTGTTGATAATATTGTGTAGGAAATGTTGGATGCCATTGTCACAGTTCTCGTAGAGAAATTGGTTTATACTCTCCTAAATGAAGGCCATTTGGTGCTTCAATTCCACAAACATTTCAAGGCAATAAAAGAAGAGCTTATTTTGATGCAAAGTTACCTTAAAGATTTTGATAGAGTGAGGATAAAGGAACGAAAAGAAATTTAGAAAACTGTGATAAAGGGATTAAGAGAACTATTGTATGACATAGAAGATGTGATAGTTGATTGTAAATTATTCTCAAAACGGCAAAGGAGAAGAAGGGCATCAAAGTACATCAGTTACTGCTTTCCTGCTTATTTGAAATTACGGCATCAAATAGGAAACCAGTTGCAGGAGATAAATCAAGAAATAAAGAATCATAGAGAGCGGATGGCAGCTTACTTGAGCACCCTCCCAAACAAGGAGCATGTGAGGAATAACCGGCGAGAGATATACCCAATCCTAACAAATGATGATGACATAGTTGGCTTAGATAATGATGCTCACAAGATCAAGCAATGGATTTTAGAAGCTCATGGGCCCCTGACAATTATTGCCATTGTTGGGATGGGAGGGACTGGAAAAACAACTCTTGCCGAAAAGATAATCAATGATAGCAGTGTGAAAGAATACTTTGATCGAGTCTTTATTGTTGTTGTTTCACAAAACTTTGATTTTGCAGAGTTAGTCAAGGGAATATTGAGAAAATTGCATGTTGATGATAGATTGTTAAAAGGAGATATAAGAGACTCAGGAGCTACAGAACAAGCTGGCCCAGAATAAGCACTTGATCATCTTAGATGATGTCTGGGAGGTAGATGATGGGAGATGGTGGGAGAGCTTGAAGTCTGCCTTTCCCCAAACGATACAGAACAATGGTACTTGTGTCATTGTTATGACTAGGCATAAGGAAGTGGCGCAAAAAATGGGGGCCTATTATACACACAATCCAAAAACTCTTTCCGAAAATGACGGTCACTATTTAGTAAAATTGCATTTGCAAGGGAAGGTGGGAGGTGTCCAAATTCACACCTTGAGAGTATTGGCAGGGATGTTATCACCAAATGCGGAGGACTTCCTATGGCGATCAAGGTAGTGGCAGGATTGATGTTAGGCAAAGGAGATTCTGTCGATGAATGGAAAAGAATAAAACAAGGATTCGAAACGCACAAGAATTATGAACCAGTTATGTCTATGCTTGAGCTGAGCTATGAAGAGCTTCCAGTGAATCTGAAACCGTGTTTGTTGTGTTTTGCAGCATTTCCTGAAGATTGCATGATAACCATTGAGGATGTGATTTTTTGGTGGATTGGTGAGGGCTTTGTTCGAGGAAACTATCGAAGGACAGCTTTTGAAATTGGAAAAGAATATTTTAATGAACTAATTGGACGATGTTTATTGTTGGGTGTTGATAAAGACGTGTTTGACAGATCATATTATAGGTGTCGAGTCCATGATATGGTGCGAGACATGATTTTAAAGATTGCAAAAGAAGAAAACTTCATGAGTTTTGCTCAAAGTTGTGGTGATCTCCCTAGTGCAATCTCATCACTTCGAGTGAACCTACCAATCAATATGAGTACAGATTTATTTGGTTCCACCAATTCAAAAACGTTACGCACAATAACTGGAGTAAAAGTACATGAAAGTTTGGTGTGTGGTCTTCATTTGGGGATAAAACTGTCTGAAATGAAATGGCTGCGTGTTTTGAATATATCATTCAAAACAGATGAGGTGCAACCTTGGAATGCACGACCTTTTAACTGGTTGAATGGATTCCAATCAGTGCCGCACATTGTTCGTCTTCAGATACAGAATTCTACATTGGATGAGCTCCCGGATTTTTTTGGAATTCTTCACAACCTTCAGATTTTGGATCTCCGTGGTTGTGGTAACTTAAAAAAGTTACCTGATAGTGTAACATCCTTGGACAAACTAACCATCTTATGCGTAGCTGTAGAATACCTGCCGATTGGAATAGGAAAACTTCCCTCCCTGCAAAGGTTGATTGGGTTTAAGCCTGCAAGTTTAGCTATCAAGGATGGATGCTGCATTTCTAGTTTGAAGACGTTGGCCCAACTTCAATACCTTATGTTGGAAATAAGTACAGACAATCAAATACAAGCAGGAGATATGAATGTTTTGCCAGAGCTTAAGCAATTAAAGAGGTTAATCATATATATGGATGACGGTATCAGTGAGACAATTATACAAAGGGTGGATTGTGAGCTCGCTCCTTTTCGGCAACTTGAAGAACTTAATCTCCTCTACTACAAAGGAGAAAGGACACCAACTTGGCTCAATCCAACTTGCCTGCCAAATTTACGATTTCTTGAAATTTCATTTGGAAACATCACTCACATTAATCCAAGGTTCTTTGGGACAACACAAAGAAGTGAATTTTTAGAATTGGAGGGCTTAGCCTTGCGATATCTGGATCACTTGGAGGAGCTGGAGTGGCCAAGTATGCAAATGGCATTGCCATCCTTGAGACTGCTGAAAATATGTGGATGTGACACGCTGAAGTCACTCCCATGCAACATGGTAACAAGCGACTTTGGGCGCATTTGGAGAAAGAACGGAGAAGTTAACAGGGAGATGACTGGAACAAGCTAATGAATGGGAAACAATTCAATAATAAATCTGGTAATTTTTGTCATTCCCTGTGTTTTTCCTTTTCTTCTAGTCCATTGAGTTTGGTATTAATGACTTGATACCATCATGCTTACCAATCAGCTAACTTTCTTTTGTAGATTTAAAGGAAAGGCGAAAGCATCACTGACTACGTAACTGAAGAGATTTAGTTTGTAAAATAAGGAGCTCGAGTATTTGAATATCAAGAAGCTGCATCGCTGTGTTTCTATCTCGTAATTTTGATCTTTGAATAAATGATTACTGCAATATTAATTTAGATTACTGCATAGATTTCCCCTACTATTTAAATTTGGATACATCTAATTCTGATTTTATTCTCAAATGGTTATTGAGATTTGCATTTCTATACCAGCTCTCGTAACCAGTTGAAAACAACAATAATGATTCAATGATTCTAATACTAGTTATCAGTTTGCATTCGGATGATGCGCAGTTGCAGTTCATCAATTCCTAATATAACTTCAAAGGGAATTGAAGTGGGTAAAAGTGATTTTATATCTGGTTCCGTTAGGGGAATCAATCCATCAAAAGATTATCTTGAGGCGGGAAGGCTGATTATGAACATTTTGGCTGTTCTATGGCTCTCAACATCATCAAATATAACCAACAGAACAGTGCATTTGTTTTCTTTTTTATAGGCGAGCATTTGTTGAATGAGGCAACCGTATATATAGCATCATAAGGATACATGTTATTTTGCTTTTGCCACTCTCATCTTCTCTTCGGAGAGTAACAGATGATGGCGTTCAGTGAGAAACAGGAGTTTTTTTTTTTTTGAAGAAGAATAGTCTTTTGAAAGAATTCTGTTCCAAATATATATATATGTTATTTTTATTTTATTTTATTTTCTGCTGAGCAGGTTCCCATATGCTGCTCCATTTTCACCTGAATATTTGTTGGCAGCTTATTGCTATCCCCTGCAGATTCCTTCTTGTCAAGGATGACTACCTTGTCTTTGAGGAAAAGCATATGCAATAACTAGTTTGATGGATCACAAGGAATCTTAGAATCAATATGAACTTAACTACCTCACAGTAAATGCAGAATTTTGACAACAGTAAAACAACAAAATATGAATTATCCAAATCGACCATGCAACTCACGTTAAGCACAAAGAATTCCATTAGAACATAAAAGGAATCTTTTTGATGCCAGAATGAGTACACTAATGATCAGTCCAAAGGAAACAAAATAACATGGACTCTTGAAGTTCACCGTAAGGGTTGTCGACATTTAATGCAAAAAACAACGGAAGGTCTCACAAAATGAAGAGCAGTGTCATCTCCGACAAGATTGCGAGTCCTAACAAATAATTATTTCTTGGTGCACTCCAGGGATTTAGAATCAACCAGTAAGCTCCTGACCAACCACCTAGTTTGCTGCAGCTACTTTCTGCAAGGAGAGAAAGAAAGTGAGCAACTAGATGCTTTGGGTATCACCCCCAAAAAATCCATCGAGAACATAATGTTATAACAAAAAAAATTACACTACACTAAACTAGAATCCAATAATAGATTAACATGGGTGAGGTGCAGAAATTTGTAGACCCACCTCGGGAATTGAAGAGGTGAATGTGAAGTGGAAAACTTAATAATACATGCAGAGAAAATTGTAGTTTCATGAGTCTATAAGTGGCTCAAGAATTCAAGGGATTCTGGATGCTTATGAGCAACTAAGTGGGTCATGAATTCGCAATTGTCGTTAGCACTTTAATGTCTTTGATTGGCGTGCCCTCGGTTGTCATGCAAGTCTTATGTCTCGCACAACCCATATCTTTTGCAAATTTTATCATGCCTCGTGGTTAAGACGAAAAAAATGCATGTCATACAATTAAAATTTAGCATTACATTACTAAATTTATTTCAAATAAAAAATAAAAAAAAGTTTCCAAAATACTAATTTATCAAATCAGCCATAATAGAAAGTTATGACATCTGAAGTTCAAAATAAAACTCCAGTTTATACTACTTTGTAGCATTAGCTCCACTCTGCTTTGATGATGATAATAGTAATTTAACTTCAAATTTCATATTTACATTGAGCAATCAGAGTTAAATACCAATCCAGCTAATAGATTATGAAGCATAAAGAAACTATTACCTCTTCTTTGATCTCTTTCTTGCCTCCAGTGAAAAACTTCAAGCTTCCGTAGATAAGTACTCCCCAACCAGTCAAAGAAGCAATTACAAACTGAAATTAAAAACATAATTAGAATCATTTTAGCAGTTTTCCAACAAAGAGGAAGGATCTTAAACAGAAATATCAACATGCAAGATTGAAAATGACAGCACATGTCAGAGTCTTTGACAAGAGTATCACCAATTTTGATGTAATATGGGTATTTTTGTTCAATGTATGTTTTAATTATTAGTTGGGCCAGTCCATATATTAGTCCAAGTAGAACTAGGAATCCAAGTAGATTAGCTTTGGGATTTTATTTTGGTTAAATATGATTATTCAGAGGTTGTAATTAGTTTTTGTTTTTTGAGTATTGAAAAATATTATTGGAGTTTTGAAACTTTGTTAATCAAGTTTTGATAATTTGGTGTAAGCTTCTGTTGAACCCATCAATTTTGGTATTCAAGATTATGAAGAAAGATATCGCAAAAACTCATTAATTGGGAGAAACCACTCGTGTTTGATGTGCATAAAGTACACATCTGCAAGTTGTTGCGATGTTAGGCTGAAACATTGCAAAATTTTTGCAATTTTTCACGAGAAAAAAAAAAAATAGAGATCAAAGAAGTTTTGCAAGAATGGAGTGGTTGTCACGAACAAGGATGATAACCCTAATAACTCAAAATCTACGAATTGCAAATTGTGATTTGCACAAAAAGTGTGTTTATAAACAACAAAATGAAGAAAGAATGGGTGAAAATCCTAATTCTTTCCCAATCCAAACTCAGACAAGAAGAATAGAGTGATGAAGAATGAACATAGAGATGACTTTGTTGAGGATAGACGAAGAACGTACCATCATGCCCCAATCAAACAGTCCTCGCGTCGTAAAAAATCTGATCTAACACCACAGGAAAGATCTGATTCGCCGCTGGTCAACCACTATCGATAGCTCGAGCGTGGTCGGCGAGACCTCATAAGACCGTGGGCACAAACAAGGACGTTGTGGGTTTCGACCTGGGTGTCATTTTTTTTTTCATCTTCTGAAGATGATGAGCCAATATGAGATGTTTGTTGCCTGCACACGACTTGGGAAGATGAAGTTATTTGCCCCCATCTATTTTGTTGTACAACCACATGGGTCTAAATCATCTTTTGATGAGGATCAAGTTATGCGCAACCACATGGAAGGTCTTGTCCCACCACGACCTGCTAGTTCTAGCAATTTTGATGATCAACTTGTTCACCATTAAAGGTTAGGTCAAGTACCACCACGAGACAAAGTTAGTGATCCTGGCAAAATTTTGTGGTGCATTTTGAGGACAAGTTTAAGAACATATTTGAGAAGATTCAAGTCAAGAAATGGACATTTTTTGAGCCAAGGATTCGGGTTGGACGTTATATCTGGTGGTCAAATGTTGTTTGGTTATTTATGGTATGGCAATTACAAAGGCAAAGTTCGAGGTCAACTCTTACTGGTGCATCTTTCGGAGATTTCATCCTCAAAGCTCGAGGACGAGCTTTTCGAAGTGGGGGAGAATGATGTAATATGAGTATCTTTGTTTATTGTATTATTTAATTATTAATTGAGTCAGTCCATACATAAGTCCAAGTAGAATTAGAAGTCCAATTAGATTAGGTTTAAGGTTTTATTTTGGTTAAATAGGCATATTAGAAGTTGTAGTTAGTTTTTGTTTTTTGATTATTGAAAAATATTATTAGAGTTTTGAAACTTTGTTAATCAAGTCAACGATTTGATTTGTAAGCTTCCGCTGAACATATCAAATTTACCCACAATACATAAATCATATCTAAATTGTGTAGATATCATAAATGTCAAAGGCTGAAATGTGAGGTAATGTGTTGGACTAGCTAGTGAGGCAAGGCGTAAGCCTCGAGGCATGAGGCGTAAGAATATGAAAGAGAATCAGTAATAGGGTTGCAATGAAGACAAGAAAAATAAGAATTGAAAACAAATAAGCAATGGAAGAAGAGAGCTATAAGCTTCATCTTCTCTTCTTCATTGCAAGGCAAGCAACAGCGACCTTGATTTTTTTTCCCTTGCAAGTGAAACTCACAACTCACTGAAAAACAGTGAAAAAACATTTCAACTAATGCCTCTTAGATGTTTTAGGTGTGTTTCGCCTTGAAACGGGCCTCAAGGCACACGTTTCAAGCATTTTTTAAAACATTGACTATGAGAAGGTATTTTATTGTGTGATGTCTGAAATAGTGTCTGCTATGGCGAACTCCTAAACAAAAATGGATTGTCCTTGTTATGCAGGTGTATACAACATTTCTGTAGCAAATCAGTTAGAAGTTCCACACATTTCACATTGCAGAGAAATTAAAACTAGGTGAAATATATATAAAGTAAATAAAATAAAAAAAGATTGGCATATTATGCTCATATGAATAGTCAATCTTCAACGAAATGATGAAACTCACATGCTCCTCTTTCCATTTTGATGGGCTCAATGGATCCTGCCAAATATTCACCTTTTGTGGTCCATGATGATCTGTGACAAAGTGAATAAAAAAACTTATCTTATACAAGAAAAAATGTTAGAAATAAATGTGCACCAAAGCATTCAAGTTAATCCAAATCACAAACATTTGCAGAATGATGATGACTCCTTTTATTTTTATAGTTTTAGTTTATCAGGATTCAGGAACAGATTGGTAAATTCTTATGAAATGTGTAACTGTTGTATTACATAACAAAAGAGTATGATTCTTCAAGGCCAAAAATGACGTGAATCCCCAACAGATTGGTAACTTCTCGTGAAATATGTAACTGTTATATTGTCGTACGAGTTTACATTTCTTCACTAATGGGTCAAGCTAGAGAGTAATGGAATGTTTTTTTTTTAATGTAATTATCACTAAAACACCAAAAATTGCATTAAAATCCTCTTCCTTGCGAGCGTCTAAGGCAGGCAAAGAAAAATAAATGAAGATTACAAGGGACTTGGAACCACAAGGACCACAACAAATGCACAACCAGCTCACCAGTCTCTAAGATTGCATAAAAACCCCCCCACTGAAAATGAACCTCACTCCCATCTTTCTGATTTGACATCCAATTAATGGCCTAGAATGAGTCTGGAACATGTTTCTTCTTGTCTTCAAAAATTCATCGATTATGTTCTTCAAATCACAAGCCCCAACTAAATGTTGCCATAACCAGTTCCCTTGGGCAGAGTAAGAGTTGAGCGAACCAATGGTAAACCGACTCTCCAATGATGAAAGCTCATGGGAAGAAACCAGCCCATGTCCAAAATTGGAGCGATGATGCCTATTCTAAACAGATTATCAATGGTTGTCACCAATCGACCACATCAAGAAATTCAAAGACCTTTTTTTGGCATTGATTGAAATCTAGGATTAAAGACAGGATGGTGGCCATATTTGAATAGCTACCTGCCTGTTAGGGGGAACAAGAGAGTACATGGAACATGAATGGATTCGGGGTACGCTGATTTCCATGGTACGGAATTTGAATGGATAGGCAAAGTCAGTAAGCTATTGGGGTCGCAATTTGTGTACTATTTTAATTGGGTACGGTATTTAGGTACGATATTTATTTTATATCTACCAATATATTTTGTTATATATAATCTGTGTAGTTAAATCGTTAATCGGACCCTTCGCGGTCCAGGACCGATTTACAAGTAAACGGGTAACGGGATCAATCGAGATTAATCGGTCTACTTTTTTTTTAAATTACAAATTTTTTATATCCTATAATAACTAATCAAAATGATTTATTGTTGTATCTTTGTAATAATTTACAACAACCAACACAACAACAAAATACAACAGGTATAACAACAACCACAACCTAACACAACAACAGCAGGTCACCAGGTAGGTCTTCTTCTTTTTCTCCCTTATTCTCTTCTTTTTCCTACTTTTTTCCCTTCTCTTCTCCCTTATTTTTCTTTATTCTTCTCTGTTTTACGATTTGCACAAATCGCAATGACAGATCAGGATAGCAGCAGCATATCAGCATATCAGCAGATCAGTAATAGACCAGCAGCAGCAAATCGACTTCTTTTTCTTGGATTTCTCTTCTTCTCTCAACAACAGATTAGTAACAGCAGCAGTAGATCCGCAGTCTTCTTCTGATCAGCAAACCTGCTTCTCTTCTTCGGCTTCTCTCTTCCTCTTCTTCTTAGGTTTTTTTTTTTTAATACCTAGCGATAAATCAGCGAGTTAGCTGAGCCGATTTATCAGTGACTCGCCGATTTCTTGCCGCCCACTAAACCTAACTAAATTATACCCAATTCGGATCGCTCAACCCCCGATTATCACCGCATTAATAACACAGTATATAATATAAAGAATATGTATGAATATTGAACGTCGACTAAATATTTGATATTTATGAAGTGATCTAATTATGATAATTTGTTGAAAATTTTGGATGGTTTTGAAAATTTAAAAATGTTTTGAAAAACATCTAACTCTTTAATAAGTGAAGGATCCAATAAAAGAATATAAACAAAACTAAAAGGACCCAATTGTTGTCATTTCATATCTGTTTTGAAATCCACGGATTTGGATCGCGAACGTACACCAAATCAGTATGCCTGACTCAGTTTGAAATTTAGAGGTTGAGCGAATCGAGTATCTATGGACAAGACACAGGTGCAACGATGGAAGATAAGCAAATTTTGGTTACGGAAATTGTAGAATTTCCAACTTTTGGAAATCCTCATAGTGGCTTCTCTGTCTTGATATGGGCTCATGAATACGAGCATTTGACCAATAATGGCCATACCCATGGTCCATGGAAGCTTTGAGGTATGGATCTTTGGGGCTCAAAAGAGGAAGGGGACAAGTGGATCAAAGGATGGCCTAGAGAGAGGTTTCATGGTGTATCCAATTAGATTGGGTGATGTGAAAACCATAATGATGTTATATCAGTGAATATAGCGTTTGCTAGAATGTATGAAGAAGATGATGCTAAGAACTAGATAGAAGGGCAGATGCATGAACTAGATATCCCTGTTGTTTCCTTTTGTCCGTTTAAAGGTCCATTCAAGGAGAAGGTGCGAGGTGAGAATGCAAATTGCCCTGATATTAAGAATTTTGTTGCTCAGAAATCACATCTTACAGTTGTATGAGAGCTGGAAACTTAACGTGGAACCAACGGCCGACAGGAAGTAGTGATTCTAGTGGTTGGGAAATGGAGAAGCCGCCAAGGCCAAAGCAGTGAAGCATCAGAGGGCAGCATAAATTAGTCCAACGAGAACTCAATGACGATGGACAAGGGAGGTGAAAAAGCAAATAAGTTTGGTTTCAAATATAAAAAAATGACCCCAAAAAATTGGGTCATCTATTAAACAAGGTTGACACTGACATAAGCACGCTCGTTGAGAAAGCTAAATTGTTGTGTCTCAATCTGGTTAATATGAAGGGGAAGCAGCTTGAAGGTACAAAGCAAGTCAGTAAATGGATTAATATGGTGGAAGAAGAAGATAATACTCCAGGACACTTTTGTGTTTTGTTTGGTTTCTCAATTTCTGTTTGTAGTGTTGTTGAAGGCTTTGAAAGATTGTTTTCTCACAAATATCAAGTGACAGTGTAAATGTTCTACTTAGTATTTATTCCTCGTTTCCCTAGGGAGTTAGACTTGTTATCTTCTCAAGATTGTAATAGATCCCAGTACATTAGATTTATAACTTATTGCCTACTGCCTAGAGGTGAACAAATGCTTGAGCTGCCTTTAGGTGCTAATCTAGTTGGAATGCTTGGGATGGCAAGTAATAGTATCATCCTTCTATTTGTTTCAGGACAACGTATGTAGCTTTCCTTCGCACAAAAAAAGTAACAATGTAAATTTATCAAGGGCCATCCAACAACCAAAACGGATAACGAACCCAATATCAGCTCGATGAAATTTGATAACTTGACAAAATGGGGTGCCTGAAAATCACATTTTTTGACATGGGCATCGATTTAATTCTTCAAACGAGATTTGCAACTTTCTACAAAACCCCAAATTGCAAGTCGATAGATTTACTTACCCATTACAATCAACTCAATAAACTATTGAAGAGATCGGATTCGTGAGGAAATTTAAATTCAATTTCGGGGAAATCGATGAGTTACCTCCACCGCCGGATAGGCCGCGCCGCTGGATAAGCTTGGCTGCTTGACAAGCCGATGGAGAGGAGAGCCGAGTCAGAGATGCGGCTTGACGAGCCGCCAATAGTGCTGCCATCGCTAATGGGTTTCAGAGAGAGTGAGAGACGCGAAGAATGCGAGAGAGATGAGAGACTGATGCCAACGCAGACGAGAAGAGACGAAGGAGAAAGAAAAATAAAATAAAAGAGATTGGATTAGGGCTGGTTTTGGGACGGATGGGATCTAAACGGAATACGGGTGTTCTGATTTCCGTTCCAATTCCAAAATTCGGTATCAGAATCGGAAATTTCTGATAATTTTTTTTAGAAAACTTCGGAATTTTGAGGACTTTTTTGAAAAAACATTTTGAAAATGAATTTTTGGAAAGGGTGATTTGCACTTCCCCTGTGATGCATATCTTATTCAGCTTTATCCTCAATTATTATTTATATTGCACTTATTCCCTAAGACTAGCGGTTAACGTTTCTAGACCGTCTATTTTCAAAGTATATTACCAAAATACTCCTGAGAAATCAAAGGCTGAGATTAAATCTTTCGTATATCGAACATCTCATCTTGAGGAAAATCCTAAGGCCCAACTGAAATCGTAATCTTATCTCGAGAAAAATTCAACATTTGATTTAAAAAAAATCTTGTATCTTAAACAACTCATTTCGAGTAAAATCAATGGTTCAAATTTAATCGTACACACATCTCTAGGTAAATTTAATTGTTCATGAATCTCAAGAAAAATCTAATGATCCAGTATGCATCTTGGGGAAAACTTGACGCTCCAGCATGCATCTCAAGTAAAACCTGATGGTTCATATTTATTCGTGCATGATCTCGAGGAAATATGATGTTCTAAATAAATTTGAATTTAATTTTGCCCCCTGAAAACATAACAGACCTGAGAGATGAAGGGTGATGAAGGAGGATGAATGAGGGAGGAGGAGGAAGGAGGAAGAATGAGAAATGATGCCCTAACTTTATTATAGGGGTTGTGAAATAGAGAAGGAAGTGGAGGAAGAAGTGGAGAAATGAGGAATAGGATGGAGGATGAAGGGGGAGGTGGTGGCGAGACTGCGAGATAGAGAATGAAGATGAAGATAATCAAAATTTTCTTGATTAAATATTTGGAGTGGAAAAACTTGCCAAGTTTTGAAGTTAAGTTTGAGTTGCAGGTCATCTTCATGATCTCTCAGGTCTATTCTGTTTCAATGGGCAAAATTAAATTCAAATTTATTTTATTGGGTTAAATTATTGCCAATAATTTATTATATGGGGGCAATTTATTCAGACGTCAAATTTTCCTCAAGATGCGTGCTGGACATTCAGATTTCATCGAGATACACACTGGACCGTCATATTTTCTCGAGATGTGTGTAGAATCTTAGATTTCCTCGAGATGTGCACACAATTAAATTTGAATTGTTAGATTTTCTTCGAGATTAGTTGTTTAAGATGCAAATTTTTTTAAATCAACTGTTGGATTTTTCTCGACATGCGATTACGATTTCAGTTGGGCCTTAGGATTTCCTCAAGATGAGATGTTCGAGATACAAAAGATTCAATCTCAACCTTTGATTTCTCAGGGGTTTTTGGTAATCTGCTTTGAAAACAGATGGTCAAAGCACGTTAACTGCTAGTCTTAGAGGGAAAGTAAAATACAAATAATAATTGAGGGCAAAGTTGAATAAGGCATATATTACATGGGGAAATTTGCAAATAACCCTTTCGAAAAATAGGATTAGGCTGAATTAAATTTTTGAAATTTCACTTTTCAATTATCTTTGAAACTGTTTAGAATTTCCCATTTCCTAAAAACATAAAATATGTTAATTTTTTCAAAAAATAGGAAATTCAAATTTCATAAGTTTAAATTAATAATTTTATGATTTAGTTATTTTTTAATATAGATTATCCCTGCCTCTTAAAAAAGAATGATTGAAACAAATAAAAAAAAATAAGAGACAAACTTTATTGGCCATGAAGAATGCGAGATACAGATGCTAAAATCGAATGAGAGAAAATGAGAAGAGTGGATATAAATACTTTGTAGTACTATGCAAGGTTCTAAAAATCGGTAGGCGGGTGGCGAGCAGAGAACTAGCCCCTTAAAAGTTAAGCATAATAGTATATAAATTACTTTCAATTCAATACAAAGATAAATATGAAAAATGTATTAAAAATAGTCTTATTTTTTTTCGAAATGGAAATATAAAATATAAAAATTTCAAAAACTCGCCAGGGTGGCCGCCCAACCCGCCTAGGCCTATTTTTAGAACAGAGGTACTATGTGCATCCACAATTTCTATGTTGTGCCACCATGCCTAAATGTGCATTTTCGCCTTTGTTCTCCATCTTTAAATACTTAATGGTATTAAGACCCGCCACCAAAATATTGGGCTTGGATCTGTATAAGGAAATTCGAAATCAGGTAGTCCAAGGGTTCAAATTTCTAGCTCGATCAAAATTTGGGTTGGGTTTGAACTAGGGTATCAAGAACTCGAGCAACCCAAAATACCCAATAAAATTAGATAAATTACAAATTTATTATCCATATTCAAGAATATATAATGAATTATTTAAATGTGAAAAATTTCCACGAATAAATTAAAAGGTTGGTGGTAGTGCTATTTTGTTAGTGATAAGACATGAGCGAATCATTGAGCCAACCTAGGGTGTTAACTAAGTTAGGATTCTCGGGATGGCAAGTGACTTATCATCCCTCTATTTGTTTTGGAGCAACGGTATATAGCTTGCCTTCGCACATAAAAGTAACAATGTAATTTATCAAGGGCCATCTGAGATATAAAAGAACTACACAATAGTCAAGAATTGAAAATTATGAGATCACATTTTCTTTTCATCTAACAACCAAACCTAATCTGAGATTGATGAAATTTGATAACTTAACAAAATGGGGTGCTTAAAAATCACATTTTTCGACATGGGTTTCTGTTTAAATCTTCAAACGAATACAAATTTGGAGCTTTCTACAAAAACCAAATTGCAAGTCGGTAGATTTATGATGATACACCAAACCGTCCAGTAATCCGCACCACATACGTGTCATGATGATCTCATCATGACAGAGCAAAACGGGCTGAATTACGCGCCCAATCTAGCAAAGCCCAGACCATACGAAGCCAACTGAGGCAAGATTCAGGAGGTTGGATCCAAACAACAGCGCCCTATTAAGCCCATCCGTCACATGGTCAAGCCCAATACCCATACGACCTAATAAGGCAAGTATATGAGGGATAGACCTAAGACGGACAAACCAGTTATACACTAACTCCTACCAGGAAACAAATACCGAAGTATAAGTCGTGCATGAAAACTCTCCTGTATGGACAACACTCCACAAGGGAAGAATCTCTCGCAGATCTAGGAGCACAAATCGTGTAGAAAAACTCTCCTACATGGACGACTCCTAACAAGGAAATGATCTCTAGCAATATATCTTTTCTGACTTAAGCATCGGAGCATCATCGACCGCCACGTATAACAGTGATCTTTGGCTCACGTGTGTTTCGTGTGCAGGTTAAGGTCAGGGTGAACATAATTTGGCACCATCAATTTACTTACCCATTGTAATCAACTTAATCAAATAATAAGTAAACACAAAAATCATGTAAAATCAGTTCTAGTTTTGAAGATCTTAAGCAAAACTATTGAAGAGATCGGATTCATGAAGAAACTTAGTTTCAATTTGGGGGAAATCAATGAGATACCTCCACCGTTTGAAAGGTCGCGGCGCTGGATTAGCTTGGCGGCTTGAACATCCAATGGAGTGGAGAGTCGAGTAAGAGCTGTGGCTTGACGAGCTGCCAATAGTGTTGCCGTCACCATTGCGTTTCAAAGAGAGTGAGAGACTCGAAGAATGCGAAAGGATGAGAGAATGATGCCAATGTAGACAAGAAGAGACGAAGGAGAAAAAATGAAGACAGTAAATTAACGATGGTTTTCGGATGGATGGAAACAAGTGAGAAACGTTTTCATACAATGATGACTAAGATAGCCATGTTTCTTGAGTTATCATGGAAAAGTTTTTGTAGGTCCCCCTAGAGTATATTTTTTTTATGATTTTGAGAGAGATAGGTGGTGGGAGGTCACATATTTCGTACTCACTCCCCCTCCCTTCTCTATTTTCTTCCATGATCTCTTCAATAGTTTAAGTTTTCAATGGAAAACAAAAATCAAACACATCCTTAGCTTTGAAATTTGCATCCAATACCAAAAGATTAAGCTAGTAAACTAATAAAGATAGAGCTTGGAAATTTTGGCTCTAATACATAAAAGATAGGTTTTTGAGGAAGCACATAATTAGATCACTAAAAGGCATAGTTCCAATTCCAAAGCCTAAGATTTGGAAAAAAGACTTCGCCTGACACATTTTGGTTTGTATGATGGAAATCATTTGCACATATGAATGCCTGGATGGGTTTACAATGCGTTTCTCTATCTGCTCATAACACAATTAAATGATCAAGGACAATAAAGATGGATTCAAGCTACTCTCTCCATCTACATACAATTACATTCTGACTGCAATAACTTCTTTATCTCAAAGTAGGAACATAATGAATTAAAGAACATATGGCAATATTCATAATTATTTTTCTCAAGTCAAATTTTTTTTTCTTATGCCAATTATTCACGTTTTCAACACACAATCACAGCTTAAAATAAGGTAGGGATGAACTTCCATCTAGTCCTCTGGACAGATAGAAGCTAACGTATTCATTGACAGATGTTTCTCTGTGTATATGGTTTTGCATCGTCTCCAGCGGGAAAGAAGAAGGTTGCCACTGATACCCTTGGTCCAATGCTTTTCACCAACACTCTGTGCTCCACGCTCTTGAACTTGTCATTTGAGATTAGCTAAGTACAAATGAACAAATTTAATAAGAAAATGAAATCAAATAAAACAAATTAGTTAAAGGTACATATGTAGTAAAGAACTTAAGGGCTGCAGGTTGCCACAAAGTGTAAAAATACCTGAAGAATATCTCCAATGTTTACAACTAAAGCTCCATGCAGAGGAGGAACCTCTACCCATTGATGTTGATGAAGAACTTGGAGCCCACCGATACTATCTTGTACAAGAATAGTAAGAAATTGGGGGTCTGAGTGTTTGGTGGTGGCTAGAGTACAATCAGGCTCCGGACATTTGGGAGTGTAATGCCCCATCAGTAGTTGGTTTTTCATGCAATCCATTTTACCAAGGTAGTCAGGGCTAAGACCCAAAGCCTCTGATAGTATTTCTGACAATGTTTCCTTCACCTTGATTATTGAGTTAAGGTACTTAACCATTATCTCTCTGCAAGAGTATATCCAATCTCACTAATATTAGCTCACACATCGATCTCATGTCACTATAAACAAGAAGAAGAAACTATATACACAAATGGGTCCTTAATTTTGTAACAAATTATATGTATGCATCTAAAAATAAATTCTTATATATATCGGCATATTGAAGGCAGTTCATCTGAATCCAGTTGCTGATTATCAAAGAAGTTGCATGCTAGCGTATCCTTCCAATTTGCAGGTTCAGTCTCATAAAACTTTCCATCATTATTGCTGAAATATCTTGTTACCCGCTTTAGATCATGCGAATATATATCCTTCTTCACCTCATCAGGTTGCTCATGAAACCTTTTCACGCCTTCCTTCATCTCATCCAACACTTCAATTGGAACTCCATGGTTGACTATTTGAAAAAATTCCCATGATTCACATGCTCTTCGAATTTCCTCCACAATGGCTTCCCTTCTAGCTGCATCATCAATACCTTGGAAATCTATAGTTGGGAACTCGAATTCACCACCATTATCTGATTCATTTGGCAGATTCGTTGGTGAATGAATGAAGAGTCTAGGTATCTTAGTGATTCCCCGGTCAACTAGTCCTTTAACACCATCTTTTGTTTCATCAAACTCCTTAAAATCTTTTGCTCTATCATAGTAATCTGAAGAAACATCTCCGATGAGGGTTCCTTTGGATTCGTTAGTTACCACTTCCATCTTAGTTATTCTGCCTTTCCGAGGGATTCCACTGAATGCAATATAAAGTATCACACACTTGTGATTTTTTATTTATTTTTTTAAATAAAATGTCACCAAACCAACAACTCATTCCCTACGGCTTGAGTTGTTTGATGACTTGCTCGTGCATTTAATATTGATATCTCTTCCTGCACATTTCAGTCAGTTTAAGGTCAGTTATAAGTGTCAAAAGGAGAAATGGACTCTTAATGAGCTCATTTCATATTGTGTGCAAGAAGAGGAAAGGTTGAAGCAAGAGAGATTTGAAAGTACTCATCTGGCAAGTACCTCTAAGGATAAGGGCAAGAAAAGAAAGAAAAATGAAGCTGCTAAGGGTCCAGAGCAAAAGAAACCTAAGGAAAATCAATGATGTTTCTTTTGTGGAAAGCTAGGACATGGAAAGAAAGAATGTAATAAGTATCATGCTTGGCGTGCCAAGAAAGGTACATTCTTTACTTTGGTCTGTTCTGAGGTTAATTTAGCTTCAGTATCTAGAAGCACTTGGTGGTTAGATTTTGGTGCTACTACGTAAGTGTTTCTATGTAGGGTTGCCTGAGCTACCGAAAGTCAAATGTTATTGAAAGATATATCTTTGTGGGCGATGGAAAGTCGGTGGATGTTGAGGCAATATGTCATTTTAGGTTATTGTTGAGAACTGGTTTTTATTTGGATTTGAAAGACACTTTTGTTGTACCGTCCTTAAGACAGAATTTGGTTTCTGTTTATTTATTGGACAAATCTGGTTATAATTGTTAATTTGGAAACAATCAGTTTAGTCTTTCATTGAATTCAAATATTGTTGGTACTGGTTCATTAAGTATGTTTGATAACCTATATTTGCTTGATACTATTGCATCATATAATGAAACCTTGCATGTGGATTCACGAGGTACTAAATGCAAGCTAAACATAGAAAATTCAGCAAAATTATGGCACAAGCGTTTGGGTCATATATCCAAATCTAGAATTGAACGACTTGTGTCAGAAGGCATTTTGGATTCACTTGACTTTTCAGACTTAGATGTTTGTGTTGAGTGCATCAAGGGAAAACTGACCAAACAAAAGAGATTAGGTGCTAATAGATCTTCAAACGTCTTAGAATTGATACATACGGATATTTGTGGACCATTCCTACGGCTTCTTGGAATGGTCAACGATACTTTATATCATTCATAGATGACTACTCACGTTATGGGTACCTTTATCTCATTCATGAGAAATTAGAGTCACTGGATGTATTCAAGTCTTTCAAAACTGAAGTTGAAAACCAACTCAGTAAGAAAATTAAGTGCGTTAGATCTGATCATGGTGGAGAGTACTACGGCAGATATGACGGTTCAGCAGAACAACGTCCAGGGCCATTTGATAAATTCCTAGAGGAATGTGGAATCGTTCCACAGTACACCATGCCAGGTTCACCTCGTATGAATGGTGTCGCTGAAAGACGAAACAAAACTCTTAAGGATATAGGAGTATGATTAGTCATTCTAACTTAACATAATCACTCTGGGGAGAAGCAATTAAAACAACAACTTATATACTGAATAGAGTACCAACTAAAACAGCTGCCAAAACTCCTTATGAACTTTGGACAGGCCGAAAGCCTAGTGTAAAACATTTTCACATTTGGGGATGTCCATCTGAGGCTAGGCCTTATAGGCCAAATGAAAACAAATTGAACTCCAAGACAGTAAGCAACTACTTTATTGGTTATTCAGAGCGATCTAGAGGCTACAAATTTTATGATCCCGCAATTAGGTCTATTTTTGAAACGGGAACTGCGACATTTTTTTAGGATGTTGAGTTTGGGGGGAGGAATAAGGTAAGAGACATTGTCTTTGAGGAGGAATCGGTTTAGACTCCTACTACTGTTTTTGACAAGGTACATATTTCTGTACCTGTCATTGATCAAGAAACAGATCTGGAACCTCAACAAGACAATGTTGAACAACTCCTTGTTCAAATTGAAGTAAATGTTCCAGAGGAACAAACTCAACAACCTCAGGGACAAATGCCATTAAGGAGATCCACGAGAGAAATGAGAAATGCTATTCCGGATGATTACATAGTTTTTCTCCAAGAACATGAGAAAAATGAAGGATTGATGGAGATTGATTAGTCATTCTCTCAACAGTGGATAAATGCTATGAATGAGGAGTACAAGTCTATGCAAGACAATGAAGTTTGGGATCTTGTCCCATTACCTAAAGATACAAAGCCCATTGGTTGTAAATGAATATTCAAAACCAAGAGGGATTCTAAAGGTAATGTGGAGAGATATAAGGTCTTGTAGCTAAAGGCTTCACTCAAAAGGAAGGCATCGACTATAAAGAGACTTTCTCTCCGATTTCAAAGAAAGTCTCATTTAGGATAATGATGGCACTTGTTGAGCACTTTGACTTTGAGCTACATCAGATGGATGTTAAGACAACTCTCAATGACGACATTGATGAAACAATTTATATGGTGCAACTAGAAAACTTTGTGTCTGGAGACCCAAAGAATATGGTTTGCAAACTAAAGAAATCCATCTATGGGCTCAACCAAGCTTCTCGTCAATGGTACCAGAAATTTCATCAAGTAATTGTCTCATTTGGTTTCGAGACAAATGCAAATGATAATTGTATGTATCATAAGTTCAGTGGGAGTAAGCATATCTTCTTGGTTTTGTATGTTGATGACATACTGCTTGCCACTAATAACAAAGACATGTTGCACGAAACTAAGAGATTTCTATCAAAGAAATTTGATATGAAAGATCTTGGTGAAGCTTATTTTGTTTTAGGGATTCAGATACACCTAGATCGCTCTCGGGGTATTCTTGGATTATCGCAAAAGAGTTATATAGAAAAAGTGCTTAAAAGATTTGACATGCAAAATTGTAAACCAGGAGACACCCCTGTAGCTAAAGGAGACAAATTCAGTCGTTAAACAATGCCCTAAGAATAAACTTGAAGTTAAAGAAATGCAAGATTTTCCCTATGCATTAGCTGTTGGGAGTTTAATGTACGCTCTGGTTTGTACACGTCCAGATATAGCATTCATTGTTGGAATGCTAGGCAGATATTTAGACAACCTAGGGATGGATCACTGAAAAGCAGTCAAACGGGTTATGAGATATTTACAGAGAACTAAGGATTACATGCTCACATATAAGAAATCAGATCAGTTGGAGATCATAGGGTATTCTGATTCTGATTTTGTTGGATGCCAAGATAGTAGGAAATCCACATCAGGCTACATTTATCTGTTAGCTGGAGGAGCTATTTTTTGGAGGAGTGCCAAACAGACTCTCATAGCTTCTTCCACTATGAAGCAGAATATGTAGGCATGTTTTGAGGCATCCAATCATGGATTATGGCTGCGAAATTTTGTCACCGGGCTGCGCATTCTGAGGAGTATTGAAAGACCACTAAAGTTATATTGTGACAATAACTCAGCAGTTCTATATGCCAACAACAACAGGAGCTCATCTAGGTCAGATCATATTGACATAAAGTTCCTGGTTGTGAAAGAGAGAGTACAGAATAAACAGATTTCCATATAGCACATTGGGACAAACTCCATGATTGCGAATCCGCTTACTAAGGGATTACCACCCAAGGTCTTTCATGAGCACACTTCTCATATGGGTGTTATATCATTTGAGGATATTTTGGTTTAGTGGGAGTTTGTATATTCGATTGCTCTATATTGGTTTTTTGGACACATTTTGTGTATTTGAGTATTTTCTGCAGAAATAAAGTATTCAGTTTATTCACACTCTTATTTATTGTGTTAAAGTTCGATCTCAATAAAGTTTAAAGTAGGACCAGTTGAAAATAGGCATGTTTAGATCATGTTACATGTAATTTCCATGCTACGCATCCATGATTGATCTATGTCATTTGATTGTATGGGTATACGTGACTATTGATGGATTTATTTGCGCTAAATGTGACGAAAGTTCCTTTAATCCTATACCTGTATAGTCAATGGACGAGATTTTTTGGAAATACCTTCATATGTGATAGCAAATTTTGAGCTCATTAAGTTATACACATTTTAAGGTAACATATGTGGCCCAAGTGGGAGATTGTTGGAAAAATTCAACATGTGTGGGCACACATATGTATTTAATGTGTATTGTTATCTTAAAGTATAGCCCAATGAATTGTGGTCTAATATGGTTAATTGGGATAGAGTATTAAAATGTCATGGGCTTAATGTGTAGATACACTTAAGCAATTTCTAATTTGATGAGGGACCAAATTAGAAATTGGTAAGAATAACTGATAACCCAATCAGTTATAAATACAGGGTTATGGTCCCCAGTTGAGCGTATGTTTTGTTTCTTCTGAAATTCCATTCTACAGAGAGATATACAGAAAACATACGTCATCAACTGGAAGATCAAGACTCATCCCTTCCTTGAAGTGCTATTATGGATCAAGGTACGCTTCCGCTTTATTCTTGATTATTATTCTTCTCATTGAATCAATATGGAGCATAACTGTATTTGTAGAATAAAAAATATAATAGGGAAAGCTTCAGTTTTCACTTGCCCTTGCGAATCTGGTTAACTTTTTTAAGTGGACTAATGCAGTGGAGGGTGAGCTGCCAGACATGAGCGAGGAACTATCATTGGTTACACTCATGAATACGCTGCTAGAAGCACGGATTATTCCCCGTACATAATACTTGAATTGTTGGGTACATATGTGAATGTTTTACATGCGTGTCCAGATAGTCTCCATTCGTATCTTGTTTGGTTTACCGTGTTTGTTGATAGTCTTAAGGATAATGGTTGTTTGTTAAAATAGCTTCAGCTTAGTGTTGGAATAGATAACTCCCGTGCATCCAGATAACTTCAAGTTTTAAGGTTGGTAACTTTTGTGAATTTGGTTGCTAACTTGGGAAAGTCGTAACTTTGGACACATGATGGTTACTTTATGCTTAGACATAGCTATATAAGTATTGACCGGATTATATATGGATTTTGTATGGCTCTAATGCTCTATTTGATTCCTTTGATTTTCACCCATCCCCATAACCAAGAAACCTTATTTGAATGATCATGTACAAAGTGCTAAATGAGCGAAAGGGATAGGGCATAATAATTTCGGTGAACCAGCATGGCTCAATGATATTTTATATATATATATTAATTTGTTTATAAAATAGGACTTTTAAATTCTATTAATCTCTTTATAAAATAGAGGGAGAGAAAATGTAGTGGTTTTTGACAAGTTATTAATTATTATTATTTTTATATACAAAACAGGATGGTGTTTGGGGTGGGAGATAAAATACGGTTGAAATTTAACAAAATATATGAATCTAACGGATCACATAGAACTTAAAGCACCAAGAGTGCATGGGTTCGATTCTCATACCCGACATTTTTTTATATTTGTTTATTTTTCTTCAATTGTTGATGGTGGTGATTAATCATGTAAGTATGAAGGATGAAAACTCAAGGATGATCATATTTTGACAAGTTTTAAACTTTTATCGTGCCAACAACACGGGGAATACCCTAGTCTATATTACAAATCAGAATGGTGAGCTTGGATCCAAACACAGTGTTCATGGAAATCTTACCTAGTTCCTTTGCGCAGGATATGAAAGATATTGTGTATGAGGATAAAATAGGCAAGCCTTATATTCGGGTGTAACAACTTTATTTTCAGGTTTGGGGATCCTAAATAACCCCTGCTTGCTTTCCAAAAAAATTAAAAAAAAAAACAAGTCAGAATGTGTTTGGGGTTGGAGATAAAAGACGACTATGATTGAAAATTGCGGAACGTGTTAAAGGTGGAGATTCATTATCAACAATGTCATGTTTGTAAATAAGTTGCAAGTAGAAGGGCAAGGGAAATGAACAAAAATGTGAAAAAATTTGTGGAGGCACATGTGGTGGAGAGAGAAAATTTGTGTTTTTTTAAATGAAAATCGTCATGATTATCTGCTTAATTGTCGGATTTTAGTAAACTTGGTATGGTTGAAATGCATTTTTGAAGAGCTTTCCAATAAAACCTATCATTAATACAAACGCTTAAAGTTTTAAATATGCATTTTACACCGTATGCATTTTTTCAGAAAAGTAAATGTAATCTAATGTCTTTACATCGTAAGTATTTTGAATATTAAGACACATTCTAGCAAAGACCACGAACTCTATATTTTGGAAAATCAAAGTTTTGAAAGGTTGGAGGAAGAAATTTTTTAAGTTTTATGCTCCAACAAACTCTAACCATCACACATCTAAAGGCTCAGATTGAATTTGAGTGCCAAAGGTTATCTTGGGTTTCCTGTTTCCACAAGGTTAGGTCAGAGTTAGCTTATACCCTGTAAATAAAATAATTGAGAATTGTATTATCGTTTCTTTTATTCCTTACTTGAATACAAGCTTATATAAGCTAACTCTGACTTAACTTTGTGGAAACAGGAAACCTAAGACTTCTTATTCTATTCTGACTTTCCTAATATATTCTATACTGACTTTCTTATTCTGTAACTTATGTAGATTTTCTTTTTTCTAGATATTCTGACTTTCCTTTCCTTCTTGTACATATTCTGACTTTTATTCTTGTAGAGGTAAATCAATTTTGGACTTGGGCTTGGCTATGTTGAGTGCAAGCCCTACATATTCTAACACTCCCCCGCAAGCTGGACATGTAGACGCAGATGAAATGTGCAGCTTGGAGGAAACCTTGAAGTCCGATTTGGTGAAGACCAATTTGTAGGAAACTCTGAAGTCGAATTCTGGAAAATTTTAGATGATTCTGGATAAAAATTCTGGATGAATTTCTGTATAAAAATTCTAGATGATTCTTGTATGAAGAAATCATGACTATCGAGTGAACAACTAATGGTTCGACTCGAGTGGTCAACATGACTATCCAATTCGGATAATTCTGGTATGAAAAAAATTGCTCAATTCGAGTCAACACAAATTTTTTGGTATTGCTCAATTTGAGTCAACAAATTTTTTTTTTTTGCTTTTGGTGTTGGGTTTCAGGATGATTGATTACTAGGAATAGGTTGTGGTCTCATCGATGGATGAACAACCCTATGTTGTTTTTGAAGCGTAGAAGGTTGTCGCGGTTAATGGCGAGATGTATGTCGGAGCAATAATCATCCCTTCCTTGTTTGAGTTGCAGGTTGGTTGCGCGTGGCTGCTCTGCATGAAGTTGTTGCAGAGTGCGATTTCCTTTCCCCGCCTCTTGCTTCTACGATCAAAGTGCATAGTCGTCGGAGGCGGGGAAGAGCCTGAGCCTCCAGAGTCTTAGGTAATCAAAGAAAGTTGCTCTAATACCATGTAAAGAAAATAATTGAAAATTGTATTATTATTGCTTTTATTCCTTACTTGAATACAAGCTTATATAAGCTAACTCTAACCTAACCTTGTGAAAATGGAAAACCTAAGACTTTTTATTCTATTCTAACTTTCCTAACAATATTCTATACTAACTTTCCTATTTTGTAACTTATGTCGACTTTCTTTATTGTAGATATTCTGACTTTCGTTTTCTTGTACATATTCTGACATTTTTTCTTGTAGAGGTAAATCAATCTTGGACTTGGGCTTAATTATGTTGAGTGCAAGCCCTACATATTCTAACAAAACTTGAAGCTGCCATTATTATCCGACTCCTTTGGTAGGTTCTCTGGTGAATGAATGAAAAATCTGGGTATCTTAGTAATTCCCAGATCAACTAGTCCCTTAACACCAGTTTTTGTTTCATCAAACTTCTTAAAATATTTTGATGCATTATAATAGTCTCAAGAAACATCTCCATGAGGGTTCATTTGAGATCTACTTTTGGGCCAAGTTTTGGTTTTTTAAAGCAAAACACAACCACAACACTAATTCTAAAAAGCCAGGCCCTTAGCGTCAGATCAGTGCCAGGGGGCTCTGTGTGTGTTTGTGTTCGATTGGTGGATTATGAGGATCTCTAGAATGATTGAGGGTATTGATGCTCCCTGGCGTAGGCCTAGCTTTCTAGACAGACTGCAACCACAAACACCATCTATAAAAGGGGTAGAAATGTAAAAAAAATCAAAACTTGGCCCAAAAGTAGTTACCTAGAATTGTTGAATTTAAATACATGGTGTGAGAAAAATATTTTGGGTACTAATCAAACATTACCAGTCAAAATAAACCAACCAACAATTCTAGCCAGCCAGGTTTGGTAGCCATTTTTAGGCCAAGTTTTGGTTTTTTTACACTTTTACCCATTCTATAGATGGTGTTTATGATTGTGTTTTTTAAAAAATGTAAAAAAACCAAAACTTAACTTAAAAGTGACTACCAAACTTGGCTGGCTACACTGATTCTAAACCAACACCAACCTAATACACCAAAGGACATTAGGATTTGTAATTTAAGATACATTAAAAATTTCTTACAAAAGACAAAATAAAGTGTGAAAAATTAAAGACAACTAAGCATCTTCATTAATATAGTTAATTAATTAAGATGACATGGTCACTTAAAGGGTGCAACTATCGATTATAAATTATAAGGCAACGACTACTCTACACCACCATAAGTTCTTTTTTCACACCATTTTACTCTCCTACACCACCTACTTTCTTTCTCATACCACCTATATAAACAAAAAACCAACATTTCCCCCCTCTTCATTCAAATCGAAACGTGATTCCTCCCTCCCCCATTCGAATCTCTTCCCTCTCTCACATTCAATTCTCTCTCCACATTCAAATATCTTGCAAATATTTTCCTTCTCCTTCAAAATCTCTTCCCTCTCCACCAAAATCGAAACCCTTAAAAATCGAACCCCAAATCGTAATCTCCCCAAAAATTTTCAAAAAAACAAAGTAATCTCATGGAAACTTCAGAAATATTTTCAAAAATTGCTTGAGAGGGTGTACTTAGTAAGTTCGGTGGGGGCACATAGCCACCCACCCTTTAAGAGACAAAACCCCTCCCATTTTCTTTCTTCTTTCCTTTTTCTTTTCCTTCACAGAGAGCAATTCCCTGCCGCTGCTGCTCCTCCGCCTGCGTGCTTGCCGACGGACCAAGCGATTCCTTCGCAAAAATCTCGCCCATTGTCCTTCATTTCTTCCCCTCTTCGTTTCTCTTTTGGTTTTTCGCAAAAAATAATAATTTAGTTTTCACATTTGGGTTTGACGTGGTGGGTTGTTTGATTGGATTTCGTAGCTCCGATCAGCCGTTGAGGGGCCTTGGTGGCGTCATTTGGAGCCCGTAGACCCGACATGCAAGGATGATTTCGGGGTTGGCCGGATTTTTCAAAAAAAATCAGGGTGCATGTCCGTTTTGAGGGTTCTTCGGCGTGAATCCATGTTTTCAGGTGTGCTTGGAGCTATTTCCAGCCTGTTGTGCTGTTCGGAGGCGATCGGACCAGAGTAGGGAGGGTTTCAACGAGTTTTCGACAAACTTTGGGTTTCGGCGGGGTGTTTGCCGAATTTTTATTGCTTGTAAGTTTTTCTTTCTGTCACGCGCCGCTTGTAATTTATTTATTTTTTCAGTTTTCGGCTAGTTTGCTAACCTTTGAGTCCACCTTGCAGTTTTAAAAATTTCCATGGTCCTGCAAAGTTTGTGGCCTTTATTTTCTTTTATGACAATCAAGAAGACTAGTCGGGTGGTTTAGGATATCGTCTTTCCACTTGCGACTCAAGGCACATCCTAACACCCTTACTACTTGCTATTAGACTAATGGTATACTTACATTATGTTAGATTTTTTTTTTAATACAATTTGCTCTTGTTTCGTGGCCTTGGACAATTTCTTATTTATTAATTGTTTTATTTGAACCTTATAATGGAGATTGATGCCAAATCACTTTTATGCTCGGAATAGTTAGGATGCTGAAATGTATATTGTTTGGTCCGACATAAACCAATTTACTACCTATAGGAAAACTGGCCTATGATCACTATCATCAACCTTGGTTTTCTCTTTAAAGTTACAATCTGGGAACAAAATCGTACCCATAGTTAGTCCTGATCCCTAAAAGTTTTTTTTTTCCGGCTAACTGACCATTAAGAGTCGGACCAAAATTACCATATTTAAAAGGCATATCAGTGATTAAATAAAATAAAACGAATAAATAAAAAGGCATTGCAAAACTCGCATTGTTCTGGGCGAACAGGAAATTTCAGCAAAATTTTTTGGACAGATTTGCGCGACTTTAGTAAAATGTCCATTACTTTTTCATTTCAAAACATTTTCAAGTGATTCAAGTAGTGTTTATTAGATAACTCAGATTACTACAAATTTTGTGTTCTGATCAACTTTAGAATCAGCCTCGATCGAACATATAAGTTGGCCGAAAGTTAGGGACACTATCCCGTTTTCATTGCAAGACAGATTTGCGCGACTTTAGTAAAATGACCATAACTTGCTAATTGCAAAACATTTTTAAGTGATTCAAGTTTTGTTTATTAGATAACTCAGAGTACTACAAGTTTTGTGTTTTGATGAGCTTGAGAATTGATCTTGATCAAGCATATAAGTTGCTCGAAAGTCAGAGACATTATCCCATTTTCATTACGAGACATATTTGTGCGACTTTAGTAAAATGACCATAACTTGCTTATTTCAAAACATTTTCAATTAATTCAAGTTGTGTTTATTAGATAAATATGAGTACTACAATTTTCATGTTTTGACGAGCTTGAGAATCGATCTCATTGAGGGTTTAAATTGGTTGAAAGTTACCTTTTTTTTTTTTTTTTTTTTTTTTGAGTTTGGGTTTCTCTTTTAGGATATGCATATTTATTGGTGGTGTGTGTAAGTAAGAAAAACAAAATAAAAATAAAAATAAAAAACCCTCAATGGTGGTGCTAGAAAGCGCTTTTGGTGGTATGGAGTAGTCGTTGCCAAATTATAATAAAAAAAATTGGGTGCAAAAAATTGTTTTGTGCTGCCACCATTATAACTTATTACCATTTTTTTTACTTTTATAAATTATAATACAAAAAAACGTCTACACCTAGGCGCTAGTCTCCTGCTCGCCGTCCACAATGCTACCTAGCGATTTTTAGAACCTTGCTAATTAGTATTTTTTCTACGACATATACTTTCTTTTAAAATGTCAACTAGAAATTGTGGTTCAAATAGGAGGTTATTTGATCAAATACTTCTTTGAAAATTATTCATAAGATAATTGAAAAAATATTTAATAATACTACACCGTAAATTCACTAATTATATAACCTACAGTAACTGATTTTATTTAAAGATATTTGTTAATCCATTATACATATCAGTATAAGTAAGTTTACAAATAAATATAAATAACCAATGGTGCCTCAAGCCCATATAGTTATTTGGCTCTTTTCTTCTTCTAACTTTAAAAAGAATATATTATTATTATTATTGGTATTTAGTCTTTCAAATTATGATTTACAAATTGGATCCAAAACTTAATAGTTTTAATAGTTAGATACGAGTGAAATGAAGAAAATAGTTATACACAAATTAACCATTAATTTTTACAATATTGTGCCCCCACCCATAGGACTACAAATTTATGGTAGTATGGAAGCCTTACAAGAACTTAATTGGAGTCTCGCCAACAACATAGGAAAACCTCTTTTTTTAATCCCAGGTATCTTTAGACAGGTCAGGATGGTTTAGTCCAGTCGAGTGCCCTCCAAAATTGACCAAATCATAACCACCACGAAGGGGGGTGTTATGACAATCTAGCCGGGTGGTTTAGGGTGGTTTCTGAGTGGGGGTATTAACATAATACTTACATTATGTTAAGACTTTTTTTTTAATACAATTTGCTCTTGTTTCGTGGCCTTGGACAATTTCTTATTTATTAAATGTTTTATTTGAACCTTATAATGGAGATTGATGCCAAATCACTTTGATGCTCGGAATAGTTAGGATGCTGAAATGCATATTGTTTGGTCCGACATAAACCAATTTACTACCCATAGGAAAACTGGTCTATGATCACTATCATCAACCTTGGTTTTCTCTTTAAAGTTACAATCCGGGAACAAAACCAATTTCTCTTTTTTTTTTTTTTTTTTTTTCCGGCTAACTGACCATTAAGAGTCGGACCAACATTATCATATTTAAAAGGCATATCAGTGATTAAATAAAATAATAAAAAGGCATTGTAAAAACTCGCATTGTTCTGGGCGAAAAGGAAATATCAGCAAAAAAAATTTGGACAGGTTTGCGCAATTTTAGTAAAATGTCCATTACTTTTTCATTTCAAAACATTTTCAAGTGATTCAAGTAGTGTTTATTAGATAACTCAGAGTACTACAAATTTTGTGTTTTGATCAACTTGAGAATCGGCCTCGATCGAACATATAAGTTGGCCGAAAGTTAGGGACACTATCCCGTTTTCATTGCAAGACAAATTTGCGCGAATTTAGTAAAATGACCATAACTTGCTAATTGCAAAACATTTTTAAGTGATTCAAGTTGTGTTTATTAGATAACTCAGAGTACTACAAGTTTCGTATTTTGATGAGCTTGAGAATCGATCTTGATCAAGCATATAAGTTGCCCGAAAGTCAGAGACATTATCCCATTTTCATTACGAGATAGATTTGTTGGACTTTAGTAAAATGAAAATAATTTGCTCATTTCAAAACATTTTCAATTAATTCAAGTTTTGTTTATTAGATAAATATTAGTACTACAATTTTTGTGTTTTGACGAACTTGAGAATCGATCTCATTGAGGGTTTAAATTGGTTGAAAGTTACTTTATTTTGCGTTTTTTTTGTTTTGAGTTTGGGTTTCTCTGTTAGGATATGCATATTTATTGGTGGTGTGAGTAAGTAAGAAAAATAAAAATAAAAATAAAAATAAAAATAAAAATAAAAATAAAAATAAAAATAAAAATAAAAATAAAAATAAAAATAAAAATAAAAATAAAAATAAAAATAAAAATAAAAACCCTCAATGGTGGTGCGAGAAAGCGGGTTTGGTGGTATGGAGTAGTCGTTACCAAATTATAATAAAAAAAATTGGGTGCAAAAAATTGTTTTGTGCTGCCACCATTAAAACTTATTACCATTTTTTTTTTTACTTTTATAAATTATGATACAAAAACCGTCTACGCCTCTAGGCGCTAGTCTCCTGCTCGCCGTCCGCAATGCTACCTAGCCATATTTAGAACCTTGCTAGTTGGTATTTTTTTTCTACGACATATACTTTCTTTTAAAATGTCAACTAGAAATTGTGGTCAAAATAGGAGGTTATTTGATCAAATACTTCTTTAAAAATTATTCATAAGATAATTGAAAAAATATTTAATAATACTACACCGTAAATTCACTAATTATATAACCTACAGTAACTGATTTTATTTAAAGATATATATTTGTTAATCCATTATACATCAGTAAAAGTAAGTTTACAAATAAATATAAATAACCAATGGTGCCCCAAGCCCATATAGTTTATTTGGCTATTTCCTTCTTCTATACTCAATTTCTCATTATCATACATTACTGCATATAGAAAAGAAGTTCAAAATATTCATCACATGGGTTGCATTTATACTAACCCATCCTTTAAGGCAAAGTCAAGAGAATCGCAAAGGGATTTGCATTTTAGATCCATCAAACAATAGAAATCGAAGCGTGAAACTCAATAAAAAGAAACTCTAAATTCAACTGAAACAAACAACTTTGACTGATTCATACAACAAATTTATATCAACTAGAACATACCCCTAAATCAACTGATTAGAACATCCAAAACTCAGCTGAAACGCCCGCTTAAATAAGCTGAAATAAACTTTAAACATAGCTACAAACAACCCCCAAAATCTACTAAAACCAACCATCTAAGGCCAATCGTAGCCTTCCCCAAACTCAACCGAAAACATCCTAGTTACAGCCTGTAACACAGTTCCAAGAAAATCACGCTTCAGTCCGCACAACAAAACCAATACACCCTAATCTCGGCTACCACAATAATCCCATTACAACCCAATTTCGATGTCGAAATAAAATAAATTTGACCCTACAATCATCTCAACAATCAACCTCATTCGGCTCCAAACAAAATTTTTCTTTACATCAAATGCAACTCAAGACAACCCAAGGCAGACCCTAAACAACTATGTTTCAGTCCCAAAACAGTCAAATAAATAACCCTGCCAACCATACTGAAATGTACAAGCTGTCCTAATCGGATAGTTTGATCAGTCATCACTCAAATGTACATAAATCTCACGTTAGAGCTCCAAATTGCATACCGTTTGGGGAAATGAAAAGTAGACACAAAGATGTTTCCAACCATATAAGACATACCCCATGATTATGTCTATAACAATACAGATTTTAAAAACAAAAACAGGCAATCTGTCAGCCTTCAGCTGATTTACCTATTGTCACTAAAATGAGTATATCTTCTTGTACAAAACTCAGATTGTCATACCGTCAAATCCTTTAGAAACTAGACTCAAACATGAAACTTTTGATATATCACATGATACTACACCTACTCAAAAACTCTGCCCAAAGATACAAATAAAAAGGCTAGATGCAACAAACTCCATGAAGAAAATGGAAACTCCATCCAAATTTATCGTTGTGGGCTTACCATGAGACCCAAAATGTACAAGTACCTGAGATTACCTTTTATAACAATGCCATCAGGGACTGGAAGAAAAACCTCATACGTCAAAATAACTTAACTCTCACCGATGTTCACGAGGACTCTGAACATCCATCTACACTGATGAACACCCAACCTTCCAAGGCATGCAATACCCATAATGTCGTAACTTTTACATTGATTGGTGCAACCTTCGGCAGATTACTCATTATTGACTTTCTTAGTAAAAGTTCTACCGATTTTATTTGCATTGACTATATACAAAGTATAACTAATTATGTTTAAAAATCAACTAATCCAAAATTAGTACATACTACTAATCAAACCAATGAACAAATGAGAGAAGCAATTCGAGCTTTATCCAAGATTTACAAAACTTGCACAGTTACACCACATAACCAATAAAGAATCCAAATATGAAAAACCACACACAGACAGAAGGTTCTTGATATAAATATAGAATAAAACCAATCAAAATCAAATAAAGTATAAGGAAGTATTGAATCAATCGAGACAACAAATATGTTGGCAAACTAAAGCCAATAATTGGACATTCTAGTGGCATAGAGAGACACAAATAACTCACAGTAAATGTGACGGAGATGAAGAAAGTCACCTTTGATCTTCTCTACCAAAAACCACTCCGAACCGTTTAATGAGCACCTCGGACCACCACACAGCCCCGTCACCGATCGCTCCCTATCACAACCGCAAACTTCACCCACTGACCCCATCGATCGACCCACAGTCAAGCCTTCGCCTCATTTGATCGCAACCCTGATTCCCATATCTTTGTCGATGGAACTCTCCCACAGATTCCACATCGTCTTGCTCGTAATCAACCACACCAACCACTGCTCTTCCGTCGTCAGCCGCTATCGAAAAGAAGAAAACGTGAAGAAGGAGAAAAAAAGAAGGAAAAAGGGTTTATTTCCTCTTTATAGGGTGGGTGGTTATCCGCCCCCACTGAAATTCCAAAGGCACCCACCCTCTAAACACACTAAATAAAACCCTAAAATTAAAATTTTTAAATTTAAATTCAATAAAGTGTAACTCTATTTTATTTAATTAAAAATAAAATAAATTATCTTTATGAAATTTAGGGGTGTTACATTATACACACGTTAAATGGAATCTCGTCCCGAGATTCGGAAGGTAAGAAAAGTTAAGCGAATTTCGAAAAATACAACTTGTCAAACGAAAGAAGATTTTAAAAATACAAATTTCAATAGAATTTTGGGCACATAAATTTTTTTATTGTCTTTGGAAAAGTAGGGGTGTTACAAATATCATGGTTCAAACGTCCACCAATTGTAGCTCAGTTGGTCGGACATTCACTTTTCGTGTGAGAGGTCGCGGTTTCGAGACTCACCAGTTAGGATTTTGGGAGTTTTCATCTGAATATTAGGAGTACATTTGTTCCGCCGTTGATAAACCTTCGGGTATTGAATGTAGCTGCTTAGATGGACTAGACCGGAGCAAAGTAAAAACAAGTCTTCATGCAATGTGGAAGCGATGGATCGGAGAAAAAACAATTATCCTTGCGAGATGGAGGCGATGAGGATATTAAGTGGCAACAATATTGTAGCTTTCGGCCTGATTTGGTGAACCCTATAGGGTCAGTTATGTAGCCTTAGGGCATGGATTACTAAATTAATAAAAAGTTCAACGACCCAATTTTTTTTAAAAATAAAAATAAAATATCATGGTTCAAACGGATTCAACTTTGGTTAAAGGCTGGTTTTATACAGATTTTAAGATTCCATGGTTTTTCAAAAAAAAAATATGGGATGAAATACACCGTTTACATGGCAGAATAGAGGTTATTTGCTATCATGTGTATAGGGAGACAAATGCAGTGGCAGACACGATGGCTGGAAGGGTGCAACAGGAAGTGTTAACTAGCACTGTAACATGTAACAATGTTCAAATTTAGCAACACATCAACGTGTTACAATTTTTTTTTTTTTTTTTTACAAAAATCAATATGTAAAATTTTAATTTTTTAATAAATAAAAAATATCAGCAAATGAATGACATCCAATGAGATTATAAAACTCAAATATTCAAATGCCAATGTTAATTCCTAAATTAAAATAATCTTGCAACCATTACAAAGTGAAATAGTTGCAATCAATTACAACATCGTTTCTCATATTGGATCAATATTTATAAAAAAAAGTACATGTATCAGGTACATCATCAGTATGCTAACACTAAGAAAACTAAAATAGTTCTCCATTTGATGTGAATATCTCGCGAAGTCCTTTGCTAGAGAGGACCTCAGCTTTTGTACGATCCATTTGCAATCAAGTAAATATTCTAGAATGAATTATTCATAGCATTTTCCATAGTTGCTCTCCAGCCTTGCATGGATGACGATCCATACCTAATCCGACCATAACCACCCAATCCACTTCCCCCATTACCATATGACCCAAAAAGGCCATAATAGCCACAGAGAGAATATTCTTCACGTAAACACCTGAGCCACTACCACCAAAATTGCCAAAACCACCACTAAAGTCATTGGAACCACTGCCATATCCACCATAAAAACAGAGCCTACCACTTCCTAGACCTCCTGGCAGGGGCGGACCCAGGATTTTAGTTGAGGGGGAGCAAAATGGAAAATACTTATTAGTTGATAATAGTAATTATCAATGATAAAGCCAAATTTTTTTTCTACCGAAGCTAGTAACTAATAAAAAAATTTCAACAATAAAAAATACAATGCATATATCAAATTGGATCCAAGTGTAGTCCATTTTAAGCCAAAATAAGATTACTATTGATAACCTTAGCAAAGAGCAAACAAACATAATAACTAGAATATATAATTAATATCACAAAAGAGTTTGTTTAGGCAGCCAGACTTTAAAGCTATTTTTTTGTCAAGCTAAAGCATTTTTACACCTTTACCCATTCTCTTTAAAATACAACCACAAACATTATCTATAGAAGGGATAGAAGTGTAAAAAACTTAAAACCTGACCAAAATGTGGCTATAAAGCCTGGCTGTCTAGAATTGAGAATCACAAAATAATTAGGATAAGTTATATGTGAAGCTAAAAAAAATTTGAAATTTGTGAACCTAATATGATCATAATACAATTTCAAAGAAAAAATAGTTTATATGATGCTCAAATTTTATACGAGTTGGCTGATGATATATATTTTCATTGAATTCTATCGTTATTATTTTAGATATTAATTTTAAATATTTTTTTGTTAGAGGTTTTATATTACTTGCGAAAAAAAATTCATTTATTTAATGTTAATAAATTTTTATTAAACTAAACATTTTTTAATGTTTGCAATTACTAATAAAATTGCATTGAAAATAAAATAAAAAATGCACTCGAAGAGTTTCGAACTCAGGTATTTTACTAAAAATGATAAACCTCCAACCACTACACCAACAAAGACATGTTTGAATATTTGCATAAACAATTGTCATATTGTATTCTACATTATATAATCGATTTTTTTAAAACTAAAATATATATACTAAAAATATTTTAAAAATCGAGGGGGGCAACTGCCCCCCCTCGCCCCTTAGTAGGTCCGCCCATGCCTCCCGGTGTCCTAAAGGGTCCAGGGCAAAATTCACTGTCGCCATACCCACTAAAACCATCACCAAATAAACGAGCCCTAGAATCCCTACCAAATGCAGTAACAGGGGGTGGGATTCCAACTTTCTTTGGCTATGCTTTCTAAATCTCCACCTGATCATATCAATCATGCTTCCATTAACCAACGAATCATCCACAACTTGCTATACTATTGTTGAGTAAGAGTGAAAGTAGAAATGTTATACTAAAATGCTGCATAAAGTGAATTTTTTTTTTTTTAATTCAGTTGAGGCTTACATGAGACCAAACATGTCATACTCAAGGCCATGGCCACAAAATAACTGCAAAACTCAAATGCTTTTAGAAGGTTTATTATATATATGGAATTTTTTTTATCTCGTGCATGAATACAAGGACCCCTAAGTGCTACATTGCCCACTTCAAACAGTTGTTTTGGCCGTGGTCTTCTGCTAGTTCATTTGTCAACAAACGACATGGATGTCAATTACATACAGTTGTAAATTAGCAAAAATTAATTGCAAAATCACAATCAATCTGCAACATCTAAAGACTTTAACAATTTGAATTAACAATAACTTAAAATTGTCATTAAAGGAACAAAAATCATAAAACAGCTTGTCAAGAGCAACTGCAAATCCAACAACACAAACAAAAAACTAATTTTTTTTTCTCTCAAGAACAAATGACAAATATGATCAAACATTATAGTTGAAACGAAAATTATCAAGTTAACACCGCTAAATAGGGAAATTATTAAGTCCAAATTTGGAATTGTGAAACAAAAGAAGCAATAAGACAAGAAACAAGAAACCGATTTCATTTTCAATCAAAACTTGCTAACTCGGCTTGAATTGAAAGAATCAGTAATCAAGAACCCTAGGAATGTCTGTACGATGTAGATCATAAAAAGAAAGTTGAGAGTTCATATACCGTTCGGTGGACAAATTGAGTCCAGAATCAACAAATCCACGGCGAATTGCAAGAAATGGAGATGACTGAATCAGAGCGATGAAACCATAATTGGAAACCCTAGGTCGAGTGAGACTGAAGTTGAAGAAGAAAGCATTGGCCATGCCGATCTTTTCACATTATTTTATACACATTATAGCCAATCGATGGAGAAATTATAGAGGTGCATACCTTCCTTGCCTTCGATTGAGACTGAGTTCTAGATGAGATGCAAGATAGATCTTCGATGGAGAGATTTTCAATGAAATTGATGGAGAGATCAATCTAGACTAAGATCGATCGATGGAATTGTTGGAGGTTTGAGATCGATCGATGGAATTACTGGAGGTTGGAGAGTGAATCGATGGAGTTGAAATGAAGTTGATTGTTAACCTCTCTTTGAAAATCAATGGAATTGCTTATTGAATGTGAAAAACATAAGTGTTGGGGTTAGTTTTAGCTTTTGTGGGAGTTTGGTTTAGAAAAAAAAAGAAGAAATGAAGAGTAATTTGTAATACTCTAATTATTATTTTTTTCATTTCACTAATTAGTAATTTATTTTTTTTAATTTTTTTATTTCTAAGTTATTTTTATAAATAATATATTTATAAAATTACTAATAGTAACTTAAGTCAATAATTTTAAGATTAGGATAACTCATTTGAGTCATCATCATTTTCTTTGGCAACATTTACTTTAGTGTCTTTCTTATGTTTTTCCTTAACGTTGAGATAATTTTTGACCCAACAATAAGTGCATTCATCTTTCGGAGCAAGCTTCAAATCCTTTTTAGAGTGAGAATGAGGCATTCCGCTGTTATCACCAGTCTTTCGATCCCCGAGATCTTCCCCTTATAGTCAATACTTCAGCTACTGCATCCCAATGAAACTTAAGATCCTTTCTTTTGTACTCATAATACAACAACAATGTTGCAATATCGTCATAGTACAAAAACTCTTTTCCTGTCAACAAGGTTGTCACAAAATGATCATAATCTTCTGGGAGGGAATTCAAAAGGCATAAAGCCTACCATTCTTTGGAACTTTCTTGTATAATTCAACTGGTCAGCAATTAACCTATTGAACCCATCCAAGTGTTCAAGCAAAGTAACTCTTCATCATGTACTTCTCTTCCAACTTTTTTCGGAGTACTTTAGCAACAGTTTCTCTGATTACGAAGTACTTTTGCTTTTTCGCCAAACAGAGTCGTATAGAACCACATGAATACTGAATAATGAATAGTATCGTATAAATGAACAGTATCGTATTCATGAATAGTGATGAATACGTATACGGTACCTTACACTTAGGCATACCAATGTACAATATTGTATTTGTGAATAGTGTTTGATACAAATACAGTGCTATTTAATCAAACATATAAAAAAACACTAAATTTAACGTGCTTCGGCAATATGCCTACGTCCACTGAAACAAAAAGGAGGTTTCACTAATGACGTCGAGCAGAATAGTGATTATCTTGCAGGCTAGTTCAACAGACAATTCACAAGGAATGATATAAGAGATTCGCCCAAAAACACAAAGAAAATAACTCTAATGTTCAATTAAATTACTCAAATCAAAGGTATGTTACAATATTGAGGAAGTGCTCAAATAACTTGAATAATAAGCAGCTTATTCCTAAAAGAAAAAGTAGAGTCAAATACTAAAATAACAAGCAGTCTATTCCTAAAATAAAAAGTAAAGCCTAATCCTAAAAGGAAACTACCTATTCCTAAAAGAAAAAGTATAATCAAATACTAAAATAACAAGCAGTCTATTCCTAAATTAAAAGTAAAGCCTAATCCTAAAAGGAAACTAAAAATACTCCTAATTAAATTGAAAGATTACGAATAATTTATTTACTAGAGAGCAAATTAGGAACCCTAGAAACCCTCCTGCATCAACTAATTTTAAAAAAAATTACAAAAAGAGAGTGGAGAAGTTTATCTCCTACAAAAAGCCAATTTTGACTCACTCAAAGAGATGTTTTTTCTCTCTTACAAAACAAGTTATTCACTCCTCTCCGTTCTCTATATGCTACATTTTATATGTTCTATATGCAGAGCGCTTTGAGACGATTTGAAGGGCAAAGTGGGTATTAAGTTTTTGGTTCTGATTCTTTCAATCTTAGCCGTCCCAAGATCATTGGAGATGATCACATCCATTGATTAGAGTGGTGGCTAGGTTTTAGCAAGAAAAACTAGGAAAAACAGGGCCGCCGTCAAGCTTGTTTTCTGGCCGCCAACACTAGGCCACCACCGCACTAGGTCGCTGCCACGCTAGGCCGCCGTCACGCTAGGCCACCACCACACTAGGCCGCCGTCACGCTAGGCCGTCATCACGTCTCACCCGCTACACTGGTCGTTGTTACGCTACCTGACTTCCTGGTTTGATTGTTGCTAGGTGCGGGCCTGGTTCGACCAGGTTGTTTGTTTTGGTATGTCGACACCTACAACCGCCATACCTTCTCCCCCAATGGGAAGTGGGGGAGCCATGGAAGGGGCTCCTAAGCCCTCTTTCGCCCAAATTTTTGGTAGATGAGGTTACGGATACGCATGTGGAGGGAACTAGATTCCGAAAAGAAGGGGAGTCGACAATTGGTCTTACGACATCGGATGAAGTACGTGGGGAAGCATTCATGGAAAAACATGTGATTGTATTAAAGTTCTCAAGCTATAGACCAACTTTGGAGGATATTTGGGATTCGATTCACAGAGCTTGGGGTATTCTAGGAGATTTCTCGCTAAGATTGCTCGATCAACGTCACATTCTAGTCCGACTTCAATATGAGGCGGAAGCAAAGAAAGTTCTTTCGAGGGATTCTTTCTTGATCAGTGGAGTCCGGTTCAAAGCTTGTTGTTGGCATGATGGTTTCAGTCTGAAAGTAGATCCGATATCAGTTCCATTATGGGTAGAGTTGCCTAAGCTCCCTTTGCATTTATTTCATCCCCCTATTTTGAAAGCAATTGTGAACACTTTTGGTGGTTTTGTGCGCATGGATGACCATACTCGATGCCTATCACGCCCGGGTTCTGTCCGTGTTTGCGTGGAGATGACTTTGGCAGAAAAACTACCTAATAGAATTTGGATAGACAGGGCTAACAATAGGGGCTTCTGGCAAAAAATTGAATAACCAGGATTCAAATATTATGATTACTGTTCATTGATAGGGAATTAAGAGGAATTTTGTAGAAAAAAAGTTGGGTTATAAGGGCAATGTGAGAAGTTCCAATTTGGTGAACGAAGAGAAGTCTGAGAAGCAAAAAGTGTAGGTCAAACTCCCTAAACAACAATATGTTCCAGTAATAAAAAAAAATAAAGTTACAAATTCAGAAGTAGGCACGAGTGGCGCGAAGAATAATCAGGGTGAGAAAATCAAGGAGGGAGTTGGTGTTGTGAAGCCAGTGGCCAAAGATCCAGTGAATTTAATGTTGTCAAAAAAATTCGAGACACTAACAGAGAGCATGGTCGTAGTTGAGGGTGATAAAATTGTGAATCAGTTGGCTAATAAGGATAAGTTTCTTTCTAGTGACACGGCGATCCGAGAAACTTCGGAGGAAGGCCTTATTGAGGCGAGATACACTACTAGTGAGATTGGAAAAGCAATTGGGAAGCAAAGGGAAACACCTACACAAGACACACCAGGTTTGCCAGGGAGAATGAGCCCGTTCAATGCAGGAGTTAATACTAGCAGTCATAACAAGATTAAAAAAAAATGCAACAAGGTTTGAGGAAGGAGGTAATAAATGTGATGCCATAGGTCTTCATGATGAATCAGGGAAACAAGAGAATGCTCAGGCAAAAAAACCAAATTTGGAACAAGTAGGGCTGAACAAAAAACCGATCAAACCGACTAAACCGACCGAACCGATCAAAACCGAACCAATTGGTTCAGTTTAAATTCGGTTCGGATCGATTTCGGTTTTAAAAAATTCAAAACCGAAGTGATCGGTTCGGTTTTCGGTTTCTATGTGATTCAAAACCGAACAAGTAAGTGCTATTGAGCAGGCAGAGTGCCAACCACTTGAACGAGCAAACGAATCTCAAGCTTGGAAAAACAATGTGATCCTGATTCAGCCAACGAACCAGGCAACGCATCAGGCAGGAAAACAGGAAGAGCACCAGGTAGAACACCAAACAGCGCACCAGACAGCGTACCAGGCTGCGCACCAGACAGCGCACCAGGAAGAGCACCAGGCAGAGAAGTTTCAGCGCAATTCAGAGCGCTTGTACTCTGTTTCACCCAAAACAAAGCAGCTGTCGCTAGCTCTCCCACAGAGAGCTCATGCTCTGCCTCTATTCCAGCCAATGCACAGAATACTTGTTTGATCACAGGAACCCATTTGGTTGGCAATGAAAAAGGGATGTCTATCCCAAAGGTAAGCGAGACTAGTAGACTAGATATTGTGAAGGTTACAGATTGCACCTACAGACCGCAGAATGAGGATACGGCGGATAATTTAATTCCAGTTGTGGGAGATAGGTCGGACGACAATTTAGAATCCAGGGTTCAAGAGCAGTTGGAACTGGTATCTTTAGGTAACAATGAGGGAGATTTGAATGTGTTACTAGTGTAAGCCATGAATCTGGTCAAAGAAAATCATGTTTTGCGAAAAGAAAAAAGAAAAAAGAAAAAAATAAACATTAATACCTTCGAAAGCGCGGAAGATAGTGATGAGACGGAGTCCGCTTCGGAAGTAGGGCCGGAGTTTGTAGTTATCAAAGATTTAGCATTGGGGGCGCAGTCGGATGAAGAAGCTAAGAAGCAACAAGTCAAATTGGCGGTGCCTCCGGTCACGCGTCGTAAGACGAAGAAGGGTGTGTCTTCCTCCCGTAAGTAGTATGATAGAATTCTTTATGTTTTGGAATGCTCGTGGGGTTGGTAATAGAGCCACGAGAAGACGACTAAAAGCATGGTTGCGGAAAATAAAGTGAGAATTCTTATGATAGCAGAACCTATGATTGACACCAGTAGATACTTGGAAATTGGTAATAAGATCAAGCTAGCGAGATTTGCTTCGAATGACAGGGTCGGAGGAAAGATATGGATCTTCTGGGATGCAGGGTTGGACCTCTTGATCGTGGATATGTCGGATCAGATTATTCATTGTAAGGTAATAGATTCTGCTTCAAGAGATTTTTTAATTTCTTTTGTGTATGCTAAATGCTCGGTTGAAGAGCAAAAGGATCTTTGGTCCAACATGATTAATTTTGCCTCGACTCATGGCCTCCCATGAATGGTTGGCGGGGACTTTAATACTTATTTGCTGTCACAAGAGAAAATGGGGGGGGGGGGGGGGGTAAAGCCGTCCTTGGCTAGTATGTCTAATTTTTCAGACTGTATTGAAAACTGTGGATTAGTAGACTGTGGATTCACGGGTCCTAAACTCACTTGGTGCAATAATAGAAGAGGCAGGGATCGTATTTGGGCCAGACTTGACAAAATTCTCGTTAATTTGGCTTGGTTAACAGTTTTCTCTAGTCCGAAAGTGGAACATCTCAGTAGGACCTTTTCAGACCATTCTCCGCTGCTGGCTTCCATGCCAACGCAGATAGGAACATGTTTTTTTGCCTTTTCGATTTCTCAATATGTGGATGACTCATCCTGGGTTTCTTGATCTGGTTAAAGGCATCTGGTTATCTGACACAGGCAGTATGATACCTATTGACAAAGTGGATTTTAAGCTTAAAATGGTGAGAAGAGATCGTATACAGTGGAATAAGACGGTCTTTGGTAATGTGTTTAGCAGACTTAGGTCTTTAGAAGATGAGATGCAACAGTAGAAAACTATTCTTTTGGCGGGCTGGGAAATATTGGCAATACTGGGCTAAATGTGGATGCTAATTGGGATGTTACAGCTTGTTGTAAGCTGAATCGTTGTCAGGCGGAGTACATATTAGCTCTCAAGCAAGAAGAGCTTTACTGGATTCAGAAATCAGGTGAAAAAGAGTATAAGGAGGGGGATGCTTGCACAAAATATTTTTTTGCTTCCACTAAGTCTAAACAAAAAAGAAGGGTCAACTCACAGATCACTTTATCATGTGGAAGGACTATCTCGGAACTAGGTGAGATTCTTGATAATGCAAATGAATATTTCCATAATCTTTTGTCTTCCCAAGGAAACTGTGTGATGGATACAGAATTGTTAGGGTGCATTCCGATGATTCTTAATTCCGCTAAGTGTGATGATTTGGTTAAAAAACTGTCTTTGGAGGAAGTTAAAAAGGCGGTTTTTGATATTCCCAAAAATAGTGCCCCTGGACGTGATGGATTTACGGCTGATTTTTTTCAAACTTGCTGGGATTTTTTTAGTATTGATATATGGGAAGCTGCTATACAGTTTTTTGAGGGGGAGGCTTTGCTCGCTTATTTCATGGCGAATTTTATGGCTTTGATTTCGAAAACGCAGAACCCAGGTTCATTTTCTGAATTTCGCCCTATTAGTCTGTGTAATGTGATCTATAAAATTTTCAATAAAATTCTATGCAACAGACTGGCTGTTTTCTTGCCACATATGATTTCTCTGGAGCAGGGGGCTTTTGTAAGAGGGAGGCTCATTGGTGAAAATATTGGACTAGCGTAGGAATTGGTAAGGGATATCCATAAAAAGGTTTTTGGAGGCAACGTTGTGTTGAAGATTGACATGGAGAAAACTTATGATTGTCTTGAATGGAATTTTCTATTCGCGGTGCTCAAGAGATTTGGTTTCAATAATAGATTCTGCCATATTATTTTCAATTGTATTGCTTCTTGTGGTTTTTCAGTTTTGCTACAGGGAGCTTACAAAGGCTTTTTCAGATCTACTAGAGGATTAAGGCAAGGAGATCCTCTGTCACCATTATTATTCATTATTGCCTCTGAGGTCCTCAGTAGGGGTTTGCAAGTGGCTTTCAATAGAGGAAAAATTGGGTGTTATTATACGCCTAGGGCCTGTAGACCGATCTCACATCTTCTCTATGCAGATGATATTCTTATCTTCTTAAATGGTAGAAAATCTTCAATTCTGGGATGCATGGAATTTTTGAAAAGATATTGTAATTCTTCAAGACAGAAAATGAATGAGGGAAAAAGCTTCTTTATGCAAGAGGATAAGGCTGTTGTAGAAAGAATTGTGGCTTTGAAAACGGATACAGGATTTCAATATAAAGGTGCTCCTTTAACGTATTTGGGAGGGGCAATTTTTCAAGGAAAAGTTAGAATTTCCTACTTCGAAGAGCTGATTTCAATGTCATATTCAGGGATGGAAAGCAAAATTGCTATCCCCTGGGGGAAAATTGATCTTGATCAAACATGTCCTGAGCTCGATCCCTATTTATATTCTAAGGAGATCATGCTTTGTAAAGGTTTGTTATTGAGTAATTCGTTTTGGCGCATTGGCAAGGGTTCTATTAGTTTCTAAGAGGAAAATTGGAATATTGTGGCTTCTTTCAGAAGATCGGAGGACTTAATTAGTCGTGGTGCTTGGCCCTCGGTAAGGGAAGTGAGTTTGGGCAATTTCGAACTGATCAACCCAACTCTAAGGCAAATGGCGCGTAACCTGTATTAAGAAAGATTGTGTGGTGAGAGATGTGGCGATGATAGTTGTGTATGGGCTCTAAATTCGGATGGTCTTTTTTTCTCTTCACTCGGCGTATGATTTGTTACGAAGTCATGGGGCGGTAAGTAAATTCTGTAAAAAGATATGGCAAGACATCATTCCTTTCAGAATATCAGTTTTTGTGTGGAAGTTGTTGCGAAGAGGTGTGCCAGTGGACGGGGAGTTGCACAGATGCTGTTTTAGCCTAGCCTCAAGATGTAGGTGTTGTGCTAATCTGAAGTCAAAATCTTTGAATCATTTATTTCTTGATGGAGAGTTGGCGGTAAAGGTGTGGAATCATTTTGAAGGGGTTTTTGACGTGCATATAAGGAAACCAGTAGAGATTTCTACGATTTTATTGATATGGTTCAAAAGGGCCAAGATGATCTTTCAAACAGGTGTGTTATATTTCCTGACTCCTATGTTTAATTTAAGAGAAATTTGGAAGCAAAGATGTAAGTGTGTCTATGAAAACGCTTCTCCAAATCCTGTTTTTGATATCTTAAATATTAGGTGCAATTTGAGGTTGGCAAACACCTTTATTATTCCGAAACAATTCAGTCGGAATAAAGACTCATTAAGGGCTTTGGGGTTACATGAGATCCCAATTAGAAGAAAGGGTGTTAGAGTTGTTTAATGGATTTCCATTTGTTTGATTTTGTTGCTCTCAATGTTGATGGATCCTCTCGTAGAAACAAGGCATCAGGAGGGGTGATGATTAGAGATTCAAGGGGTATTTGTGTTGTGGGCAAGCAATTATTTTTCGGGAAAGGTTCCAGTAATAAAGCGGAAGCTTTGGCTCTCGTGGAAAGTTTGCGCCTTTGTATCTCAATGGGGTTTAGTAAAGTGATGGTCAAATCGGATTCAGAACTTGTTTGTGGTTGGTTTAGAGAGACTTTTAAAATTCCTTGGCAGTTGGAGAACATCTTGAAAGAAATTAAGTTGATGGCAGAAAAAATGACGATAAATTGTAAACATATTTATAGAGAGGCCAATGCATAGGCGGACGCGTTAGCCGATAGATCACAAAAATGATTATAAGACTGTCACATTTGGAGTGAATGACTTGCCTCGGAGAGTGGCAGGGTTGGTTTTGCTCGACAGTTGCAATACGGCCTATGTTCGTCATGGTTATGAATAGAGGAAGCTGTTGTGGTTATTTGCAGGGATATGACACTGAATTGAAGTGCCATAGAAGCGGAGCAGCAGACGGGTTTGATTGTAGGTCTGTCCTGCTGCGAGTCTGTGTGGCCTTAGTTGCTGTCCTCGCAGCGAGTGGGACAGGGTATTCATTCTTGCCCTATTTTCAGTTTGTTGGAGTGGAAGGAAATGGTTACTGGTATGCGTTCTTTAACATGCTGCTTGGTCGATTTATTGCTGGAAATTTGAGCGCTTTTGTGGTCTTCGCAGCGAGCTGGACAGGATGCTCTGTTCTGTTATGTTATGTTCTGTTTTGTTGTTAGTTCGCTGGGTGGAGAGATATGGATGTTGTTATGTGTGTTTTCACATGCTGATTAGTCTGGTTTTTTTGCTGGAAATTGAGTGCATGAGGTGCAAGTTTTGTTTGATGGCAAGTTGGAAAATGGTGCAGATTGAGATAGTTTTGCAAGTTGCAAAGGGAGCTGGCAAGTTGCAAAGTTTGTTTATGTAAGTTGCAAAGTTTGTTATGCAATTTGTTATGTGCAAGTTGCAGGTCGGTTTCAAAATGAGCAAGTTGCAAATTGGACATATAGTTCTTGGGCAGAAATTGCATTTGGTTAAGGTCTCTGCTTTTGTTTATGAGGCCTTAGCTTTTGGTGATGTTGGTCTAGTTCATGATTAAGTTGTTAAGATCTAAACATCTCCATGGTTTAGGTCTTATTAGGCCTTATCCTAAGGTCTAAACCTCACTTTGGTTTAGGACCTTATTAGGCCTCATCTTTGGTGAGTTAGGCCTAGAATTTAATTTTCCTTTTGTTATATTTTTGGTTTACTTTGGTGGTAGCCCTTTTTTTAAGGGTTACTCCCTGGTAAAACAGGCATTTGCAAGGTCTTATTTTTTATTTAGGAATATGGTTTTTTTTTCTCTCGGGTAAAGTCGTCATGTACCTCCGACAAGTGTATTAGATTTTTTCAAGTAATAAAAGTCTGACATCCCATAGGTGCCCCTCTCCACTGGAGGTTCCTTTAGAAGAAGAGAAAAAAAAAAAAAACAAGTTATTCAAACTTGACGGGCAAAATTACAAAAAGAGTGGATAAATTTATCTCCTACGAATAGCCAATTTTGACTCACTCAAAGAGATATTCTTCTCTCTTACAAAATAAGTTATTCAAACTTGGCGAGCGAAATTGAGGCTTATTCGGTGAAGTGCTTTTCAGTGGAAAAGTAGCTGTGGCCTTTATTTCCTCATCCATGTTGAAAAGTAATAGAGGAGAGGAAAACAAAAAATCCCTTTCAAAATTTGTTTTCATCCATTTGAAATGGATGCCCCTTTCAACATCCTAAGGTAGATAAAAGGGATCCATCTTCAGACTGAAGCCTCTATTAGACAGGGCAGGATGGTTTAGTCCAGTCGAGTGCCCTCCAAAATTGACCAAATCATAACCACCACGAAGGGGGGTGTTATGACAATCTAGCCGGGTGGTTTAGGATATCGTCTTTCCACTTGCGACTCAAGGCACATCCTAACACCCTTACTACTTGCTATTAGACTAATGGTATACTTACATTATGTTAGACCAACAAAAAACGTGAGGACCAATAATTGTACAGTCTTAGAACAACCACATTATGCAGGATGTGAGGACACCAACAAAAAACGTGCAACATAAACTGGTCTAAACTTGGCTACAGGTTGCACTATAAATAGTAGAGGCCTAAACTCAAGATGGACAAAGCAAACCAAAGAATTAACTATTAACTGAGTCATTTGCTGTGTTGATGGAGGTCACCCTATCTCTATGGCCGGCTCTCATCACCATTTTCACACTACTGTTAACCATATCCATCTTATGCAGAACAAAGTTGTCTTCCTCATCCTCCACAACCGAATGGCCAATCGGGCCGAAAACCCTACCCATCATTGGGAACTTACATCAACTAGGAGCTGAAGTGCAACATGTGGCTTTATCGAAGCTTGCTAAACTTCATGGCGGTGTAATGACCATCTGGATTGGAAGTTGGCGACCAGTAATCGTTGTGAGCAACATTGCTGAAGCTTGGGAAGTGCTTGTCAACAAGTCATTGGACTACGCAGCACGTGGACCACCTGAAGTAACCAAATTATCTACTGCAGGTTGGCGCACAGTTAGCACTTCTGACCCCGGTCTATATTGGCATAATCTTCGCAAGGGCCTGCAGAATGGCCCCTTGAGCCCAATCAATGTCTCAGCACAAATGCATTTCCAAGAGAGAGACATCGAACATATGATCAATGACATGCAAGAAGAAGCCAAGATCAATGGTGGAATTGTTAAACCACTTGATCATCTAAAAAGAGCAGCTGTGAGGTTACTAAGTAGACTCATCTTCGGACAAACATTTGATGACAAGTTATTTATCGAGTCCATGCACCATCAGATTGATGAACTCATTCGGATGAGTGGGTATTTTCATCTGTCTGAAGCATTTTCCTATGCTAAATATCTCCCTAGCCACAGACGCGCCGTAAAACAACTTCGCCAAATTAATCTTGCAATCAAGGAATTGATTCAACCTTTTCTAGCTTCAAGTCCCCCTAGTAATAGTTACTTAAATTTTCTTCTTTCTCAAGACTATCCACATGATGTTGTTGTAGCCTGCATAACTGAACTGTATGTGCTAGGTGTGGATAGTACATCAGCTACAACGACATGGGCACTAGCGTTCTTGATACATGATCAGACAGCCCAGGAGAATCTCTATAAAAACATCAAACAGAACACTGTTAATGGTGATAGTACTATTCTTAAAACTGAAGATTTCAGCAAAATGCACTATTTGCAAGCAGTTATGAAGGAAACTATGAGAATGAAACCAATAGCACCTTTTGCAATCCCTCACAAGTCTAGTAAAGATACTACACTGATGGGAAGAAAGGTGGCTAAAGGAACACGTGTCATGGTAAGCATTTACGCGTTACATCATAACCCCAATGCATGGACCGAGCCATACAAATTTATGCCTGAGAGATTCTTGCAAGGGGATAGGAAAGTGATGGATCCGTCATTTTTACCATTTAGTGCAGGTATGAGAACTTGTGCAGGGATGGAGTTGGGAAAGCTCCAATTTTCACTTGCCCTTGCGAATCTGGTTAACTTTTTTAAGTGGACTAATGCAGTGGAGGGTGAGCTGCCAGATATGAGCGAGGAACTATCATTGGTTACACTCATGAAGACTCCGCTGGAAGCACGGATTATTCCCCGTAAAACTTGAATTGCCACATGGAATTCAACCAATGAAGGACAAATGTTGTCTCACTGTCACTGGTAGTGTTCACTGATCTAGCGTATTTACATGAATAATAATCCACTGTCACTGGTAGTGTTCAGTGATCTATGTATCCATCTCATGAATAATAATCCACTGATCCAAATTATATGAATTTGTGCATATTCACTATATCAAATTAGCATTTTTTTTAACAAGTCCTAAATTAGTATTACTTTTGAGCTGTAATAATCCAATAAACAATTTCAAGTCAAAATTAAATTAAGTCAAAAAAATGAAATACAGTTACACAAATAATATCACTTGTAGCATCATACTCTTCAGAGTAATTCTACACAGCCCGCCCTTGTGGCCTGCTCTTGGTCCAGACCCTCTCAGGCACGTGCCATAGGGAGGGTGTTTGCCACGTGAGGCGACCTCAAACCTCACAGAGCCTCAAGAAGTAGGGCTTGGAGAAACCCTCGCTTGGAGAATTAGAGCTTCATCCTCCTCCTCCTCAAGAAGAGAGAGAGCGCTTTTGAACAGAAGACGAGGAACAACTTCAACTACACCATTTGGGCTCAGCAACAGCATTTCTACCTCGATGATTGGCTCTACATAAAATAGTTTCCTCTCTGTTATCTCTCTCTGCTTCTTCAATTACATAGCTTGGGTAGCTCTGATTTGAGCTCATTATATGTAGATCCGTGTGAAATTCAAATGTTTCTTAGTGTTTGATGCATAATCTATTGTACCCATTTCCTTATTTAGACTAATTGCCTGTTTTTCCCATTAGTTTCCATTTTAACTGGTTGACGATGAATTTGTCTGTTTACGTTTCGATACTTGATCTTGCACTCTGTAGAGTGTGTCATATTTGAAACCAATTGGTATAGCAGGCTCCTCGTACCATCCAAAGTGTTAGTATTGATTTGATTCACATTTAAATTAATACGGACGGGCTTCTTCCAGAGGATTTTATGGAATCAAGTTTTCGTATTTATAGATACAGCACGGGTTGTCATTGGGTTTGAAGAAATACCCTAGGCATTTATTAGATTCAATCAGATAGATCCTCCCTAATCTGCAAAAAAAGAGCATTAATGCACTGGATGGGGTTGTATGTATGTATGTGTTTCACAACTAAATGGTGTCAACAGTTTGAACTTGCCATGTGTAGATTATTGAAATTTGTCAATAAACCTTGCCATCAATAAGCTGCATTTAGAGTTTTAGACCCTTTTTTTATTTGATTCTCAGAGTTTTATTTCACTTTGACAGTTTGTAAAGTGGATGGTCTTCTGCAGAGACAACTCACTGTCCATTCACTTGGTGTGTCATTTTTATGAAAATCCATCCTTCTTCAAACTTGTAATCGAGGAGAATTGTCTTACATATACTTTTGTTTCTGTTTTTAGTTTTTATATATGATAGGAACCAGATGGACGTATTGGAAGTGAACAAGACCAACTATGAGAATTGCATAGCAGATCATCCACTCCATAACTGGACTACTGGAGCTGGAAGGGATGTTGTTCCACTTAATGTTACTAGGCACTATTACTTCATCAGTGGCAAAGGGTTCTGCTATGGAGGTATGAAGCTTGCTGTAATTGTTAAAAACCCACCACCTCCTCCAATGGCCTCTCCTTCAAGTCACAAAACGAATCTCCTGCCTTGGGCAATCACATGGTTATGAGAGTCGCGCCTGCGCTTGCTGCTGTATGGTAGCATGTTCATCAATATATGTTGTAATTGTGAATCAGTTTATATGAACTCAGTAAATGTGAATCAGTTTTATATGAATTCAGTGAATCAGTAAATCAGCAGGTTGCTATATGAAATGCTTATTTTGTTCAGGTTGCTATATGAAATGCTGATTTTGTTCAGGTTGCTATATGAATTCAGTTTTATATGCTGATTTTGTTCAGTGAATCAGCAGGTTGCTATATGAAATGCTGATTGTGAATCAGTTTTAATTGATGCACCAAATTCATACAGCAAATTCATTGCATTTTGGTATAAAATAACATTGCATTTTGGTATGAAATGCTGTAACAGGTTGTTACACTAAAATTCATACAGCAAATAACAGCATGTTGTTACACTAAAATAAGATGCAGGTGGCTTGAAGCAGGTTGGTATGAATCAGTAAATCAGCAGGTTGCCAGCCTGAGAATAAGATGCTGGTTATAATAAGATTATCATTATATTGATGCAATTTTGCATGCTGAAATTTACTCAAAAGTAAGATTATCATCCAAAGAACAAGAGACTACTGTGTTTCCTTTCAATGCAACAACAAAAAGTTCAATGCAACACCAACAAGATTATCAGTTGCTGCTGAAATTCACAATCTGAAGTAGAAAATTGTTGAGGTGGGCACAAATCAACTAGAAAATTGTTGTAAATATTGTTGAGGTGGTGCTTTTCCTCTTGGTAAATATTGTTGTAAGCATAATTTCAGTAGAAACCATTCTAGGGACATACAGGTTCCTCCTTACAGTAGTGTTTTTTCCATGCTTCATAGCCTAGTTGATTGTCAGAGGAGACACTTTTTAAAGCCAGAAACCTTTATCTTGATTCGAGATCACAAACATCCCAAAACTAGCTTAACTATAAGTTCTAAGTATTTTTTGGATGAATGGTACAGCCGATGGCTGCTATGGATCACTCTCTGAAACACACACCACCCTCAATTAAGTCCATGCAAGACCAACGACTATGTGCCTGCTTTCACTTCCAGTCATTGGTGTCAAAGAAAGCGATTCATTGCTTACATGCGATATATTGCAAACATTCATCCAAGGAAAAGAAGCCATCAAAATGGTAAAGCGAGAAAAGTAAAAAGAAAACTAGATTTACTGCACTTGATCTTGTTCTACAAATGACACAAAAAACAAAGCAAAAAAAAAAAAAAAAAAAACAGTTTCACCGATTCTTATGGTAGAAAGGCTATTTCACAGAATCATTCCCATAACAAGAATATTTACAAAAGGAATGCCAGTCAATGATGGCCAACAAAAGTTCAGGAAAAAGAAAAAAAAAATCCAGTAACAAGTTGCCGTTCTGCCATATCTGCTGTATCTGTAGGTTATGATTATGCAGTACACAAGCCTTTGGAAGCAATGAGCAGACAACTGAATGCAACAGATTGGTCATACGTTTCCCATTGACAATGAACTTGATCTGTATTTGTAGGTTATGTTCATGCAGTTTGTTGTCTAGACTCGGCTTTAGTAAACAATGAGCAGATTATTCAGAGATCCACCTTTGTTAACAACAGGAAGCAGGGGGTCGGTCACCCATTCTCCATCGACAATAAATTTTATCTGTAGTCAAGAAGCAGATTGTTTTTAATTAAACATAAAGGAAATAAACATGCAATTTTATTTGATAACCAAAAATTAATTGAATGGAATAACCTGACTGAGAAATGAATAATATCCTACCTCATATTGACCAGGGTACAACTTCAGATACAAAGAAAATGAGCCTGAACTTGACATTTCCATCCTTCTCTGCAAATGCGAGAAGCAAGCAAAGTTATAATGTAATGTAATATCAAGTAAACCCTTACTTTCTAAACCAAGTAACTTCCATAAAGGTTCCACTAAACCTGTAATATCAATTACTATCATCAGTTCCATTTTCAGAAGGTTTAATAAAAGTATAAAATCCACAAAGTGCATAATGAACTCGATGTTAATGAACATTCCAACTGGTCAAACATATGAAGTGTCAATATCCTCGATGAAGGAGATAACGTCATACATGACAATAAGTTAGTCTAAGCTCAGAGTCAAACAAGATACAAATAGTTAATATTATGCAGTAGCTCAAACCTGATTTTTCCATCCATCAAAAGATCCAACTAAGAGAACCTCTGAAGCTGAGCAGTTTGGAAAATCTATGCAAGTAGTTCGCAGAAGGCTAAGAACCTTTTTCTGCCCAAGAATCCTCTTCAGTTTAACTTCTCTTTGCGCTTCACTACATACGGAAGAGAATGCTGAAACTATGGAATATGAAGAATGGCATTTGATGCAAACACATGATGTGATGAGTTAGAATGCATACAACTCAATGTGTTATCCTCACCCTGATTAGGGCATTTATATTCAAGTATCAGTAAATAAGCACAACTCAATCATCAATTAACAAAAGAACAAAAAAATAGACGAATCATCAGTTTCAGTTGAAAATAATTATCTAGTAGGATGAAAAAAAAGTTATTCTAGTTGAAATGCTTCTGCACTCCAGGGTACCGCAACCCAAAAATAAATAGAAAATCCAGTTTTCACAATGTGTGAAGTTACATACAGCCAACTCCACAGAAATCATATTCAATCAAACAAAAGCATATTTTTTCAGCACCCTGCTAGGCATTCAGTTTACACCATAATGCCATCTGATGGAGTGTGCCAAATGTATCCCCATTAGTTCAAAGCTTCTAGCAACATATCTGAGAACCATATTAAACTCCTACTAGCTTCTAGTTGCATAAAATTTTATTGTTAGGGTATATTGAACCCAATGTAAAGGTAATAAGAGGGATCCGAAGCTGCACCTGATCTGAGATCGAATTTTCTTGAGAACTTAGTCCACAATGAAGTGATGCAAGCTCTGACGAGGAGCGGAGCAAATCTGGCGTGGAGGAGCAAGCGCAGAGGAGGAGCGTGACGAGGAGCAGATCTGGAGAGGAGGAAGCTCTGAGGAGACTCTGAGGAGAGAAGAGGAGGAGGCTCTGAGGAGGCGCGCAGGAGAGGAGGAGGAGTCGCATGGGTTTGGGAGGAGGCTCTGAGGTTTGAGGGTTTGAGGGTCCTTCACGCGTGGCAAACACCCTCCCTATGGCACGTGCCTGGGAGGGTCCGGACCAAGGGCGGGCCACAAGGACGGGCCACAAGGACGGGCCATGTAGAATTATTCTACTCTTCATGGTGATACAATTATTGTATCAATTTGTTTGTTAAAATGTGTAAAATTATTTGGTGGATTGGTATAGCTAAAAAATGATATTGTTTTGGGGGTTGTTACAAAAATGCCAATTTGGTGTAATGATTCCGATGAATGTCACATGTACAAGTAATAAATTGTATGCCCTCTGATGATATATAAAAACGGTCACACCCCTGAGTCGTACATGTGTCGTAATAATCTCGAGAAAATATGAACCCTAACATCAGCTACAACGACATGGGCACTAGCGTTCTTGATACATGATCAGACAGCCTAGGAGAATCTCTATCAAACATCAAACAGAACACTGTTAATGATGATAGTACTATTCTTAAAACTGAAGATTTAAGCAAAATGCACTATTTGCAAGCAGTGATGAAAGAAACTTTGAGAATGAAACCAATAGCACCATTTGCAATCCCTCACAAGACTAGTAAAGATACTACATTGATGGGAAGAAAGGTACGTGGCTAAAGGAACACGTGTCATGGTAAGCATTTACGCGTTACATTATAACCCCGATGTATGGACCGAGCCATACAAATTTATGCCTGAGAGATTCTTGCAAGGAGATACGAATGTGATGGATCCGTCATTTTTACCATTTAGTGCAGGTATGAGAACTTGTGCAGGAATGGAGTTGGGAAAGCTTCAGTTTTCACTTGCCCTTGCGAATCTGGTTAACTTTTTTAAGTGGACTAATGCAGCGGAGGGTGAGCTGCCAGATATGAGCGAGGAACTATCATTGGTTACACTCATGAAGACTCCGCTGGAAGCACAGATTATTCCTCGTACATAATACTTGAATTGTTGGGTACATATGTGAATTTTTTACATGCATATCCAGATAGTCTTCATTCGTATCTTGTTTGGTTTACCGTGTTTGTTGATAGTCTTAAGGATAATGGTTGTTTGTTAAAATAGCTTCAGCTTAGTGTTGGAATAGATAACTTACGTGCATCCAGATAACTTCAATTTTTAAGGGTGGTAACTTTCGTGAATTTGGTTGGTACTTGGATAAGTGGTAATTAACTTTGGACACATGATGGTAATTTTATACTTGGATATACTCAATGAATGTGATTTCCCAAAATCTTGTGAAATTTCAACGAAAATTTCATTTTTTGTAATTACGAAAAGAAAAAAGGCGAAAGTTAAATTTTTTCGATAAATTTTGAGGTTTTTTTGTAAATTTCGTTTTTCTTAAAAATACAAAAACCTACTACCAAAAAGTTACATTTTTTTGAAGGTTTTTTTGAAAAATTTCGAGATTTTTTCGTAAATTTCGGGTTTTTTTTTTTGTGTTATCAGTTCTTCTAATTAATTATTGATTTTCGAACCCCCCCCCCCCCCCCCCTATTTTCTAATTATCATTTCTTCTATTTATAAATTGATTTTTAAAACCACCTCCTGATTTTGTAATTATATATTGATTTCATGTTTGTTTCATTTATTGGTATTTAGGCTTCATTTAATCTAGTAGATTTATTTACTTTCATCTTATTTTTTTTCACATATTCCATATACCCTCGAAATTCATTATATATATTTTATACATCCTCAAAATTTCTACCTTTTTTTTGCACACCGAAATATTTCTTAAATTCCAGAGACCGAAATAAACTCGAAAAACGAAATCACAATCCTTGGATGTAGTCATATAAGTATGGGGAATTCTAAATGTCGAGGAAATGAGCGAGGAAACCAGCGAGGGGAGTGAGGTGGAGGGAGGAGAACCATTCACTCCCCTCGGAATGCGTGCAAAAAAATTCAACGCGCGCATCCCGAGGGGAGTGAATGGTTCCCCTCCCTCCACCTCACTCCCCTCGCTGGTTTCCTCGCTCATTTCCTCGCCATGTAGCCTTACTCTATAAGTATTGATTGGATTACACATGGATTCTCTATGGCTTTATTTGATTCCTTTGATTTTTGCTTGAGTTGGATGATGAAAATTTATCATGTCCAGTTCCTTCGGGGATGGATCCATAGGAATTGCCCCATCCGAATAACAAAGAAATTTGATTTGAATGATCGTGTACTAAGAGCTAAATGAGCGAAAGGGATACGACATAGTTATTCTGGTGAACCGGTATGTAACGTAGGTCTAGCGGTTCTAGAACCGTCAATGATAGGTGAACTCGCGGATTCATTTGCAACTCCTTTGAAAATATTTTATGGATGTTGACATGGGAATCATCACACTTCTTACCCAACTCAACGAACTGCTCTGCTCATTCATTCGAGTTCCTAATGTCCACTAATTGAGTTGATAAAGAAATCAGTTCCTAATCTGCTCTGTTCGCAAATTCATTCACCAAGCAAATCAGTTCATCGAGTTCCAAGCAAATTAGTTCATCAAGTTCACCAAGCAGATCAGTTCGAGTGTTCTGACCAATCCAACATGAAGCGAGGATCTGATCATTATCACAGGGCAAAAATCTTCTTCAATTACAACCAACACAGATCGCAAGGCATCTTCAGCCAAGCCGACATGGATCCAGTCTTCATCGCAGATCATGGGTCGTCTTCAATTACATCACAGTCGGCAACGAGATCAACACCACCGCCGACAAATACCAGTGCACCATCGGCTAGCTCCAGCCCCTGCACTTGAACCCGACAATGCACGTCACCACATCGATGAGAAGAGCTAGCCACCGAGCAAATCAGATCAATTGCAAGCTAGTAATTTGCTGCTTAATCGTGTATATCGTACAAGCGAATAACATGGCGGAAGTTCCAAAGTCGCTAGTGAGCGCCTCCTGATCTTAACCAGGGTCAAGGCTCTCACAAAAGCTTGTTTTAAACAGAAATCCAAGGGTCAGAAATACATCAAGATGAGTGATAAAGAAGAAGGAAGCTGCAAATACACCCTGCTCTATCTTTTCTTTCATGGCCAATCCCAAAAATAGAAGCACGGATACGGTTAAGGGTCTGACAAAAGCTTGTTTTAAACAGAAATCCAAGGGTCAAGATGGTGGAAAGCCAAATCAAATCAATATACACACCCACAACTTTATCTAGGGATGGCAACGGGGCGGATTGGGGCAGATTTGAACAAATCCATCCTTGCTCCGTCAGGATTAACGGATCTCCAAATCCGCCCCGCCAATCCGTTTATACATTTACTTAAAAACCACCTCTGCCCCGCGCAAATATCTATTAAAAAAATTTCTCTGATACACAAATTACTTCAAAAATTTACTTCATTCCTACAAAATTCAATCCTAAAAATTACTTCATTCATACAAAAATATTGTAAGAATCACACAGAAATTGCAACAGATCTCGGATACAAAAAAAATTTCGATCAAACATACAAAAAATTGCAAAAACAAATTTCAGATTTAAACATACAAAAAATCACAAAAAAATAATAAAAATTCAGATCTCAGATTATACAAAAAATTACAAAAAAAAAATAAATTCGATCAAACAAATCTCAGATCTGAGATCTGATCTCGGATCAAGATCTTTGATCTGAACTCGGATCAAGATCTCGGATCTGATCACAGAGATCTGAGATCCGATCTCGGATCTGATCACAGAGATCTGAGATCTGACCTGAGATCTGATTTCAGATCAAAATTTTGGGAAGGCGGGGAAGGGAGGGGAGAGGGAGGCGGCCAGGATGGGGTCGTTCTTTCGAAGCAGAGCAGAGATATGGAGAGGAGACACCCTTCGAGTGTCCGTGAGGAGACGACCCAGGGTCCGTGAAAAGGAGAAGAAGGAGACACCGACCTTCGCTGAAGGGGACGACCGGCTTCGCTCTGTCGCTGAGTTCGCTGAAGGGGACGACCGGCTTCGCTGAAGGGGACGATCGGCTTGAAGGCTTCGCTGAAGGAGACGACCGCTGTATGAAGGAGATGACCAAGGAGACAGAGACTTCGCTCGCTGTGAGTGAGAAAGGGGAGGCTGATTGCGAGATTCTGAGATGAGAGTGAAAGAATACGGTGTAATCCCTTTATATAGTTGGAGGGTAGTTTTGTAATTTTACCGATTAAACGGATATCAGTGGGGCGGATAGGGCTAAATTCGTATCCGCCCTGATTAATAAACGGATACAGCTTGAAAATCCGTATCCGCCCCAAAATCCAGAGATCGTTTACCAAATCCGCCCCAAACAGGGCGAATGGGGTAGATATCCTAAAAAATCCGCCCCACTGCCATCCCAACTTTCTCCATAGAAAAGACAAGGTCTCACTCATTCTAGAATCTCTCTATAGGCTTAAATTTATAGTGGCTTTTGGGTTGTGTTTGGGCCATTTGATTGTGAAATTTGAATCGGGATAGAATGGTCCCGACTCGGACCGTCCCGATTCAAACAGATTCGAGACCAATTGGGTGTGCTCAAGAAAATTTTGTATCCCGGATCGTTTCTGTCCCATTTTATTGGATCGGAACCGGGACAAGCCCAATCCCGGACCGTGCCCACCCCTAGTTCCGTGTGCAAGTCAAGGTCAGGGTGAACATAATTTGGCACCATCAATTTACTTACCCATTGTAATCAACTTAATCAAATAATAAGTAAACACAAAAATCATGTAAAATCAGTTCTAGTTTTGAAGATCTTAAGCAAAACTATTGAAGAGATCGGATTCATGAAGAAACTTAGTTTCAATTTGGGGGAAATCAATGAGATACCTCCACAGTTTGAAAGGTCGCGGCGCTGGATTAGCTTGGCGGCTTGAACATCCAATGGAGTGGAGAGTCGAGTTAGAGCTGTGGCTTGACGAGCTGCCAATAGTGCTGCCGTCACAATTGGGTTTCAAAGAGAGTGAGAGACTCGAAGAATGCGAAAGGATGAGAGAATGATGCCAACGTAGACAAGAAGAGACAAAGGAGAAAAAACTGAAGACAATAAATTAACGATGGTTTTCGGATGGATGGAAACAAGTGAGAAACGTTTTCATACAATGATGACTAAGATAGCCATGTTTCTTGAGTTATCATGGAAAAGTTTTCTTAGGTCCCCCTAGAGTATTTTTTTTTTTATGATTTTGTGAGAGATAGGTGGTGGGAGGTCACATATTTCGTACTCACTCCCTTCCCTTCTCTATTTTCTTCCATGATCTCTTCAATAGTTTAAGTTTTCAATGGAAAACAAAAATCAAACACATCCTTAGCTTTGAAATTTGCATCCAATACCAAAAGATTAAGCTAGTAAACTAATAAAGATAGAGCTTGGAAATTTTGGCTCTAATACATAAAAGATAGGTTTTTGAGGAAGCATATAATTAGATCACTAGAAGGCATAGTTCCAATTCCAAAGCCTAAGATTTGGAAAAAAGACTTCGCCTGACACATTTTGGTTTGTATGATGGAAATCATTTGCACATATGAATGCCTGGATGGGTTTACAATGCGTTTCTCTATCTGCTCATAACACAATTAAATGATCATGGACAATAAAGATGGATTCAAGCAACTCTCTCCATCTACATACAAATACATTCTGACTGCAACAACTTCTCTATCTCAAAGTAGGAACATATTGAAATAAAGAACATCTGGCAATATTCATAATTATTTTTCTCAAGTCAAATTTTTTTTCTTATGCCAATTATTCACGTTTTCAACACACAATCACAGCTTAAAATAAGGTAGGGATGAACTTCCATCTAGTCCTCTGGACAGATAGAAGCTAACGTATTCATTGACAGATGTTTCTCTGTATAGGGGAGGATTATCTTTAGACAATAACTCTTTTATTGGTCCATATGGTTTTGCATCGTCTCCAGCGGGAAAGAAGAAGGTTGCCACTGATACCCTTGGTCCAATGCTTTTCACCAACACTCTGTGCTCCACGCTCTTGAACTTGTCATTTGAGATTAGCTAAGTACAAATGAACAAATTTAATAAGAAAATGAAATCAAATAAAACAAATTAGTTAAAGGTACATATGTAGTAAAGAACTTAAGGGCTGCAGGTTGCCACAAAGTGTAAAAATACCTGAAGAATATCTCCAATGTTTACAACTAAAGCTCCATGCAGAGGAGGAACTTCTACCCATTGATGTTGATGAAGAACTTGGAGCCCACCGATACTATCTTGTACAAGAATAGTAAGAAATTGGGGGTCTGAGTGTTTGGTGGTGGCTAGAGTACAATCAGGCTCCGGACATTTGGGAGCGTAATGCCCCATCAGTAGTTGGTTTTTCATGCAATCCATTTTACCAAGGTAGTCAGGGCTAAGACCCAAAGCCTCTGATAGTATTTCTGACAATTTTTCCTTCACCTTGATTATTGAGTTAAGGTACTTAACCATTATCTCTCTGCAAGAGTATATCCAATCTCACTAATATTAGCTCACACATCGATCTCATGTCACTATAAACAAGAAGAAGAAACTATATACACAAATGGGTCCTTAATTTTGTAACAAATTATATGTATGCAACTAAAAATAAATTCTTATATATATCGGCATATTGAAGGCAGTTCATCTGAATCCAGTTGCTGATTATCAAAGAAGTTGCATGCTAGCGTATCCTTCCAATTTGCGAGTTCAGTCTCATGAAACTTTCCATCATTATTGCTGAAATATCTTGTTACCCACCCGCTTTAGATCATGTGAATATATATCCTTCTTCACCTCATGAAACCTTTTCACGCCTTCCATCATCTCATCCAACACTTCAATTGGAACTCCATGGTTGACTATTTGAAAAAATCCCCATGATTCACATGCTCTTCGAATTTCCTCCACGATGGCTTCCCTTCTAGCTGCATCATCAATACCTTGGAAATCTATAGTTGGGAACTCAAATTCACCACCATTATTTGATTCCTTTGGCAGATTCGTTGGTGAATGAATGAAGAGTCTAGGTATCTTAGTGATTCCCCGGTCAACTAGTCCTTTAACACCATCTTTTGTTTCATCAAACTCCTTAAAATCTTTTGCTCTATCATAGTAATCTGAAGAAACATCTCCGATGAGGATTCCTTTGGATTCGTTAGTTACCACTTTCATCTTAGTTATTCTGCCTTTCCGAGGGATTCCACTGAATGCAATATAAAGTATCACACACTTGTGATTTTTTATTTATTTTTTTAAATAAAATGTCACCAAACCAACAACTCATTCCCTACGGCTTGAGTTGTTTGATGACTTGCTCGTGCATTTAGTATTGATATCTCTTCCTGCACATTTCAGTCAGTTTAAGGCCAGTTATAACTGTCAAAAGGAGAAATGGATTCTTAACGAGCTCATTTCATATTGTGTGTAAGAAGAGGAAAGGTTGAAGCAAGAGAGATTTGAAAGTACTCATCTGGCAAGTACATCTAAGGATAAGGGCAAGAAAAGAAAGAAAAATGAAGCTGCTAAGGGTCCAGAGCAAAAGAAACCTAAGAAAAATCAATGATGTTTCTTTTGTGGAAAGCTAGGACATGGAAAGAAAGAATGTAATAAGTATCATGCTTGGCGTGCCAAGAAAGGTACATTCTTTACTTTGGTCTGTTCTGAGGTTAATTTAGCTTCAGTATCTAGAAGCACTTGGTGGTTAGATTTTGGTGCTACTACTCACATAAGTGTTTCTATGTAGGGTTGCCTGAGCTACCGAAAGTCAAATGATATTGAAAGATATATCTTTGTGGGCGATGGAAAGTCGGTGGATGTTGAGGCAATATGTCATTTTAGGTTATTGTTGAGAACTGGTTTTTATTTGGATTTGAAAGACACTTTTGTTGTACCGTCCTTAAGACGGATTTGGTTTCTGTTTATTTATTGGACAAATCTGATTATAATTGTTAATTTGGAAACAATCAGTTTAGTCTTTCATTGAATTCAAATATTGTTGGTACTGGTTCATTAAGTATGTTTGATAACCTATATTTGCTTGATACTATTGCATCATATAATGAAACCTTGCATGTGGATTCACGAGGTACTAAATGCAAGCTAAACATAGAAAATTCAGCAAAATTATGGCACAAGCGTTTGGGTCATATATCCAAATCTAGAATTGAACGACTTGTGTCAGAAGGCATTTTGGATTCACTTGACTTTTCAGACTTAAATGTCTGTGTTGAGTGCATCAAGGGAAAACTAACCAAACAAAAGAGATTAGGTGCTAATAGATCTTCAAACGTCTTAGAATTGATACATACGGATATTTGTGGACCATTCCTACGGCTTCTTGGAATGGTCAACGATACTTTATATCATTCATATATAGATGACTACTCACGTTATGGATACCTTTATCTCATTCATGAGAAATCAGAGTCACTGGATGTATTCAAGTCTTTCAAAACTGAAGTTGAAAACCAACTCAGTAAGAAAATTAAGTGCGTTAGATCTGATCATAGTAGAGAGTACTACGGCAGATATGACGGTTCAGGAGAACAACGTCCAGGGCCATTTGCTAAATTCCTAGAGGAATGTGGAATCGTTTCACAGTACACCATGCCAGGTTCACCTAGCATGAATGGTGTCGCTGAAAGACGAAACAAAACTCTTAAGGATATGGTGAGGAGTATGATTAGTCATTCTAACTTAACAGAATCGCTCTGGGGAGAAGCAATTAAAACAACAGCTTATATACTGAATAGAGTACCACTAAAACAGCTGCCAAAACTCCTTATGAACTTTGGACAGGCCGAAAGCCTAGTTTAAAGCATTTTCACATTTGGGGATGTCCATCTGAGGCTAGGCCTTATAGGCCAAATGAAAACAAATTGGACTCCAAGACAGTAAGCAACTACTTTATTGGTTATTCAGAGCGATCTAGAGACTACAAATTTTATGATCCCGCAATTAGGTCTATTTTTGAAACGGGAACTGCGACATTTTTTTAGGATGTTGAGTTTGGGGGGAAGAATAAGGTAAGAGACATTGTCTTTGAGGAGGAATCGGTTTCGACTCCTACTACTGTTTTTGACAATGTACATATTTCTGTACCTGTCATTGATCAAGAAATAGATCTGGAACCTCAACAAGACAATGTTGAACAACTCCTTGTTCAAATTGAAGTAAATGTTCCAGAGGAACAAACTCAACAACCTCAGGGACAAATGCCATTAAGGAGATCCACGAGAGAAATGAGAAATTAATGTTATTCCGGATGATTACATAGTTTTTCTCCAAGAACATGAGGAAAATGATGGATTGATGGAAATTGATCCAATCAACTTCCATCAAGCCATGCAGGATTCTAACTATCAACAGTGGATAAATGCTATGAATGAGGAGTACAAGTCTATGCAAGACAATCAAGTTTGGGATCTTGTCCCATTACCTAAAAATACAAAGCCCATTGGTTGTAAATGGATATTCAAAACCAAGAGGGATTCAAAAGGTAATGTGGAGAGATATAAGGTCTTGTAGCTAAAGGCTTCACTCAAAAGGAAGGCATCGACTATAAAGAGACTTTCTCTCCGGTTTCAAAGAAAGTCTCATTTAGGATAATGATGGCACTTGTTGCGCACTTTGACTTTGAGCTACATCAGATGGATGTTAAGACAACATTTCTCAATGACGACATTGATGAAACAATTTATATGGTGCAACTAGAAAACTTTGTGTCTGGAGACCCAAAGAATATGGTTTGCAAACTAAAGAAATCCATCTATGGCTCAAGCAAGCTTCTCGTCAATGGTACCAGAAATTTCATAAAGTAATTGTCTCATTTGGTTTCGAGACAAATGCAAATGATAATTGTATGTATCATAAGTTCAGTGGGAGTAAGCATATCTTCTTGGTTTTGTATGTTGATGACATACTGCTTGCCACTAATAACAAAGACATGTTGCACGAAACTAAGAGATTTCTATCAAAGAAATTTGATATGAAAGATCTTGGTGAAGCTTATTTTGTTTTAGGGATTCAGATACACCGAGATCACTCTCGGGGTATTCTTGGATTATCGGTGCTTAAAAGATTTGGCATGAAGAATTGTAAACCTGGAGACACCCCTGTAGCTAAAGGAGACAAATTCAGTCGTTAAACAATGCCCTAAGAATAAACTTGAAGTTAAAGAAATGCAAGATTTTCCCTATGCATTAGCTGTTGGGAGTCTAATGTACGCTCTGGTTTGTACACGTCCAGATATAGCATTCATTGTTGGAATGCTAGGCAGATATTTAGACAACCCAGGGATGGATCACTAAAAAGCAGTCAAACGGGTTATGAGATATTTACAGAGAACTAAGGATTACATGCTCACATATAAGAAATCAAATCAGTTGGAGATCATAGGGTATTCTGATTCTGATTTTGTTGGATGCCAAGATAGTAGGAAATCCACATCAGGCTACATTTATATGTTAGCTGGAGGAGCTATTTTTTGGAGGAGTGCCAAACAGACTCTCATAGTTTCTTCCACTATGAAGCAGAATATGTAGCATGTTTTGAGGCATCCAATCATGGATTATGGCTGCGAAATTTTGTCACCGGGCTGCGCATTCTGAGGAGTATTGAAAGACCACTAAAGTTATATTGTGACAATAACTCAGCAGTTCTATATGCCAACAACAACAGGAGCTCATCTAGGTCAGATCATATTGACATAAAGTTCCTGGTTGTGAAAGAGAGAGTATAGAATAAACAGATTTCCATATAGCACATTGTGACAAACTCCATGATTGCGAATCCGCTTACTAAGGGGTTACCAAAGGTCTTTCATGAGCACACTTCTCATATGGGTGTTATATCATTTGAGGATATTTTGGTTTAGTGGGAGTTTGTATATTTGATTGCTCTATATTGGTTTATTGGACACATTTTGTGTGTTTGAGTATTTTCTGCAGAAATAAAGTATTCAGTTTATTCACACTCTTATTTATTGTGTTAAAGTTCGATCTCAATAAAGTTTAAAGTAGGACCAGTTGGAAATAGGCATGTTTAGATCATGTTACATGTAATTTCCATGCTACGCATCCATGATTGATCTATGTCATTTGATAGTATGGGTATACGTGATATTGATGGATTTATTTGCGCTAAATGTGACAAAAGTTCCTTTAATCCTATACCTGTATAGTCAATGGACGAGATTTTTGGGAAATACCTTCATATGTGATAGCAAATTTTGAGCTCATTAAGTTATACACATTTTAAGGTAACATATGTGGCCCAAGTGGGAGATTGTTGGAAAAATCCAACATGTGTGGGCACACATATGTATTTAATGTGTATTGCTATCTTAAAGTATAGCCCAATGAATTGTGGTCTAATATGGTTAATTGGGATAGGGTATTAAAATGTCATGGGCTTAATGTGTAGATACACTTAAGCAATTTCTAATTTGATGAGGGACCAAATTAGAAATTGGTAAGAATAATTGATAACCCAATCAGTTATAAATACAAGGTTATGGTCCCCAGTTGAGCGTATGTTTTGTTTCTTCTGGAATTCCCTTCTACAGAGAGATATACAGAAAACATAAGTCATCAACTGGAAGATCAAGACTCATCCATTCCTTGAAGTGCTATTATGGATCAAGGTACGCTTCCGCTTTATTCTTGATTATTATTCTTCACATTGAATCAATATGGAGCATAACTGTATTTGTAGAATAAAGATATAATAGGGAAAGCTTCAGTTTTCACTTGCCCTTGCGAATCTGGTTAACTTTTTTAAGTGGACTAATGCAGTGGAGGGTGAGCTGCCAGACATGAGCGAGGAACTATCATTGGTTACACTCATGAATACGCTGCTAGAAGCACAGATTATTCCCCGTACATAATACTTGAATTGTTGGGTACATATGTGAATGTTTTACATGCTTGTCCAGATAGTCTCCATTCGTATCTTGTTTGGTTTACCGTGTTTGTTGATAGTCTTAAGGATAATGTTGTTTGTTAAAATAGCTTCAGCTTAGTGTTGGAATAGATAACTCCCGTGCATCCAGATAACTTCAAGTTTTAAGGTTGGTAACTTTTGTGAATTTGGTTGCTAACTTGGGAAAGTCGTAACTTTGGACACATGATGGTTACTTTATGCTTAGACATAGCTATATAAGTATTGACCGGATTATATATGGATTTTGTATGGCTCTAATGCTCTATTTGATTCCTTTGATTTTCACCCATAACCAAGTAACCTTATTTGAATGATCATGTACAAAGTGCTAAATGAGCGAAAGGGATAGGGCATAATAATTTCGGTGAACCAGCATGGCTCAATGATATTATATATATATTTTTTAATTTGTTTATAACATAGGACTTTTAAATTCTATTAATCTCTTTATAAAATAGAGGGAGAGAAAATGTAGTGGTTTTTGACAAATTATTAATTATTATTATTTTTATATACAAAACAGGATGGTGTTTGGGGTGGGAGATAAAATACGGTTGAAATTTAACCAAATATATGAATCTAACGGATCACATAGAACTTAAAGCACCAAGAGTGCATGGGTTCGATTCTCATACCCGACATTTTTTTATATTTGTTTATTTTTCTTCAATTGTTGATGGTGGTGATTAATCATGTAAGTATGAAGGATGAAAACTCAAGGATGATCATATTTTGAAAAGTTTTAAACTTTTATCGTGCCAACAACACTGGGAATAACCTAGTCTATATTACAAATCAGAATGGTGAGCTTGGATCCAAACACAGTGTTCATGGAAATCTTACCTAGTTCCTTTGCGCAGGATATGAAAGATATTGTGTATGAGGATAAAATAGGCAAGCCTTATATTCGGGTGTAACAACTTTATTTTCAGGTTTGGGGATCCTAAATAACCCCTGCTTGCTTTCCAAAAAAATTAAAAAAAAAAACAAGTCAGAATGTGTTTGGGGTTGGAGATAAAGGACGACTATGATTGAAAATTGCGGAACGTGTTAAAGGTGGAGATTCATTATCAACAATGTCATGTTTGTAAATAAGTTGCAAGTAGAAGGGCAAGGGAAATGAACAAAAATTTGTGGAGGCGCATGTGGTGGAGAGAGAAAATTTGTGTTTTTTTAAATGAAAATTGTCATGATTATCTGCTTAATTGTCGGATTTTAGTAAACTTGGTATGGTTGAAATGCATTTTTGAAGAGCTTTCCAATAAAACCAATCATTAATACAAACGCTTAAAGTTTTAAATATGCATTTTACACCGTATGCATTTTTTCAAAAAAGTAAATGTAATCTAATGTCTTTACATCGTAAGTATTTTGAATATTAAGACACATTCAAGCAAAGACCACGAACTCTATATTTTGGAAAATCAAAGTTTTGAAAGGTTGGAGGAAGAAATTTTTTAAGTTTTATGCTCCAACAAAATCTAACCATCACACATCTAAAGGCTCAGATTGAATTCGAGTGCCAAAGGTTATCTTGGGTTTCCTGTTTCCACAAGGTTAGGTCAGAGTTAGCTTATACCCTGTAAATAAAATAATTGAGAATTGTATTATCGTTTCTTTTATTCCTTACTTGAATACAAGCTTATATAAGCTAACTCTGACCTAACTTTGTGGAAACAGGAAACCTAAGACTTCTTATTCTATTCTGACTTTCCTAACATATTCTATACTGACTTTCTTATTCTGTAACTTATGTAGATTTTCTTTTTTCTAGATATTCTGACTTTCCTTTCCTTCTTGTACATATTCTGACTTTCATTCTTGTAGAGGTAAATCAATCTTGGACTTGGGCTTGGCTATGTTGAGTGCAAGCCCTACATATTCTAACACTCCCCCACAAGCTGGACATGTAGACGCAGATGAAATGTACAGCTTGGAGGAAACCTTGAAGTCCGATTTGGTGAAGACCAATTTGTAGGAAACTTTGAAGTCGAATTCTGGAAAATTTTAGATGATTCGGGATGAATTTCTGTATAAAAATTCTAGATGATTCTTGTATGAAGAAATCATGACTATCGAGTGAACAACTAATGGTTCGACTCGAGTGGTCAACATGACTATCCAATTCGGATAACTCTGGTATGAAAAAAATTGCTCAATTCGAGTCAATTTAAATTTTGGTATTGCTCAATTTGAGTCAACACAGTTTTTGGTATTGCTCAATTCGAGTCAACACAAATTTTTTGGTATTGCTCAATTCGAGTCAACAATTTTTTTTTTTTTTTTTTTTTTTTTTGCTTTTGGTGTTGGGTTTCAGGATGATTGATTACTAGGAATAGGTTGTGGTCTCATCGATGGATGAACAACCCTATGTTGTTTTTGAAGCGTAGAAGGTTGTCGCGGTTAATGGCGAGATGTATGTCGGAGCAATAATCATCCCTTCCTTGTTTGAGTTGCAGGTTGGTTGCGCGTGGCTGCTCTGCATGAAGTTGTTGCAGAGTGCGATTTCCTTTCCCCGCCTCTTGCGTTTACGATCAAAGTGCATAGTCGTCGGAGGCGGGGAAGAGCCTGAGCCTCCAGAGTCTTAGGTAATCAAAAAAAGTTGCTCTAATACCATGTAAAGAAAATAATTGAAAATTGTATTATTGTTGCTTTTATTCCTTACTTGAATACAAGCTTATATAAGCTAACTCTAACCTAACCTTGTGAAAATGGAAAACCTAAGACTTCTTATTCTATTCTAACTTTCCTAACATATTCTATACTAACTTTCATATTTTGTAACTTATGTCGACTTTCTTTATTGTAGATATTCTGACTTTCGTTTTCTTGTACATATTCTGACATTTTTTCTTGTAGAGGTAAATCAATCTTGGACTTGGGCTTAGTTATGTTGAGTGCAAGCCCTACATATTATAACAAAACTTGAAGCTGCCATTATTATCCGACTCCTTTGGTAGGTTCTCTGGTGAATGAATGAAGAATCTGGGTATCTTAGTAATTCCCAGATCAACTAGTCCCTTAATACCAGTTTTTGTTTCATCAAACTTCTTAAAATATTTTGATGCATTATAATAGTCTCAAAAAACATCTTCATGAGGGTTCATTTGAGATCTACTTTTGGACCATGTTTTGGTTTTTTAAAGCAACACACAACCACAACACTAATTCTAAAAAGCCAGGCCCTTAGCGTCAGATCAGTGCCAGGGGGCTCTGTGTGTGTTTGTGTTCGATTGGTGGATTATGAGGATCTCTAGAATGATTGAGGGTATTGAGGCTCCCTGGCGCAGGCCTAGCTTTCTAGACGGATTGCAACCACAAACACCATCTATAAAAGGGATAGAAATGTAAAAAAAATCAAAACTTGGCCCAAAAGTAGTTACCTAGAATTGTTGAATTTAAATACATGGTGTGAGAAAAATATTTTGGGTACTAATCAAACATTACCAGTCAAAATAAACCAACCAACAATTCTAGCCAGCCAGGTTTGGTAGCCATTTTTGGGCTAAGTTTTGGTTTTTTACACTTTTACCCCTTCTATAGATGGTGTTTATGATTGTGTTTTTTAAAAAAATGTAAAAAAACAAAAACTTAACTTAAAAGTGACTACCAAACTTGGCTAGCTACACTGATTCTAAACCAACACCAACCTAATACACCAAAGGACATTAGGATTTGTAATTTAAGATACATTAAAAATTTCTTACAAAAGACAAAAGAAAGTGTGAAAAATTAAAGACAACTAAGCATCTTCATTAATATAGTTAATTAATTAAGATGACATGGTCACTTAAAGGGTGCAACTATCGATTATAAATTATAAGGCAACGACTACTCTACACCACCATAAGCTCTTTTTTCACACCATTTTACTCTCCTACACCACCTACTTTCTTTCTCATACCACCTATATAAACAAAAAACCAACATTTCCCCCCTCTTCATTCAAATCGAAACGTGATTCCTCCCTCCCCCTTTCGAATCTCTTCCCTCTCTCACATTCAATTCTCTCCCCACATTCAAATCTCTTGCAAATATTTTCGTTCTCCTTCAAAATCTCTTCCCTCTCCATCAAAATCGAAACCCTTAAAAATCGAACCCCAAATCGTAATCTCCCCAAAAATTTTCAAAAAAACAAAGTAATCTCATGGAAACTTCAGAAATATTTTCAAAAATTGCTTGAGAGGGTGTACTCAGTAAGTTCGGTGGGGGCACATAGCCACCCACCCTTTAAAAGACAAAACCCCTCCCATTTTCTTTCTTCTTTCCTTTTTCTTTTCCTTCACAGAGAGCAATTCCCTGCCGCTGCTGCTGCTCCGCCTGCGTGCTTGCCGTCGGACCAAGCGATTCCTTCGCAAAAATCTCGCCCATTGTCCTTCATTTCTTCCCCTCTTCGTTTCTCTTTTGGTTTTTCGCAAAAAATAATAATTTAGTTTTCACATTTGGGTTTGACGTGGTGGGTTGTTTGATCGGATTTCGTAGCTCCGATCAGCCGTTGAGGGGCCTTGGTGGTGTCATTTGGAGCCTGTAGACCCGACATGCAAGGATGATTTCGGGGTTGGCCGGATTTTTCAAAAAAATCAAAGTGCATGTCCGTTTTGAGGGTTCTTCAGCGTGAATCCGGACTTTGGGCGCGTGGGTGAGCTGCCAATCCGTGTTTTCAGGTGTGCTTGGACCTATTTCCAGCCTGTTGTGTTGTTCGGAGGCGATCAGACCAGAGTAGGGAGGGTTTCAACGAGTTTTCGACAAACTTTGGGTTTCGACGGGGTGTTTGCCGAATTTTTATTGCCTGTAAGTTTTTCTTTCAGTCATGCGCCGCTTGTAATTTATTTATTTTTTCAGTTTTCGGCTAGTTTGCTAACCTTTGAGTCCACCTTGCAGTTTTAAAAATTTATGTGGTCCTGCATTCGTTGTTTTGCGAGTTAGGAGTTTCGACCGGTAGGAATTGGATTTTGAAAACCCATTCCGCTTAGGTGAGTGTAACTATAATATTTATTTTGGGAAATAAGTATTTTATACTTTAAATTCTGAATTTAATTTTTACAGTATATCGTCGATTGTGTATAATTGAATGTAAGTCTGAAATTCGGAATTTTTAGAGATTTCGATGGTTGTGTTGTTTCTTTGTGAATGAATTACGCATTGAGTTTTCTGAAAGCATGATATACTTAAATGAAATCGTATAGTGGATGAATTTGGGTGTGATTAGGCTTTGATGTAATGGCATTGGGTTTGTATGCTTCGTTTTCGAGTTTGCATAGTATGTCATGTTTTACCGTAGATTGTCGAGTCTTGAGCATGTATGATAGTCGACTCGAATGAATTGATTGTGGTGAATTGGGTCATGTTGGGACCCTGGCGTAGTCATGGATTTATAAAAAAATTGTTGAATTGATTATGGTTGCACGTTTGTTACATTTGATTATGTACATACTCGTCATTTGTGCATGTTGATATTAGTATAAGTGTCTTTACCCCGCTATAATGCATGTTGTGTCGATGCTTAGGAGTTTGCTCGCATCGTGAGTTGGATGGTGCTTGAGATGACTCGCACTTGACATTGAGGACGCTATTGCATGTGACAAGCTTGCTGAGGTGCGGTGAGCTCCCGTACGCACTTGCCATTAGAGAGTGCAGTAGGACGGGTCCTGGAGGACGTGCTTTGGAGATTACTCGCTTTCCCTCCCAGCGCGCTTGAGTTTGATTGTGTTAGGTTGGCCGTGTTAAGCCAGTCGTTCGGGATGTTTGAGTTTGTATCCTGGCAGATGACACCCCATTAGGATACAAACAAGCCCGAAGTGGTACTGGTGCACGTTGTGGGATGTGTCTGGGTGAGACACATTCGTAGGGTATGCGGATACCTACGATATGAGACACTTATACAAAATTTCACAGGATTTTTGGTTTCGACTTGATTGCTATACCTAGGAGACTATGAAGAATTATGAGATTGTCTTTATTTTCATCGCTTGATATTTACCATGTTTGAATCATGTGTAATGATCGGCATATATCGTAAACTTGTAGTTATTGTTGAATCGGAAATGCTTGTGTTGTTGCTTGAACTTAGAAATATTATCCTTAGAGACACGGTGTGATTTAGACTTTAGAACTTGTTACTTATCCATTGTTGTGTGGCATCAATTTTCCTTGTATATTATTCTATTATTTGTATTTAGTTCGCTCGCACCAGCTAGCTTTGTGCTTTGATGACCCCGCAAGGGGTGTGCTTCTATTGGAGTGCAGACAGTGTTGGCGCTCCTACTGATCGTGGCGCTTAGGCCCAGTTTTCCGCTGTAGGCGCGTTTTGTGTTGTTTGGTCGTGTCCACCCTGTACGGGTATGTTTTGCTTCCTCTGTATTATCAGGTGTATTATCTGTTATACTAGATGCTTGTATACTGGTTTTGTCGCTATGACTCTGGCGGGGCGAATCAAATATATATTCTTATTTTGTTCAAATTTTTATCGTAGTTTTTATTTCCATTTCATTCTCGTATCAAGAATGTGTTATATTATGATGTTGTGGCCAGTTACGATCCGCCTGTATTACGGGTTAGTTCACGCATCGGCACGCTGCGATTTCTGTGGCGGGTCGAGGCGTGACAAAGCTTAAACTTCAGAAAAATTTTCAGAAATCACAAAAAAAACTATTGTTTGTCTAAGACAATGCGAGGTTTTTGCAAAACCTCGCAATGATCTGGGTGAAAAGTAAAACAATTGCTGAAATTTCCTGTTCGCCTAGAACAATGTGAGGTTTTTGCAAAAACTTGCTCATTTCAAAACATTTTCAATTAATTCAAGTTGTGTTTATTAGATAAATATGAGTACTACAATTTTCATGTTTTGATGAGCTTGAGATTAATCGATATCATTGAGGGTTTAAATTGGTTGAAGTTACCTTATTTTGCGTTTTTTTCGGTTCGAGTTTGGGTTTCTCTGTTAGGATATGCATATTTATTGTGGTGTGAGTAAGTAAGAAAATAAAAAAAATAAAAAAATATATAAATATAAATATAAATAAAATAAATAAATAAAAATAAGCCTAATTTTGAGGGAGGCAATAGTTAAGTAGTCTTTTGGAGGACCCATCAATCTCTATATCATTGGAATAAACTTTGAAAATTTAGGGGGGGGGGGGGGGGGGGGGGGGGGGGGGCAGCTGCACCCTTCCTCTCTATGTGGCTCTGCCACTGTTAGTGATTCTCTGACTAGTCCTTTAACACCAGCTTTTGTTTCATCATACTCCTTAAAATCTTTTGCTCTGCTATCATAGTAATATGAAGAAACATCACCGATGAGGGTTCCTTTGGATTCGTTAGTTACCACTTTCATCTTAGTTATTCTGCCCTTCCGAGGGGATTCCACTTAATGCAATATAAAGTATCATACACTTGTGATTTTTTTTTTTTTTTTTGTAATATTTGTTTTTCAAATAAAATGTCACCAAACCAACAACTCTAGATACTTTTAGTTAACAGTCTCAAGTTTGTGGCCTTTATTTCCTCTTCCATGTAGAAAACAAAGTTTGTGGCCTTTATTTCCACATCCATGTAGAAAACAAAGTTTGCGGCCTTTATTTCCTCATCCATGAAAACAAAGTTTGTGGCTTTTATTTCCAAAACAACGTTTTTTCCTCATCCATGTAGAAAACAAAGTTTGTGGCCTTTATTTTCTTTTATGACAAACAAGAAGACTAGTCGGGTGGTTTAGGATATCGTCTTTCCACTTGCGACTCAAGGCACATCCTAACACCCTTACTACTTGCTATTAGACTAATGGTATACTTACATTATGTTAGATTTTTTTTTTAATACAATTTGCTCTTGTTTCGTGGCCTAGGACAATTTCTTATTTATTAATTGTTTTATTTGAACCTTATAATGGAGATTGATGCCAAATCACTTTGATGCTCGGAATAGTTAGGATGCTGAAATGCATATTGTTTGGTCCGACATAAACCAATTTACTACCTATAGGAAAACTGGTCTATGATCACTATCATCAACCTTGGTTTTCTCTTTAAAGTTACAATCTGGGAACAAAATCGTACCCATAGTTAGTCCTGATCCCTAAAAGTTTTTTTTTTCCGGCTAACTGACCATTAAGAGTCGGACCAACATTACCATATTTAAAAGGCATATCAGTGATTAAATAAAATAAAACAAATAAATAAAAAGGCATTGCAAAACTCGCATTGTTCTGGGCGAACAGGAAATTTCAGCAATATTTTTTGGACAGATTTGCGCGACTTTAGTAAAATGTCCATTACTTTTTCATTTCAAAACATTTTCAAGTGATTCAAGTAGTGTTTATTAGATAACTCAGAGTACTACAAATTTTGTGTTCTGATCAACTTTAGAATCGGCTTCGATCGAACATATAAGTTGGCCGAAAGTTAGGGACACTATCCCGTTTTCATTGCAAGACAGATTTGCGCGACTTTAGTAAAATGACCATAACTTTCTAATTGCAAAACATTTTTAAGTGATTCAAGTTTTGTTTATTAGATAACTCAGAGTACTACAATTTTTGTGTTTTGATGAGCTTGAGAATCGATCTTGATCAAGCATATAAGTTGCTCTAAAGTCAGAGACATTATCCCATTTTCATTACGAGACATATTTGTGCGACTTTAGTAAAATGACCATAACTTGCTTATTTCAAAACATTTTCAATTAATTCAAGTTTTGTTTATTAGATAAATATGAGTACTACAATTTTCATGTTTTGACGAGCTTGAGAATCGATCTCATTGAGGGTTTAAATTGGTTGAAAGTTACCTTTTTTTTTTTTTTTTTTTTGAGTTTGGGTTTCTCTTTTAGGATATGCATATTTATTGGTGGTGTGTGTAAGTAAGAAAAAACAAAATAAAAATAAAAATAAAAAACCCTCAATGGTGGTGCTAGAAAGCGCTTTTGGTGGTATGGAGTAGTCGTTGCCAAATTATAATAAAAAAAATTGGGTGCAAAAAATTGTTTTGTGCTGCCACCATTATAACTTATTACCATTTTTTTTACTTTTATAAATTATAATACAAAAAAACGTCTACGCCTAGGCGCTAGTCTCCTGCTTGCCGTCCACAATGCTACCTAGCGATTTTTAGAACCTTGCTAATTAGTATTTTTTCTACGACATATACTTTCTTTTAAAATGTCAACTAGAAATTGTGGTTCAAATAGGAGGTTATTTGATCAAATACTTCTTTGAAAATTATTCATAAGATAATTGAAAAAATATTTAATAATACTACACCGTAAATTCACTAATTATATAACCTACAGTAACTGATTTTATTTAAAGATATTTGTTAATCCATTATACATATCAGTAAAAGTAAGTTTACAAATAAATATAAATAACCAATGGTGCCTCAAGCCCATATAGTTATTTGGCTCTTTTCTTCTTCTAACTTTAAAAAGAATATATTATTATTATTATTGGTATTTAGTCTTTCAAATTATGATTTACAAATTGGATCCATAACTTAATAGTTTTAATAGTTAGATACGAGTGAAATGAAGAAAATAGTTATACACAAATCAACCATTAATTTTTACAATATTGTGCCCCCACCCATAGGACTACAAATTTATGGTAGTATGGAAGCCTTACAAGAACTTAATTGGAGTCTCGCCAACAACATAGGAAAACCTCTTTTTTTAATCCCAGGTATCTTTAGACAGGTCAGGATGGTTTAGTCCAGTCGAGTGCCCTCCAAAATTGACCAAATCATAACCACCACGAAGGGGGGTGTTATGACAATCTAGCCGGGTGGTTTAGGGTGGTTTCTGAGTGGGGGTATTAACATAATACTAACATTATGTTAAGACTTTTTTTTTTAATACAATTTGCTCTTGTTTCGTGGCCTTGGACAATTTCTTATTTATTAAATGTTTTATTTGAACCTTATAATGGAGATTGATGCCAAATCACTTTGATGCTCGGAATAGTTAGGATGCTGAAATGCATATTGTTTGGTCCGACATAAACCAATTTACTACCCATAGGAAAACTGGTCTATGATCACTATCATCAACCTTGGTTTTCTCTTTAAAGTTACAATCTGGGAACAAAACCAATTTCTCTTTTTTTTTTTTTTTTCCGGCTAACTGACCATTAAGAGTCGGACCAACATTATCATATTTAAAAGGCATATCAGTGATTAAATAAAAATAATAAAAAGGCATTGTAAAAACTCGCATTGTTCTGGGCGAAAAGGAAATATCAGCAAAAAAAATTTGGACAGATTTGCGCAATTTTAGTAAAATGTCCATTACTTTTTCATTTCAAAACATTTTCAAGTGATTCAAGTAGTGTTTATTAGATAACTCAGAGTACTACAAATTTTGTGTTTTGATCAACTTGAGAATCGGCCTCGATCGAACATATAAGTTGGCCGAAAGTTAGGGACACTATCCCGTTTTCATTGCAAGACAGATTTGCGCGAATTTAGTAAAATGACCATAACTTGCTAATTGCAAAACATTTTTAAGTGATTCAAGTTGTGTTTATTAGATAACTCAGAGTACTACAAGTTTCGTATTTTGATGAGCTTGAGAATCGATCTTGATCAAGCATATAAGTTGCCCGAAAGTCAGAGACATTATCCCATTTTCATTACGAGATAGATTTGTTGGACTTTAGTAAAATGAAAATAACTTGCTCATTTCAAAACATTTTCAATTAATTCAAGTTTTGTTTATTAGATAAATATTAGTACTACAATTTTTGTGTTTTGACGAACTTGAGAATCGATCTCATTGAGGGTTTAAATTGGTTGAAAGTTACCTTATTTTGCGTTTTTTTTGTTTTGAGTTTGGGTTTCTCTGTTAGGATATGCATATTTATTGGTGGTGTGAGTAACTAAGAAAAATAAAAATAAAAATAAAAATAAAAATAAAAATAAAAATAAAAATAAAAATAAAAATAAAAATAAAAATAAATAAATAAAAAAAAAAAAAAAAAAAACCCTCAATGGTGGTGCGAGAAAGCGCATTTGGTGGTATGGAGTAGTCATTACCAAATTATAATAAAAAAATTGGGTGCAAAAAATTGTTTTGTGCTGCCACCATTATAACTTATTACCATTTTTTTTTTTACTTTTATAAATTATGATACAAAAACCGTCTCGCCGTCTGCAATGCTACCTAGCCATATTTAGAACCTTGCTAATTAGTATTTTTTTTCTACGACATATAATTTCTTTTAAAATGTCAACTATAAATTGTGGTCAAAATAGGAGGTTATTTGATCAAATACTTCTTTAAAAATTATTCATAAGATAATTGAAAAAATATTTAATAATACTACACCGTAAATTCACTAATTATATAACCTACAGTAACTGATTTTAAAAAATATAGTTATTTGGCTCTTTTCTTCTTCTAACCTTAAAAATTATATATTATTATTATTATTATTGGTATTTAGTCTTTCAAATTATGATTTACAAATTGGATCCATAACTTAATAGTTTTAATAGTTAGATACGAGTGAAAACAGTTAACCATTAATTTTGAAGAAAATAGTGGCGCACCACACACATATCTATACACAAATTAACCAGTATATGAGGGATAGACCTCAGACGGACAAACCAGTTATACACTAACTCCTACCAGGAAACAAATACCGAAGTATAAGTCGTGCATGAAAACTCTCCTGTATGGACAACACTCCACAAGGGAAGAATCTCTCGCATAACTAGGAGCACAAATCGTGTAGGAAAACTCTCCTACATGGACGACTCCTAACAAGGAAATGATCTCTAGCAAGATATCTTTTCTGACTTAAGCATCAGAGCATCATTGACCGCCACGTACAACAATGATCTTTCGCTCACGTGTGTTCCGTGTGCAGGTCAAGGTCAGGGTGAACATAATTTGGCACCATCAATTTACTTACCCATTGTAATCGACTTAATCAAATAATAAATAAACACAAAAATCATGTAAACTCAGTTCTAGGTTTGAAGATCTTAAGCAAAACTATTGAAGAGATCGGATTCATGAAGAAACTTAGTTTCAATTTGGGGAAATCAATGAGATACCTCCACCGTTTGAAAGGTCGCGGCGTTGGATTAGCTTGGCGGCTTGAACATCCAATGGAGTGGAGAGTCGAGTTAGAGATGTGGCTTGACGAGCCGCCAATAGTGCTGTCAACACCAATCGATTTTAGAGAGAGTGAGGGACTCGAAAAATGCGAGAGGATGAGAGAATGATGCCAACGCAGACAAGAAGAGACAAAGGAGAAAAAAAATGAAGACTGTAAATTAACGCTGGTTTTCGGATGGATGAAAACAAGTGAGAAACGTTTTCATACAATGATGACTAAGATAGCCATATTTCTTGAGTTACCATGGAAAAGTTTTCTTAGGTCCCCCTAGAGTAAAATTTTTTTTATGATTTTGAGAGAGATATTTCGATGGAGATCACATATTTCGTACTCACGCCCCTCCCTTCTCTATTTTCTTCCATGATCTCTTCAATAGTTTAAGTTTTCAATGGAAAACAAAAATCAAACACATCATTAGCTTTGAAATTTGCATCCAATACCAAAAGATTAAGCTAGTAAACTAATAAAGATAGAGCTTGGAAATTTTGGCTCTAATACATAAAAGAAAGGTTTTTGAGGAAGCACATAATTAGATCACTAAAAGGCATAGTTCCAATTCCAAAGCCTAAGATTTGGAAAAAAGACTTCGCCTGACACATTTTGGTTTGTATGATGGAAATCATTTGCACATATGAATGCCTGGATGGGTTTACAATGCGTTTCTCTATCTGCTCATAACACAATTAAATGATCAAGGACAATAAAGATGGATTCAAGCAACTCTCTCCATCTAATTGTTGAGGGACACAGCGAGGAAAACAGCGAGGGACCCCACAGGGGGGAGGGGGAGCAGTCCATTCCCCCCGGGATGCGTGCGTTGAAAATTCAAACACGCATCCCGGGGGAATGGACGGCTCCCCCTCCCCTCTGTGAGGTCCCTCGCTGTTTTCCTCGCTGCTTCCCTCGCCAGTTAGATTTTTTCCATACAAATACATTCTGACTACAACAACTTCTTTATCTCAAAGTAGGAACATATTGAATTAGAGAACATATGGTAATATTCATAATTATTTTTCTCAAGTCAATTTTTTTTTTTCTTATGCCAATTATTCACGTTTTCAACACACAATCACAGCTTAAAATAAGGTAGGGATGAACTTCCATCTAGTCCTCTGGACAGATAGAAGCTAACGTATTCATTGACAGATGTGTCTCTGTATAGGGGAGGATTATCTTTAGACAATAACTCTTTAATTGGTCCATATGGTTTTGCATCATCTCCAGCGGGAAAGAAGAAGGTTGCCACTGATACCCTTGGTCCAATGCTTTTCGCAACCACTCTGTGCTCCACGCTCTTGAACTTGTCATTTGAGATTAGCTAAGTACAAATGAACAAATTTAATAAGAAAATGAAATCAAATAAAACAAATTAGTTAAAGGTACGTATGTAGTAAAGAACTTATAAGGGCTGCAGGTTGCCACAAAGTGTAAAAATACCTGAAGAATATCTCCAATGTTTACAACTAAAGCTCCATGCAGAGGAGGAACTTCTACCCATTGATGTTGATGAAGAACTTGGAGCCCACCGATACTATCTTGTACAAGAATAGTAAGAAATTGGGGGTCTGAGTGCTTGGTGGTGGCTAGAGTACAATCAGGCTCCGGACATTTGGGAGCGTAATGCCCCATCAGTAATTGGTTTTTCATGCAATCCATTTTACCAAGGTAGTCAGGGCTAAGACCCAAAGCCTCTGATAGTATTTCTGACAATGTTTCCTTCACCTTGATTATTGAGTTAAGGTACTTAACCATTATCTCTCTGCAAGAGTATATCCAATCTCACTAGTATTAGCTCACACATCGATCTCATGTCACTATAAACAAGAAGAAGAAACTATATACACAAATGGGTCCTTAATTTTGTAACAAATTATATGTATGCATCTAAAAATAAATTCTTATATATACCGGCATATTGAAGGCAGTTCATCTGAATCCAGTTGCTGATTATCAAAGAAGTTGCATGCTAGCGTATCCTTCCAATTTGCGGGTTCAGTCTCATACCACTTTCCATTATTATTGCTGAAATATCTTGTTACCCGCTTTAGATCATGTGAATATATATCCTTCTTCACCTCATCAGGTTGCTCATGAAACCTTTTCACGCCTTCCTTCATCTCATCCAACACTTCAATTGGAACTCCATGGTTGACTATTTGAAAAAATCCCCATGATTCACATGCTCTTCGAATTTCCTCCACAATGGCTTCCCTTCTAGCTGCATTATCAATACCTTGGAAATCTATAGTTGGGAACTCGAATTCACCTCCTTTATCTGATTCCTTTGGTAGATTCGTTGGTGAATGAATGAAGAGTCTAGGTATCTTAGTGATTCCCCGGTCAACTAGTCCTTTAACACCAGCTTTTGTTTCATCAAACTCCTTAAAATCTTTTGCTCTATCATAGTAATCTGAAGAAACATCTCCGACGAGGGTTCCTTTGGATTCGTTAGTTACCACTTCCATCTTAGTTATTCTGCCTTTCCGAGGGATTCCACTGAATGCAATATAAAGTATCACACACTTGTGATTTTTTATTTATTATTTATTTTTTCAAATAAAATGTCACCAAACCAACAACTCTAGATACTTATAGTTAACATTGAGGCTTATTTGGTGAAGTGCTTTTCAATGGAAAAGTAGTTGTGGCCTTTATTTCCTCATCCATGTTGAAAAGTAATAGAGGAGAGGAAAACAAAAAATCCCTTTCAAAATTTGTTTTCATCCATTTGAAATGGATGCCCCTTTCAACATCCTGAGGTAGAAAAAAGGGGATCCATATTCAGACTGAAGCCTCTATTAGACAGGGCAGGATGGTTTAGTCCAGTCCAGTGCCCTCCAAAATTGACCAAATCATAACCACCACGAAGACAATCTAGCCGGGTGGTTTAGGATATCGTCTTTCCACTTGCGACTCAAGGCACATCCTAACACCCTTACTACTTGCTATTAGACTAATGGTATACTTACATTATGTTAGACTTTTTTTTTAATACAATTTGCTCTTGTTTCGTGGCTTTGGACAATTTCTTATTTATTAATTGTTTTATTTGAACCTTATAATGGAGATTGATGCCAAATCACTTTGATGCTCGGAATAGTTAGGATGCTGAAATGCAAACCAATTTACTACCCATAGGAAAACTGGTCTATGATCACTATCATCAACCTTGGTTTTCTCTTTAAAGTTACAATCTGGGAACAAAACCAATTTCTCTTTTTTTCTTTTTTTCTGGCTAACTGACCATTAAGAGTCGGACCAACATTACCATATTTAAAAGGCATATCAGTGATTAAATAAAATAAAACAAATAAATAAAAAGGCATTGCAAAAACTCGCATTGTTCTGGGCGAACAGGAAATTTCAGCAAAATTTTTTGGACAGATTTGCGCGACTTTAGTAAAATGTCCATTACTTTTTCATTTCAAAACATTTTTAAGTGATTCAAGTAGTGTTTATTAGATAACTCAGAGTACTACAAATTTTGTGTTTTGATCAACTTGATAATCGGCCTCGATCGAACATATAAGTTGGCCAAAAGTTAGGGACACTATCCCGTTTTCATTGCAAGATAGATTTGCGCGACTTTAGTAAAATGACCATAACTTGCTAATTGCAAGACATTTTTAAGTTATTCAAGTTGTGTTTATTAGATAAATCAGAGTACTACAAGTTTTGTATTTTGATGAGCTTGAGAATCGATCTTGATCATGCATATAAGTTGCCCGAAAATCAGAGACATTATATTAGGCTTCGTCCTCTCTGCGTCGCCAGCCACACCTCCAATTGTCTCTCTCTTTCACTTGGAGAACGGTGAGGAAATTACTAATTTTTTTTTTTTTTGAAATTTCATGAAATTAGGTTGCTATCGTGTAGATTTTTGGGAGTGTCTCACATTTTTTTTCGAGTGCATACTAGATATTTATTAAATAATAATACACTACAAAAAAAATGGAAATCAGCAACGGCTAACACCCGTCGCTGATTGAGCTAAAACCGTCGCTAAAAGGTATCATCGACAGCACAACAACCGTCGCTATCCCGTAGCTACATTTATCGTCGCTATTTGATTCAGCGACGGCAAAATTGCCGTAGCTAATTAGCCACGGAATACAACCATCACTAAAGTGTAAACTATCCGTAGCTAACTGATTTTTTTTAAAAAATTTAATATTTTTATATTAGCGACGGCAAAATACCGTCGCTAATTGATTTTTGTAAAAAAAATTTAAAATTTTTTATTTTAGCGATGGCATTTTGGCCATGGCTAACTGATTTTTTTTAAAAAAAATTAATTTTTTTATTTTAGCGACGACATGTTGGCCGTGGCTAACTGATTTTTAAAAAAACAATTAAATTTTTTTTATTTTAGCGACGGCATTTGGCCGTGGATAACTGATTTTAAAAAATAAAAATAAAATTTATTTTATTTTAGCGACGGCATTTTGGCCGTGGCTAACTGATTTTTAAAAAAAAAATAAAATTTTTTTATTTTAGCGACGGCATTTTGGCCATGGCTAACTGATTTTTTAAAAAAAATTAATTTTTTTTTATTTTAGCGACGGCAATTTGGCCGTGGCTAACTGATTTTTTTTTTAAAATTTAACATTATTTTTATTGTAGCGACGGCATTTTGGCCGTGGCTAAATGGCATTTAAAAAAAATGATTTTTTATATTAGCGACGGCTAGATTGCCGTGGCTAACAAAATAAAATTGAAAAATGATTTTTTTATAATTAAATTATATTAATTTTAAAATTTAGCATATACTTTTTTTTGTCATTATATTAATTTTAAGATTTGGCAAATTATAAACATCTTAAACCTGAACAAAATTAAATTAATTCTCAACCTCAAATTGAGATAACTACATAAAACAAAATTGTAATCGTCTATGGGACATAAAACAAAATTTTTACATACAATAATTGCACACAGTTGCTGTGAACAAAATTCCTTGATAGTAATAAATGCTCTCTAGTCGCAAAATACACAAGGAACAAAATTAGGCCCATATGATGACAGTGACAAAAGGCCCATAGCAAGCATTTATGCAACTTACCATTGGTGTTGAAGAGCAAGAACAGCACTGCTATGAACCAAATTACTGGACTGATTCCTACAACAACTTTGAAATCTTCTTCAAGTGATCTGTTGATGTATTTCTGAAAATCAAATTTATTCGCGCTTTGGGGGACCAAATGTGCCTGTCAATCACAAACAACATCTTTTACTCAGTAAATCTATAAAATTCGTACAAGTAACTCACTTTTACGAAGGATAGGACTTACCATTATAAATCCATGTCTCAGAGTCAAATAATCGACCTTGAGGACAGATCGAAAGAACTGTCTAAAGAAGCATGCCTGAAACAATAAGCAACCTGCTGTTAGCTAGCTAGATTAATCATTCATGCTTATAATAATTGGACTTATTCATGAAGCATGAAGCAGTCATGGCTATCCAATTTAAGAATGGTCTCCAATTTGTTGATTCACAAGTCAAACTCTGTCTTTTTCAATCTATTCGGAGCGGATTGCAACTTTTTTCAATAATAAATTAGGTGAGTTGTACACTTGATGCATCAATAATTAAAGCTATAGAAAATTAAGCAGACATTGTAGTCAGCCTACCCAAAATGAATCAAATTTAAACTAGATGTGTCTAATAATATAACCCGGGCGTCACAGATACTTGGAACACATTCATATTTAAGTAGGCAAAATTTGTTATATCTTCACAATTCATTTATCTTATGGGATTGAATCAAATCAAGGCACTATACATCATTGTACTTTGCAAAATTTAATGGAAAATGCATAATAGTGTTGAATTCATAATCAGAGATATTATTTAACAAAAGAAAACATGGTTTGATTCTTACAATCCAAAGGAGAACGGGTGACTTGCTCCAGGAATTCAAGTGCCTTCTCCCGAAGGATGTGTCTCTAGCAAATCTAAACCTCTCTGGATCTGTAGCACAAATATATTTTAGTACATCTTATCTAATACCATTGGAGTAATTCACACATTTATTAATTAGTAGACATTCTTGCATATGCTGCACCTTTTTTTTTTTTTCTATTCAAAACGAATTAATAACTCGACAATTTTGATAAATCTATCAATCTTTGAAACATTCAATTACCATGTGTATACTGATACTCCACTGTTCTTGTTTCTTTTTCCCAGGCTTTCCATTTTTTAATCTGCAATATTCATACAAACCGATTAAAATAATTATACACTTGTCACTTTATCCATTGAGAGAATACAATGGCAGTGTTGAGATTAAGTGATCCTCTAGCTAGCAAGCATAATTTTCGTGTAAGAAAATAGGGAAAATGGAGATGAGCATTTAATATAGGACGTACCTTAAGCCTGCCCAAAGCCATTGTAACAACACAAGGAAAGCTACTGAATACAAATTCAAAATGCCCATCTACAATAGCAAGTGAGATGTGCTGTTTCAGAATCAAACTTGAGAACTGGTTTAAAAAAAAAAGAAAAAAAAAAGAATACTCGTAGAAAAATTACATATGATACAACGATTCTCAAATTTAAAAATTCAATTAGAGAACATGCAAATCTAACTGGCATGTGACAACCCATTAAATCGTGTTATCCTATATTGACAATTTAAAGTCCAAGACTATGCCCAAACTTGGACAGCCCAAAAGAGACCTTTTGCATCTACGATGCAATGTCAATCCATTTTGGAAGAAGATATCCAAATCTTGTGATGTTTTAGGAACCTTTAATCTGAGCTTAATAAACAGAAAATCGATAAAAAAAAAAAAAACTTGCAAATGAGATTAGTACCTTGTGTGGAGTCTTGGGCACCTTCCTGGGGGGTTTGGGAGGCGTCGCGGCCTCACCAGAAGCCCCAGAATCATGACCTAGAACTGAAGGCGATTACGGGGAACCAGCGTACACAGCCGCAGAATATCCGCATCCACGCAGCCGCAGAATATCAAAAACCGCATCCACGCAGCCGCAGAATATCAAAAACCGCAACCACGCAGCAAGTCAGGCCGCAGCACTCAGCAGCAGCAGTCCATGTCATCGCAGCCAGAACACAGCATCGCAGCAGCAGTCCATGTGAACACAGCCAGAACACAGCATCACAGCAGCTAGCAGTCCATGTCATCGCAGCTTCGGACCGCAGTAAACGCAGCACCCATCCAAACAGAGAACACTCTGTTTTGCGACAGACTGCCCAGTCCAGTGCGCACCCACCGTGCTGCTGCTCGTCCCCCTAATTGCAATCCTGTTTTGCAGTTCCCTGCAGTCCAAAAAACAGAGATATTCCCAGTTTAGAAAGCATACCAAGCACATTAGATTTGCATTAGATAACTACAACATACCAAGCACATTCCAGTTTTCAATCCCTTATGTTCATCACATAAGTGTGCCAGAATCATCCTTCATGGTGTTACTGATTCCTTCTGAGAAAGCGACTCTAACTGACTTGCATTTTTAACAATGTTCCTGGTGTGGACATTGTTTGGAGCAGGTTTATGCTGTGAAAACATACATAATAATAGTTTAGAAGGTCTCTCTAACTATACATAATAAAAATACAGATAATTAACAAGGTTCCTGGTGACTATACCCTGTGGCCCCGACCCATTATGCCACCTATTTCTTAAAGACTTTTGAAACACTTTTGTATCCATATGATATTTCATTCATGTTTTGACAGACTCACAGTCATCAGTACACCTATAGAGGTTTTGAAATACAGAAATCACATCCCAAGAAATCAAGTGTCATTTCATAAAATGCAAAGTGGAAAAATACCAATTTATATTAACGGTCCTTCATCATTAATTCAAATACCACATTATGGGGTTTAACACGGCAGATATTTGATAGATGTGATTTTAATGGGAAAGAGATCACCTCTCCCAAAACACCAATGCATTTGAAACCTCCATGTCAATGTGACAGAGTGATCAAAATGCAAAATAATTCTAAAGTGCGAGGCCAAAAGCCCAGTGCAATTATGAGAACTGAGAGCTGATAAAATATCACATATTTTCTGTAGGATAAATGTGCAAATCTTTTCACGGAAAATTACTTCTTCATATTGGTGAAAACGTATTCAGGGGATAATGAAGACAATTTCCATTTTTATCACTATAATAACAGCATTTGCATCTATAAAGTGACTGGCTGAAACAGATAATAAAGCACTGAACATGCAAATTCAATTTGCTAAATGGAACTCTGATTGCAAGTCTTACCTTAGCTACTACTACAACCTGGTTTTGGTATGTGGTCGGCAAGGAGAAATCATCGTTACAAGAGTCATCAACTTGAATGTGAAGATTCCATCCTCCTCATAAGCACGTTGAATGTTGTTGTATTCATTTTCGATCTGTGCCAAAATGATCGGACCACCTTGTACAGCAAATAGTTTCTCGGCTTTCATCTTGTCTATGCTCATCCTAACATACTTCTCCATGTGGAACTGCACTTTAAGGAGATCCAAGCACTCATTAAACATAAAATTTTAAGAGATCCCAGTATCTTAGAACAAAAAAGCAAAGTAAAAAATGCTCAAAGATAACAAATACCAATTTAACCAACATTAAGAAAATCAGATTTCCAACTTGATTGTCAAAAACTAGCCAACAAATCCAAACTTATCATTGTTTTCAAGTACTGATATTTTTACTCACTCCAAATATCAGATAGGATATTTAAATATAATAATTCAAGTGAAACTCCAAATTAAAATTTACCAATTGGTTGCCATGTAGGCACGCAGTGTGCAAATATGAAACATAATTGGTGATTCGAGAATATTTTATCTGAAAAGACCAAAAGCATAATTTCGAACAAGTAAACCATTATTTGTCAATGAAATTGCTAGGACATCGTCATTGTTACGAGGCCTATGATGTTGAGAAGCATACTGTACCCAACCCTTAAGCATACCATCATAAAGTTTCTCCATTCAGATTGGCATGACAGAACTATTAAATACTAATAGATGACTCCCTAGAGGTATGAAAGCTTAAACTAGACCAGAAAACAAAGAAACCACACACATGTTTTGATTTACAAAGAGAACAGTAATTGGAGGCAATTAGAATTAGGTATGTTTAGGAAAATACTGTCAATGAAATGCTCTGAGCTACATTAATTAATGATTCTTTGGTTCAAAAGGGAGCATAGGTGGGATTGGAGCTTATCACAGCTTAAGAACTTTATCTATGGTTTCCAGAAAAAGTTTGAGAATATCATGAAAGAAACAGAGGTCCTTTGGCACATCGTCATACCAAAATGCATTCTAATCTATAAAGCATGGACACTGCAAAAAAATCAGAAGTGTCCATGTCGGACAGTATCGCACACTGACACTCCTCGGACACGTGTCAGACACTTGGTGAAAGTGTCCGGAATGTTTGACCAAGTTGGACACTCCCTGACACTAGGTAGACACTAATTGGACACTTATTAATTGAAAGCTTTTGTTTCATATTTAGATAAAGGGTGCAAATAAGCAAGCTGCACCCTAAAATTATAAAAGATTAAAGACTATGTAAGGCTAGTAGATTGTAATTGAAAGAAATGAAACATTGTGTTACGAAGAATTAAAAATTAATGTAAATATAATACGATTTTAACTTATGCCATGAGTTATTTAATTATGTGCATTATTGGAATGTTTTGGATTTAACCTTTATATTTATCTATTTTAATATGATATTGGACTATTGTTCATTCTTCTTAAGGTCTTACATCAATTTGACAAAATTATATATATATATAGTAATTATTTTATTATTGCAATGTCCTCTACTTTTTTGAGATTCTTCGTGTTGCGGTGTCCGAGTCCATGCTTCCTAGGTTCTAGTGGTTTCTTCTATCATTAACAAATCTATAATCAGTTCATCAGTGTGGATACTAGTGGTTTCTCTTCCCATAGCAGGGACGAAAAGTGGAAGATGGAGATTGGAGATTTCCCCATGTACTCAAATGAGGTCTGACACTTACGAGTTGGACAAACCAACGTATGAAATAGCTAATCTCATCTCAAGTAAATTCACAAATCTGCTGGTGAGACTGATGGCATACTCTTCCACATATTACTATCTGTATAACTACAAGAGTACAAGTGTTGGAGTATGAGGTCATTTTCGTGTACATAATTTTTTTGTTTTTGGTCTTCAAAAGCACAAAGATATGAATGCTTTAGAGAAACAAATTTCAAATGAAAGAGAGATTTTGGCGTTCAGATGCATACCAGGTGATCTTGGCCAATGTCCACCATCCACCATGCACAAGTCCTACCATCCTCAATCAGAGGACCAGCAAAAGAAGTTCCCTGACTTAAATCATACCATGATGCAGTTAAGAAGCCAAGGAATACCATGAATACCCAAGCTACTATGTTGAGGCTGCAAGATCATACATGGAAATCGATTAGTACACCATGTTAAGCATATAAATAATAAGTGGAGGCATGTCGCAAGCCACATATCACCCACAACCAAAACCACACTATTTACACTTGGTGCCACTTTCAGTGGTTTTAGTTCCACCTGGGTCTAATCAGAACTTTAAATAACAAATGGTTAGTTATCTATACAATATGTATGCACTTGCCAAAGAATTTCACTTCTTAATTCACTCTCCAGATTCTTATTTTAAGAAGAGTATTTTGGTTTGAAATGAATTTTTCCATCAAATACACATCTGCGAAGAAATCAGAGACACAGATTAGACCTACATAATAAAAGATGCACACCATTTATCAAGCAAACAAAATTTCACCCATTGACACACCGAATAGAGAGAGCGAGAAATGAAATCATACCAAATGGAGAAGGCAGCAATTGAAACTGTGGCATCCGCCATGTACCCGGCTATTAAGACCAGAATTGCATTGTACCAAAACTCCAAACTATAGAAAACAGAAATAATTTTTAAGATGGCTAGTATATCAAGCAAGTGATATTATACCATTTTATTGAAAACAGGGTGATTAGAGATTACCAGAGCATGACACCAGAGGATAGAGAGAGCCTTAAAATTGGGCAAAGATCTGTGAATGCACTTGTGCTGAACCCTTTCCATGTTTCAGGACACCAACCACCAGTCACGTACACAAGTTCTCCACCCGTAATAGACCACGTGGAGATGACCATAGCACCCATAGCACCAGATACACCCCAGAAACGACTTAAAGAGCTGGGGGTGTCTACGAGGGAGCTCCACTAGCTCCCTGATCTGAGCCATCTGCTTTCTCACGTTCATTTACCTATGCATTCAGCAAATTGTTACTACTTTTCCAAGCAACCTTTTACAAGCATACAAATAGCATTCAAGCAGCATTCAGCATACATTTACGCAATTGAAGCATACGATTCAACATACATTTCAGCATTCAAGCATTTCATCACTTTAGCATTCAAGCAGCATTCAACATTCAAATTAGCTATGGTTAAAGTTTAATTATTCATGTATTTAGGTGCGTATGGTTAAAGTTTAATTACTCACCCTGCTTGGCTGCGTCGCGGATCCCATTAGAGGTTGCATGTTTGACATGAATGCTCTAAATGCCTCCATATCATTGGTCAACGTGTCTACCTTCCGATTGGTTGTCTCCAGATTTGCTGTCGTTGTCTCCAACTTTGCTGTCGTTGTCTCCAAATTTGCTGTCGTTGTCTCCAAATTTGCTGTCGTTGTCTCCAACTTTGCTGTCGTTGTCTCCAGCTTTGATGTCGTCGTCTCCAGCTTTGCTTCAGTGGCTGCTAGCTTCTCCTTCGTAGCTACGAGCTCTTGTACAGTTGCATCATGCGCTGAAACCAGCTGTTGCTTAGTAAGCTCATGTGATTGCACTAGTTCACGTACTTTGGCATTAGCTTCATCCCCCACTGCATTGCGGAGCATTGTTCGAGTGACGCCAACCCCATACATCTTGGCCCTCCCATGTTCATCCCCCCCATCACATCTCTAAACGCCTCCTCCCTATTCATTCCCTCTTGGCCATCTGTTGGCTGTGTTAGTTGTTCCATTTGCTCCTACATCAAAACAGATGCGCATACCCATAAACCATAAATGATCAAATACAGTTTATGATGGTTAACAACATTTGAACAACACATTAACTAGGTACATTCATATAATTCCATAGAATATAACGTACATATCTCCTTGCTGCTTCAGGCTGAGGGAATAATCCATCAGATAATGTGTAAGTTGCTTTGAACATTTGCATTCGATCTGGTTCTTGTCCATTTGGATTTTTTTCTCTCTGGAATAATACAAATTACATTAAAAGAATATACATAAGCTAGTACATCTACATGCATTAAGGGGTAATATATGAGCGGCATGGCACACAACATACATTATATATAGAAATCATTGGGAAAAAAAAATTGCTACCTCTTCCTCCCATTTACGTGCAAATGACATGGTTCCACATCGATGAATCATCTTCAATCGGGCGCGATTTGATTTATTTTGTGCACTGACTTTCTGCATACAAACACAAATTCACAGTTACAATTCCTTTCAATCATATGAACTATCGTACTAGTTAAACTACAGTACTTAACATATACACCTTAAAATTTTCGCTCCTCCAGTACTATACAAGCATCCGCCACTGAGCCTTATCCACCCCATCATCAATGTGCTCATATTGTTGCTCAAGTGGTCGATCATACCTATGATATGCCCTGAACAAATTGTGTTTCCATTGTTTCCAACAATCGCAAGCTTTAGTAAGGACTCATCCCTGTCAAATTTTATAATAAAGTTTTTTTTAGTATAATATAATCACATGACGATATATAAAAACACTAATTATCAAATTTTAAACACTCGTCAAGACTCAAGATAGACAAAGACCTTAGTTTTGTACGTACAGTTTTCGAATGAGAACTTTGCCTGTGACAAAAACGTAGGATTCCAATAATTATCAAGCTACGATAAGTAATATAGAAATACGATTTGGGAAAATGTGCTATGTCGTATATTATTAAACTTGCAAGACTATTACCGATAGCTTCCAAATAGTGTCCTTCACATCTGGTGATATCTTCGGCCATTTGCAAGGTGAAAGAGGCACCTTACTTCCATCCCGTGCTATTATACCAATTTCAGTGGATACTTTTGCTGTTGTCTTGCCGATAGGCTGTCCAAAGGCATTGCATTTCACCACCATCAATTTTATATGGTTTGGGCCATCATATTGATGCATACCCCTGCGTTTCTTATATCGTTGTACTGCAATTCCAATAGCACCAAAGTGAAATAAGCTATATATCATGAATATTAAAAAAAAAATTGATTTCCTCAAACTATGTCATATCTGGAAGAAAAAAAATTATACACTTGCGATAAGTCAGCAAACATTACCTATACGAACAGCTTCATCCCTATGCCTTGTAGATAGGCGTCCATCCGCACTCCTCTCTAGTTGTTGTTCAATTTCATTCATATCATGGTCAGCAAGGTCTTGTTGATCTTCAGATAGCGGCTGTCCCTCTCCAGCAATAGAGGGAGTAATAGTCTCAGGGACTACACTATCTGTTTGAGATAGTTGAGACACAAGCTGTGACCTTTCCTGACTTGATATGGCTTGTGAAGTAGAAGCATGTTGTGATAAGGTTGCTCTTCGAGAATGCAACTGTCCTCTTTGAGTTAGACGCCTCATCTCTATATTTTTTTAACCTGTTATAACATTCAAGATTGCACATATTCATGCATAGAAAAAAATATAAGTTCAGAAAGCAACATCAAATTTATCATAGCCATAGAGCCAAATAGATTGAACCACATATATTAAACCATTGAATAAAATATAAGTATCAATCATATACTATGCATATTGTAAAATAGCATTAAAGTTGAGATGCACAACATGTTCATCACCATCCATATTATCAAACTTCATACATGTTCTGCACGCTTATGGAATGTCTCTCTCAAAGTAGTTGTATATATTCATTTTCAACTTCACATAAAAAGTAAGCAAGCCAAATGCAGAATAATTAGAAGTAAACGACAATTTCAAATCATTAACCCTAAGCGAGCTCGAAGTATGAGCTTTATGTTATGTCTGATAAGTTCGTATTAGAAAACACCTTAGTTTCATGACAAGTTTTCCTTGTCATGCAAGCTCCTTTTTATTATTTTGAATGCCCTAGTATGAAAAAAAAATGCAAGAAAAGCAGGGCACTAACATGGTCAAAACAAAGCAGTGCACTAACATGGTCAAAACAAAACCAATCTAATCAAGCATTTCACTATTGGTTGGTACACTTAAAATACATCAAAAGTGTGGACGGTCTGACTTAATTCTACCATCCACATCTATTGCTATAGATGGTAAGAAGATTTAATAATTCATTAAATTCCACTTGAGCTCCATGAAAAAGTTTTGCTAAATTTGAACATGTAAGGAATTTTACAAGTATATTTTGATTGTATGGAAGAAATTTTACAATCATACTATTACACTGAAAACTAAAGCTTGTGTACGTATATATGAAAACAGACTTGGGAAGGTTTAGACGTCTAGCTTGAATTCCTAGAAGAGTTCTACTTCCATCTTTAGACTAAAAGTCTGTGAGTTTGGAGTTTACAGTTCAAAACAATATAAAAAATTTGCATCTTTACACTAAAATTTGCAAAACAATATAAACCTAAGTGAGAGATTCTACTTCCATCTTTAGACTAAGAGTCTGTGAATTCTACAATATAAACAATATAAACCTAAGAGTCTGTGAATTCTACAATATAAAAATATAAACCTAAGAGTCTGTGATTTTATATTTACTTACCTTGTTAGAGCACAAAAACCCTTGTTAGAGCACAAAAACCCCAAATTTCTCCCACCTTGAAGTTGAAGAAGATGAAGAATGAGATGATCTTCCTGGATGCAGAAGGATTCCAGGCCCCTCAGCAGGTGACGCGGCGCGGGTTCTTCCTCTCAGACCTTCTTCCTCTGAAAATCTAGGGTTCTTCCCTTCAAAATATGGTTCTTCCTCTCAGACCTTCTTCCTCTCACAGTTTCTTCCTCTGAAAATCGCGGTTTTCCTCGCAGAGCTTCTTCCTCTCAAAACACCGTGACGCGTTTTGTCAAACCTTCGTCCTCTCAAAATCGCTCTTCCAAACCTTCTTCCTCTCTCTGCGTCGTCCTCTGCAATGATTCTTCCTCAATGATTCTTCCTCTCACAGGTTCTTCTCAATGATTCTTCCTCTCACAGGTTCCTCTCACAGGTTCTTCTTCTCCGTGATTCTTCCTCTCACAGGTTTTTCTCCTCAATGATTCTTCCTCTCTCTGCTTCTCGATGATTCTTCCTCTATCTCCTTCGTCCTCTGCAATTAACCCTCTCTTCACAAAACAAAAACAACGCGGGATACCAATTGTTTTTTCGCGCCGAAGGTTTTTATTTTGTCTTTTTTTTTTCTCGATTAGGGACGGCAAAAACCCGTAGCTAGGATTTGTAAATCTTAGCTACGGTTATTATACCGTGGCTAAGTAAAATTTTCGTCAATATAATTTTTTTTTAAATATACACTTATGGACGGCATAAAACGTACCAAAGTGTTTTTATTTGGCAATCCCAAATAAGTAACAGGTGGAAAATCTCTCAGTGTGACTTTACCACCCAATTGATTCCTCGGTCAAATAAACTGCATGAAGTCCATCCAAATATTCACAATTCACTTCCCATAATCCATCAACGTACAACTGATATCAGTCACAAATCAATTAAATAAAAACACTTGCCTTGGATTCAAGGCCACGAAGCTCGACCTGAGTGAATTGGCTTTGAAGCCAGGTATCAGAAACAATAACACCCATAAAGGTAGACATTTTAGCCAATGTTTACCAACCTGAACAATCCCACCATGAACAAACAAATAGCACACTATAAGGATCTCAAACACACAATGAAAATAAAAATTCAGATCCAATTTCTTATAAAACAAAACACAATTGAATCAACACGTAAATGAAGAAATAAAACTGATTTGGGGACAGAACCTCGCAAAGAGGAAAGAACAGGAGCCGACCAACCCCTAATCAATGAATGTCATTTGAAAACCCTAAAATTCCTTCAAGAATGGCCTCATGGGGTTGTTGAAAACTGTGGATTCTTTGTGGGTTTTAATGTTTTGCTCTGCTAAAAAAAAGGAGGAAAAAATCTACACGGGTTTGAAGAAGAAGAATAAGAAGATCGAGGACATCTAAATAAGAAGAAGGATCTTACCTAAAAAAATTGATGATGATGGAGTTAATCGAAGTCTTTCGGTTGAAATAAGAACTGGAGCCTTGGTTATCTCACACCGTGGCTAATCTCTTTAGTGTTTAATATTTTTTTTATAAAAACCAATTAGGCACGGCAATTGGCCGTAGCTAATATCTTTAGTTTTTAAATTTTTTTTAGCTAACCAATTAGCAACGGTTTGTTGCCCTCGCTAATATAAAAAATGAAAAACGAATTAGCCACGGCTAATCTCTTTATTGTTAAATTTTTTTTTTTTAAACCAATTGGCCGTAGCTAATCTCTTTAGTGTTAATTTTTTTTTAAACCAATTAGTCTATGATGTTATTTGATCTAATCTGATGTTCTTTGATTTTTTTGATCTGATCTGATCTGATCTTCTTTGATCTAATATTCTTAGATCTTCTCTGATATTCTTTGATCTGATCTGTTTTTATCTTCCTTGATCTCATCTTCTTTTATCTGATCTTCTTTGATCTTATTTATCTGATCTTCTTTGATCTGATCTGATATGATATTCTTTTATCTCATTTTCTTTGATTTGAACTTCTTTGATCTTCTTTGAACTTTTTTGATCTTTTTTGATATTCTTTGATCTAATTTTCTTTGATCTTCTTTTAACTTCTTTGATCTTCTTTGATCTGATATGATCTTATTTGATATGATACTCTGTGGTCTTCATTGATCTTCTTTGATCTGATCTGATCTTCTTTGATCTTCTTTTATCTGATATTCTTTTATCTTCTTTGATCTTTTTTTATCTTATTTGATCTAATATGATCTGATCTGATATTCTTTGATCTTATCTGATCTTATTTGATCTTATCTGATCTTATTTGATTTTATCTTTTTTGATCGGATCTTCTTTGATCTTCTTTGAACTGATATTCTTTGATCTGATATTATTTCATCTAATGTTCTTTGATATTCTTTGATCTGATCCCATATTTTTTTATCTGAACTTCTTTGATCCCATCTTCTTTGATCTGATCTTCTTTTATTTTTTTTGAACTTCTTCGATTTGATCTTTTTTTATCTGATCTGATCTTATTTGATCTTCTTTGATGTTATTTGATTTGATCTTCTTTGATCGGATCTTCTTTGAACTTCTTTGATCTGATCTGATATTTTTTTATCTGATCTTCTTTGATATTTTTTTATCTGATCTTGTCTTTTTTGATCTGATATTATTTGACCTTCCTTGATCTGATTTGATCTTCTCTGATATTCTTTGATCTGATCTGATATTCTTTTATCTTATTTGATCTGATCTGATATTTTTTATCTTATTTGATCTGATCTGCTTTGATATGATCTTCTGTGATCTTCATTGATCTTCTTTGATCTGATCTAATCTTTTTTGATCTTCTTTTATCTAATATTCTTTGATCTTCTTTGATCTGATATGATATTCTCTGATCTTCTTTGATCGGATCTTCTTTGAACTGATATTCTTTGATCTGATCTTCTTTGATTTTTGTTGATCTGATGTTCTTTGATATTTTTTGATCTGATCTGATCTGATCTTTTTTGATATGATATTCTTTGATCCCATCTTCTTTGATCTAATATTCTTTTATCTTCTTTGAACTTCTTTGATCTGATCTGATCTTCTTTGAACTTCTTTGATCTGATCTGATCTTCTCTAATGAGTTTCCTAACCGGGTTGAAAGGCAATGGCGAGAACCCGGGTTGAAAGGAAAGGCAATTGGTGATTTTATCCAGTTTATAAATATATAGCTATTTTCTTTATATAATTAAAAAAAAGAATTAGCTACGGTAAAGAACCGTGGCTATAAAACTCATTAGCTACGACACTTTGCCGTCGCTAAGATAAAAATTTTAATATAAAAAAAAAGGTTTCATTGGCAAGATTCGAACCTGAGTCGCCTGAGTAAAAGTCAGTTCTCCTAACCGGACTGGAAGGTAATGGGTTATTGGTGATTTTATCCAGTTTATAAATATATATATATATATATATATATATATATATATATATATATATATATATATATATATATATTTATATATTTAAAAAAAAATTAGCTATGGTAGAGAACCATGGCTAAACTCAGTTAGCCACGGCACTTTGTCGTCACTAATATAAAAATTTTAATATAATCAAAAATTTTCATTGGTGGGATTCAATCCGGGTCGCCTATGTGAAAGCTAGGTCTCCTAACCCGGCTGGACGGAAATGTGTTATTAGTGATTTTATCCAGTTTATAAATATATAGCGATTTTGCTATATATAATTTAAAAGAAATTCACATTTAGCTACGATATTTTGACCGTGGCTAACAAAAAAAAATTGTAAACGTTAGCTACGGCCCTAGTGCCGTCACTATATTGGTTTTTTATAATTTTTTTTTAAAAATGCATTAGCTACAGTATTTGGACCGTGGCTAACAAAAAAAAAAATATAAACATTAGCTACGACCCTACAACCGTCAGTACTTTGTTTTCTTATAATATATTTTTTTTAAAATCACATTAGCGACGGTATGTGGACCGTAGCTAACAAAAAATTTCTAAACCTTAGCTACGGTCACCATGCCGTCGCTACGCTTTTTTGTAAATTTTTTTTTTAGAAAAATCACATTAGCTACGACCCTCAAGCCGTCGCTAGGGTGTTTTCATATATTTTTTAAAAAATCACAAAAAACCGTAGCTACGGCTCTATTGCCGTCGCTATGTAGTTTGGTATTTTTTTTTAAAAAATCACGTTAGCTACGGTTATCCTACCGTCGCTAAGCTCTTTTGTAATTTTTTAAAAAAAAAAATCACATTAGCTACGGCCCTCACGCCGTCGCTAACCTGTTTTCATATTTTTTTTTTTAAAATCACAAAAAACGTTAGCTACGGCTGTATTGCCGTCGCTAATTTGTTTGTTATATTTGTTTTAAAAAAAATCACGTTAGCGACGGTAGTAGCCGTCGCTAAGCTCTTTTGTAAATTTTTTAAAAAATAAAAAATCACATTAGCTACGACGTTCAAGCCGTCGCTAAGCTGTTTTCATATATTTTTTTAAAAATCACAAAAAAAACCTTAGCTACGGCTGTATTGCCGTTGCTAATTAGTTTGTTATTTTTAAAAAAAAAAATCACGTTAGCTACGGTGAGAATACCGTCGCTAATCTCTTTTGTAATTTTTTTTTTAAAAAAAATTCACATTAGCTACGCCCGGTATGCCGTCGCTAAGGTGTTTTCATATATTTTTTTTAAAAATCACAAAACAATTAGCTACGGTTGTATTGCCGTCGCTAATCTGTTTGTTATATATTTTTTTTTAAAAATCACGTTAGCTACGGTCAGAATACCGTCGCTAAGCTCTTTTGTAAATTTTTAAAAAAAAAAATCACAGTAGCTACGGCCATCATGCCGTCGCTAAGGTGTTTTCATATATTTGTTTTTTTTAAAAATCACAGAAACATTAGCTACGGCTGTATGGCCGTCGCTAATTTGTTTGTTATATTTTTTTTAAAAAAATCACGTTAGCGACGGTTTTTGGACCGTAGCTAACAAAAAAATTTCTAAACATTAGCTACGGTCAGAATACCGTCGCTAATGTTCGTATTAGCGATGGTTTGAACCCGTCGCAAAACGGTTAGCGACGGTTATGTTAATTTATGTACCGAAAACCGTAGCAGAAATTTTAGCGACGGTTTATTGTCGTCGCAAACCGTTTAAATAGCGAAAAACCGTCGCTAATTGCCGTAGCTAATTTTGCTTTTTTTTGTAGTGATATCTACATCGTCCACTTGAAGAATTGTAATTGAGATGCTGCCGAAAATTTTCCACATTGAAACCTAATCACATTAGTGTCGTTAACTCTCTTTAATTCTCATGTTTTGTTTATAAACTGAAAATAGGCGTAATGGAAAGACAGTGGATACAAAATCAGGACAAATGCTGTGATGAATATTTAAATGGGATTGAGAGCTTCATTGAGTTTTCAAGGGCACATGTCACTGGTACGACGAATCATATCAAATGTCCGTGTCAATATTGTAACAATTGTTTGTGGCAGACATTCAATATGGTTCGATATCATTTGGCGAGGTATGGGATGATTCAAAATTATACGAGGTGGATTTATCATGGCGAGCAACGAGAATTTGGTTCGACTTCATCGAATTCCCAACCACTTGTGACGTACATTGATGAAACGTCCATGAATGATAATGACCAAGTTATGGGTATAATAAATGACGCTTATCCATATGCATCGATGAACGAAGACGGCATTGATGATATGGTAGGAGATACTGTACCTCCCAACATGCTGCAAAGTGAAGAGTTAGAAAACTATGAAAGATTGTTGAAACAAGCCAAACAAGCATTATACCCCGGTTGCACAGAGTTCTCCATGCTTACTGCCATTGTGGAGTTGATGCATTGCAAAGGAAAACATCATATGTCGAATAAGTGTTTTTCTCATTTAATGGGAATTATGAAGCGGATGCTTCCGAAGGAAAACGTTTTGCCTGAGGATTATCGTAACGCGCAAAAATTGTTGAATGGTCTCGGTTTGGGTATCAAAAGATTCATGCTTGCAAATACAATTGTGCATTATTTTATAAGGAAATTGAAGGGATAGATGCATGCCCTGTGTGCAATGAGCCAAGATATAAGCCTAATTCTGATAATAAAACGAAGAAAATTCCACAAAAGGTTTTGCACTATCTTCCACTGTACATCGACTCACACTGCGAGTCATATGAGATGGCACAAGGAAGGAAGGGTTGATGATGATTTTTTGAGACATCCTGCTGATGGAAAGGCTTGGAAAGCATTCGATACTATGTATCCCGATTTTGCAGAAGACCTGCGCAATGTCAGATTGGGGCTTGCAACTGATGGATTTAATCCGTTCGGGAATATGAGCTCTACTCACAGCACCTGGCCCGTCGTTGTTGTTCCTTATAACTTGCCTCCTTGGATGAGTATGAAAAAAGAATTTACAATGATGACTATTAATTTTCGGTCATCCCGAAAAGGACACTGATGTTTATTTGCGGCCGTTGGTTGATGAGTTAAAAGACTTATGGAAAAATGGTGTACGTACATTTGATAAGTCTACCAACACAATGTTTATGTTGAGAGAAACAGTGATGTGGACTATACATGATTTTCCCGCTTAAGAAAATATTTCAGGTTGGAGTACTCAGGGCTATAAGGCATGTCCGATATGCAACGATGATGTAACGTCTGATTGGCATGCGGGAAAGGTTTGTTATATGGGTCACCGTAGATGGTTGCCTCAGGATCACGAGTGGCGAACAAATAAGGTGGACTTTGATGGAAAAATGGAGAATGACACTAGACCTAGAGAATGGTCGGGGGATGACATTTTGGCTGAGTTGAATAGCTTGGAATTTGGTTAGATTGGTAAACATCCCGATAATCGTGATACTAATTTGCACAGGTCAGCTACACATCTGAACTGGACGAAGAAGAGTATATTCTTTGAGCTTTCATACTGGTCGAAATTAAAGATCAGACACAACCTAGATGTGATGCATATTGAAAAGAATGCGTGTGATAGTATGGTTGGGACAATCCTTGGCATCGAATGAAAATTGAAGGATACTGTGAAAGCGAGGTAAGATTGTATGAACATGGGTATAAAGAAACGGTTATGGCTTAAGAAAGTTGGTGACAAATGGGTAAAGGTACATCCCTATTTTGCAGTTAAACCGCTAGTAAAGATAAAAAATTTTAAGTTTTTTTCTTCTGTGAAGTTTCCAGATGGGTACGCATCTAATATTGCCCGTTGTATGAAAATGAGTGATGGAAAAATGTCAGGATTGAAGAGCCATGACTGTCATGTACTACTATAACGTCTTCTTTCGATCGCTATTCGAGGATTTTTGCCATCGGGTGTTGTTGGCCCTATTACAGAATTGTAGAGATTCTTCCAGCAGCTATGCGCAAAGTCTCTGCGCAAATCGGATATAGAAAGGTTGCAAGACGATATTATGAACATCTTATGCAAATTCGAACAGATATTTCCTCCAGCATTTTTTACTTGCATGATTCACTTGATGATACATTTACCGGGTGAGGCAAAGCTTGGTAAGCCGGTCAATTATCGGTGGATGTACCCAATAGAAAGGTAACTCATATGCTTGTTTTCTAACTATTCTTCATTTATTATAACGAGTATGACATCTTTTATATTTTGCAGAATACTAGGCACATACAAAAGGTACGGACGAAACAGGGCAAGACCCGAAGGATCCATAGTGGAGGCATATATTGCAAATGAATCACTTACTTATTGTGTAATGTATCTCCATAATGTTGAGACGTCCTTCAACCGAACTCAACAAAATAATGACGGTGGTACTAGAAGTGAGACACTTTCTGTTTTTGCGCAACTCGCACGACCTTTTGGCGAGCCACCAACAAATGATCAATTTAGTGATAACGACATGGAAGTTGTGCATTGGTTCATACTCAACAATTGTGACGAGGTCTTGCCATTTTTGGAGGAGCATGAAGAACTACTTAGGCGTAAGTATCTTGCACATTTATGGGCCGAGAAGCACCGTCAATTGTTTCCTGAATGGTTTCGCAAACACGTAAGTTGATAACTATAAGAAAATTTGATAATATTGCATTTTTTTTATAATTGGTATTCAACATATTCTGAATATATATATTTTTATTTTAATAGATGTTACAATTGAAGGAAGTAAATTCGCCTCTTTACAATGATGAATTATCAAAACTGGCGAGATGTCCTATTCGATCTGAAACATTTTTGGGTTGTTATGTGAATAGTGTTAAGTTCCTGGTTATCGAGCGAGATAACAATTTGAGACTCAAAATAGCGGTGTATCAGTACCTGAGGACGGCGATACCGCTGATGTTGATTTCTATGGTAAACTAACATCTGTAATTCAATTACTGTACAAAGACCGTTGCCAAGTGATTTTATTCAAGTGTCGTTTGTTTGATACAAACCTACATAAAGCAGGGAGTATTAAACGAGAATATGGTCTAGTAAGTGTGAACACGAACGCACTTTGATACGAGCATGATCATTTAATTTTGGCAACTATGGCAAAACAAATTTTTTACCTAGATGATCCTAAAGTCGGTGGTGGATGGAAAGTAGTCCAGACGATCCAACACAGAAGTATATAGGACATTCCTGAAAAGGCTTCTGATGACCACAATGATGACGACACCGCTGATCAAGAGAATTCATCTTCAAGCATTCCCATTATCCAACAACCATTTGAGTTAATTGTCGAACTTTCTCCGATTGATGACGAATATGATGTTGAGGTATCACCTGCAAAAGATGGAGTTTTTGGAAAATCTGAAGCAACCATGTCAGATGAACTTGAAGAAGAAGTCGGAAGTGATTACTCTACTGATTCAGATTAAATACATTTGAGGAAATATAATTTGTTAGGTCATTTACAAGATGTTAATAATATTATGTATTTTGTTAGTTCATTTAATTAAATTTGTTAATGTACTATGAATTTTTTACCATAAATTTGTTAAATGAATGTCGAAGTTCAATTAATTAACTAAATAATGATATAAAAGTTTTTCCCTAAAATAAACAAATTTGATGTTTGAGCGACGAAATTAGAATATTTCGTCGCACAAAATGCTCCCCCCCCCCTTAAAAACCATGGCGCTAGCTTCTGGCGGCAAAAAATTTGGCGTTAAATTTTGAAACCTAGCGCGACGAATTATCTGATATATAGCGACGAAGGGTTCGTCGCGCAAACTCAAACCCATTTTATCAAATCTCAAACCCATCGTCTCCTTTCAGTCTGTAGTCCCCAAATCACTGGTTGAAGGTAGTTGGCAGAGAAGGTAAGATCTCATTTCCTTTCTTGTTTCGTTGCTTTTCTCTTCATTCAATCTCTCTTGTTACAAACGATCAGATCTCTGAGTTCATGATTGCTTTTCATCGATCTTAGATTCAACATCTTTGAGTTTCTCTCTTTGAGTTTCGTGATTGCTTCTCATCGATCTCTGAGTTTCTCTCTTGGCAGAGAAGGTAAGATCTCATTTCCTCTCTTGTTTCATGGAGTTTTGTGATTTACATCGTTTCTACAATGGGTTTTCATAAAAATTGAAGCTTTGATTGTTTGGTTGGCTAATCATGATATTGGGTTTCTTTGAGGTGGGAGGCGGTATGAAGGGGAAGGATCTGTGTGGGTTACGTTAATTAGATTGGTAATTTCTGTTTATTTGATGGATTGGGTTTTGATAGTATTTGAAATTTTGTTGTTTAGTTATGATTTTGGGTTTCTGTTCTAGAGGAGATGGGTGAGGGGGTTTGGGGTTTGTGGGGGTGATAAAATAGATCAATTAAAATTAAATGAGTAAAATGTCAACTGATGGGAGAAGCTTCACCCTTGAATTATTATTGTATTAGCTTCACCTTTTAATGATTATAATAGAATGGTAAATACATTAAAATTATTATTGTATAAGCTTCACCCTTGAATGATTATTGTATAAGCTTCACTTTTTAAAGATTATAATAGAATGGTAAGTACTTTTTTAGCCTTTCCTGGATTTGAAAGTGAAAATTTGGAGAACGCCCAATCTGTAATAGAGGCTGTAGCAAGTGTTAGCAGGGATTATATTTGTTCATGTAAGTAAATTTGCAGTTGGTTTTGGTCCTATTTTAGCTAAATTCAATGCAAATAATGTAGAATACTCTCTTGGAGCTTTTCCACTTGGTGGGTTTGTGGGGTTTCCTGACAATGATATTCTTTGGTCAATAACATACCCGTTTTAGATAGAGTTATTGTCATTTCCGCTGAGTTATTGCCAATATAATCTTTGTTCAAGTTCTGTCAGTTGGATTGCCAGTTCAAGAAGCATTTCCAGGGGTGTTAGTGCCTTCATACTCTTGTCTCACTTACCACAATGACTGATTTTTGTTGAAGAATTTGATTTTTATATAAAGGGGGAGACTGTTATATACTCCTATCAAGCTCCTATACGGTGTGTGTTACTATCATCATTTAATGTTTTGCTCTCTGTCACAACTATCCTGTAAATGACACGCACAGAGAGCAAATCATTAGTTGAAAGGAGCTAATCATCTCCAATTTCATTCCATACTGACATATCTAGCCTTTTGAACAATTTATGACAGGTTGAGGAGTTGCACCAGCTACTCACCATATATAAGTTCGTATTCGTTACAGTTATCAATTTCAGAACGGTGGGTTGATTTCTTCCGAAGATCATCCCTCATGGTGAGTATCATGAGCTGCACCTACAGGCAATGTCATAATAGTGTGAAGAGATTTATTTATTTTTGTTTGTTTGGATTGAATCGGAAATGAGGAGATACTTTCATAATATTTGATAATACTAACTTTCCTGGTGTAATTGAGGTTTTTGGATCCATACTTTTCTCTAATATACACTTGTAAATCCTACACATTTGCGGGGAAGATAAGTTCAGGGAAAACCAGCAACTCCTTTTAGTTATCTCTTTGACAAGCATTTGTAGTTACAACATTCTCTCGGTGCATTTTTTGCTTTTCTACGCCAATAAAACATGTTCCTCTGAGTGGTAGTAGAACTATTAAAGATGTTGAAAAGGTGGAGTAGCACAATTGTTGGAATCAATAACAGCAGTCATGGATACTTTCCATGTTGAAGCAAAGGATGAATAGCTAACCAGAGGAGCCCTTTTTCTTTGATTGTGTGCAATTTTTTTTCTCCAGTTCATTGGTTTCTCAAATTACTGTATTGTCTTGCATTTTGACAACTGACATCCCCTGCAGTTTGTTGCTGCATTTGTACGCCAGGTGTCGGTTTAGAATAGGGAACTTGGTCGTGATCATCCAAGATGTCCTTTTGAAACACTAATCAATTGTCTCATTGTTCAATGAGCAAAAGTTCTATGTTCTAATTATGTATATGCTTGACAGAATTTCAATCACTGTAACAAACCTACTTGCTGACAACTAGGGTTGCTGTCAAATTTTAATATGTTTTATCAAAAAAAATTATTTACTACAAATCTACTGTTTGTTGTGATCAGCTTCAAGTAACATGAACAATAATAATGCCAGATTAAGAACTGCAAGTACATGAGCCCAACTTCATTGATCTTTGTGCATGTCATTTACAGGATAGTTGTGACAGAGAGCAAATCATTAATTGCTAAAGTGATTACTGTAAGTACTACCTCTGATTTTTGAATGGTGTCATTAATTATACAATCATCATTTCAATCTTCAGTTATTGTTATATGATTTCAGTTATTGCTATATGATTGCTAAATGATTTCAGTTATTGCTATATGGAAGATCTGCGTCATTAGCTTGGAAACCTATCGGTTATTTTGATGTGTAGCTAAATTATTTTTGATTGCTAAATTATTTTTCTACATAGGCAATGAGAATCAAATCTGACGGGGAAGTAGTACCTCTGATTGCTATATGATTTCAGTTATTGCTAAATTATCTTTGCTGGTGGTTTTCATTGCAAAATTCTTTGTTCAAGTAGTACCTCTGATTGCTATATTATTTCAGTTTTTGCTAAAGTGATTACTGTAAGTAGTACCTCTGATTTTGAATGGTGTCATTAATTATACAATCATCATTTCAATATTCAGTTCTTGCTATATGATTTCAGTTATTGAAATATGATTGCTATATTTATATGATTGCTATATGATTTCAGTTATTGCTATATGGAAGATCTGCGTCATTAGCTTGGAAGCCTATGGGTTATTTTGATGTGTAGCTAAATTATTTTTCTACATAGGCAATGAGAATCAAATCTGACTGGGAAGTAGTACCTCTGGGAAGTAGTACCTCTGATTGCTATATGATTTCAGTTATTGCTAAATTATCTTTGTTGGTGGTTTTGATTGCAAAAATCTTTGTTCAAGTAGTACCTCTGATTGCTATATGATTTCAGTTTTTGCTAAAGTGATTATTGTAAGTAGTACCTTTGATTTTGAATGGTGTCATTAATTATACAAGGAACTCACAGCCATTGAAGAAAGGCTTTAAGTTCAGATTGGTTTTTTTTTTTTAAGGTACAAGTTTATCTTCTTTTTTTCCAACCAAGAGAAGTTGTTGCAGATTGTTGTTGAACTCTTAAACTCTGGTTGAAACCTTCCCAAAACCCTTGCCTTCAGTATTTGCCTTCAGTATTTGCTTGCAGTATTTGCTTGGCTCGCAGTATTTGCTTGCCTTCAGTATTTGCTTGCCCTGCAGTATTTGCTTGGTCAAAACCTTCCCAAATGCTATCCTGGCCTGCAGTATTTGCTTGGCATGGTCTATTCCTGCTCATCCAATGTCGATAAAAAAGTTGATTCCTTCGACGTGACAAACTATGTTTTGGCTTTCTGGGAGAGGTAAAGGAGTGTGAGAAATTATGATTTTTTTAAACAATCTATACTAAATTGAATCTATATTTGAACCATTTACAGTTCCAACCGATTTTTTGGCTTATTGAGTTGAGAATGAACATGCTCAGTCATGTTATATTCTTCCTTGAATTTCTTCATATATCTCCTCTGCATTTGCTGTTGAAATTAAAAATTTTTTAGTTCTTCTTCCCCATTTATCCAGTTTTCTTCCCGAACCTTATGAAATTCAAGTTTTCTCCTTCATTATACATTGTATAGTTAATGTATTGTTTAATACGATCTTCCACTGATTGCATCTATTTACTTTGTCTTCATGTTACTTTGTAATTGTTGTGTTGTGTTTTTATTATTTTGGTTCAGATGACTTCTTTGATATCAAGAAAACGTAGGCCCGTAAATGTTGCTGATAGTAGTTCGGTCGCTGCTCCTCCGCCCAACGTAGCTCATTCCACTAATGCTCCCGCTACAAGGGCTGCTTCTATCAGAACTCCACCAGCACATGGATCAAATGTTTCGGTGGTTGATCAGTCTTCATCGTCTGGATCAGTTCCTCAAGTTCTCACTCGACGAAGCGTCAGATGAACAAATCGTCGATCAACGACTCCTGAGATTGCACCCGAGACTGTAATCATGATCGGGGATGTAAACCCCTCCCCCCAAGGAGATGGAGAGCTCCCTAGAGGTAATAAACTTAAGTTTTCCTCATCATATTCGGCAAATTGATTTTTTTTTTTTTTTTACAACAGCAAAGAAAACGAGGGGGCCCTGTAGACAACTAAAATCCCAAAGGATCACACGAACCACTAACACACGCATTCCCGTAGTGTGGGATCCTAGTCATCGTCGCTGGCAATCAACGAAGATTAATAGCTTGTTGGTTGTCACGCCCCGATTTTCGAAGGAAACGAAAATCCCAAAATCCACTTAGGATTATCCGTTTCCCCCAAAACTCGGGACGTGAGAATTCAATAATAACATAAACAAATAGCAGCATGAACTAAACATCTGAAACAAATAAAAATCTAACCCGGAGAAACTCTGACGTTGCTAGCTCACTAGCGGAACTCCAGTACGCAGCTCAAAATCTCTAAACCTGAAAGACTACTCGGCTACATTCCAAAAGGAATGTACCCAAGAAGCAAAAGCTCACTCGGGTCAGCAATAAAGCTGGTGTGAGAAATCTTCATCCCAAAATCAATAAATCCGTACATGGCAATATCAAAATAAACAATAAACAACCACACCAGGTAGTTCCTCCATGAGGCAATGGTGTTATCATCCTAATAAATAAATATGCATTATTTATTACTAATAAATAAAATTTATGACTTATCAATCCTCATAAATGCAACAACAATACAATTCATAATCATATTAGACTATTATTGAAATATTAAACAAACACATTTTTCTACCTTTAGGAAGACGTGTAGTTCTCATTCAATGGTTGAATGAGCATTTAGTTTCTTCCTTTAAGGTAATCACGCACATACACAAAAAGAAATCTCGCTACTTTTCCACAATCGCACTCTCCTCCTGTGCCGAACACACCTCACTCAAGTGTGCCTCCCTTGCCTTCGAAACCACTCGGAGCGTACATGTTCCAAGTGGGGTGCCACCTCGAGGAACATGTCATCTCACCCGAAGTTCGATCCATGGCAAGCATTCTTCCTAAATCTACACGTACAACCGAACACACATGGAACGGTGCACCGAACACACCTCACCCAAGTGTGCCGCCCTTGCCATCGAAACCACTCGGAGCGTACATGTTCCAAGTGGGGTGCCACCTCGAGGAACATGTCATCTCACCCGAAGGTCGATCACTGGCAAGTACACTGATATGCAAGCAAGTCTGCATACCCAATAATATCACAAGTATACAAGCAAGTCTGTATACAAAATTTCTTTTCTTTTCACATTTTTTTTTTCGGAGTTGTGGAAAAGAGCATAAAAATAAATAAATCCTCAAAACTCTTTTATGGTGACGCTTTGTCAACCATAAATAAATCAATCACAGTATCCACCATTCTTTTGGGGAACAAGTAATATTTAACACATTGTTAATTCACACATATCATCTCTTTGCATCATACGAAAAACAATATGCACACCAATTCGCATAACAATACAAATACTCAAACTAAAACAAGTGCTCAGTTAAATTCCAGTCAATATCTATTACTTGGAAATTTTCTTCTAGACTTAAATTAAATAAGGATTTAATTCCTCCAAATGCCTTGACAATTGCCTAAAATCAATGTGAACTACAATGGGTATCCATTCATTCATTCAAATCAATTAATTAAAGTAATCAAACCCCATCACCTTAATCTACCAAGTTAAGGGCAAAATCAGGAAGAAAGAAAAATGAGGGTTTAATCAAAGTATATAAAACACACAACACATAACTGTCAAAACCATCTCATAAAACAAACTGAAAGGGGTAAAAGAGATCTCACATCCATGAAAATAAAAACCCCATCATCAAATCCTAAAAATACCTAATTCAGTCAAGAAACAAGGATTGCAAGATACAGGGAATAAGAAAACTCACAGTAAAAGAGAAGGAATGAAGAAAACTCACCTGACGAAATCACCAATCAAAGTTGTCCAAGACACTGGATTCCTCTCAGGCATTTTATCAAACAATCTCTCTGCATGCTTCACCTTTCACATTTTAGCATACCCTTAGTCACCGAAGAACTAGGCCTTATTCACAAAGGAGATAGGCCTCATTCAAGTAGAAGATAACAAAAAAGACACTACAGCCAAGACTAATCATGAAATCATGCCCCTCAATTGTCTGTACTCTGTAATGACATGCTCATCCTCAATTGACAAGAGAATAAAATTATACACTCACAAAGTTGAAAATAAAGACTGAAATCTAAACCTTACATAACAGGAATTTGGGAACTACAACTTAATAGCGGGCTGGAAGGGCAGGAATGAAGAAGTGAAGGTAGCATTTTGGCTCATAAGTTGCCATTTCTAACCATCTGACGGATGAATTCTCAAAGTCTCTATTCCATCCTCTCTCTCCACTAATCAACCACAGTACCTCATTGACACACCCATGAGATTCCTCACCTCTATTTTCTTCTCATTAATCCTTTTAGGTGAAGATTCCAATCTACCTATTGTCACAAACAAAGCAACAATCAGTTTCCTTCACGCGATCCCAAATGAGCATTGAAATCTCTTGAAAACTCTATATCACAACTATCCAACCCCCTTGAGATTGAAATATGCACTAGATTTAGATCCATAAGAACTTGAGGGGTGAGAAGGAATGCACCCATGTCTGCCCTCTACATAAGGTTGACAACTCCCCTCCAAAGACTACCTAGTTCCTTAAAGAACTATAAGCACTTTCCTCCGTGAGCTTCATTCATCTTTTGAATGATGTAATCTCAAACCCTCAAGTTGGTTTAGAAGTTAGAAGCCAATAGAAGTTCTCCCACCCTTGATCCATTATTTTAATCATTTATGGCTGAACACAATATTCAAAACAAATATTAAGATTATGTTTCAGCCCATAAACCCTCCCCATCCAGCAAATCATCATTTTCCTAGTCAAGGATCCCAGCTTCAGTGTCGGCCCTTCCCTTCCCGTCTGACAGCCTGCAAGACCTCCTGCTCAGCTCTCCAAGCAGCCTCTCATGCCTCTTCTTCTATTCGTCTTCGCCTTGCTTCCGCTTCCCTTGCTTTCTCTTGTTGCTAGCCATCGAAGAAGAAAAGAGAATGAAGGAGAAAAGAAAAGAGAAAAAAAAGAAAGAAATAGGGTTACTCTTTATAAGGTGGGTGGCTATTCGCCCCCACCGAACTTTCGAATACACCCATCCTCTATCACAAAATAAAACCCTAATCATTAGTTAAATAAAAGCCCAAAATCGAGCCCAAATACAATTTAGTAGCAACCCATCAAAATTAGAGTTTACAAAAGAAAATTTTTTTATTTTTTTATTTTTTATTTAATTAGGCGGGTATTACATTGGTGCATGACATCGGTGCAATCATTCGCAACCATTGCCCGATGACATCCTCATCTTGGAGTGAGGTCAAGCCCGAGACACAGGCCGAGGTGTTGGACGCGCTCACAGTAAGTTTTAGTCATTCATCTCAACCTTTAATAATTAAAATTTTTATAATGCAGAAAGTTTTGAAGGTTTTGCATGTTTATGTTTGTAGTTTTACATGATTTGGTATAACTTATCTCTTTGGGCCTTAATATTCTCTAATAAATATTATTTAAAATTTCAGGTTAACTTTGAGTTTGACATGAATGATCCAAACATTCATGAATATATCACTGGTACGTGCGTGGATCGATACCGGAATTGGAAGCATGATTTCCACCGATACTTCCAAATGTTTTCTGATGTGGATAGTGCTAAGGCACAACCCCCAATCGAATTGGAGCATAGACTTGATGAGTGGGTGTGGTTGTGCGATCATTTTCGAACTCCCACATTTCTGGTAAGCATTAACGTTTTTATTTAATTAAAATAAACATATTTATTTATATATATGTAATAATGCATATGTTTAATATATATTTTGAATAATTATACATAAAAAGATATGAGGCGAACCGATGTCAAAACAAAATCTACATCACTCTGGTTCATTGCCCTTCTCTTACAGGGTGGAGGAATGACGTCTAGTAAGTGAACTCATATGTTTCATTTCATTATTTTATTTTTAGTCAACACATTCAATTAAATGTTTATATTAGTTGGTTTATTATTTTAACAATGTTTTGTAGGAGGGTTCAAAATTCCCAGAAATCGACATGTTCAAGGATGTTTATGCACTACCTGACAATGAGGTGGCTGTGAAGTTGCATGTAAGTTTTATTTTTTGCATTTTTGCATGTTGTCACTTCTGTTGTTTTAAAAGTTATTAATTTTTAATAATTTTTTTAATCAAGGAAACGATGGTGGAGAGGCGGGATGCCTACATGGAGCGAGTGGCCTCGCAGCATCCTCCGGAAACTCCGTTGGAACAACTCACAATGGACGATCCTGATGCAGGATTACATATTTTGACGGAGACATTAGAATCATTGGGTCCAAGACCCGGAAAGATTGTTCGAGGGATGGGGAAAGCTAAAGTTCGTGAGGTCAACACCTCATCTTCAGCTTCGCAGCGGTCAGTCGGAACCGCTTCATCATTACAGTCGAAAGTGGAGGAATTACAGAATGAGTTAAATGCTGCCAAAACGCGTGAGGCGGAGAGGGAGGCCCGGGAGGGGGAACGACAAGCACAAGAGGCAACTAGGTGGAGTATGTTATTAGGGGCTCTCCAGCAGTCGGGGATTAATTTGTCGAGCCTCCCGCTACTGTCGACAAACCATCAGCCACCACATCCCTAAAAAATGTACTGATTTGTTTTTTTTTAATTTGTAACTGATACAGTACGGTTTTAAAATTTTAATTTGTAATGGATACAATATGATTTTACATTATTAATTTGTAAAGTTAATAGTATTTAACTAAATTAGCAAAACCCCTCTATGCGTGAAACGATTCAATTAATAAATATTTCAAATTTAATTAAAATAAATATTTGAATTAAAAGATTTCAAAATTATTAAACATAATTTTAAGCGACAAAAATTTTTGTCGCATAAGAATAGATCAAGCGTGTTTGGATCGACGGAACCTGTGTGACAACATTAGAGTGATGAATATTGTTGTCGCGTAAAGAATATCTTGCGCGATGAAAGGTTCATCACCATTGAGTTAAGCCGACAAAATCTAACGCGACGAAAGGGATCGTCACGATTGAGTTATGCCGACAAAGTTTAATGCGACGAAATGGTTAATCGCGTAAGTATATTTTGCACGAAGAACCATTCTATTTCTTGTGACGAAATTAGTGTCGCGCAAAACAGTTTTACGCGACGCACCCTTTCGCAATGATCTTTGGTGTCGTCGCGCAAAAGGATTCTGTAGCGACGAAGATTTATTTTCATCGCACAAACGCTTGCGAGACAGAGCTGTGGCGACAACCTTTGCGCGACAAATATTTTGTCGCTCAATATTTATGGCGACAAAATGTTGTCTATAGCGACAATTTTGACTACGTCCCTAAATGCCTTTTTTTTGTAGTGTTATCCCATTTTCATTACGAGATAGATTTGTGCGACTTTAGTAAAATGAAAATAACTTGCTCATTTCAAAACATTTTCAAGTAATTCAAGTTTTGTTTATTAGATAAATATGAGTACTACAATTTTCGTGTTTTGACGAGCTTGAGAACCAATTTTCGTGGTTGAAAGTTACCTTATACTGGGTTTTTTTTGTTTTGAGTTTGGGTTTCTCTGTTAAGATATGCATATTTATTGGTGGTGTGAGTAAGTAAGAAAAAAACAAAAACAAAATAAAAATAAAAATAAAAATAAAAATAAAAATAAAAATAAAAATAAAAATAAAAATAAAAATAAAAACCCCTCAATGAGGATGCGAGAAAGTGCTTTTGGTGGTATGGAGTAGTCGTTACCAAATTATAATAAAAAAAAATTGGGTGCAAAAAATTGTTTTGTGCTGCCACCATTATAACTTATTACCATTTTTTTTTTTACTTTTATAAATTATGATACAAAAAAACGTCTACACCTCTAGGCGCTAGTCTCCTGCTCGCCGTCCGCAATGCTACCTAGCGATTTTTAGAACCTTGCTAATTAGTATTTTTTTTTCTACGACATATACTTTCTTTTAAAATGTCAACTAGAAATTGTGGTCCAAATAGGAGGTTATTTGATCAAATACTTCTTTAAAAATTATTCATAAGATAATTGAAAAAATATTAAATAATACTACACCGTAAATTCACTAATTATATAACCTACAGTAACTGATTTTATTTAAAAGATATTTGTTAATCCATTATACATATCAGTAAAAGTAAGTTTACAAATAAATATAAATAACCAATGGTGCCCCAAGCCCATATAGTTATTTGGCTCTTTTCTTCTTCTAACTTTAAAAAAAAAATTATTATTATTATTATTGGTATTCAGTCTTTCAAATTATGATTTACAAATTGGATCCATAACTTAATAGTTTTAATTGTTAGATACGAGTGAAATGAAGAAAATAGTGAAACACCACACACATATCTATTACACAAATTAACCATTAATTTTTACAATATTGTGCCCCACCCATAGGAGTAGGACTACAAATTTATGGTACTATGGAAGCCTTACAAGAACTTAATTGGAGTCTCTCCAACAACATAGGAAAACCTCTTTTTTTAATCACAGGTATCTTTGGTCACATGAGATTAGACACATACCATAAATTTGCGGGCTATTGAATAAGGTTTGTGACAAAGCCCAACTTTGAATTTCAAAAATGAGAATGTCTTGACGTTGTCGTTACTAGCCGTTGGGCAACCGATTGAGCTTTCTAATAATATACTTTTTGGAGAAATTCTATAAAAGTGTCATGATGCAATACTTTCACAGTCAGTAAGCTTAATAAAAAAATATATATAATTCTACAGTGCCTGGTCATCTGTGCCTGGATGGTACCTTATCATTAAAATCAAGAGCATGAAAATGCATCAAATATACGTCACTCCCTTATCCTTTCGTCATTCATTACATTATCTGATGATTCATACCATTGTTTGAAAAGATTTATTTATAGAAAAAATGAACAAAGAAGTTTGTAGACTAGCTCAACAAATTTTACTAGACAACTTTAGTCGACCAAGCCTAGCCTAGTTAACCAGGTTGGCTAGCTCAGTCGACTAGACTGGTTAAGATCATAGCCTAATGCAATCTTTCTTTCCGTAATCAGTTGATTCACTCAATTTGGTTAAGCGTCTTTGGTCTGTTTTTCACTAGAGATTTTCTTTGTCAAAAGTTCTCAAGAGTATGTAATCAAAGGCATTTCAATTACAAATTGTGTTTTCATAAAATGATTTTTTGATAATACACCTATTATTTATTAGGCAAGACTCAATAACATTTATTTCTACAGATATCTGAGCCACTTTAGCCCTTGTGAAACATATGTATTGTCGCCAATATTGCCCAAAAAAGGTTCTATCGAATGTCTCCTTTATAATAATAAGGTAGAAAAACGGGATCCATCTTCAGGTTGAAGCTTCTATTTTGCAGGGCAGAATGCTTTAGTCCAATCGACTCCCCTCCAAAATTAAACAAAGCATAACCACCAGGAACAGGTTGTTATGACAATGAAGAAGACAACCTGGCTTGGTTGGTTAGGATATCGTATTTCCACTTGCGACTCAAGGCACATCCTGACACCCTTACTACTTGCTATTAAACTAATGGTTGTCCAGGATCTGGAAAATTATAACAGATTTCTTTTGGGGAGACTATGAAGGCAGATTGAAAAAAAAGTGGGTTGGTTGGGATAAGGTTGCACGCCCAGTCAGGGAAGGAAGCATAGGAGTAAGAGATTCTTATTGATTATTACAACCTTTAGAATTAAAGCTTTGTGGATATGCAGAATGTTAATTCCTTGTGGATGGTGTTTATGAAGCAGGGTGTCCCTCTGAGTAGTCAGGTGATTAAATGCAGTGCATCCTCGCTGATGAAAAACTTATATAAAATCAAGGCTAACTCGTTTTGGCGGATCGGTCAAGAAAATATAGGATTCCTTGACGAGAATTGGAATCCTGTGTTGATTTTTTCTAAGCCACAGGAGATAAGTGCACATGGTACTTGCCTTCCATTGACGAGGTGGAGAGGGGAACTTTTATGAAGATTAGTTTTCCACTCTATAGCTTAGCTATGGAGTTATTAGAAGGAAGCCTCAGAGGAGAAACGAATAGGGCTTACTCGTGTGTATGGAATCCCAATGCAGACGAGTCTTCTTCCACCAGATCTGCTTATGACTTGCTCAGGGGCAGAGAGACAGAAATGACTTTTGTTTAATAAGATCTAGGTGTCTTTAGTCCTTAGGAGAATATCAGTTTTTATTTGGAAACTTCTCTATAAGGGGTGCCACTTGATGGGGAATTACATCATTGTGGGTTTAATTTAGCTTCCAGATGTAGATGCTACCGGACCCGAAGATCGAATCTTTAAATCATTTGTTTATAGAAAGGAGCTTGGCTCGGAAAGTATGCAAACCCTACATATTCTAACACTCCCCCACAAGCTGGACATGTAGACGCAGATGAAATGTGCAGCTTGGAGGAAACTTTGAAGTCCGATTTGGTGAAGACCAATTTGTGGGAAACTCTGAATTCGAATTCTGGAAAATTTTAGATGATTCTGGATGAATTTCTATATAAAAATTCTGGATGATTCTTATATGAAGAAATCATGATTATCGAGTGAACAACTAATGGTTCGATTCGAGTGGTCAACATGACTATCCAATTCGGATAATTCTGGTATGAAAAAAATTGCTCAATTCGAGTCAATTCAAATTTTGGTATTGCTCAATTTGAGTCAACACAGATTTTGGTATTGCTCAATTCAAGTCAACACAATTTTTTTGGTTTTGCTCAATTCGAGTCAACATTTTTTTTTCTTTTGGTGTTGGGTTTCAGGATGACTGATTACTAGGAATAGGTTGCGGTCTCATCGATGGATGAACAACCCTATGTTGTTTTTGAAGCGTAGCAAGTTGTTGCGGTGATGGCGAGATGTATGTCGGAGCAATAATCATCCCTTCCTTGTTTGAGTTGCAGGTTGGTTGCGCGTGGCTGCTCTGCATGAAGTTGTTGCAGAGTGCGATTTCCTTTTCCTGCCTCTTGCGTTTACGATCAAAGAGCATAGTCGTCGGAGGCGGGGAAGAGCTTGAGCCCCCAGAGTCTTAGGTCACCAAAGAAAGTTGCTCTAATACCATGTAAAGAAAATAATTGAGAATTGTATTATTGTTGCTTTTATTCCTTACCTGAATACAAACTTATATAAGCTAACTCTAACCTAACCTTGTGAAAATAGGAAACCTAAGACTTCTTATTCTATTATAACTTTCCTAACATATTATATACTAACTTTCCTATTCTGTAACTTATGTAGACTTTCTTTATTGTAGATATTCTGACTTTCGTTTTCTTCTTGTACAGATTCTGACTTTTTTTCTTGTAGAGGTAAATCAATCTTGGACTTGGGCTTAGCTATGTTGACTGCAAGCCCTACATATTCTAACAGAACTTGAAGCTGTCATTATTATCCGACTCTTTTGGTAGGTTCTCTGGTGAATGAATGAAGAATCTGGGTATCTTAGTAATTCCCAGATCAACTAGTCCCGTAACACCAGTACTTTTTGTTTCATCAAACTTCTTATAATATTTGCTGCAATATTAGTCTCAAGAAACATTTCCATGAGGGTTCCTTTGAGAGCTACTTTTGGGCCAAGTTTTAGTTTTTTTAAGCAACACTAATTCTAAAAAGCCAAGTCCTTAGCGTCAGATTTAGTGCCAGGGGGCTCTGTGTGTGTGTGTGTTTGTGTTCAATTGGTGGATTATTAGGATCTCTAGAATGATTGAGGGTATTGAGGCTCTCTGGCACAGGCCTAGCTTTCTAGACGAACTGCAACCACAAACACCATCTATAAAAGCGGTAGAAATGTAAAAAAAAAATTGACCCAAAAGTGACTACCTAGAATTGTTGAATTTAAATACATGGTGTGAGAAAAATATTTTGGGTACTAATCAAACATTACCAGTCAAAATAAACCAACCAACTATTCTAGCCAGTCAGGTTTGGTAGCCATTTTTTGGTCAAGTTTTGGTTTTTTTACACTTCTACCCCTTCTATAGATGGTGTTTATGATTGTGTTTTTAAGAAAACGGCTAAAAAGTGTAAAAAAAAAAAATCAAAACTTAACTTAAAAGTGACTACCAAATCTGGCTGGCTAGACTGACTCTAAACCAACACCAAAGGACATTAGGATTTGTAATTTGAGATACATTAAAAATTTCTTACAAAAGACAAAAGCAAGAGTGAAAATTAAAGACAACTAAGCATCTTCATTAATATAGTTAATTAATTAAGATGACATGATCACTTAAAGGGTGCAACTATCGATTATAAATTATAAGGCAACGACTACTCTACACCACCATAAGTTCTCTCTCACATCATTTTACTCTCCTACACCACCTACTTTCTTTCTCATACCTCCTATATATAAACAAAAAAACCAACATCTTTCCTCTCTTCATTCAAATCGAAACGTGATTCCTCCTTCCCCCATTCGAATCTCTTCCCTCTCTCACATTCAAATCTCTTGCAAATCTCTCCTCACATTCAAATCTCTTGCAAATATTTTCCCTCTCCCTCAAAATCTCTTCCCTCTCCGTCAAAACCCCAAAAATTTTCAAAAAAACAAAGTAATCTCATGGAAACTTCATAAATATTTTCAATCACATAAACAAAATAAACTTCAGAAATCACAAAAAAAAATAAAAAATACTATTGTTTGTCTGAGACAATGCGAGGTTTTGCAAAAAACTCGCAATGAGCTGGGTGAGCAGTAAAAATTGCTGAAATTTCCTGTTCGCCTAAAACAATGTGAGGTTTTTGCAAAAACTTGCATTCTTCTAGGCGAACAGGAAATTTCAGCAAATTTTTTTGACAAATTTGCGCGACTTTAGTAAATGTTCATTACTTTCTCATTTCAAAACATTTTCAAGTGATTCAAGTAGTGTTTATTAGATAACTCAGAGTACTACAAATTTTGTGTTTTGATCAACTTGAGAATCAGCCTCGATCGAGCACACAAGTTGGCCAATAGTTAGGGACACTATCCCATTTTCATTGCGAGACAGATTTGCGCGACTTTAGTAAAATGACCATAACTTGCTAATTTCAAAACATTTCTAAGTGATTCAAGTTGTGTTTATTAGATAACTCAGTGTAATACAATTTCTATGTTTTGATGAGCTTGAGAATCGATCTTGATCAAGCATATAAGTTGGCCGAAAGTCAGAGACGTTATCCCATTTTCATTACGAGATAAATTTGTGCGACTTTAGTAAAATAACCATAACTTGCTCATTTCAAAACATTTTCAATTAATTCAAGTTGTTTTTATTAGATAAATATGAGTACTACAATTTTCATGTTTTGATGAGCTTGAGAATCGATCTCATTGAGGGTTTAAATTGGTTGAAATTTACCTTATTTCTTATGACGTCATTATTGGTGATATGGGAGGTTTGGAAACAACAATGTAAGTGTTTGTATGAAGATGTCTCTTCGAATGCTTTTACAGTGATTATTATTTTGAGAAGTTGGTTGAAACTTATTAATTCGGTCTTTGTTCTAAAGACAGTTGGCTCAAATAGGGATGTGGTAATAGTTATTGGATTACATGTGCGACTAGTGACCCCAAAAGTGAATATGATTGTTTGGGCATTCCCACAGGATGGGTTTAAAGCTTTGAATGTTGAAGGGTCATCCAAGAATAATTGAGTAGCAAGTGTGGTGATCATTCGAGACCATATGGGAGATTGCTTGGCAGCACACCAGTTTTTCTTTGGCGAATGAACAAATAATAAGGCGGAAACTCTTGCGTTTTTGGAAGGATCATGTTATGCTATAAAATAAGGTTTGCAAATATCATGGTTCAAACGTCCACCAATTGTAGCTCAATTGGTCGGACATTCACTCTCCTTGTAAGAGGTCGTAGGTTCGAGACTCACCAGTTAGGATTTTGTGAGTGTTCACCTGAATATTAGGAGTACATTTGTTCCGCCGTTGATAAACCTTCGGATATTGAATGTAGCTATTTAGATGGACTAGACCGGAGCGACGTAAAAACAAGTCTTCATGCAATGTGGAGGCGATGGATCAGAGCAACAACAATTATCCATGCGAGATGGAGGCGACGAGGATATTAAGTGGCAACAATATTGTAGCTTTTGGCCTGATTTGGTGAACCCTTGTCAGTTATGTAGCCTTAGGGCATGGATTACTAAATTAATAAAAAGGTCAACGACCCAATTTTTTTTAAAAAAATAAAAATAAATAAAATATCATGGTTCAAACGGATTCAGCTTTGGTTAAAGGCTGGTTTTATACAGATTTTAAGATTCCATGGTTTTTCAAAAAAAAATCGGGATGAAATACACCGTCTGCAGGGCGAAATAGAGGTTATTTTCTATCATATGTATAGGGAGACGAATGCAGTGGCAGACACGATGGCTGGAAGGGTGCAGCAGGAAGTGTTAACTAGGGAGATAGAGATATCACGACTTCCAAAGAAAAGTTTGGGACTAATCAATTTAGATATAAGTCTCACACGACCAATGTTCGTATTTCTTGACATGGAAGGCACTGAGATAGAAGGAACACTACACCATAAATTACAATTTGTAACACATTAGCTTTGTTCCTAATTTTTTTTTGTAACACCACAAAAATCTTGCAAATCTTGGTATTACAAATATTAGTAGCACATCAAAGTGCTACAAACTTCAACTTTCGTATGAGAATCAAACCCATACACCTCGAAGTGTTACAAACTTCAACTTTCGTAACAGGTATCCAATGTTGCTAATGGCACTGTAACATGTTACAATGTTCAAATTTAGCAACACATCAACGTGTTACAATTTTATTTTATTTCTTACAAAAAGCAATATGTAAAATTTTAATTTTTTAATAAATAAAAAATATCAACAAATGAATGACATCCAATGAGATTATAAAACTCAAATATTCAAATGCCAATGTTAATTCCCAAATTAAAATAATCTTGCAACCATTACAAAGTGAAATAGTTGCAATCTATTACAACATCGTTTCTCATATTGGATCAGTATTTATAAAAAAAAAAAATACATGTATCAAATACATCATCAGTATGCTAACACTAAGAAAACTAAAATAGTTCTCCATTTGATGTGAATATCTCGCGAAGTCTTTGTCAAAGAGGACCCCAGCTTTTATACGATCCATTTGCAATCAAGTAAATATTCTGGAATGAATCACTCATAGCATTTTCCATAGTTGCTCTCCGGCCTTGCATGGATGACGATCCATACCTAATCCGACCATAACCACCCAATCCACTTCCCCCATTACCATATGACCCAAAAAGGCCATAATAGCCACCAAGAGAAGATTCTTCACGTAAACACCAGAGCCACTACCACCAAAATTGTCAAAACCCCCACTAAAGTCATTGGAACCACTGCCATATCCACCATAACCACTGAGCCTACCACTTCCTAAACCTCATGGTGCCCTAAAGGGTCCAGGGCAAAATTCACTGTCGCCATACCCACTAAACCCATCACCAAATAAACGAGCCCTAGAATCCCTACCAAATGCAGTAACAGGGGGTGGGATTCCAGCTTTCTCTGGCTATGCTTTCTAAATCTCCACCTGATCATATCAATCATGCTTCCATTAACCAACAAATCATCCACAACTTGCTATACTATTGTTGAGTAAGAGTGACAGTAGAAATGTTATACTAAAATGCTGCATAAAGTGAAGAAAAAAATTTAAAATTCAGTTGAGGCTTACGTGAGACCAAACATGTCGTACTCAAGGCCATGGCCACGAAATAACTGCAAAACTCAAATGCTTTTAGAAGGGTTATTATATCTATGGAAATTTTTTATCTCGTGCATGAATACAAGAACCCCTAAGTGCTACATTGCCCACTTCAAACAGTTGTTTTGGCCGTGGTCTTCTGCTAGTTCATTTGTCAACAAACAACATGGATGTCAATTACATACAGTTGTAACTGGCAAAACGTTGAGCTATTAGGATTCATAATTAAAAGTTAGAAGGTAAGAAAATATTTATGGTCTAATATTTTCTTAATGCATTAGCAATTTGGACACAAAGTTTGTCACTTGAACTTCTTACAAACTATTTGTGTGCTTAATGGAGAACCTATGGTCTATGCCCTGGCATAAGGATAGAGTTGAGTGATCAACAGATTCAATTTCACAGAAAGTCAAAAGGTCGAACGAATACATTTAATTTTCTACTTCCAACGACAAAACTAAAGAGTACAAATACAATTCACTGACCGGAGAATTTGGTCCCACTGTGCTTGTCGAATTAACTGAAGCGCGCAACATAGTTCTAATAACAAAGTTCAAATAAAAATTAGCAAAAATTCATTGCAAAATCACAATCAATCTGCAACATCTAAAGACTTTAATAATTTGAATTAACGATAACTTAAAATTGTCATTAAAGGAACAAAAATCATAAAACAGCTTGTCAAGAGCAACTGCAAATCCAACAACACAGAAAAAAAACTAAAAATTTCTTCTCTTAAGAACAAATGACAAATCTGATCAAACATTACAGCTGAAACGAAAATTATCAAGTTAACACCGCTAAATAGGGAAATTATTAAGTCCAAATTCGGAATTGTGAAACAAAAGAAGCAATAAGACAGGAAACAAGAAACCGATTTCATTTTTAATCAAAACTTGCTAACTCGGCTTGAATTGAAAGAATCGGTAATCAAGAACCCTAGGAATGTCCGTATAGAACCACATGAATACTAAATAATGAATAACATCGTATAAATGAACAATATCGTATTCGTGAATGGTGACGAATACGATACGACACCTTACACTTAGGCATACCAATAAACAATATTGTATTTGTGAATAGTGTTTGATACAAATACAATGCTATTTAATCAAACATATAAAAAAACACTAAATTTAACGTGTTTCGGGAATATGCCTACGTCCACTGAAACAAAAAGGAGGTTTAACTAATGACACCGGGCAGGGTAGTGATTATCCTGCAGACTAGTTCAACAGACAATTCACAAAGAATGATACAAAAGATTCGCCCAAAAACACAGAGAAAATAACCCTAATGTTCAATTAAATTACTCAAATCAAAGGTATGTTACAATATTGAGGAAGAGCTCTATTTATAATGCTCAAATAACTTGAATAATAAGCAGCTCATGTAGGTATTGATGCAATGTGTATTTATATATATAAAAGCAATGTGTATTTGTTGGATTTCTCTCCCTGCCACACCAGCAATGCATGTGCTTGGTACCATCTAAGCACAAAACAGACACAGATGACCAAGCACAGTAGAATTACTCAAAAAAAAAAGACATTATAAATAATGTCAATGAAAGTCCTAATTGAACACTACGGATATCAAAACCCCTAAAAAGAAAACAATACGGAATAATGTCACGCAAATATCAACATTATAAATCAGATTACTCGCGCCACACAAGTCAATGAAGCCTCATTATGAGATTCACGAAGAAAATGAAACAAAACTAAAGTTTTCAAGGTTCGCCCTTGTCACTTCATCTTAAGACTTCTACACTCCTACACACCCATAACCACATTCCGATGATCACCTAAACTCTACCCCAGCCTAGGCTAACCAAATGCTTTGATACCAAATTGTCACGCCCCGATTTTCGAAGAAAACGAATATCCCAAAATCCACGTAGGATTATCTGTTTCCCAAAAACTCGAGACATGAAATTCAATAACAATATAAACATTTAGCAGCAACAACAACTTAAACATTATTTAATTATTGAAACAAATAAAAACTCTAACCAGGAAAGACTCTGACGTCGCTAGCCCCACTAACGGAACTCCAGTAACGCTGCTCAAAAGTCTCTAAACCTGAAAGGCTTATCGGCTACATTCCCAAAGGAATGTAACCAAGAAGCAAAAGCTCACTTGGGTCAACAATAAAGCTGGTGTAAATAATCTTCATCCAAAAATCAATAAAATCGCACGTGATAACATCAAACTAAGCACAAACAACAAACAACCACACCAACAGATAGTTCCTCTATGAGGCAAATGTGTCATGCAAGAAAACACAGTTCAAAGAATTTAGTTCCTCAACGAGGCAATCATGTCATCATTCCAATTAAGTAAATATGCATTTACTTGTACTTACACTATAGAAATTGACTATGACAAGTCTGACCTGCAGAAACATTAGTGGACTTGCCATCCTGCATGAAAAGGGTTAGAAACAATGTAAACGTAATTTATTCATTTTTATTTGAATTTGATTCATCTTTTAATAGATTAATCACTTAGACGATACCACATTCGCACCACCTCCGTGCCGAACATACATGCCCGTATGTCTTTCTCATATAAAGGAGGACTACTCCGTCATCCATGCCCAACTGGGGACACATCACATACAGGCATGCATCATCGGATACTCCTAACTATATGAACAACAAAAGCCACTCTTGGGTTATCAATGCGCATAAAATCACGTCACATTTTTTACGGATAAATATCAAAGCCTATTTTAGGCATACAAATTCACCTCATTTCCGCAAGACTAACCCAAAGGTTATTTTAGTTTCTCTAGTAGGAAATAGGTGCCCCACCTCCGCAAGAACCCCCGCAGGTTATTTAGTTTCTCTAGTAAGAGAGGAAAAATAATAAACCAAAGAGGTGTGGTAGTTCTAAGTGATACAATTCCAGGTAATTTAAATTTTTAGGAGTCAAAGTTTACCAATATCATTTATTGTTTATATTTCAAAATTCCTCCACGATGACATTTTTTCATTCCTAAATCGATTCACAATCGTATCCGCCCACATTTTTGGGGAAAACATAGCATTTCATATATGAACTTTCGATAACAAAAAGATGATAAAAGTCCATTCGATAAAAAGATTCATATTCCTATGAGTATAGAGAATATCACACTTTCAATCATAGCTCCTTATTGAGCCTAATTCAATCGATTAAATAACACCATTACTTGATAACATTGTCACCTATATAAAAGCCAACATATGTATATATGAAACTATACTCAATTTCTCATTATCATACATTACTGCATATAGCAAAGAAGTTCAAAATATTCATCACAAGGGTTGCATTTATACCAACCCATCTTTTAAGGCAAAGTCAAGAGAATCGCCAAGGGATTTGCATTTTAGATCCATCAAACAATAGAAATCGAAGCGTGAAACTCAATAAAAAGAAACTCTAAATTCAACTGAAACAAACAACTTTGACTGATTCATAAAACAAATTTATATCAACTAGAACATACCCCTAAATCAACTGATTAGAACATCCAAAACTCAGCTGAAACGCCCGCTTAAATTAGCTGAAATAAACTTTAAACATAGCTACAAACAACCCCCAAAATCTACTAAAACCAACCATCTAAGGCCAATCGTAGCCTTCCCCAAACTCAACCGAAAACATCCTAGTTATAGCCTGTAACATAGTTCCAAGAAAATCACGCTTCAATCCGCACAACAAAACCAATACAACCTAATCTCGGCTACCACAATAATCCCATTACAACCCAATTTCGATGTCGAAATAAAATAAATTTGACCCTACAGTCATCTCAGCAATCAACCTCATTCGGCTCCAGACAACATTTTTCTTTACATCAAATGCAACTCAAGACAACCCAAGGCAGACCCTAAACAACTATGTTTCAGTCCCAAAACAGTCAAATAAATAACCCTGCCAACCATACTGAAATGTACAAGCTGTCCTAATCGGATAGTTTGACCAGTCATCACTCAAATGTACATAAATCTCACGTTAGAGCTCCAAATTGTATACCGTTTGGGGAAATGAAAAGTAGACACAAAGAGGTTTCCAACCATATAAGACATACCCCATGATTATGTCTATAACAATACAGATTTTACAAACAAAAACAGGCAATCTGTCAGCCTTCGGCTGATTTACCTATTGTCACTAAAATGAGTATATCTTCTTGTACAAAACTCAGATTGTCATACCGTCAAATCCTTTAGAAACTAGACTCAAACATGAAACTTTTGATATATCACATGATACTACACCTACTCAAAAACTCTGCCCAAAGATACAAATAAAAAGGCTGGATGCAACAAACTCCATGAAGAAAATGGAAACTCCATCCAAATTTATCGTTGTGGGCTTACCATGAGACCCAAAATGTACAAGTACCTGAGATTACCGTTTATAACAATGCCATCAGGGACTGGAAGAGAAACCTCATACGTCAAAATAACTTAACTCTCACCGATGTTCACGAGGACTCTGAACATCCATCTACACTGATGAACACCCAACCTTCCAAGGCATGCAATACCCATAATGTCGTAACTTTTACATTGATTGGTGCAACCTTCGGCAGATTACTCATTATTGACTTTCTTAGTAAAAGTTCTACCGATTTTATTTGCATTGACTATATACAAAGTATAACTAATTATGTTTAAAAATCAACTAATCCAAAATTAGTACATACTACTAATCAAACCAATGAACAAATGAGAGAAGCAATTTGAGCTTTATCCAAGATTTACAAAACTTGCACAGTTACACCACATAACCAATAAAGAATCAAAATCTGAAAAACCACACACAGACAGAAGGTTCTTGATATAAATATAGAATCAAACCAATCAAAATCAAATAAAGTATAAGGAAGTAATGAATCGATCGAGACAACAAATATGTTGGCAAACTAAAGCAAATAATTGGACATGCTAGTGGCATAGAGAGACACAAATAACTCACAGTAAATGTGACGGAGATGAAGAAACTCACCTTTGATCTTCTCTACCAAAAACCACTCCGAACCATTTAATGAGCACCTCGGACCACCACACAGCCCCGTCACCGATCGCTCCCTATCACAACCGCAAACTTCACCCACTGACCCCATCGATCGACCCACAATCAAGCCTTCGCCTCATTTGATCGCAACCCTGATTCCCATATCTCTGTCGATGGAACTCTCCCACAGATTTCACATCGTCTTGCTCGTAATCAACCACACCAACCACTGCTCTTCCATCGTCAGCCGCCATCGAAAAGAAGAAAACGTGAAGAAGGAGAAAAAAAGAAGGAAAAAAAGAAGAAGGAAAAAGGAAAAAAGGGTTTATTTCCTCTTTATAGGGTGGGTGGTTATCCGCCCCACTGAAATTCCAAAGGCACCCACACTCTAAACACACTAAATAAAACCCTAAAATTTAAATTTTTAAATTTAAATTCAATAAAGTGTAACTCTATTTTATTTAATTAAAAATAAAATAAATTATCTTTATGAAATTTAGGGGTGTTACATTATACACACGTTAAATGGAATCTCGTCCCGAGATTCGGAAGGTAAGAAAAGTTAAGCGAATTTCGAAAAATACAACTTTTCAAACGAAAGAAGATTTTAAAAATACAAATTTCAATAGAATTTTGGGCACATAAATTTTTTTATTGTCATTGAAAAAGTAGGGGTGTTACAAATATCATGGTTCAAACGTCTACCAATTGTAGCTCAAATGGTCGGACATTCACTTTCCTTGTGAGAGGTCGCGGGTTCGAGACTCACCAGTTAGGATTTTGGGAGTTTTCAACTGAATATTAGGAGTACATTTGTTCTGCCGTTGATAAACCTTCGGGTATTGAATGTAGCTGCTTAGATGGACTAGACCGGAGCAAAGTAAAAACAAGTCTTCATGCAATGTGGAGGCGATGGATCGGAGAAAAAATAATTATCCATGCGAGATGGAGGCGACGAGGATATTAAGTGGCAACAATATTGTAGCTTTCGGCCTGATTTGGTGAACCCTATAGGGTCAGTTATGTAGCCTTAGGGCATGGATTACTAAATGAATAAAAAGTTCAACGACCCAATTTTTTTAAAAATAAAAATAAAATATCATGGTTCAAACAGATTCAGCTTTGGTTAAAGGCTGGTTTTATACAGATTTTAAGATTCCATGGTTTTTTTCAAAAAAAAACATGGGATGAAATACACCGTTTACAGGGCGGAATAGAGGTTATTTGCTATCATGTGTATAGGGAGACAAATGCAGTGGCAGACACGATGGCTGGAAGGGTGCTACAGGAAGTGTTAACTAGGGAGATAGAGATATCACAACTTCCAAAGAAAATTTTGGTACTAATCAATTTAGATATAAGTCTCACACGACCTAAGTTCGTATTTCTTGACATGGAAGGTGCTGAGATAGAAGGAACACTACACCATAAACTACAATTTGTAACACATTAGCTTTGTTCCTAAAGTTTTTGTAACATACCTTCCTTGCCTTCGATTGAGACTGAGTTGTAGATGAGATGCAAGATAGATCTTCGATGGAGAGATTTTCAATGAAATTGATGGAGAGATCAATCTAGACTAAGACCGATCGATGGAATTGTTGGAGGTTTGAGATCGATCGATGGAATTGCTAGAGGTTGGAGAGTGAATCGTTGGTGTTTGAAATGAAGTTGATTGTTAACCTCTCTTTGAAAATCAATGGAATTACTTATTGAATGTGAAAAAAATAAGTGTTGGGGGAAGTTTTAGCTTTTGCAGGAGTTTGGTTTAGAAAAAAAAAAAGAGAAATGAAGAGTAATTTGTAATATTCTAATTATTATTTTTTTATTTTACTAATTAGTAATTTAGATTTTTTTATATTTTTTTATTTCTAAGTTATTTTTATAAATAATATATTTATAAAATTACTAATAGTAACTTAAGTCAATAATTTTAAGATTAGGATAACTCATTTGAGTCATCATCATTTTCTTTGGCAACATTTATTTTAGTGTCTTTCTTATGTTTTTCCTTAACGTTGAGATGATTTTTGACCCAACGATAAGTGCATTCATCTTTCAGAGCAAGCTTCAAATCCTTTTTAGAGTGAGAATGAGGCATTCTGCTGTTACCACCAGTCTTTCGATCCCCGAGATCTTCCCCTTATAGTCAATACTTCAGCTACTGCATCCCAATGAAACTTAAGATCCTTTCTTTTGTACTCATAATACAACAACAATGTTGCAATATCGTCATAGTACAAAAACTCTTTTCCTGTCAACAAGGTTGCCACAAAATGATCATAATCTTCTGGGAGGGAATTCAAAAGGCATAAAGCCTACCATTCTTTGGAACTTTCTTGTATAATTCAACTGGTAAGCAATTAACCTATTGAACCCATCCAAGTGTTCAAGCAAAGTAATACCTTGTCTCATATTCATACAAAAATGTTGTTTCTTGAGGAAGAGTTTATTTTGTATGCTCTTCATCATGTACTTTTCTTCCAACTTTTTTCGGAGTACTTTAGCAACAGTTTCTCTGATTACGAAACACTTTTGCTTTTTCGCCAAACAAAGTCGTGTAGAACGACATGAATACTGAATAATGAATAACATCGTATAAATGAACAATATCATATTCATGAATAGTGATGAATACGTATACGGTACCTTACACTTAGGCATACCAATAAACAATATTGTATTTTTGAATAGTGTTTGATACAAATACAGTGCTATTTAATCAAACATATAAAAAACACTAAATTTAACGTGCTTTGACAATATATGCCTACGTCCACCTAAACAAAAAGGAGGTTTCACTAATGACGCCGGGCAGAATAGTGATTATCTTGCAGGCTAGTTCAACAGACAATTCACAAGGAAGGATATAAGAGATTCGCCCAAAAACACAGAGAAAATAACTATAATGTTCAATTAAATTACTCAAATCAAAGGTATGTTACAATATTGAGGAAGAGCTCTATTTATAGTGCTCAAATAACTTGAATAATAAGCAACTTATTCTTAAAAGAAAAAGTAGAATCAAATACTAAAATAACAAGCAGTCTATTCCTAAAATAAAAAGTAAAGCCTAATCCTAAAAGGAAACTGTCTATTCCTAAAAGAAAAAGTATAATCAAATACTAAAATAACAAGCAGTCTATTCCTAAAATAAAAAGTAAAGGCTAATCCTAAAATGAAACTAAAAATACTCCTAATTAAATTGAAATATTACGAATATGTTATTTAGTAAATAACTTTGAGAGCAAATTAGGAACCCTAGAAACCCTCCTATATCAACTAATTTTAAAAAAATTTACAAAAAGAGAGTGGAGAGATTTATCTCCTGCAAAAAGGCAATTTTGACTCACTCAAAGATATGTTTTTTCTCTCTTACAAAACAAGTTTTTCACTCCTCTCCGTTCTCTATATGCTACATTTTATATGTTCTATATGCCGAGCGCTTTGAGACGATTTGAAGGGAAAAGTGGGTATTAAGTTTTTGGTTCTGATTCTTTCAATCTTAGCCGTCCCAAGATCATTGGAGACGATCACATCCATTGATTAGAGTGGTGGCTAGGTTTTAGCAAGAAAAACTAGGAAAAACAAGGCCGCCGTCAAGCTTATTTTCTGGCCACCAACACTAGGCCACCACCGCACTAGGTCGCTACCACTCTAGGCCACCACCACACTAGGCCGCCGTCACGCTAGGCCATCATCACGTCTCAGCCGCTACACTGGTCATTGTTACGCTAGCTATAGACCAACATGGAAAAACATGTGATTGTATTAAAGTTCTCTAGCTATAGACCAACTTTGGAGGATATTTGGGATTCGATTCACAGAGCTTCGGGTATTCTAGGAGATTTCTCGCTAGGATTGCTCGATCAACGTCACGTTTTAGTCCGACTTCAATATGAGGCGGAAGCAAAGAAAGTTCTTTCGAGGGATTCTTTCTTGATCCGTGGAGTCCGGTTCAAAGCTTTCTGTTGGCATGATGGTTTCAGCCTGAAAGCAGATCCGATATCAGTTCCATTATGGGTAGAGTTGCCTAAGCTCCCTTTGCATTTATTTCATCCCCCTCTTTTGAAAGCAATTGTGAACTCTTTTGGTGGTTTTTTGCGAATGGATGACCATACTCGATGCCTATCACGCCCGGGTTCTGCCTGTGTTTGTGTGGAGATGACTTTGGCAGAAAAACTACCTAATAGAATTTGGATAGACAGGGCTAACAATAGGGGCTTCTGGCAAAAAATTGAATACCCAGGATTCAAATATTGTGATTACTGTTCATTGATAGGGAATTAGGATGAATTTTGTAGAAAAAAAGTTGGGTTATAAGGGCAATGTGAGAAGTTCCAATTTGGTGAACGAAGAGAAGTCTGAGAAGCAAAAAGTGGAGGTCAAACTCACTAAACAACAATATGTTCCCGTAATAAAAAAATTAAAGTTACAAATTCAGAAGTAGGCACGAGTGGCGCGAAGAATAATCAGGGTGAGGAAATCAAGGAGGGAGTTGGTATTGTGAAGCCAGTGGCCAAAGATCCAGTGAATTTAATGTTGTCAAAAAAATTTGAGACACTAACAGAGAGCATGGTCGTAGTTGAGGGTGATAAAATTGTGAATCAATTGGCTAATAAGGATAAGTTTCCTTCTAGTGACACGACGATCCGAGAAACTACGGAGGAAGGCCTTATTGAGGCGAGATACACTACTAGTGAGATTGGAAAAGCAATTGGGAAGCAAGGGGAAACACCTACACAAGACACACCAGGTTTGCCAGGGAGAATGAGCCCGTTCAATGCAGGAGTTAATACTAGCAGTCATAACAAGATTAAAAAAAAAGATGCAACAAGGTTTGAGGAAGGAGGTAATAAATGTGATGCCATAGGTCTTCATGATGAATCAGGGAAACAAGAGAATGCTCAGGCAAAAAACCAAATTTGGAACAAGTAAGTGCTATTTAGCAGGCAGAGTGCCAACCACTGGAACGAGCAAACGAATCTCAAGCTTGGAAAAACAATGTGATCCTGATTCAGCGAGCGAACTAGGCAACACATCAGGCAGGAAAACAGGAAGAGCACCAGGTAGAGCACCAAACAGCGCACCAGACAGCGAACCAGGCTGCGCACCAGACAACGCACCAGACAGCGCATCAGGCAGCGCACCAGGAAGAGCACCAGGTAGAGAAGTTTAAGTGCAATTCAGAGCGCTTGTACTCTGTTTCGCCCAAAACAAAGCAGCTGCTCGCTAGCTCTCCCACAGAGAGCTCATGCTCTGCCTCTATTCCAGCCAATGCACAGAATACTTGTTTGATCACAAGAACCCATTTGGCTGGCAATGAAAAAGGGATGTCTATCCCAAAGGTAAGCGAGACTAGTAGACCAGATATTGTGAAGGTTACAGATTGTGCCTACAGACCGCAGAATGAGGATACGGCGGATAATTTAATTCCAGTTGTGGGAGATAGGCCGGACGACAATTCAGAATCCAGGGTTCAAGAGCAGTTGGAACCGGTATCTTTAGGTAACAATGAGGGAAATTTGAATGCGTTACTAGTGCAAGCCATGAATCTGGTCAAAGAAAATCAGTTTTGCGAAAAGAAAAAAGAAAAAAAAAACATTAATACCTTCGAAAGCGCGGAAGATAGTGATGAGACGGAGTCCGCTTCGGAGGTAGGGCCGGAGTCTGTAGCTATCAAAGATTTAGCATTGGGGGCGCAGTCAGATGAAGAAGCTAAGAAACAACATGTCAAATTGGCGGTGCCTCCGATCACGCGTCGTAAGACGAAGAAGGGTGTGTTTTCCTCCCATAAGTAGTATGATAGAAATCTTTATGTTTTGGAATGCTCGTGGGGTTGGTAATAGAGCCACGAGAAGACGACTAAAAAGCATGGTTGCGGAAAATAAAGTGAGAATTCTTATGATAGCAGAGCCTATGATTGACACCAGTACAAATACTTGGAAATTGGTAATAAGATCAAGCTAGCGAGATTTGCTTCGAATGATAGGGTCGGAGGAAAGATATGGATCTTCTGGGATGAAGGTTTGGACCTCTTGATCGTGGATATGTCGGATCAGATTATTCATTGTAAGGTAATAGATTTTGCTTCAAGAGATTTTTTAATTTCTTTTGTGTATGCTAAATGCTCGGTTGAAGAGCAAAGGGATCTTTGGTCCAACATGATTAATTTTGCCTCAACTCATGGCCTCCCATGGATGGTTGGCAGGGACTTTAATACTTATCTGCTGTCACAAGAGAAAATTGGGGGGGCGGGGGGGGGGGGGGGGGGGGGGGTAAAGCCGTCGTTGGTTAGTATGTCTAATTTTTCAGACTGTATTGAAAACTGTGGATTAGTAGACTGTGGATTCACGGGTCCTAAACTCACTTGGTGCAATAATAGAAGAGGCAGGGATTGTATTTGGGCCAGACTGGACAAAATTCTAGTTAATTCGGCTTGGTTAACAGTTTTGTCTAGTTCGAAAGTGGAACATCTCAGTAGGACCTTTTTTAGACCATTCTCCGCTGCTGGCTTCCATGCCAACGCAGTTAAGAACAGGTTTTTTGCAATTTCGATTTCTCAATATGTGGATGACTCATCCTGGGTTTCTTGATCTGGTTAAAGGCATCTGGTTATCTGACACAGGCAGTATGATACCTATTGACAAAGTGGATTTTAAGCTTAAAATGGTGAGAAGAAATTTTATACAGTGGAATAAGACGGTCTTTGGTAATGTGTTTAACAGACTTAGGTCTTTAGAAGATGAGATGCAACAGTAGGAAACTATTCTTTTGGTTGGCTGGGAAATATTGGCAATACTGGGCTAAATGTGGATGCTAATTGGGATGTTACAGCTTGTTGTAATCTGAATCGTTGTCAGGCGGAGTACAAATTAGCTCTCAAGCAAGAGGAGCTTTACTAGATTCAAAAATCAGGTGAAAAAGAGTACGAGGGGGATGCTTGCACAAAATATTTTTTTGCTTCCACTAAGTCTAAACAAAAAAGAAGGGTCATCTCACAGATCACTTTATCATGTGGAAGGACTATCTCAGAACCAGGTGGGATTCTTGATAATGCAAGAGGAGTACAAATTAGCTCTCAAGCAAGAGGAGCTTTACTAGATTCAAAAATCAGGTGAAAAAGAGTACGAGGGGGATGCTTGCACAAAATATTTTTTTGCTTCCACTAAGTCTAAACAAAAAAGAAGGGTCATCTCACAGATCACTTTATCATGTGGAAGGACTATCTCAGAACCAGGTGGGATTCTTGATAATGCAAATGAATATTTCCATAATCTTTTGTATTCCCAAGGAAACTGTGTGATGGATACAAAATTGTTAGGGTGCATTCCGATGATTCTCAATTCCGCTAAGTGTGATGATTTGATTAAAAAATCGTCTTTGGAGGAAGTTAAAAAGGCGGTTTTTGATATTCCCAAAAATAGTGCCCCTGGACGTGATGGATTTACGGCTGGTTTTTTTCAAACTTGCTGGGATTTTTTGAGTATTGATATATGGGAAGCTGCTATATAGTTTTTTGAGGGGGAGGCTTTGCTCGCTTATTTCATGGCGAATTTTATGGCTCTGATTTCGAAAACGCAGAACCCAGGTTCATTTTCTGAATTTCGCCCTATTAGTCTGTGTAATGTGATCTATACAATTTTCAGTAAAATTCTATGCAACAGACTGGCTGTTTTCTTGCCACATATGATTTCTCTGGAGCAGGGGGCTTTTGTAAGAGGGAGGCTCATTGGTGAAAATATTGGACTAGCGCAGGAATTGGTAAGGGATATCCATAAAAACGTTTTTGGAGGCAACGTTGTGTTGAAGATTGACATGGAGAAAACTTATGATCGTCTTGAATGGAATTTTCTATTCGCGGTGCTCAAGAGATTTGGTTTCAATAATAGATTCTGCCATATTATTTCCAATTGTATTGCTTCTTGTGGTTTTTCAGTTTTGCTACAGGGAGCTTACAAAGGCTTTTTCAGATCTACTACAGGATTAAAGAAATCCTCTGTCACCATTATTATTCATTATTGCCTCTGAGGTCCTCAGTAGGGGTTTGCAAGTGGCTTTCAATAGAGGAAAATTTGGGTGTTATTATACGCCTAGGGCCTGCAGACTGATCTCACATCTTCTTTATGCAGATGATACTCTTATCTTCTTAAATGGTAGAAAATCTTCAATTTTGGGATGCATGGAATTTTTGAAAAGATACTGTAATGCTTCAGGACAGAAAATGAATGAGGGAAAAAACTTCTTTATGCAAGAGGATAAGGCTGTTGTAGAAAGAATTGTGGCTTTGAAAATGGATACAAGATTTCAATATAAAGGTGCTCCTTTAACGTATTTGGGAGGGGCAATTTTTCAAGGAAAAGTTAGAATTTCCTACTTTGAAGAGCTGATTTCAATGTCGTATTCAGGGATGGAAAGAAAAATTGTTATCCCCTGGGGGAAGATTGATCTTGATCAAACATGTTCTGAGCTCGATCCCTATTTATATCCTAAGTGCAATGTGTGTGCCCAAGAAAGTTATATCAAGAATTAATGGCTTGTTAGCGGACTTTTTTTGGGGGGATTGTGAAGGTAGGTTGAAGAAAAAATGGGTGTCATGGGACAAGATTTGTTTCCCTCAGGAGGAGGAAGGTTTGGGTGTTAGAAATTTGACAGTTGTGATGAAGGCTTTTCGAGTTAAGGCTCTTTGGAACCTAATTAAATTCGGATACTTTATGGGCGTCGTTCATGAGAAACAAATACTGGTTGCCTAGAGTTGCTTTGAGTGGTCAAATTGTAAAATGTGGGGCTTTAACTTTTTTACAAGGAGATCATGCTTTGTAAAGGTTTGTTATTGAGTAATTCGTTTTGGCGCATTGGCAAGGGTTCTATTAGTTTCTAAGAGGAAAATTGGAATATTGTGGCTTCTTTCAGAAGATCGGAGGACTTAATTAGTCGTGGTGCTTGGCCCTCGGTAAGGGAAGTGAGTTTGGGCAATTTCGAACTGATCAACCCAACTCTAAGGCAAATGGCGCGTAACCTGTATTCAGAAAGATTGTGTGGTGAGAGATGTGGCGATGATAGCTGTGTATGGGCTCCGAATTCGGATGGTCTTTTTTTCTCTTCACTCGGCGTATGATTTGTTATGAAGTCATGGGGCGGTAAGTAAATTATGTAAAAAGATATGGCAAGACATCATTCCTTTCAGAATATCAGTTTTGTGTGGAAGTTGTTGCGAAGAGGTGTGCCAGTGGACGGGGAGTTGCACAGATGCGGTTTTAGCCCAGCCTCAAGATGTAGGTGTTGTGCTAATCCGAAGACGAAATCTTTGAATCATTTATTTCTTGATGGAGAGTTGGCGGTAAAGGTGTGGAATCATTTTGAAGGGGTTTTTGACGTGCATATAAGGAAACCAGCAGAAATTTCTACGATTTTATTGATATGGTTCAAAAGGGCCAAGATGATGTCACAAACATGTGTGTTATATTTCCTGACTCCTATGTTTATTTTAAGGGAAATTTGGAAGTAAAGATGTAAGTGTGTCTCTGAAAACGCTTCTCCAAATCCTGTTTTTGAGATCTTAAATATTTGGTGCAATTTGAGGTTGGCAAACACCTTTATTATTCCGAAACAATTCAGTCGGAATAAGGACTCATTAAGGGCTTTGGGGTTACATGAGATCCCAATTAGAATAAAGGGCGTTAGAGTTGTTTATTGGATTTCCCTTCGTTTGATTTTGTTGCTCTCAATGTTGATGGATCCTCTCGTAGAAACAAGGCATCAGGAGGGGTGATGATTAGAGATTCAAGGGGTATTTGTGTTGTGGGCAAGCAATTATTTTTCGGGGAAGGTTCCAGTAACAAAGCAGAAGCTTTGGCTCTCGTGGAAGGTTTGCGCCTTTGTATCTCAATGGGGTTTAATAAAGTGATGGTCAAATCGGATTCGGAACTTGTTTGTGGTTGGTTTAGGGAGACTTTTAAAATTCCTTGGCAGTTGGAGAACATCTTTAAAGAAATTAAGTTGATGGCAGAAAAAATGACGATAAATTGTAAACATATTTATAGAGAGGCCAATGCAGTGGCGAACGCGTTAGCCGATAGAGCACAAAAAGATTATAGGACTGTCACATTTGGAGCGAATGACTTGCCTCGGAGAGTGGCAGGGTTGGTTTTGCTCGACAGTTGCAATACGGCCTATGTTCGTCATGGTTATGAATAGAGGAAGCTGTTGTGGTTATTTGCAGGGATATGACACTGAATTGAAGTGCCATAGAAGCGGAGCAGTAGACGGGTTTGATTGCAGGTCTGTCCTGTTGCGAGTCTGTGTGGCCTTAGTTGCTGTCCTCGCAGTGAGTGGGACAGGGTATTCATTCTTGCCCTGTTTTCAGTTTGTTGGAGTGGAAGGAAATGGTTACTGGTATGCGTTCTTTAACATGCTGCTTGGTCGATTTATTGCTGGAAATTTGAGCGCTTTTGTGGTCTTCGCAGCGAGCTGGACAGGATGCTCTGTTATGTTCTGTTATGTTATGTTCTGTTCAGTTGTTAGTTCGCTGGGTGGAGAGATAAGGATGTTGTTATGTGTGTTTTCACATGCTGATTAGTCTGGTTTTTTTGCTGGAAATTGAGTGCATGAGGTGCAAGTTTTGTTTGATGGCAAGTTGGAAAATGGTGCAGATTGAGATAGTTTTGCAAGTTGCAAAGGGAGCTGGCAAGTTGCAAAGTTTGTTTATGTAAGTTGCAAAGTTTGTTATGCAATTTGTTGTGTGCAAGTTGTAGGTCGGTTTCAAAATGAGCAAGTTGCAAATTGGACATATAGTTCTTGGGCAGAAATTGAGTTGCAGGTCGGTTTCAAAATGAGCAAGTTGCAAATTGGACATATAGTTCTTGGGCAGAAATTGCATTTGGTTAAGGTCTCTGCTTTTGTTTATGAGGCCTTAGCTTTTGGTGATGTTGGTCTAGCTAGTTCATGATTAAGTCTGTTAAGATCTAAACCTCTCCATGGTTCAGGTCTTATTAGGCCTTATCCTAAGGTCTAAACCTTACCTTGGTTTAGGACCTTATTAGGCCTTATCTTTGGTGAGTTAGGCCTAGAATTTAATTTTCCTTTTGTTATGTTTTTGGTTTACTTTGGTGGTAGCCCTTTTTTTAAGGGTTACTCCCTGGTAAAACAGGCATTTGCAAGGTCTTATTTTTTATTTAGGAATATGGTTTTTTTTTCTCTCGGGTAAAGTCGTCATGTACCTCCGACAAGTGTATTAGATTTTTTCAAGTAATAAAAGTCTGACATCCCATAGGTGCCCCTCTCCACTGGAGGTTCCTTTAGAAGAAGAGAAAAAAAAAAAAAACAAGTTATTCAAACTTGACGGGCAAAATTACAAAAAGAGTGGATAAATTTATCTCCTACGAATAGCCAATTTTGACTCACTCAAAGAGATATTCTTCTCTCTTACAAAATAAGTTATTCAAACTTGGCGAGCGAAATTGAGGCTTATTCGGTGAAGTGCTTTTCAGTGGAAAAGTAGCTGTGGCCTTTATTTCCTCATCCATGTTGAAAAGTAATAGAGGAGAGGAAAACAAAAAATCCCTTTCAAAATTTGTTTTCATCCATTTGAAATGGATGCCCCTTTCAACATCCTAAGGTAGATAAAAGGGATCCATCTTCAGACTGAAGCCTCTATTAGACAGGGCAGGATGGTTTAGTCCAGTCGAGTGCCCTCCAAAATTGACCAAATCATAACCACCACGAAGACAATCTAGCCGGGTGGTTTAGGATATCGTCTTTCCACTTGCGACTCAAGGCACATCCTAACACCCTTACTACTTGCTATTAGACTAATGGTATACTTACATTATGTTAAGACTTTTTTTTTAATACAATTTGCTCTTGTTTCGTGGCCTTGGACAATTTCTTATTTATTAATTGTTTTATTTGAACCTTATAATGGAGATTGATGCCAAATCACTTTGATGCTCGGACTAGTTAGGATGCTGAAATGCATATTGTTTGGTCCGACATAAACCAATTTACTACTCATAGGAAAACTGGTCTATGATCACTATCATCAACCTTGGTTTTCTCTTTAAAATTACAATCTGGGAACAAAAATGTACGTTAGTCCTGATTCCTAAAAGTTTTATTTTTTTTTCCGGCTAACTGACCATTAAGAGTCGGACTAACATTACCCATATTTAAAGGGCATATCAGTGATTAAATAAAATAAAACAAATAAATAAAAAGGCATTGAGTTTCAAGGGACTAAAAACCATATATTTTCTAATCAAATAGTAAAACTACATATATTTTATTTTTTTCCAATATCAACTAGTTTATATGAATCCATATATTCTAAATAACTTGTTTGACCAATAATTGTACAGTCTTAGAACAACCACATTATGCAGGATGTGAGGACACCAACAAAAAACGTGCAACATAAACTGGTCTAAACTTGGCTACAGGTTGCAATATAAATAGTAGAGGCCTAAACTCAAGATAGACAAAGCAAACCAAAGACTTAACTATTAACCGAGTCATTTGCTGTGTTGATGGAGGTCACCCTATCTCTATGGCCGGCTCTCATCACCATTTTCACACTACTGTTAACCATATCCATCTTATGCAGAACAAAGTTGTCTTCCTCATCCTCCACAACCGAATGGCCAATCGGGCCGAAAACCCTACCCATCATTGGGAACTTGCATCAACTAGGAGCTGAAGTGCAACATGTGGCTTTATCGAAGCTTGCTAAACTTCATGGCGGTGTAATGACCATCTGGATTGGAAGTTGGCGACCAGTAATCGTTGTGAGCAACATTGCTGAAGCTTGGGAAGTGCTTGTCAACAAGTCATTGGACTACGCAGCACGTGGACCACCTGAAGTAACCAAATTATCTACTGCAGGTTGGCGCACAGTTAGCACTTCAACCAATGAAGGACAAATGTTGTCTCACTATCACTGGTAGTGTTCACTGATCTAGTGTATTTACATAAATAATAATCCACTGTCACTGGTAGTGTTCAGTGATCTATGTATCCATCTCATGAATAATAATCCACTGATCCAAATTATATGAATTTGTGCATATTCACTATATCAAATTGGCATTTTTTTAACAAGTCCTAAATTAGTATCACTTTTGACCTGTAACAATCCACTAAACAATTTCAAGTCAAAATTAAATTCAGTCAAAAAAATGAAAAACAGTTACACAAATAGTATCACTTGTAGCATCATACTCTTCATGGTGATACAATTATTGTATTAATTTGTTTGTGAAAATGTGTAAAATTATTTGGTGGATTGGTGTAGCTCAAAAATGATATTGTTTTGGGGGTTGTTACAAAAATGCCAATTTGGTGTAATGATTCCGATGAATGTCACAGGTACAAGCAATAAATTGTATGTCCTCTGATGATATATAAAAATGGTCACACCCCTGAGTCGTATATGTGTCGTAATAATCTCGAGAAAATATGGACCCCAACATCAGCTACAACGACATGAGCACTAGCGTTCTTGATACATGATCAGACAGCCCAGGAGAATCTCTATCAAACATCAAACAGAACATTGTTAATGGTGATAGTACTATTCTTAAAACTGAAGATTTAAGCAAAATGCACTATTTGCAAGCAGTGATGAAAGAAACTTTGAGAATGAAACCAATAGCACCATTTGCAATCCCTCACAAGACTAGTAAAGATACTACATTGATGGGAAGAAAGGTGGCTAAAGGAACACGTGTCATGGTAAGCATTTACGCGTTACATTATAACCCCGATGTATGGACCGAGCCATACAAATTTATGCCTGAGAGATTCTTGCAAGGAGATACGAATGTGATGGATCCGTCATTTTTACCATTTAGTGCAGGTATGAGAACTTGTGCAGGAATGGAGTTGGGAAAGCTTCAGTTTTCACTTGCCCTTGCGAATCTGGTTAACTTTTTTAAGTAGACTAATGCAGCGGAGGGTGAGCTGCCAGATATGAGCGAGGAACTATCATTGGTTACACTCATGAAGACTCCGCTGGAAGCACAGATTATTCCTCGTACATAATACTTGAATTGTTGGGTACATATGTGAATTTTTTACATGCATATCCAGATAGTCTCCATTCGTATCTTGTTTGGTTTACCGTGTTTGTTGATAGTCTTAAGGATAATGGTTGTTTGTTAAAATAGCTTCAGCTTAGTGTTGGAATAGATAACTTCCGTGCATCCAGATAACTTCAATTTTTAAGGGTGGTAACTTTGGTGAATTTGGTTGGTAACTTGGATAAGTGGTAATTTAACTTTGGACACATGATGGTAATTTTATACTTAGATATACTCAATGAATGTGATTTCCCAAAATCTTGTGAAATTTCAACGAAAATTTCATTTTTTGTAATTACGAAAAGAAAAAAGGCGAAAGAAAAAATTACATTTTTTCGAGGGATTTTTTTCGATAAATTTTGAGGTTTTTTTTGTAAATTTCGTTTTTCTTAAAAATACAAAAACCTACTACCAAAAATTACATTTTTTTGAAGGTTTTTTTTGAAAAATTTCCAGATTTTTTCGTAAATTTTGGGTATTTTTTTGTATTATCAGTTCTTCTAATTAATTATTGATTTTCGAAACCACCCCCCTATTTTCTAATTATCATTTCTTCTATTTATAAATTGATTTTTAAAACCACCTCCTGATTTTGTAATTATATATTGATTTCATGTTTGTTTTATTTATTGGTATTTATGCTTCATTTAATCTAGTAGATTTATTTACTTTCATCTTTTTTTTTTCACATATTCCATATACCCTCGAAATTCATTATATATATTTTATACATCCTCAAAATTTCTACCTTTTTTTTACACACCGAAATATTTCTTAAAATTCAGAGACCGAAATAAACTTGAAAAACGAAATCACAATCCTTGGATGTAGTCATATAAGTATTGATTGGATTACACATGGATTCTCTATGGCTTTATTTGATTCCTTTGATTTTTGCTTGAGTCGGATGATGAAAATTTATCATGTCCAGTTCCTTCGGGGATGGATCCATAGGAATTCGCCCATCTGAAATAACAAAGAAATTTGATTTGAATGATCGTGTACTAAGAGCTAAATGAGCGAAAGGGATACGACATAGTTATTCTGGTGAACCCGTATGTAACGTAGGTCTAGCGGTTCTAAAACCGTCAATGATAGGTAAACTTGCGGATTCATTTGCAACTCCTTTGAAAATATTTTATGGATGTTGACATGGGAATCATCACACTTCTTACTCAACTAAAGATGAGTGTGATAAAGAAAAAGGAAGCTGCAATTAAACCCTGCTCTCTCTTTTCTCTCATGGCCAATCCCAAAAATAGAAGCACGGATTGGGTCAAGGGTCAATTTTAAACAGAAATCCAAGGGTCAAGATGGTGGAAAGCCAAATCAAATCAATATACACATCCACAACTTTCTCCATAGAAAAGACAAGGTCTCACTCATTCTAGAATCTGTCTTTAGGCTTAAATTTATAGTGGGCTTTGGGTTGTGTTTGGGCCATTTGATTGTGAAATTTGAATCGGTATAGAATGGTCCCGACCCGGATTGTCCCGATTCAAATCGGTTTGAGACCAATTGGGTGTGCTCGAGAAAATTTCGTATTTCGGATTGTTTCGGTCCCGTTTTATTGGATCGGAATCGGGACCGGGACAAGCCCAATCCCGGACCGTGCCCACCCCTAATTCCGTGTGCATGTCAAGGTCAGGGTGAACAGAATTTGGCACCATCATAATTTACTTACCCATTGTAATCAACTTAATCAAATAATAAGTAAACACAAAAATCATGTAAAATCAGTTCTAGTTTTGAAGATCTTAAGCAAAACTATTGAAGAGATCGGATTAATGGGGAAACTTAGTTTCAATTTGGGGGAAATCAATGAGATACCTCCACCGTTTGAAAGGTCGCAGTGCTGGATTAGCTTGGCGGCTTGAACATCCAATGGAGTGGAGAGTCGAGTTAGAGATGTGGCTTGACGAGCCGCCAATAGTGCTCTGTCACCAATCGGTTTTAGAGAGAGTGAGAGACTCGAAGAATGCGAGAGGATGAGAGAATGATGCCAACGCAGACAAGAAGAGACAAAGGAGAAAAAAATGAAGATAGTAAATTAACGCTGATTTTCGGATGGATGGAAACAAGTGAGAAACGTTTTCATACAATGATGACTAAGATAGCCCTATTTCTTGAGTTATCATGGAAAAGTTTTCTTAGGTCCCCCTAGAGTATTTTTTTTTTAATGATTTCGAGAGAGATATTTCAATGGAGGTCACATATTTCGTACTCACTCCCTCTCTTCAATAGTTTAAGTTTTCAATGGAAAACAAAAATCAAACACATCCAGCTTTGAAATTTGCATCCAATACCAAAAGATTAAGCTAGTAAACTAATAAAGATAGAGCTTGGAAATTTTGGCTCTAATACATAAGAGATAGGTTTTTGAGGAAGCACATAATTAGATGACTAAAAGGCATAGTTCCAATTCCAAAGCCTAAGATTTGGAAAAAAGACTTCGCCTGACACATTTTGGTTTGTATGATGGAAATCATTTCCACATATGGATGCCAGGATGGGTTTACAATGCGTTTCTCTATCTGCTCATAACACAATTAAATGATCAAGGACAATAAAGATGGATTCAAGCAACTCTCTCCCTCTACATACAAATACATTCTGACTACAACAACTTCTTTATCTCAAAGTAGGAACATATTGAATTAGAGAACATATGGTAATATTCATAATTATTTTTCTCAAGTCAATTTTTTTTTTTCTTATGCCAATTATTCACGTTTTCAACACACAATCACAGCTTAAAATAAGGTAGGGATGAACTTCCATCTAGTCCTCTGGACAGATAGAAGCTAACGTATTCATTGACAGATGTGTCTCTGTATAGGGGAGGATTATCTTTAGACAATAACTCTTTAATTGGTCCATATGGTTTTGCATCATCTCCAGCGGGAAAGAAGAAGGTTGCCACTGATACCCTTGGTCCAATGCTTTTCGCCAACACTCTGTGCTCCACGCTCTTGAACTTGTCATTTGAGATTAGCTAAGTACAAATGAACAAATTTAATAAGAAAATGAAATCAAATAAAACAAATTAGTTAAAGATACGTATGTAGTAAAGAACTTAAGGGCTGCAGGTTGCCGCAAAGTGTAAAAATACCTGAAGAATATCTCCAATGTTTACGACTAGAGCTCCATGCAGAGGAGGAACTTCTACCCATTGATGTTGATGAAGAACTTGGAGCCCACCGATACTATCTTGTACAAGAATAGTAAGAAATTGGGGGTCTGAGTGCTTGGTGGTGACTAGAGTACAATCAGGCTCCGGACATTTGGGAGCGTAATGCCCCAACAGTAGTTGGTTTTTCAAGCATTCCATTTTACCAAGGTAGTCAGGGCTAAGACCCAAAGCCTCTGATAGTATTTCTGACAATGTTTCCTTCACCTTGATTACTGAGTTAAGGTACTTAACCATTATCTCTCTGCAAGAGTATATCCAATCTCACTAATATTAGCTCACACATCGATCTCATGTCACTATAAACAAGAAGAAGAAACTATATACACAAATGGGTCCTTAATTTTGTAACAAATTATATGTATGCATCTAAAAATAAATTGTTATATATACCGGCATATTGAAGGCAGTTCATCTGAATCCAGTTGCTGATTATCAAAGAAGTTGCATGCTAGCGTATCCTTCCAATTTGCAGGTTCAGTCTCATACAACTTTCCATTATTATTGCTGAAATATCTTGTTACCCGCTTTAGATCATGTGAATATATATCCTTCTTCACCTCATCAGGTTGCTCATGAAACCTTTTCACGCCTTCCTTCATCTCATCCAACACTTCAATTGGAACTCCATGGTTGACTATTTGGAAAAATCCCCATGATTCACATGCTCTTCGAATTTCCTCCACAATGGCTTCCCTTCTAGCTGCATTATCAATACCTTGGAAATCTATAGTTGGGAACTCGAATTCACCACCATTATCTGATTCCTTTGGTAGATTCGTTGGTGAATGAATGAAGAGTAGGGGTGTATTGTATATGGATTCTTATGGAATTGATAAATAATTTGAAAAGTCCACGGACTCTTTAAATTATCCACAGACTCTTTAAATTGTCCACGGACTTCTGCTGATTTCTTAAATCCATAGACTTTTGTTACAGACTTTCTAGAGATTTATGAAAATCCACGGACTTTGTATGAACGACTTTTACAGATTTCTAATTATTTGCAAGATAAAAAAGAAGTTGGTAAATAGTGATGAAATAAAAAAACGTCCGCATATAATTAACAAAAGTGAGAGATACATATGCTAAAAAAACTAGAAAAAGAAAAGGTCGTTAATCAGCATCTTTAAAATAAGAAGTAAACGTCCATAAAATTGTATTATGATAATTCTTTTCCTTCATGATCATGGTCACTTTCTTCATTATCATTGTTAGCAACGTTGACGTTTGCTTGAGCTGCTGCCCACATTTGATTAGCAATACTCATTCTCCATTGATTAGCATTTTCTCTTTGCTGCTCTTGGGTTTGAATATCATCTCATTCAAAATTATCTTCATCATTCTCTACCGGATCATTTTCTGGTTCAGGAGGAAATTCATCTAAACGACATTCTTGTTGAAGAAAATTATGCAATCCTGCACATGCCAAAACAAACTCCGCTTGTGTCTTGTAAAGAAATGGTGGTGCTGATTTGAAAATTGTAAACTGCCACTTGAATATTCCAAATATTCTCTCAATTACGTTCCTCAATGAATCATGACGAAGATTAAATAACTCAATTGCGTTGACAGGATGGTTTCCTGGACCGCCAAAATCTTTGAGATGATATCGAGTGCCACGAAATGGAGCTAAAAATCGACGTCGGTTTGAAAATCCACAGTCTTCAAGGTAATATTTACCTGATCATAAAAAATGTGCAATTAATATGTTTATACTTTAGATTCTTTGTATTCCTAGTATCCTATTGACTAATCTCTTGTGTTGACTCTGAATATGGCTTTATTGATGTGATCTTCCAGTTGCTTAGCACACATGTGATGATTCAAATAACAAGATTATAGAACTATGATATTATAATTAAGTCATTGCATTAAATTTCTCCAATTTCATTTTATAAGTGTTATTAAACTGTAATTAACTATCCATTTGTCCATGATTGTTGCTAACTTTTTTTCAATGGATAAAGATTGTGAATGGACCTCGAGGAGCTGTCGAATCACCAAAGGACATGTTCGAAGTCTTTTACATTGACTATGGGAACCAAGAACTTGTTTCATACAGTCATTTGCGCCCAGTTGATCCTTCCGTATCCTCTTCACCTGGCCTTGCTCAGCTCTGCAGCCTTGCATACATTAAAGTACCAGGCCTAGATGATGATTTTGGTCAGGAAGCAGCAGAATATTTGAGTGACCGCACTCTGAATAGTTCGAAAGAGTTCAAGGCTATGATTGAAGAGAGAGACACTTCTGGAGGAAAGGTTAAAGGACAGGGAACTGGGAACTATGAACACTTATGCAAAGATAGAAAAAGAATCGAGAAATAAGAAGATGGGAACCAACCTCTTCGCGGCTGGCACAAGGAAGAACTTTGGGAGATTTTTTTTCACGTTGAAATCTTTGATATGGAGGCTGGCAAACTATTGAACTTTGTTATTTATACCTAACACTACAAAGTCCATGAGAATCCATGATTTTCCAAATCCATAAATATGAATGATATTTTGAATACCCTAAAACTTTTGTAGACTTTCTGAAATCCATATTGAATACCCCTAGACTTTGTGGATTTCAAAAAGACTTTTTAAAATCCTGATTGAATACCCCTAGACTTTTGTGGACTTTTTAAAATCCAAATTGAATACACTTGGATTTTCAGAATCCATGGAATTTATTAAATTGCCCACAAAATCCAGATACAATACACCCCCCTAGGTATCTTAGTGATTCCCCGGTCAACTAGTCCTTTAACACCAGCTTTTGTTTCATCAAACTCCTTAAAATCTTTTGCTCTATCATAGTAATCTGAAGAAACATCTCCGATGAGGGTTCCTTTGGATTCGTTAGTTACCACTTCCATCTTAGTTATTCTGCCTTTTCGAGGGATTCCACTGAATGCAATATAAAGTATCACACACTTGTGATTTATTATTTATTATTTATTTTTTTTCAAATAAAATGTCACCAAACCAACAAGTCTAGATACTTTTAGTTAACAGTCTCAAGTTTAGTTAATAGTCTCAAGTTTAGTTAGTTAACAGACTCAAGTTTAGGATATTTTTTCAATTTATTTATTATTTATGCTGAAATACATATTGTTTGGTCCGACATAAACCAATTTATTGCCCATAGGAAAACTGGTCTATGATCACTATCATCAACCTTGGTTTTCTCTTTAAAGTTACAATTTTGGAGCAAAAACGTACCCATAGTTAATTAGTCATGATCCCTAAAAGTCTTTTTTTTTTTTCCGACTAACTGACCATTAAGAGTCGGACTAACATTACCATATTCAAAGGGCATATCAGTGATTAAATAAAATAAAACAAATAAATAAAAAGGCATTGAGTTTCAAGGGACTAAAAACCATTTATTTTCGTATCAAATAGTAAAACTACTTTTTTTTTTCCAATATCAACTAGTTTATATGAATCCATATATTCTAAATAAATTGTTTGACCAATAATTGTAGAGTCTTAGAACAACCACATGCGAAATTGAGGCTTATTCGGTGAAGTGCTTTTCAGTGGAAAAGTTGTGGCCTTTATTTCCTCATCCATGTTGAAAAGTAATAGAGGAGAGGAAAACAAAAACATCCCTTTCAAAATTTGTTTTCATCCATTTGAAATGGATGCCCCTTTCAACATCCTAAGGTAGAAAAAAGGGATCCATCTTCAGACTGAAGCCTCTATTAGACAGGGCAGGATGGTTTAGTCCAGTCCAGTGCCCTCCAAAATTGACCAAATCATAACCACCACTTGCGACTCAAAGCACATCCTAACACCCTTACTACTTGCTATTAGACTAATGGTATACTTGCATTATGTTAGACTTTTTTTTAATACAATTTGCTCTTGTTTCATGGCCTTGGACAATTTCTTATTTATTAATTGATTTATTTGAACCTTATAATGGAGATTGATGCCAAATCACTTTGATGCTCGGAATAGTTAGGATGCTGAAATGCATATTGTTTGGTCCGACATAAACCAATTTACTACCCATAGGAAAACTGGTCTATGATCACTATCATCAACCTTGGTTTTCTCTTTAAAGTTACAATCTGGGAACAAAACCAATTTCTCTTTTTTTTTTTTTCCCGGCTAACTGACCATTAAGAGTCGGACCAACATTATCATATTTAAAAGGCATATCAGTGATTAAATAAAATAATACAAATAATAAAAAGGCATTGTAAAAACTCGCATTGTTCTGGGCGAAAAGGAAATATCAGCAAAAAGATTTTGGACAGATTTGCGCGATTTTAGTAAAATGTCCATTACTTTTTCATTTCAAAACATTTTCAAGTGATTCAAGTAGTGTTTATTAGATAACTCAGAGTACTACAAATTTTGTGTTTTGATCAACTTGACAATTGGCCTCGATCGAACATATAAGTTGGCCGAAAGTTAGGGACACTATCCCGTTTTCATTGCAAGACAGATTTGCGCGACTTTAGTAAAATGACCATAACTTGCTAATTGCAAAACATTTTTAAGTGATTCAAGTTGTGTTTATTAGATAACTCAGAGTACTACAAGTTTTGTATTTTGATGAGCTTGAGAATCGATCTTGATCTAGCATATAAGTTGCCCGAAAGTCAGAGACATTATCCCATTTTCATTACGAGATAGATTTGTGCGACTTTAGTAAAATGAAAATAATTTGCTCATTTCAAAACATTTTCAATTAATTCAAGTTTTTTTTATTAGATAAATATGAGTACTACAATTTTTGTGTTTTGACGAACTTGAGAATCAATCTCATTGAGGGTTTAAATTGGTTGAAAGTTACCTTATTTTGCGTTTTTTTTTTTGTTTTGAGTTTGGGTTTCTTTGTTAGGATATGCATATTTATTGGTGGTGTGAGTAAGTAAGAAAAAACAAAATAAAAATAAAAATAAAAATAAAAATAAAAATAAAAATAAAAATAAAAATAAAAAACACTCAATGGTGGTGCGAGAAAGCGCTTTTGGTGGTATGGAGTAGTCGTTGCCAAATTATAATAAAAAAATTGGGTGCAAAAAAATTGTTTTGTGCTGCCACCATTATAACTTATTACCATTTTCAAAAAAAACTTATTACCATTTTTTTTTTTACTTTTATAAATTATGATACAAAAAAACGTCTACGCCTCTAGGCGCTAGTCTCCTGCTCGCCATCCGCAATGCTACCTAGCGATTTTTAGAACCTTGCTAATTAGTATTTTTTTTTCTACGACATATACTTTCTTTTAAAATGTCAACTAGAAATTGTGGTCCAAATAGGAGGTTATTTGATCAAATACTTCTTTAAAAATTATTCATAAGATAATTGAAAAAATATTAAATAATACTACACCGTAAATTCACTAATTATATAACCTACAGTAACTGATTTTATTTAAAAGATATTTGTTAATCCATTATACATATCAGTAAAAGTAAGTTTACAAATAAATATAAATAACCAATGGTGCCCCAAGCCCATATAGTTATTTGGCTCTTTTCTTCTTCTAACTTTAAAAAAAAAATTATTATTATTATTATTGGTATTCAGTCTTTCAAATTATGATTTACAAATTGGATCCATAACTTAATAGTTTTAATTGTTAGATACGAGTGAAATGAAGAAAATAGTGAAACACCACACACATATCTATTACACAAATTAACCATTAATTTTTACAATATTGTGCCCCACCCATAGGAGTAGGACTACAAATTTATGGTACTATGGAAGCCTTACAAGAACTTAATTGGAGTCTCTCCAACAACATAGGAAAACCTCTTTTTTTAATCACAGGTATCTTTGGTCACATGAGATTAGACACATACCATAAATTTGCGGGCTATTGAATAAGGTTTGTGACAAAGCCCAACTTTGAATTTCAAAAATGAGAATGTCTTGACGTTGTCGTTACTAGCCGTTGGGCAACCGATTGAGCTTTCTAATAATATACTTTTTGGAGAAATTCTATAAAAGTGTCATGATGCAATACTTTCACAGTCAGTACGCTTAATAAAAAAAATATATAATTCTACAGTGCCTGGTCATCTGTGCCTGGATGGTACTAGGCACATGCATTGTTGATGTGGCAATAAAAACTTATGTAAGTATTGATGCAATGTGTATTTATATATATAAGAGCAATGTGTATTTGTTGGATTTCTCTCCCTGCCACATCAGCAATGCATGTGTCTGGTACCATCCAGGCACCGTAGAATTACTAAAAAAAATGAGCATTAGAGAAGCTCCTGTGGATGTGGCGTCGTCACAGTCAACTAAACACAGACATTGTGAACCACATTATATTCTTGTCTCTTTTGTTTGTAAATATGTAGCTTTCTTTCTTGTATTACTTTCTCGTAAATTTTTTTTTTAAGAGAGTTGGGGTTTTGAGGATCTCGAACCTTATCACTAAAATCAAGAGCATGAAAATGCATCAAATATACGTCACTCCCTTATCCTTTCGTCATTCATTACATTATCTGATGATTCATACCATTGTTTGAAGTGTTTTGAGTAACTTGGTTGTACTGTGTTTAAAGCTACCCATAAAAAGATTTATTTATAGAAAAAATGAACAAAGAAGTTTGTAGACTAGCTCAACAAATTTTACTAGACAACTTTAGTCGACCAAGCCTAGCCTAGTTAACCAGGTTGGCTAGCTCAGTCGACTAGACTGGTCAAGATCATAGCCTAATGCAAACTTTCTTTCCGTAATCAGTTGATTCACTCGATTTGGTTAAGCGTCTTTGGTCTGTTTTTCACTAGAGATTTTCTTTGTCAAAAGTTATCAAGAGTATGTAATCAAAGGCATTTCAATTACAAATTGTGTTTTCATAGAATGATTTTTTGATAATACACCTATTATTTATTAGGCAAGACTCAATAACATTTATTTCTACAGGTATCTGAGCCACTTTAGCCCTTGTGAAACATATGTATTGTCGCCAATATTGCCCAAAAAGGTTCTTTCGAATGTCTCCTTTATAATAATAAGGTAGAAAAACGGGATCCATCTTCAGGTTGAAGCTTCTATTTTGCTGCAGGGCAGATTGCTTTAGTCCAATCGACTCCCCTCCAAAATTAAACAAAGCATAACCACCAGGAACGGGTTGTTATGACAATGAACAAGACAACCTGGCTTGGTTGGTTAGGATATCGTATTCCCACTTGCGACTCAAGGCACATCCTAACACCCTTACTACTTGCTATTAAACTAATGGTTGTCCAGGATTTGGAAAATTATAACAGATTTCTTTTGGGGAGACTATGAAGGCAGATTGAAAAAAAAGTGGGTTGGTTGGAATAAGGTTGCACGCCTAGTCAGGGAAGAAAGCTTAGGAGTAAGAGATTCTTATTGATTATTACAGCCTTTAGAATTAAAGCTTTGTGGATATGCAGAATGTTAATTCCTTGTGGATGGTGTTTATGAAGCAGGGTGTCCCTCTGAGTACTCAGGTGATTAAATGCAGTGCATCCTCGCTGATGAAAAACTTATATAAAATCAAGGATAACTCGTTTTGGCAGATCGGTCAAGAAAATATAGGATTCCTTGTCGAGAATTGGAATCCTGTGTTGATTTTTTCTAAGCCACAGGAGATAAGTGCACATGGTACTTGCCTTCCATTGACGAGGTGGAGAGGGGAACTTTTATGAAGATTAGTTTTCCACTCTATAGCTTAGCTATGGAGTTATTAGAAGGAAGCCTCAGAGGAGAAACGAATAGGGCTTACTCGTGTGTATGGAATCCCAATGCAGACGAGTCTTCTTCCACCAGATCTGCTTATGACTTGCTCAGGGGCAGAGAGACAGAAATGACTTTTGTTTAATAAGATCTAGGTGTCTTTAGTCCTTAGGAGAATATCAGTTTTTATTTGGAAACTTCTCTATAAGGGGTGCCACTTGATGGGGAATTACATCATTGTGGGTTTAATTTAGCTTCCAGATGTAGATGCTACCGGACCCGAAGATCGAATCTTTAAATCATTTGTTTATAGAAAGGAGCTTGGCTCGGAAAGTATGCAAACCCTACATATTCTAACACTCCCCCACAAGCTGGACATGTAGACGCAGATGAAATGTGCAGCTTGGAGGAAACTTTGAAGTCCGATTTGGTGAAGACCAATTTGTGGGAAACTCTGAATTCGAATTCTGGAAAATTTTAGATGATTCTGGATGAATTTCTATATAAAAATTCTGGATGATTCTTATATGAAGAAATCATGATTATCGAGTGAACAACTAATGGTTCGATTCGAGTGGTCAACATGACTATCCAATTCGGATAATTCTGGTATGAAAAAAATTGCTCAATTCGAGTCAATTCAAATTTTGGTATTGCTCAATTTGAGTCAACACAGATTTTGGTATTGCTCAATTCAAGTCAACACAATTTTTTTGGTTTTGCTCAATTCGAGTCAACATTTTTTTTTCTTTTGGTGTTGGGTTTCAGGATGACTGATTACTAGGAATAGGTTGCGGTCTCATCGATGGATGAACAACCCTATGTTGTTTTTGAAGCGTAGCAAGTTGTTGCGGTGATGGCGAGATGTATGTCGGAGCAATAATCATCCCTTCCTTGTTTGAGTTGCAGGTTGGTTGCGCGTGGCTGCTCTGCATGAAGTTGTTGCAGAGTGCGATTTCCTTTTCCTGCCTCTTGCGTTTACGATCAAAGAGCATAGTCGTCGGAGGCGGGGAAGAGCTTGAGCCCCCAGAGTCTTAGGTCACCAAAGAAAGTTGCTCTAATACCATGTAAAGAAAATAATTGAGAATTGTATTATTGTTGCTTTTATTCCTTACCTGAATACAAACTTATATAAGCTAACTCTAACCTAACCTTGTGAAAATAGGAAACCTAAGACTTCTTATTCTATTATAACTTTCCTAACATATTATATACTAACTTTCCTATTCTGTAACTTATGTAGACTTTCTTTATTGTAGATATTCTGACTTTCGTTTTCTTCTTGTACAGATTCTGACTTTTTTTCTTGTAGAGGTAAATCAATCTTGGACTTGGGCTTAGCTATGTTGACTGCAAGCCCTACATATTCTAACAGAACTTGAAGCTGTCATTATTATCCGACTCTTTTGGTAGGTTCTCTGGTGAATGAATGAAGAATCTGGGTATCTTAGTAATTCCCAGATCAACTAGTCCCGTAACACCAGTACTTTTTGTTTCATCAAACTTCTTATAATATTTGCTGCAATATTAGTCTCAAGAAACATTTCCATGAGGGTTCCTTTGAGAGCTACTTTTGGGCCAAGTTTTAGTTTTTTTAAGCAACACTAATTCTAAAAAGCCAAGTCCTTAGCGTCAGATTTAGTGCCAGGGGGCTCTGTGTGTGTGTGTGTTTGTGTTCAATTGGTGGATTATTAGGATCTCTAGAATGATTGAGGGTATTGAGGCTCTCTGGCACAGGCCTAGCTTTCTAGACGAACTGCAACCACAAACACCATCTATAAAAGCGGTAGAAATGTAAAAAAAAAATTGACCCAAAAGTGACTACCTAGAATTGTTGAATTTAAATACATGGTGTGAGAAAAATATTTTGGGTACTAATCAAACATTACCAGTCAAAATAAACCAACCAACTATTCTAGCCAGTCAGGTTTGGTAGCCATTTTTTGGTCAAGTTTTGGTTTTTTTACACTTCTACCCCTTCTATAGATGGTGTTTATGATTGTGTTTTTAAGAAAACGGCTAAAAAGTGTAAAAAAAAAAAATCAAAACTTAACTTAAAAGTGACTACCAAATCTGGCTGGCTAGACTGACTCTAAACCAACACCAAAGGACATTAGGATTTGTAATTTGAGATACATTAAAAATTTCTTACAAAAGACAAAAGCAAGAGTGAAAATTAAAGACAACTAAGCATCTTCATTAATATAGTTAATTAATTAAGATGACATGATCACTTAAAGGGTGCAACTATCGATTATAAATTATAAGGCAACGACTACTCTACACCACCATAAGTTCTCTCTCACATCATTTTACTCTCCTACACCACCTACTTTCTTTCTCATACCTCCTATATATAAACAAAAAAACCAACATCTTTCCTCTCTTCATTCAAATCGAAACGTGATTCCTCCTTCCCCCATTCGAATCTCTTCCCTCTCTCACATTCAAATCTCTTGCAAATCTCTCCTCACATTCAAATCTCTTGCAAATATTTTCCCTCTCCCTCAAAATCTCTTCCCTCTCCGTCAAAACCCCAAAAATTTTCAAAAAAACAAAGTAATCTCATGGAAACTTCATAAATATTTTCAATCACATAAACAAAATAAACTTCAGAAATCACAAAAAAAAATAAAAAATACTATTGTTTGTCTGAGACAATGCGAGGTTTTGCAAAAAACTCGCAATGAGCTGGGTGAGCAGTAAAAATTGCTGAAATTTCCTGTTCGCCTAAAACAATGTGAGGTTTTTGCAAAAACTTGCATTCTTCTAGGCGAACAGGAAATTTCAGCAAATTTTTTTGACAAATTTGCGCGACTTTAGTAAATGTTCATTACTTTCTCATTTCAAAACATTTTCAAGTGATTCAAGTAGTGTTTATTAGATAACTCAGAGTACTACAAATTTTGTGTTTTGATCAACTTGAGAATCAGCCTCGATCGAGCACACAAGTTGGCCAATAGTTAGGGACACTATCCCATTTTCATTGCGAGACAGATTTGCGCGACTTTAGTAAAATGACCATAACTTGCTAATTTCAAAACATTTCTAAGTGATTCAAGTTGTGTTTATTAGATAACTCAGCGTAATACAATTTCTATGTTTTGATGAGCTTGAGAATCGATCTTGATCAAGCATATAAGTTGGCCGAAAGTCAGAGACGTTATCCCATTTTCATTACGAGATAAATTTGTGCGACTTTAGTAAAATAACCATAACTTGCTCATTTCAAAACATTTTCAATTAATTCAAGTTGTTTTTATTAGATAAATATGAGTACTACAATTTTCATGTTTTGATGAGCTTGAGAATCGATCTCATTGAGGGTTTAAATTGGTTGAAATTTACCTTATTTCTTATGATGCAATACTTTCACAGTCAGTAAGCTTAATACAAAAATATATATAATTCTACAGTGCCTGGTCATCTGTGCCTGGATGGTACCTTATCATTAAAATCAAGAGCATGAAAATGCATCAAATATACGTCACTCCCTTATCCTTTCGTCATTCATTACATTATCTGATGATTCATACCATTGTTTGAAAAGATTTATTTATAGAAAAAATGAACAAAGAAGTTTGTAGACTAGCTCAACAAATTTTACTAGACAACTTTAGTCGACCAAGCCTAGCCTAGTTAACCAGGTTGGCTAGCTCAGTCGACTAGACTGGTTAAGATCATAGCCTAATGCAATCTTTCTTTCCGTAATCAGTTGATTCACTCAATTTGGTTAAGCGTCTTTGGTCTGTTTTTCACTAGAGATTTTCTTTGTCAAAAGTTCTCAAGAGTATGTAATCAAAGGCATTTCAATTACAAATTGTGTTTTCATAAAATGATTTTTTGATAATACACCTATTATTTATTAGGCAAGACTCAATAACATTTATTTCTACAGATATCTGAGCCACTTTAGCCCTTGTGAAACATATGTATTGTCGCCAATATTGCCCAAAAAAGTTTCTATCGAATGTCTCCTTTATAATAATAAGGTAGAAAAACGGGATCCATCTTCAGGTTGAAGCTTCTATTTTGCAGGGCAGAATGCTTTAGTCCAATCGACTCCCCTCCAAAATTAAACAAAGCATAACCACCAGGAACAGGTTGTTATGACAATGAAGAAGACAACCTGGCTTGGTTGGTTAGGATATCGTATTTCCACTTGCGACTCAAGGCACATCCTGACACCCTTACTACTTGCTATTAAACTAATGGTTGTCCAGGATCTGGAAAATTATAACAGATTTCTTTTGGGGAGACTATGAAGGCAGATTGAAAAAAAAGTGGGTTGGTTGGGATAAGGTTGCACGCCCAGTCAGGGAAGGAAGCATAGGAGTAAGAGATTCTTATTGATTATTACAACCTTTAGAATTAAAGCTTTGTGGATATGCAGAATGTTAATTCCTTGTGGATGGTGTTTATGAAGCAGGGTGTCCCTCTGAGTAGTCAGGTGATTAAATGCAGTGCATCCTCGCTGATGAAAAACTTATATAAAATCAAGGCTAACTCGTTTTGGCGGATCGGTCAAGAAAATATAGGATTCCTTGACGAGAATTGGAATCCTGTGTTGATTTTTTCTAAGCCACAGGAGATAAGTGCACATGGTACTTGCCTTCCATTGACGAGGTGGAAAGGGGAACTTTTATGAAGATTAGTTTTCCACTCTGTAGCTTAGCTATGGAATTATTAGAAGGAAGTCTCAGAGGAGAAACGAATAGGGCTTACTCGTGTGTATGAAATCCCAATGCAGACGAGTCTTCTTCCACCAGATCTGCTTATGACTTGCTCAGGGGCAGAGAGACAGAAATGACTTTTGTTTAATAAGATCTAGGTGTCTTTAGTCCTTAGGAGAATATCAGTTTTAATTTGGAAACTTCTCTATAGGGGGTGCCACTTGATGGGGAATTACATCATTGTGGGTTTAATTTAGCTTCCAGATGTAGATGTTACCGGACCCGAAGATCGAATCTTTAAATCATTTGTTTATAGAAAGGAGCTTGGCTCGGAAAGTATGGGATCAATTGAAGTTGTTTATGATATTCATGTTAGGAAGTCAGCAGAGATTTTGACACTCCCCTCAGTCTGGTTTCATCAGGCGAATGGAGTCTCACAGGCGGGTGTTTTATTTCTTATGACGTCATTATTGGTGATATGGGAGGTTTGGAAACAACAATGTTAAGTGTTTGTATGAAGATGTCTCTTCGAATGCTTTTACAGTGATTATTATTTTGAGAAGTTGGTTGAAACTTATTAATTCGGTCTTTGTTCTGAAGACAGTTGGCTCAAATAGGGATGTGGTAATAGTTATTGGATTACATGTGCGACCAGTGACCCCGAAAGTGAATAGGATTGTTTGGGCATTCCCACAGGATGGGTTTAAAGCTTTGAATGTTGATGGGTCATCCAAGAATAATTGAGCAGCAAGTGTGGTGATCATTCGAGACCATATGGGAGATTGCTTGGCAGCACACCAGTTTTTCTTTGGCGAATGAACAAATAATAAGGCGGAAACTCTTGCGTTTTTGGAAGGATCATGTTATGCTATAGAATAAGGTTTGCAAATATCATGGTTCAAACGTCCACCAATTGTAGCTGAATTGGTTGGACATTCACTCTCCTTGTAAGAGGTCGCAGGTTCGAGACTCACCAGTTAGGATTTTGTGAGTTTTCACCTGAATATTAGGAGTACATTTGTTCCGCCGTTAATAAACCTTCGGATATTGAATGTAGCTGTTTAGATGGACTAGACCGGAGCGACGTAAAAACAAGTCTTCATGCAATGTGGAGGCGATGGATCAGAGCAACAACAATTATCCATGCGAGATGGAGGCGACGAGGATATTAAGTAGCAACAATATTGTAGCTTTCGGCTGATTTGGTGAACCCTTGTCAGTTATGTAGCCTTAGGGCATGGATTACTAAATTAATAAAAAGGTCAACGACCCAATTTTTTTTAAAAAAATAAAAATAAAAATATATAAAATATCATGGTTCAAACGGATTCAGCTTTGGTTAAAGGCTGGTTTTATACAGATTTTAAGATTCCATGGTTTTTCAAAAAAAATTTGGGATGAAATACACCGTCTGCAGGGCGAAATAGAGGTTATTTGCTATCATATGTATAGGGAGACGAATGCAGTGGCATACACGATGGCTGGAAGGGTGCAACAGGAAGTGTTAACTAGGGAGATAGAGATATTACGACTTCCAAATAAAAGTTTGGGACTAATTAATTTAGATATAAGTCTCACACGGCCAATGTTCGTATTTCTTGACATGGAAGGCGCTGAGATAGAAGGAACACTACACCATAAATTACAATTTGTAACACATTAGCTTTGTTCCTAAATTTTTTTTGTAACACCACAAAAATCTTGCAAATCTTGGCATTACAAATATTAGTAGCACCTCAAAGTGTTACAAACTTCAACTTTCGTATGAGAATCAAACCGATACACCTCGAAGTGTTACAAACTTCAACTTTCGTAACAGGTATCCAATGTTGCCAATGGCACTGTAACATGATACAATGTTCAAATTTAGCAACACATCAACGTGTTACAATTTTATTTTATTTCTTACAAAAAGCAATATGTAAAATTTTAATTTTTTAATAAATAAAAAATATCAACAAATGAATGACATCCAATGAGACAATAAAACTCAAATATTCAAATGCCAATGTTAATTCCCAAATTAAAATAATCTTGCAACCATTACAAAGTGAAATAGTTGCAATCTATTACAACATCGTTTCTCATATTGGATCAGTATTTATAAAAAAAAAAAGTACATGTATCAAGTACATCATCAGTATGCTAACACTAAGAAAACTAAAATAGTTCTCCATTTGATGTGAATATCTCGCGAAGTCTTTGTCAAAGAGGACCCCAGCTTTTGTACGATCCATTGGCAATCAAGTAAATATTCTGGAATGAATTACTCATAGCATTTTCCATAGTTGCTCTCCGGCCTTGCATGGATGACGATCCATACCTAATCCGACCATAACCACCCAATCCACTTCCCCCATTACCATATGACCCAAAAAGGCCATAATAGCCACCAAGAGAAGATTCTTCACGTAAACACCTGGGCCACTACCACCAAAATTGTCAAAACCACCATTAAAGTCATTGGAACCACTGCCATATCCACCATAACCACTGAACCTACCACTTCCTAAACCTCATGGTGCCCTAAAGGGTCCAGGGCAAAATTCACTGTCGCCATACCCACTAAAACCATCACCAAATAAACGAGCCCTAGAATCCCTACCAAACGCAGTAACAACGGGTGGGATTCCAGCTTTCTCTGGCTATGCTTTCTAAATCTCCACCTGATCATATCAATCATGCTTCCATTAACCAACAAATCATCCACGACTTGCTATACTATTGTTGAGTAAGAGTGACAGTAGAAATGTTATACTAAAATGCTGCATAAAGTGAAAAAAAAAATTTTAAATTCAGTTGAGGCTTACGTGAGACCAAACATATCGTCACTACAAAAAAATGCAAAATTAGCTACGGCAATTAGCGACGGTTTTTTAAAACCGTCGCTATTTAAACGGTTTGCGACGGCAAAAAATCGTCACTAAAATTTCTGCTACGGTTTTAGATACATAAATTAATATAACCGTCGCTAACCGTTTTGCGACGGGTTAAAACCGTCGCTAATACAAACCTTAGCGACGGCCTTTTGACCGTAGCTAATGTTTGAAAAAAAAATTTGTTAGCTACGGTAGAAAACCGTCGCTAAAGTGTTTTTTTAAAAAAAAATATAACAAACACATTAGCGACGGCCTTCCAGCCGTAGCTAATATTTCTGTGATTTTTTTTAAAAAAATTTATGAAAACACCTTAGCGACGGCTCCAGAACCGTAGCTAATTTGATTTTAAAAAAACAAAAAAATTTTGCAAAAGAGTTTAGCGACGGTTTTGTGACCGTAGCTAAAATGATTTTTTTAAAAAAATATAACAAACACATTAGCGACGGCCTTCCAGCCGTAGCTACTATTTCTGTGATTTTTTTAAAAAAATTTATGAAAACACCTTAGCGACGGCTCCAGAACCGTAGCTAATGTGATTTTAAAAAAATAAAAAATTTTTGCAAAAGAGTTTAGCGACGGTTTTGTGACCGTAGCTAAAGTGATTTTTTTTAAAAAATATAACAAACATATTAGCGACGGCCTTCCAGCCGTAGCTAATATTTCTGTGATTTTTAAAAAAAAATATATATATGAAAACACCTTAGCGACGGATTCTAGACCGTAGCTAATGTGATTTTTAAAAAAAAAATTTGTAAAAGAGTTTAGCGACGGTTTTGTGACCGTAGCTAACGTGATTTTTATAAAACTAGTGTAATACCCGTGCCGTTGGCACTATTGCAGACTATTGTCGAAAGAGACATGCACACAATATCATTATATCCAAAAAAATGTAATTTTTTTGAATAAAATAATTTATCTAAACATGTCATAAGTGACTATAATGACAATCAATGTCATGAACAACTAAAAAATCAAAATTTCGCCAGAGTTTCCTCTGTATTTATCAATATTGAAACCTGTCTGAACATGTCATAAAAAATTACAATGGCAATCAATGCCATGAACACCACATAATATCTACCAAACCCCAATACTCAAAAACCATAAAACTCCAACCTTTAAGCACTCTTAAAAAAGAAGAATTTCATCAAACAAATATGGTGCATCCAGTAGTGGAGGCAAGTTACCAGAGGAAACCATTGAAGAAAAATCGTTTTTTATTAGAGAATACATTGAAGAGGAATCCACATTGAAGCTAGGGTCAAGTATAGGGTCAAGAAAGCAGTATAGAGTTACTTGTTACCTTGAATGACTCCTTCGTTCCTCCAGATTCTTGCCAAGTCTGCAAGTGAAAACAGACACTTCAAAGCCTCCACCTGTTTCCAAACAAAAGAGCATCAAAATGACTGCATAATTCACTATTGCTAAAGATGAACTACAATTGTAGGGGTAGGGTAAAAGCAGAATGTTGAAACACAATCAATTCATTAAGTCTCCACTTGTATTACTGTAACTTGAGTTTCTATATTACTTGATATTCCACTTAGATTTTTCTTACTTGATTCTTCCACTTAGAAGCTGCAAGATGGAAAAACTGAAGCTTTGTTCTTCACGATATCTTTAAACTAACTGATCCTCCTACGACACTCCTATACTTCAAGTTTAGATTTTTCGAAAGCTGGCATTCTCAACTACAAATACTATCAATCATTAAGACATGCAAAGTAACAACCAAATCTCCTTAAAAGGGAATACCCTAAAAAAGGACAATCTCCGTAGAAGAGGGAGGCATGCGAACAACAAATGCGTCATGCATGTCAAGCAATGAATCAATCAACCATTTGTTTGTCAACTGCAGTGTTTGTAGGTGCATTTGTATTGTCGAAAGAGACATGCACACAATATCATTATATCCAAAAAAAATGTAATTTTTTTGAATAAAGTAATTTATCTAAACATGTCATAAGTGACTATAATGACAATCAATGTCATGAACAACTAAAAAATCAAAATTTCGCCAGAGTTTCCTCTGTATTTATCAATATTGAAACCTGTCTGAACCTGTCATAAAAAATTACAATGGCAATCAATGCCATGAACACCACATAATATCTACCAAACCCCAATACTCAAAAACCATAAAACTCCAACCTTTAAGCACTCTTAAAAAAGAAGAATTTCATCAAACAAATATGGTGCATCCAGTAGTGGAGGCAAGTTACCAGAGGAAACCATTGAAGAAAAATCGATTTTTTTATTAGAGAATACATTGAAGAGGAATCCACATTGAAGCTAGGGTCAAGTATAGGGTCAAGAAAGCAGTATAGGGAATACCCTCAAAAGGGACAATCTCCGTAGAAGAGGGAGGTATGCGAACAACAAATGCGTCATGCATGTCAAGCAATGAATCAATCAACCATTTGTTTGTCAACTGCAGTGTTTGTAGGTGCATTTGGGGAGCCATTTAACAAATAATGCCAACTGATCAGGAAATAAAATAGCGTACGCCGCGAGGCTTACACCTCGAAACGCCTTCAATTGGCACCTCAACTCGTACGCGGAGAGGCGATTTCTGTGCGCCCCGCCTCGACTCGCGCCTAAAGGCGTACGCCTCAATCGCCTAAAGGCGAGATCTAAGAAATTATTTTAAAATTTGGCAAATCAATATGCTTTAAACATTTTAAATGTATCATAGCATGATATCTAAGAAAAAAAGTTATTAACATGAGTTGTTTATGAACATAACCCTTGAATCTACACCTTATCAAAGCAAAAAAAGTAGATATTATGATTAAACAGCACAACCACACATTTGAGATGAAAATGCAATAGTTTCCCTTCGCATACACTTCTAATTCAACAAAGGCAAGGCAACATCTTCATAAGAAATTAATTTAATATGGAATGAACAACTTAAAGAGATTCATATGCTTCTAATAAATATATAGATTAATGGGTGTTGGTCTTGAAGTTAGCTTCATATGCTTCTGATCATGAAGTTAGCTTAATCAAGCTTTCAAATGGTTAAAAGAAGGTATAGTTTGCTTTTATTAGAGAACTTGAAGCTATACTATGTAGCCCTTGTCAAAAACTTAAGTTTTAAAGCTTCAAAGGGTCATTCTCAATTCAGCTATGAATGGATTCAAAAACATAAGTTTTAAAGCTTCAAAGGGTCATTCTCAATTAGAATATTTATCTTACTGAGGAGGTGTGACACAATATAGTTATGCAGTAACTTATTTTGCGTAGTATATGCTTGAACTCAACAAATATCTCTATATGCTTTCGAGTACTTGGTCAATAGCAAATCGGTGCACTAAAAAAAAAGCGCCAGAAACGTTGAAAACAAATTTAGCATTTAAGTCATGGGGCGGTTCAAAGCCCAAATTTTGTAATGGAATAGAAATCCACTACTTTCGGCAGGTAGTGACGACATTGATATATCTTAGCGCATAACTAACCCGTATCGAGTGGACAATACAGGTTTGATGTAGCAAGAATGCATAAGACTTTGTCACAATACGCTACCTACCCCTCCCACCCATCCGAGTACCTGCAAAAAACCATCAACAAATTCTTTAGTAACGTCTCAAAAACCTTCTCAATCAAAAACCCATTTCAAGTCTATCATCCAAAAAACCAAGGAGTTAACCCATTTCACCTCTTCTAAACCAAGGAAAAACGCTTAGAAACTCAACCCATCACATCTTTTCAACGTAAATTGCACCACAGAGTTAACAATTTTCGAATGAAATTAAAAAAAAAAAAAAAACAGATACTTAGGTGCTTAAATGTTGATGACAAATGCACGCTATGCCTTGGAGTGTGCCGAAGTTGGAATTAAGGTCTTACTGTTTGATTATGAAAACTCGTACCTTATGAGCAAGATGGACTCAGAGACTCGACATCCTCTTGTGATCAAAGTTCATAACTGGGACGAAGTGGAGTGAGAGTCAGGTTAATGGACCACTTCTTGAAATCATGCTGTTGTCCTCAATCTACAGCCCAATTCACGTCACCCGCAGCAAGTTGTTTGATCAGCTAGATGAGAAATACCAAGGATTTAGAAAGGGAAATCAGCTAGATGAGAAATACCCAAAAATCATCAAAAAGGGATTCAATCATACCTCGAGTTTCTTCTCGAGATAGAAAAGATGAGCTGATAATGAGAGAGAGAGATAAAGTGAGTTCGAGATTGGAGTCTGTTAGAATATACTTCTACTGTGGAGACAGAGCACTTTATTGTGAGTGTTCTCATACAATCTACACTACTACTCTACTGTTTTTGAGCTTCTGAAGAATTATCTTTTTCTTTCTTTATTGTTTTTTTATCCATATTATTTTGCCTTGTGACTGGTTTCCATGATTAATTTTGTGACTATATAAAAAACGTTTCTTGAATTTCAGGCAGGTACTGTTTCAAAAAACAATCGAGGATGGCATAAATATATCCTCCTATCTCCCCGAGCAACAATGTAAGAAAGATGGGTGATTCAATGAAGTTTATCTCAAGGGACTCAATGAGGTTGGACCCTAAATTCAATAGTGAGGATTTACATTGCTCAAGTGCATACTTGCATGAAGCAAAACCACATAACGCAGTAACAAAACCAAAAACAATATGAAATGGACATAATGAAAATTAATCATGCCAAAGAAACATGGCACGCACTATATGAAAATTAATCATGCCAAAGAAACATATGAAAATTAATCAGTTTCAAAGTTTCTGCAGTGGAGCTCTGCAGTATATTCACTTGGTAGAGCCCATCATGATTTGTTTATAAAAAAGGCCTCTGTTCTGGCTCAGTCAATTTAGAAAGCACTCTTTTAAGCCTAATAAGCTGGATGCATTTTGGCTATATTTTGCACGCACTCGCCACCAAACTAATAGGTTTTAGGTCAGGGATAAGGATAATAACAGTACTATTAAGATTATATCCTAAAAAAAACATTGAATAAGGTATTAATGACAGTACTATTAAGATTACATAGTGTGGAGTAAGGTATTTAGGATCTCTAGCTATTAAGCATCCAATTCCCAGCTAAATCACTTTAGGTTAATGATGTTATTTGAGAAACCATGTATCATGTGAGGACATTTTTCAACTAAGGGGTATTTTTGTTGGTTATCTCTAAAAAATTCATACAAATGGTCTCTGTTAGAACCATGTCTTTAGTGCGGGTAGCTTCACTCATATAACAATGACACACAAACTTATTTCTAGCTCCGGTTTTTGTGCAAGAAGTTGAAATGGAATGATGTCTGGGCTGCCCATTAGAGTGTGAAAACAACATAACTTCGCATAGGTACTCATTTGAGTTAGAAAGGTATTGGCTGAATTGTTCCTAAGAACCATTAAAAAAAATCAATCCTACGAACCACTAAAATCAATACTATCATCAATTGTAACAATCAAATCAAATACCTAAGCAAACAAATTAAATACCGTAATTCACATTTAAATTTACCTAAACATATGTGGCCGTTGCTATAAATATGAGGATGCAGCCGTGCAGGTAGAAAAAACACAAAATTGATGAGAGACAAAAAAAAAAAGAAAAAAAAAAAAAAAAAAAGAATAAGATGAAAACAATGGAGAATTGAACCTGCGGTGCTTCCATTGGATAATGTTCAGGGAAATCGCATAGAGAATTGAACCTGCGGTGGTTCCATTGGACAATGGACAATTTTCGACTTGAAGCTGGTAGGTCTCATTCGCGTAGAGAGTCCCCGCTGCTCCATTCACTTCGATAATCCACCTTAAGATGACAAACAAAAACTATAAAATTCATAAGTTATTTCACAAAGCAAAACCAAAAGAATCAATCACCAAAACAAAGTAAAACCCTAACCAACCAACCTTTGGAGATTATCGGTGACTTTGTGTTTGAATCCAGATGGGGGATTCACCTGCCATTCCACTAACTCCTTCTGCAGATGGTTGCAAGCGATCTTGCTCAAAGCCTGAAACACAAAAAAACACAATTACGATCAGATTAGAATCGAAATTAGGGCGAAATTAGGGAGAGATTGGGGAAACCTTGCGAGAATCGGTAACATGATATCTAAGCCAAAACTTATTAACATGAGTTATTCATGAACACAACCCTGGAATGACATCTTATCAAAGCAAAAAAAAAGAAGTAAACTATTATGATTAAACTGCACAATGACACATTTGAAATGAAAATGCAATAGCAAGGCAACATATTTAGAAATTATAAACAACTTCTTGGTCATATGAACACTAACTAAGACAATATCAACATGCTTTTAAAAAAATACAGTTTTCAAACAAAATCATAAAATCATCATAAAACAATTACTTTGAATTTCATTCATAAACGCAATAAGTAATTGATTACAGCTATATCTTCAACTTCATTAGTCTTAACAATGTGCACTTCACCTTTGAGCCCACTCTTGAAGGTCCCCAAACCTCTTCCACCAGCAAGAATTTGACTCTTAACCACCAACTGCATTGCAAATAACTCACATATTAAAAAAAATTCAACTTTACTACTTGAAGGAAGAGATAGAAACAGTGATCTCACTTCATTTTCCTTGGGGAAAACATCCTGAATCGCATTTCGAACATCCTCCACAGATCCAACCGCAACACCCTTTGGAGCATTGATTTCGTACTTCCCCATCAAATCCGCCCCCCGTTCATCATCATCATCATGAAAAGAAACAATCTTTTCAGAGTTATAAGACCGAAAAAAAATCGATTTGAAGAGAAGAGAGGAATGTGAGATACCTGGAAGAGAGGAATGTTATGAAGAACTTGAGATCCTCTCTGCGAGGGGCTGCGAGAGGGGCTGCTCTGCGAGAGGGCTGCGAGAGGAAGAAGAGAATGGAAGAAGAAGAAGAAGAAGAAGAAGAAACAACCAAGAAAGGCGCTGAAGAACTTGAGATCCTCTCTGCGAGGGGCTGCGAGAGGGGCTGCTCTGCGAGAGGGCTGCGAGAGGAAGAAGATAATGGAAGAAGAAGAAGAAGAAGAAGAAACAACTTCTGCCAAAAAAACAACTTTAGAGGAGGAGATGTAGAGGAAGAGGAGCTTCTTCCTTCTTCTTCAATGCTTGTTTGGGTAGAGGAAGAGAGGGGAAAGGAGAGGGAGAGGAAACCTATCGGGAGTTTTTTTTTTACTTAACTTATGCCAAAGTCATAAGTTGTGCCACGTAGGACAAACACACTCATAATACTGTTCATGAACAGTAAAAAACCAATGTGAAATGTTAGATAGATATATCAAACTAATTAGCTACGGGTGTAAGTTTTTTGTGATTTTTTAAAAAAATAGGAAAAGAACGTAGCGACGGTTCCAGGACCGTAGCTAATGTGATTTTTAAAAACAAATTTTTTTTTTAAAAAAGTTTAGCGACGGTTTGGTGACCGTAGCTAACGTGATTTTAAAAAAAATATATAGCTAACTAAGTAGCGACGGCCATACAGCCGTAGCTAAGGTTTTTTGTGATTTTAAAAAAATATATATAAATATGAAAAGATCTTGGCGACGGCCTGAGGGCCGTAGCTAATATGATTTTTTTTTTTAAATTTACAAATGAGCTTCGCGACGGTAGTGTAACCGTAGCTAACGTGATTTTTTTAAATAAAAATATAACAAACTAATTAGCGACGGCAATACAGCCGTTGCTAAGGTTTTTTGTGATTTTTTAAAAAATATGAAAACACCCTAGCGACGGCTTGAGGGCCGTAGCTAATGTGATTTTTCTAAAAAAAATTTTACAAAAAACGTAGCGACGGCATTATGACCGTAGCTACGGTTCACATACCTTCGTTAATGTGATTTTTAGAAAAAAAATATTATAAGAAAACAACGTACCGACGGTTGTAGGGTCGTAGCTAATGTTTATAAATTTTTTTTTTTAGCCACGGTCCAAATACTGTAGCTAATGCATTTTTTAAAAAAAATTATAAGAAACCATTATAGCGACGGCACTAAGGCCGTAGCTAACGTTTACAATTTTTTTTTTGTTAGCCACAGTCAAAATATCGTAGCTAAATGTGAATTTTTTTTTTAATTATATATAGCAAAATCGCTATAAATAAAACTCAGTAGCCACGGTTCTCTACCATAGCTAATTCTTATTTTTTAATTATATAAAAAAATAGATATATATTTATAAACTGGATAAAATCACCAATAACTCATTACCTTCCAGTCCGGTTAGGAGAACTGGCTTTTACTCAGGCGACCCGGGTTCGAATCTCGCCAATGAAACCTTTTTTTTTTTATATTCAAATTTTTATCTTAGCGACGACAAAGTGTCGTGGCTAATGAGTTATATATATTTTTTTTTATAAAAACCAATTAGGCACGGCAATTGGCCGTAGCTAATCTCTTTAGTTTTTAATTTTTTTTTTTAGCTAACCAATTAGCAACGGTTTGTTGCCCTCGCAAATTGCCGTGGCTAATCTCTTTATTGTTTAATATTTTTTTAAAACCAATTGGCCATAGCTAATCTCTTTAGTGTTAATTTTTTTTTTAAACCAATTAGTCTATGATGTTATTTGATCTGATCTGATGTTTTTTGATTTTTTTGATATGATTTTCTTTGATCTAATATTCTTAGATTTTCTCTGATCTGATATGTTTTTATCTTCCTTTATTTCATCTTCTTTGATCTGATCTTCTTTGATCTTATTTGATCTGATCTGATCTTCTTTTATCTCATTTTCTTTGATTTGAACTTCTTTGATCTTCTTTGAAATCTTTTGATCTTTTTTGATATTCTTTGATCTAATCTTCTTTGATCTTCTTTGATCTGATCTGATCTGATCTTATTTGATATGATCTTATTTGATATGATCTTATGTGGTCTTCATTAATCTTCTTTGATCTGATCTGATCTTCTTTTATCTTAGCGACGGCAAAGTGTCGTGGCTAATGAGTTTTATAGCCATGGTTCTCTACCGTAGCTAATTCTTTTTTTTTTTTAATTATATAAAGAAAATAACTATATATTTCTAAACGGGATAAAATCACCAATAACTCATTGCCTTTCAACCCGGCTAGGAAACTCATTGGAGAATATCAGATCAGATCAAAGAAGTTCAAAGAAGATCAGATCAGATCAAAGAAGTTCAAAGAAGATAAAAGAGTATTAGATCAAAGAAGATGGGATCAAAGAATATCATATCAGATCATATCAGATCAAAAAATATCAAAGAACATCAGATCAACAAAAATCAAAGAAAATCAGATCAAAGAATATTAGTTCAAAGAAGATCTGATCAAAGAAGATAGAAGAAGATCAGAGAATATCAGATCAGATCAAAGAATATTAGATAAAATAATATCAAAGAAGATTAGATCAAATAAGATAAAAATTATCAGATCAGATCAAATAAGATAAAAAAATATCAAATCAGATCAAAGAATATCAGAGAAGATCAGATCAAATAATATCAGATCAAAAAATATAAGATAAGATAAAAAAATATCAAAGAAGATCAGATAAAAAAATATCAGATCAGATCAAAGAAGTTAAAAGAAGATCCGATCAAAGAAGATCAAATCAAATAACACCAAAGAAGATCAAATAAGATCTAATCAGATAAAAAAAGATCAAATCAAAGAAGTTCAAAAAAGATAAAAGAATATCAGATCAAAGAAGTTCAGATAAAAAAATATGGGATCAGATAAAAGAATATCAAAGAACATTAGATGAAATAATATCAGTTCAAAGAAGATCAAAGAAGATCCGATCAAAAAAGATCAAATCAAATAAGATCAGATAAGATCAAAGAATATCAGATCAGATCAGATTAGATCAAATAAGATAAAAGAAGATCAAAGAATATAAAAAAAGATCAGATCAGATCAAAGAAGATCAATGAAGACCACAGAAGATCAGATCAAATAAGATCAGATCAGATCAAATAAGTTAAAAGAAGATTAGATCAAAGAATATTAAAAAAGATCAAAAGAGTTCTAAGAAGATCAAAGAAGTTCAAATCAAAGAAAATGAGATAAAAGAAGATCATATCAGATCAGATCAAATAAGATCAAAGAATATCAGATAAAAGAAGATGAGATCAAGGAAGATAAAAACAGATCAGATCAGAGAAGATCTAAGAATATTAGATCAAAGAAGATTAGATCAGATCAGTTAAAAAAAAAAACAAAGAACATCAGATCAGATCTAATAACATCATAGACTAATTGGTTTAAAATAAAATAAAATTAACACTAAAGAGATTAGCTACGGCCAATTGGTTTAAAAAAAATATTAAACAATAAAGAGATTAGCCACGGCAATTTGCCGTGGCTAATTCGTTTTTCATTTTTTATATTAGCGAGGGCAACAAACCGTTGCTAATTTGTTAGCTAAAAAAAGATTAATAACTAAAGAGATTAGCTACGGCCAATTGCCGTGCCTGATTGGTTTTTATAAAATAAAATATTAAACACAAAAGAGATTAGCCACGGTGTGAGAGAACCAAGGCTCCAGTTCTTATTTCAACCGAAAGACTTCGATTAACTCCATCATCATAAATTTTTTTAGGTAAGATCCTTCTTCTTATTTAGATGTCCTCGATCTTCTTATTCTTCTTCTTCAAACCTGTGTAGATTTTTTCCCCCTTTTTTTAGCAAAGCAAAACATTAAAACTCACAAAGAATCCACAGTTTTCAACAACCCCATGAGGCCATTCTTGAAGGAATTTTAGGGTTTTCAAATGGCATTCACTGATCAGGGGTTGGTCGGCTCCTGTTCTTTCCTCTTCGCGAGGTTTTGTCCCCAAATCAGTTTTATTTCTTCATTTACGTGTTGATTCAATTGTGTTTTGTTTTATAAGAAATTGGATCTGAATTTTTATTTTCATTGTGTGTTTGAGATCCTTATAGTGTGCTATTTGTTTGTTCATGGTGGGATTGTTTAGGTTGGTAAACATTGGCTAAAATGTGTACCTTTATGGGTGTTATTGTTTCGGATCCCTGGCTTCAAAGGCAATTCACTCAGGTCGAGCTTCGTGGCCTTGAAACCAAGGCAAGTGTTTTTATTGAATTGATTTGTGACTGATATCAGTTGTACGTTGATGGATTATGGGAAATGAATTTTGAATTTGGATGGACTTCATGCAGTTTATTTGACCGAGGAGTCAATTGGATGGTAAAGTCAAACTGAGAGATTTTTCACCCGTTACTTATTTGGGATTGACAAATAAAAACACTTTGGTACGTTTTATGCCGTCCATAAGTGTATATTTGAAAAAAAAAACATATTGACGAAAATTTTACTTAGCCACGGTATAATAACCGTAGCTAAGTTATACAAATCCTAGCTACGGGTTTTTGCCGTCCCTAATTGAGAAAAAAAAAAAAAAAAAAAAAGACACAAAACAAAAACTTTCGGCGCGAAAAAAATTTGGTATCCCGCGCGTTGGATTATAAGCTTTGTGAAGAGAGGGTTACTTGCAGAGGACGAAGGGGATAGAGGAAGAATCATCGAGAATCAGAGAGAGGAAGAATCATTGAGGAGAATAACCTGTGAGAGGAAGAATCACTGAGAAGAAGAACCTGTGAGAGGAACCTGTGAGAGGAAGATTCATTGAGAAGAACCTGTGAGAGGAAGAATCATTGAGGAAGAATCATTGCAGAGGACGACGCAGAGAGAGGAAGAAGGTTTGGAAGAGCGATTTTGGGAGGACGAAGGTTTGACAAAACGCGTCACGGTGTTTTGAGAGGAAGAATCTCTGCGAGGAAAACGCGCGATTTTCAGAGGAAGAAACTGTGAGAGGAAGAAGGTCTGAGAGGAAGAACAATGTTTTGAAGGGAAGAACCCTAGATTTTCAGAGGAAGAAGGTCTGAGAGGAAGAACCCGCGCCGCGTCACCTGCTGAGGGGCCTGGAATCCTTCTGCATCAGGAAGATCATCTCATTCTTCATCTTCTTCAACTTCACGGTGGGAGAAATTTGGGGTTTTTGTGCTCTAACAAGGTAAGTAAAAATAAAATCACAGACTCTTAGGTTTATATTGTTTATATTTTTATATTGTAGAATTCACAGACTCTTAGGTTTATATTGTTTATATTGTAGAATTCACATACTCTTAGTCTAAAGATGGAAGTAGAATCTCTCACTTAGGTTTATATTGTTTTGCAAATTTTATTGTAAAGATGCAAATTTTTTATATTGTTTTGAACTGTAAACTCCAAACTCACAGACTTTTAGTCTAAAGATAGAAGTAGAACTCTTCTAGGAATTCAAGCTAGACGTCTAAACCTTCCCAAGTCTGTTTTCATATATACATACACAAGCTTTAGTTTTCAGTGTAATAGACTAATAGTATGATTGTAAAATTTCTTCCATACAATCAAAATATACTTGTAAAATTCCTTACATGTTCAAATTTAGCAAAACTTTTTCATGGAGCTCAAGAGGTATTTAATGAATTATTAAATCTTCTTACCATCTATAGCAATAGATGTGGATGGTAGAATTAAGTCAGACCGTCCACACTTTTGATGTATTTTAAGTGTACCAACCAATAGTGAAATGCTTGATTAGATTGGTTTTGTTTTGACCATGTTAGTGCACTGCTTTGTTTTGACCATGTTAGTGCCCTGCTTTTCTTGCATTTTTTTTTCATTCTAGTGCATTCAAAATAATAAAAAGGAGCTTGCATGACAAGGCAAACTTGTCATGAAACTAAGGTGTTTTCTAATATGAACTTATCAGACATAACATAAAGCTCATACTTCGAGCTCGCTTAGGGTTAATGATTTGAAATTGTCGTTTACTTCTAATTATTCTGCATTTGGCTTGCTTACTTTTTATGTGAAGTTGAAAATGAATATATACAACTACTTTGAGAGAGACATTCCATAAGCGTGCAGTATCCTGCTTGTTTCGTTTAATTTGAACTTTGGGTTCGTTTGATATATTTGGGTTGATCCTCCATTTGCATGGCTTTTAGGGATAGAGCATCATACAGAAATTTGAATATTGCATCTTGCTTGTCTGTGACTGTGTTCTTCATTTATAGGGTTGGTGCAATGAGAGATTAAATAAAGAGAATCCCAGTGATGGTTCTCACATCATTTTGGTGTTAGACAGCGATCCTCCATCTCAAAGGAATAAGGTTGTACTTCTTTACTCATTTAAATTTTATTATTATTATTTTATTTATTTATTTATTTATTTATTTTTACGTATACTAAAGCTAGTACTAGGTTAGTGCGACCTAAGTTGGACAGGGCAATGGGAGAAAATAGAAGAAGGGAGACAATAGAAGAGAGAAGGTAAACATGAGAGGGTTTAGTATATTTCATCAGCTTGTATTGCATTTTTTTTAGCACAAGTAAAAGATGGCTATTCTTATGGTTATTCTTGCATTAACTATGAAATCTTTTTCGTGTTAATTTCTTCATATCCTAGTCCCAGTAAATCGTGGTACTAGTTGTAATTTATTTTTCCAGGAGTATGTCAGGTTCTTGATTGATATTTCTTCATTGTGCACTATTTTCATTTCACCTTTTTATTAATTTAAATCTATTAAATCTCTTAAGGTGAAAAAAATTACTAGAAACGGGTATTTGCCAAAACTTAAATTGCGAGACCCTTACTCGCTCTGTTTTTCCTAATGAAATGCAATCGATCTCATTTTCCGTGTAGCTGATAAAAAGAAAATTATTATTAAAATTAACACTGAATTTTCAATTGTTTATCTTTCAATGTTTAGATCTATTGTAACCTGTAATGACTGGATACTATAAGGAGGGAATTTTACCATTAGGTTCTTCACGGACCTTGAAAATAATTTATGCACATGTAGCATTTAGGCTACTTTTAGCATTGGTTATAGAGGGACTTCTGGTTTCTGGTATTTGACCTTAATTAGGGTCAGCTTAGAGTGTTTGAATAAGCATTATGTTTATTCTGAAACACGATATCTATGGCTATAGTCTTTCTCGAATAGTGTCTTTTGGCTGCAACTAGTTTGGAGTTTAATTTAATCAAAGTGGATTTTGCTATGGCGATATATAATAGATTTTTTTTATTTCTTAAATCCAGGTTCCATCTGTTGGCTGAATTTGATGATGGTAAGCACAGCTGCCGTAAACGTCTTGCAGGACACAATGAGCGCCGAAGGAAACCTCAATTGGATAATCATTGTGGTAGATCTGGTATGTGCTTTTTGTTATGAATGTCTTCTGGATTGTTGTCTCTACTCACCCAATCAACTTGCTGGTTGTCAATTTTGCTCAGTGGTCACGTGACTCACGTCATGATTTTCTTCGGTGGTTGATAAACAATTGCTGATGATTGGTGTTTTTTGTGTGCAAGTATGCTTTATGCTATCTGAAAGTAGATCAGATATATGCATATGGTAATGAAATAGGCCAGAAATTTTTTATGAAAAGATCAAATTAGAACTTTTGTCAAGTATATTATAGTCTTGCCTTTCAATTGCTAGCCTCCATGTCTTTCGATAATTGGTTTGCCCTTAAAAAAATGAAAAAGAAAGAGAAACAGAAAATTCTGATATTGTTTAATATTTTTCAATGCGAGTAGAATTTTATGTTCTTGTTGATTAGTTTGTATACTTGTAGGAATTTGGGGTAATCCATTGTTGATTACTTTGTATACTTGTAGCTTCTGATAAATAGACATGCGGGGAATTGATCCTTAGATGTATTGCACTGTCTGTCTGAAAATTTCTTTAATCATTGTTGGCAGGAGATGAGACTACAGATCAGAATTCCATTCCCTTCCTTCAAGATGAAATCAAGTATTTGAATGGCCTACATCTTATCTCGGAACCCATCAAGTTTGAGGAATCTGCACCCGAGCCTGCTGTTCCAGTTCCAGCCCCTTCCCCTGTTGTCAAAGAGTCTAAACCTGCAGAAAAGAAAGCTATGCCAAAATGGTTTAAAAGGTGATATATGACCTGCAGTGTAGGCAAAGTTCTTTTCCTGCACAATACTTCAAACAAGAAATGGATCTTTTGAGTGGATTCAATTGGATGGAAAGTACAATCAAAGCCAAGGATTGAGTAAGGAGGGATTGACCATCTGTATGTATTCTAAAACTTGAATCTCTAGTTTTAAATTTCTCTTTAACATGTTTAGTTACTTTGTCTTTGGCAATTGGGACAGTTTTATGCATTTGATTGAGAAAAGTATTTGGATTTACAACTAGAGAATTCATTTTTCTATGGCTTAAGATGCATTTAACTACATGAAGTTGTGAAATTGCTTCCAAACGGGTCAGTAGAGAATGAGGTGTGAATGGGTTGGTTTTCATATACCTTAAAATTTTACAATGTTACACAAATAATACTGCGTGCAACATCGTTTTCGCATGTTCAGTGCTTTATTATCTGTTTCAGCCAGTCACTTTATAGATGCAAATGCTGTTATTATAGTCATAAAAATGGAAATTGTCTTCATTATCCCCTGAATACGTTTTCACCAATATGAAGAAGTAATTTTCCGTGAAAAGATTTGCACATTTAACCTACAGAAAATATGTGATATTTTATCAGCTCTCAGTTCTCATAATTGCACTGGGGTTTTGGCCTCGCACTTTAGAATTATTTTGCATTTTGATCACTCTGTCACGTTGACATGGAGGTTTCAAATGCATTGGTGTTTTGGGAGAGGTGATCTCTTTCCCATTAAAATCACATCTATCAAATATCTGCCGTGTTAAACCCCATAATGTGGTATTTGAATTAATGATGAAGGACCGTTAATATAAATTGGTATTTTTCCACTTTGCATTTTATGAAATGACACTTGATTTCTTGGGATGTGATTTCTGTATTTCAAAACCTCTATAGGTGTACTGATGACTGTGAGTCTGTCAAAACATGAATGAAATATCATATGGATACAAAAGTGTTTCAAAAGTCTTTAAGAAATAGGTGGCATAATGGGTCGGGCCCACAGGGTATAGTCACCAGGAACCTTGTTAATTATCTGTATGTTTATTATGTATAGAGAGACCTTCTAAACTATTATTATGTATGTTTATTATGCAAGTCAGTTAGAGTCGCTTTCTCAGAAGGAATCAGTAACACCATGAAGGATGATTCTGGCACACTTATGTGATGAACATAAGGAATTAAAAACTGGAATGTGCTTGGTATGTTGTAGTTATCTAATGCAAATCTAATGTGCTTGGTATGCTTTCTAAACTGGGAATATCTCTGTTTTTTGGACTGCAGGGAACTGCAAAACAGGATTGCAATTAGGGGGACGAGCAGCAGCACGGTGGGTGCGCACTGGACTGGGCAGTCTGTCGCAAAACAGAGTGTTCTCTGTTTGGATGGGTGCTGCGTTTACTGCGGTCCGAAGCTGCGATGACATGGACTGCTGTGATGCTGTGTTCTGGCTGTGTTCACATGGACTGCTGCTGCGATGCTGTGTTCTGGCTGCGATGCTGTGTTCTGACTGCTGTCTGCGATGACATGGACTGCTGCTGCTGCGATGCTGTGTTCTGGCTGCGATGACATGGACTGCTGCGATGCCGTGTTCTGGCTGCGATGCTAGTGCTGCGGCCTGACTTGCTGCGTGATTGCGGTTTTTGATATTCTGCGGCTGCGTGGATGCGGTTTTTGATATTCTGCGGCTGCGTGGATGCGGTTATTCTGCGGCTGTGTACGCTGGTTCCCCGTAATCGCCTTCAGTTCTAGGTCATGATTCTGGGGCTTCTGGTGAGGCCGCGACGCCTCCCAAACCCCCCAGGAAGGTGCCCAAGACTCCACACAAGGTACTAATCTCATTTGCAAGTTTTTTTTTTTTTTTTTTTTTCGATTTTCTGTTTATTAAGCTCAGATTAAAGGTTCTAGTAAATACAAAAGCTAGATATTATGATATACAAAGTTTGAACAACCTAATATTATGATATAAAAAGTTTGTTTGGTGAAGGGAAAGAAGATGATAATATGATTTACAGAAATTGTTTGGTGGAGATTTGGGGAAGAAGATGATAGGAGTGTGAGAAAAAAAATGACATTGTTTTAGGAAAAGAGTGGATGATTATTGTTTATTACAAGACAAAGGGGGTACTTTGGAGTGACGACTTTACTACTTATCAAAAAATTTACTTACAACCGCTACGGGGGTACGTGACGACTTTACCCGTATAAAACACAAAGAAAAAATTAAAAGCAAAACCTGTCGTGAAGTCCATTGCATATTTAAAGCACCAGACGAACTCATCCCAAATAACCAGCGCCCAGGAACCTGGACAGCACCCACCTTATCCTCACGAACTCTTAGTCGCAGCGATGTAGAAGCCAAAAACCGACGCTGTAACAGCGCGTACAGCAGAACGCTGACTCTGTCAGCAGCGTGTTCTGGCTGCCAAGCTGAAAATTCATCGCACCCTGTCTTGGGGTCCTGCAAACGAACCAAATCTGTCTCCCAGCAGACGTAAATCTCCGCCCCGCTACGCCTGAAACGTACAGCAGAAGCAACTCTGTCTACGCAGACCACACTGTTGTCTGTGTGCAGAGTGCGGAATGTGACACGCGTCTGCTCCGCTACGCCGCATTCCCTTATCCGCACGACCTCTGAATCGCAGCAATGTAGACACCGGCGCTGTAACAGCGCGTAGCGCGTACCGCAGAATGCTGACTCTGTCAGCATCGCACTCTGGCTGCCAAGCTAGAAAACCATCGCACCCTGTCTTGGGGTCCTGCAAGCGAACCAAACCTGTTTCCCAGCAGACTTCAATCTCCGCCCTGCTACGCCTGAAACGAACAGCAGAAGCACGCATCGCACTCTGTCTACGCAGACCACACTGCTGTCTGTGCTGCAGAGTGCGGACTGTTACGCGCGTCTGCAGTCCAGCCAAACTGCAGTCTGCTACGCCCCATGCCCTTATCAGTAAACACCGGCCCTGTAACTGTCATGGCTTATTGATATATTATAATGCCCAGCCCAGCTAGCCAGTGTGAGCTTTCACCACCTTCTGCACTGCAATGCACTACACATTGCTAGCTTAAAAGGTTCGTGTTTTGGTACTTGTACAATCAATTGGCTTTTGTTCAAAAGCTGTGTAAAAACCTTAGTTAATAGTTATTGATCATAAACACTTGCGCTGTGCAGAAAGGATATGTTTGTTTGTAAATTTCTTTATTATGGTGCTCAGTTAGCTAGCTAGATATACTATCAACCTTCGCATGATAGGGAATGAGGAAGGAAAAGAAAGATAGTTATATATAGATTAAAGGAAAAAGAAACAAGAACAGTGGAGTATCAGTATACACATGGTAATTGAATGTTTCAAAGATTGATAGATTTATCAAAATTGTCGAGTTATTAATTCGTTTTGAATATATAAAAAAAAAAGGTGCAACATATGCAATAATGTCTACTAATTAATAAATGTGTGAATTACTCCAATGGTATTAGATAAGATGTACTAAAATATATTTGTGCTACAGATCCGGAGAGGTTTAGATTTGCTAGAGACACATCAAACGGGAGAAGGCAGTTGAATTCTTGGAGCAAGTCACCCGTTCTCCTTTGGATTGTAAGAATCAAACCATGTTTTCTTTTGTTAAATATTATCTCTGATTATGAATTCAACACTATTATGCATTTTCCATTAAATTCTGCAAAGTATAATGATGTATAGTGCCTTGATTTGATTCAATCCCATAAGATAAATGAATTGTGAAGATATAACAAATTTTGCCTACTTAAATATGAATGTGTTCCAAGTATCTGTGACGCCCGGGTTATATTATTAGACATATCTAGTTTAAATTTGATTCATTTTGGGTAGGGTGACTACAATGTCTGCTTAATTTTCTATAGCTTTAATTATTGACGCATCAAGTGTACAACTCACCTAATTTATTATTGAAAAAAGTTGCAATCCGCTCCGAATAGATTGAAAAAGACAGAGTTTGACTTGTGAATCAACAAATTGGAGACCATTCTTAAATTGGATAGCCATGACTGCTTCATGCTTCATGCTTCATGAATAATCTAGCTAGCTAACAGCAGGTTGCTTATTGTTTCAGGCATGCTTCTTTAGACAGTTCTTTCGATCTGTCGTCAAGGTCGATTATTTGACTCTGAGACATGAATTTATAATAGTAAGTCATATCCTTCGTAAAAGTGAGTTACTTGTACGAATTTTATAGATTTACTGAGTAAAACATGTTGTTTGTGATTAACAGGCACATTTGGTCCCCCAAAGCGCGAAGAAATTTGATTTTCAGAAATACATCAACAGATCACTTGAAGAAGATTTCAAAGTTGTAGGAATCAATCCAGTAATTTGGTTCATAGCAGTGTTGTTCTTGCTCTTCAACACCAATGGTAAGTTGCATAAATGCTTGCTATGGGCCTTTTGTCACTGTCATCATATGGGCCTAATTTTGTTCCTTGTGTATTTTGCGACTAGAGAGCATTTATTACTATCAAGGAATTTTGTTCCTTGCGAGAGCATTTATTACTATCAAGGAATTTTGTTCACAGCAACTGTGTGCAATTATTGTATGTAAAAATTTTGTTTTATGTCCCATAGACGATCACAATTTTGTTTTATGTAGTTATCTCAATTTGAGGTTGACAGTATTTGGGATTGTACTTTTTTGTGATGGACAATTTATTGAGTATATGAAAATTAATTTAATTTTGTTCAGGTTTAAGATGTTTATAATTTGCCAAATTTTAAAATTAATATAATGACAAAAAAAAGTATATGCTAAATTTTAAAATTAATATAATTTAAATATAAAAAAATCATTTTTCAATTTTATTTTGTTAGCCACGGCAATCTGGCCGTTGCTAATATAAAAAATCATTTTTTAAAACACCATTTAGCCACTGTTAAAATGTCGTCGCTACAATAAAAAGAATGTTAAATTTTTTTAAAAAATTAGCTAGCCACGGCCAAATTGCCGTCACTAAAATATAAAAATTTTAATTTTTTTAAAAATCAGTTAGCCACGGCTTAAAGGCCGTCGCTAAAATAAAAAAAATTTTAATTTTTTTTTAAAATCAGTTAGCCACGGCCAAACTGTCGTCGCTACAATAAAAAAATTTTAATTTTTTTTAAAAAATCAGTTAGCTACGGCTAAAAGGCCGTCGCTAAAATAAAAAAATTTTATATTTTTTTTTAAAATCAGTTAGCCACGGCCAAACTCCCGTCACTAAAATAAAAAAAATTTTAATTTTTTTTTAAAAAATCAGTTAGCTACGGCTAAAAGGCAGTCGCTAAAATAAAAAAATTTTATATTTTTTTTTAAAATCAGTTAGCCACGGCCAAACTCCCGTCGCTAAAATAAAAAAAATTTTAATTTTTTTTAAAAAAATCAGTTAGCTACGGCTAAAAGGCAGTCGCTAAAATAAAAAAATTTTATATATTTTTTTAAAATCAGTTAGCCACGACCAAACTCCCGTCGCTAAAATTAAAAAAAAAATTTAATTTTTTTTTTAAAAATCAGTTAGCTACGGCTACAATGCCGTCGCTAAAATAAATAAATGTTAAATTTTTAAAAAAAAATCAATTAGCGACGGTATTTTGCCGTCGCTAATATAAAAAATATTAATTTTTTTTAAAAAAAAATCTGTTAGCTACGGGTAGTTTACACTTTAGCGACGGTTGTATGCCGTGGCTAATTAGCTACGGCTATTGTGCCGTCGCTGAAGCAAATAGCGACGATAACTGTAGCTACGGGATAGCGACGGTTGTTGTGCCGTCGCTGAATCCTTTTAGCGACGGTTTTGGCTCAATCAGCGACGGTTTTTAGCCGTCGCTGATTTCCATTTTTTTTGTAGTGCGTACTCAAGGCCATGGCCATGAAATAACTGCAAAACTCAAATGCTTTTAGAAGGGTTCTTATATCTATGGAATTTTTTTATCTCGTGCATGAATACAAGAACCCCTAAGTGCTACATTGCCCACTTCAAACAGTTGTTTTGGCCGTGGTCTTCTGCTAGTTCATTTGTCAACAAACGACATGGATGTCAATTACATACAGTTGTAACTGGCAAAACGTTGAGCTATTAGGATTCATAATTAAAAGTTAGAAGGTAAGAAAATATTTATGGTCTAATATTTTCTTAATGAAATAGCAATTTGGACACAGAAAGTTTGTCATTTGAACTTCAAACTATTTGTGTGCTTAATGGAGAACCTATGGTCTATGCCCTGGCATAAGATAGAGTTAAGTGATCAACAGATTCAATTTCACAGAAAGTCAAAAGGTCGAACAAATACATTTAATTTTCTACTTCCAACGACAAAACTAAAGAGTACAAATACGATTCACTGACCGGAGAATTTGGTCCCACTGTGCTCGTCGAATTAACTGAAGGCGCAACATAGTTCTAATAAAAATTAGCAAAAATTCATTGCAAAATCACAATCAATCTGCAACATCTAAAGACTTTAATAATTTGAATTAACAATAACTTAAAATTGTCATTAAAGGAACAAAAATCATAAAACAGCTTGTCAAGAGCAACTGCAAATCCAACAACAGAGACAAAAAATTAAAAATTTCTTCTCTTAAGAACAAATGACAAATATGATCAAACATTACAGCTGAAACGAAAATTATCAAGTTAACACCCCTAAATAGGGAAATTATTAAGTCCAAATTCGGAATTGTGAAACAAAAGAAGCAATAAGACAAGAAACAAGAAACCGATTTCATTTTCAATCAAAACTTGCTAACTCGGCTTGAATTGAAAGAATCGGTAATCAAGAACCCTAGGAATGCCCGTACGATGTGGATCATTTGAGTCATCATCATTTTCTTTGGCAACATTTACTTTAGTGTCTTTCTTATGCTTTTCCTTAACGTTGAGATAATTTTTAACCCAATGCACTTTTTGGTGACAATAAGTGCATTCATCTTTCGGAGCAGGCTTCAAATCCTTTTTAGAGTGAGAATGAGGCATTCCGCTATTACCACCAGTCTTTTGATCCCCGAGATCTTCCCTTTATAGTCAAAGCTTCAGCTACTGCATCCCAATGAAACTTAAGATCCTTTCTTCTGTACTCATAATACAACAACAATGTAGCAATATCGTGATAGTACATAAAAAATTTTCTTGTCAACAAGGTTGTCACAAAATATTCATAATCTTCTAGGAGGGAATTCAAAAGGCATAAAGCCTACCATTCTCTGGAACTTTCTTGTTTAATTCAACTGATCAGCAATTAACCTATTGAACTCATCCAAGTGCTTAGACACAGTAATATCTTGTCTCATATTCATACAAAAAAGTTGTTTCTTGAGGAAGAGTTTATTTTGTATGCTCTTCGTCATGTACTTGTCTTCCAACTTTTTTTGGAGTACTTTAACAATAGTTTCTCTGATTACGAAGTATTTTTGCTCTTTCGCCAAACAGAGTCGTATAGAACCACATGAATACTGAATAATGAATAACATCGTATAAATGAACAATATCGTATTCGTGAATAGCGATGAATACGATACGACACCTTACACTTAGGCATACCAATAAACAATATTGTATTTGTGAATAGTATTTGATACAAATACAATGCTATTTAATCAAACATATAAAAAAACACTAAATTTAATGTGCTTCGGCAATATGCCTACGTCCACTGAAGCAAAAAGGAGGTTTCACTAATGACGCCGGGCAGAGTAGTGATTATCCTGCAGACTAGTTCAACAGACAATTCACAAGGAATGATACAAGAGATTCGCCCAAAAACACAGAAAAAATACTCTAATGTTCAATTAAATTACTCAATTCAAAGGTATGTTACAATATTGAGGAAGAACTCTATTTATAGTGCTCAAATAACTTGAATAATAAGCAGCATATTCCTAAAAGAAAAAGTAGAATCAAATACTAAAATAACAAGCAGTCTATTCCTAAAATAAAATATAAAGCCTAATCCTAAAAAGAAACTGCCTATTTCTAAAAGAAAAAGTAGAATCAAATACTAAAATAACAAGCAGTCTATTCCTAAAATAAAAAGTAAAGCCTAATCCTAAAAGGAAACTAAAAATACTCCTAATTAAATTGAAAGATTACGAATAAGTTTTTGAGAGCAAATTAGGAACTATAGAAACTCAAATTAAGAACCCTATAAACCCTCCTGCATCAACTAATTTAAAAAAAAAAATTACAAAAAGAGAGTGGAGAAATTTATCTCCTACAAAAAGCCAATTTTGACTCACTCAAAGAGATGTTTTTTCTCTCTTACAAAACAAGTTATTCAAACTTGAACGACAAAATTACAAAAAGAGAGTGGAGAAATTTATCTCCTACAAATAGCCAATTTTGACTCACTCAGAGATATTTTTCTCTCTTACAAAATAAGTTATTCAAACTTGGCGAGCGAAATTGAGGCTTATTCGGTGAAGTGCTTTCACTGGAAAAGTTGTGTGGCCTTTATTTCCTCGTCCATGTTGAAAAGTAATAAAGAGGAGAGGAAAACAAAAAGTCCCTTTCAAAATTTGTTTTCATCCATTTGAAATGGATGCCCCTTTCAACATCCTAAGGTAGAAAAAAGGGGACCATATTAAGACTGAAGCCTCTATTAGACAGGGCAGGATGGTTTAGTCCAGTTGAGTGCCCTCCAAAATTGACCAAATCATAACCACCACGCACTACACCAAATTGACACTTTTGTAACAACTCAAAACAGTATCATTTTTGAGATATTACAATCCACCAAACAATTTCAAATCAAAACTAAATTTAGTCAAAAAATTGAAAAACAGTAACAAAAAAAAATGATACAATAAGTTGGATCACCATGAATAGTATCACTTTTATAACCATACTCTTCATGGTGATACTATTATTGTATCATTTTGTTTGTGAAAATGTGTAAAGTTGTTAGGTGAATTGTTACACTTCAAAAGTGATACTGTTTTGGGAGTTGTTACAAAAATGCCAATATGATGTAGTGACGAAGGGGGTGTTATGACAATCTAGCCGGGTGGTTTAGGATATCGTCTTTCCACTTGCCACTCAAGGCACATCCTAACACCCTTACTACTTGCTATTAAACTAATGGTATATTTACATTATGTTAGACTTTTTTTTTTAATACAATTTGCTCTTGTTTCATGGCCTTGGACAATTTCTAATTTATTAATTGTTTTATTTGAAACTTATAATGGAGATTGATGCCAAATCACTTTGATGCTCGGAATAGTTAGGATGCTGAAATGCATATTGTTTGGTCCGACATATACCAATTTACTACCCATAGGAAAACTGGTCTATGATCACTATCATCAACCTTGGTTTTCTCTTTAAAATTACAATCTGGGAACAAAAATGTACGTTAGTCCTGATTCCTAAAACTCTCTTTTTTTTTCCGGCTAACTGACCATTAAGAGTCGGACTAACATTACCCATATTTAAAGGGCATATCAGTGATTAAATAAAATAAAACAAATAAATAAAAAGGCATTGAGTTTCAAGGGACTAAAAACCATTTATTTTCGTATCAAATAGTAAAACTACTTTTTTTTTCCATTTATTCTAAATAAATTGTTTGACCAATAATTGTACAGTCTTAGAACAACCACATTACGTAGGCTGTGAGGACACCAACAAAAAAACGTGCAACATAAACTGGTCTAAACTTGACTACAGGTTGCACTATAAATAGTAGAGGCCTAAACTCAAGATAGACAAAGCAAACCAAAGAATTAACTATTAACTGATTCATTTGCTGTGTTGATGGAGGTCACCCTATCTCTATGGCCGTCTCTCATCACCATTTTCACACTACTGTTAACCATATCCATCTTATGCAGAACAAAGTTGTCTTCCTCATCCTCCACAACCGAATGGCCAATCGGGCCGAAAACCCTACCCATCATTGGGAACTTACATCAACTAGGAGCTGAAGTGCAACATGTGGCTTTATCGAAGCTTGCTAAACTTCATGGCGGTGTAATGACCATCTGGATTGGAAGTTGGCGACCAGTAATCGTTGTGAGCAACATTGCTGAAGCTTGGGAAGTGCTTGTCAACAAGTCATTGGACTACGCAGCACGTGGACCACCTGAAGTAACCAAATTATCTACTGCAGGTTGGCGCACAGTTAGCACTTCTGACCCCGGTCTACATCAGCTACAACGACATGGGCACTAGCGTTCTTGATACATGATCAGACAGCCCAGGAGAATCTCTATCAAAACATCAAAAAGAACACTGTTAATGGCGATGGTACTATTCTTAAAACTGAAGATTTCAGCAACATGCACTATTTGCAAGCAGTTATGAAGGAAACTATGAGAATGAAACCAATAGCACCTTTTGCAATCCCTCACAAGTCTAGTAAAGATACTACATTGATGGGAAGAAAGGTGGCTAAAGGAACACGTGTCATGGTAAGCATTTACGCGTTACATCATAACCCCAATGCATGGACCGAGCCATACAAATTTATGCCTGAGAGATTCTTGGAAGGGGATACGAAAGTGATGGATCCGTCATTTTTACCATTTAGTGCAGGTATGAGAACTTGTGCAGGGATGGAGTTGGGAAAGCTCCAATTTTCACTTGCCCTTGCGAATCTGGTTAACTTTTTTAAGTGGACTAATGCAGTGGAGGGTGAGCTGCCAGATATGAGCGAGGAACTATCATTGGTTACACTCATGAAGACTCCGCTGGAAGCACGGATTATTCCCCGTAAAACTTGAATTGCCACATGGCATTCAACCAATGAAGTACAAATGTTGTCTCACTGTCACTGGAAGTGTTCACTGATCTACTGTATTTACATGAATAATAATCCACTGTCACTGGTAGTGTTCACTGATCTATGTATCCATCTCATGAATAATAATCCACGGATCCAAATTATATGAATTTGTGCATATTTACTATATCAAATTGGCATTTTTGTAACAAGTCCTAAATCAGTATCACTTTTGAGCTGTAACAATCAACTAAACAATTTCAAGTCAAAATTAAATTCAATCAAAAAAATGAAAAACAGTTACACAAAAGTATTACTTGTAGCATCATACTCTTCATGGTGATACAATTATTGTATCAATTTGTTTGTGAAAATGTGTAAAATTATTTGGTGGATTGGTATAGCTCAAAAGTGATACTGTTTTGGGGTTGTTACAAAAATGCCAATTTGGTGTAATGATTCCGATGAATGTCACAGGTACAAGCAATAAATTGTATGCCCTCTGATGATATATAAAAACGGTCACACCCCTGAGTCGTACACGTGTCGTGATAATCTCGAGAAAATATGAACCCCAACATCAGCTACAACGACATGGGCACTAGCGTTCTTGATACATGATCAGACAGCCCAGGAGAATCTCTATCAAACAGAACACTGTAAATGGTGATAGTTCTATTCTTAAAACTGAAGATTTAAGCAAAATGCACTATTTGCAAGCAGTGATGAAAGAAACTTTGAGAATGAAACCAATAGCACCATTTGCAATCCCTCACAAGACTAGTAAAGATACTACATTTATGGGAAGAAAGGTGGCTAAAGGAACACGTGTCATGGTAAGCATTTACGCGTTACATCATAACCCCAATGCATGGACCGAGCCATACAAATTTATGCCTGAGAGATTCTTGCAAGGGGATACGAAAGTGAGGGATCCGTCATTTTTACCATTTAGTGCAGGTCTGAGAACTTGTGCAGGAATGGAGTTGGGAAAGCTTCATTTTTCACACTTGCCCTTGCGAATCTGGTTAACTTTTTTAAGTGGACTAATGCAGTGGAACTATCATTGGTTACACTCATGAAAACCCCGTTGGAAGCACATATTATTCCCCGTACATGATACTTGAATTGTTGGGTACATATGTGAATTTTTTACATGCATATCCAGAGAGTCTCCATTCGTATCTTGTTTGGTTTACCGTGTTTGTTGATAGTCTCAAGGATAATGGTTGCTTGTTAAAATAGCTTCAGCTTAGTGTTGGAATAGATAACTTACGTGCATCTAGATAACTTCAATTTTTAAGGATGGTAACTTTGGTGAATTTGGTTGGTAACTTGGATAAGTGGTAACTTTGGACACATGATGGTAATTTTATACTTAGATGTACTCAAGGAATGTGATTTCCCAAAATCTTGTGAAATTTCAACGAAAATTTCATTTTTTGTAATTACGAAAAGAATAAAATCTTGTGAATCTTTTATTCTTTGGTGAATGGGATTTTTTTTTGATAAATTTTGAGGTTTTTTAGTTAATTTCGGATTTTTTTCTTAAATTTCGTTTTTCTTAAAAATACAAAACCCTACTACCAAAAATTACATTTTTTTGAAGGGTTTTTTTTGAAAAATTTCCATATTTTTTCATAAATTTTTGATTTTTTTTTATATTATCAATTCTTCTAATTCATTATTGATTTTCGAAACTCCCCCCCCCCCCCCATTTTCTAAGTATCATTTCTTCTATTTATAAATTGATTTTTAAAACCACCTCCTGATTTTGTAATTATATATTGATTTCATGTTTGTTTCATTTATTGGTATTTAGGCTTCATTTAATCTAGTAGATTTATTTACTTTCATCTTACTTTTTTCACATATTCCATATACTCTCGAAATTCATTATATATATATATATATATTTTATACATCCTCAAAATTTCTACCTTTTTTTTACACACCGAAATATTTCTTAAAATCCAGAGACCGAAATAAACTCGAAAAACGAAATCACAATCCTTGGATGTAGTCATATAAGTATTGATTGGATTACACATATGGATTCTCTATGGCTTTATTTGATTCCTTTGATTTTTGCTTGAGTCAGATGATGAAAATTTATCATGTCCAGTTCCATCGGGGATGGATCCATAGGAATTCGCCCATCCGAATAACAAAGAAATTTGATTTGAATGATCGTGTACTAAGAGCTAAATGAGCGAAAGCGATACAACATAGTTATTCTGGTGAACCCGTATGTAACGTAGGTCTAGCGGTTCTAGAACCGTCAATGATAGGTGAACTTGCGGATTCATTTGCAACTCCTTTGAAAATATTTTATGGATGTAGACATGGGAATCATCACACTTCTTACCCATCGCCCTGAAAGAATGGAGCAAGATGTCTATCATTGGATGGGAAAAATCAAGAATTCTTTGTTGGAAATTTTGCCATTGATGCGGGTAAGTCTTGCTTTCTTGGATCAGTGCATGTATAGTTTTTTGTATTAAAAAAAATCCATATTGGCTTTGTCATAAAAGAATGGCATGGTGTATGTTGAAACCTTAGTTGTCCTTGACTATGTTTGTTTATCTAGTGATCAAGTTGTCGTAACGAAGACTTAAGAGGAATTTGTGAACTAGTTCAAATGTAACTTATTTGCTTATAACCGTCGAAAATTGCCTAGGTAAGTTTTGGAACTCCGAAGCTTTAGTTGTTACAAAGTTTTTTTTTTTTTCTTAAACCCGAATCCAATTATTTTTGCTTTTGACTTACAAATATTTTGGCTTATGAAATAACTACCCACTCCCTTATTTTTTTTCACATTATATGATGCCAGGAAAAAGAGAACCAGGAACATGGGAGGATCAAGCACAACCACTGACACTCTTGTTTTCCTGAATCAAGATCAAAGGAAAGACGGGAGATAGAGAGTTAAATCTCTGTAAAGCCAAAGGCTATAAACTTTCATAAAACTCAATAATAATTTTCATGTCATTCATGGCTACACATATTTAACGACTCCTTGGAACAACCCTCCAAGTATAAGCATTCCCAAGACTACAAATAATTTATGAAGACCTTAAAACTTTAAATGACCCTTAGAAATTGCAATTAAAATTCAAGGGACTCCTAGTTCCAATTTCTGGAACTCTACAACTCTCCAAGGCTTCACTAATATTGAACTTGAACCTGTCCTTGAAAAAGATTCATGGCCACTTTGATATCAATCTCCCCTGCTTGAAAAAGACTCACCCTCGAGTCTAGTATGCCATTTTCCCCGTGATAAGGAGAGAGATCAAAGACATTGCATGTAGTGGAAACTCCATAGCCTGCAGGAAGTTCAATCTGGTATGCATTTTCACCAATACGTTTGAGTACCTTGAATGGACCATCTGCCTTAGGCTTGAGTTTAGCGTACTTCCCAGGTGAAAAAGGTTCCTTGCGAAGATGTATCCATACCAAATCACCCTCCTGAAATGCTGCATGTTTCTTGTGCTTATTGGCCTGCTTTTGGTACTTTTTATTTTGCTTTGCCATTCTTTCTCTAATTTCCTCGTGCAACCTTTTGATTTGCTTGGTACATTCTAATGCATTACTACTGAATTGTTGACTAGTAGGCAATGGAGATAAGTCCAAAGGAGTAATAGGATTGAATTCGTAAACTGCAAATGGGCTATGGCCAGTTGTCCAACTCAATGACCAATTATATGCGAACTCGGCTTGGGCTAAGATCAGATCCCATTGACGAATATTTTGACCCACAATGCTTCTTAAAAGATTTCCCAAGCTTCGATTAACAACTTTGGTTTGGCCGTCTGTTTGAGGGTGAAAAGAAGAGCTAAATTGAAGCTTGGTTCCAAGCTTTTCGCCATAGTGTTCGCCAAAAATGACTCACGAATTTTGAATCACGATCAGAAGTGATTGTCTTTGGAATTCCATGAAGTTTCACTATTTCACGAAAATAAAGATCAGCCACGTAAGTCGCATCCATAGTCTTTTTAGAGGGCACAAAATGAGTCATTTTAGAGTATCGATCAACCACCACCATAATCGAATATTTGCTTTGTTGAGTCCGAGGTAGACCCACCACAAAATCAAGGCTTAGGTCCTCCCATAACGCTTTAGCAAGTGGAAGAGGAGTATATAATCCCGTATTTTGGTTATGGCTTTTGGCTATGTGACAAGCCCTGCAACGTTTGATATAGCGCTTAACGTCTCGCTCCATTTTTTACGTCCTCTTTTAGTCCTTTAAAGTTCTTAACAGGTTGTTGAACACTAAGAAGTTATTTCCAGTTTCTTAAATTTAATTGCTTTCGGAACCAATTCTGCCGTGTCTTATTAATTGGTTCCTAATATTGGATTTTGTCATCTTATTATTTTTACAGATTCGGAATTGGTTCAATTATTTTCGGATTGATTGAATTTTATTCAATACTAATCTTCTGACTTCTTTTGTAGAGATGGAAAACGAGAATATTAATCTTAACGATGGAAACAATGGGAACAATAACAGAATGAATATACCTGTTCCTTTGAACCCTCCGGTAATTAATATTGGACAAATACATGTGCCGTTGGGACAGAATGTAAATATGGCTACGGCCGAGAACACACCTGCGGGTCAAGTTCCAAGCGGTTCTGAGGCACGAGTGCCCGCCGTTATTACACCAGTTTCTGTTCTGATAAATCACGCTGAAAGGCCTGAGAAGTTTGCTGGCTTAAACTTCAAAAGGTGGCAGCAGAAGATGCTTTTCTACCTAACCACACTGGGTCTGGCACGGTTGCTAACCGAGGAATCACCAAAGCTAAGAGAGGACGAAACTGATCCTCGAGTACTCATAGCTTTCAATGCATGGAAGGATTCTGACTATATGTGCAGAAACTATGTGTTGAATAGCTTAGCTGACTCTTTGTGCAATGTGTAAGCTAAAAAATGACTGCCAAAGAGCTGTGGGATTCCCTAGCACACAAGTACAAAACCGAGGATGCAGGCGCCAAGAAGTACATTGTGGGCCAGTTCTTGGATTACAAAATGGTGGATTCAAAACCTGTGGTAAGTCAAGTGCAGGAGCTGCAATTGATTACCCACAAGATACATGCCGAGGGAATGCATATCAGTGATCTTTTCAAGTCGCCTCGTTAATAGAAAAACTGCCTCCTACTTGGAAAGACTTCAAGAAGTATCTCAAGCATAAAAAAAAGGATATGAGTCTTGAAGACCTAATTGTTCGTCCTCGCATAGAGGAGGACAACAAAAGATCCGAGAGGAGATTTACTGTCGCCACTGCTAAGGCGAATATTGTGGAGCATGGTGAGAGCTCCAAAGACAAGAGGCCCGCAAATAACATAAACAAATTGAGGTCAAAAGGAGGGGTGTTCAAGAAGCAACAACCCAAGTTTCAGGGTAGATGTTTCAACTGTGACAAGATTGGTCACAAGTCGGCGGACTGCAGGCTGTCAAAGAAAAAGAAGAATGAGGTCAATGCAATGGACACAAGTGATGACCTTGTTGCTGTAATCTCAGAAGTTAACTTGGTGGACTCAAACCCCAAGGAGTGGTGGTTAGACACTGGAGCAACCCGCCACGTTTGCTCAGATAGGAATGCTTTTTCCAATCTGAAACTGATTGAACCTGGGGAGAAGCTATACATGGGCATCTCCGCCACCTCAGAAATCAAAGGGAAAGGAACTGTCTTCCTAAAGATGACATCGGGAAAGGAAGTCAAGCTTACCAACGTGCTATATGTGCCCGACATCAGGAATAACCTCATTTCTGGGACGAACTGGATATTCATGGATTTAAAATTGTAAATGAGTCCCAGAAAATTGTTTGTCCAAAAATGGGATGTATGTGAGTAAAGGTTATGTAACAGATGGCATTATGAAAATGAATGTAATTGCCATCAACCAAAATGATATGAATAAAGAAAAAAGTCTTCCATTTATTTGCTTGAGTCCTCTAACTTATGGCATGGTAGACTAGGTCATGTGAATTATAATTCTTTACGTAGATTAATTCACTTGGACCATATACCCACTTTTACTGTTAATAAACACAAGTGTGAAATTTTTGTAGAGGCAAAACAAACCAGAACTTTCCAAATGTTGAAAGGAAAACTGAACCCCTTGAATTAATCCACAGTGATATTTGTGATTTAAAATTTGTTCAAACAAGAGGTGGAAACAAATATTTTGTGACTTTCATTGATGACAGTACAAAATATTGTTATGTATATTTACTGAAAAGCAAAAATGAGGCTGTGGAAAAGTTTGCCATGTACAAGAATGAAGTTGAAAATCAACTTACCAAGAAAATTAAAGTCGTGAGAAGTGACCGTGGAGGTGAATATGTGGAACCGTTTGGTGCCTTTTGTGCCCAACACAGAATTATTCATGAGGTCACACCACCATACTCTCCTCAATCTAACGGCGTTGCCGAACAAAAGAATCGCACTCTAAAAGAGATGATGGATGTGATGCTCATAAGTTCTGGGTTACCACAGAACCTGTGGGGGGAAGCTGTTTTATCAGCTAATTACCTTTTAAATAAGGTACCGCGAAAGGAAGTTGATAAACCTCCATATGAGCTATTTAAAGGAAGGAAATCTTCCTGTAAATACTTGAAAATGTGGGGGTGTTTAGCCAAAGTTATGGCTCCGACTCCAAAGAAAATGAAGATAGGACCAAAAACGGTTGACTGTGTCTTCATTGGTTATGCACAAAACAGTAGTGCATATAGGTTTCTTGTGTATGACTCGAAAAACCCCGATATTCACAAGAATACGATAATGGAGTCTAGAAATGATACGTTCTACGAGCATGTATTTCCTTATAAATCTAAAGAAGATGAACCGAGCTCGTCAAAACAGATTCTTGAGGATCTAGAGGAAATACCTCGTGAACAAGATGAAAATTCAGAAGAAGAGATAGAAGAACTTAGACTAAGCAAAAGAGCTAGGGTAGAAAAGTCATTTGGGAATTGGTCCTTTATGGAAATAAGATGTAAGCTCAGTTGATGGTCCTTTATGGAAAGAAGCCAAAAAGAGTGAGATTAATTCCATCATGCAAAACCGTGCTTGGGAATTGGTAGATCTCCCTCCTGGAAGTAAACCACTTGGCTCTAAGTGGATCTTCAAATGAAAGATGAAAGTTGATGGAACAATTGACAAATACAAGGCCAGACTTGTAATCAAAGGTTATAGACAACGTGAAGGTCTTGACTACTTTGATACTTGTTCTCCTGTCACGAGAATAAGCTCCAAAAGAATGATAATAGCGATTGCCGCTTTGCGAAACCTTGAAATCCATCAAATGGATGTAAAAACTGCATTTCTTAATGGAGATTTTGAGGAAGAGATATACTTGGAACAACCTGAGGGTTGCATAGCGCCTGAACAAGAAAGGCAAGTGTGCAAGTTGGTGAAGTCCTTGTATGGACTAAAACAAGCACCTAAACAATTGCACGAAAAATTTGACAGTATTATGGTGTCAAATGGTTTCAAGATCAACGAGTGTGACAAATGCGTATATGTCAAGAACACAGAACATGGTTATGTTATTCTGTGTTTATATGTTGATGACATGCTCATTGTGGGAAGCAATGAATGCATGATTAAATTGACAAAGGACATATTGAAGTCAAGGTTCGATATGAAAGATATGGGACTGGCTGATGTAATTTTGGGAATTAAAATTACAAGAACAACTGAAGGATTTATTCTGAGTCAATCACACTACGTTGACAAAACTCTTGACAAGTTCTGCAAAGGTGATTTTGGCTTAGCTAGAACACCAATAGATATAAGCCAACACTTGTTAAAGAATAAAGAGGAAAGCATCTATCAAATTGAGTATGCAAGAGTGATAGGCAGTCTTATGTACTTAATGAGCTGTACAAGACCAGACATTGCCTTCACTGTCAGTAGGCTAGCTAGATATACGAGTAATCCAAGATCTGAACACTGGAAAGCTATCATGAGAATACTGAGGTATCTACGATTTACTCGCGATTATGGTCTGCACTATACTAGATATCCAAAAGTCGTTGAAGGGTACACTGACGCGAGCTGGATATCTGATATACAAGACTCAAAGGCAACTAGTGGATATGTATTCACTTTGGGAGGTGTTGATGTCTCATGGAAATCCTCAAAACAAACTGTGTTAACCGGATCCACTATGGAATCTGAGTTTGTAGCCTTAGATAAGTGTGGTGAAAAGGTTGAATGGCTACGAAATTTCTGGGAGGACATTCCAAATTGGTCGAAACATGTGCCTGCAATATGCATATATTGTGATAACCAATCTACGATTGGTAGGGCACAGAGTGCAATGTATAATGGTAAGTCTAGACACATACGTCGACGACACAAAACTGTTAGACAACTTCTCTCAACTGGATTCATAAGTATTTACTACATATGGTCTAAAGCAAATATTGCGGATCTGCTAACCAAAGGGTTACCCAGAGACCAAGTTGAGAAGACATCTAGAGGAATGGGACTTAAGCCCATAAAATTATAAAGTCGAGACAAAGGAAACCCAACCATGTTGACTGGAGATCCCAAGATCTTGGTTCAAAGGGACAACCTAATTGTTGAGACTGAGTGAGATCACTGTGGGGGTCTCCCCAGTCCTATTTCTATGATGCAAACAGTGACACCCGTAGGAAAAGGTTAAGCATTTCAGCTTTTAATAATTCTTATGCGTCGAAACTGTTGAATTTTCGAGCGGAGTAATGCGGGTTTACTCTTAAGTAAGAATTCACCTATGTGAGAGAGAAGTGGGGCCGCTTCAAACGAGGATTGCTGGGCTAAATCCTTTAGAAACTCTTGCAGAACCAGGCAGATGTTCACGGCCAAAATGAACATAATAATGAGAACTGAACTTGTGTCAGGAAGATATCTGTGTGAGATATGTGATCGTTTATACAAACGATAGAACAGTTCAAGGACATCGCGTCTACTGATTAGCCAGTAAAGTTGACATGTCTTCACGAGGGAAGGTTCAAAGGTTACCCCTACCTATCCTATGCAGGTATCAACCGTAGAACCTATCACCATGTTGTGTCGAGTCGAGTCAAGTCCTAGTCATTCCTGACGTCATTCAATTTCATTCATGTGGGGGATTGTTGGAAAATATGGTTTAACACCATTTTATGGGTGAATGAGAAATTGTCACTCATTGTGATAAATTGAATAGCCTGGCATTAACTTTGGTAATACAAAAGGTTTTTATATTAACTTTGTGCAAATGAAAAGCCAAAGGTTTTGGTTTTAATGGCATTCAATTGTTTGTTCCTCATGAACTCTATATAAAGAGCTCTCATTCTCTCCTAAAATGAAAGATATAGGAGTTGAGCTTTCCTCTGTATTCTCCTTTCAATAATCTATTATTCTACTCCTTCTGTTATTCTGTCAAATTTCGGGGATAGACACCTCCCAGAAAATGAACAGAAAACAACGAATATAGAAGAAGCTTAACTTGTGCAGGAATGGAGTTGGGAAAGCTTCAGTTTTCACACTTGCCCTTGTGAATCTGGTTAACTTTTTTAAGTGGACTAATGCAGTGGAAGGCGAGCTGTCAGATATGAGCGAGGAACTATCATTGGTTACACTCATGAAAACCCCGTTGGAAGCACATATTATTCCCCGTACATAATACTTGAATTGTTGGGTACATATGTGAATTTTTTACATGCGTATCCAGATAGTCTCCATTCGTATCTTGTTTGGTTTACCGTGTTTGTTGATAGTCTTAAGGATAATGGTTGTTTGTTAAAATAGCTTCAGCTTAGTGTTGGAATAGATAACTTCCGTGCATCCAGATAACTTCAATTTTTAAGGGTGGTAACTTTGGTGAATTTGGTTGGTAACTTGGATAAGTGGTAACTTTGGACACATGATGGTAATTTTATACTTAGATGTACTCAAGGAATTTGATTTCCCAAAATCTTGTGAAATTTAAACGAAAATTTCATTTTTTGTAATTACGAAAAGAAAAAAGGCGAAAGAAAAAATTACATTTTTTCGAGGGATTTTGAGGTTTTTTCGTTAATTTCGGATTTTTCGTAAATTTTTTAAAAATACAAAAACCTACTACCAAAAATTACATTTTTTTTGAAGGTTTTTTTTGAAAAATTTCGAGATTTTTTCGTAAATTTCGGGTTTTTTTATTTTATTTTTATGTATTATCAGTTCTTCTGATTAATTATTGATTTTCGAAACCACCCCTATTTTCTAATTATCATTTCTTCTATTTATAAATTGATTTTTGAAACCACCTCCTGATTTTGTAATTATATATTGATTTCATGTTTGTTTCATTTATTGGTATTTAGGCTTCATTTAATCTAGTAGATTTATTTATTTTCATCTTATTTTTTTCACATATTCCATATGCCCTCGAAATTCATTATATATATTTTATACATCCTCAAAATTTCTACTTTTTTTTACACACCGAAATATTTCTTAAAATCCAGAGACCAAAATAAACTCGAAAAACGAAATCACAATCCTTGGATGTAGTCATATAAGTATTGATTGGATTACACATATGGATTCTCTATGGCTTTATTTGATTCCTTTGATTTTTTCTTGAGTCAGATGATGAAAATTTATCATGTCCAGTTCCTTCGGGGATGGATCCATAGGAATTTGCCCATCCGAAATAACAAAAAAATTTGATTTGAATGATCGTATACTAAGAGCTAAATGAGCGAAAGGGATACGACATAGTTATTCTGGTGAACCCGTATGTAACGTAGGTCTAGCGGTTCTAGAACCGTCAATGATAGGTGAACTTGCGGATTCATTTGCAACTCCTTTGAAAATATTTTATGGATGTTGACATGTGAATCATCACACTTCTTACCCAACTCAACGAACTGCTCTGCTCATTCATTCGAGTTCCTAATGTTTTCATTCGGTTCCTAATGTCCACTAATTGAGTTGATAAAGAAATCAGTTCCTAATCTGCTCTGTCCGCAAATTCATTCACCAAGCAGAGCAGTTCATCGAGTTCCAAGCAAATTAGTTCATCAAGTTCACCAAGCAGATCAGCTCGAGTGTTCTGACCAATCCAACATGAAGCGAGGATCTGATCATTATCACAGGGCAAAAATCTTCTTCAATTACAGCCAACACAGATCGCAAGGCATCTTCAGCCAAGCCGATGAGAAGAGCTAGCCACCGAGCAAATCAGATCAATTGCAAGCTAGTAATTTGCTAATTAATCGTGTATATCGTACAAGCGAATAACATGGCGGAAGTTCCAAAGTCGCTAGTGAGCGCCTCCTATCTTAACCAGGATCAAGGCTCTCACAAAAGCTTGTTTTAAACAGAAATCCAAGGGTCAGAAATACATCAAGATGAGTGATAAAGAAGAAAGAAGCTGCAAATAAACTCTGCTCTATATTTTCTTTCATGGCCAATCCCAAAAATAGAAGCACGGATACGGTCAAGGGTCTGACAAAAGCTTGTTTTAAACAGAAATCCAAGGGTCAAGATGGTGGAAAGCCAAATCAAATCAATATACACACCCACAACTTTCTCTAGGGATGGCAACGGAACAAATCCATCCCCGCCCCGTCAGGATTAACGGATCTCCAAATTCGCCCCACCAATCCGTTTATACATTTACTTAAAAACCACCTCCGCCTCGCGCAAATATCTATTAAAAAAAATTTCCCCTGATACAAAAATTACTTCAAAAATTTACTTTATTCCTACAAAATTCAATCCTAAAAATTACTTCATTCATACAAAAATATAGTAAGAATCACACAGAAATTACAACAGATCTCTGATACAAAAAAAAATTTTGATCAAACATACAAAAAATTGCAAAACAAAATTTCAGATTTAAACATACAAAAAATTACAAAAAAAATAATAAAAATTCAGATCTCAGATTATACAAAAAATTACAAAAAAAAATAAATTCGATCAAACAAATCTCAGATCTGAGATCTGATCTCGGATCTTTGATCTGATCTCAGAGATCTGATCTCGGATCAAGATCTTTGATTTGATATCAGAGATCTGATCTCGGATCAAGATCTGAAGGATCAAGATCTTTGATCTGATCTCAAAGATCTGAGATCTGATCTCGGATCTGATCACAGAGATCTGAGATCTGATCACAGAGATCTGAGATCTGAGATCTGATCTCAGATAAAAAATCTGGGAAGGCGGGGAAGGGAGGGGAGAAGAAGGCGGGGAAGGGAGGGGAGAGGGAGGCGGCCGGGATGGGGTCGTTTTTCGAAGCAGAACAGAGAGATGGAGAGGAGACACCCTTCGAGTGTCCGTGAGGAGACGACCCAGGGTCCGTGAGAAGGAGAAGAAGGAGACATCGGCCTTCGCTGAAGGGGACAACCGGCTTCGACGACCGGCTTCGCTAAAGGAGACGACCGCCTTCGCTCTGTCGCTGAGTTCGCTGAAGGGGACGACCGACTTCGCTGAGGGGACGACCGACTTGAAGGCTTCGCTGAAGGAGACGACCAAGGAGACAGAGACTTCGCTCGCTGTGAGTGAGAAAAGGGAGGCTAATTGTGAGATTCTGAGATGAGAGTGAAAGAATACGGTGTAATCCCTTTATATAGTTGGAGGGTAATTTTGTAATTTTACCGGTTAAACGGATATCCGTGGGGCGGATAGGGCTAAATGCGTATCCGCCCCAAAATTCAGAGATCCTTTACCAAATCCGCCCCAAACGGGGCGAGTGGGGCGGATATCCGAAAAAATCCGCCCCACTGCCATCACTAACTTTCTCCATAGAAAAGACAAGGTCTCACTCATTCTAGAATCTCTCTATAGGCTTAAATTTATAGTGGGCTTTGGGTTGTGTTTGGGCCATTTGATTGTGAAATTTGAATCGGGATAGAATGGTCCCGACCCGGACCGTCCCGATTCAAACCGGTTCGAGACCAATCGGTGTGCTCAAGAAAATTCTGTATCCCGGATCGTTTCGGTCCCGTTTTATTGGATCGGAACCGGGACCGGGACATACCCAATCCCGGACCGTGCCCACCCCTAGTTCCGTGTGCAGGTCAAGGTCAAGGTGAACAGAATTTGGCACCATCATAATTTACTTAAAACACAAAAATCATGTAAAATCAGTTCTAGTTTTGAAGATCTTAAGCAAAACTATTGAAGAGATCGGATTCATGGGGAAACTTAGTTTCAATTTGGGGGAAATCAATGAGATACCTCCACCGTTTGAAAGGTCGCGGCGCTGGATTAGCTTGGTGGCTTGAACATCCAATGGAGTGGAGAGTCGAGTTAGAGATGTGGCTTGACGAGCCGCCAATAGTGCTGTCAACACCAATCGGTTTTAGAGAGAGTGAGGGACTCGAAAAATGCGAGAGGATGAGAGAATGATGCCAACGCAGACAAGAAGAGACAAAGGAGAAAAAAATGAAGACTGTAAATTAACGCTGGTTTTCGGATGGATGAAAACAAGTGAGAAACGTTTTCATACAATGATGACTAAGATAGCCATATTTCTTGAGTTATCATGGAAAAGTTTTCTTAGGTCCCCCTAGAGTATTTTTTTTTTTATGATTTTGAGAGATATATTTCGATGGAGGTCACATATTTCGTACTCACTCCCCTCCCTTCTCTATTTTCTTCCATGATCTCTTTAATAGTTTAAGTTTTCAATGGAAAACAAAAATCAAACACATCCTTAGCTTTGAAATTTGCATCCAATACCAACAGATTAAGCTAGTAAACTAATTAATAAAGATAGAGCTTGGAAATTAATTTTGGCTCTAATACATTAAAGATAGGTTTTTGAGGAAGCACATAATTAGATCACTAAAAGGCATAGTTCCAATTCCAAAGCCTAAGATTTGGAAAAAAGACTTCGCCTGACACATTTTGGTTTGTACACACATATGAATGCCTGGATGGGTTTACAATGCGTTTCTCTATCTGCTCATAACACAATTAAATGATCAAGGACAATAAAGATGGATTCAAGCAACTCTCTCCATCTACATACAAATACATTCTGACTGCAACAACTTCTTTATCTCAAAGTAGGGACATTGAATTAAAGAACATATGGCAATATTCATAATTATTTTTCTCAAGTCAATTTTTTTTTTCTTATGCCAATTATTCACGTTTTCAACACACAATCACAGCTTAAAATAAGGTAGGGATGAACTTCCATCTAGTCCTCTGGACAGATAGAAGCTAACGTATTCATTGACAGTTGTTTCTCTGTATAGGGGAGGATTATCTTTAGACAATAACTCTTTTATTGGTCCATATGGTTTTGCATCATTTCCAGCGGGAAAGAAGAAGGTTGCCACTGATACCCTTGGTCCAATGCTTTTCGCCAACACTCTGTGCTCCACGCTCTTGAACTTGTCATTTGAGATTAGCTAAGTACAAATGAACAAATTTAATAAGAAAATGAAATCAAATAAAACAAATTAGTTAAAGATACGTATGTAGTAAAGAACTTAAGGGCTGCAGGTTGCCGCAAAGTGTAAAAATACCTGAAGAATATCTCCAATGTTTACGACTAGAGCTCCATGCAGAGGAGGAACTTCTACCCATTGATGTTGATGAAGAACTTGGAGCCCACCGACACTATCTTGTACAAGAATAGTAAGAAATTGGGGGTCTGAGTGCTTGGTGGTGACTAGAGTACAATCAGGCTCCGGACATTTGGGAGCATAATGCCCCAACCCCAACAGTAGTTGGTTTTTCAAGCATTCCATTTTACCAAGGTAGTCAGGGCTAAGAGCCAAAGCCTCTGATAGTATTTCTGACAATGTTTCCTTCACCTTGATTACTGAGTTAAGGTACTTAACCATTATCTCTCTGCAAGAGTATATCCAATCTCACTAATATTAGCTCACACATCGATCTCATGTCACTATAAACAAGAAGAAGAAACTATATACATAAATGGGTCCTTAATTTTGTAACAAATTATATGTATGCATCTAAAAATAAATTCTTATATATATCGGCATATTGAAGGCAGTTCATCTGAATCCAGTTGCTGATTATCAAAGAAGTTGCATGCTAGCGTATCCTTCCAATTTGCGGGTTCAGTCTCATAAAACTTTCCATCATTATTGCTGAAATATCTTGTTACCCGCTTTAGATCATGTGAATATGTTGCAAATTTGGCTTTTAAAAAATAAAAACAAATGTGTGTTTACCTGGTTTTGAATCCTGGACCTCTCTCCCATTTTTGATCTTTGAATCTCTCTCTAATTTATAGTCCCATATCTATTATATAACTCCTTGTGGTAGAGTATATAAGGAGATAGTTAGGACTTGGATTTGGACCCCTTGGGGGTACCACTCTTTTATGAGGAGGGGAGAGATAGACTCTCGCGCCCGCCGCCGTCCGGTCGGGTCATATAGAGAGTATACTATTTTTTTGTTGAAAATTTATTTAAAACGAAAAAAAATTTCTGAAACTGACGGGATGTATCTAGACATCTCTTTTTCAAACGTGAGTTGCGCCATGATCTGCTCTCCCACATGTTACACGTTTTGATTCATCTTCTCCCCGCACGACTTGTGCGTATGAACCTACCCTTGATTTCGTTTTTCGAATGTATGGTATTTTCACTATACATACTTTGAGTTTTAAAAAAAGACGAAAAAGAAAAACTAAGAAATTCATAGTGTTCTCAAAACAGTTCTGAAAAACGTGTTGTTCTCAAAAAGGCCTTTGCAAAGAAGTTTTTCGTTTCTACAATCAGTTTCGTTTCAAACGCGTTGTTCTCAAAAAGGCTTTTGCAAAGAAGTTTTTCGTTTCTACAATCAGTTTCGTTTTCGAGTTCTTTTCTTCAATAGTATTGGTGATTCCGAGCAAATAAGAAGATTAAGGGTGAATTGTATACCGTTCATCTATTGTGCATTTTTGAACGAGACAGAGAAAAGATTCTGGGCTGTTTTATCCTGGGGACGGGGGGCTAGTACACTGCTTGCACAATCTTGGGCAGAGCCGCGAAACGTCTTAAAGAGAGCGACCTAGTCCGCGACTCAACCCAAGAACAAACTGGTACATTCGTTCCTAACTATTTCTTTGAATTGTTTACAGCAGTTGAATCTTATACAGAAGTTACAACAAACTGGTATGTTTAGGATGAATTTACTTCATAGATTTCCTTTGTTTTTCAAAGAATGTTTGCTTACATTAGTATGCTTATTTGCATTTGCTATTGTTCGTATGCTTAATGTTTGGATGGAATTTATGCTTTATATTTGCATATTGGAATTTGCTTGAGTAAAACATCCAATACATTATACTAGCAAACATGGTCAGTATATGTGTTTTTTTCAAAATACTTGGAATGTCTTACTGTGACATTTTAGTTGCTGCTCCATATAATCAGTAACAACAATTTTAAGACGTGTTCTTTCTGCCATGATTACAAATATTGAATTTGCTAAACAAAGTTTGCATGTATTTGTAATACAAGAATGCACACATTTGATCACAAATAATATTTGAGTTAATTGTTAAAGAAGTGAATCGTACATAGTTGGGTATATATAGATTTGCGATGAACAGTTAATATTCTGAACTCAATGCTTTTCGTTAGCATAAAATTTTCTGAGTCATGAACTTAGGCTTCTTTTAGAAATTGATCCAACTGTTGGTAACAATAATATTCTTTGATCTATATGCTTCACTTCCTACAAATGTAATGCACACTAGAAGTGAAATTGAGTTATGACACTGACTTTAGCTATGGACTATTCCTTGCTCCAAAGGGATCCAAGGATAGGTTGCCAAACATTACTTTGATGTGAAAATATTAGGAAAAGTTGTGCTCTATAAGTTTGTTGACACACTGTTTTGTTATGCGTTAATTAGAGAGGATGATTCTGTGCATTTTGATTTTGACTCTTATTCATGGTTATAGATTGAGTTATATCCTCATTGTTCTCATGTATTAGTTATACGCTCGTTGATTGGGAAAATCCTTCAATTGAGTTTGAGAATCTTTTCCTGTCATGTAGCAAGCATAAAAATGGAGTAGCAGCCATGTTTATGAAGGTTATATAAGTCTAAAAGTAATAAATGAGGATATATTGCTTTTGAAGAGCCAAACAAAATATATGAATGGGACGCTTTCCTTGTTTTGTACAAGTTGGACTATTCAAGGAAGTGTATGTTATTGCCTTGTTAAATTAATTGTTATGGAACCCATTAGCCTAAACAAACTTTGTTCCAAGGATTGGAGTTTAGTTTTGTTTGCACTTTGTATCTTTGTTACCTTGGGTGGTAGTTGTTGTTGCCAAACTGGGTTGGGAGCAGTTTTCTATCCAAGGATACAACCCTATGGTAACATTTGAAAAGTTTGGACAGAGTGTTATATTTAAAGATCCACATGATTTAGAGTTTTACAACTACGTTTACAATTTCAGATATCTTTATCTATAATGGTGGTTTTCCATGTTGTGTATTTTTAAAGATATTTTTATGGTGACTTTACAATCATATTAGTTTACTTTATGATTAACGTAGTTAGAGATTGACATACATGTATACATGTTGACAATGTAAAATGTAGTCTAGACTCTAAAACCATGGAGGACTAACTAGAGGAGATTGTGTATGTATAGAACACCATGATTTAAAGTTAAATTTCATAGAATTTTAATTAAAGGTGCTGCTCTGTTAGGCTTTCTGAGTTGGAATATCATGAAATCTGATTCAATAAATTCCATTTGAACATTTCGTGAGAAGTGAACAATATCATCTATGCATGTTACTCTTTAGATAATGAGTATGCAGTTCTATGATAATTTTGTTATGCACTTTGGATAATTCAGTCTATTTTGGTGAGAACAAATAGTTGATCTATTGTGAAAATTGGGTATGCTTCTATTTTTCAATACTATTGATGGAAAGAAAACTTTGTGATTAATTTTACAATTGATGTTTGATGTTAAACTGAATTAAGGAGGTTATAAGGAATCATTTGTATACAGATCGACCTGTGAATTTTGTTCTTGATGTCACTGTTTAAATGATTTTGCTCAGACCATAAGTTGGCCGGATCTTCACATGGTTTGATTTTTTAACATTTGAAGATTAGAGCATGAGGGAAAGTTGATTTTGATAAGGTTGGAGGGTAAAATCCATAGTAGCTATTTGGTGCCTTACGAATTGCTAGCTGTTTATTCAATGGATGTTTGAGGAGTGAAGGGTCACCCACATCTTTATATCTTCTTCATTTAGTATTCAATGTTTTACTATTTGGTAGAGGACATGAATTCTTATGGAAAAGATGTGTTCTCATGATAATGATGTTGGTGGATCTAATCTTTTTTGTTGATGGCAATCTAGAACAATTCAAGCTATTGCTTGGTTTTGCAATGGAACCTTTACAATCTAAGTCTGCTACTTAATTCCCAGAGGTTGCTTTTAAGCACAAATATAGTTTGGTGATTACATCAAAGTTTGAAAATTTCAGAAGCTGAATTTAAGGTACGTTCTCTAATGATATTTTTGTGTTGATTCTTGAACTTAAAAGAAAATGAGAATAGCGAGGTGAATAGAATGGGTATTTTATTCAATATTCTCATTGTGTGGGTCCTTAACATTTGAATGACGGTCTGCTTCAGCTAGCAAAAGGACCGTCATTTATATGCATTCAAACGGTGGCTAAACCCGTTTATGATAATAGTTAGAGGGACCAAAGTTCAAAAGTTCCTTTATGGAAAGCACACGCATATTTTTAACATTATACATGCTAAAAATAATTATGTGAATTCTGATTTTTTGTGAGAAGATTTTTTGTTTATCAAGGAATTAATTTATGAAAAGATGAATTGCATTTATTTTTGAGGCATAGTGGGGGTTATTTCGAGGAATAGTGGGGGTACATCCTCAAATAACGTGCCTATGAAAAGGATGAATGAAACTGATTAAGCCACAAAATCTGAGCCTTGGAGAAGTAAACGGAAACGATTTTCCAAAAATACTTTGGCTCCGATTACTATGTCTTTTCAGTCGAGGAGGATTAGCTTTCAAGAAGTCCTTTATAGATGCAATTGAAAATGTCATGAGGTACCTTAAGAGGACTAAGAACCTCGGATTACATAATCAGAAGTTTCTCGCTGTCCTTGAAGGATATAGCGATGCTGATTGGACCAACCTTTCAGATGACTCCATAGTCACCAGTGGTTATATTTTCAATATAACTGGTGTAGCTGTTTCTTGGAAATCGAAGAAACAAACCATTCTGGCACAGTCCACGATGGAGTCAGAAATGATAGCACTAGCCACGGCTAGTAAAGAAGCAGGTTGGCTAAGAAACCTGCTAGCAGAGATCCCTTTATGGGAAAGATCGATTCCAGCTGTCTTGATCCATTGCGATAGTACCGCGGCTATTGCGAAAAATACAGAACCGTTATTATAACGGCAAGAAACGACAAATACGTCGTAAGCACAGTACGGTTAGAGAATTCTATCTACTGGTGCTGTGAGATTGGATCATGTACAAACTGATGCGAACTTGGCTAATCCTTTGACGAAAGGATTAGCTAGAGAGAAGGTTTTCAAAACCTCGAAAGGAATGGGACTAATGCCCTTAGATTGATGAGTTACTCATGACGGTAACCCAACCTATAGACTGGAGATCCCAAGAAATAGGTTCAATGGGTAATAACAAGTCGTGAATGATATAATGTGAATCATGCTGACATAATAGCAATCTCATTCCTAGATTAAAGCATGAATTCCTGAAGCGATTGTAGGATGAGTTAAAAAACTCTTAATGAGGTCTATACTCTATGTGGAGTGGAGTACCTAGCTACAGGAGTACTCTTGATAGACTCACCTAAGTGATTGTGGAAGTTTGGCCGCTTCCTATGGAATTTGTGGGCAAAATTCCTAGAGCCTTCACTATACTGGGATATACGTGCATGGCCGTAAAGCACGGGCTTTTTAGATTTCACCCTGGTAAGGTTGTGCGTGTAATGTCTGTTAGAGATAGAGTTCAAAACTACGAGTTACTCTAGTATAATCTAAAGCATGAACACTACGCAAGAGTTCAAGTCGAAAGACACTTTTGTTTATGCACAATCTTATATTTTAAAGATTGCTCGATGAAAATTGTTTTTAAAAATCCAAGTGGGGGATTGTTGCAAATTTGGCTTTTTAAAAATAAAAACAAATGTGTGTTTACCTGGTTTTGAACCCTGGACCTCTCTCCCATTTTTGATCTTTGAATCTCTCTCTAATTTATAGTCCCATATCTATTATATAACTCCTTGTGGTAGAGTATATAAGGAGATAGTTAGGACTTGGGTTTGGACCCCTTGGGGGTACCACTCTTTTATGAGGAGGAGAGAGATAGACTCTCGCGCCCGCCGCCGTCCGGACGGGTCGGGTCGTATAGAGAGTAGACTATTTTTTTGTTGAAAATTTATTTAAAACGAAAAAAAATTTCTGAAACTGACGGGATGTATCTAGACATCTCTTTTTCAAACGTGCTAGCGTGAGTTGCGCCATGATCTGCTTTCCCACATGTTACACGTTTTGATTCATCTTCTCCCCGCACGACTTGTGCGTATGAACCTACCCTTGATTTCGTTTTTCGAATGTATGGTATTTTCACTATAAATACTATACATACTTTGAGTTTTAAAAAAAGACGAAAAAGAAAAACTAAGAAATTCATAGTGCTCTCAAAACAGTTCTGAAAAACGTGTTGTTCTCAAAAAGGCCTTTGCAAAGAAGTTTTTCGTTTCTACAATCAGTTTCGTTTCAAACGTGTTGTTCTCAAAAAGGCTTTTGCAAAGAAGTTTTTCGTTTCTACAATCAGTTTCGTTTTCGAGTTCTTTTCTTCAATAGTATTGGTGATTCCGAGCAAATAAGAAGATTAAGGGTGAATTGTATACCGTTCATCTATTGTGCATTTTTGAACGAGACAGAGAAAAGATTCTGGGCTGTTTTATCCTGGGGACGGCGGGGCTAGTACACTGCTTGCACAATCTTGGGCAGAGCCGCGAAACGTCTTAAAGAGAGCGACCTAGTCCGCGACTCAACCCAAGAACAAACTGGTACATTCGTTCCTAACTATTTCTTTGAATTGTTTACAGCAGTTGAATCTTATACAGAAGTTACAACAAACTGGTATGTTTAGGATGAATTTACTTCATAGATTTCCTTTGTTTTTCAAAGAATGTTTGCTTACATTAGTATGCTTATTTGCATTTGCTATTGTTCGTATGCTTAATGTTTGGGTGGAATTTATGCTTTATATTTGCATATTGGAATTTGCTTGAGTAAAACATCCAATACATTATACTAGCAAACATCACTACTACAAATATAGGCTTGCATAGCGCTTAAAAATAGGCTTAGATAGCGCTCAAAAAAGCGCTATGCAAGGCGCGTACTTGAATAGCGCTTCGCTTAGATAGCGCTTTAAAAAGCGCTATCTAAGCGTTTATTTTTTTTTTTAATTAACTTCAATAGCGCCTTCTAAAGCGCTATGTAAGCGCTAATTTTTTTTTAAATTAGCTTGGATAGCGCTTAAAAAAGCGCTATTTAATTTAAATGAATTTTTTAAATTAGATTTGTTTATCTGCTAAGATAGCGCGTAAATAAGCGCTATGGAAGTAATTAGATTGTTCTTAGATAGCGCTAAAAGAAGCGCTATTGTAGTATATATGTTAAACTTAGATAGCGCTTATTTGAGCGCTATCTAAGTTATTTGATTTGTTTTTTCTATTTTTCCGATACCGATTTTCTGGGCTAAATATAATATTTAATATAATAATGACAACGTTCAATCAATCAATAAAGACACAACATGATAACTAACTGTTTCTCATTCATTAAAAATATAATTTAAGCATTCATACAAAATTCAATAAAGATACAAAATTGTTCTCAATCACGGTATCCCAAGCTTTGCCACTCAAACTGTAACGGATCAAGAACTTGAGGACATCAAGAGGGAAGTAGAAGATGATGCTGTATAACCAAATCACTCCTGCCCATCCCCACCCTATGCCTTGGATCCTTGCAAAGTCCCAGTTTGCATAAACAGCTATCAATGTAGTCACCTTAACACAATGGATGGATAAATTGTCAGTTTTAATGGAGAATACAGATATATTCAATGGCATGAAACATCATTTATACTCACCAATTGAGCGGCAAGGAAGGCACTAACAAGCAACACGCCTGGTCGTTCAACAAAGGACCAACTCTGAGATCGGGTCACAAAGATGAGAGCCTGGCTCACTATGCTCACTTGGAGATAGAGAGCTGCAGTGAGTTCTTCGTTGTTGTGCCTGATTGATCTCACGCCAAATGTTTTCTGCACATTATATCATTTGGTAGACAATGAGTAGGATCAGTATGATTAATATATACTAATTGATATATAAGATGTTGCACGTGTTCTTTGGACAGGAGACTACTTACTGAGAAGAAATCTGTCTCACAGGAAGCCCAAAAGAAAATCACAGTCATGATAGCAAGATATGTGCCAAGTAGCTTGCATTAATAAACATAAGGTCATAAATATAACAAAGCATTTAGGATGTGGAGCTCATCAGGATCTTCTACGTTTTTCAACATCGCATTACTCATATCCCAACCATATAATTACTTCATCCATGACAACTCAACAACTAAAAAATGATTTTACCATGTGAACGATAGAGATGAGCCCTGCACGACATCCAATTAATTGCAAACTCTGGTTTTCACAGGGAAAATAATGAAGGCTTTGCGAGTAATGTTGCAGGAAAGACAGGAAAGATATTAAGTATACCAAAATAAGCGTTGGTACAGTGGACGGATAAGGACCAGTTTTGAAGCTAACTTGGAAGGCTGAAAGCTGCCAGATTGCTATTGATAGGCCAAGGAGCAGAACTAAACAAACATTCAGTAGTTGAATGACTGCTCAGATGCAGCTGAAGCAGTTAATGGAAGACAGAGACTTGCTTGGACTGAGACTTCAAAGTTACTGAAACCAAAAGATTTCTAGAACCTTGATAATAGATTCCCATAATTTAGCAGCATCGATATATGACAGTAATCTAACTTCTATTCTAATATCAATCAATTTCCTGATTTAAGCTGTATTTTGAACCTCGGCTTCTATCTTTTTCAGCTCTATAAAATATTTTCCTTTTACCCAGCTAATGTTAATGTCAGTTTTCCGTTGAAACAGGTTCAATAGCATTTTAGTCCAACGTATGTTATTCATTCAGTGTTAGCTGCATATACTCCACGTTGAAAATGTTGAACAAAGAGAAAATACACGCTAGAGTTAACAAAACAGTCTGCAAGAATCTGCAAAAATTTGCAAGCTTTTACCTGATACTAAGTTATATAAATACGTGTCCTACATGGCCCTCCTGCGCTTTCCTTGGTCTTCTCAGGGACTTCTCAGGGACTTCCTAAGTTATAGACTTTCGCCAGTACTGATTGAAAGGTGTGTTGAGACAACGAACGTCTGCTCTCCATGACGCCTGTCCATATAAATCAGTTCTGTCAGTCTCATATTCATTGTAATGGAGGAGTTGCTGTTTGTAGTAGTCATTGGCATAAGCTTCCTCCGTAGCTATAAATCTATAACACGCACCAAAATTTTTTACTTGATAACATACAAAAATTAAGAGATGAAGATAAAATTTTCAGATGAGTATTAGTTGTAGATTTGATAAAGAGTTAGGTTTGCCTATTTTCAGGCTTGAATTCCAAGTTATTATACACCTTCAGCATCATCAATGTGTTTGGTTTTTGGGGTAACTGAAGCTCTAATTAATAGCAAAACATTCTTAACATGCTGATCGTACCGATGCATTGTATATTAGGTTTTTACTGTGACTTGGAAGGTATGTTCAGGAAACCAAATTTTGATTTCATCTTGGGCTTTTATTTGTTTGTCATTGAAAGCTTATTCACGACCATCATCATAAATGAACCGATCTAAAGTTAGTTCGATAAGCTGGAATCAATTGCAAGGAAATGGTAACCAGTATGTTCATTGGTATATCACATACCTTGTTCCCACACAAATACCCTTGGCACCTAGGGAAAGTGCAGCAACATAGCCACGACCATCACTGATGGATCCGGCGGCAACTACTGGAATGTTTCTATCTCCAACCAAATCAACTATTCTGGGTACTAGGCCCGTCAAAGCAACCTACACAAAATGTTAAGCACACCCTTTGTTTGAATGTGAGCTGTGGACAGCAGAGGGAAGGAGACTTACCTTTCCAGCTACATGACCCCCAGCCTCTTGACCTTGGGCCACAATGCAATCAACTCCTGCAGCAATCGCTCTCTCGGCAGCTTTCACTGATCCCACCTACAAAAATGGTCCAAACACAACAAAGGTTTAGCTAGAACTCTAATACCAATTGCACACTCTGCATACTATCATTCTCTTTCTTGACTCTATCCACTTCAGTGTTTAGATGCTGCCAGTTTTTCTGTGTTAGTTTACTTCATATCTTGAGATCCAACAACAATGAAGAAGCTAGAAGAAAATGCATACACAAGAAACTCAATATGACATGCACTCTAGGAAGGCAAGAACCATATTAGAGAAAGAAGAGGTACAAAAGAAGAGATCCTAAAAGAGAGAAAGACCAATTAAACTAGATCTGTTCATAAATATTCACTACAATTTTTTTCAATATGTATATCCAAAAATCTATGTATTTGAAGCCATGGTACTGAATGTTACCCATTTAATTGTCTTTGATCATATGAATTATGACATGCTACTTTCAAAAGAAACATATATGATGTAGAGAGATGCTGGGTCTCTTAATGTTTTATTTATAGTTATCACTATGTTGCAGGCAGCAACTCCCTTGAGCATAGCGACACCTGCTAAGTCATCCAGCAATAAAGATCAAGGTTTTATGAAGAAGCTGAAAGGGTTAAATGGGCTTCCAGTGTCAAATGACAATGGAACCTCAGGGAGTTCAGCAGCATCACAGAGGTATATGCTCTGCTACCATTTCATTGTATTCCGATATTTCCTCGAGGAAATTGCGATGTTGTTGAGTAGGCAGAAGCACCAATTTTCTCTGCTTCTGGACCAGACATGTGTTACACATGCTTTTAGAGGTTGCTTTGGTTAACATTTGGACTGCTGTTATACTTTTTAGTTTTCAGATTTTTTCAGTTAGTAATTTCTGCTTGCCTTACTCCTCTTTTTATTTTATGGGGTGTGTTCAGTGACATTGCAAAGTAATATGACATTGCAAAGTAATATGACATGTACATAAACATAGATACCAAGGGAGAGAAAAAAAGAGGAAGTAACTAATCTACATTAATGCCGTACCAGAACATAAAAGAAGAGAACACCACTGCAGCATTGATCATCCAATGTTTTAGTCTCTCAGAGTGACCCTGGAATTGAGCAAAAACAATAATCAAAAGACACCTATCAGCTTTTCTACCACATCTTGTTCATGTGTATACTCGATAAAAATAAGAACGTAAAAGTTAGGAATATAATATCTTACCATTGTTGTGTCGTCGCTGTCAGTTGACCTAGACTTGAGACTTTTAGACAAAGTGTTTGACATAATTTCAAATATTACTCGATTTAGTCACAAATGAACAGAATATAACTTATACCATTATCTGAGTTCCCTTTACAGCAGCACAAGCCTTAGGTTCATGCTCCATCACACCATCTCTATAAGAAACCCTGAACAGAACATATAAAAAAAAATACTCTTAGTAAATGAACATAACTGTACAAGAATATGCAGGGTTATGATCTATGTAACCTGTAAATCTACTGGCCATGTGATCAGTACTGATATTCATGTTGTATGAAGGATGAGACCTGTTCATCTGCTCGATAAAACCGTAGCAGCTTTGAAAGTGACACTTTCTCCTGCAATATGAAAGTTGAAATCAGAACCTGAGAACTGATAGTTTTAAGAAACATACAGTGGAACAAAAATGCTTCTGACCACCATCCAACCTGGATTGGTTCTCTCGGTTCAGAATTGAAACGCAAGCCTATTGAACGGTTCTGTAAGATCTCAGGGTTTCGCATCCATTCTTTAGTTGTGCCAGAAAATGTAATCTTATGTTCAAAAACCTGACACATTAAAGTAAACCTTTAAACAATTGAAAGGGAGAGTCAGGAAATAAACATTAGATGCAATGGATTAAAAAAGTGTTTGAACTTGGCTCCTTAATGTACAAACCTCAGACTAAGGTAAGAATCTTGGTATTTCCAATTGATCTTCTTCAGTGACCGAACCAGTCCCCTGGCATTGTGGGCAGAATGCAGATGATACTTTTGTTTTTGGTTTCATAATCTCCCCATCCATGTCTATTGAGAGTGGCTGATTCTTCCAAATTTCAGACTCACAGAGAAGAATCCAGTGTACAAGGCAGGAAGTATGAAATATGTGAAATGCCTAAACAATTGAAAAACATTATTTGTCATGTAAATGCCTTCACATATTAGGCAATCATAATAAGTCATCCAAAAGATTTAAAATAAAATGAATTTTGAAAGACTACAAAGAAATGAAAGGTTGAAAGAAAGTTACCCCACTTTTATTCCTAAAAGTACAAACAAGTCGTCTAGTCTTCATATTTAATAAGCATGCCACATCCTTGCTTGGGAGAAGTTTATGTTGACATATCTCACAGACTCTCTTCTCAACAATATGCTCTAGCTGCTTTTGCCTCTTCATCCTCTTTTTTGTATCCTTCCTAGACTTTGTCCTTTTACGTGGAATCTGAACATCATCACATCGATCTTGCACTGAAGGAGCTCCATATTGTAAGCATCTTCTGGACCCCTTTTCCCCAACCACTCGCACCATATTGTAATCATTTCATCGTCAATACCGTATATATCATCAATCATAGCTCCTTCTTCCCATTTGCTTGGCTTCATGCACAAATTATTGTTTTGCAGTCATTTGTTCGTGTCAGAGGACTATCCAATGCCCCAAGAAGCATACCCATGAAGAACCTCCTCCTACAAATTATACAAAGACACAAATTATACAAAGACAGTGAGCAATCAATTGAAAAGCTACATAACACCTAAATATTCAGCTACCAATAAAACCCATAACCCCATAGTTCACAAATTCATATAAACAAAAAAAGGTAACTTTTTTACATAATCAAAAGGGGATAACATTGAAACCCATAACTCCAAATCCTTTTAATACACCAAAAAAATTGAAAATCAATAAAAACCCAGACATAAAATGCAAAAAGATCAAATTTTTACAGACCATGAACGACCCTAGAGAAGAAGGGACAGTTTACCCATAATTCCACTAACACCACTTCGAACAGCACAGTTGTTCCAGATGTCTTGGCCGTGGATTTCCTCCATTGTGGGGAGCCTCAATGGTTCTGCCCCAGGCTTCTCTACTGCTGGCTCATTTTATATTTGTACTACAACATACATTTTATATCTACTTACATCTTTTGAGAGCAAGCTTTCCATGTTGAATATTGTTCGTCTTCCATATAGGATAACATTTCTGAAATGAAAAGAATGGTGATTCATATGAGGTGCAAACACTCTCAGCACATAAAGCATTTAGAAAAAGCAAGTTAACTGAGCATAGTTGCAAAGGGATATCCATAATTAGCAAGATACATGTTTTCCATTTCCAATACATACCATCCAATTGCCTGGATTGGAATGATTGACATGTTCAAGACATAAATCTGGACCAATCTGCAATTCCCTAGCTGCTTCAGGAGCATGCTTGAAAATAAAATGTAAGGAATTGGAATCAACTACAGAAACATCATAGCTTGATTCCTTAATCTGAAATGCATCTGCAATTCCAAAAGATAAACTTTCAGAACATGACCAAATGGAGACTTAATGCAATAAAAATGCAGCCTACAACACATGCAAAGAGTTACCCTGATAATTATATGCATCTATTCACAAGAGTATTACAGATGGTTATTTCTGAAAACCCTAAATAACATACCATGATCCATAGTGGTGGTCCATTTTTTACTTAGATATTAAATGACACATCTATGAAGCATTACAAACGATTTTAGTTTAGCATTGCCACATAACAGGCATAACAGCAAACGGTGACTGACCAATTCAGAGTTTTCAACTGTTTGTATTCTCAAACAACAAGTACCTGATATCACAAAAGTGTGCTGAAAGAAAAAACTTTTGGGAGCACCAGTGCTATAAGGGAAAAATTGGGATGACAATGCCAAAGCCACTACAGTTAGGTGCAACAAGAGTTGTATGATGGATGATCTGTCGAGCCAATGACCCAGAACAGGAAGCAATGGACCAACACAAAATCAGTCTAGATCAGGTTAGTATAATCAATATTCAAAGTGACTCTGCATCAGACTTCAGCTATTTATGCATAATGAATCAGTCTAGATCGCTACTCACTAGCCTAGCCTGGTGACCTTTTCATGAAGAAAATTGCAAATTGTGCTACATAACGGGTCACAAAGTAAATAATATATCAGTTAAGAACCAACTAAGCAACTTAATGGAAATGATGATGAATCACAGTTAGAACAAAGTTGAAAAGGGAAACAAAATTGAGCTGCTCACTGTGTTTGACAAAATTGTAAAAGTATCCTTGGTGCACTTAGGTGCTTGCATGCCAAAAGGGAGCTTAGATGAGTAGCCTAGGGTCCTAGGTTGAAGTAGTCACTAATTACTTGAAGAAAACCCAATATTTAAAAAAAATGAAATATTTACTAACCATTCAAAAAGAATTGGCAAACCCTTTTTAGAAATATAAAACAAGATTTAACGGAAGGGGAGCATTTATAACCTACATCTCGATTAGAAAAAAAGGAGGAATGGAAGACAACTTTCTGTCATTGTTGCAAAGCTATGGGAATAGTCTCACAGGGGATCGCAAGTGGATGAGATTTTCACTGTGTGAAATCAAGCGGGGCAATCTAGTGTCACATTCTTGTTGGGTGTGACTCAGTCGAAGAGGTGTGGACTTAGTTCCCTTCTTCCTTTTGGATGTGCTTATATGGGGAAATAGGGGGTGAGGAAGTTACTTTGGTCAGTTGGTGGCTCATTCACTATACAATCTATTGTTACCTTTGGCTTGAAGGAAACAATAGAACTTCCAAGAACAAGGCATTAAAAGCTTTTTTGGAAGTGTTGGAAAATCATGGATACGACAACTTCTCTTCTTGTGGCATGAAATTCAAACATCTGCTTGTAAACCTATACTGTTGCCTTATGGTCTCTTTCTACTACGAGTAGAAAAATCATAAAAAGAACCTTTTCAAACAGGTTCAATTGTTTTCAGTTCTAATTCTACATACAAAAGCTGAAATTTTCACAACATAATACTTTTTTCTTAAGAAGAAAAAGGCACATTCCAACATGGTAAAAGCTCCACCCTAACAGTTTAATTTAAACACTTTAACATACATGTGAATGGGAAATCACTCAATATAAACCTTAAGCTTCATCTAAAGAACGACAATAATTACGCTTAACTAGTTAAACTTTTCTACAAAGTACATGCTGCAGATGACTGAAAAATCGCTAACAAGATTAAACGCGCAGAGCTATACAAATTCCCCAAACTAGTTACTAACATTGAAACCTAATAGAGTATTATTGGGTCACCTACATGTAGTATTATTCGCAGTCATTGAGATTTTTTTTTTCCAACAAAACACAAAACACAAAACACCAACAGTGACTGAGTGAGAGTCGAGCGAGAGAGACGAACCTGGTCCTTTCCCTGCGACTCCTCGGTTCCTCGCCTCCTCGCCTCCTCTGGTTCCTCGCCTGAGTCGCCTCCTTCCTCGGTTCCTCGCCTGAGTCGCGTCCTTCCTCGGTTCCTCGCCTCCTCGCCTCTGTTCCGTCCCTCCTCTCTCTGTGTTTGAAAAAATGGCAAAAGCAAAACCAAAATACATGCGGTCGAGATTTAGGTTTTTATTAGGGCTTTTGATATTAACCGTCCAATCATATCAAGATCTTAAAAAACGAGATTTAATTTGATATTTGAAGCGCTATACAAGAGGAAAGTAGCATAGCGCTTTTTAAAGCGCTATGCAAGCACTTTAAAAGCGCTATGGTAGTTTTGGTAACGTTTTTTCACATAGCGTTTTTTAAAGCGCTATCTAAGACATAATTAAGATAGCGCTTAACTGAAAAAAAAATTTAAAAGCGCTATTGTAGCGTTTTTTTTTATTATTTTTTTTTTAAAGACAAATAAGCGCTATCCTAGCGCCCACTTGGATAGCTCTTTAAAAAAGCGCTATCTAAGTGGCGTTACCTAAGCTAATATTTGTAGTAGTGCATGGTCAGTATATGAGTTTTTTTCAAAATACTTGGAATGTCTTACTGTGACATTTTAGTTGCTGCTCCATATAATCAGTAACAACAGAATATATCTCCTTCTTCACCTCATCAGGTTGCGCATGAAACCTTTTCACGCCTTCCTTCATCTCATCCAACACTTCAACTGGAACTCCATGGTTGACAAGATGAAAAAATCCCCATGATTCACAGGCTTTTCGAATATCCTCCACAATGACTTTCCTTCTGTCCGCATCATCAATACCTTGGAAATCTATAGTTGGGAACTCGAAGCTGCCACCATTATCCAACTCCTTTGGTAGGTTCTCTGGTGAATGAATGAAGAATCTGGGTATCTTAGTAATTCCCAGATCATTTAGTCCTTTAACACCAGCTTTTGTTTCATCAAACTCCTTGAAATATTTTGCTGCATCATAATAGTCTGAAGAGACATCTCCCATGAGGGTTCCTTTGGATTCCTTAGTCACAACTTCCATATTTTGCTGTTTGTACCACAGTGAGATCAGAGCTACGTAATTTACTGTTTCACTTCTTTATTGGAGCTTGTGGGTATGAATTTTAATGGTGAACCAGCTAAAACAAAGATTAATAAGCTGAGAAAAAATATTGACAAATGACAGTGACTGGATACACTCTACGTCATTGTTTTTGACAGAGTAAAACCTCATTGTTTTTTTTTAGCTATATTCTAAACTCTTGGCAGTCGGCATATACACCCTTAGCTAGTCGTCCCGACCCTTAAATGTCACGATTGAACATGTATCCATATCAAAGAAAAGTAGTGATTAAACAAATAAAATAGTAATTCTGACTCCGATTCATATTGGCATAACCTTCGCAAGGGCCTACAAAATGGCCCGTTAGACCCAATCAACGTCTCCGCCCATATGTATTTCAAAGATAGAGACATCAAAGAAATGATCAATGACATGCAAGAAGAAGCCCAGGACAATGGCGGACAATGACAAGTTATTTATCAAGTCAATGAACCATGAGATTGATGAACTCAGTCATATGAGTGACCACAACCTTGTTTATTTATAATTTGAGATTAAACAAAACAATAGCCAAATACAATCTACATCCCAAGGGGAGACCCCGCCTAATGCATATTTAGGTCATTGTTAAAGTAAACAATCTTTTAGAAAAGCATCTAAATCAAATCAAGATTAACAACAAAAAACAAAAAACAAAAAATGGTATCTTTCAACTTCCATTTTCAGGCACCTATACCTAATATGCGCTACTTCCTAAAAGACAGCTCAAACACATGCATCTAATAAAGGACAACTGTTAATATAGTTATAATTTAAAAGACAACTCAAACACATGCATCTAATATTTTGGGTACTAATCAAACATTACCGAACCCTTCTAGCCGGCCTGGGATCCCAGCTTGGTTTTCAGGCCTGGGGGGCAAATTTATATTTTTGCTCCTCCTTTTTAAACACAACCACAAAACACTTTTTGGAGGAGGGGCAAAAATGTAAAATTTCCCCCAAGCCTGAAAACCAGGCCGGGATCCCAGGCCGACTAGAATTTCTGAACATTACCCGTCAAAATAAACCAACACCAACCTAATACACTAAAAGGACACTGGGATTTGTACTTTAAGATCAACAATTCTAACCAAAGAATAGTAGCCTTAAATTATGATTAACATAATTTCCTCTTTTCTTCTTCTATTTAAAAAAATTGATAATAATTTATTATTGGTATTTAGTCTTTCAAATTATGATTTACAAATAACTTAATAGTTTTAATAGTTAGAATATATAGTATAAAAATTAATATTTGTATATAACTTGGCTACAGGTTGCACTATAAATAATAGAGGCCTAAACTCAAGATAGACAAAGCAAACCAAAGAATTAACTGTTAACCGAGTCATTTGCTGTGTTGATGGAGCTCACCCTATCTCTATGGCCGGCTCTCATCACCATTTTCACACTACTGTTAACCATATCCATCTTATGCAGAACAAAGTTGTCTTCCTCATCCTCCACAACCGAATGGCCAATCGGGCCGAAAACCCTACCCATCATTGGGAACTTGCATCAACTAGGAGCTGAAGTGCAACATGTGGCTTTATCGAAGCTTGCTAAACTTCATGGCGGTGTAATGACCATCTGGATTGGAAGTTGGCGACCAGTAATCGTTGTGAGCAACATTGCTGAAGCTTGGGAAGTGCTTGTCAACAAGTCATCGGACTACGCATCACGTGGTGCACCTGAAGTAACCAAATTATCTACGGCAGGTTGGCGCACAGTTAGTACTTCTGACCCCGGTCTATATTGGCATAACCTTCGCAAGGGCCTGCAGAATGGCCCCTTGGGCCCAATCAATGTCTCAGCGCAAATGCATTTCCAAGAGAGAGACATCCAAGATATGATCAATGACATGCAAGAAGAAGCCAAGACCAATGGTGGAATTGTTAAACCACTTGATCATCTAAAAAGAGCAACTGTGAGGTTACTAAGTAGATTCATCTTCGGACAAACATTTGATGACAAGTTATTTATCGAGTCCATGCACCATCAGATTGATGAACTCATTAGGATGAGTGGGTTTTTTCATCTGTCTGAAGCATTTTCCTATGCTAAATATCTCCCTAGCCACAGACGCGCTGTAAAACAACTTCGCCAAATAAATCTTGCAATCAAGGAATTGGTTCAACCTTTTCTAGCTTCAGGTCCCCCTACTAATAGTTACTTAAAATTTCTTCTTTCTCAAGACTATCCACATGATGTTGTTGTAGCCTGCATATCTGAACTGTATGTGTTAGGCGTGGATAGTACATCAGCTACAACGACATGGGCACTAGCGTTCTTGATACATGATCAGACAGCCCAGGAGAATCTCTATCAAAACATCAAACAGAACACTGTTAACGGTTATAGTACTATTCTTAAAACTGAAGATTTCAGCAAAATGCACTATTTGCAAGCAGTTATGAAGGAAACTATGAGAATGAAACCAATAGCACCTTTTGCAATCCCTCACAAGACTAGTAAAGATACTACACTGATGGGAAGAAAGGTGGCTAAAGGAACACGTGTCATGGTAAACATTTACGCGTTGCATCATAACCCCGGTGTATGGACCGAGCCATACAAATTTATGCCTGAGAGATTCTTGCAAGGAGATACGAATGTGATGGATCCGTCATTTTTACCATTTGGTGCAGGTATGAGAACTTGTGCAGGAATGGAGTTGGGAAAGCTTCAATTTTCACTTGCCCTTGCGAATCTGGTTAACTTTTTCAAGTGGACTAATGCAGTGGAGGGTGAGATGCCAGATATGAGCGAGGAACTATCATTGGTTACACTCATGAAGACTCCGCTGGAGGCACGGATTATTCCCCGTAAAACTTGAATTGCCACATGGCATTCAATCAATGAAGGACAAATGTTGTCTCACTGTGACTGGTAGTGTTCAGTGATCTATGTATCCATCTCATGAATAATAATCCACTTATCCAAATTATATGAATTTGTGCGTATTCATTGTATCAAATTGGCATTTTTGTAACAAGTCTTAAATCAGTATCACTTTTGAGCTGTAACAGTCCACTAAACAATTTCAAGTCAAAATTAAATTCAGTCAAAAAAATGAAAAACAGTTACACAAATAAAAGTGACACAATAAAATGGATCACCATGAATAGTATCACTTGTAGCATCATACTCTTAATAGTGATACAATTATTGTATCAATTTAAATGTGTAAAATTATTTGGTGGACTGGTATAGCTCAAAAGTGATAACGTTTTGGGGGTTGTTACAGAAATGCCAATTTGGTGTAGTGATTCTCGATGAATGTCACAGGTACAAGCAATAAATTGTATGCCCTCTGATGATATATCAAAATGGTCACACCCCTGAGTCGTACACGTGTCGTGATAATCTCGAGAAAATACGGACCCTAGCATCAGCACAACACTGAACAAGCCCAAGCGTATCTAAGCTCGCTCAATTCAGTTCGCCGGGCGGACCCGGACTCTTACAGCACGCTAGGCCCACACATCACACAGCTGTCCTCAATACCCGTCAGCCTTCCTTAGGCAAGTATTTCGAGGATCTACTTCAGATGGGCAATTACAGCTACTCTTTGCTCCCAACTAGAAAGCAAACACCAGAGTATCTTCCACACAGAGAAACTCCCTTCTACAGAATGCTCTTGGATTGGAAACTATCTCCCGCATATCTAGAAGGGTAGAACTAACATGGAACTTTCCTCCTACAGCACGACACATAATTAGAGATGGATCTCCACGAAGATCTCCTCCCTAATCTATGCCTACGATGGCATGGTTAAACCAGGACTCCTTACACTATAAATAAGACATGAGGTTGGTAAGCTAAAGTACGCTACAAATTTCCCGTTACAACATTACATCTTCCTCAGGGCCATGTCTGACTTTAGCATCGGAGTGCCATCGGCCACCACAACGGTGGTCCGTGGCTCACTTGTGCTACTTATGCAAGTCAACAGGTCAGCGGGAACTAGATCGGAGCAGGGAGCGAAAAATAACAAAATCAGTTTGGCGTTGTCCGTGGAGACGACATAGCTCGTAACTTTACACTAAGCGACATCTCCTTTCATATCTGGAATAGCTTAGTGTTGGAATAGATAACTCCCGTGCATCCAGATAACTTCAAGTTTTAAGGTTGGTAACTTTTTTTAATTTGGTTGGTAACTTGGGTAAGTCGTAACTTTGGACACATGATGGTTACTTTATGCTTAGACATAGCTATATAAGTATTGACCGGATTATATATGGATTTTGTATGGCTCTAATGCTCTATTTGATTCCTTTGATTTTCACCCATCCCCATAACCAAGAAACCTTATTTGAATGATCATGTACAAAGTGCTAAATGAGCGAAAGGGATAGGGCATAATAATTTCGGTGAACCAGCATGGCTCAATGAAAAGATTGGGGGAGTGGAGCCACCCTTGTCTAGTATGTCTAATTTCTCGTATTGCATTGAAAATTATGGTTTGGTTGACTGTGGTTTCACGGGACCTAGACTCACTTGGTGTAACAATAGGCACGGAAGAGACCGTATATGGGCTAGACTTGATAGAATTTTTGTTAATTCATCATGGTTGACAGTATTGGCAAACCCGAAAGTGGAACACCTTAGCAGAAATTTTTCTGATCACTCTCCACTGCTGGCATCCATGTCTATTCAGGCGCGCACAGGTTTTAGCCCATTTAGATTCCTTAATATGTGGATGACACATCCTGGGTTTCTACCTCTGGTCAGAGAACTTTGGTTGTCTGAGTTAGATGATATGAGTCCTATTGACAAAATTGATGTTAAGCTTAAAATGGTGAGAAGAGTTCTTATACAGTGGAACAAAACGGTCTTTGGTAATGTGTTTAGCAGACTGAGATATCTAGAGGATGAAATGCAACAATGGGAGACTATTCTTCTGGCGGGCTGGGATAATATTGGTAATAATGGCCTTAATGTCGATGCGAATTGGGACACTAATGCTTGTTGTAATCTGAATCGTTGTCAGGCGGAATACAGATTAGCTCTTAAACAAGAGGAGCTTTACTGGATTCAGAAGTCGGGAGAAAAAGAATATAGTGAGGGGGATGCTTGTACAAAATATTTCTTTGCTTCTACTAAATCCAAACAAAAAAGAAGGGCCATCTCTCAGATCACTTTATCAGGTGGTAGGACCATTTCAGATCCGGGTGAAATTCTTGAAGAATCAAATAATTTTTTTCATAGCCTTTTGTCTGCCCAAGGAGACTGTGTGCTGGATTCAGAATTGTTAGATTACATTCCGAAGACCATTACGACAGTTAGGTGTGATGCGTTGGTTAAAAGGCCTTCTTTGGAGGAAGTTAAGGATGTTGTCTTTGATATTCCAAAAAATAGTGCCCCTGGCCCTGATGGATTTACTGCTGGTTTTTTTCAGACATACTGGGACTTGGTGAGTATTGATATATGGGAAGCTGCTATACAGTTTTTTGAGGGGGAGGCTCTTCCGGCATCTTTTTCTGCAAATTTCATGGCTTTGATCCCGAAAAAGGAAAATTCAGGTTTCTTCTCTGACTTTCGCCTCATTAGTCTTTGCAATGTCATCTATAAAATTTTTAGTAAAATTCTTTGCAAGAGATTGGCATTGGTATTACCATAAATGATCTCCCTGGAGCAAGGGGCTTTTGTTAGAGGAAGGTTTATTGGGGAAAATATTGGCCTAGCATAGGAATTAGTAAGAGATATCCATAAAAAGGTATTTTGAGGTAATGTGGTGTTGAAGATTGACATGGAGAAATCTTATGACCGACTTGAATGGAATTTTCTCTAAACGGTGCTCAAAAATTTTGGTTTTACTACCAGATTTTGCCATATTATTTCCAACTGTATAGCTTCTTGTGGTTTTTCAATTTTGCTACAAGGAGCTTACAAAGGCTTTTTTAAGTCCACAAGAGGTTTAAGGCAAGGGGATCCTCTCTCACCATTTTTATTTATCATCGCCTCGGAGGTTCTGAGTAGGGGATTGCAAAGGGCTTTTAGTACAGGAAAAATAGGGTATTATTATACGCCTAGGGCCTGCAGTCCTGTTTCGCATCTACTCTATGCAGATGACACTTCAATCTTTTTAAATGGGAGGAAAGCTTCAGTTTAGGGGTGCATGGAATTTCTGAAAAAATACTGCAATGCTTCAGGTCAGAAAATGAATGAAGGAAAAAGTTCTTTTATGATGGACGATAATGTGGTAGTGGAAAAAATTGTGGCTTTGAAGAGGTTTACAGGATTCCAATATAAAGGTTCTCCTTTGACGTATTTGGGAGGGCCAGTGTTCCAAGGGAAAGCAAAACTTTCCTACTTTGAAGACATGATTGACAAAATTCAAAGACCGATTCAAAGTTGGAAAGCAAAACTGTTATCGCCTGGAGGGAGAATGGTCTTAATTAAGCATGTTCTAAGCTCAATTCCTGTTTACATTCTAAGCGCCATGTGTGTACCCAAGAAAGTTATAACAAGAATTAATAGTTTGTTAGCAGATTTCTTTTGGGGGGATTGTGAAGGTAGGTTGAAGAAAAAATGGGTGTCATGGGATAAGATTTGTTTGCCGCGGGAGGAAGGCGGATTGGGTGTCAGAAATCTGTCAGTAGTTATGAAGGCTTTTCGTGTTAAAGCTTTATGGAAGCTTATTTCTTCTGATACCCTATGGGCTTCTTTTATGAGAAAAAAATATTGGTTGCCTAGAACTTCGCTGAGTGGCCAAGTTGTGAAGTGTGGGGCCTCCCCATTTTTTAAAGAGCTCATGATTTGTAAATCTATAACTTTGAGCAATTCTTTCTGGCGTATTGGCAGGGGTAACATCAGCTTCTTCGAAGAAAACTGGAACCTTGTGACCTCTTTCAAAAGATCGGAGGATCTTATCAATCCTGGGTTTTGGCCTACGGTTAGGGAAGTGATAATGGGAGATTACGATTTGGTCAATTCTGACCTCAGACAGCTGGCACGTGGCTTATTTGCAGAGAGGTTGCGGGGTAAGAAGTATGGTGATGATGGGTGTGTTTGGGCGCCAGATCCGGATGGTATTTTTTCCATTCATTCTGCATACGAATTGCTACGAAAGCAGGGGGTGAAAAATGAGCTAAATAAAAAAATTTGGCAAAACATTATCCCGTCAAAATTTTCAGTTTTTGTTTGGAAACTATTGCGCAGAGGTGTGCCAGTGGACGGGGAGTTGTATAGATGCGGTTTTAGCCTAGCCTCGAGATGTAGGTGTTGCGCTAATCCAAGGACGGAATCTTTGAATCACTTATTTCTGGAGGGCAACTTGGCGGTAAAAGTATGGAGTCATTTTGATGGGATTTTTGATGTGCATGTAAGGAAACCAGCAGAGATCTCCACAGTGCTTCAGATTTGGTTCAAAAAAGCAAAGATGACCTCGCAAACAGGTGTGTTATATTTCCTCACTCCTATGTTTATCCTATGGGAAATCTGGAAGCAAAGATGTAAGGTTGTCTATGAAGATATTACTCTAAATTGTGCTTTTGTGATTTTAACCATTAGGCGTAATTTGAGGTTAGCTAATACCTTTGTCATTCCGAAACAAATTAGTCGGAATAAGACTCCTTTAAGGGCGCTTGGGTTACATGAGATTCCGGTTAGAAGAACTTTTGTTAGAACTGTATATTGGATCCCTCCTCCTGCAGACTTTGTGGCACTTAATGTTGATGGTTCCTCTCGGAAAAATAAGGCAACAGGAGGTCGGATTATAAGAGACTTTAGGGGTCTTTGTGTGGTTGGAAAGCAATTGTTCTTCGGGGAAGGAACAAACAATAAAGCTGAAGCGTTGGCCCTTGTGGCAGGTTTGCGTCTTTGTTCCTCATTGGGGTTGAGCAAAGTTATGGTCCAATCGGATTCGGATCTTGTTTGTGGTTGGTTTAGGGAAACCTTTAAAATTCCGTGGCATTTGGAGAACATTTTCAGAGAAATTAAGCTGATGGCGGAAAGAATGTTGATAGAATGCAAACATATTTATAAAGAGGCCAATGCGGTAGCGGATGCGCTAGCTGATAAAGCGCAAAAAGATTGCAGGACTATCACCTTTGGAGCGAATGAGTTACCTAGGCGAATTGCGGGGTTGGTTTTGCTCGACAGTTGCCACACGGCTTATGTTCGTCATGGGTATGAATAGTGGAATTTCTGATGTTAATGAGTTATGGACGGTTTTTTATTTGTTTAGTTTTTATGATGTTTGTCCAATTGGTTTTTTTTTTCTCGGGTAAAGTCGTCATGTACCCCCGACAGTTTGTATAAGAATTTTTTCCAAGTAATAAAGGTCTGGCATCCCATAGTTGCCCCTCCTCACTGGAGGTTCTTTAAAAAAAACATATTAATAATAGCCGGTCTAATATCAAATTGAGCTGTAGTGATAGGGGGCAGCTCAATCCGCTCTGTAGACCGATTGATGTGAGAACGATGTGTGTCAAATACGTACTTAGGGTGTGTGTTCCTAGCCAAAACTTTTAGTTACACCACGTCCTTCTATGGTCTGCAGCTTACTAATGACTTGGCGTACCGGGTGAGTTACCCATGTGGCAATGGTCTCTCGGAGTTCATTGAATGATTAAACCCAACGTCAAGTTTTGCTTTAGTCAACACAAAATTTAGCAGAATAACCTGGGTTTTAGTTGTCCTATGAACACCGTCCTAGTTGGCTCTAATCTTAGTTGATTTTATTATGTGCCTTGGTTTCACACAGTTGGAGTGATGAGGTGGGTGATGAAAACCCACCAGTTTCAAAAACAGGGCTAGGTCTGCCCTCTCTGTTTATGGTAGTTTATTAACTTAAGCAACCACGCAGTTCGTTAAGATGCAGAAACATAAACAAACACCAAACAATGTCCAATCGATTTTCACTCGGCACCCAAGCCACTAAAACAATGTGTCTGAAAGAGATACTTACTAACTTGTGAGCTTGGACACAAAGTCTCCACCGTGGGAGTAGAGAGAAGTGTTATTTGAAAGCTACTCCTCATAGGTTCAAACAATTGCACTCTCCCCTACAACACCACTGGTTGTCCACTACAAAAAAATTAGCCCTTTTTCAAAGAAATTTTTTTATTTTTTTATATTTTATTTCTGACTTCGATTGCTATCTAAATAAATAAACACACAATCAAACAATTACACATGCAAAGATGTTTAATAGTCTTGGTCAAGAAGTCAGAAATTATTTATTTATTTATTTATTTTTTGTTTGTTTAGTTTTTTGTTTTTTTTATGAAAGTAAATTAAATCTAACCTAAAACTAACAATCAACCTAATGCTAAAATAATATCTAACTATTACAAGTTGCACTCGACCATTCGAGGCATATTAAAAAGAAGTTAAAAAAATAAACTCTCTTCCTCACTAAAAACTACAAACAAAAAATAAAAAATGATTAAAAAAAAGGGTATTCAAGCAAGTCTTAGGCAATTTCGCAGCTTTATCACCAACTTTTCCAAACGAATTTGTTCAACAGGCAACCAACATCAAAAAAATTTGAAAAACTTAAGGAAATTCAGGGGAGTATCACGAAATTCGTTGTAAAAATTTCACGTTAAACGGACAATGTTTGAGCCGTCTGCTGCTGTGTTGTTTCCGTTATATGCTGAAAATTACCCAAAAAAAAAACATAAAGATGACAAAAAATAGTAATAATTAAATAAATAAATAAATAAGGAAAAAATTTTAATAAATTAAAAATCTTCTCCATTGTCTCCAAAGTTGTATTTTCAATAATGTCTTCTTTCACTAAGTGATGTGCAACGGCGCCATTTGATTGAATAAGCCGACATTAATGTCCCCGGCAACAGCGCCATTTGATTGATGCCAAAAACCGACATTAATGTCATTACATGATTTTCGACATCAATCAAAGAAATATAAGTTGTATCTATTTAATTTTTTTTTCTTCCTTCAACCTGCAATACAATTCAACAATGTATAGTGGAAGTAGGGGTTATCGACTACTTCACGTGGATTAGAAGACAATATTTGATTTTCAACTTAAAGAATAAAGAGAATAACAAAATAATGTATGGTGAAAATAAGTATTAAACTAAAATAACAAAGAAAAACAAAGATAAAACTTCTTCAATGGAATTAAACTGTAGTACATGCACTTTTCTCCTAAGTAAAAATATAAAGCCAAGAACTACAACTAAAAAACTATGTCAAAAAAACTATAAAAAAAAAAAACTATCCCTTATGAACTCCATGTATGGGGTTTTTATAGGTAAAAAAAGTTTGAGTTAAACAATGAAACATGCACTACACCAAATTGACATTTTTGTAACAAACTTCAAAACAGTATCACTTTTGAAGTGTAACAATCCACCTAACTATTTTACACATTTTCACAAACAAAATGATACAATAATTGTATCACCATGAAGAGTATGGTTATAAAAGTGATACTATTCATGGTGATCCAACTTATTGTATCATTTTTTTTTTGTTACTGTTTTTCATTTTTTTGACTAAATTTAGTTTTAACTTGAAATTGTTGGTGGATTGTACATCTCAAAAGTGATACTGCTTTGAGAGTTGTTACAAAAGTGCAAATTTGGTGTAGTGATGGTTGAATGAAACAAGGAATGGTGTTGGAGTTCAATAAGGAAACATATCTTGTAGAGATTTTTTATGATAAAGTTGGTCATGTGGACGTCCAAATCTTCATTTTGATTTTTTCGAAATCCGTAGTTGTTGTTGCTTTGTGCGCTTGACTTCATGGGTCTTGAGATTGAAATTCTTTAATTCTGATGAATCCATTTGAATTCCCATTGGGCCTTCTAGTTGATGAATTTAGCCTTATTGTGCCACTTTATGCATAATTTGAGATTTGTACTTGAATTCTTACAAAATGCACAAAATACATGTAATGAGATATTTTTATTTGATAATTGAACTTAACAATGATATATTTGGGAGTGTAAAATCGATATTTTGGGTGTTTATCATATCCCTTTCAAAATTTGTGTTCATCAATTTGGTTGTTCCTTTCAACATCCTTTATGAGGTAGAAAAAGGGGATCCATCTACAGGTTGAAAGCCTCTATTAGGCAGGGCAAGATGGTTTAGTCCAGTTGAGTGCCCTCCAAGATTGACCAAAGCATAACCACCATGAACGGGGTGTTATGACAATGAAGAGGACAACCTATCGTCTTCCCACTTGCGACTCAACTACTCAAGGCACATCCTAACACCCTTACTACTTGCTATTGTGTTATACTTTTTTTTTAAATATAATTTGATCTTGTTTCGTGGCCTTGGGCAATTTCTTATTTATTAATTGTTTTACTTGAACCTTATAATGGAGATTGATGCCAAATCACTTTGATGCTCAGAATAGTCAGGATGCTGAAAAGCATATTGTTAGGTCCGACATAAGCAAATTTACTACCCATAGGAAAACTGGTCTAATATGATGTTGATGTCGATTTGATGAGGAGCTATGTTGCAACAACAAGTATCATAAATGTCCTAATAGTAGAATGTAACGAAGATGTCTGTGTTATATTGGATGGGTATTTTTTTCCGAGTTCACATGGCACAATTAGAGCCTAAAGTTGGTTGGTATTTGGCTTAAAGTTATTACATTTGAATTGAAAAAAAAATTGCCCATGTAAGACTCACAACCAAAGTATGTAAAGAGGTGGAGTTAAAACAGAAAGTTGTTTCTGATATTTGCTTAAACATTTAGTATGCATGTTTTGTCCAAAACCTCACAAGGATTATTAGGAAGACAGGGAGAACATAACGGGCTAAGTGTTGGTGAATGTTTCATGGTTTAGAAATAGTTTTCTTAGACATTAGAGAGACACGAAAAATCTTAGTTCATTCATGTAAGGTTTTATAAAAGATGGATTTATAAAAGATGGATTCACCATCTCCCTCCCTCTACATACAAATATGTTTTAGGTACTGCAAGAACTTCTCAAGTTTTTCCGTTTCTTTGTGCATGATGCCAATTATTCATATTTTCAACACACAATCACAGCTTAAAATAAGGTAGAGCTGAACTTCCATCCAATTCCCTGGACAGAGCGAAGCGAATGTACTCACTGGCAGTTGTTTCTCTGTATAGGGGAGGATTATCTTTAGACAGTAACTCTTTTATTGGTCCATATGGTTTTGCATCATCTCCAGCGGGAAAGAAGAAGGTTGCCACTGATATCCTTGGTCCAATGCTTTTTGCCAACACTCTGTGTTTCCCACTCTTGAACTTGTCATTTGAGATAAGCTAATAGTGTACAGTACAGATGAACAAATTATTAAGAAAATGAAATCAAATCAAACAAATTAGTGAAGGTAGGTAGGTAGTAAAGAACTTGAGGGCTGCAGGTTGCCGCAAAGTGTAAAAATACCTGAAGCATATCTCCAATGTTTATGACTAGAGCTCCATGAAGAGGAGGAACATCCACCCATTGATTTTGATGTAGAACTTGGAGGCCACCGATATCATCTTGTAGAAGAATGGTGAGGAACTGGGGGTCCGAGTGCTTGGTGGCGGCTAGAGTACGATTTGGCTCCGGACATTTGGGAGCGTAGTGCCCCAACATTTGTTGGTTTTTCAAGCATTCTATTTTACTAAGGTAGTCAGGGCTAAGACCCAAAGCCTCTGATAGTATTTCTGACAACGTTTCCGTTACTTTGATTATGGAGTTATGGTACTTAACCATTATCTCCCTGCGAGAGTATATCCAATCTAACTAATATTAGCTCAAACATCAATATAATGTCATTATAAACAACAGGAAACTATATACAGAAAAATGGGTCCTTAATTTTATAATTAGCAAATTATATTATGCATCTAAAAATAAGTTTATATATGTATAAATATTGAAGGCAGTTCATCTGAATCCAGTTGATGATTATCAAAGAAGCTGCATGCTAGTGTATCCTTCCAGTTTGCACCTTCAGTCTCATAAAACTTTCTGTCATTATTGCTGAAATATCTTGCTACCCGCTTTGGATCATGTGAATACATCTCCTTCTTCACCTCATCAGGTTGCGCATGAAACCTTTTCACGCCTTCCTTCATCTCATCCAACACTTCAACTGGAACTCCATGGTTGACAAGATGAAAAAATCCCCATGATTCACAGGCTTTTCGAATATCCTCCACAATGACTTTCCTTCTGTCCGCATCATCAATACCTTGGAAATCTATAGTTGGGAACTCGAAGCTGCCACCATTATCCAACTCCTTTGGTAGGTTCTCTGGTGAATGAATGAAGAATCTGGGTATCTTAGTAATTCCCAGATCATTTAGTCCTTTAACACCAGCTTTTGTTTCATCAAACTCCTTGAAATATTTTGCTGCATCATAATAGTCTGAAGAGACATCTCCCATGAGGGTTCCTTTGGATTCCTTAGTCACAACTTCCATATTTTGCTGTTTGTACCACAGTGAGATCAGAGCTACGTAATTTACTGTTTCACTTCTTTATTGGAGCTTGTGGGTATGAATTTCAATGGTGAACCAGCTAAAACAAAGATTAATAAGCTGAGAAAAATATTGACAAATGACAGTGACTCGATACACTCTACGTCATTGTTTTCAGAAATTCTTAATGGCCTGGGAAATCAGTCTGTCTGGAGGCGAAAATATAATTTTGCCCTCTCTTTGGAGGTGATTTCATACATCTCGAAGGAAATGAACGGCTTCACCCCCTCCCACACTGGTTTCCTCGCCCCTCGCTGTTTAGACAAAGCATCTAAATCAAATCAAATCAAATCTTTTAGAAAAGGACAATCTTATAATCTTTTAGAAAACAATCTCAAATTAGAAAAGGACAATCTTTTGCCCCCCACACCCCCTTAGAAAAGCATCTAAATCAAATTAAATCAAATCAAGATTAAAAACAAAAAAAACACAAAAACAAAAAACAAAAAATGGTATCTTTCAACTTCCCTTTTTCAGGCACCTATACCTAATATGCTCTACTTCCTAAAGGACAACTCAAACGCCTACACCTAATAAAGGACAACTGTTAATATAGTTGTAATTTAAAAGACAACTCAAACACATGCATATTTTGGGTATTAATCAAACATTATCGAACCCTTCTAGCCGGCCTGGGATCCCAGCTTGGTTTTCACGTTTGAGGGGCAAATTTACATTTTTACTCCTCTTCTTTAAACACACAACCACAAAACACTTTTTGAAGGAGGGGCAAAAATGTAAATTTCCCCCCCCCCCCGACGTGAAAACCAGACCGGAATCCCAGGCCGACTAGAATTTCTGAACATTATCCGTCAAAATAAACCAACACCAACCTAATACACTAAAAGGACACTAGGATTTTTACTTTAAGATCAACAATTCTAACCAGCCAGGTTTGATAGTCACTTTTTGGTCAAATTTTGTTTTTTTACACTTCTACCCCTTTTATAGATGGTGTTTGTGGTTGTATTATAAAGAGAATGGGTAAAAAATGTAAAAAAAATCAAAACTTAACCGAAACCTGACTGGATAAACTTAATCATTTAAAATACATTAACAAAAGTAAAAAAAAAAATGTTTGCTGCCACCATTATAACTTATTAGCATTTTTTTTTTTTTTGTTTACTTTTATAAATTATCACACAAAAACAAAAAAAACGCCTATAGGCCTCTAGGCGCTAGTCACTTGCTCGTCTACCACCTAGCGAATTTTATAAACCTCGCCAATTAGTATTTTTTTTCTACTACATATACTTTCTTTTAAAATGTTAAATAGAAATTGTAGTCCAAATTGGAGGTTATTAGATCAAATACTTCTATTTAAATTATTCATACGATAATTGAAAGAATATAAAATAATACTATACCGTAAATTCAATAAGTATATACCCTGCACTAACTGATTTTATCTATTGATGTTTGTTAATCCATTATACATATTAGTAAGAGTAAGTAAGTTTACAAATAAATATAAATAACCAATGGTACCACAAGCCCATATAGTTATTTGGCTCTTTTCTTCTTCTATTTAAAAAAATTGATAATAATTTATTATTGGTATTTAGTCTTTCAAATTATGATTTACAAATTGGGTCCACAACTTAATAGTTGTAATAGTTAGAATATATAGTATAAAAATTAATATTTGTATATAACTTGGCTCCCCCTCCCCCTGTGGAGTCCCTCGCTGTTTTCCTCGCTGCTTCCGTCGACAATTAGAATTTTACATAAATAATAGAGGCCTAAACCCAAGATAGACAAATCAAACCAAAGAATTAACTATTAACCGAGTCATTTGCTGTGTTGATGGAGCTCACCCTATCTCTATGGCCGGCTCTCATCACCATTTTCACACTACTGTTAACCATATCCATCTTATGCAGAACAAAGTTGTCTTCCTCATCCTCCACAACCGAATGGCCAATCGGGCCGAAAACCCTACCCATCATTGGGAACTTGCATCAACTAGGAGCTGAAGTGCAACATGTGGCTTTATCGAAGCTTGCTAAACTTCATGGCGGTGTAATGACCATCTGGATTGGAAGTTGGCGACCAGTAATCGTTGTGAGCAACATTGCCGAAGCTTGGGAAGTGCTTGTCAACAAGTCATCGGACTACGCATCAGGTGGTGCACCTGAAGTTGTTGGTGGAAATGACCACTTATGGTGGTTTGCAATCACTAAGAGAGAATTAAAACACAACAAAGGAAACACTGTTTTTATTCAAAGAGAAAGGAGAACAATCTCACACTTCTACTCTCTTATTTCTCTCTTTGTTTTCCACACTTAGAACACACACATCCTCTACCTATTTATAGGTAAATGGTAATACAACAAAGTCTACAAAGGAGGCAACAACCATCAACAATGGTGGCTATGGTTGGTACAACAACCATCAACAATGGTGGCTATGGTTGGTACAACAACCATGGTTGTTGAAGACCATCTAGACATTGAAGACCATCTAGAAGTTGAAGACCATCTAGATGTTAAGTTTATTTCCAACAAATTCCCCCCTTAAACTTAATCGAGGGATATCATTCCGAGCAAGTACTTCAATCTGGTAAATGTTTCACCCTTCAGTGGCTTTGTAAAGATATCTGCAACTTGGTCATTTGACTTGCAGGATATCAGTTCAACTTCTTTGTTCTTCACGTGTTCTCGGATGAAATGATAACGTGTATCGATGTGTTTGGTTCTTTCATGATACACAGGATTTTTCGCCAATGCAATTGCTGATCGATTATCAACATAAATCCCTGTGGGAATTTCTTGAGGAAATCCCAAATGCTTTAGCATATTTCGCAACCATATTGCATGACATACAGCTGAGTTAGCAGCAACATATTCAGCTTCACAACTCGATAGCGTCACTATCGATTGCTTCTTGGATGACCAAGTGAACGATGTATCTCCCATGAAAAAGACAAACCCTGTTGTACTTTTCCTTTCATCCAAGTCTCCACCCCAATCACTATCCGAGTAACCAGTAAGACTGAAGTTTTCACATGAAGTATAGAACATACCTTCATTCACCGTTCCTTTGATGTAGCGGAGAATTCTCTTGGCTGCATTCAAGTGACACTGATCTGGTGTCTCCATATATCTGCTGATCAGTCCTACTCCATAGAGTATGTCTGGTCTGGTGCATGTCAAGTATCTCAAGCTTCCTACTAAGCTTTTAAAGTATGTTGGATTAACATTTCCCACTTTGTTCTTCCTCCTCAATTCCAGTCCACTCTCAACTGGAGTTGAGACCGGATTGCTTTTGTCCATCTTGAATTTCTCAAGAATGTTCTTGGCATAACCACTTTGGGATACAAAAATCCCATCTTCTTTCTGTGTCACTTCGAGGCCAAGAAAGTGTGCCATCAGACCAATGTCTGTCATCTCAAACTCTTGCACCATGCTTTTCTTGAAAACCTCGAACATGATTGAGTTGTTGCCGGTGAAAATTAAATCATCGACATACAAGCATGCAAATAACATGCTTCCATCAGCTTCTTTCTTCACATACATCGCGTGCTCATATGGACATTTTTCAAATCCATTTTCTTGGAAATACTTGTCAATCCTGGTATTCCAAGCACGTGGAGCCTGCTTTAGGCCATAAAGAGCCTTCTTCAACTTGTACACTTTAGTTTCGTTGCCGGCTTCAACATATCCAAGCGGCTGGTCAACATAGATTTCTTCTTCCAGGAAACCATTCAGAAATGCTGACTTCACATCAAGTTGATAGATCTTCCACTTATGTTGTGCAGCTAGTGAGATCACCAGTCTGATTGTTTCCAGTCGGGCTACAGGAGCAAATACTTCTCCGTAGTCAATGCCTTCTCTTTGTTTATAGCCTTTTGCCACTAGTCTTGCCTTGTACCTTTGTATTTCACCTTTGGCATTCTTTTTTGTTTTGTAGACCCATTTTACACCAATAGCTTTCTTTCCTTCTGGTAGATCAGTTAGCTTCCAGGTGTCATTCTTTTCAATGGCATGAATTTCTTCATCCATTGCTTTCACCCATTTTTCTTCTGTGACAGCTTCAGTGAAGTTGAGTGGGTCACAATCAGCGAAGAAACAAAATAAATTTGTATCCTCGCTGACTTCGGTGGCATCATATAAATCTTGTAAATTTCTCATCCCTCTTGGTCCTTCTGGTGAGGATGTTGATGATGAAATTGCTGATGACGAAGGTGACACCGATGTTGGTGTAGGAAATCCATGTACCGGAGTTTGTGGCTCATCTATCGGACCTTCTGAAGGTATTGTTGATACTCCTTCTTCATTTTCAAGGATCAAATCAGTATTGATCCATCTAGTTTCCTCTTGATCACTATCCCAGTGCCAAGCTTTATCTTCTTCAAAGATGACGTCTCTACTCATGATCACCTTCTTTGTGATGGGATTATATAACTTATATCCCATTCTTCTGTCACCATATCCAACAAAAATGCATTTCTCACTTTTGTCGTCGAGTTTGGACCTTCTCGCCTCAGGTATCTTTGTATAAGCCACACAGCCAAAAACTCGGAGATGAGTAACACTTGGCTTGTGACCACTCCATGCTTCTTCTGGAGTGACATTTTGCAATCTCCTGGTTGGGCAGCGATTCAGTAAATATACTGCACATGACACAGCTTCAGCCCAGTATTGCTTGGGCAATCTTTTTCCTTTGAGCAGACTCCTTGCCATATCAAGAATTGTTCGATTCTTTCTTTCTGCAACACCATTCAGCTGCGGCGTATGAGCTGGTGTCATCTGATGCCTGATGCCTTGTTCCTTGCAGAAGTTTTCGAAGGCATCTGATGTGTATTCTCCACCTTGATCAGATCTCAAGGTTCTGATGTTGTAGCCGCTCTGCTTCTCAACAAATGCTTTAAACTCCTTAAAGCAATTCATTACTTCTGACTTCCTTTTTAAAAAATACACCCATGTCTTTCTGCTACAGTCATCAATGAATGTAAGGAAGTACTTATTTTGTCCAGTTGACATTGGCTTCAATGGACCACACACGTCAGTGTGCACTAACTCCAGCGGCTTCTTTGATTGCCAGTTTACTTCTTTAACAAAGTTAGCTCTGTGTTGCTTGCTGAGGACACAGTGCTCACAGATTTCATCTGGATGGTCAATATGGGGCATACCTTTGACCATTTTCTTGCTAACTAGCATCTTCAAACTTGAAAAATTCAGATGTCCAAGTCTCAAATGCCAGAGCCACTCTTCATTGTTGGCGACGGCGCTCAAGCACTTTGCTGCATCATATTGAATGTTTAGTGGAAACATCCTATTTTTGGACATTTTCACATAGGCAATCAGTCTTCCATTGGCATCCTTGATTGTAAGATGATGGTCCTTCATGTAGAGAAAATAACCTCTCTCCAGGAGTTGACCCATACTCAACATGTTGTGTTTCATGGCTGGAACATAATACACATTTGAGATGTAGTCATGATCTCCATTTTTCATCTTGATTAGGACGTCGCCTTTTCCCTTCACAGGAATCTTCGAGGAGTCACCAAATGAGACTTGTCCTTGCACAGTCTCATCTAGATCAACAAATAGCTCCCGTTGTCCGCACATGTGATTGCTGGCTCCAGAATCTAGATACCAAACATTATTTTGGTTCTGTCCAAAACCTTGCTGGGCAAATAATGCAGCTGGACCTTTTATGGTAGTCTCTTGCTCTGCATAATTGACTTGTTCTTGAACTGCTGCTGGAGGATTTCCACGACATTCTGTGCTATAGTGCCCATATTTATTACAATTATAGCACTGTACATTTCTTTTGTCACGGTAATTGTAACCTCCTCCTCTTCCTTTCGATCTTCCTCTAGGAGCATAAGCTTGTTGGCCTCGTCCTCCTTTGGTAGTGTCTCTACCGCCATTGCCTCTGGGTCCTGTATTCCCAGATCCTCGTCCACGAGATCCATGACCTCGTCCTCTTTGTGATGTCATTCCTTGTTCGTAGCTATCATTCCTGAGGGACAGCTTGGAATGCAAGGCATGCTCCATTGCCTTGTCTTCACCTCTTTTCACAATTTTCTGTTCATGGGCTTGTAATGAACCCACAAGCTCATCTACCGTCATCGTGTCCAAATCTTTGGACTCTTCAATGGCCACGACAACATAGTCGAATCTTGGATCTAGGGATCTCAAGAATTTTTCAATAACTCGACTTTCTGTGAGAGCTTCTCCATTTCTTCTTATCTGATTAACGATTACCATAACTCTAGTATAGTAATCGGAAATAGATTCTGAGGACTTCATCTGCAATGATTCAAATTCACCTCGCAATGTTTGGAGGCGAATCTTTTTTATTTTGTCGGCACCCCGGTATACTCTTTGTAGAGTTTCCCATATGCCTTTTGACGTTTCTGCGGAAGCAATGATCTCGAACGTGGCTTCATCGAGACCTTGATAAAGAATAGACTTTGCTTTGCAGTCTTTCTTTCTATTGGCCTTGAGGACCAACTTCTCTGCATCTGGCAAGCTTTTTTCTTCTTCTTTGGACACTGGTTCGTCGTAGCCATCTTCTACGAGCTCTAGACACTCCTGTGCGCCAAGTAATGCCTTCAATTGGATACACCAATTGTCATAATTTTCTTTGGTCAGCTTCGGGATAAGGACTTGAGCACTTCCATTTGCCATTGGAGCAAAAGTATACACAGTAATGTATTTATGAACACTACCGTATATATGAATAGTTGTGTACTGTATGAACAGTGAACAATACCGTATAGTAAACAGTATCTGTAACAGTACAGTGTGAACAGTGTCGTCGTCTTGTGAACAGTAACTTACAGAGAATCAGAATTTTGAAGAGAGTAGAAACTTGCAGAGAGCCTAGCTCTGATACCAGTTGTTGGTGGAAATGACCACTTATGGTGGTTTGCAATCACTAAGAGAGAATTAAAACACAACAAAGGAAACACTGTTTTTATTCAAAGAGAAAGGAGAACAATCTCACACTTCTACTCTCTTATTTCTCTCTTTGTTTTCCACACTTAGAACACACACATCCTCTACCTATTTATAGGTAAATGGTAATACAACAAAGTCTACAAAGGAGGCAACAACCATCAACAATGGTGGCTATGGTTGGTACAACAACCATGGTTGTTGAAGACCATCTAGACATTGAAGACCATCTAGAAGTTGAAGACCATCTAGATGTTAAGTTTATTTCCAACAGAAGTAACCAAAATATCTACTGCAGGTTGGCGCACAGTTAGTACTTCTGACCCCGGTCTATATTGGCATAACCTTCGCAAGGGCCTGCAGAATGGCCCCTTGGGCCCAATCAATGTCTCAGCGCAAATGCATTTCCAAGAGAGAGACATCCAAGATATGATCAATGACATGCAAGAAGAAGCCAAGACCAATGGTGGAATTGTTAAACCACTTGATCATCTAAAAAGAGCAACTGTGAGGTTACTAAGTAGATTCATCTTCGGACAAACATTTGATGACAAGTTATTTATCGAGTCCATGCACCATCAGATTGATGAACTCATTAGGATGAGTGGGTTTTTTCATCTGTCTGAAGCATTTTCCTATGCTAAATATCTCCCTAGCCACAGACGCGCTGTAAAACAACTTCGCCAAATAAATCTTGCAATCAAGGAATTGGTTCAACCTTTTCTAGCTTCAGGTCCCCCTACTAATAGTTACTTAAAATTTCTTCTTTCTCAAGACTATCCACATGATGTTGTTGTAGCCTGCATATCTGAACTGTATGTGTTAGGCGTGGATAGTACATCAGCTACAACGACATGGGCACTAGCATTCTTGATACATGATCAGACAGCCCAGGAGAATCTCTATCAAAACATCAAACAGAACACTGTTAATGGCGATGGTACTATTCTTAAAACTGAAGATTTCAGCAACATGCACTATTTGCAAGCAGTTATGAAGGAAACTATGAGAATGAAACCAATAGCACCTTTTGCAATCCCTCACAAGTCTAGTAAAGATACTACATTGATGGGAAGAAAGGTGGCTAAAGGAACACGTGTCATGGTAAGCATTTACGCGTTACATCATAACTCCAATGCATGGACCGAGCCATACAAATTTATGCCTGAGAGATTCTTGCAAGGGGATACGAAAGTGATGGATCCGTCATTTTTACCATTTAGTGCAGGTATGAGAACTTGTGCAGGGATGGAGTTGGGAAAGCTCCAATTTTCACTTGCCCTTGCGAATCTGGTTAACTTTTTTAAGTGGACTAATGCAGTGGAGGGTGAGCTGCCAGATATGAGCGAGGAACTATCATTGGTTACACTCATGAAGACTCCGCTGGAAGCACGGATTATTCCCCGTAAAACTTGAATTGCCACATGGCATTCAACCAATGAAGGACAAATGTTGTCTCACTGTCACTGGAAGTGTTCACTGATCTAGTGTATTTACATGAATAATAATCCACTGTCACTGGTAGTGTTCACTGATCTATGTATCCATCTCATGAATAATAATCCACGGATTCAAATTATATGAACTTGTGCATATTCACTATATCAAATTGACATTTTTGTAACAAGTCCTAAATCAGTATCACTTTTGAGTTGTAACAATCAACTAAACAATTTCAAGTCAAAATTAAATTCAGTCAAAAAAATGAAAAACAGTTACACAAAAGTATCACTTGTAGCATCATATTCTTCATGGTGATACAATTATTGTATCAATTTGTTTGTGAAAATGTGTAAAATTATTTGGTGAATTGGTATAGCTCAAAAGTGATACTGTTTTGGGGTTGTTACAAAAATGCCAATTTGGTGTAATGATTCCGATGAATGTCACAGGTACAAGCAATAAATTGTATGCCCTCTGATGATATATAAAAACGGTCACACCCCTAAATCGTACACGTGTCGTGATAATCTCGAGAAAATATGAACCCCAACATCTGCTACAACGACATGGGCACTAGCGTTCTTGATACATGATCAGACAGCCCAGGAGAATCTCTATCAAACAGAACACTGTAAATGGTGATAGTTCTATTCTTAAAACTGAAGATTTAAGCAAAATGCACTATTTGCAAGCAGTGATGAAAGAAACTTTGAGAATGAAACCAATAGCACCATTTGCAATCCCTCACAAGACTAGTAAAGATACTACATTTATGGGAAGAAAGGTGGCTAAAGGAACACTGTCATGGTAAGCATTTACGCGTTACATCATAACCCCGATGTATGGACCGAGCCATACAAACTTATGCCTGAGAGATTCTTGCAAGGAGATACGAATGTGATGGATCCGTCATTTTTACCATTTAGTGCAGGTACCATTTAGTGCAAGTCTGAGAACTTGTGCAGGAATGGAGTTGGGAAAGCTTCAGTTTTCACACTTGCCCTTGCGAATCTGGTTAACTTTTTTAAGTGGACTAATGCAGTGGAACTATCATTGGTTACACTCATGAAAACCCCGTTGGAAGCACATATTATTCCCCGTACATAATACTTGAATTGTTGGGTACATATGTGAATTTTTTACATGCATATCCAGAGAGTCTCCATTCGTATCTTGTTTGGTTTACCGTGTTTGTTGATAGTCTCAAGGATAATGGTTGCTTGTTAAAATAGCTTCAGCTTAGTGTTGGAATAGATAACTTACGTGCATCTAGATAACTTCAATTTTTAAGGATGGTAACTTTGGTGAATTTGGTTGGTAAATTGGATAAGTTGTAACTTTGGACACATGATGGTAATTTTATACTTAGATGTACTCAAGGAATGTGATTTCCCAAAATCTTGTGAAATTTCAACGAAAATTTCATTTTTTGTAATTACGAAAAGAAAAAATTACATTTTTTCGAGGGATTTTTTTTGATAAATTTTGAGGTTTTTTAGTTAATTTCTGATTTTTTTCGTAAATTTCGTTTTTCTTAAAAATACAAAACCCTACTACCAAAAATTACATTTTTTTTTGAAGGGTTTTTTTTGAAAAATTTCCAGATTTTTTCATAAATTTTTGATTTTTTTTTATATTATCAGTTCTTCTAATTCATTATTGATTTTCGACCCCCCCCCCCCATTTTCTAATTATCATTTCTTCTATTTATAAATTGATTTTTAAAACCACCTCCTGATTTTGTAATTATATATTGATTTCATGTTTGTTTCATTTATTGGTATTTAGGCTTCATTTAATCTAGTAGATTTATTTACTTTCATCTTACTTTTTTCACATATTCCATATACCCTCGAAATTCATTATATATATATTTTATACATCCTCAAAATTTCTACCTTTTTTTTACACACCGAAATATTTCTTAAAATCCAGAGACCGAAATAAACTCGAAAAACGAAATCACAATCCTTGGATGTAGTCATATAAGTATTGATTGGATTACACATATGGATTCTCTATGGCTTTATTTGATTCCTTTGATTTTTGCTTGAGTCGTATGATGAAAATTTATCATGTCCAGTTCCTTCGGGGATGGATCCATAGGAATTCGCCCATCCGAATAACAAAGAAATTTGATTTGAATGATCGTGTACTAAGAGCTAAATGAGCGAAAGCGATACGACATAGTTATTCTGGTGAACCCGTATGTAACGTAGGTCTAGCGGTTCTAGAACCGTCAATGATAGGTGAACTTGCGGATTCATTTGCAACTCCTTTGAAAATATTTTATGGATGTAGACATGGGAATCATCACACTTCTTACCCATCGCCCTGAAAGAATGGAGCAAGATGTCTATCATTGGATGGGAAAAATCAAGAATTCTTTGTTGGAAATTTTGCCATTGATGCGGGTAAGTCTTGCTTTCTTGGATCAGTGCATGTATAGTTTTTTGTATTAAAAAAAATCCATATTGGCTTTGTCATAAAAGAATGGCATGGTGTATGTTGAAACCTTAGTTGTCCTTGACTATGTTTGTTTATCTAGTGATCAAGTTGTCGTAACGAAGACTTAAGAGGAATTTGTGAACTAGTTCAAATGTAACTTATTTGCTTATAACCGTCGAAAATTGCCTAGGTAAGTTTTGGAACTCCGAAGCTTTAGTTGTTACAAAGTTTTTTTTTTTTTCTTAAACCCGAATCCAATTATTTTTGCTTTTGACTTACAAATATTTTGGCTTATGAAATAACTACCCACTCCCTTATTTTTTTTCACATTATATGATGCCAGGAAAAAGGGAACCAGGAACATGGGAGGATCAAGCACAACCACTGACACTCTTGTTTTCCTGAATCAAGATCAAAGGAAAGACGGGAGATAGAGAGTTAAATCTCTGTAAAGCCAAAGGCTATAAACTTTCATAAAACTCAATAATAATTTTCATGTCATTCATGGCTACACATATTTAACGACTCCTTGGAACAACCCTCCAAGTATAAGCATTCCCAAGACTACAAATAATTTATGAAGACCTTAAAACTTTAAATGACCCTTAGAAATTGCAATTAAAATTCAAGGGACTCCTAGTTCCAATTTCTGGAACTCTACAACTCTCCAAGGCTTCACTAATATTGAACTTGAACCTGTCCTTGAAAAAGATTCATGGCCACTTTGATATCAATCTCCCCTGCTTGAAAAAGACTCACCCTCGAGTCTAGTATGCCATTTTCCCCGTGATAAGGAGAGAGATCAAAGACATTGCATGTAGTGGAAACTCCATAGCCTGCAGGAAGTTCAATCTGGTATGCATTTTCACCAATACGTTTGAGTACCTTGAATGGACCATCTGCCTTAGGCTTGAGTTTAGCGTACTTCCCAGGTGAAAAAGGTTCCTTGCGAAGATGTATCCATACCAAATCACCCTCCTGAAATGCTGCATGTTTCTTGTGCTTATTGGCCTGCTTTTGGTACTTTTCATTTTGCTTTGCCATTCTTTCTCTAATTTCCTCATGCAACCTTTTGATTTGCTTGGTACATTCTAATGCATTACTACTGAATTGTTGACTAGTAGGCAATGGAGCTAAGTCCAAAGGAGTACTAGGATTGAATTCGTAAACTGCAAATGGGCTATGGTCAGTTGTCCAACTCACTGACCAATTATATGCGAACTCGACTTGGGCTAAGATCAGATCCCATTGACGAATATTTTGACCCACAATGCTTCTTAAAAGATTTCCCAAGCTTCAATTAACAACTTTGGTTTGGCCGTCTGTTTGAGGGTAAAAAGAAAAGGAGCTAAATTGAAGCTTAGTTCCAAGCTTTCGCCATAGTGTTCGCCAAAAATGACTCACGAATTTTGAATCACGATCAGAAGTGATTGTCTTTGGAATTCCATGAAGTTTCACTATTTCACGAAAATAAAGATCAGCCACGTAAGTCGCATCCATAGTCTTTTTACAGGGCACAAAATGAGTCATTTTAGAGTATCGATCAACCACCACCATAATCGAATCTTTGCTTTGTTGAGTCCGAGGTAGACCCACCACAAAATCAAGGCTTACGTCCTCCCATGGCGCTTTAGCAAGTGGAAGAGGAGTATATAATCCCGTATTTTGGTTATGGCTTTTGGCTATGTGACAAGCCCTGCAACGTTGGATATAGCGCTTAACATCTTGCTCCATTTTTTGCCAAAAGAAATTTTCCTGTACAAGAGCAAGTGTTTTGTCTCTCCCAAAATGGCCGCCAAGTCCTCCCCCATGTGCTTCATCTATAATAGCTTGCCTCAATGAGCGCTGTGGAATGCAAAGGCGATTGCCACGAAGAATATATTCATCTTGTAACAGAAAGTGACGTTATGAACCTGCTTGAGAACATTCTTCCCAGATTTTCTAAAAATATGGATCATCTTTATAGAGCTCTTTTAGAACTTCAAACCCAATGACTTCAACTTGCATAGTGGACAACAATGAGTGTTTTCTACTTAATGCATCAGCCACAATATTTTGAGTGCCTGATTTGTGTCTGATATGAAAAGGATATGCTTGCAGAAATTCTACCCAAGTGGCATGCTTGCTATTGAGCTTGTGCTGGCCATTGATGTATTTTAATGCTTCATGATCAGAGAAGAAAATAAACTCCTTAGGCAGCAGGTAATGACTCCAATGATCCAAAGCTTGAATGATGGCATAAAATTCTTTGTCATAAGTAGAATATTTTTTGCGAGAATCATTCAATTTTTCACTAAAATAAGCAATTGCCTTTTTTGACTAAGCACCGCACCAATTCCTACATTAGAAGCATCGCAATCTACCTCGAACACCTTTTCAAAATCTGGCAATACAAGGACAGGAGCCTCAGTCACCTTTTTTTTTATAAGTTCAAAACTCCTTTGTGCTTCATTGGTCCATTTGAATTTGCCTCCTTTTAAGCACTCGGTAATGGGAGCAATGATGGTACTAAACCCCTAGATAAAACGTCGATAAAAGGAAACAAGTCCATGGAAACTCCAAATGTCATGGAGTGACATAGGAACCGGCCAGCTTGTTATTGCATCCACCTTACTTGGGTCCATCTTGATTCCTTCACTAGTAACAACATAGCCTAAGAAGACAAGGCTAGTTGTGAAGAAGTGACACTTCCTCATAATTTTTTAATATGTAAGGTCGTGAAAACTTGATAGATGCTTCAAATGCTCCTTTTCATCTTTGCTGAAAATTAAAATGTCATCAAAGTAAATGACGAGAAATTTTTCAATATAAGGCTTGAAGATAGAGAGCCCGAACAGCATAACCAATCATTCATAAAGTCCATCCCTAGTTTTGAAAGCAGTTTTCCACTCATCTCCCATTCTCATTCGAATTTGGTGGTAGCCACTTCGAAGATCTATCTTGGAAAAAATAGTTGTTCCATGAAGTTGGTCAAGAAGATCATCAAGTCGAGGTATGGGAAAACGATACCTAATTGTAATTTTGTTCACCGCTCGACTATCTATACACATACGCCAAGAACCATCTTTTTTAGGCACCAAAAGTGCAGGGACAACACAAGGGCTCTTGATTTCCTTTACAAGCCCTTTAGTCACTAACTCATCTACTTGCCTTTGCAACTCTTCATGCTGTTTTGGGTTCATTCTGTATGCTGATTTGTTTGGAATAGTGGCTCCTGGAACGAAATCAATACAATATTGTATGTCTCTCATGGGAGGAAGGCCAGGTGGAAGTTCATTTGGAACAACATCTTGAAATTCTTCAAGAAGTGGTTTCATGACTGCTGGAGGTTCACTCTTCTCTTCATTTGATGTATGACTTTGTATGATTTGAAATTTTTTCTATAAGTATAGGATTTGAATAACTTCTAATCTAAAAATGTATATATATATACATTTTTTTTTAAATCTTATTTCTTTTTCCAATTTGTATTTATTTTTTAAAATTCACATTGTTTCTTACCTTTCGAATATCGGGACGAGATTCTTTTGAGGTGTGTATATTGTAATACCCGCCTAATTACACAAATATAAATAATATTTACTTATAAATTTGTAATGTATTATAATTTTATAATGTGTAAAACTTGTTTTATTTTTAGTGGTTAAATGAGTAGAAAGTGTGTGTACATTTAGCAAAAAAAATAAAATTAGGAAAACTTAATTAGAGCTTTATAAAAGAGTTGGAAAAACTTAACCTCGTTCTTTTCTTTTACACGCACAAAATTATGGGAGGAACTTACGGAAAGAATTAGGTGAAAGAGTTGAAACAAGAAGAAGAAGAAGAAAAAAAAAAGAAAAAAAAAATAATAATGCATAACACCAGTGAGTCTTCTTCGTTCTCTTTTACTTTTTTAGATTAATTAATTGATTAAGGTTAGGGTTTAATACAAATATAAATTGAAATATGCAATTTTTATTGTATTTTCGTAGGAATTGGTTGAGTTAAAAACTTAAAAGAGAAAACCTACAACTAGGTTTTTATTTAAATCCCGTAATAAATACAGCTTTGCGCAGTCTTAGTATTTTCAGTGGATCGAAACCTTATAGAGGTCAGAATATCTTCAAATTAAATCTGTAGATTTATAACAAAACTATAAAAAAAAAAACATACCTTGGTTTGGAGGTCATCCAACGGTTAGATCTCCCTCGAGGTAGAAACAAATGTCACTGATTGAATTTTAGAAATCCATGTATATAAAAGTTTTGGTAGAAATTAGTGAGTTTTCCTCCATTCTCTTTTCATATATTTTTGCTTGAAACTATTTTTGTAAGTTATTTGGATTTTTTTTATACCTAATAAGCTTGAAAATTATATTTGGGATGAAGTGGAGTTTGAGAAATCATGGTCGATTGAAATGAGTAATTTTATTTTGATGGGGTTTTAGTTTGTTAGAACATGTCTCTTTGTATAACCATCATGCATTGTTACTTGTTATTGCGTGTCTCTGTTTAAAGCTATTATGCCTATTATGACCAGGTGAGGAGGTTAATTGAGTTTCTCAATTTTCTCTCTGTTAGAAATTAGGTATTTTTGGATATTTGTAAATATCATTTTAAGAAGAGATTTTCGGGATGACTTGGGTATTAGTATTATTTTGTAAAATTCGTATTTGCATTTTTGTGTTATAACTTGAAATGTGTGTTTAGTATGTGATCATACTATAAACTTGAATTTTAAGGTTATGCAAATTGACATACTAATCCTTATACTAAATAATAGTGAATCCATACGGTGTTATAGAAAATTTACTTATGAAAATGTTATTTGTTTCCCCAAAAGAAATGGTGAATTGTGGTGATTGTGTTTATGATTGACAAAGTGTCAGCCTAAAATAGTCTTGAGAATTATCTGATTTTTTTATGTTCTTTTCCACAACTCTAAAAAAAAAATGAAAAATGTGTTTTGTATACAGACTTGCTTGTATACGTGTGATATAATTTTGGGTATGCAGACTTGCTTGCATATCAGTGCACCATTCTATGTGAGTTCGGTAGTACGTGTAGTATTTAGGAAATGTTTGTCATGGATCGAACTTTGGGTGAGATGACATGCTCCTCGATGTGGCACCTCACTTGAAACATGTACGCTCCCAGTGGTTTCGAAGGCAAGGGAGACACACTTGGGTGAGGTGTATTCGGCACAAGGAGGATAGTGCGATTGTGAAAAAGAAGCGAGATTTTTGTGTATGTGCATGATTGCCTTAAAGGAAAAAACTAAATACTCATTCGACCATTGAATGAGAACTATATGTCTTCCTAAAGGTAGAAAATGTGTTCTGTTGATATTTTAATAATAGTCTAATATGACTATGATTTGTATCATTATTTGAAAATAAATTGCATTTATGAGAATTGATAACTCAAAAATTTTATCCATTTGTTTCTAACCGTTTCGTGCAGGATGGTAAGTCTACTAACAATTTCTGCAGGTCGGACTTGTCATATTCAACCTTCACTTTGTAAGTGTTGATAAAATAAATTTATATTTTAAGCATGATAAAACTGATTGGTATGTAAAGTTTGCCTCGTTGAAGAACTACAAGACTTTGAGTGTTATTTTCTTGTTTATGAAATTTTCATGTTAAAGCATGTAAATTATTTTATTTTATAAGGATGGAGATTACTCATACCAGCTACTTCGCTGACCCAAGTAAGTTTACGCTTCTTGGGTACGTTCTTATTGGAACGTAGCCATTTAGCCTTTCATGGGTTAGAAAGTCACTGAGGCGGCGATATGAGAAGTTTACTTGTGGGACAGAATCTCCAAAGAGCTAACCTGGTTAGAATTTTTATTTATATTAATTTTTATTTATTTAATGTTTCTGTGTTAAATTTTCACGTCCCGAATTTTGGGGAAGCGGATAATCCTAATCCTACGTGGATATAAGGATTTTTTTCATTTTCTCGAAAATCGAGGCGTGACATACTCCCCTGCTTAAAAGAGTTATCTTGATTCACAGCTTTAAAAGGGTTCCTTCGTGATCCCTTAAGTTGCTTCTCCACCTTGACTGCTAATTTGAAAACGTCCTTGTAAATCCAATAAGGTTGCAGCTGCACCACATTGCAAATTTCAGGTCTAAGGCCACCAAGATAACGAGCAATTGTATGTTCCTCGAGCTCACAAATTTCACATCGCATCATCAAGTGTTAAAATTCAGCAGTGTACTCATTGACAGACAACTCCTTTTGTTGCCAATTATGGAACTTATGGAAGGTGTCTTGAAGATAGTTTTTCGGCAAAAACTTTTTCTCAAGTTCTTTCTTCATTTTTTCCCATGTCTGAATACGTTTCTTCCCTTCACGAGTTCACTGCCTTTTAAGATGTTCCCACCATATTAAAGCATGTCTTTTCAGTTTGTTAGCCACAAGTTTGTTGAATATTACATTGCCAACCAAAATAGAAAAATATAGAATAGTCTAGAAAGTCCCGGAGTGTACTAGAAGATTCCGGAAGGGTCCGGAAGAATATGGAAAATTGTGGAACACACCGGAGTATTCCGGAAGAGTCCGAAACATTATGGAGAACTCATAAACGTCCTAGAAGAGTCTAGGACCTTATAGTATGTACTAGGTCATCCTAGAGCCTAGTGGAGACATGTACTTAGTACTAGAGCATGGTAGAATACTCTAGAAGTCTTTGTATCTAGAGAAGTTCTTGTGTAGGCTTGAGTTTGTAAGAATTCTCTAGATCACTCATGTACTTATCTAGTAACTAGTAGGATCTAGAACCTTCCCATAAGGAGGTGGAAGGTTAAGCTAAGTAGTATAAATAGGAGAGGGGATCATTTGTTTCATGTAACACACAAGAAAGCATCCTACTAAGGAGAGATCCCAAGATAGAATTAAAGAGAGTGTTCCTTTTTGTAAAGCTATCTAGTTCAATAAAATAGTTTGTTCTTAAGTCCCTTGTGAGTTCTTATCAAAGTCCCTCTTCAAAGTTTCTTGTGTCGAGTGCTTCTTTGATTTATATAGTTAAGGCTTTTATATTGTTGCGTATTCATTATAATACCAACCATATTGTAGCCCAATTTATCCCCAACATTTGGTATCAGAGCGAGTTCGATCCAATACAACTATCAAAGTCTCTTGGTGTTACTCTGTCCAAGGTATTTGTAAAATCATGACAGATTTTACTATGTCCATTGAGAAGCTCAATGGTAACAACTATGGATCATGGAGTACTCGTATGAAATTCTATCTGCTTGAACAAGATTTATGGGATATTGTCAATGGAAGTGACACAACACCACCAAGGGAGCCAAGAAGCACAATCTCAACCTCAGAGACGACACCATCGACACCGGCACGACAAGAAGGTCCTGCTCAAAAATCCGACCCTGACGAGTTAAAGAAATGGAAGGTTAAGGCTGGTAAAGCTATGTATGCCTTAACAGTAGCTGTTGAAAATGAATTCTTGGAGCGGATTAAAGATGCTAGAACGCCGAAGGAAGCGTGGGACACTTTGGCATCAATCTTTGCAAAGAAAAATGATGCGAAGTTACAAAGGCTCGAAAATGAGCTTTTGGGAATCTCCCAGAGGAATATGTCAGTGAGTGAATATTTCTCAAAAGTGAAGTCTTTGTGTGACGAGATTTCGAAGCTAGATCCGGAGAATGGTATTACACAAACAAGGATGAAACGAATTATCATCCATGGGTTGAAGCCGGAGTACAAGAGTATTGTCACGGCAACTCGGGGCTGGGCCACCGAACCAACATTAGCAGATCTTGAGAATTTGCTAATTAATGAAGAGGATCTAGAGAAATCCATGTCTAGCAAAGCTACCTCCCAAGAAGAAACTGCCTTGTTCACTAATAACAGAGGCCGACGAGGACGAGGTCAAGGTAGAGGACGTGGTGTAGGGAGATTCAACAATGAAGATCAAGATGAACGACAGAGTCATGGTAGAGGTTACCAGTCAGGGGGAGCTCGAGGAACTCCAAATAGAGGAAGAGGAAGAAACCAGAACAAATGGCAACCAAAACATTGGCAAAGTGGTGAATGTTTTAATTGCGGAAAGAAGGGACATTACGCAAGGGATTGTTGGTCTAAGAAAGTTGAAGGAAATATTGCAACATCCTCCAAGAATCAGAGTCATGGAGAAAAAGATTGGGACTTAGATACATCCTTCCTTGTGGAGGAGGTTCATGTTGATACACAAGGGAATACCCCTCCAAAGGAAATCGCACTTACAACGGTAAGTCAGTACGTTGTTGATTACAAGAATGATTGGATTATTGATTCAGGTTGCTCCAATCATATGACCGGTGATGAGTCGAAGCTATTGAGTATGAGCAAATACGATGGAGACAAAGTTGTTGTAACAGCAAACAACACTCACATGCCCATAGCACATATTGGTAAGATAAAGCTGCCACGGAGAAATAGTCATGGTGAACTCCAACTCTCAAATGTGTATCATGTCCCCGGAATGAAGAAGAACCTGTTGTCAGTATCACAGCTGACTACATCAGGTAACTATGTTGTATTTGGTCCTAATGATGTAAAGGTGTATAAAGACTTGAAGATCACAAGTACGCCAATCATGGAAGGAAAAATAATGGAGGCTGTCTATGTGATGTCCGCTGAAGATGCTTATGTAAACAAAGCCAGAAAGAGTGATACTGGAGATTTGTGGCATGCAAGGCTGGGACATGTCAGCTACAACAAGTTGAAGATTATGATGCAAAAATCAATGCTTAATGGACTTCCGCAAATAGAAATTCGAGAGGATATTGTCTGCGCTGGTTGTCAATATGGTAAGGCACACCAATTGCCCTACAAGGAGTCAAAATATAGAGCAAAGGAGCCATTGGAGTTGGTCCATTCAGATTTGCTTGGAAAAATAAGACAACCATCAACTCGTGGTTATCAATACATGATAACCTTTATTGATGATTTTTCAAGGTATGTTTGGGTTTATTTCTTGAAGAATAAAGATAATGCCTTTGAGAAGTTCAAGGAATTTAAAAAAAGAGTTGAATGTGAGTTTGGGAGAAAGATCAAATGCCTTCGCACTGATCATGGTGGAGAGTACACTTCAAATGAGTTCAATAGGTACTTACAGGAGTGCAACATACAAAGGCAACTCACATGCGCAAACACTCCACAACAAAATGGAGTAGCAGAGAGGAAGAATCGCCACCTGGCTGAGATATGTCGGAGTCTTCTTCACGCCAAGAATGTTGATACGAGATTTTGGGCGGAATGCATGAACACGGTAGTCTATATCACAAACAGGCTACCACAACCGAGGCTAGGATTTGTCTCACCATTTGAGAAGTTGAATAATGTAAGGCCCACTGTCAATTACTTCAAAGTGTTTGGTTGTGTATGTTACGTGTTCATAGCAGATGAACATCGTAGCAAGTTTGATAAGAAGGCTATCCGATGCATATTCGTGGGATACGATGAACAAAAGAAAGGTTGGAGATGTGTTGATCCAAATACAAATAAAGTATATGTCTCACGAAATGTTGTATTCGACGAGGCGTCGTCATGGTGGGCAAACAAGGTGGCGTTACCATACACAAGAGTTACAAGAAAAGCTTCAAATGAAGTTAAAAGACTCAAGTGAATTGGAGGAACGAAGGTCCACAACAGATGGGGAATCCCAAGAGCAAGAGCTGCAATCCAAAACAAGAAGTCCTTGGAAGACAGGCATACATGAGACACCAGAGGAGGTGCATATTAGTCAGCCAGAGATGCAACAGGAAGAGCAGGCACAAGGTGAGTTGCGAAGGTCTACAAGAGTGAGAAGACCAAATCCAAAGTACATAGATGCTGCCTATGCTGAGCTCAAAGAGCCAACTACCTTCCAAGAAGCCTCAAAGAGTCTAGAATGGAGAAAGGCTATGGAAGAGGAGATTATGGCCCTGAAGCAGAATCAAACATGGGATTTAGTACCAAAGCCTGAAGGCGTGAAACCAATATCCTGCAAATGGGTTTACAAAGTTTTTGGAGTTTCGTAAAATGCTTGGGATGACGATACGCATGAGGAAGGTTGGCAATGAGGGGGAGTGTTGAATATTACATTGCCAACCAAAATAGAAAAATATAGAATAGTCTAGAAAGTCCCGGAGTGTACTAGAAGATTCCGGAAGGGTCCGGAAGAATATGGAAAATTGTGGAACACACCGGAGTATTCCGGAAGAGTCCGAAACATTATGGAGAACTCATAAACGTCCTAGAAGAGTCTAGGACCTTATAGTATGTACTAGGTCATCCTAGAGCCTAGTGGAGACATGTACTTAGTACTAGAGCATGGTAGAATACTCTAGAAGTCTTTGTATCTAGAGAAGTTCTTGTGTAGGCTTGAGTTTGTAAGAATTCTCTAGATCACTCATGTACTTATCTAGTAACTAGTAGGATCTAGAACCTTCCCATAAGGAGGTGGAAGGTTAAGCTAAGTAGTATAAATAGGAGAGGGGATCATTTGTTTTATGTAACACACAAGAAAGCATCCTATTAAGGAGAGATCCCAAGATAGAATTAAAGAGAGTGTTCCTTTTTGTAAAGCTATCTAGTTCAATAAAATAGTTTGTTCTTAAGTCCCTTGTGAGTTCTTATCAAAGTCCCTCTTCAAAGTTTCTTGTGTCGAGTGCTTCTTTGATTTATATAGTTAAGGCTTTTATATTGTTGCGTATTCATTATAATACCAACCATATTGTAGCCCAATTTATCCCCAACAAAGTTTCACCTTTGAGGATCTGGAACATCCTTGTAATAAAAAACTCTCTCCACATTGTTAAGCCAATCAATGAATTTATCGGGTTGCGTCATTCCTTCAAATTCTGGTATATCGACCTTAATGTTCAAACTATCACGTCGGAAAGATCTCTTCATTCGATGATTGTTCCTTCAAGCACGATGATTGGGAAAGATCTCTTCATTCGATGTCGTACTTCTGGCATGATAGAAGAGGTTAACATCTTCTCTATCATCGCTGGAAATCTCAGCTCTAGAATTGTGATTTGAGTTTTCACGTTCCAAAGCCTCAAACCGTTCTAGACGTTCTTGGAGCTGCTGCACTTGTCTCCTTAACTCCTCCATCTCAACATCACGTAAATCTCGTTCATGAGCTGGGGGTTCCACCGCATTCTGTCGACGTCGACGACTAGCCATAAGAACCGTGCCTCTGATACCAAATTTGATGCAGGGAAAAAGAGAACCAGAGTCGGGGGGGATCTAGCACACCCACTGACACTCTTGTTTTCCTGAATCAAGATCAAAGGAAAGACGGGAGATAGAGAGTTAAATCTCTGTAAAGCCAAAGGCTATAAACTTTCATAAAACTCAATAATAACTTTCATGCCATTCATGGCTACACATATTTAAAGACTCCTTGTAACTACCCTCCAAGTATAGGCATTCCCAAGACTACAAATAATTTATGAAGACCTTAAAACTCTAAATGACCATTAGAAATTGCAATTAAAATTCAAGGGACTCCTAGTTCCAATTTCTGGAATTCTGCAACTCTCCCAAGGCTTCACTAATACTGAACTTGAACTTAGCTTGTTCATGAAAAAGACTCATGGCCACCTTGCTATCATTATATCCTCAACTTTTTCTCTCTCCTCCACATGTGATCTAACCAAACTAATTAACTATGTACAAAAATAACTACATACCCAATTTGTAATATAAATTCTACTCAAATAAGAAGAAGTGTTAGTACTTTTGAATGCCAAACGTCCCCTTAGGCTTTCGATAAAAGTCAAGTTGCTTTGATGATGTTTGTAGGAAGGATTTCTTTGGTGATGTTTGTAGGAAAGAAGAGTATAGTTAGCCTCATTTATGTATCAATCTCATGAATAATAGAGTTTTTATAGTTGTAAAGTTTATATATAGGAGGAGGTGTCACGCCCCGATTTTTTAGAAAACCAAAATCTCTATATCCACGTAGGATTAGGATTTTTGCTTTCCAAAAACTCGGGACGTGAAAATTTAACAGTAGAAACATTAAATAAAAATTAACATTAGAAAAAAATTCTAACTAGGTAACTCTTTGGATATGATCGCTTTATAAAATAAACCGCCAAATATGTCGGCCCAAAACTCTATAACTTTAGAAAGTCTAAATGGCTACGTTCCAATAAGAACGTACCTAAGAAACATAAACTTACTTGGGTCAGCGAGGTAGCTGGTATAAGAAATCTCCATCTCTATTAAATCAAATAAGTTTCATATATCACATACACAAAGAAGCAATAACTCAAAAATATGTAATTCTTCAACGAGGCAAACGTGTCATACTAATAAGTTATATCATACCTAAAGTAAATATTTATTTTACCAATACTTACACTATGAAGGTTGACTATGGTAAGTCTGACCTGCAGAAATGTTAGTAGACTTACCATCCTGCAAGAAACGATTGGAACCAAATGGATGAAATTCTAAATTTATTAGTATTCATCATGAATATTATTTTAACCGATATTTTAATACGTGTGTGAGTTACTTTCAACAAAGTACAACTCATAACCCTAATACATCATCATTGAAATATCAACAACCAAACATTTTTTTTCCTTAAGGAAGACATATAGTTCTCATTCAATGATCGTATGAGCATTTAGTTTTTTCCCTCAAGAAAATCGTATTATAAAATATCCACAACAAACATATTTACCTTAACGAAAACATGTAGTTCTCATTCAATAATCAAATGAACATTTAGTTTATTCCCTCAAGGCAACCATGCATATACACAAAAAATTTGCTTCTTTTCCACAATCGCACTCTCCTCCTGTGTCGAACACACATCACCCAAGTGTGTCTCCCTTGCCTTCAAAACCACTCGAAACGTACATGTTCCAAGTGGGGTACCACATCGAGAAACATGTCATCTCACCCGAAGTTCGATCCACGATAAGTATTTTTTAAACACTACACATACTACCAAACTTACATGGAACAACGTACTCGATATGCAAGAAAGTCTGCATACCAAAAATTTATACCACGTATACAAGCAAGTCTGTATACAAAACACATTTTCATTTTTTTCGGAGTTGTGGAAAAGAGCACAAAATCAATTAAAACTCAAATGCATCTTAGCGGATCAAGTGCATCACAATCAAATACTCATATTCACCCTAATGCATAAACATATATTTTCCGACCCTTAACATTTCAAGGATCACTATTAAACTAGATGTCAATCTGCATACCAATCAAATTCAAGTCATGATATGCACATACCAAATTGCATAAAAATACACATACTCAAATTCATATCATAAAAGGATGAATCCTCATATTTTAATTCCAACGTAACTAAAAAAGATTTCACCTTTATGGTGAACACGCAACAAATATCTACATTTCCAAGGCTATCAAAATTTATCATATAGACATCTAGTTTCCGAAAATTTGTGTTTAGTACTATATTCATAACATTTTCACATAATAGATTCACTTAATTTTCCACATAATAAATTAATTCAAGGGTTTAGTTCCAAACATGTTGTTCACTCTACATGTATAAAAATTTATCAATAATCTTATCTTAAACACAGTATCATAATTCCTCGAACTCACTTAAGCATGATTTTATTCACAAATAAAGACTTAAAATAAAAAGTGATGTAAAAAGTGAGAAATGTTCACTTAGTTCTTCTACAAGTTTTTATGTCACGTGAAGTACAAATCGTCGTTTGGGATAATATTAATTTCAATTGTATTTACGCGAAATTCAAAGTACATCGCGGAATAGACTCGATAAAAAATCTTCGGATTCCTACAATCTGGACATTGACAGTTTCACTTGCCTCGAGAGAAATCCAACTGTTGGATTGACTCAAAACCAACTCTAAACATTTTCTATTGATGTTATGAATCTATAGATTTAATTTTCAAGTATTCTGACCACTAAGAGATCTCGATCCACTGGAAACACTAAGACTGCACAGAGCTATTTTTATTACGGGACTTAAATAAAAATCTAGTTTTGGATTTTCTCTTTTAACATAACCAATTCCTATGAAAATACAATTTCATATTTCAGATTTATATATGTATTAAACTCTAACATTAATTAATTGATTAATCTAAATTTTTTTTACAAGAGAACGAAAAAGACTCATCGGTGCTATGCATTTTTTTTCCTTCTTCTTTCACATATTTCCCCTAATTCTTTACATAAGTTCCTCCCATTGTTTTGTGTCTGTAAAAGAAAGAATGAGGCTAGATTTTTTAACTATTTTATAAAACTCTAATTAGGTTTTTTAATTTTATTTTTTTGTTAAATGTACACACACTTTCTACTAATTTAACCACTAAAAATAAAACAAGGTTTTTATTATTTTTTTTTTTTGGAAGGCAAGCTGGGTTTTTATAGGATCCCATAACCCATTAAAGACCAGAACTGGTCAACACACCATAAATTGATAAAGATGCCGCAAGCTGGGTTCGAACCCAAGACCAAGTGGTATCATCCGCCAAGCTCCAACTAGTTGAGCTGTCATGCCATTGGCAATAAAACAAGGTTTTACACATTGTAAATTTATAATACATTACAAATTAATAAGTAAATATTATTTATATTTGTGTAATTAAGCGAGTATTACAATATACAGACCTCAAAAGAATCTCGTCCCGAGATTCGAAAGGTAAGAAAGTCATGTGAATTTTTAGAAAAATAATACAAATTGGAAAATGAAATAAGATTTTAAAAAATACATTTTCAGATGAGAAGTTATTCAAATCCTAAACTCGTAGAAAATTTTCACACCATACAAAGTCATACATCAAACATGCATAGATACGAGGCTATTACTTGCGTAAATCTATAATATTTTAATAAGAATACAAAAATAATATATTGAAACACTTTACGTACAAAAATATTTATCAAGGACAGTGAAAAAGTACGAGTGTTATAGGAGGATTGTCATTTTCTTTTGTTCATGTTACGTTTTTAATAGAGTCCTTATTGGTGTAAAGTTTGCCTTGCCACATGGCACTCAATCAACGAAAGACAAATGTAGTCTCATTGTCACTCGTAGCGTTCACTTATCTAGTGTACGTACATGGCTTTGCGAGGTTTCAAAGTTTATGACTTTATGTATCCATCTCATGAATAATAATCCACTGATCCAAATATATGAGTTTGTTTACATATTTTCGATGTATGTCACAAGTACAAGCAAAAAATTTGTATGCCCTCTCATCGACCATTATTCAAAACTTACTTTTACCGGAGATATATATTTTAAATTATGTGGAATCTTGATCGAAAAAAAAGTACAAAAGCTCTTAGTTATGTGTTCTCTCTATAACGAATATAGAGGGATGGATGCGATTGGTTAACTATTATAATTTCACGAGGAAGAGATGGATCACCTTAGAGAGAGGAAGGCAAAAGAATTGGTATGTAGATGAGAAACTAGAAAGAGAACACAAAAAATAAAAGAGTGATGGATAAATAACAAATAAATAAATAATGGGAGGAGAGAAAAAGAAGGGGGCGGGGGGGGGGGATTGAAAGGGGAACAAAAATCGATGGGGTGGGGGATGGAGTGTGCTTGCACTAGAGGAGGGGAAGAAGAAGAAAAACGTAAGAGTTAGATCAAATTTGGGTGGTTGTAAGTGTTAAAAATAACTATGAACATAGGGACTTTGCAGTCCATTGTAAAATAATACATTGCACACAAACACATTTACATTAGTTTGAAATGCATTACCTTATAGTCACTTGATAGTAAATTAATTTCATGAGTATTTGATTTATTTACATATATTGATGGTGGGCATTATGAAAGTGGCAGTGGTTATTCTATGGTGATTGCAGTAATAGGTGGTGGTAGCAATTACACGATAATGATGGTAGTGGAATTGAAGATAGTGAAGGTTGTTGATAAGTTCAAATGGTTTTGCTTTTGCAAAGCTTAAACTTTTATCGTTTAAATAAGAGTCACTTTATCTCTCATCATTATGAATGTTGCCACCTCATTATATATACGGGTGGGATTCGGGGACAAACATTTATGACAAAGAAATTGACACACAATATATAGTGTAGGATGATATATTATTCAACGGTTTAGATTTATGATGAGTTGTCACCTAACTAACTAGTGGTGGAGTCGAGCCAAATAGAATTTAAAAGTCTCAACCTATAAGGAGACTAATAGCTTGTCAAACCCCATTACCTTTTTTCTCCCCCTTTCTCTCTCCAATTATATGATACGTGGAAAAAAATTAACTTAAAAAATTGAATTTTCATCAATTTGCTTGTAATAAGGTGACTTCTATGTTGCATAACAAGTTCAAACATTAATTGATTATAGCAAGGAAATACAGATGATGATAAGCTCATATAAATATTAGTTTTTTTTTAGCACTTTTAATGTTCATTTTAATTTATTTATTGTTAATAGATGTCAAAGTGTTCATAACAAATAGAAATCTAGTTCACTTTTGAACTAAAGCAAAATATAATGTTCGGGCTTTAAAAGAAGATTATATTGGTCATTTACTTTCTATTCATACAAAAAGAAGAAAGAATAGTGAAGAAATAAGTGTTATGAACTCTAAAGGAAATAAATCCATCATATATCAAATGAAAATGGTAGACTTTAGGTCTCTATTTACTTTGATATGATCAAGTTTTCAGTTGGATTTTATTGTAAAAAATATATCCATGTTATTTTTCACGTATCACAGAATTGGAGAAAAAATGGGAGAGAGAAAGTAGTGGGGTTTGACAAGCTATTGGTCTCCTTATAGGTTGGGACTTTTAAATTTTATCCGACTTGGCTCCGCTCCACCTTTAGTTAGTTAGATGACAACTCATCCTAAATCTAAACAAAAATGCTAGAAAACCAGGTTTTTGCAACAATGTTTTGCAACCAGGGTGACATGACGTGATCTCGAAAGAATAATGAAATCCCCAAAAAGTTTGTGTATCTCGAAGTTGTAAAAAATCTCCTCTGACGATGTCACATTATCATGGTTGCAAAACTTGGTTCCCTAGCCTCACTCAAATCTAAATTGTTGGATAATATGTTATCCGACGATATATATTGTGTCAATTTCTTTGTCATAAATATTTGTCCCCGGATCCCACCCGATATATGTGTGTGTGTGTGTGTGTGTCGTTGACACGATAAAAGTTTAAAACTTGTCAAAACATGATCACCTTTAAGTTTTCATTCTTCATACTTATAAGCCTAAATAAATATCACTTATATGCCTAATCACCACCATTAACAATTGAAGAAAAAACAAATAAATATCAAAATGTTGGGTATGAGAATTGAACGCATGGACTATTGGTGCTTTAATTTTTATGTGATTTGTTATATTCTTATATTTGGGTAATCTCAGCCGTCTTTTATCTCCCACCTCAAACACTATCTTATTTTGTAATAGAGTTTATTCTACTTTATTTTTCTAGCATCGACACCCCATTATATTTTGTCAAAATTTGATTAAGACAATATATTATGATCAACCTTAAGTTTTCATCATTCTCACTTACATGCCTAATCACCACCATCAACAATTGAAGAAAAATAAATAAATATTAAAATGTTATATATGGGAATCGAACCCCATCTTTTATCTCCAACCTCAAACACATCCCGATTTGTAATATAGATATATACAATGGTTTACATGACACCAAGCAGAGCCATAATTAGAACCGGCCTGCAACCAACCTAGACTTAGGGGTGGGCAATGTGAGACCCAAACTGATTTCATTCGATTTGCCCAAAACCCAAACCAAAATCGAATTTTTTTATTTGTAAACTGATGAAATCGGTTGGACCGATTTTTTTATTTGTAAACCGATGAAATCGGTTGGACCAACTTTCAAATTGGTTCGGCTCGATGGGCTAAAAGATATCGAAGCAACAAACAAAACAAGATATCGAAGCAACAAATAATAGATTGAAAGAGAAAAATTGAATCACAACAAGATAGATCCAACAACAAATAAGATAAATGAAATTGAAAAGAAATAAAAAGAAGAAGAAATCGAACATGCAAATATAATTACCCTTGATGATGATCGCTAAGAGAGTGATAGAGATCGAAAGAGAGTGTAGATCTTTAGTGCAAAAGAGTGTTGGAGTCTCAGACGATTAGATCGAAGGAAGAAGATTTAGGTTTAAGGTTTGGCAACAGTTTGGGTTTGAAAGTGAAAGAGAGTAACCAAGGGAGAAAGGGTTCTCGGCATTTTTGGTTTTGTTTTTGGGCGTGATTCAGTGCAACAGGGTGCACTGCAGAGCATTTGTTGCACCAATCAGGTATTGTCACCTACCTGTTTTTGTATTTATTTATATATCTAATTAATCGATCGATTTGATTTTTAATCGGTCTTCAAAATCGTAGACCGACTCCAAACCGTTTATAACCGATTTAGTTCAATTGAAATGATTTTATTTCCACTCATATTTCAATTCGATTACCGAATCGAAATTGAAAACCGGTTTCAATTGATTAACAAAATTTAAATCGATTTTTGCCCACCCCTACCTCGACTAACCACCCCTACCTCGACTAACCCAGCTAAACACAACGCGAAACTGAGCAAGTAAACTAAAGACCATTTCACTCTCTCTCGGGCACAAAATCAAACGGAGAGCCAACACAATATCCCTCCCTTCCTTGCAACTTCTGTAAGGATCAAAGTTCATCTCTTAGTCTTACAAGGTATTTCGATCCTCCTTTCCCTTTTCTCTTTAGGGTTTCTCTTTTGAACTTCATTTATAGCATAATCGACTCAGTGAAACTTCCATCGATCAATAACCCACTGTTTTCGATAATCTCAATTGACACTTATAACTACACTCGAATCTCCTCTTCTCTGTGTTTGTTTTGAATTTAGTTTAACGGGTCTCGATCGTATTTACTATTTATGGTTTTTGTTGATTGTTCTGTATTCAATCGTACATGCTTGATAGGGTTTCAGTTGAATGTTGTGTATCCAATCAATAACTTCAAATGAAATTCAGCTATTTGGAAGAATAGAAAGATGCTAACGTTCGATAATTCAAGTCAGATTTTGGTATAAGACATTCACTGAATTCTCAATTTTTGATATTATTTGATTTGTTTCAGTAGTGTAAAACAGCTCTAAAACCCTAAAGTGATATCATCTTCTTATTTTGAGAAAGATAGTAATTTAGTTGCATGCTAGGAAGCACGGACACGAACAAGGTGACACTCGAATCTAAAGACAGGAATAATATAATGGTAGAATAGATAATAAAATTTTATTGGGGCATTAGGATACAAATGCTTTGTATAGATCGATAAAATTTCTTTTTTGACAGTTGAATAGTTGATTTGAGTAGAATTCCAAATACCAGAATGGTATCGAACAAGTTGATACTGTGAAGTCTGGGTAAGACGCTGTTTAAGAATACCCCCGTACACTTAGTTGGACGCATCAGTTTCAACAATCTTGGAGGCTTCAGGATTTGAGATCCCTAGACAAGGAAGACTCTTGACTTGGTGAACTATTTGAGAATGGGTTTCAGTCCATGGGTTTGGATTAGACTTAAGTCTTGCATACAAGGGCTTAAGTAAAACTCGAAGATTTTTGTAAAAATCTGCAACATAATTTAAAGATCATAAAAATCTTTGTAGCTGATTTGTCTTTAATTTCATCAGGGAATTTATCAGCAAACTCTATTGCTCTAGAAATAGGAGTGATTATCCCAAAATGAATTTTGTGACCTAAAAATCTGACATTTGTTTGAAAAAGGTCAATTTTTTTGGAGAAAGAACTAAACCATTTTCTTTGATAGTTTTGTAAAATTGATACAAGTGTTTCCAATGGTCATCTAAAGAAGAAGAGAAAATCAGTATATCATCGACATACACAATTGAAAAATGGGAAAAAATAGTGAAAATATCATTCATGATATTCTGAAATTCACTTGGTGCATTTTTTAGGCCAAAAGGCATAATATTCCATTCATAATAACCAAATGGAACATTGAACGCTGTCTTGTATCTATCATGAGGATGGATTTGGACTTGTCAAAATCCAGACTTGAGGTCAAATTTAGAGAAAACACGTGCTGAGTGTAATCTCTTAATAAGATCTCTTCTATTAGGTATAGGATACCTAATCCATTGTAAAACTTTGTTCAAAGGTTTGTAATTGATGACAAGGCGAGGAGATCCTCGTTCCAGTTCAGCAGCTTTTCTGACATAGAAGGCTGCACAGCTCCAAGGAGATTTGGAAGAACGAATCAGTTGCTTAGAAAACAAACTTTGGATTTCTTCTTTGCAAAATTTCATTAATTCAGAGTTCATTTGTATATGACGAGATTTTGTAGGAATCTTCGATTCTCTAAAAGAATGATCATATGGTAAGCGAACCATATGATGCTTGCGATTCCAAAAAGCATTTGGAATGTCAGAGCAGAGTTCAGTAGAAAGTTGTTCTCTGAAATGAATAATTCTGGATTGTATCCGAGTGTCTTTGAGTTGATCATCAACTCGACGGTAAGCTATTTCTTGTTTGAGAAAATGAAAGTGTTGTCTTTTTTCGGAAATAAAATTGATGAAACAATTGTCTAATTTTAGAGAATCAATTTCAACAATTTTTGTTTTGTATAAGAATTTGAATATGATCTTTTTGCCAAGAATAGTGGTAGTAATACCGTCATTTGTAACATCAAATGGATAAAGAGTAGTTAAGAATGGTGTACCCAAAATCATCTTTTGAGTCATATCCTTAACTAGCAAGAAATTTTGTTTTATACAAATTTTTTCTTGACAAATGTGGGCACCAACAAGTTTGTACTGAACAACTAATTTACTATTAGTAGTAAAAAACTGTTGAGTTGTTTTCTCATAATATTGAGAAGGGATTAATCCTTCTGCAATACAATTTAAATCAGCACCTGAATCAACAAGAGCAAAGGTATTGACCGTGTAATTTTTGTTAATTACTAAGATCACATTGATATACTATCTGTGATAGGTGACTGTATTTAATTCATTGAGAAAAGCTGGATCAGTTGATTGAACTTCTTGGTTAGAAGTTGAAGGAATATCAGGAATAGAGATTGCATTATGAATTTGGTGATTCAACAGCTGTTGAGTAAGCCAAGTTTGACCTTGCTTAAGTTGAACAATTTCTTTTTTCATAATATTAACTTCAGATTGAAGATCAGGGAGAGAAACAGGGAGAGAAACAGAGTGCTGGGTAGGAGCTCTGAATCAATTGACAATATCCTTATGATTGTAAAACGGTTGAAAAATCTCTGAACAGGTTTTTGAGTAATAGTATTTTTGATATGAGTTAAATACTCAGTTTTGAGTTTGGGATCATCAATTCGATCAACAAAATCTAGAAGAATACTTGATTCTTTAGTTTTTGAGAGCATATTGATAGAGTGTAAAACATTACATGTGTGGGCTTATGTGTGCCGTGTTTGTTGGGCTTTTGGTAATAATTATTAAACTGTTTTTGTTGTTTTGGGCCATAAGGCCTTTTGGAAAAGTGTCGGACTGGATGTTTTGTTTGGAGGTTTTAGGAAAATGTTTTGCTAGAGGCTCAAACCCATACTGTTGACAAAAAAATCCAAGTTCATTAGAACCAGAAATATTTTGTCGTTTGAGCTGGGCTTTGAGGCGACGATCATTATAAAGTTGCAGGGCAACCTCATTGATCTTAGCAATCAAATCTCCAAATGTAAGTCGTTCAAAAGGTACGTCACCATTGTATTCAGATTGCAGCTTATCTCTAACGATATTTGCGAAGACAGGAGGTAATCCAGAAAGAAATTTCCTTTTCCAGAAAGGATTGTTTGCTTCGTTCTGAAGCATAACTTTCTTTAAGAATACATCCTTATAGAATCTGAAATGACCAAGGGATTTGCATCTAATGATCATGAGAAGATCACGAGATTTATCTTGAAATTTTGAAGGATCACCTATGAAATGCTTAAGAATAGCGAAAATTAATGTATTGACAATGTCAGGAATATTTTCACCATTTTCAGCTTTAATAGGATGACCATTGAAATTAAGCTTTATAGCCTGAAAAAATCCCTTGTTGTTCAGATGGTGTGAGATAGTTATCCCACCATCCTTTTAATTGTCCTGCAAATCCAGCAACAATTACACTAGCAATACTTTGGTCAGATTTATGCTCACTTCGATGAGCAGCAGCCATCATGACCATTTCTTGTGTTAATTCGATACTATTTTCTTCAGTTAAGCCATCTATATTCCAAGTATAGATGTTACCTGTAGAAAAGAAACCGAATGTTTGTAAATGCTTTTCTTCATACCGCATATCAGGATAAGTTGGCCTATGATAATAATTCCTAGTTGTTGGTAAAAGATTGGTATTGATATTCGTTCTGGATGAACGCATTGGATTGGCTTCAAATCGTTGAAGTTTATCCAATTCAGACATAACATCTGGTTCATTGTCAGAAGAATCAGAACCAATATGAGAAAGAGTATTGATTTGTTTCTTTGAAGATGAAGCCTTATCAAAGACAGATGCAGCTTGAAGTTTTAATGCTGCAAGTCGTCGATTAATTTCATCCATGATTTGAGGAGTAGAAAGGGCATCATGTTCAATTGTATAAGGTTGAAAATAAGTGATTGATTTTTCAATTTTTTGATTTGTTATTAAATTCTTTTCTGAAACGGGAATAGAAGTCAATTGTTGACCAATTTCATTAAGCAAAATATTGGTATAATTATTTTGCTCAATAACCTTCGAAATTCCTGTAGAATCAGAAAGAGATATAGGGTTTTTTAAAGGAGAGGTTGTAACAGTCTGTCCTTGAGATTGAATATGAATTTCTTCTAAATGAGGCAAAACCGATTCGACAATAGAGTTGTTTTTCAGATGCTAAGGTTTAGAAGCATTTTTTATCACATTCAATTGTGATAGATAAATGGATTCATACCATTCTAAAAATGACATATGATCTTTGATATCTTCACAGAATTGATAAAACAATTTACCTAAACTAATCCTTTGGTTAGGAGTAGTTTGCTCATAAAATGTTTTTCGTTTATCAGAATTGTAATCTTTTGAAAATTCATCTTTAACTTTTTGTTTATCGAAAATAAATTCAGCAGATAAAACATTCAATTGAGCAGGATCATCCATTTCAGAACGAGTTGGAGATCTATCAGAAAATCTTTCTGATGGTTGATTGTAAATTGGTTGAGGGATCTGAGGATGATAAGGATTAGATCTTAAGTTAGCAAGATCTAAATGAGGGAGAACCTCTGGGGGAGGGGTTCTGGGAATTTAAGTAGGAGCAGTTCTGAAAGATGATTTAGATCTACGTCCTGATTGAAAATCTAAAGGTTGTAACCTAGTTTTGCGAGATTCAGATAATTGTAATTCAACAGTTCCATCTTCTAAAGTCAAAACCTGACTGAGCAAACTAGGAGAAAGCTTTCTAGGAGAAGCTTGGACCTGCCAAGTTACTGGAAGAGTAACTTGATTCCAGTGAATTGTCTTGGGAACAATAACATTGGTTTTGTCCTTGTTAGCCTGAAATAAGATTGTATAACCTTTTTCAGACTCCATCAAAGCTTTCAGACTCCATCAAAGCTTTCAGACTCAATTGAGTCTTCATGGCTTTGTAGGTGATTTTGTAAATAAGGGCAAGAGGTTCAGATCCTGGTAACATATCGAAACCAGAGGTCTGAATATTGAGAGTCAGTGTTTCAAGGACATCTGGATCCTTGAGAGACACTGAGAAGTTGGGGTAACAGTCAAAGTAGACTGGACCCATAGCAAGAATAGATTCTGCAATTCCAAGCAGAGAGTCGTGGAATCTATTGTGTCGACAATCGCGAAGGGTGATAAGAGCACAAGTATCAAGGCCAGTCCTAGTAAGAGGTTTGATTCCTACTTGGATAAGACCAATGTGGATGTACTTGTAATATTGATTTTTGAGAAATTCAAGGGTATTTTGAGAAATCAATTGTTTTGATTCTAAAGAACCATCAAGAGGCACTGTCTGTATCAGATCTTCATGTTTTTGTGAAAAAATGGATTGAGAAACTTGATAAATTTGTTTGTAAGGAACTTTTGGTATTGACAATTTTTGTAAATTCTGTTCAACTTTTGGAATTCTATATTCCATCCTATTTTGTAAATCTGGATTGCTTTGTCTAGAGCTAGAAGCTCGGGTAAATTTTGAAAACAAAGACATTTTCACAATTTCTGAGAGGTAGAAGGGTTGGAACACTGTACTCGAACCACCTACGATTGGACCACCGATATGGGACCACTTAACCCTGGTAATTGCGCAAACCAAGTGACTTACAAAGGGCTCCAACGGCTGACCAACGTCATCAACGGCTGACCAACAGTACCTAGGACTCACAACACTATTCCCTCCGGAGAAGATGAACATGGCTCTGACAAAGAGACTACTAACAAAGAGACAATTCAAGAGAACAAATAGACAGATAGGATAGAAAGAAGATCAACACAGAAGATAAACGAAATAGACAAATAAAATTTTAAAATAATTTAAAACATTTTTAATTTCTAAACCAGAGAACGGTGTCGATACTAGGGTTTAATCTAGTATAACGAGATGTTCTACAAGGTTAGATCTTAAAAAGTTTTTAAGAAAAGAGAAAGAAGATAAACAATGCATGCTTTTATTAATGAAAATAGAAATACAAAAGAAAGACTTACAGGAGATTTACAGAGATGAGAGCTAAGAAGATTACATCAGAAAGAAAAGGGGGAAAACTCAGATGCCTAAAACTAAAGATATAAACTGACTTTTATAGCCTTTAAGAAATTTACAATAATTGAGAAGATAAGCTTCTCATGGCTGGTGGAGAGTGGGTGGATGTGATGGACCTCTTGTCCTTTGTAATAATGAAGGTGGAGACCCGATGTCTTTGTTGGTGAGGTGTCCTTTGTAGCTTGTAGTTGGTGGAATGACTATTGTAGTTGCTTGTCGGTTGGCCGAAAGTCTTTTGTCTTAAAGTGGAGGTGGAAAATGCTTTTGTAATTATTGCCGAAAGTCTGTTGTCTTGTAGTGGAGGTGGCAGATGCTTTTGTAATTATTGAGGCAAGAATCATGATAACTCAAAAACACAATAATGCTTGTAGGGACAGATTCATGGATGTGGCGAAAAGATGCCAAAACAATCATCTTCATTGAGTGGAAGTATTGTTGCTTCGTCTTCATCTGAGTCTTCCGCACAGATCTTTGACATGGTTTCCAACAGTTGAGTCTTTGTAGGTTTTCCTTGAAGTTGCTTCTTGATGAAATGGCGAAGAAGTTTTGCTTCAGAAGGAACTTGAATGGGATTGACCAGGGGCTGTTCAGTTTGGTTTTTTCCCGAAAAGAACTTGGTAACACCTTCTTTTGTAACATGAGAGTGATCGAAAGAAGACCACCATTTGACTTTGAATCGGCGGCAGAACCAGAGAGGAGGCTGGGCCGATTGGTTTGGAGCAGCAGATCCAAGAAAGATTGAACTTAACAAAAAACCAAAATGGGAGTACCTGCTGTGGTACTGGAATTGGCGGGTTGAATTTGGATTTGAACACTTGCCATCCTTCATTGACTGCAGGGGGCAAGATTGAACTTAACAAAAACCAAAACCAAAACCAAAATGGGAGTACCTGCTGTGGTACTGGAATTGGCAGGTTGAATTTGGATTTGAATACTTGCCATCCTTCATTGACAGGGGGCAAGATTTCCTGAAGAGGACCAAAGTGATTCCACCAGGAATGTTGGAACCAAAGAGGAACGGACTTTTGAATAATTTTTTGCAGAAAAGAAAAAACCATGAATGAGAACAGTTTTGAGAAAAAACAAAGAAAGCTCTGGACCAAGCTTGTTTGTAGTCCAAATAATTGTAAGATGTAGGAAGATAATTGCTTGAAAACTTCTTATGGAAACGAGGATGTTGTTTCCAATCAGCTTCAGACGAGACCTTAAGAATTTGACATTTGGAATGGGAAATCTTCTCAGGATGAGAATGATCTTTGTGATGAGTAATCAATACTGAGTCAGTGTCGACCAGTATGAACTCATAAAATTCTTGAGTTTTGAGGATATCAGATTCCTCAAAAAGAGCATTTGTATTGATGAGATTCTTCGCAATTGAATGAGAATCTTTTGTAAGAGAATAGAAGCATGGTTCAATCATTGTGATCGGATCCAAACATGCTTTTGTAAGATAAGGATTTGGAGGAGGAATTTGTGGTTTTGGGAAGCTTGTCATTGCAGAACTTGCTTCTTCAACCTGTGACAAGGGCTGATAGGAATTTGTAAGTGACAAAGCATAAGAACTTGCTTCTTCAAACATGCTTCTTCAATACAAATGCTCTTTTAGAGGAATCTGATATCCTCAAAACTCAAAATTTTTATGAGTTCATACTAGTCGACACTGACTCAGTATTGATTACTCATCACAAAGATCCTTCTCATCTTGAGAGGATTTCCCATTCCAAATGTCAAATTCTTAAGGTCTTGTCTGAAGCTGATTGGAAACAACATCTTCGTTTTCATAAGAAGTTTTCAGGCAATTGTCTTCCTGCATCTTACAATTATCTGGACTATAAACAAGTTTGGTCCAGAGCTTTATTTGTTTTTTTTCAAATCTGTTCTCATTCATGGTTCTTTCTTTTCTGCAAAAAAATTATTCAAAAGTCAGTTCCTCTTTGGTTCCAACATTCCTGGTGGAATCACTTTGGTTCTCTTCAAGAAATCTTGCCCCCTGCAGTCAATGAAGGATGGCAAGTGTTCAAATCCAAATTCAACCCGCCAATTCCAGTACCACAGCAGGTACTCCCATTTTGGTTTTTTGTTAAGTTCAATCTTTCTTGGATCTGCTGCTGGGACTACACTGTCACAACTCTCACTGCTCCAAACCAATCGGCCCAGCCTCCTCTCTGGTTCTGCCGCCGATTCAAAGTCAAATGGTGGTCTTCTTTCGATCACTCTCATGTTACAAAAGAAGGTGTTACCAAGTTTTTTTCGGGAAAAAACCAAACTGAACAGCCCCTAGTCAATCCCATTCAAGTTCCTTCTGAAGCAAAACTTCTTCTCCAGTTCATCAAGAAGCAACTTCAAGGAAAACCTACAAAGACTCAACTGTTGGAAACCATGTCAAAGATCTGTGCGGAAGACTCAGATGAAGACGAAGCAACAATACTTCCACTCAATGAAGATGATTGTTTTGGCATCTTTTCGCCACATCCATGAATCTGTCCCTACAAGCATTATTGTGTTTTTGAGTTATCATGATTCTTGCCTCAATAATTACAAAAGCATCTGCCACCTCCACTACAAGACAACAGACTTTCGGCAATAATTACAAAAGCATTTTCCACCTCCACTTCAAGACAAAAGACTTTCGGCCAACCGACAAGCAACTACAATAGTCATTCCACCAACTACAAGCTACAAAGGACACCTCACCAACAAAGACAGCGGGTCTCCACCTTCATTATTACAAAGGACAAGAGGTCCATCACATCCACCCACTCTCCACCAGCCATGAGAAGCTTATCTTCTCAATTATTGTAAATTTCTTGAAGGCTATAAAAGTCAGTTTATATCTTTAGTTTTAGGCATCTGAGTTTTCCCCCTTTTCTTTCTGATGTAATCTTCTTAGCTCTCATCTCTGTAAATCTCCTGTAAGTCTTTTTTTTGTATTTTTATTTTCATTAATAAAAGCATGCAATGTTTATCTTCTTTCTCTTTTCTTAAAAACTTTTTAAGATCTAACCTTGTAGAACATCTCGTTATACTAGATTAAACCCTAGTATCGGCACCGTTCTCTGGTTTAGAAATTAAAAATGTTTTAAATTGTTTTAAAAATTTATTTGTATATTTCGTTTATCTTCTATGTTTATCTTCTTTCTATCCTATCTGTTCTCTTGAATTTATTCTTGAGTAAAAATGAAATTTAGCTATCTGTCTATCCAAATGAAATTCAGCTATTTGAAAGAATAGAAAATGCTAACGTTCGATAATTCAAGTCAGATTTTGGTATAAGACATTCACTGAATTCTCAATTTTGGATATTATTTGATTTGTTTCAGTAGTGTAAAACAACTCTAAAACCCTAAAGTGATATCATCTTCTTATTTTGAGAAAGATAGTAATTTAGTTGCATGCTAGGAAGCACGGACACGAACAAGGTGACACTCGAATCTAAAGACAGGAATAATATAATAAAATTTTATTGGGGCATTGGGAGTTTAGGGAAAAATGATTTTTGATAAGGACCCCTAGTTTTCAACATAAATTAAGAATCCTATTAAGTTTAAAAAAAAAATTTTTGTTCGTTTGAGCTGAAATTTTCAGAAAAATTATGTACTAACACTCGAAACAACTTGCCAAAAATTTAGGCCATTTCAACATCATTAATTGAGATACGTATTTAGGTCCCCGCCATTAAATATCTTGATAAACGATATTTGTGAGTGTTTAAGGACCACTCTTTCTGGTGGTCTTGGACAATAGGCGCTAGCTAGCCTTCCGGCCAGCTTGTGTTGAGCCCAAGGTGGGCCTTCGCTCGCTTCGTGATAATAATAGATAAATTCCTTTTATCCCACTTAACGTGGATCTCGAGGCACACATGTCGAAACCTGGTCTTTAATTTTTCTCAAAATTTCAGCTCAAAAGATATAGTTTTCATTTAGTCATGTGTATGTAGGGTCCTTAATTTACAATGAAAACTAAGGGGTTCTCCTGGATTAGTAAAAACTAGTTTTTTGCACTAATATGTCAAATACCTAAATTTTATTATATATAAAACTATTTGTTAAATGCACGCATGACTTTAAGCAAGATAAACAATGGTTCAAAATCAAGGATTAACATAACTCAAATTTATAAATCATTTCATAAGTCGAAATCTTAATATTTGCGTTAATGTTTTATACACCATTTCAAAATGCTACATTCATTCAATTGCATAATCTATTATACTAACCATGTCAAGAAAAAAGTCAAAAGAAACGAGCATGGTTTAACATACCCAACTTTGTTAGCTACATTTGACAATCACAATTTATAAACAAAATCTAAAGATAACTCGAACAACGTTCCTACTCAAATTTCAAAGAGTTCATCTTCATCTATTATGTCGTCATTACCATTGGTGAATTACACGCTTCCATATCTGGTTCATCAAGAGAAAGATTCACACCATCAAGTATTCCTACACATTCTAAATTTTTAAATGCATAATAACTAATATCCCACATCCTAATATCACCTTCAAGGATTTTCCTTGATAGAATATGAATATTAAAATGTACATATACTAATATTCACATCTTTGAGGTATCTTGTTTTTCTTCAAAGAGTTAATAAAAAAATATGTACTCTAATTCCTATCCCACTTTTTAAATGTGTAAACAAAAGCCCTTAAATTGACAATGTCGAATTGGTGTCCCCAACAATTAATCAACTAGTGTTATACCTGGTCAACAATCCGGACACTCAAGTGTCTGACACATGTCCCAGGAGTGTCGGTTTCAAACAATGTTCGATCGATACTTTGGAATATTTGTATCTGTGCTTTAGCAGTTGCATGCTATGTGACAACACCACACTATTTATCAATAGAAAAAAAGTTGTGTCGACCCTCCTAGATGCGACATATACTTTTTAAATATTATATGTTTGCTAATATATATTTACAATTAAGAATATAAATATATTTGGCTAATTAAAAACTATGATAAAAAAATGAAGTCATAAATATGGAAAATATACAAATATTAAAAACCGGATAAGATAAAATAAAATTTTATGTATAAGCACTGTATGTGTATCCTTGTTTCTTAGGTTACTGCCACATACCCGTGTCTGGTACCAATGCCACATACCCGTGTCTGGTACCAACACCCGTGTTACAAAGGTTGCATGTTAGAATATGAAGTATCAAAATAAAGTTGTGCATTGATTCTTTCCTTGTAATCACATGTCAATGTGTTTTAGATGGACTCTTTAACCATATAAGTTCATTGTTGCATCTAAGGGGGGCGTTTGTTTTTTATTCTAACTAGAAGTTACAATCATAACTTTGACCAGACCATTTGTTTTTTATTCTTATTGCTTCTAATTAGAAGCAAAACTTCCGACTCCAGTAAGCAATGTTCATACTTCTTAGTAAAACTTCCGACTTCTTACTCTAATTAGAAGTCAATCTTCTTAGCTTTTAGTGAAACACCACCTAAGAAACAACATTTTAAGAAATGAGGCCATTACTGTTCTGTTCAGTATGATTTCAAGTTAGATCATTTCAGTTAAAATTTAATTTGGACATCAGACCTTTTTCTGATGTTAGGCACTTCATTAGGATAACTTTTAGTTTTAACTTTTTACATTTTGTTTTCTAGGTGTTGCACATGGGACTTTGACAGCTTTTAAAGGGTGCAGGCGGAATGGCGGACAACATGCAAGCAGTGGGAAGTCAGAAGCCCGAACGGCCAAAATTTCCTGGAAGACCTGTTTCGCCGTTTTCTCCCCCTCCCCAAGCTAGTATGGTATCTTCTCGGCCCGTGGTTGGTGCAGAGGCCTCTAGTTATGGAGCTGCACCACCAGCTGGTTTTGGCGGTCCGTCTTGGCCTCCCTTGCGGCCTTCTTATGTTTTACAGGATGCCAGTCCTTATCAGCGTCTTCAAGTACCACGGCCCCCTTTATCGGCTCAACCCCTGCCTCCCTTGAGCAGTCCAGCTTCTGGGCAGCCAATGCTACCTTCACCTATTCTTCCTTCTATGGGTCAACAACCTATGCCGCCACCTCCACCTGTTTCTTATCGTCCACTTCCCCAAAACCCACCAGTTCTTATGGGACCTCCAACCCATAACGTGAACCTTATGCCATCAAGGACTCCTCCCCAATCTGTATTACCACCAACACAATCATCTATGCATGGATATCCCTATAGGCAAACTGATGTAGTTACACAGGTTCAACCTGTTACAACTCCCAATTTTATGTCCCAAGGAGGACCACCTTCTATGGGCCATAATTTTATGATTCAAGGAGGACCACCTTCTACAAGCCTGAGTTCAAGGGAACAAATGCAATATCCTGGTGCGGGCCCTCCTTTAGGTGCCATGCAAGGATTGGTTGAGGAGTTCAGTTCACTATCTGTTGGGTCAGTTCCAGGATCCATGGATCCAGGAGTTGATCCCAAAGAGCTGCCGAGGCCTTTGGATGGTGATGTGGAACCAAAGTCTTTTTCAGAGTCGTATCCCTTGAATTGTGATCCTAGATATTTGCGGCTAACTACTAGTGGAATACCGAATTCCCAGTCCTTGCTTTCAAGATGGCATTTGCCTTTAGGAGCTGTAGTTCATCCTCTTGCAGAAGCTCCAGATGGGGTCAGTATCACTAAGAACTAAGATAGGCTGTGGATATTGATGTTTGGTTGTCCAAAACAATTCTTTAGCCATCCATCTAATTTTGGATTTTTTCCCCTTTTTTAGGAGGAAGTGCCTGTAGTTAATTTTGGACCATCGGGTATTATCAGATGCAGAAGATGTCGAACATATGTGAATCCATATGTGGTGTTCACAGATGGAGGAAAAAAGTGGCGCTGCAACATCTGTGCTTTGCTTAATGATGGTATACAGTACATGACTAAGTATTATCTTTTTTTTTCCATTCGATCCTACATTTTTCTCTTCATGCTTATCTGAAATTTCTATTGTGCTTTTGTTGGTTTTATTTCATTTTGGATGCTTTGATAATCTGGGAAAGCGTTCCTCATCCAAATCGTTTTATGATATACAGTTAATTTGCTGTATTTTGCTTAGAACTTGAGGCGTAGAATCATTAGCACGAATCATTATAATCTATGCTTACAGCTGAGATCTAGATATGTAAATGCTTTTGATGAATATCTATCTGTGTTTGCATAATCACGTGGATTGATCAAGTGCCATGAGTCACAAGTATGATTCATATCAGCCTGGAAGCAATGATTGGTTTTTACGGACCTCTTTTGGTAGTTTAATGAATATGGTTGAACTGATAGAACTAATCTATTTAAAGTACAATCTAAAGCAAGTGATTACTCTGTGAAAGATTGGTACAAGGTCTTGGCTCCATCTCTCCCTGACTCTCCGCTTCAAGCAAGAATCTGGAAGCTCATCTCTTTCATCCTTCCTAGAGCCACCTTTCTTATGTGGACTATTCTTCATGGGAGGATTCATACTGTTGACAATATTATAGAAGAGGAGTTCACCTTCCAATATGTCTCCTTTTGGCAAATGGGTTTGGGATAGGCTACTTCATGCATTTATTTTGGTCGTTTGGAGGGAGAGAAATAATAGAAGTTTAAAAGAAGTCAAAAAGGAAATTACCACTCTTTGGATAGATATCAAAATCAAAGTCACTCTTTGGTTGCGGGCTTCCAAGTAGGAGAATTTTAGAGGCATTTCCTTTTCTTCTTGTATGTTTAATTGGGATTGTATATTTTTTAATTGATACACATCATAGTGTATAGTTGTGGGCTTTGCTCACCATCTATTTGAATTTATCTTGTTTTTCTGATAAAAAAATAATGGTCAATGAGACCAGAAGTGAAAAGACATATCTAAAGAGTATCCATCTTGCTTCATAATACAATCTTATGCCAACCAAGTACAAAAGCATCAAAAGTAACTAATTTTAGACTTTTTTTTTAAATTGGAAAATATCAAAGGCTGTTATGACTCTATAGCTTCTCGTCTGCCTCCTACTGCTCTAGATCAGTGCATTCATCATTGCCGTAAAGGTCATTTGGATCAAAGACACCCCTCCAAGAGTTGGTTTTCTTCCTTGGATCACCTTGCTTAGACTATACTTGACGGTTGCAACATTATCAAGTGCGATTTGCTGCTGCCTACCACTGTGCTCTATGTGGACAGACAGAGGAATCAATAGATCATGTGATGCTCCATTGCTTCCTTGCTAAAGAGATGTGGCAGAGAGAGTTAGCAGAATTTCAGACTAATTCTCCAACTATGCAATCTTTATTGAGTTGGACCGAGCTCTGGTACTCACTCAATTTTAATCGTTTAAACCTCTCTGAAGATGGGATTTGAGCTTGAAAAAGAATGGTCCATCGAGTGGTTTGGGTGATTTGGAAGGAAAGAGATAACTGAATTTCAGTATCATAAGAAAAATGTAGGCAGTTTGTGGACTGATGTTTAAGGTCATCCTGTGGTTATGGGGCCAAAGTTCGGGTAGATTTAAGGATTTTTTTTCTGAGTGTTTGTTTAATTCCATTGTACAGAACAGTAGTTATTGACTAATGCCATATTTAAGAGTTTGAGGTGCTTAGTGATTCCCCTTTTGACTACCCTCCTACCCCTCTCCTTTCTCTCTTCAATTTAATACATTCTTGTTTTATTTATCAAAAAAAAAGAAAGATCAGGCATTATGGATACCTGATTTATTTATTATTGCTTTTAATTTAGTTTAATTTATTGATATTTTATTTATTTGTTATCCTCTCGCGAGGATGATCCTCTCCCCCAAATTTTACCAATTCTGGTGTGCTTCATGGATTTCCAGCCACTTAAATCAATTCCTGATAAAAAAAATTTTATTTAAAAGATGGATGCCTTTGTAGTGTTTATTGCTAGACAGAGCTCGAGGAGTTTTAAAAATAATTTGGAATTTTTGTGGGCATAACAAGTAGAATGGCAAGCTATACCTTCTTTGGGTTGATCAATGTGTATGATTTCCTTTGAGATCCAGCTCGGCTCAGTTCTTTGTTCCATTTTTCAAAAGGCAAGACAGATTTCAGAATTTAAAAAAAAAAAAAAAAAAAGATTGTGGAGAGTTGCATAGATATCTCAGGGAAAAAAAACAAAAAATTCTAAATGTATAAGAGAAAACGAACAAAGAATGGAGTAAGGTAATCGTACTGTTAGCTACGGAAGATTGGATAATGGGGTGGTGTGAAACAAATCAAGTGGACGAGGAGAGTGGGGGTGAGCATCTGGGCAGACTGTTTGAGGAAGTAGTAGTCTCCAATAGTTTGAGGGAATTAAGTGCTAGAGATGTAGTAAAGGATGTTATAGGGGACCGGTTGCTCAGTGTGGGTGAAAAGAGGTCATCAAAACAGGGAAGCTGGAAGAGAGTGCGTGAAGAGAGGAGTGCAAGTGGGTGAGATTGAAGCTAGGTTTGTAGCTGGGATGTTTGAGGTGGAAGTGGTTAATGGGGTTGACTTGGTTACCCATGGATATTAAAATTCTTTCATGGAACTGCAAGGGTTTGGTAGTTTGGATAGAGTAAGAGTTTGCAGGGATTTACTCAAGAATTCGATGCTTGACATTGCTTCCTTTCAGGAAACTAAGAAGGATCAGATTAATGAAGCTTGGGTCAGTGCTCTTTGGGATGATAGAGCTTGTGGATGGAAGAACATTGCCTCTTCAGGTTGATCCGGTGGTCTTCTCAGTTCTCAATTGAAGATTTGGAATACTTAGAAAGAGCTTTCTCCCTCTCTACTGGATTCGGACTGAAGGATTAGAATCAGAAGTGGGTGGGCACCAATCTATTGTCCCAGTTTTTAGGGAAGAGCTCTATGATGTCCATGGTTGGGTTGATCGTCCCTGGCTTCTCGGTGGCGATTTCAATGTGCAAGATACTTGGAAGACAACAGAGGGTGTGTATCAGAAGCATCACCAGCAGGAACAAGTTCAATGACTTTATCAACTCCTTACAAAGAAAAGTTGAAGATTTAGAGTAAGGAGGTTTTTTGGGAATTTCTCTTGGCTGATCTCTAAAGTCAAGTCCAAGATTGTTGTTTGTTCCTTTGTCTCTGATGAGTGTGGTAAGAAAATCCCTTGAAACTGAACTTCAACTTCTTTAGAGGGTCCAAATTTTTTTTGGAGAAGAAGGGTATGCATAAAGAAAAACATCTATGGAGAGCAATGTTCTAAATTTTTTTATAAACTAGCCAACAGGAGGAGACTCTTTAACTCTATTGAAGCTTTGCTGATTGGAGATGAATCGGTGAAGGATGAGGTTGTCATCTCCACCCATCTTATTTTCTTGTGAGATCTTTATATTGAAAAGGAGAAATGGAGGCCAAAGCTCACAGGAATTTCTTTCAAGCAATTGCCAGCTGATTGTGCCAAACTTGAATAAGATATTATTGCTGCTGAAGATGCTCTTAGAGCTCTTGGTAATCTTCAAAAAGACAAGGCCGCTGTGATCCATGCTTTACTGTGGGGTTCTACCTCAAGAGCAGGTGCTTTACTAAGGTAGACTTTGTGAAGGTGATTAGTGATTTTAATCAACATTTCTTTTAGGATTGGAGGCTCAATATTATCATTTCTTTGGTTCCAAAGAAAAAGAAAAATCTCTAATTTCAGGCCTATTAGTATCTTCAATTGGGTTTAGAAATCATCTCCAAGGTGCTGGCCTCTAGATTGAAGAATGTCCAGCACTTTATTATTTCAACCTTTCGTTGTGCCTCAATATGGGAAGAATCCCCTCATGGCTAATGAACTGATTGATTCTAGAAGAAGGCAAGTTGATCAAGGGCTGGTGATTAAGTTTGAGTTTGCCAAAGCTTTTGACAAAGTGGCATGGGGATATGTTGATTTCATCTTCTCCAAAATGGTCTTCTCTTACAAGTGGCTCAGAGAAACGACCACTTTCTCATTAAAGATTAAAGGTTACACTAAAAGGTTCTTCTCTAGCTTCAAAGGCCTCAAACAAGGGCACCCTCTTTCTCTGGCTCCTTTCTATTGTGTCTGAAGGCCTTTCCTTCATGATTCAAAAAGCTGTGGAGTTGGGTCTTTTCAATGGATTTAGAGTCATCCTAACTAGCAACTACATCTCCATCCTTCAATACTCCAATTTTTTTTTTGTTTGAAAGGTAAAATTTTTTATTAAGCAATCCTCATGGTATTCAGAGCCGCTTGGTGTTCCAGTCCAATTCCAACATTACAAAACAAAAACCTTAAATAATTAAGCTCTTGACACTATAGAATCCTAATTAACAATCAAATTCTAAAAAAAAAAATCCCTTTGAAAAGACAGAAGGTACGACACCCATCCCCCAAGAGTGATGATGACCTCCATGATCACCGATCCATAAACAGATGCTTTGTTGCAAAGCACCTTACTATTGCACTCCTTTTATACCATCCAATATATTGCACAAGGTAGTAAACTTCAAATCTCTTTTCATTTAGAAGAAAGATAATTCGGTTTATTCTAACTTCTTAACAATGTCTCCACAATACCAGGCATCACCCAATGAACACCAAACAGTTGGCAAATAATTCATTCATACCTTATAGAGCCATTTGCAATTGATGCATTCCGCTTAAATGTTCCTTTATGAGCCAATTCTACATTAGACGGTAGTTTATTCCGCACAACCTTCCTCAGTACTCAAATGATATTGTCTTATTTTGTGATGCTTGGTAGCCAACTTAGAATTTCTAAGAAAATCCTCCTTTGGTTTGAAGGTATTTCTTGTCCACTAACTTCCATAAATCCTCCTTTTTGGGATTGTTGACATCCAGTGGTGGACCCAAGAATTTAGTCAATGGGAGCGAAATGGCAAATAATTATTAGTTGATAATAGTAGTTATCAAGGGTAGAGCCAAAAAAAAAAAAAAATTGTACCTGAGATAATAACTAATAAAAATTACAACTATCAAAAATACATTGCATATACCAAATTGAATCTTGTGTAGTCCAATTTTAAGCCAAAATAGGGTCGCAATATCAATAACCTTAGCAAGGGGCAAACGAGCATAATAACAAGAATATAAAACTAAAATCACAAAATAATTAGGATACGTATATAGTTGAAGCTAAAAAAAATCTGAAATTTGCGAACATAATATGATCCTAATACAATTTCATAGAAATTTTTTATGTAAAGCTCAAATTTTGTACGAGTTTGCTAATGGTATATATTTTCATTGAATTCTATAGTTATTATTTTAGATATTAATTTCAAATATTTTATTTTGTTGGAGGTTTTATACCACTTGTGAACAAGCAATTCATTTATTTACTATTTGCAGTTATATAAAATTGCGTTGAAAACAAAAAAGTAGGGGTAGGTCGTAATGACAAAAGTAGTAATTGTGAATAGCCATAAAAAAATCATACGCACCAAGAGGACCGAAAATAAGTTTGTATTAAATTAAACAATTTTTAATGTTTGCAATTACTAATAAAGTTGCACAGGAAAAAAAATAAATCTTGCGCTCGAAGAGTATCGAACTTGGGTCGTTTACTAAAACTGATAAACTTCCAACCACTACACGAACAGAGATATGTCCAAATAGATGAATGAACAATTCTGATATTGTATTATACACTATATAAATTAATTTTTTTTGTAAGACTAATATATGGTAAAAATATTTTGAAAGTTGAGGGGAGTCAATTGCCCCCCTCGCCGCTCAGTAGATCCGCCCCTGGTGACATCCCAAACATGCACCATCTGACCCAAGTTCTTGGTTGTGACTCTCATCCCCTTCCCACCAAATACCTTGGAATTCTCTTTAGGCCAATTATAAAGCTAAGGTTGTTTGGCATGAGACAAATAAAAGAATGGGAAAGACTTGCCACTCGGAAAACCAAATACTTGTACAAAGTAGGCAGGCTTGTTGTCAGTTAATCCACTATTGCAAGTATTCCACCTACCTGCTCTCTGTGTGTACTATCCCCAAATCAATTTCTTAAAGAATGGAGAAATTTTGTAGACACTTTCTATGGGGTGCTGCTCTTGATAAGAAGGCCATCTATCCACCTTCTTTCTTGGGATAAAGTGTGCATCCCTAAAGATAAAAGAGGAGGGGGAGGGGGGTGATCAGAAAAATTAGTACATTCAGTGAAGCCCGCAATGGCTTTGGAGATTTAAAAGAGAAACAAACTCTATGGAGAACCCTCGTTGCTGACAAATATGTGAATATCTTAGTAAGCTGGAAGCAAAGAACCGAACACTTCCCCTATGGTTGTGGGGGTGTGGAAGAAGATCCTACCTTTGGCTAACAGATCTACCCCCTTCACATCTCTGTCCCTTGCTAGAGGCAATACAATCAGTTTTTGGAATGATAATTGGTGTGGTTAGGATAAGCTCAAAGAGACTTTCCCCTCCCTCTTTCGACTTTGTAGAAATAAGCGTGGGATGGTAGTTGATTTCATCTCCTCAAGGTGGTTGAAAATTCTAGACACTTAAATAATTGGGAGATAGATGACCTGGGTAAACTCCTTGATGATATTTTGAGATTCTGAATGGGGAAGGAGTAAGAAACTTCAGACCACATTCTGTTTAATTGCGCTTTGCTTGGCTTGTCTGGAGGTATTTCCTTAATAGATTCAACACCACTAAACCAATCCAGGGCTCTGTCCATGAATGGTTGTTGGGATGGAAAAACAACAATCTCTCCACTGTGGGTAAGTGGATTTGGACAAGGGGTATTCATTTTGTCTCATAAGACCTATGAAAAAAGAGAGAGAATAATTTTTCAAGCCATTAGATAGTCCTGGAAGAACATCAAAGAAGATGTTTGGCACTGGGGCTCAGCTTACAAGATCATCCAAAATATATTCATGTATGCTTTCATGTTCTATTGGACAATCTTTTAGTTGTGTAGTTTGCCTTGTTCTTTCATGATTTTTTTGAGCTTCTCACTCATCTTTTTTCCATTATCAATAAATTTTTTGGTGGTTTGACCTCAAAAATATATATATTGTTTTAATCTATGGCATGTTGATGACTTATCAATTAATGGGCATTATGTTCATTTCATTTGTCACATGCTAACACAAGACCAAACAATCAACTCAATGAAAGGGAACAATGACAAAAAGTGTGATCTCTTGGGACCTAAGTCTGAAAAGGCCTATTAAAATCTATTAAGGTGGGACCAACCTCAAATATTCTCATGTTTATCAAGTTAGCTATCTGTTGGATATACTTTTGCATCGGAAGTGATTGATATAAAAATTTATCTGATCTGTTATGGTTGCAGGTAAAATTTGGCAAACTAGGGTAATGAACATTATTTAGAACAGGTTTGAGTTTTTGAACTAGGCTATATGTATACAAATTGGTGTGTACCCATGTTGTTGGCACAAACACTCCCTTTTCCCTTGTAGCGTGTATCTGTGCCTTCGATATGACTACCATGACATGCCTTTGGTATGCCACATAGGTTGTGCTTTCAGCACTTCCCAACAAAGCCTCAAGTGCAACTGATTTTATTTTATTTTATTTCATTTCATTTATTATTATTTTTTTAAAATTCCCACATGCATATCTTCAACGTGCTATTAGGTCATCTTGAAATCGTTGCCGTTAAAAACTACATAAGCTAGTAATAAATTTGGAGTCACCTTTCGTACCCCATTGTGAAACAACATTCCCAATATCTAAGAAAAGGAAAAAAAAATCTACAGATGAGATTTAAAAAATGATGAATCTGATTTATGATTTATGAATTAACTGATACAACATTTTAATGCGTTAACATATATCATATATGTAAAAAAAAATTACACTGACAAAAGTTTTGCATACAAACAACCATCTCAGATTTCTTCCTTGTGTATCAGCTTACGACTTGATACTCTTCCTTTTCTCCTTTCAACTTCACTTATAATGAATTTAAAGAGGGCAACGACTTCTTGCTCATACCACTTGTCAACTCTGTCGAAAGGAGAAAAACAAACACCATTGCTATGACTTATATGTAATCAATATCAACATTACATCTAGGAGTAAAACCAAACACGGTCTGTACTACTTTCTATGACCACCTTTACCAGTAAAAACAAACACATATATTGAAAACAAATTCTATCTTATCAAAGAACACCAAATCCAGTACAAAACATCAATAACTACAGGACCACACACTTGAGATGGGTATCCAATTATTTACCTTCATAGATAGACTTAGGATGAACTATCTCGATGATTTCATTCCAATCCAATATAGGAGGTTCATCCTAATTTTATGTCATAGAAATAAGTTAAATTTTTTGTGGTACATAAAATTAATGCTTAACTAAACTTAAAATGTTTAACAACATAACTCATTTGATAAAGAAATCATGGATATAATATTTAGAAAAGCCTATAAGTCAATTAAAAAAAAATCGATAGACATAAAAAGAATAGAAAGAATCTCAGTTTCACAATCATTATGCATATTAGAACCTTAAAAAATACTCCAATCAATTTTAGGGTGCCAAATTATGTCAATACCAATATATCAATCTAAGGATTTTGTTTAAGGAAACCCGTTGCAACCAACAGATACCAATAAAATCAGAGACCTACCTCAGCAATTTAGGTCTTTGAAGCAAACCTTCTAGATACCTGAATTAGCACCTCATCCATAGATCGTGTTGTGTTACAGCTTCACTTGTATCCCATCAACTAAAACCAACAAAAGTAAATGCAAAAGTTGTCAACTAAATAGCCATAGAAGCCAACAACTGTGTTCTGTGGTGGTGGAGATGAAACAAAACAAAGAAAGATCAGAATGGACCATTCGATTCCCTTCAAACCCTAAATGTCGAAAAGAAAAAAAAACCACAATATTGATATCAAAGAGTGGTGCTCACCCTGAGTAGCTCACTGTGAAAGAGTGTTGATGTAGATGGCAGAGAAGCAGACTGTAAAAAAATAAAAACAGAACTATCATCCCAAGAACTCTTATTTGTAAGCCTTCAACCCCAAACAATCCTAAAATTTTAGTAATCCCAAAAACCCTTGTTAACCCCCAATTAAAAGTGAAGGACATGGAATTACTTGTAGGGGAAGGAGTGTTGTTTACTGTGATGTTCAGGTTGGACACCGGGATGGAGATGAAGGAGCCTGCAGCGACAGAGATGGAGGTGCCATATTGTGTTGGTTGAGTTTGAGAGTGGACTTGGGAGAGAAGGTAGGAGAGACAGAGAGAAAGATCAGGTTGCAGATTAAGGAGAGGTTGTCGTAGAGATTCCTTGAGGTGGTGATGGGATTATAGTAGTTACACAGAGGGTATGGGAGTCGTTAGGTTGAGAGGACAGGGGAGAGTCAGAGATGACTCTCTCTCGAGTTGGTGAAGGAGCTCTACAATGGCAGCTCAAAATGACAAAATCAATCAAACCATCTTGGCCATTGGATAGGGAGACTGGGTTGACAGAGAGAGTTTCATGATATCATCTTGGCCATAGGATGTAATGATCTGCTGATACATTCATGAAGATCCGGGCCACTTTTTGTTGCACAGTAAAAATCCTAATAGTGTGTCTGCTTTACTAATGATTGCAAATAAGTGTGATTGTATTGAACTATTGGAGATACTTTGCTTTTCATTTGTGCTTCTTAAAGAATAGATGGTTTCCTGTGACTCTCTTTTCCTATTTGCTATGGGAGATTTATCATTGATCCTTTGGATTTTATTTTTCTGTATTTAATAACAAGAGCAACAATTAGTCAATTCAGTCACTTTTTATAGACTACAATCATAACTTATCTCTACTGAGTGCTAATCTCTTTGATTTTCTTTTGTCAGTTCCTGGTGAATACTTTTCCCATGTAGATGCAAATGGTAAAAGAGTTGATATAGATCAACGGCCTGAGCTTACAAAGGGTAGTGTAGAGTATGTTGCCCCAACTGAATATATGGTTCGGCCTCCAATGCCACCATTGTACTTTTTCCTCATTGATGTGTCAGTAACTGCTGTTAGAAGTGGTATGCTTGAGGTAAGGAATCAGTCTAATGGATTGTGGTTTTTTTCCTCCCAGACTTTCTCATGATACCACACTCATTACACTAGTTCATATGAGTTCATTTGAGTCCATTCTTTTATCATGTAAACAGACAATGTCTATGTTGGGAACAACAGTTATCCACATGCACTGGCCATTACTTGCATCATCTTGTGCCAAATATACATGTAGATCCACCCCCCTCTCTCTCCCCTGCTATTGTTGTCAATGATGCTAAGGGACCATGGTGCATGCAATTTTCTTTTGTATTGCCAGTGATTGTAGTGATAGTAGTGCAAATAATCGATCATGGTGGTGTCTTTGGGTATGACCCTTTCTCATACTGGGCTCCCAACCTTTTCTAATAAAATATAAGAAAATACCAAATACGTACTGTCTCTTTGTGAGTCTAATTGATCTTTCCTTCATTGTCAATATTGTTGAATAGGTTGTCGCGGAGACAATTAAGTCTTGCTTGGATGAGCTGCCAGGCTTCCCACGAACACAAATAGGATTCTTAACTTTCGACAGTACACTGCATTTCTATAATATGAAGGCAAGTGATTTCTTTTAGGATTTCTCTAATATGAATAACGTGGGATTTCTCTGATATCCCACTTGCATTACATGCTTCTGTTATATTCTGCTACTTTTATTATAAGCAGTTGTATTAATTAGCTTGTCTTTGTGCCAGTCATCATTGTCACAGCCTCAAATGATGGTGGTGTCAGATCTAGACGATTTATTTGTGCCATTGCCAGATGATCTCCTTGTGAACTTGTCTGAATCAAGAAGTGTTGTGGATGTGTTCCTAGATAGTTTGCCCACAATGTTTCAGGACAATTCAAATGTAGAATCTGCTTTTGGCCCGGCTCTTAAAGCAGCATTCATGGTTATGGTATGTTTCACCTTATACAAAATCACAAACACGGTATATGTACTGATATATATACATGTATATTATCCCGATTTCAGGAGAACTAGTTTGGCCATTGTTGAATCAGTTAAGATCAGTCTGAACTTTAATTCTTTTGCAGAGCCAACTCGGAGGGAAATTACTGATCTTTCAGTCAACACTACCATCTCTTGGAATTGGACGTTTAAGGCTACGAGGAAACGATCTCCGTGTCTATGGAACAGATAAAGAACATACATTGAGGTTGCCAGAAGATCCCTTCTACAAGCAAATGGCTGCTGACCTAACGAAGTTTCAGATCAGTGTGGACATATATGCTTTTAGTGATAAGTATACTGATTTGGCTTCCCTAGGTATGGTTCTGCACAATGGAAGTCTTAATATAATACTTTTTGGAGGCCTGTAATTCATTTGATTTTTTCTCCTTTGGTAGGTACTTTAGCAAAATATACTGGTGGTCAGGTATACTACTATCCAAACTTTCAAGGGGCTGTTCATGGAGAGAAGTTGAGATATGATTTAGCCAGGGATCTCAAGAGGGAGACTGCCTGGGAGGCTGTTATGCGTATAAGATGTGGAAAAGGTCAAAACTCCAAAACTGTAGTTTATGTAGCCTTTGAAGCTGTATTATTTTCCTACCATTTTGAGACTGAAAGCAACTCCTTGTTTATTTTTTCTCCAGGGGTGCGGTTTAACGCTTATCATGGGCACTTCATGCTAAGATCTACAGATTTATTGGCTCTTCCTGCTGTAGACTGTGATAAAGCATTTGCGATGCAATTAGCTTTGGAAGATCCATTGCTGACAAGTCAGATTGTTTACTTCCAAGTTGCTTTGCTGTATCCTTCAGTTATTGGATTGAATTGTTGCACTTTGAAATAAGTCTGACAGTCACAACACTACAATCATCAACTAGGGTTGGCAGTTTTGGCGGATTTTCACGGATACCGCCTCACCCCGAATAAGGCGGAATTGGGTTTGTTTAAACGGATTTCGGGGATCCAATCCGTCACGGATTCGGGGCAGATACAAATTTGACCATATCCGAGTTTTCAACGGTTGTCCCCTCCGTCTACACCCTCCATTAACTTGCCAATCTAGACATATTTTAATTGGCGTCGTGCTTGGTCTCCTCCGCACATGACCAAACCAAGTTAAACGTCTTTATCTAATTTTGTCCTCTATGGGCGCTACACCTAAGTATCTCCTAATTCTTTCATTTCTAATTATATCCTTACGAGTTTGACCACACATCCACCTTAACATACGCATTTCTGCTACTGCTATCCTATGCGTATGTTGTCCCGTAGTAGCACAACATTCTGAACCGTATAGCATGGCTGGTCGAACAATTGTCTTATAGCATTTCCCTTTTAGCCTTGCAGGCATCCTTCTATCGCATAATACTCCTGACGTTATTATCCATTTCAACCAACCAGCTTTAATCCTATGGTCTACATCTTCTCCAATAGCTCCATTCTTTTGAATTATAGATCCTAGATATCGAAAAGCCTCACACTCTGGGACCTCTATACCTTCGATCTCAATTGCATTACTTTTCCCTCGTGGTTCACAACCAAAGTTGCACACTAGATACTCCGTCTTCGAACGGCTAATTCTAAAACCTTTACTCTCTAAAGCCTCTCGCCACCTATCTAATTTCTGACCTAAACATGCACTAGTTTCATCAATTAAGACAATATCATCTGCAAATAACATGCACCAAGGTACATCTTCTTGCAGATGTCTCAGATGTCTCGTCAACTCATCCATGACCAAAGCAAAGAGATATGGACTTAACGCCGACTCTTGATGTAGTCCTGACACTGGAAATTCACTGGACATCCCACCTACTGAGCGAACACTTGTTACAGCCCCTTCATACATATCCTTAATGATATCGACATAACATTGAGACATTTTCTTCCTTTCAAGCACCCACCAAATTAACTCCCTGGGGACCCTATCATATGCTTTCTCCAGATCAATAAAAACCATATGCAAACTCTTACGTGCCTCTCGATATTTTTCTATAGTTTGCCTAAGCAGGAAGATGGCCTCCGTAGTAGACCTACCCGGTATAAATCCAAATTGATTCTCCGAAACCGTGGTTAAACTCCTAAGTTTTCGTTCTATAACCCTCTCCCAAAGTTTCATCGTATGACTCATAAGCTTTATCCCTCTATAGTTCGAGCAATTCTGGATATTCCCTTTGTTCTTATAAATTGGTACCACAATGCTATGCCTCCATGAATCTAGCATTTTTCTAGTTTCCAAAATCCTATTAAAGAGCTTAGTTAGCCATTGAATCCCAACTTCTCCCAGACATTTTCATGCTTCAATTGGTATATCATCCGGTCCAACGACCTTCCCTATCTTCATTCTTTTTAAAGCTTCTCTCACTTCTGTGGCACTAACTTTGCGATGGAACACGCGATCTCTCCCTTCCTGTGAAGCATACCCCTCCAAGTTTAACTCCCCTACATGTGTTCTATTGAGTAAGTTCCAAAAGTAATCATTCCATCTATCTAAAATAGCTTTATCGTGCATTAAAACTCTTCCATCCTCATGCTTAACACACTTAACATGACTCAAGTCCCTAGTTTTTCGTTCTCTAGCTTTAGCTATCTTGAAAATATCATTATTCCCTTCCTTTGTACCTAGCCTATTATAAAGATCATCATATGCTCTCTTCTTAGCTTCCCCTACTGCTTTACTACTCAACTTCTTAGCTTGCTTATAAAGCTCATAAGACTCTAGGCACCTATCTGTTTGCCACTCCTTAAAGCATCTTTTCTTTTTCGCAATGGTTTGTTGCACATCAGCGTTCCACTACCATGTCTCCTTACCATATAAACTTCCTCTTTTGGCCTCTCCTAACTCTTCCTTCGCACATTTTCTTATTTGGTTTGCCAAATGTTCAAAAAGATCCGCGCTACTAGTCCTATCATTTGGTTCTAGATTCTCCCAACCCTCTGAAACTGACTGGCCACCCAAAATCTTCTTTCTAAATTTTTGGCACACATCTCCCTGTAAGGTCCACCACTTAATTATCGGTCTAACCTGTTCTATAGCAATACGACCCCACTCTTAAGACAAAAATCGAGAACTAACAGCCTGTTCTAGGATAATTATTATTTATTAATTATTTGTTTATTACTTTTTAGGGAAGTTAGTGTACTAGTAAAGCATATCGTGGGAAATATACAAATTATGGGTGATTTCTTATCATCTAGGATTAAGTAGGGATGGCAATTGGGCGGATTTAAGCAAATTTGTCCCTGTTCCGTCAGGGATCGCGGATCCCCAAATTTTCCCCGCCAATCCGTTTATATATTTTTTTTAAAACCACCTCGACCCGTCCAAATTGGCGGATATCCGCCCCGCCCCGCCAATCCGTTTATAGATCTACGGTTACATATCAATTTGCTTTAAAAAAAATTTAGCATATCGTTTACAGATCTAGAATGGTAATCTCTTTACCTTTATTACATGTGATTGATCTCCTGACAGAGAAGAAGATGCTCAACTTGTTTCCTATTCTATCAGAGACAAGTTGAAGACATTGATGCTCAAACAGTAATAAGAGGACAAGCTACCCATGACCCATTAGTAACAAAGATGCTCAAACAGTAACAAAGATAGTTTAGTTGGTGCACTTGCCATTCTATTTCTTTCTATACTTATATTGCACCAAGAGGGGATGCTCATGAGTCACTTGTTGGGAATATACACCTTTGGCAAACCGAGGGTTGGAGATGAGGAAGTCGAAACTCACCGGACAAGCTACCGATGACCCATCACAGTTCCAGTAAAATACACCTCCTCCAGTCCCCACTGCGACAGACTCAGTGGGCCCCCGCAGATTGGCCTTCAAGCTCCAAGAACGGAGACACAACATGCGTAGGCTTGAGGAGCCTTGAGGGTTTGACCTGTGGAGGAGGCTTGAGAGTTTGAACTGTGGAGGAGGCTTGAGAGCTTGGAGGAGGGAGGAGTTGAGATCTGCGTAAAGAGGGGGCAGAGGAGGGAGGAGGGAGGAGGCTTTGAGGAGTTTGATCTGTGAAGGTGGGAGGAGTTGAGATCTGTAGAGAGAATGAAAGGCAGAGTGAGAGTGTGAGAGAATGAGGGATCATAGGGTTTTTTTTGCTTTTATAGGGTTAGGGGTCTTTATGTAATTTTTGTACTTAAACGGATATCCGTGGGCGGATATGGCCAAATCCGTATCCGCCCCAAATATTTGATGGATACTGTTTGGATATTCATATCCGCCCCGAAATCCGTTTAGGCATATCCAAAACCGCCTCAAACGGGGCGGGCGGGGCGGAAAATCCGCCCCACTGCCATCTCTAGGATTAAGGTTTTTGTTTATTATAAATAAGGGTGGTATGCATTGTAATAGTTTCTCGATTAAGGTATTCACACTATGTTTCTGGTGCCATTACCACCTCCAGTTGAAATTGCACCCTCGACTTCAATTATTGCAGAATTGAAGTCGTATTGTTCATCAGATTTATTTATTTATTTATTTTGGCTAACTAAGGGTAAAGTATCACACGACATTTTGATCTTGTGAAGCATTTTGTGTGGCTTCTTTTCAACTCTTACAATAGATGATTGTGAGCCATCAATGCGGTAGTTATTTCTGATATAGAACAAGTATGTTGATCAAGTGGGAGTCATTCTTGGAAATGATGTGCATTTGTAATTTTGTTCTGATTTTTCTTTTCAATTATTAGATTTAATATTTATTATCAATTTTTTTTTTTTTTTTTTTTTGCACTTTGGCGATTTTCTAAGATATCTCCTTCTGGTTCGATGAGTAATAAAAGAGGGAAGGTTCGAGGTTGTCTTTTGGCTGGGTTGTTATTCATTTTTTGATATCGAGGGAGAGCTCCTGGGGAGTTTGATAAGAATTATGCTTAGGATGCGCATCAAATATGGAAGTGCAGGGCAAGCAATTTATTTCTAAATTAGATACAAATATTCAAAGAAAAAGCGATGATTAGTTTTATTTTATTTTATTTTAAATTAGCAAAGTGAGTTTACTAGTGGGTCATATGCAATTATGGATAAATTGAAAGTGGTTCTTCCGTTTTTAGTCTCTCCTTTCCAAAGTGCAGTAGTGGAAGGCAACTAGTGGATGGGTTGTTAAGGGTCACTTGGGTTGTTTTGTAAACTTGATTTTTAGAAAGCTTTCGACTCAATCAGTTGGGGATTCATAGAATATGTTCTGGGTAGAGTTGGTTTTGGCAATAAATGGAGTTATTAGGTAAGTTTTAACAATGCTGAAGATTGCATCTTTTTAGATTAAAATCAATGGTTCTCCTAAGGAAATCATCAAAAGCTAGTTGTGGAATTAGACAAGGCGATCCCTTGTCTCTTCTCTTAAATGGGAGAAGCTCTATCCCAGATGGTCGTCAAAGCTAATTCTTCTGGCATGGTATCTGGTTTCTCAGTTAGCCCTAATCGTGTGTCAATCTCGATTCTACAATATGCCAATAACACGATATTATTTCTTGACATTCTATTATGCAGCTCAAACACGTGCTACTCTTTTATGAAGCAGTTTCCAGTTTGAAAATTAATTTCTCTAAGTCTACTCCTGTACCTATTGGAGATGTTCATGGATTGAATGAGGTTTAAGAGACAAGAGGTTCTTCATTACCAAACAGGTTCCTTGTCCACCTCGTCCTAGGCCTGCCACTTGGGCATAATTACAAAATATTTGCTGCTTTGGATCAAGTTGTCGAGCAGGTTAGAGGGTGTCTAGCAGTTTGGAAAAGAAATTATGTTTCAAGAGCGAGACCCTCATCAATAGTACTCGTGTCCACGACCACAATCTGTAGTCAATTGATGAATGAGATTGAGAAGATCTTCAGAAGCTTCTTATGGGGCACCTCCTCGGCCACAAATATATATCACTCAGTCAAATGGAGCATGGTCTGAAAGCCTAAAAACCAAGGAGTTTGGACATTCGTAGAGTTGAAGACTTCAATCAATCACTCTTGGCTAAGTGGATTTGGAGATTTGGCATCAAGGAAGACTCTCTTTGGAGAAAACTAATAGTTGAAAATATGAGACAGACTCGCATGGATGGTATACAAAACAAGTTAATTCCACATTTGGGCGCTCAATGTGGAGGGCAATCATGAATCTCAATGACAAGTTCATAGCTAATATCTCTTTCGAGGTTAGTAGTGGGCACAAAGTTAACTTTTGGGAGGACAAGTGGGTAGAGGAACAACCTCTACAGCAAATTGTTTAATGACATTTCCTGAGTTTGTTCAAAGAAAGAAGGGTCTGTGGCTGATTTCACGATCGCTCTTCCAATGAATAGTGTCTCTCAAAAGCATACTACTTGGAACTTGCAGTTGAGAAGGAACTGGAATGATTTGGCATTGCTAAAAATCTTTGCATTGGTCGGTGTTCGTCAAAATCATCAGCTGAAGGATGGTGCAGATGAATAAGGTTGGGACAAGCAACCAAGCAGAAACTACGAGAATCAGATAATGATGATAGGACGCATAATTAAAGCTCATCTACTGCATTCACGAGATGTCGTATAATAATGAATGGTAATGCATTGAATCACCTAATGTTAGACCTTTGTGAATGAAGTAAGTCCCTCCTAGGGCCAATTTTTTGTTGTTTGGACAATAGCTCAGGGTCTCACACTCACTATTGATAACTTAGCCAGGAGAGAACTAATCAAAACCAATTGTTTCCCAATGTGTGAGTCGCAGCTGGGATCCATCGAACTCGTTTTTGGGTGTTCATATTGTAGAGAGATTTGGGAATGTTTAGCTTCTGATTGTGGGGGTCATTTGCCTACAGCCTTCTCATTTCTGAAAATTGGCTATGGGACGGAACTGATTACTAGTAGCTATTATGGCAGCAATTTGGAGGGAGAGAAACTAAAGATTATTTGAGGGAAAGAAGCTCTAAGTGCATCAGGCTATGATGGGGATTAAGGGAGTTCTTTGGTGTTGGGGTACCACGTGGGGCATCCCAACAGATGGGCCCTTTTCTAACTATGTTTTTTGATTACTTTCAATTGTTTCATTAGCTTGTTGTTTTGTTTCCCTTTTCTATGTCGTTGTGAATCCCGCACTCGTCTTCTTTATTAATGGAATTATGTTGTTTTATCGATTCAGAAAAAATTAATGGTAATTTCTTTTTATGCAGGATTAGGGTTTCTTTATGGATTGAGTTTAGGGTTGTTTGTTTGTGTTTAAGGGCTTTGAATTATAAACCCTTGTGTTATTTTAACAATAAACTTTTGATTGATTGCTTCTACTAATCAGTTCTTATTATGTTTACTGGACCATAACTGGTTTTGGCAGTATGATATTAATTGTATTAATCAAAGTTAGTTGGCTGATTTCTTGTGAACATATTTTCTCCCTAGCCCTCAAAATTTAGTAGGAATTGTCTATTCCTTAGCTAGAAAAAGATACACTTCATCTTGTGGTGAAAGGCGTATCAGAGTCCATACAGCAGCAGCACCTGTGGTTACTGACCTTGTAGAGATGTACCGCCAGGCTGATACTGGTGCTATTGTTACTTTATTAAGTCGTCTTGGTAAGATGGGAGCTGTGGACCGTTTCTTTCATAAACGCATTTGGTTAGACTTTTTAACTTGATTTTTACAGGGGTTTCCATCTCACTTTTTACATTGAAAACATGCAGCAATTGAGCAAAGTTTGTCTAATAAGTTAGAGGATGCACGACAATGGGTGCAGCTGAGGATCGTTAAATCCCTTAAAGAATATCGGAATCTTCACGCCGTGCAGCATAAGTTAGGTGGCAGGATGATTTATCCGGAATCATTGAAATTTTTATTCTTATATGGATTATCACTATATAAATCCATACCTCTTCGTGGAGGATATGCCGATGCTCAGCTTGACGAGCGCTGTGCAATTAGTTATACAATGATGGTTTTGTCTGTGAGAAGGTTGTTGAAGCTACTTTATCCCGTGCTGATTCAGATTGATAACTATCTTCTAAAGGTAGTGTAGCTTAATATAGTTAGGAATTTTCTCTATTGGAGGGTTCTGTATGACTACTCTGTTGATACTTGCTAAGCTATTGATTATTAAAAAAATCCGTGTTATATGTACAGGGACCTACCAATGCTGACGACATAGAGAAATTCTTAAAGAGAATACCATTGGCTGCAGAAAACTTAGATTCGAGAGGCCTGTATCTGTATGATGATGGACTTCGCTTCATTCTTTGGTTTGGAAGAAACCTTTCTTCTGATATGGCTAGTAGTTTACTTGGAGCAAATTTATCTGCTTTGCCTGAGCTATCCAAGGTACGGTGTTTCATTCTGAACAGATTGTAGCTTTTAGGCATATATGACCTAAATTTTGCATATAATGACACATCTGTAGCTTTGCCACTCAGATGAGCAGTGTACACACTACAATGCTCAAGTTGGTTATGGTTCAAAGGAATAGCTAATTTCTTTGTACTATGGATTTCTAGAAGGCAGTGACTCATTGACACCACCATTTTTGCTCATTGACTCTGCCACCCTAAAAAATACAAATTTTCACCCTACTAAGTGACACGACTATTAAATGAGTTTAAAATATTTTCTTCGCTTTTTTTCATCTCCTCTCCCTCTCTTGGAGAGAACACAACAACGCACAACACACCTCCCTCATCTCTCTGCGATCTCATCGTCTTCGTTGCCTTCATCCTCCTCTTCGGCATGCCCTTTCCGCCACCGCTGTCGCCACCCTCCCTCGCCTGCTGCAACTTCACCCCATCTTGCCACCTTCCACGATCTCTGCGAAATCGAAAAAATGATTGGAACCCTGTCTCGCTGATTTGTGCAACAACCCTTTTTTCATTTGTCAAACTATGGTTGCGAAATTGAGCGCCAAACTCGAACCTTGCTTGCGATTTTGAAAAAAAAAAATGGGACTCATAAAAAATTGGCGATATGGAATTTCCGATCTCATAGACATCTTTGCGAGATTGGAACCTAATCTCGCCAATTTGGACGAGTCCCACATGAGGCAGCAATGGAGTTGAGTTTGCCAAGGAAATACCCAATCAGAAAGAAGTCGAGTATACATATATGTCTCGCGATGGAGTTGGAGTAACGTAGATGATGTTTTTTGTTGGTTTATATGTCTATGCATCTTGCAAGGAAATTCCCAATTGGGAAGAAGTTGAGTTTGTTTACTCGTTGAAAAAGATTCTTCCCATCTTTGCCATGTATTTTGAAGGACTATTTGATTCCTATGTGAACCTATTCTTACTTCTGAGAGGGATTCAATTGGGTTTCCATCAGACAAAGTCAATTCACAGAACATAACGCAATTTTCCCCACACTTCGAGGAAGAGCAATAACATTCATCCAACATCTATATGTCAAAGTTTCATGTATTATAGGTCTCAAAAATTGGATGTGCATGGTCGACGCTAGTGTAGAAAAACCAACGAACTCAGACATGGTTTTGATAAAATTTTAGTGATTGGTGATAGAGGTTGCAACAGTCTATGTTTCCCTGTTCCCTCCCTGGATTTCAACTTCAATTCCACTTGTTCTACTCCATAGACATAAATGCTCCTTCAAGTCTGAAACGATTCGGCGATTTCTACTTCGGCGCCTCATCAAGTCCCAATGGTGCATCTGCTGTTGTTCGTTCTCTCGAGAAGAAAGCGCAAAAAAATAAACAGAGAAAAAGTGGTGTCACTAAGCAGACGGTGGTCTTAGGCAGAAGGGTGGTGGTGATGTCAGAGTGGAAGTGGTTGTAAAAAAAAGTCACTGCCTTTCTAGAATCATCCTGGGATCTTATTTCTTTTAGTAACAAATTATGATATTATGCCACATGATGCATGTATAATGATGACATGAGAAAACTAGTGAGTGTATTAACAAATATCTAACTCAATTTATATGAGATCAGTAAAGAAGCAATAAAGCTAAAAATCTCTAGAGTCTAGACTAACTCATGCAGTTGCGCAGCAGAAGTTTCTTCTATACAACTTGACAATCTATCTAATAAATTCGTTGAGTGTGTTGAAATAGATAACTAGCTTTAGTCAAACCCAGGATCAACTCATATTACAATTAATCCAAGTCAAATTTTGGGGCCTCAACGCTTTTAAGGCTGCCTTGCTCTGTAATGTAGTTTTATTGGCATTTATAAATTTTACCTTAAAAAAACATTGTGCTCGTAAAAGATACTTTTAGCTCAATCTCAATAAATAAATAAATAAAAGCACTGGCATATACTACTTGGTTCGGGTACCTTCAAAATGCAGGTTTATACAAAACATAGTCATAAACATAGTTGAGAGGCAGGTTTATACAGTAACCTGTCCTCAATCAGCACAAAATTTTTGGAATTCCAAATTTGCCCTTACATAAATGTATTTGGGCTTTAACAACTTTTAAAGTTCATCATTTCTAATCAGACAACCTATGAATACACTTTATAGGTATTTTAATTATTTTAATATGTCGAAACCTTTTTTTTCTTAATATGTTCATAGCATTAAGAAAACAAAGTAACATGCAAATTTTATTTAAAACTATTAGTTAGTCCTTTTCTTTTGTATCAATTTATTTGGCCTTAATCTTATTTATATTTTAAAAATGTAAATCACTTATTTATTTTTAGCCTAAATGTGTGCCATTAATCGAAAGCAAAAAGTGGTGCGCGCATCATGTGCACACACCGGTAGTGAACGTAAAAGCTGGAATGCATTCAACTGGAGTACTTGATTACATTGAGCAGGAGGCTTTCATAAAATAAACTACTCTAGATGATATATTTATGTACTCTTTATCAGCAAATATATAAGGGAAACAAGAAAACCAATGACAAATGCATACGAAGCAGGCTTTCCCAATCACAGATAAGAACATGGAATGCATATGTAATTTTTTATTATCAGTAAACACTAATTGTATTGATTGTAAAAGGAAATGACCATGTGAGTGAGAAGGTCACATGATGAAGGGTGGAGTACAACTTACCACATACCCACCCAGTGAGCCCCCCCCCCCAAAAAAAAAAAAATCTTCCAGCATTATTCCTTCATGACGCTATCCCAACTGAATAAACAATCAGAGGAGTCCTCCTTAACTATGCACCATGTAACCCCCCATTGCCACACCATACACTGTAATATCTGTCAAGGATCTTGATATTTGTTTAGTCTAAAATTTTTTGCGGTTACTCTCTCCAAAGGGTAACAATCAGTAGGGGTGGGCAAAGTCGGTTCGGTTCAGTTTGAGGCCCAAACCGCTTTCGAACCATTTTCAATCGGTTAGCCCAAATCCAAAACCGAAACCGATTATGTATATGGTAAATCGAGGAAATCGGTTGGGCCGAATTTAGGTTCGGTCCGGTTCGGTTGGGCTGAAAATTCGGTCTTAACTTTTTTAGCCCATTTTGACAGGCCCATTTTTAGCCCAAATGAAATTTGACAAGGAAATTTTTTTAGCCCATTGATTGAAAAATACACATACAAACGAATCTAGCCTAACCTTATAATTGCCTGTCAAAATTGCCCTTTTTCTAATGCCCCAGTCAATTAAATCCACAATCATATATTCACGTCACATATATTCCTATCTATTTTAAAACTTTGTGATGAAAAACAGTATTATGATTATCCATGGAAAGGCAATCAGTGAAAGAAACTTCACATAGTTGCGCTTAGCTCCCTGCAGAAACAGGTATCCAATTTCCACCTACCTAACCTGTAGCTAAACTGTCAGAAGATAATGCAGAAGCAGCAACAATAACTTACAAGGTTTTATCCCAAGAAGTGTAGCATAAACAAAGATTGGTAATCTATAACACAGTTTGTTCATCAAAGGGCAAAGAGAGGCAGGCGTGTAGGGAGTAGAAATTTGTATTCTCTCCCTTCCTCACTAATTTTGATTACCTAGTTCACTCAGTATACATGTCTGACAATATAGATCAGTTTACAAATTTCACTATACAAATTGAAATCAATGAAGCTCATATCATTCTATAATTGTGCTTCATTCTAACTAGCACAAACACACATCTGACAAGTACATTATACTTGAAAAAACACGAGTATACTTGTAAAAGTACAAGTATATTTGTAAAATCACCTTGAAGTATAGTTGATTGAACATGAAATCACCTAATAACCCAACGTGTAATCTTAAAACTGAAAGTTTGAAAGTAAATAATATAGACCCAAATAGAAATCTTAACAACTTCAACTAAAAAATAGAAATTCATTCTTGAGCAACTCAGCAATTCAGCAACCAGCAATTCAATAATATTATAATAAACAAGTAAGATTACCAGTTCGGTATACAAAAACAAAACCAGAATTAGAAATTTGTAAAGTCTAGAAATGAGAAATAAATAATATTATAATAAACAAGTAAGATTACCAGTTCGGTATACAAATCAAGCTCAGTCTTGGTTGGCTCTTTATATAGGGATCACATACTATTATCCATCAGCCAGTCACTGCAACATACTAGACATTCAACCATCTTGGGAGTTAAGCTGGCCCTAAAAGGATCAATGACCTTTTTTCCTAAGCTGAAAGCACTCTCGGATGCAACAGCACTCTCGGATGCAAAAGTAGAGGCAGGAACAACAAATACATCTCTTGCAAACTGAGATAAAATAGGATATCTAGTTGCATTCTCCTTCCACCAGCCAAGAAGTTTGAAATTGCTATTTGAAGGGTCTTCAGCTGGTTCTAGCAAATATTTGTCCACCTCAGTTTTAATCTCCACAACATCCTGCTTCTGCCTAAGCTTCATAAACTCATAAATTGTTTGAGCATGAATGTCCTCGCCAACATCAACAAGTGCATTTTCTGATCTGGGCATGGTGGCATTTATAGAAGCTTGGGCAACCTCTGGATCAGCATCAAAATACTCATAAAAAAAGTTGCAAAAACATGGTCTTGATCTCTTCAACCATCACTCCAACCATGGTCTTGTCTTGCTGCAACTTGGGGAAGAAGTATTGCAGATACAACAACTTGTACCTAGGATCCATAACTACAGCAATCACACAGATTTTGTTCAAGTCCTCCAGCCTTCTCCAATGCTTGTCAAACTTCTTCTTCATTGATGTCCCAATGTTGACTAATAAGGGATCATCACTACTGATGCATTTCTCTATCTCTCCTACAATTGTGCACATCCAAAGAAGAGGTTGGTTTGCTGTCACAACCTTGGTACCACTGAACTGTAATGTTGCATCATAGAAAATCTTCAAAAACTTCACAAGTCTTGCTGCCTTATCCCAATCAACTGAATTTGGAGGCCCATCCCTTTTTTTTCCACCCACCCTTTCTAAGAAATAACTCTCCATCTGAGTATCCTCATCCTCCAGCCTCATAAAAGCCTTCTTAAACTTCACAACTATATCTAACATGAAATAGGTAGAGTTCCACCTTGTGCAAACATCCAAAGGAACAATCCCACCCTTGTACTCTATTTTTTCCTGAGCAGCACACTTCCTAAATTTCTCTAATCTTGCAGGAGAGGATCTGATGTACTTCACACAATTCCTAATAGCATCTATCGAGGCATCCAACTCCTCCATGCCATCCTTAACAATTAAGTTAAGGATATGGCAGCAACACCTCATGTGCAAAAATATCCCATTCAGCACTAGCTCCTTCCAATTTCGTATTTTTTCCCTCATATAATCAAGTGCAACTTGATTCGGGCTAGCATTATCAACCACAATAGTAAAAATCTTATCTATTCCCCATCCTATCAAGCATGATTCTACAAGCTTCCCAATGGTTTTGCCCTTATGATTAGGAATTACAACAAAGTTTATTATTCTTTTATGTAAAACCCAATTGTCATCAATAAAGTGTGTTGTTAGGACCATGTAATTGACATTCTGAATTGAAGTCCAGGTGTTAGTTGTCAAGGACACTCTCTGAAAATAGGTACTGAATGTTATTTTCATCCTAGTTTTCTCACTTTGAAAAAGATCTCAAATATCTCTTACTAGAGTCCTACGGGAAGGGAGCTTGAATAGAGGCTGGGTTACCCTCATAAAATCTACAAACCCTTGACCCTCAACATGACTAAAGGGAAGTTCATCTCTAATTATCATCCTAGCACAAGCAAGCCTAGAAACCTCAGCATCATAACTAACAGACCTCATATTACCACCATTTTCAGCTGAATCAAAAGTGAGAAACCTCTGTTTTTTACCTGGAATGTAGAGGGGACATTTTTTGCATTGATAGAGCATGTGAGTCCTCATACTTGAAGTCCCATTAGACTTGGAATGAACATTGTAGACTTGGGGGCAGTAGTTGCACTGAGCTTGAGGCTTGTCCATCTTAAAACCATCTGGGTTGGTGAGCTTGGTGAAGTGATCCCATGCTGCACTCTTGTTCTTCCTTTTGGATATAGAATTATCACGACGAACTTCAGTAGGCTGGACAGCTGGATTGACTACTAAACCACATGCTGCAGGAGTAGTTAATGGTGTGGTTCCATTGGTTTCTATGCTAGAACCAGTTATTTGAGTCGGTGTTGGAGTCTCAGAGTTGCCTTCCATAATCTGTACAATGGAACGTACATAAGCAATCTGAAAAATGCATATTCAACAAACTACCCGACAGACATTACACTGTATTCATTAAAAAACAAATGCATATTCAAGCACTATTAAGTACATACTGCATATATAAATGATTGGAGTAAATGATCCCTTCTGATTGTGAAATTAGGTTCCAAGGTTCTATTTGGTTTGACAATTTGAGTGAGTCATGTTTTTTCAATGGTTTTGTTTTGAAAGTGAGTAAATGATTGGAGTTCACTTAATGATCTCAAAAAGTAAGTTTGTGTTTGTGTGAAAACTATATATATACATGTTTGGGCATAAATATGTTGTTTGCATGAGTAGTAAAGCAAAAAAAATTTACTTAATTTTTGGTAGATACTTTCAGGGAAAGTTGTATGAGTTTTTTTCACTGGTCCTACTACCCTATTTCAAAAGGATTTAAATCTTTTGCTGGTGAGCATCACTACTGTCATGCCAAAAAAACAACAATAAAGCAACTAGTTGAGTTATGCTGAAATCCTGAAACGCATCGCTGCAATTACTGCTAGCAGCTCTCAAGAGTAGTTAGAGATCAAACAAATCTGAACATTTCAAGATGTAAATGGTGAGTTCAAATATGCAATATATAGATGTCTCAATGAACTATAAGTCATTCATAGAAAAGTGGACTCGGTAAAAAACAGACACAAACCCCCAATGAATGATGTTTTGGAATCTAGGAGTTCCTACGATGAAACAAACTTTGTTCCTACGTTTGTATTTTTTATTTGTATCCTCCTATTTGTTTGTTTTATGCTCTGGAAAACTGAAAAAAAAGCCACGGCTTGAAAAGATCAGCTAAGACGAGGCAAATCCAAGCTAACTGAAAGTTTTAACAAATAAACAATTTCAAGAAACAAACAAACAAACAATTTTACTCTGTAATAGACGCCGATTTGATCTCTCTCCAGTCTCCACATTCCAACTTAATACCCATAGTTCCATAGCAATGTCCCCTTCTACATCACTATTAGACCATACAACTACAACGCACCTCTCATACAAACAAAAACCACCCCACATTCTTCATTAGTCATTTATTCATTTCCCCAACTTGTTTTAATCTTTGGTAACAAGAATCCATGAGTTCAAACCATTATCATAAATAATGAAAAAGAAAACACATAAAAAATAAAATCTTTCAATGACTAACCTGAGTTATTGGAGAATAACTAGAAGCCAATGAGCAACAAGAAGGGGCTTCAGTGGGTGTTTAAAAGGAGGCTTCAATTGGGTTTTAATGAATGATTGCAAAGGAGTTGAGGAAGGATTTCGATGAGTGATTGCAAAGAAGAGAAGGCCTTTCATTGCAGAAGAGGAGGAGGTTTTAAGGTTGGATTTAGGGTTTGAGTTTGAGTGAATCAGTATATGAGATACGGTAAGATATTGAGAAACCAAGAAATAGAAACAGAAAGATTTAGATCATATTGCCTTTGGGGTGTGATACAGTGCGACAGTGTGCAGCATATGCACCAATCGGTCGGTTCGGTCTTTAATCGGATGGTTTAAAATTGTGAACCGATTCCGAATCGTTTGGAACCGATTTCGATTCGTTTTAAAGATTATATTATCATTCCTTATTCGGTTCAGCTACCGAACCGTATTTAAAAACCGGTTCGGTCGGTTAACCGAAATTAAATCGGTTTATGCCCACCCCTAACAATCAGTCTCCCCCGTAACCACCTCCTTCTTAACGAGAACGAACAATTAGACAATTCTTCCATGGTTCCATCCGTTCAGTGGAAGCGGTTGGCATGGAGTCCCAGACTCAGCCGTGATGATGGGTCATAGCTTGAGAGAAAACTGGCAAAAGAAGAAAAGATGATTGAATGCTAGATGATATATTATCCTAGTAGCTAGCTTTTACTCTGATTTAGTTTGTCGTTTGATATTTTAAGGGGCTATTGTTTTTTTCCAAGTTTAAACTATGTATACCAGTTACAAAGGATGCATGGACATGGACACGCGCGTCGTGTTGGACACGGACGTGCCGATTCGATAATTTTTCAAAAACTAGGACTCGAAGACACGTTGACACATTATACTAATTTTTTTTTACAAGTCATAAACATAATCAATAATCTAATAAAGTGCCTTCCTAGATTGTCTTCATATTTGTTGCAAGTAGAAAAAAAAAAAAAAAAAAAAAAAAAAACACGAAGAAGAAAAACGGAGAAAATAAGAGGTGCAAAGGCGGAGAAGATGACCCTCTGTTATAAGAAAAAACAAAGTAGAGAAAAAATATAGTAGAGCAGAAAAGAAGCAAAGATTAAGAAGAAGCATATACTATCTCTATGCTTTAGCGGCTCTTTACCTTATCTATCTTGAATCTCAATTAAAAGAGTCACTTCAGATGGATCAACATTAACAACTATTAAATTAGGTGACTATTTGCACATATTATAAGTAAAAATAAAACGAAGCGGTTGTTAAGTCTTGACTGTGTCCTAACCAAGTTCTGGGTATATCGGAGTCGTGTTCGACACGTTGACCACATTGATCATGTGTCTGACACTTGTCGATACGTTGACCACGTGTCCGACGCATGTCCGAGGCGTATCGAGCAAGTGTTGGTGTCAGTGTTAGTGTCAATACGTGTCAGACTTGGATACAACAAGTTTTCTGAGGTGTTCGTGCTTCCTTGCCTGTTACACATTCACTTTTAGCTTGTGGATTGATAGCTTGTTGAGGGGATAGGAATCACCTATTATTAAGTTCCATCAAAACATGGACAATCCCTTCTAAATATCCTGGTGCTGATCGGTATACATATTTTGAATATGCACATATTTATTTACGCCTGTGGATGATCTCTCTCACATTGTTTCCAGTTTTTTTCTTATGATTCATGTTGCAATTGGGATGTAGACGATCTTTTCTAATGCTCCCTCTTTTGGATCTTGTTATGCAGGTTAACTTGTCTGAGCATGATAATCAGGTATCAAGAAAACTCGTGGCGCTACTGAAGAGATTTAGGGAGAGTGACCCTGCCAGTTATCAGCTGTGCCATCTTGTGAGACAAGGCGAGCAACCGAGAGAGAGTTCATTGCTTCTGGGAAATCTTGTTGAGGATCAGATTGGAAGTACAAATGGTTATGTTGATTGGGTGCTGCAAATCCATAGGCAAGTTCAGCAAAATCCATAATATACAGGTAATACCACTATCTACCTTTTGAAATTTGATTGTTTCAGATTTTGCCACTCATTTTTTAAGTTTCAAAATTTGTTTTGACTGGTTTAAGGTCACTTGGGTTATGCATTAAAGATTAATCTGCTCCAAGTTCCTTGTGACTATCCTGTAGTACCCTTATATTTGACACTCCATTGTCTTCTGCTATCATCGGCAAAAAAATTGAGTTGGTTTTGTGCAAAATATATTACAATAATTTGTCTGATGCAGTGCTATTCTTTCTCTTTGGTTTATAATTTTCCTACTACCCTTCACATTCTCATTTATTTTTCAAACATGTAATTATGCATTCTACATAGATATACTGACCATATAGAGTTTCCTATACAATCTACATGATTCACCTTGCATGCAATTTCACAGTTTTTTCAGTATATATTCTTTTATATGATCATTGCTTAACCTTCTTACCTTTTTGTGTGTGTTTTACTTGTATAGGTGTGTTGTTATAGACTTCCTACTGTTGGGAGGTTTAAAGCCTTCGTAGTTTATCCATGTCAAGAAGATTGAAGCAAAGCAAATTAATTGCAATAACCAGATTATATATAAGCTGGTTTATGTGGTTAGCTCACCCAAGCAACTAAAAGAGTTTGAAGGGTTGATTTGATTGATTAAAACTGATCACCAGATAATATAGTTGTTTGTGGAAGTAATTAGGGACAGAAAAATAGTTGTCAGATGTTTGCTTTGTTTCAAGAATGGGAACTGAAATTTTTGTACTTTGTAGTGTCCAGTTTGTAAAAGAGTGTTTGAGAGGAAACTGCAATTTGAATCTTTTTTCCTTAAATATAATCAGCTTTTTCAGGAAATAGAAAAAAAAAATTCCACATTTTTTAAGAACTTGCAACTCTTATTTTTGCCTACATTATCTTTCATTTACGGAAAGATGGCAAAATTCATTTTCTTGGAAGATGCTGACTAATGTTTGAACTTGGACTTATGCTAAGCCCGAAGAAACTTTTGAGCTAGTAAAGTCGAGCTGATGGTCCACATTATCTACAAGATTAAATTGGTGATAGTGACCCGTTTATAGTCTGGTGAGAATCAAAATCTGTTTAGCTTGAACCTGTTGCCATTGTGAATCGCAAAAATGTAACACTTTGTGTGGGCAGGCTATGAGGTTGGTAGGTTACTTTGTATAGACCGGCTTTGAGGCTGACAATTTTTGGTATGGACGGGCTCTCAGGCTGGTAGTTTCTTGTGTGGGTGAGTTATGAGGCTGACATGTTATCTTGTGTGGGCAAGTTCAGAGTTTTGCAGGCTACCAAAGAGGCTTATAGTCTCGCATCGCTTGAGTGAGAGAAGGGGATGTGCTACTTATATGTGAAGTCGTGCGGGCCTCGGGTCCAAAGCATACAATATTGTACCATGTGAATTTGGGCCGTCGCATAATGGTGTCATGTTGGATCCCTTTGGTACAACATATTTTAATAGGGGTGGGCAAAAATCGATTTAAATTCAGTTAACCAACCAAACCGATTTTCAAATTCGGTTCGGTAACCGAATCGAAATGAGTAGAAAGAAAATAATTTAAACCGAACCGATTATAAACGGTTCGAAATCGGTTTACGATTTTGAACCAACCGATTTATAACCGAACCGACCGATTAATTAGATATATATATATAAATAACTAAATAACAGGTGGGTGTCAATACCTGATTAGTGCAACAAATGCACTACAATACACCCTGTTGCACTGAATCGCTCCTCTTTTCTCAAAGTTTTCAATTTTTGGCTAAAAATTGGGTCTGTAAAAAAATTAGGCCTGTAAAAAAATTGGGCATGTTTTAATGAAAGTCTTTCAAGTGCTTGAGCCCGAAATTTCGGCCCAACCGAACCGAACCGATCTGAAATTCGGTTCAATCGAATTCATCGGTTTACAAATACAAAATTCGGTTTCGGTTTGGGTTTTGGGCAAACCGAATGAAATCGGTTCGAAATCGGTTTGGGGCTCAAAACCGAACCGATATTGTCCACCCCTATATTTTAAAGCCGTGCGGGCCTTGGGTTCAAAGCGGCATGTGGATTTGGGTCGTCGCAAAACGTGGCTTGTTTGAGACTTGTGCCAATGTCTAGAAATATGTCTTTCATGCTCCGTATTTTCACTAGCTTACTTGATTAAGTAAAAATCATCCTATTACATTGAATGATGGTATTACGGTTGCTGAGTTGAGTAGAAAGGTGTTGTACGAAAGATTCTCCGTGGTGGTGACTTCATTCACAAGCAGACTCTGAAAAACTTGCAACCTCAAATGACATTGAAACAAGGATTGTCTATCTTCAAAATTGTGAGAGCTAAAACTAAGACATTGTCTTGTAATCACAACAAATGTAGTATAAGAACATCAAGGAAGATGATAATTTAATAGCATAACGCACCAAGTCTTTAGTAAAATTCAACTATACATAAAGAAGTATCGGCCCTACATGTTGCATTCGGAATTTTTTAATCTTAAGAGGTATGTTTTCAAAATTCTTAAAAGTTTGCAACATTTCAAGATCTTGGCCAACTCCAGCATATTTTCAATATTCTCACACAAAAACACATAACGTCAGCCATTTTGGGCTCTCGATGAGGGCATCTCTAATAAGAAGTAATTATCTTGAAGCTTGTAAAAACTCTCCAATGAGTAACAAAACATAGACATTGCAGAAGCTACCATATCATCACCATCTCGCATTACCACTCACCATAAAATAGCAATGGATTTTAAATGACAATTGCCAATTTACACACAATTTAAGTAACTGATTTAGCATTAAATCGACAAAACTTTTCCATTTTATCTTAATTATATTTTCATTTTTCTTTCCACATGTAAAAGTACATGGTGATCAAGGCGATTGATTGTATCAAAGTCTTCAACAGTAATTGAAGGGCATTGGAACTTTGTGTCTTTGTTCTACAATAATAATGGTCATGATTTGATATAGCTTATCTCTTTGGGCCTTAATATTCTCTAATAAATATTCTTTAAAATTTCATGTCAACTTTGAGTTTGACATGACTGATCTCAACATTCATAAATATATTACCCATGCGTGCGTGGATTTGTATAGGAATTGGAAGCACGATTTCCATCAGTACTTTCAAACATTTTTTGATGTGGAGAGTGTTAAGGCACAACCCCCAATCGAATTGGAGCATAGGCATGATGAGTGGGTGTGATTGTGCGATCATTTTCGAACTCCCAAATTTCTGGTAAGCATTAACATTTTTATTTAATTAAAATAAACATATTTATTTATATATACGTAATAACGTTTGATGAATATTTTGGATAATTATACAGAGAAGATCTGAGGCGAACAAGGCGAATCGAAGTCAAAAGAAAATTCTACATCACTCTAGTTCGTTGCCCTTCTCTTACAGGGTGGAGGAACGACGTCTAGTAAGTGAATTAATATGTTTAATTTTTCATTGTTTTAATTTTAGTCTATACATTTAATTAAATATTTATATTAGGTTGTTTACTATTTTAACAATATTTTGTAGAAGGGTTCAAAATTCTCAGAAATCAACATGTTCAAGAATGTTTATACACTACTTGGCAATGAGGTGGTTGTGAAGTTGCATGTAAATTTTATTCTTTGCATGTTGTCATTTTTATTGTTTTAAGTTATTAATTTTTAATAATTTTTCAATGAATAAGTGGAAACTTCGTTAGAACAGCTCACAATCGACAATCCTGATGCGTGATTACATATTTTGACGGAGATATTGGAATCGCTAGGTCCGAGACCCAAAAAGATTGTTCAGAGGATGGGGAAAGTTAACGTTCGTAAGGTCAACGCCTCATCTTCAGTTTCGAAGCGGTCAATCGGAATCGTTTCGTCGTTACAGTCGAAAGTGGAGGAATTACATAATGAGTTAAATGCCGCCAAAGCTTGTGAAGTAGAGTGGGAGGCCCGAGAGGCAGAGCGGCAGGCCCAAGAGGCATTTTTAAAGATTTTGAAGGATTTGTAAGTGAAAAGTATATATAACAAGAGTTATTCCAAATCCACCACCACCCACACTTCCTCTTCTCCTCTTTTGTTATTGTTCTTCTTTTTTGTTATTATTCTTCTTCTCATTCTCTTTCTTTTATTTTTTTTCTTTTTCTTGTCCTCTCTTCATCTTTTTTTTTTGTTTTTCTCTTTTCTTTTTTTTTCCTTCTGATTTCTTCTTATTCTACTTTTCTCTTTGTTTTTCTTCTTTTTCTATTTTTTTCTCCTCTCTTCTTCTTTTCCCATTTTTTTTTCTTTTTCGCTCTTGCGGAGGTTCCTGCGAGTGGAGGTTCCCCACTTGCCAAAACCTTCGCGAGGGCAAAAAGAAGAAGAAGAAAAAAAAAAAAAAAGAGAAAAAAGTGGACGAGGAAGAGAAGAAAAAAGAAAAGAACAGAGAAGAAGAAAAGGTGAGGGGGAGGAGGTTGAGAATGAGAAGATGAAAACGGGTGGAAGTGGTGATTGATGGAGAAGAAGAAAAAAAAAAAGCGGGGGGGGGGGGGGGGGGGGGGGGGGGGGGATGGGATGAGAGGTGGCCGTGGTGATTGAAAAAGAATGAGAAGAAGAAGGGACGAGAGGTGGCGGTTGCGGGAATAACAATTTGAAGTAAAATAGTTATTTGTATTACTTTTAGACCATCTTCAATGTATTTGATTTTTTTTTTAATTTGAAATAAAATTCTCGTAACATACAAACAATTGTTTAATTGATGTTTTGAGATATGTTTTATGATTTGTATTGGCATGAATAACAATGTAGGTGATGTTTTTTTATTGTTTCCTATGACTAATAACACATTTATAAAAATCCATTGAATTTATAAGAATCCATAGAAATCCATAACAAACTTTTATAAAATCTACAAAATCCAATCATTTAAAACTCATCAAAATCCAATGGATTTTGTAAAATCATTTGAAACTTTTTAAAATCCACGAGATTTAAAATTTTTCAAAGTCCATTCAAATCTCGAATTGAATACCCCCACCTAATATGTGTGGGGCTTTACAAAGAAAAAAATGAAAAAATACAAGGAAAATGAGACGAGGTCAAGACTCAATCTGGGGTTATGTTTTTTTCATGTTGATAGCATTTTTCATTTTGAATGCTATGTACAACCAAGTTCATAATAGCATTTGCTAAGTAACGCCATCAAAAAGTTGCCATCATATACCATTTTTGTTATAGTGCATAAACGGAATTTCAATAGAAATCCTACTTCTAAGAACCAGATTATGAATTCTAATGCCTCATCTAAAATTAGTTTTTCATGCACATTCACTAAGTTGAAAACTTGTGAAGGAGATAAAAAAACATTGAAATGATAAAATTGCAAACATGAAAAGTGCAAAAATTGTAAATGAATGTAAATAAAACCTTGAAATGTAAATTGCAGGAATCGAAAATTGTCGGAATGTAAAGAATTGAAAATGACAATAAATGATAAATCGTTTCCTGTGTGAACTTGAAATGAACTTTTGTTGAGAGATGTCTTTCTAAGTTTTACAAATGAACTTTGAGTCATATCTATCTTACAATTCAAAGAGCTTTTTTACTGTTCATGAACAGTGTTATGTGAGTGTTTGTCCTACGTGGCATAAGTTATGTCTTTAAGTGAATATGTGAACCCCGAGCTTTCCTCTTCACATCTCTACTCACAAGTTCATATGGAGAAAAAGAAAGAGAGGGGTTTCCTGTGCAATGGAAGCAGTAATTTTGCTCTCCACTTTATAATTGGTAGCAAGCTTCCATCCCTTTTCGTATGTATTCAATTGTGTTTGTTGTTGTTTGGAGTTTGGGATTTTTTTACAATTTCAGTTTATATGGTGAAAATGAAACTTTGCTGAAAGTTCACAAGTTTGGGATTGTAAAACATCACAAGTTCATATGGTGAAAATGAAACTTTGCTGAAAGTGTTGCCTTCTTCCATGGCGATCCTCTTCAAGATGATAAATTTCCCTACTATTTTGTTGTAGCTTTGAGTTTGAAGGAGAAGGGCTAAGGAACCCACAATGGTTAACATTTAACCAATATAGTTAAGTCTACCTACTTTATAAGCTTATCTTCTATCCTGAACAAAATAATTTGGGCCTTTGGGAATGAAATCATGACTATAGGGCCCGAACTTAATTGAGGCCCAGATTTTAACCAAGTTCAAGGCCCAAATTTAGCTAATTTAATTCACTTTTTCCTAAGTGCACTGGTAAAGTGCCTGGTAACTTTTCTGGTGGCTATCAGGCACCGTAGGATTGCATCACTTATCTCGATGCAATCCTATGGTGCCTGATAGCACCAGGCAAGTTACCAGTGCACTGTAGTATTACTCAATTTAATTATTTGGACCAAATTTTAAGGATAAGTAAGTGACATGGAATTAACGTTGAAAAAATAGTGTGAGATTTGGGAAAATTCATATAAAAAATATTTTAAATAAATAATTTAGTATATGTTGAAGATGGTAGTAGCAGCAATGTCATTGCTAAAGATTGGCTGTAGTAAATAGCTAACTATGTGCGATAGTGCCAACGGCACGGGTATTACTCTAGTTTATAGACAAAAGGTAGTTAAAACAAATAACTTCCTCATCCACAATTCCAAAACATATAACCAATAGTTCCATGTCATCGAGTCTTGTGTAGTTCTTAAACTAGTAAATGAAGAAGCCCAAATTAAATTGGACACATGGGCTTTAATATGTTCAAGCCCAAATTTTATAAGGGTTTATGAATTTTGTGACCCAAATCCAAAATTTCAGGTTTTAGCCTAAACAGTTGTTAGCTGAGAAATTGGTGGTTATTTGTTTGGCTATTAATAAGTTTGATCATAACGAAACTTACCTTGATAGGTCAAATACTACATTTACAATGAAAAAGAGTTACTACATTTACAACGAAAAAGAGTCAGAAATTTAACACTTAAAAAAAAAAAAAAAAAAAAAATTAAACCTCCAGAAAGGAAGGGCAACTTTGAGATGTCAGACCTTTATTAACTTGCAAATGCTTAAAATACAAATGGGGGTATGATGTGTTCAGATCTGTCCGAGTTGATCTCGACGATCTCTGACCCACAAAAATGAGCAGCGGTTAAGCTAGGGACCACCGTTGTTGTGGCCGAAGGCACTCTGATGCTTAAGTCAGATACTGATTCAAGGAAGAGTGAAGACTGTATGTAAATTTCAATGCGTATGCATACCTTTATTTATCTTTTCACCATCTTTTATAGCGAGTATTTCTCCCAACTATCTTTGTGATCGAAGGCACGGTGGAGGGGGGAGATCTCGCATAAGATCTCACCTGTACATTACTGAGTCTCTTCGGCATTTGGCTATGTTTAGGACCCAATGCTAAAAATTGATTTTGTGTGAGTGGATCTCGAGCCTGTGACAACTTTGAGATTCGTTGTTCGGGCCTTATTGTCCTGGGCCAAACTCTAAGACCCATGCCTCTTGGGCTGGCGTGTCTCGGGCTTGGGCACCTAACTTACGGGTTGGACAACAATTTGTGCATTGGCCCACTTGGGACTAGCCTAAAGCCTATTCGTGCTAGGATTAACCCATGCCACATGTGCGAATGTGATTGAATGACTATTTGATGTCTCATCAGTGTACATTGTGACTTTACCCATAGAGAAAAAAAGAAAAAAAAAAGTTATATCCCTACCTAGGCTGCCAAATATAGGTTGTGTTCTCTCTATCTGGCCTTAGAAGAGCTTTGCCTTCTAGGTGATGAAAATCTATCAAAATTTCTGGACTGACCTTCCCTTTGCTCCAACCCAACAAAGCATCTGCCACAATGTTTACTTCCCGAAAAATGTGCATTAGACATATATCCAAGTCTCTAGCCACTTTTAATTTCCTCCCATTCATTATGAAGGAACTAGTGGATTTGATTCTCTCCATAATACGAGCCACGCACAATTGCTAAATCAATCTGGACAACCAACTTCACAACTCCCAAACTCCGACACATTTTAAAACTTGCTAAAATTGCCAATATCTCAACCTTATTGTTCGAACCTGGCCACAAAAATTAATGTGCAGCCTGCAAACAGTTCCCTGCGCATCTCGAATGATAGACACTTTGCTGCCTTGCCGTTGCTCAAAGAACCATCCACATTAAGAACCCAAAACCTCTGAGGTGGCACTTCCCATCTTAGGACACTCACCTTATTGGACCGAACTGATCGAATAGACAAACCAAGCTCTGCAATACCCTCACACTCGATTTGCTCTGTTTAGGCTAAAAAGTTGAGCATGCCAAGTGCAAAACATTGTGCACCTTGACGATTACAGCCAACGCATTCACCTGTTTGCCTTCATACAGAGTTGTTATGTTGTTTCCGAATATCTGATAAAACTATCAGAGGAACCATGTTGAACAACAATCCCATTTGCGTTTTCTTATTTGCTCTATTGAACCACACTGCCAGAAATGTTCTCACTTCAACCCCCTGCATCAATGAATATTAAAAAAAAATCAAAATGGTTCTACACCCTGGTTGCCAATTCACCTTCCACGAAAAAATGCTTTAACCACACTTGAGTTAAAACAACATGAACAACGAGAGGCAAGGCTGTAACAACACCGTGATAACTCACCATCCACTGGAATTTCTCTGTTCACTATTTTCTAAACAAAAACAGAAGTTTTGGTTGGTAACAAAGGGTATCATAGCTTACCATAGAAAGAATTCTCCTTTCCTTGCCTTGATCACATTATAAGCCTCACAAACTGAAAAATAATCATCTGATGAAGGCATCCAAATTAGCAAGTCTTCCTGCTTGCTACATGATTTCAGTCGCGTTTTGTATAATTCTTTTGCAACGTTCGGGGCCTGCATACCGACCATTTCGAAACCACCCTCCGTCACCTCTCTTATGCTCAGCCAAACCCCTTGATCCTCCAAATCTACGAGTATTTTAAACTTCGCCAAAGTATTCCAATTTTCTTCAAAGAAACTGACCCCCGCCTGCACCTCCCCCCTATCTAAGTCGAAAGTTGTTGCCAAACTGGGCCATCAAACCAAAAACTCTTTCTAAAAATGCAAGTGATGTTCCATTTTTCCTACCTGTCTCCCAAACGGCATGCCAATCACCTTCTTGGGCACACACACTACACTAATAGTATAAAACGAGATGGAGCTATGAACATGTCTTATCAAAACCAACCTTCCACTTGGAGAGTACATTTTTGGTACCATTCCAAGGCAAACTTCCCTTTAGTTTGTTTGCTCTTAGGCCAGGTACGACATTACCAACACTCATCCTGATGTTTGTTGTGAATTAAAATGACTGGGAAGGTTGTTTTCTCTCACCCGGCTCGTTCATTTACAAGAAGCCAACTCCAACAAATCAAACCAAAAGTCTGAGAATCTAGTGGGTGAACATGTCTCAACAACAGAAGAAAAAACTGACGAAAAAAGACTTAGAAAGTTGTGAACAATAAACAATTCCAACAACCTGAGCGTTCCCTGCACCTTAGAAGAATTATTTTCGAGAAAATTCCTAAGTGCAAGTGAAGATGACACCGATGACAAGACTTGGTCCTTCCACCTAATGCTGGATTAATTATCAACTCTTCAAAATAATAATTTCACAGTGCCCGAAAGATTAGAACCCCCAAATACTGCATATGAGAAACACCTTAAATTGAAAGCCGAAAAATGACCTGACAGCCACAACAATACCACCTCCCCCATATCTTGTCGGGATTGATGTTTTGAATTTCTAGAATTTTAGAATATCTAATTTTTGTTAGTTGTTTTTGTTAATTCAACTATTTTGACAGATACCTAGTAGAAGGTTAACAATAGTAGGACTAATTGTGGTCCTTGTAGAAGATAATTGAAGGATATTATGATTGTATACATAGTTATGGTGTTCTAAAAATCGACCTAGGTGCTAAAAAGTGGAAAATCACTCAGATTAATGGCTGGGCGGGCAGTCTGGGCGGTTCTGGGCAGTCTGGGCGGGTGTAGACGGTCTGGCAATTTATTTTATTATTATTTTTATTTATTTTTTAATAAGGCTGATTGTGTTTTTATTTTATTTTTCTTTCCTCTTTTTTAGAAATAAACTATTTAATTGTTTTTTATTCAGTATATGTTTAAATGTAGCAAATGATGATTACTTAATGGAATTCTCAAAGGATCTGCCGGTACCAATTTTACTAATGTAGATTTTATCAAACATGACTTAGGTTATTTATGCAATTTGAAGAAAAATAAAAGAGTAGGTTTGGATATTTGTCCACAAATTCAATTTTATATAAAGTACCCATCATGACCAACTTCAGTCATTTAAGTTTTAATAAATTTTGTTCATGATTGTTAATTTTTCATGTTTTAAAATTTTGCATATGTATATTGACATTAAATAGGATGTAATTGATAAGGTATTATACTGAACTTTTGTAAATTATTAAAGTTATAATACAAAACCTAAGACCGCCTAAGCCCCTGAGCGCTAGGCAGTTCATCGCCCGCCCAACGCCTAGCGATTTTTAGAACACTAAATTGCATTATATCGTAAATAAATAGGACGACAAAGCGCAAATAAATATGAAATTCAAGAGTTTTTAATAAAGGAAAACCACTTCAGCTTAAAAGTTGAAAAATAATTAATTGTATATGTTTCTTACAAACAGTAGTGCCCTCAATTAAACTTAGATAATTAATTATGTCATTTAAAAGTCATGTAAGCAATTTTATCATTGCGTGTTCGAGGCTCATCAGTTTGGTGGGTTTTCACTATCTGGGAGGTGGAGACAATGTGGATGCTTCGTGGGTTACCCTTCGAGAGTTTACAATAATTTTTTTTCTTTCTTCTTTTTAAAATCACCCATGGAGTAGGAGTTTTCACTCATTTGAGAGATTGCGGGTTTCGAGGCTCACCCGTGAAATTTAGTGAGTTTTCACTAGCTGCGAAGTGGAGATGATGTGGATGTTTGGTGGATTACCCTTTTGAAGTGGAGATGATGCGGATGTTTGGTGGATAGTTTTGGATGTTTGCATGTGTATGTGTCTTGCTCCTGCATAACAAAAAAAAATGACTTAATTTTCTGGTTGTGAGTTAAGATAGAACTCAATAAGACATAATTTTTTTTTCTTTTTTTATAAATTAACTACCTAAGCAGCAATGTCATCTTAAACAAAAGCTTGCATACTATCATTGGTGTTACACGATTTTAGCAACAAGTCTAGAGAGTCAGGAGTGCGCCAAGTCTTGTTGTCTCGCACATTGTCACGCCCCGATTTTCGAAGAAAACGAAAATCCGAAAATCCACGTAGGATTATCCGTTTTTCCCAAAACTCGGGACGTGAAAATTCAATCTTCAAATCGGATGTTCTACAATCTGATTAGTGGTGGTTTCCTTGCCTCGAGGTAAATCCAACCGTTGGATGAACTCGAAATAAAACAATAATTTTTCTATGAATGTTTTCAAATTACAGATTAAACTTGAAATCATTTTGACTACAGGAAGATTTTGATCCACTGCAAGACTTTATACTGCGCAAAGCTGTTTTCTATTACTAAATTTAACAAAATCTTAGTTCTCCTTTTAATTCAACTATTTTTCACGAAAATTATAATACAATACTACATGAATTTATAGATTTATTCATGTATTAAAATCTAACCCAAAATTCATGGATTTGTATATCTAAAGAGAACTAGAGAATCAAGAACACTTACTTCTACTAATATTCGATAATTCTACCAATACATATCTAACAAAATATAATATAAGAGTGAGAACAATCACTACTTTTTTTTTTAAAAAGAAAAAATCATATTCATAGAAACTAAACTTCAATTATATCCAAAGATTATATACTAAATCTTTATAACAAAAAGAAAGAAGAAAACTAATAGAATTTTTATAAAGAGATCGAAGTAAAGAACTCATCTTTTACTTTTCTCTTCCTTTCTCTTTTTCTTTATTCTTTTGTTCCTTTTCTTCTTCTCCATTTTTTTTTCTACAAATTTTTTTTTGTGCGGCTGGAAAGAACCAAACTTCTATTTAACCAACCTAAAGACAAAATCCTACAAGGTTAGGGTTTGCACAAGGTTATAGTGACACCCCCTTATTTATTTATTTAGTTATTATATGGCTCAACTTCAAATTTAATAAATCCCTAAAATTTTGAAATTTAAATTCAATTAAATGTAACTCTATTTTATTTAATTCAAAATAAAATAAATTATCTTTATGAAATTTATAGATGTTACATTATACACACATTAAATGGAATCTCGTCTCGAGATTCGGAAGGAAAGAAAATTAAGCGAATTTCGAAAAAAAAATACAACTTGTTAAACGAAAGAATATTTTAAAATACAAATTTCAATTGAACTTTTAGGTGCATAAATTTTTATTGTCATTGGAAAAGCATGGGTGTTACAATATATACAATTCAAAAGGAATCTCGTCCTGAGATTCACGAAAAAGTACTAAGTGAAGCAGAACCACTAAAAAAAACACTAGACGGAATAACGCCACTCAAATATTGACATTATAAATAAATAAATAAATATGATTATTCGCGCACACACAAGTCAATGAAGCCTCAACATGAGATTCACGAAGAAAATGAAACAATACTAAAGTTTTCAAGGTTCACCATTGTCACTTCATCTTAAGACTTCTACACTCCTACACACCTATATCCACACTCCAAGAATCACCTAGACTCTACCCCAGTCTAGGCTAACCAAATGCTCTGATACCAAACTGTCAAGCCCCGATTTTCGAAGAAAACAAAAATCCCAAAATTCACGTAAGATTATCCGTTTTCCCCAAAACTCGAGAGGTGAAAGTATGGGTGTTACACACATGGTTATGGAGGTAGAAATAATGGGACAACCAACTCATATAAAACTTATTGCTGAGGGGTTGTTGACTATGCATGGGAAGCCAAATGAGAAGACCCCAGCTGAGTGGTTGAGGAATGTGGTTTTGCCTACTGGTGGTGATGCTATGGTCTAGTGGTAATGCTATGGTTGTTGGTCTTTTTGTCGCACCTGAGGCTGTTAAGGTGAAGGAGGATGGGGAAGGCACTAAACGTAAATTGGAGGACAACAGTGTGAGCCCTGGTTTTGTTTATGCAAAGAAGACTAAGGTTGAGATTGAGGAGACTGTGGAGGTGCTTTCAGAAAAGAAGAAGAAGAAGAAGAAGGATAATGTTGACGCTGAAGCGGAAATTGGGTCTCCTGAGGAGACAAAATCTGAGAAAAAAAAGGACAAAGAGGATGGTGAAGCTGAAGTTGGGACTCTCGAGGAATGAAAATCTGAGAAAGAGAAGAAAAATGAGAAACGTTAGTTTTTGGGAGGGGAGAAACTAACGTTATGGCAGCCATAAAGTTTGACTCTGTTTGTTTACCCAATCTCTCTCCTCAACCACGTGTATACAGGCTTTCCTGACTCACTCCTGGCTGTTTCTCCTGGCTCTGTAGACTCTTTGCAATTTTAGAGCTCAAACCATTACTAGGTCATGAACTCATGATAAAAAATTATCTTCGAAGCCTCATCTACCATGTGAAATTCATAAAATATAATTTCATATTACCAATTCAACGTTCATTTAAATCCTTAAAACTTATTATGTTCAAATTTCAATTTTTACTATCGAAAATGTTAGGAAACCAGATTTTACAACCTGGGTGACGTGGTGTGATCTTGATAGAATGATGAAATCCCCAAAATATTTATGTGTATTTCGATGTTATAAAAAACTCCTCTATGATGCCACATCATCGTGGTTGTATAACTCAATTGCAAAACCCGATTCTCTAGCTTCGTTCTTTTTACTATTCTTACAACAGGTATCATCTAATCATAAAACTTACAACCGGTAGGAAAAGGTGATGAATGTGTCACTAATCACTACCTTTAGAAAAGGAAAAAATATCCATACTACATAGTAAAATGATAAGGGAGACTCCCCAACAACAACATGATTGATCATTGATGTACAGACTAATAAGAGAAAAATTTATTGCTAAACAACTCGTAGAGCAAGTCAAAACTAATCACCATCCGCAAACAATCTCTACTAGTGCTTATGTCAAACTAGGGGTGGGCACGGGACGGGATGGGACGAGATATACTCATCCCTATCCCATCCCGTTCATACGGGATCGGGACGGGACGGGATGGGAAAAACCCCATCCCGACCTCGTCCCATCCCAAACGGATTCGGGACGGGATGGGACGGGACGGGATCAGCGACATCCAAAAAATTTGAAGCAACATCCAAAAAATTTGAAGCAACATTTGCCAAAAAATTTGAAGCAACATCCTTGCTCCTGTAAGTTTTGACATATTCTTGTTAGTTGTTCCCCTAAGAGGGTAAGTTGCTTCTGAAAAATGACATTGTTTGTTTTCAACTTCCATTTGAACAGGCTTTGCGTGGGGTATATGCCAAGGATGTTCATGTCAGGCTTGCTTGTCTGAATGCTATAAAGTGCATTCCTTCTGTTTCTAGCCGTTGCATTAGTCAGAATGTTGATGTTGCAACAAGCATATGGATTGCTCTTCATGACTCAGAAAAGGTTTGGAAGTGCAATCATGTTTATTCTTATAGCGATCAATATATATCTATTCGTATGAACGGTGATGTAATTTGTTAGTGATTGAATGGTGAATAGAAAATAATAATAACAGAAATATAGTTTCATTGATTATGTATTGCAGTAATAATAACAGAAATATAGTTTCATTGATTATGTTTTGCAGAAATAACGGTGTTTAATTAAAGATTTTCTAAGAATATGATTTTCCAATTATTTTGCATATGAAACGAAGATCCAAGTCCTTTTTCTTTTCTTTTTTTTCCCGGAAACTCAGACATCATATGAAGTGTTAGTAATATTCTATAACTGAGCAGCCTTTACTGGATTCATCCAGTAATACAAGAGTGAATCTGGTATAGACTTGGGGACCCCCTTGGTTTGATTCAGGATGTTCTTGATTTTAACTTGGGATGTTAGGATGGGAAAATGAAGGTAGCACTGAGTGGGGGAGTGTCTGAATGAATTTCTGTAACTTTATGTACGTTTTAGATGTTGCATGAACTGTGAGATATTCATGGAGATGTGTGAGATATTCATGGAGATGCTAAAAAATTAAATATGTTATATACATCAGTATATTTGTATGGGCATCCACAATTCTAAAATAAATAATTAAATAAAAATATTAATAAATTAGTTCGGGACGGGACGGGATTGGCGGGATTGAAAATCTTCATCCCATCCCATCCCATTCTAGATCGGGACGGGACGGGATCGGGATGAAATAATTCAATCCCATTAAGACCCGGAAAAATCGGAACGGGACGGGACGGGATCGGGACGGGAACGGGATCGCGGGATGGGATGCCCACCCCTATGTCAAACCTCACAAACAACAACAACAAGAAGTTCCCACGTGTGAGACAACAAAAGATTAGCCAAACACCACCACCAACTCACACGTGTGAAACACAAACACAAATAAAACTGAGGGGTCAAGAAGTCTGAAAGGGCCTTCTCTCTTCTCCTCTTCTTGTTCAATTTCTTCTTCTTCTTCTTCTTCTTCAGTTTCCTTCTTTGGGTTCTCTTTTCTTCTTCCTTCTCCTTCTCAACACAGAGAGAGAGATAGAAAGAAAGAGCTTTGATTTGTTCTTGAGCTTTCTTCTCTCTCTCTGATTCGAATTTCTCTCTAAAGGCCAAGTAGCTCCTTCCTTCCTTTCTGCAACAAAAATGAACGAGAAGGCTAACGTCTCCAAAGAGCTCAACGCCAGGCACAAAAAGGTACCCTTTTGATCTGCAAGTTTGCATCTTTTTCAAATGGGGTGGATCTGTTTTTTAAGATTCTAACTGAATTTGGGATTCATTAATTGATTGATTGATTGAAGGGGTTGTGATTATAGCAATTTTTTAGATTTAGGGGATTGAGCTATCGATTGGGTGTTCAAGATCTATCCGATTGATTAGAGTTTTGTTATTGAATTTGGTTGTTCGGGTTGTTTCATTGTGTGATTTGTTGAATTGGGTGATTCTTTTTTTTTTTTTGAATTGGGTGATTCTTATTCTGCTTTATTACATCATATGTTCATTGAAAAACTTGGCTTCTGATTGCCTTCATTTGGATCTCCAAGTGGGATTTTGGATTAGATGGTTGAAATGATTGAAATCATTATTGAATAATATACATTTATTTGGGAATTTGGAATTTCCAATTTAGGGACCTCTTCTACATGATTTTGATTGAGTTTTTTTTTAGATTTTTGAACTTTTGGGATAGCCGGATAGGGTGGAGGGGACACGAATGGTTGTTGCTTAAATTTACGATTGCCAACCGTGTGCCCGTGTACATGTGAATGGGCAGTTGGTTGGTGTGTTTACTATCTACATATAATCAAGTCGTCTACATGAAGAGAAGTTAGTAGCTGATTTATTATTAATAAGCTTGCCAAAAAGCAGCCGATTTCAGACATTTGTAGCCATATTTGATAGAATTTCGTTAAGAACAGGCAATTTTTTTCAACAACTTGAAAGCGTTTTTATGAGGTTCTCCTTGGCGAGTAGCTATCATTTTTTACGGGAGACCTCATTAATTTACATTTTGAGTTTATTATTACTATTATTATTTTTTATTTGGTGTTTTATAAAGTTACTCCTTGAAGAGGAGGATTGTATTTGTATATTTGACGTGAAATTTATGTGCAAGTGTTTGACCCATGTATAGGCAATCTCATGCTACCTATTTATAATGCTACTTCTTTGTAGTAGCATACATGTTTGTATGCTACTGGTAGATTACAAGTTTGTGAAGCACAATACTGATTTTTATATGCTGATTGTATGACCTATGTTGTTGTCATCTAGTCTATGCCTTGTAGTCTTATCAATTACTTGGTCTTGCCATCTAATATTTAATGGAACATTTTCAAATTCTGAATATTATTCTCGACCAATTTTGCAGATCCTGGAGGGGCTTCTTAAATTGCCAGAGAATAGAGAGTGCGCAGATTGTAAAAGCAAGTAAGTATATGGAGTAATAGGATCATGCATAAATTGTTCACTTGAGGCGAGTTTGGACACTGCCTTTGTAAGAGCCTTTATTTAAGAGGTCTTTGGACCCCTTCTCCCTCCAAGACAAACATCATTTATCAAAATCGTAGAAAGTATGAAAACCAGCTTCCAAAGCAATAATTTTTTTTCTTCTTCTGAGAAGATGCTCTATAAGTGAAGTGAAGTTAAGAAACCCTAGAAAATCTATACTATGAATTTACCTACATATATGTTTATAAAAAGAATGTAAATAAAATGCATTTGCATTATAATTAATGATTGTAATTCCATATTTCCTTATACGGTCACGTAAATAATTAATGATAAGAAAAAAAAAAGATTTTTTATAAGGCAAAGGCAAGCAAAACAATTTACTTGAAGCAAAGTATCCATCACCACTTCACTTGTCATTTTTCTTTAAGAAAGTAAAGCAAACCGTTTAATTACTTTGTGCTCAATGCCTTACTAGACGTTTCGTCAATTTTTGTTGAAGGTCAGAGGTTGTCTATATGGAAAATCATGATTAACGCTTGTTTGTTGGCTTTGCAGGGGGCCAAGATGGGCTAGCGTGAATCTGGGCATCTTCGTATGCATGCAGTGTTCTGGAATTCACAGAAGTCTAGGTGTACATATATCCAAGGTATTTTTTGACTTGTACATTTCCAACACACTTCATGTTTACCTTAATATGGTAGAATGGTTACTAAGTGGCTATTTTCAGCTGGATCGATTGTACAAAAGTAAAGTGCAACATTCTTTAAATGCAAAAAAATGAATCTGATTGGTTTCTTTTGAATGTTAAGCAATCACGACAATGGTTCTATGGTGAATAATGATCTCAAGGAGGTGCTGATGAAAGAGTAGCGTTGAAAACCAAACCTACGGTTCGGTTTTTCACCTAAACCATGAACTGAACTGACTCTAAAAAATTTCAAACTGAAACTGAACCAACCATTAACAAAACGATCCAAAATCGAACCGATTCTAATTTATGCAAACCGTAATCGAACCGACTAAAACCATATCAAAACCGAATCGATCGACTATTTTAAACATGTTATATTATTTTTATATAATATATAGCTTAATATATATATTTGGTCGGTTCAGTTTAGTCGGTTAAAATCACATAGAAACCGAAAATCGAACCGACCACTTTGGTTTTGAATTTTTAAAATCGAAACAGAATCGAACCGAATTTAAACTGAACCAATCGGTTCGGTTTTGATCGGTTTAGTCAGTTTAATCGGTTTGGTCGTTTTTTGTTCAACCCTATGAAAGAGGGGATTTCACTTGGACCAATACTTCAAATAGGTATGACCTATTTTGTTCGATGTTGGAGCTGCTAGGAGCTCGTGAATTGGTTGGGACTTAGGAGATGGATCTGGAGTTCTAGTCAATAGGGAGGGACCTGCTAAGGATGATGAATGGGGTATCTGGACCAAGTGGTGACGCATAGTTATCAAAACACATATTGTATCGTATATTAGAAACCTAAATTTAAGATTCGCTTTTCGTAAGATATGGTGCATAAATAATTATATAGACTTGTATCATATTTAAGCACGTGAAAGGAATAGCTAAGAATGTTTTAATTTTATCAATATAAAAAACATAGTATCATTAATAAAGAAGATGAGTGAGGGACTTACAACCACATACAAAAGGAAAACAAAGCAACAAGTGAAAAAATTGACGGAAGTCGAAAACAAAGTTAGAAAATGGCACATCCGATAGGATTCCCACGTAGTACCCCAACACCAAAGGGTTCCCTTAATCCCCATCATAATCTGATGCACTTCGAGCTTCTCTCCCTCAAATGCTTTGGTTTCTTTCCTTCCAAATTCCCTCAAATGCTTTGGTTTCTTTCCTTCCAAATTACTGCCACAGTAGCTATTAGTAACCAATCCATATCCAGTTTCCAGAAAGGATGAAAGTTCATTTACCCCATTACTGGTGCCTAAGTAGAAAATGAGGAGGCTGTAGGAAAATGACCCCCATAATGAGCAACTAAACATTCCTAAGTATCTCTAGAATATGGACACCCAAACATAAGCGGTCAAGGTAGATTCCAGCTGCAATTCACACATTGGGCAACTACTGGTTACGATAAGTCCTCTCTTGGCTAAGTTATCAATAGTGAGTATTGAGTCTGAGCTATTGTCCAATTGAGAAAATTGTCCCTAGGATGGACATGCTTCACCCACAAAATCTAGCATAAAATTGAACCCATTTTGAGCCAGCTGATTGGTGGTCCTCAAGGAGAAGAGCTCAAAACAGCTTCGAACTTAGAAGGGTTTTGACTGGTTTTCCCAAATCTTATTGTCTGCACAATCCTTCAGCTGATGATTTTGAAGAATTTCCACCAATTCAGCAATTCTTGGCAATTCCCAATTATACCTCCCTTCTCAGTTGCAAATTCGAAGAATTCTGCACTTGAGAGACACCATTCATTGGAGGAGCAATCGTGAAGTCAGTTACAGACCCTTCTTTCTTCAAACAGACTCTGAAAATGTCATTAATAATTGTTGTGGAGGTTGTTCCACTGCACACTTGTCCTCCCCAAAGTTAACTTTGTGTACACTATTAATCTCGAAAGAGATAATAGCTTGAGTTTGTCTTAGAGGTTCATGATAGCCCTCCAAATCTAGCACCCATATATGGAATTAACTTGTTTTGTATACCACCCACGCAAGTTTCTCCCATACTTTTCAGCTATTAGTTTTCTTTTCCAAAGAGGGTCATCCTCAGTGCAAATCTCCAAATCCACTTAGCCAAGAGTGCTTGATTGAAGTCTTTAACTCTACGAATACTTAGACTGCCTTGGTTTTTAGGCTTATAGATCATGTCATTGGACTAATTTCTTGCTGAGGATATGCCCCATAAGAATCTTCTGTAAACTTTCTCAATTTCATTCGACACTGAATTGGGGACTGTGGTCATGGACCTCATAATGACTAAAGATTGGTATGCTTGCGAGTAATATTGATGAGAGTCACATGACCTGCTCTTGAAACCCTATTATTCTCTCAACCCCTTCGTCCTTTATCACTACATGTTCCATCTCTTCTTCCTCATTTTTTATCTCTATCAGTGATCAGTAATGAAGAGTTTTCAGTGATAGGAGCACCAAACGATTGGAACTACAGGATACTGAAATAAAACAGACCCTCTGTGACAGCTACCAATTTCACTATTATTTCCTTTAAAATGGTCTACACTGCGGATCAGACCTAAAATTTAATTAAACCAGACTTCATTTAATTAAACCAACATCGATAAAACCAGACTTCTAACCCTTTAATTCAAATCAATTGCTAGACTACCAGACAGAGAAATTGAAGTTCCTGGGCATTTACAAGCCCTTGGATTGATTCAAATAAACACCAAAGAAAAAACCCTGTTAGATAGGTTGTGAGAACTCTGAAGGACTTGTTGATTGAAGAAGTGGCGAGACAAATTGTTCAAAGCTTTTTACATTTGAGAGAGTGTAGCCAGTTGAAGCAAGACTTTGGATGGGGTGTATGCTTAAAGTTAAGTAATAGTTGTAGGAGTAGTCATTTCGGAGTCTAATCTCATCCATTTATTCCTTTCAAGGAATGACATGAGAAGAGGCGGCTCTTGGAAAGGGTTGTATTAGCAAATATACTGATTTTGGTGAACTTTGAAGAAACTTGCAATATGCTTTGAAGAAACATTTACACCAAAGAGAGCTTTTTTGTTCGGTCTACAGGTTTTCACCTTTCATTTGATAACTTCTAGATACATTTTTCCCCTTTGACCTGTTACTCTCCTGTTTATAATTTGCAGTTTATGTTGCCAATATAACCCTTCTTGCATTGAATACATGGTGCAGGTAAGGTCGGCAACACTAGACACATGGCTTCCGGAGCAGGTAGCATTCATTCAATGTAAGTATGTTGATTACGCAATTGCTTTTGAGACTCAAAGTCAATTGTTAGATTTGTTAGATGCCTGTAAATATGGCAAACACTTACATCTTGTCAATATGGTTCTTACTGCATGTAGCAATGGGCAATGAAAAGTCTAACAGCTACTGGGAAGCAGAGCTACCTCCAAAATATGACAGAGTTGGGATTGAAAACTTCATTCGTGCCAAGTATGCTTTTCCTAAGAATATTGATTTTTTCCTAGTGTCAGTTTGACTTGATGCAGTTTCAGTGCATTATTCTTCTATAACGTTCAAAGTGCAAGCATGTTCTGTGTCGTTTTTACTAACAATCATCTGTCTTTTAGGTACGAAGAAAAAAGATGGGTTCCGAGGGATGGAAAAGCGAAGTCACCTTCAAGATCAAATGAAGATAAGTCATCTATACACAGGGAGAGACCTGGAGATAGAAGTGGACACAGATACACTGGGAGTGCAGAACATCATTCTGAAGAGCACAGGAACGTCTCACCACCTGTTGCAAAGAACACTGACGTAGCTAAGAAAACCACCGTCCCTGCAATTCCTAGAATACCCACTGAGGTAATTTATTGTAAATAATTGGACTTTTCTATAGCTCTTACCCAATTTTGTCTTCTGTTCAAAACTGCTTCTGTGGTCATACTTAACGCATTTTGTCATTTGTTTGCTTGCCTCTAACAATTTTTGTTCAAATGTAGATAAGAATACTAATGCAGATATATAAAGGGAATTGCTATGAATTTTCTAGTTACAACATGATTGTAGGTGTCTCATTCACCAGCATTAATGAAGTGTTTCTATCATCTCTAAATTGGGATGCCATTGTTCATGGGTCTTAACCTTTTCAGGACCGTTGTTAGTTTTTTGGGAGTTATAAAAATAATAATAATAATAAATAAATATATATAAAATGTTTTTTGTACTAATATCCACTAACATCGAATCCTCGTTTCTTAACCTTTTGTTTGTATCTTTCATTATTTCTACTGCTACCAAGAACCTTTTGTTTGATACAAGCTGAAGGTTGTTTTTCCTCTCTCTTTTTTTTTTTTTCTTTCACATTTCTGTTGTAGGCTCTCTCTTCTTTTATAATGCAACTGGTCATTTCGTTTGCAAGTCGTTCCATATATATTGAAAGAGGAACCTATTCTAGATATATGTTTAGTTACTCAATATCTATGTGTTTTTATTGTTTTTCCTTGCATCCCAGTGAACTCATGTATCACTTCCCTCACTCCCTCAGTCAGCTACTTCAGAGTTAATTCTAGTTAATTTCTTATGTTGTAAAACATATGTAAATTTTAGCATATTTTGCTTCTCTATGGCACCACCGTAGATAGCTGATATACAGGTTCCCAAGACACGTGATCAAAAACCGGTAGGACAAATAGGTGTTCGTCACCAACTTTTTCATTGCTGCTATGACTGATTTATCGTCAACTAAAAATTTAAAGTTATACTAAAGTTGGTTGTGATTACTCTCTCACTGACCTTCATGGATGCATTTTTATTTCGAAAATAGGATCTGAATGGCTCCAATCCTAATTTTTTTTTGAGCCGTTGAACAGAGTTCCCCTGCTACAAAGCCAGCACCTGTAGTGCAGAAGACAATGCCTGCTGTACAACAAACAGAATCAGCGCAGCCAGCTAATGCAACACCAGTTGCATTGCCTCCAAAAGTTGATTTTGCGACTGATCTTTTCAACATGCTTTCTATGGACGGTCCTAGTGAAAATAGCTCTGAGACGTCTTCCTCTGATGATAGTGCGTGGGCTGGATTCCAATGTAAGTCTTTTGTTGCTAAACTGTGAAATCAATGTAGTCTTTATCTAATGGAAAATTTGCCCAAGATGAATATCAAAGCATGGTCTGTCAATCTGTCACATTGTCATCAGTGAAATGACAAGTTTGTTTATTTTTTATATTTTTTATTATTTTTTTTTCCTATATAAATTAGTGCAAGTGATTAATAGTCTGTAAGACATTTTTTCCCCAAAATGTCCATGTCAACATCTTCTCACTTGAGTGCAGATCGTCTGCTCCATGGAGCACACTCCTCACAAACATATTTTGCCTCGTCATCATTTTAACCAATGATAACAGCTTGCCTTAACCAGGCCTTCTATTTTAATTAACAGGGACTTAAATGTGATAAATTAGTCCTTAGAAGTCATTTAGAAAAAAAAAACTAAACTGATTTTCCGAATCCAAATCGTTTTCATAGTCTTCAATCCACAGGTTTCTGGATTTACGTTCCTCAAATATCGATATGTTTTTTTATCAACCACAGATGTTCTGGGGTACCTTTATGTTTTTGATTTTTTTTCTGTGGTCTGGGGAACCCATTTATACCCCGCGCTTGCCTTTCACAAATAAAAATAAATAAATAAATAAAACCACAGATGTTCTAGCTGTTGAAGTTCCGCACCAAGGTTCGGTGTCAAATCAATCAAATACAGACTTAATTGTAAGCAAGCAGTGAAAGTCACTACAAAAGACCAGTTTAGCAAATTTGAATCAAACAGTACAACAAAGACCAACAAAGGGTGGTATGGCCTTCAACACTAAGTTTCAAGTCAATGTAACTTGAGGAAGATGATGGATTGTCGATGAGAAATAAAGTAGAAAAATGTTTGTTGAGAGTTGTTTAGTTTCCTGTTTGAAATGTTTTCTTTAAATTAGTTATAAGTTTTAAATAACTAAATACAAGGGTCTGGTTAAGGTAGTTATTAACTTTGGTTGAGACGCCGACGTGGCAAAATATTGGTGTGAGGAGCAGGGTTTGTTTTGTTCTCTCTGCTCCATGGAGCAGACAATCTCGACTCTTCTCACTTAATCTGTGATGGCCATATGCTCCTTTTCAAGGGCGCTCCATTCAAAACACATGGCTTGAATCTTGACCTCATAACTCACCATTCTTCTTTTCATTAATTTCTTTTTTAACCTAGAGAGGCCTCTCCAATTTTAGTCATCTGTGATTTAGCAATAGCTTAGAAATTGTTTGTTACGTGAAGGAATACAAACTTTACTCGCGATTATGTATTTACAGTTTTCGTTGCTAACTGGTTTTGACCTTCTTTCTTTGGCGTCGACTATTTCTGTTTACCTTGAACATTGAATACTTCGTGCAGCTGCTGAATCAACATCTTCAACTGAGAAAGTTAATTCAAGTAACGAAAGTAAGATGCAGCCATCATCTGAAAGTAAGACTCCGTCATCCTCTGGAATCGAGGATTTGTTTAAAGACCCTCCATCTATCTTACCACAGCCAGCCTCAGTGAAACCACAGAAAGATAAGAAAGTTGACATTATGAGCCTCTTTGAAAAGGTACATGGTGTAACGTCTTAGATTTTTTGTTAACCATCTATTCTTGATATCTGGATTTGATGAGATAGATTATGGTGCAAGCTGTGCAAGACATGGTTATCTTTAAAATTAAGTTACTAATAGTAATAGTGAGAAACTCATTGCCTTGCCATCACTTGTTTTGATCGTGGAATATCATTTAACTTTTGATTATTTAATTTAGCATTGATGGTTTTCTTTGGGTTACTATCATTAGATTTATTTGTCATAGGCTGTTCATCTATTTGAAATGAGTGCTGCACAGTCTATTTCAAGTTTCACACAGAATTCCTTTAGAGTCGGTCAAATTCAATTCTGTTGGTATCACCAAGGGAAGCAGGGTGAATATAGATATGTGAATTAGAAGATTTTTCATGTTGTGCATGCTTTGATGCGTAGTATATGGTACATTATACCATATGAGCTTGCACTTCATAAGAATGTAATTGGTTAACTGGAATGGATATTCTTGATAGTTCAAGCTCAGGCTTACTTGGTATTTTTTTTAGGCGTGTGTGTACCACTGTATTCTGGTACATGCCTAATTAGAACCAGTGATGTCCAAGCAAATGGGAGGGAGGAAGAAATTATATACTCCTCATATGTTTAAATTCAGCATCAGAGAGAAGTTTCTTTCCAGCAGTGGGTTAGTGAAGCATTAACTCAAAACACAACTTTAACCTGTAATAGTAGTTTTAGCATATTATCATTGTTGCATGTTGTCGTCCTAGTCTACTGTAAACTATTATCCTTACTACAATTGTTGAGTTTTGATCCTCAATGCCTCAGTCAGTAGGAGATTATCCAGAAATTTAATACTACAAGTCACTCTTTATTGTCTACTATGTTGCAGTCCAATATGGTGTCCCCATTTGCTGCCCATCAACAGCAACTTGCAATGTTAGCTCAGCAACAATCTCTTCTCATGGCTGCTGCAGCTAAATCCGGTGGGATCCCTATGAACCCTTCCAATGGCCAGCAACCTGGTACAAATGGTTCACATGTAAATGGCATCTTACCGACTCAAAACTGGCCAATGGGCTATCAAGTTCCAAGGGCGATGATGCCGGTGGCTGCAGCAAGTGATATGCAAAAGTATATGCAGCAGGTATATCTCTCAAAGAGCCTTGGATTTTAAAATTTTCTCAACAATTCTGTATCTTATTTGTGGTCTTCCTTTCTGTTGAAAGATGGGAACTGTCAGACCAATGCAGACATCAGGGAGTTCTGTTCCTTTCTCAACATCCAGGTACTTTCTGGCTCTATACTTTGGTACTCTGGGCATCTGATTATTTTTTAACCGTACATGTTAATTTGTTGTCTTTTGCTTTTTGTTTATTTCTTGACTATATGGAACTATTTGAGCCATCAAGTCACTCAATGGCAATGCTCGTGTATAACTGATCAAAAACACCAGTGCTCAAAAGCATTAAAGGCCAAGACGTTTCAAGTTCGTGAATAGACTTTTAAAGAACTCAAAATATTTGGACATTCTCAAATCATATGAGATCCTAAGAGATTGGTCCCTAAATATAAATCTTGTTGAAGTTGGTATTGATAAAAGATGGTCGACTGATCACGACCCATGTCACTGTTTTGTAATGATAAGATCGTACAGAGTTAAAACTAATCAGACATAATTCTCCTAGAGTCCTACTCATAAACTATCATTTTACTACATCCTAGCTCATGTCAAGTGATCCCGCGGGTTTGTGTCGATGTTGTATGTTAAGGGTAAAACCATTAAGAACTAATATCGGAATGGAATATTGCACTCCTGTATACAATATTATTTCACTATTTGCGCTGATTGTAATTTTTTTCTTTTGCAGCATGTATCCTACAGCGCATGTTGCTCCAGTCAATGGTGTATCCACCATTGTTCCGAATAGACCTCCCTCGTCATCTCCTGCATCTTCTGTTACCTCAACGCAAGGAAAAGATTATGATTTCTCATCATTGACACAAGGGTTCTTCTCAAAACCATAGAAGGCGATTGAAAAAAAATATTGTGGTTAAATTTGTCTTCTCATAGAAGAATAATAGTGTTTTTTTACAGGAAATATAGCACTCGGGGGTTCTCCTGCATTAGGGTGTCATGCTCTTTGTAGAGACTTCTTCAGTTCTTTTTTTTTTTTTTGCATGGAAATGGCGATGGCTTAATTTGTACGAGTAGGTGTGTTTTAAGAGTAATAAAAACGCGTTGAATTGCTTTGATTATTGTTGTGGAGCTACTCTTGTAGAAGAGAATTGAGGCATATCCTCATTTTCAAGTCTTAGCATTCACAGTTTTAATATGATAAACCTACCTCGTTGGACAGTTTTCTTGTTTCAAAATTGTATCCAAACCAAGACGAGAGCATTGTGATTCAATTTGATTGGAAGTAGAACAGATGTAAGTAAACATTTGGGTTTTCCCCAATTTTTCCTTTTCATACTCTGATTTTGCTGTGATCTGCTGCTTTATCGATTCACTAGTCACCTGGTTGATGTACTTTAGTCGCGTCTTTTTCAAATGTTCTAGGGTTAAAATGGATTGCACTGCATATGTATGTGATTATTGTTCTGAGTGTGTTTAATATTTTTGTACGAAGTACGATTTTTCATTAATTCATATTTGTAGTAGCTCATTGTATTTGTCTTGGAGGATGGTGTCCGGCTCCGCGTTACATTTTTCTTCTACCAGTAGGCCACTTTTTAGATTGGTGTTTTGTTTTCTTCCGATGAAAGCACAAAAAATAGATACTAAAAGACTGCGATAGTGAATGGGCATCAAGGCAATATTGACTCATTTACGCGGTAGTAATGAGTGATTTGCATTGAAATAAGATTTAGGCATGCTGAACTTTACGACTAATCACTCCCTAATATCTGTCGCATGGGAGGCAAATTCCTTGCAACTTCGACGTTTCGAATGTCGATTGGAATCTTTTTAGTTAAAACAAAATTAACTAACTCATTACTAATGTTCATTAGAAAGAAACTAAGAATAATACCTTTCAGGTCATTGTCACTGTAGACTAATTGTGGAAGTCATTTTCTCATAACATGGCTAGAGATAACTTTCAAATGGATTAGAATCAAGTTGGACACCATAATTAGAGTCTATCAGAATCATTGACTCTTGTTTTCTCACATAAATTTGCAGATCACAAAATCTTTGATTTCAGTATCTCCACTAATAAAAGATATATATATATATATATAAAGAAAAAAAAATTGAAGTTGGTAACCAAAGTCAAGTTGTAAAGTAACATCGCATCAACTTGGAAGAGCTCTTCATGCCCATATTGACATGTGTCAATCGTAGACACGTTGGTCGGTGCTTAATTCGGAATAATACTTGACTTTGACTTAGACTTAAAACGCTCAGTCGAGTCAACACCACCGCCACCACCACCACCATCACTACCTTATTTGCCGACGTAAGTATCCATGAACCACTCAGAACCTACCACGTGTACCCCAATTGGGTCTGTAACGTATGGTGTTGATTAGTAAGATAATATTGTAAAATTTGTATTTGTTGAAATCATGGTTGAGTGCATGGCTTGCTTTCTTTTTTTTTTTTTTTTTTTCTTTTTAAAAAATATTTTCATGACATGGGGTTCAACTCTTCTCATAAATTGTCATATCTTTTGTGTTATTTTTAGGGTTTTGTTGGGTTTTACATGATATATATAATAATTCAATAATTTTTCATGACATCCATTGTTTAGATCATGTATAAGGTTGAGAGATATTTTTGTCCCTCTGATGACCGATAAGTATGGATGATTAGCAAATATTATATGGTTGTTTAATACGATTATCTGACCTAAACAAGGTCAAAATAATAAAGCTTTAAGCGTTTTTTGTTTAGTATTACACGAAAAAGAAAAGTAAACTATTACATATGTCAATTTTTAGGTAGTGGTTTAGTGGACATAATAGAAGGAAAATACATGGACAGAAAAAGATGATAGGGATAGAGATTTTTAATTTATTTCAGAGGAAATAATGATTATAAGAGATAAATAACTTAATTGTCATCATCTTTTAAGTTGTGTTTTGTATGGAGAATATCACAAAAAACAACTAAAACCTGACGTAACGATTGATCACCTAAGTTCAACAAATATCAATTATAGTGGAAGTTTCTTTGTAATGGGTACATGCATGGTGACCGATTCTTTGTAAATCTTGAAATTTGGCTGGGGTGTTTGTTTTTATTCATGTTAGAGCATATTTTGTAAGGACCTCTAATTAGGATTTGTTAATTACAGTGTTTGCGCATCGCTTAGTGTAAATTATAACTCCACTTCCTATAATTAACCTTGGAATGCAACATGCATGTGGATTAAAAAGGCAACTCACTGCATGCAGGACAATCTTTAACTGATAGAGAGCAACTCAGTCTTCTTGTAACTTCATCCTGAAAATTTGGGATGATAAGAACAGTATGTTCTTTCACCCTTTCAGCGCTTTGTAATAAGAGACTCGAATCAAGTCTGTTTGTGGAAACAACCTTTTCAATTGGAGAGCAATCATGTCTTCTTCTATTATTTGGGTACGTATATGGGACTATATGACTGTTGGATTTTATGATAAATTTGTCGAAATGTTATCAGTATGACAAATTTTGAGTTATTTTTTTAGTTTTTTATCCATAAGGTATCGGGCGTGCTTCCACAGCAATCTTAAGCTTGTAGATTATTAAGTAAACAACAACTTGACAAAGTTTATTCGAGTTTTGTAAGCTGAGGAACCTTAATTAATGCCTTATTGAGTAAACTCATGTACATGATAATCAAGTTACAAGTTGATTACATGAAGTGCTAAACCATTTTGCACCAAATGTGCCAAAGTAATAGCGAAGATTGTTTTGATGTGGTTTGTGAGACTCGTCTCAAAACTTTATAAAGGCGATAACATACAACTCTTAATTATTGAGTTATGTTGCCTAAATTAAGGACATGCTCAAGTTGAAATTAAAGAGTTGTCCTATAGCTACTAGCCCACATTGAAAGGCTGATCCACCGAATTAATTTGCCACTTAGCATTCACGTCTCCTACATATCCCTCCAAGAAATTGATTACAAGGTGCAAATAATCAAATAGCCCAACCTTACAAGTGGCATTTTTAATGGTTATAAGAACATACACTATCATAATCAAAATTCAGAAAATATTCTTATAATTTTTGTGTAACTACAGATGTTACAATCATGCAACTGTTTATAATGTGTACATTTTTTCAAAAAATTTTATAGTGTTAAATTTGAGTTTGTCTAGGCAGCCAGATTTTAAAGCTTTTTTTTTTTTTGTCAGGTTTGGGTGTTTTTACATTTTTATTTATTTTCTTTAAAAACACAACCACAAATATTAACTATAAAAATTGTAGAAGTGTAAAAAACCTAAAATTTAGCTAAAAATGACTATAACGCCTGACCGCCTAAAATTGGAGGTTAAATTTACATAAACTCGATTAAAACCTACAGTATGAATATAGGGTGGGGCCAAAGAGAGGTTTGCTACGTGCAAGTCTACAAGTAAAGTTTTTCTAGGGAGCCAGCCAGTCTCGAGAATGATGGATGGTGTTGGCCTGGCCTGGCGTGGGCTGGTTCCCTAGAATAGTTGCTACAATTAGCACACTTCATTTGGAAAGTTTGTTACAGGTTTGCCGAAAGAGAGAGAGCTTTTCATGAGCTAAGCAAACTTCTTTTTTTTTCCTTCTTCTCTGCGTCGTGGGGTTCATTACATTCCTTCAATTTTGGGAATCATTTTCTAGGAAATTTTAACAAATTAATAATGTCTACAAACTTGAGTGGTTTTTATTTTATTTTATTTTATTCTATTAAGATTACTTCTATAGTAAACTTTGCAGGTTATAGTGTGATGATTATTTATTTTTCCAGAAAAAGAAGGCACATCTTCTTCTACCCCCTTCTAAGTAACAAAACAACTTGACAAGTACTTGATTTATGTCGGAACTTAGATATAAATTTCCGTAATTTTTTAAAAATTGGTTTTTTCTTTTTTAGGAAAGCAAGCTGGGATAGGATTCCATAACTTATCAACAAGGTGATACTTACAGATTAACATCATAAGAAAGTAATTATGTCGCCGGCGGGTCTTAAACTTAGGACGTGGAAGATAAATACACAGCCCTAACCACTCGACCATAATGCCATTGGCTTAAAAATTGGTTGTTATTGTCTGATTAATAATGCGTTTGGTAAAATGTCTAATTCAGACATTGTCTCACCCTTTCATTGATGCTCTGAACCAATGACTTGAATGAGTTAGAGGTTGTATTTTCAACTCTTACACATCTAAATGAAAGAAAACACCATCTTAATTTTTAAACCATTTTAGGGCCAAAGTTTATCGTGTTGTAACCGTTATATCAATAGAAACATTCATTGACTAGACATACTACGTGTCCGCTTAAAGCAACATAAAATTACATTTGTGTCTGAAAGCTTATCCTGGCCTCTTGTAATTTCCCAACACACCACCTTATCCCAAATTACCTGTCCTTACTTCGAAATTTCCCTCTCTGTTTCTTCACTCATCATCACCTCTGTGGACCCTTTTAATAAATCCCTTCAGTCGGCCGACTACACTACAGTACTTCATTCATTCATAACTGAAACTCTTCACCCAAACCATTAAGGGCACCCACACCTCCTCACTCATTCACATTTCTCACCCATCATCACAAGTCCCTACCATCAAACGTCCATATTCCCCCTCACCACTCCTTTATATACCCACTTAACCCCACTTCTCTCCTTACCTCTCACAACTCTATTATCATCTGTAACTAGTTGCTCCATTTTGTAATTTTCTTTTTTTTCTTTCTCTTGCTATGGCGATTGCTATCTTTTCTCTAAAGATCTCTTTGATTTCGATCGGAGTGTTATCTAGTGCTGTGTTTCTGTCTAGTTATCTTCCCGCAACGTTAGAGTTCATCCTCTCTGAACTGCCTGTGTTGTGGAAGTCTATACGTTCTTGGCTTACACCTCCGTATCTCTACTTTATCATCAATGGCATCATCATCACCATCGCTGCTTCATCCAGATACAGCCAGAAGAAGATCGACAAAGACCATCAGCCGACCGAGACCATCGAGCCAGTCAAGATCCCGGTGGATTTACATCAGAATTTCTCCCTTACACCGATGTATAGGGACGACTCGGTTGAGTTAAAGAGTACAGCTGAAGTTCAAACGGAAAGTTTTCTTGGTTATAAACCAAAGGAACCGGATGTGGAGGTCAGTCCAGAACAACACGATGTGTTTGTTGATTATCAAATGAACAATCCGACAGTGATGGTGAAACCAGAAGTTGAACAGGTGGTGAAGAAGGAAGCGTATCCTGCTGTGGCGGTGTTGGAACCAGAGGTGGAGGTGGCACAGTTGAAGAGCAATAGCAAGGCCGGCTCGTTGGAGGAGGAGGAGGAAGAGGAAGAGGATGATCAGTTTGATGTCTCTGAATCCAACTTTTCGCTACCGAATCGAACTGATTCAATGGAAATCTTCAAAGAGTATTCATTCGGAGGGGAGAAACCGCCGATCTCCGTAAGGTTTGGTCATCAACGGAGAATCGTTAAAGCAAGTCCCGAAGGTATCATCCATTATCATCACTAACATTTTTCTTTAAACAAATTGCTGAGGTTAAGAATTTCCGTTGGGTGCTAACATGCGCTGAAATGTCGTAGTGCACTATAGCCCGGTCATTTTTGCATCATTTTGCGTCTTATCACTAAAGTACAGCACGTTTATTTGGTGTTGGATTGTGTTTTGCTTTTTTCTTTTCTCTTTTTGGAAACAGCAATTCTAAATGTCGAGGAAGGCAGCGAGGGGGACCGTCCATCCCCCGGGATGCACGCATAAAATTCCCTCGGAATGCGTGCCGTCTGATTTCATGTGCGCACCCCCCGGAGGATGGACGGTCCCTCGCTGGCTTCCTCGACAGCTAGCCTGACTCTTTTGGAAAATAATTTTGCACTTTTTTTTCTTTTAAAATCAATTTGTTTTTAAAAAAATTAATCTGTTTTTTGTTTTTTTTTTTAATCTGATCAATTCTTGGGAGGGTAATTTCAGCGATACTTAAAAGGAAAAAGAAAATAGCATAGTAGGTAGAACACTGCCTTCAGAGCATCTCATCGATTGTCCGAATCAGTCAATTCTATGCCAATCTTTCAATCATTATATACTTTGCTTTCGATTTTGGGATTAAAATCAGTCATTTCACAATATATTTTCACAATATTTGCAATATAATCTGTGAGAAGAACCCCGATGTTTTAATCACCAATGCAAACCTTAGTTAGCGTTAGAAAATATATTTTCTATTCTTTTATTTTTTATGATTTTTTTAATTGTTTGTTGAATCGTACAGTTTGGTGGAATGGGTTGTATTAGTAGGTGCCTAATTAGTAGAAAATTAACAATTTTTTTTTTTACAATTCTTCAATTTTATAGGTGGAAAGTCACTGAAAGTATTAAAGCCTAAAAGACACGAAACGCTGGAAAACACATGGAAGATGATAACAGAAGGGCGCTCGATCCCACTTGCTCGCCACTTAAAGAAGTCTGATACGTGGGAGACCCACACTCGCGCGGTCCCAGTGAACGAGCAGCCTCAACTAATGAAGAAAGCAGACACCTTTAACGACCACACTAATACTAATACTACAACTACCACTACCACCACCAACCAGTCTCGGTCTCCACCGTTGAATCGGTCTAATGGCAAGCTGAAGAAGGAGCCATCGCTGAGTCAAGAGGAGTTGAATCGGAGAGTTGAGGCGTTCATAAACAAGTTCAATGAGGAAATGAAGTTGCAGAGGCTGGAGTCTTTGAAGCATTATCAGGAGATGATTGGCCACAGTGGGCATTAGTGCATGCATTATGGTGTTTATTAAGGAAGTTACACATAAGGTTTAGTTTGCGGCAAAAAAAATAGAGTACAAAGTTGATGCTGATATTGTGCTTTTGGGTTTGGTTTTTTTTTTTTTCATTTGAATTATGTATACAAAAGAATGAGTTTTACAGGGTGTTTAGAGAAAAATTAATGAAATTAATTTGTTTGTTTTGTACATAAATCAAAAGGTGCAGGTGCTTGACAGGAATCAGTAGTACAGTTTGTTCACTCACTTTATAGGATGGCAAGATTCTAAAGCTGAACAACTCAAATGATAGTATCAGTGATGCAATAGGGGGTCCTTTTATTCATACAAGTATACAAGTACAACCTTGATATCCCATATCACTTTTTGGGAAATAGAATTTAAACAATTTTAAACTTACCAATATAGGAACTCATTAATTAGCCACAAAATAATAAATAAGAAACTAAGAGCATTCAGAATCCACCATAATTGACAAATGTTATTGTATTTAGCATTCAAATGGCTAGAATGGACTGCGGTCGACCTTGTCAAATTATTTGGAAGAACATTACAGTTTGGTCACTCTCATTAAGGCTGTTCAACATGTTTTGCATACCATTTGAATATGGGCGGTGGGAATCAACAAGCAACAAATGATCACTTGAAGCAAAGAATGCCTGGTAGTTTGTGCTTGGCTTACGCTTGGATAGTGTCATGCATCTGTTTTGCTGATGTGGCACTTAATATCTATTTTGTCAAACCCATCATCTCATCCATCAAAACTACTTTTCATTGTTGGCCAAACCCATCATTCCATCCATCAGAACAAATTTTAAATCCTATCATCTCATCATCCTATTCCATTCCATCATCTTATCAATGGCCAAACTCATCATCCCATCCATCGATGGCCAAACCAATCATCCCATCCCTGTTTGGAGGTGGCATGTATGGAAAGTTTTCTCTCCAAACAAATTTTAACGCCACATCAATAAAAACAGGTGCATAGCACCATCTAGACACAACATACCAGACACTGTAGAATTTTTGCAGTTGGGGAGGTTTTTATTCGATCCGATCAACATTGCAAGCAAAACCCCCTCTCATATACCACTTTCTGAGCTATAATTAAAGTTCAGTAACTGCGTGACACTAAATCTGGTCATCAAGGTCCATCATGAATGGAGTCGGCTTTGCTTCTCAAATTTTAAGTAGCAAAAGCAAACCTTCTACAATTTCCATGGGTAAAAACTATTGTTTTGGTTGTAAATCTTTATTTCCTGTCTTGCCAAAGTATAATGGTTTGCATAACCGTTACAATTGGAAAAACTCCAACCAATGGCAATTATTATGCAGTCCACCACAAACGCAGAAGAAAGTTGACAAGGAATGCACATATTTTTCTTTTCTGCAAACAAAGGCAACCTTAAAGCCAACGTTCAAACTAAAAGCTAATGGAAATATGTGGAAGAAAACTAAAGTACCATTGTATGCCAAAACCTTTTTTTTAATAGTTTAATCATGCATCATTACTGATAAGTGATGACAGCATATATCATTCAAGGAAATTTTTTAATTCAAAGAATAATTACAGTCTTTAAAAAGCTAGAAACTCAAGATGATATCATTGATATGAGGGGTACCTACTTATTTATATATATAACCTTAATCTCCCCAACCAGTTTTCATGATGATAATAGTATTAAACTATATTAAATCAAACTAGACATATTGATATCAATCACTAAAAAAAAATAGAAAGAAACAACAAGCATCCACAATTGACCCAAGTTTTATTAGTTCAAATCAAACTTGTCAATTTCAGGCTAATCATGAAAAAAAAAAACAATTAAAAAGAAAAGATCATCGGCCAAATTTGGAAGAGTGGCAATGTTATGAAATTCGACAACTCTGATACCGAATTGTTGATGATTTCGGCTATATGGATCGATTACAACACAATTATATTAATAACATTACAGCACATACACTCAGTGACACATACAAACATTTTCACAACTCAATTCGCATATCTGTCACACACTCACTTGAGCTCCTCACCGAGCCCCTTTGAGCTACCACACACAACGACCCAAAAAACACATGTTTTGGATGCTCAACCTCAACCATCCTTCAAATATTTATAGTTGAAATATTTATAGTTGATCCAAGGTCAGTGTAGAGTTATCTAGAAATCCACCATTTTTAATCTTTTGCATCTTCTCCATCTTTATTCATTCTTCTTTCTCAACTCTTCTGGAAAACACCAAGACCTCCTCTTCTTCTCCACTTCTTCTCCACTTCTCCATTCTTCCAAAGAATACATCCTTCTTTTCTATTCTCAATTGTTCTAAAAAACACCAGTTAAGTTGTTGTTGCTTATTTCAACATCGTCCCTCAACACCAACTTGTTCAAGTTCTCACTCTATACCATTTCACCAGTCTTTACGTTCCCACTGTGTCTTCACATTGCACTCAAAACTTACGTCTTTCAATATCTGGTTCACAAACACGATCTTTACACTTCATCAATTCTACGTGCTCCCTAGCACCTTCACACATCACTTTCTTTTACGTGCTCCCTTGGCACTTCCACTCACAACGTGTTTTTTTGGTACTTCTGCACACAACATGATCTTTGGCACTTTCACACACAATTTTTACGTGTTCTCTGGCACAATCACTGACAACGTGCTATTTGGCACATCCTGTCTCCACCCGCCACCTAGATTATTGTCGTTTATCTACAGTGTAGTGACATGACCCTGACTCTTCCTCCATATTTTCTTCATTTGTCCATGACCAATTGGCTACACAGTCTCCTACTTCCCACGAATAATGTCTCACAAACTTGATTCCTGGCCATATATATGAACAGTGTATAATGTTGGACAAATCCAATAATATGGACACACATATGTAATCTAATGTGTATTGCTATCTGAAGTGTAGTCCATCTAATATGTGATCTAATAGGGGTGTTGGACTATAAGGTATCAATAAATAACATGGTGTAAATAAGGATGTAATTTCTAATTCAATGAGGGGCAGAATTGAAAATTCACAGCCCGTAAGTTGAAGGGTTATGACTTATGGGCATTATAAATAGGATGGGTCCCCGATTGAGCGTATGCGTGAGATTGAAATAACCTTTGGCATTTGTATTCTGTATCCTCTCAACAGAGAACTTTGGACACACTTGAATCAATCGGAAGATCCAAAATCCAATCACAATCAAAGGGGAAAGCGCTATGGATCGAGGTATGTTTCTATTCTTCTTGTTTCCATTGAATCAACTAGAGTCTTAAGTTTTGGTGTAAGAAACAACAATTGGTATCAGAGCATCTCCTGTTGATTCCATGTGAAACGATAAAGAAGAAAACGTTTTCCTTATTTTCATAGAACAACAATTTCATTATTGATTAATGAACAGTGAACCGAAATTTCACTGTTACAGTGAACAGTGTTATTGATTCATGAACAATGAACCGAAATTTCACTGTTACGGTGAACAGTGTATTGATATTCATGTTGAACAGTGTTACGATGAACAATGTTATATTGATATTCATGTTGATATTCACTGTTACGGTGAACAGTGTTAATGAACAGTGATATGCATGTTGATATTATGTGATGATATTATGTTGATAATACAAGGATCATGTGATGAAATTCTGTTGGGCCTGGTGACTGTTCACCTGGCGGGCCTGATGTTGTTGTTGGGCCTGTTGGTAATATTATTTTGATGGTTGGGCTTGTTAGTCAATTTTTTATTGACTGTTGAGCCTGTAAGTAAATTTTGCTTTGCTGTTGGGCCTGTTAGAAACTTTTGCTTTATCCTGTTTAATGGGACCTATTTAATTTTTGGGTTACATTTATTGAGACCCATGTTTTAATACAAATTGTATTAAGGTGATAATTTAGTTAATACTCCAAATTTATACATAGATTATAATTTTGGTTTCATGTATCACTATTGTGTTACTTATTTAAAATATACACAATTGAATTAATAGGTTGCCAAAGCAACCACTGTTAGAAAAATTGGTTGATTTTAAATAAGTGAGCATGCACATCCATGTGAAACAATCGGCCCAAAGGAATATTGTTTTGACCGGATAATCCCTAGTTAAATATGTGATAAAGTTTACTTTACCATGCTTTTATTATGTCCGTCCAAAGAAAGGCATAATATTAGGCCGGTTTCTTTGTGTACAAAGAGTACCACTTACAGATTGATATTTCTGTCCAAAGACTAAATAACAATGTTGTGCTAGGTATCTTGATATGGGTTTTTTATTTACCTATTGTATGAATTTAAAAGTTTATACAATTGAATAATGATGTGAATATGGTATTTATGTAATTTATTCTCTGTACAGCTACTATGTCTGCTACTAGTATATCTGCTGGTGTAAATAATATTCTCGTGCTTAATGGGACAAACTTCAAGGACTGGAAAGAGAACGTGTTAATCGTTCTTCGATGTATGGATCTGGACCTTGCCTTAAGGATTGAGCAACCTGCTCCTCTTATAGATGTAAGTACTCCTGATGTCAGGAAATACTTTGAAAAGTGGGAACGCTGTAATCGCATGAGTCTCATGCTCATCAAGCGAGGTATTCCAGAAGCCTTTAGGGGTGCAATATCCGCAGGGGTGACCAATGCCAGTGAGTTCCTTACTGAACTTGAAAAACTTTTTGCTAAAAACGATAAGGCTGAAACAAACACGCTTTTAGCTAGCTTGATTTCATTAAAGTATAAAGACAAAGGGAACATTAGAGAGTATATCATGGAGATGTCTCATCTTGCTTCAAAACTTAAAGCACTGAAGCTTGAGTTGTTTGAGGACTTACTCATGCATCTAGTTTTGATATCACTTCCTCCACAGTACAGTCAGTTTAAGGTTAGTTACAACTGTCAGAAGGAGAAATGGACTCTTAATGATCTCATTTCATACTGTGTGCAAGAGGAAGACAGGTTGAAGCAAGACAGAACGGAAAGTGCTCGTTTTGCAAGCACCTCTAAAGATAAGGGCACAAAACGAAAGAAGGATAATGAAGCTGCTACGGGTCCAACACAAAAGAAACAGAAAGGCAATGAGGGTTGTTTCTTTTGTAAGAAACCTGGGCATGTAAAGAAGGAATGTACCAAGTATCACGCTTGGCGTGCTAAAAAGGGTATGTTTCTTGCTTTGGTCTGTTCTGAGGTTAACTTAGCTTCAGTACCTAGAAACACTTGGTGGTTAGATTCCGGTGCTACTACTCACATAAGTGTTTGTATGCAGGGTTGTCTGAGCTACCGAAAGCCAAATGATGCTGAAAGACGCATCTTCGTGGGCGATGGAAAATCGGTAGACGTGGAAGCAATAGGAAACTTTAGGTTATTCTTAGGAACTGGTTGTTATTTGGAACTGAAAGACACTTTTGTAGTACCGTCATTTAGACGGAATTTGGTTTCTATTTCCTTGTTGGACAAATTTGGATATTATTGTTCATTTGGAAATAATCAATTTAGTCTTTCATTAAATTCCAATATTATTGGTACTGGTTCATTAAGCACATTTGATAACCTATATCTTCTTGACACTATTGCCTCATATAATGAAACCTTGCATGTGGAATCACATGGTACTAAGCGTAAGCTAAATGAAGGAAATTCATCAAAACTGTGGCACAAACGTTTAGGACATATCTCGAAACACAAGAATGGAGAGACTTGTGTCAGATGGCATAATAGATTCTCTTGATTTTTCAGACTTTGATGTCTGTATTGAGTGCATCAAGGGAAAACAGACCAAACAAAAGAGATTGGGTGCAAACAGAACTTCAGACGTCTTAGAATTAATCCACACAGATATTTGTGGACCATTCCCTTCGGCTTCTTGGAATGATCAACAATATTTTATATCATTCATAGACGATTACTCACGCTATGGGTACCTTTATCTCATTCATGAGAAATTTGAGTCACTGGACATGTTCAAAGCTGAGGTTGAGAACCAACTCAACAAACGAATTAAAAGTGTCAGGTCTGACCGTGGTGGTGAGTATTACGGCAGACATGACGGTTCCGGTGAACAACGTCCAGGACCATTTGCTAAATTCCTAGAGGAATGTGGAATCGTCCCACAGTACACCATGCCGGGATCACCTAGCATGAATGGTGTAGCTTAAAGACGAAACCGAACTCTTAAGGACATGGTAAGGAGTATGATCAGTCATTCTACCTTACCTGAATCACTCTGGGGAGAAGCACTAAAGACTGCAGCTAACATCCTTAATAGAGTACCAACTAAAGCAGCTGCCAAAACACCTTATGAACTTTGGACAGGCAGAAAACCTAGTCTAAAGCATTTTCTCATTTGGGGATGTCCAGCTGAAGCAAGGCCTTATCGGGCGAATGAAAAGAAATTGGACTCCAAAACAGTGAGCAGCTACTTCATTGGCTACTCTGAGCGATCAAGGGGCTACAAGTTCTATAATCCCACTATTAAGTCCATTTTTGAAATGGGGACAACAACGTTTTTTGAGGATGTCGAGTTTGGTGGAGAAATAAGGTAAGAGACATTGTCTTTGAGGAGGAATCAATTTCGACTCCTACTACTGTTGTTGACAATGTACACGTTCCAATACCTGTCATTGATCAAGAAACAGATCTGGAACCTCAACAGGACAATGTTGAACTACTCCCTGCTCCAATTGAAGTAAATATTCCAGAAGAACAAACTCAACAACCTCAAGATCAAATGCCATTAAAGAGATCCACGAGAGAAAAAGAGAAGAGCTATCCCGGATGATTATATGGTCATTCTCGAAAAACATGAGGAAAATGATGGATTGGTGGAAAATGATCCAATCAACTTCCATCAAGCCATGCAGGATTCTAACTCTCAAAAGTGGATAGATGCTATGAATGAGGAGTACAAGTCTATGCAAGACAATCAAGTTTGGGATCTTGTCCCATTACCTGAAAATACAAAGCCTATTGGTTGTAAATGGATATTCAAAACCAAAAAGGACTCAAAAGGTAATGTGGAAAGATACAAAGCTCGTCTTGTAGCTAAAGGCTTCACTCAAAAGGAAGGCATCGACTATAAAGATACTTTCTCTCCGGTGTCAAAGAAAGACTCATTTAGGACAATCATGGCTCTTGTTGCACATTTTGACTTTGAGTTGCATCAGATGGATGTTAAAACAACGTTTCTCAATGGCGACATTGATGAAACAATTTATATGGTGCAACCAGAAAACTTTGTGTCTGGAGACCCAAAGAATATGGTTTGCAGACTAAAGAAATCCATCTATGGGTTCAAGCAAGCTTCCTGTCAATGGTACTACAAATTTCATCAAGTAATTGTCTCGTTTGGTTTTGAGACGAATGTTGTTGATAACTGTGTGTATCATAAGTTCAGTGGGAGTAAGCATATCTTCTTGGTTTTGTATGTTGATGACATATTGCTTGCCACTAATAATATAGATATGTTGCACGAAACAAAGAGATTTCTATCAAAGAAATTTGAAATGAAAGATCTTGGTGAAGCTTCTTTTGTCTTAGGGATTCACATATACCGGGATCGTTTTCGTGGTATTCTTGGATTATCACAAAAGGGCTATATAGAAAAAGTGCTTAAAATGTTTGGCATGCAAGATTGTAAACCAGGAGATACCCCTATCTCTAAAGGAGACAAATTCAGTCTTAAACAGTGTCCTCGGAATAAACTTGAAGTTGTAGAGATGCAAAAGATCCCCTATGCATCCGCTGTTGGGAGTCTTATGTATGCTCAGGTATGTACACGTCCAGACATAGCATTCATTGTTGGAATGCTTGGCAGATATTTGGATAACCTTGGGATGATTCACTGGAAAGCAGCTAAACGGGTTATGAGATATTTATAGAAAACTAAGGATTACATGCTCACATACAGGAGATCAGATCAGTTGGAGATCATAGGTTATGCTGATTCTGATTTTGCTGGATGCCAAGATAGTAGAAAATCTACATCAGGCTACATTTATCTGTTAGCTAGATGAGCTATTTCTTGGAGAAGTGCTAAACAGGCACTCATAGCTTCTTCCACCATGGAAGTAGAATATGTGGAGTGTTTTGAGGCCTCCAACCACGGATTATGGCTACGTTATTTTGTCACTGGGCTACGCATTTTGAATGACATAGAAAGACCACTAAAGTTATATTATGACAATAAGTCAACAGTTTTATATGCCAACAACAACAAGAGCTCATCTAGGTCAAATCATATTGACATAAAGTTCCTGGTTGTGAAGGAGAGAGTAGAGAATAAACAGATTTTCATAAAGCATATTGGGACAAACTCTATGATTGCGGATCCGCTTACTAAGGGATTACCACCCAGGGTCTTTCATGAGCACACCGCTTATATGGGTGTTATGTCACATGAGGATATCATGGTTTAGTGGGAGTTTTGTTGTTCTATGATGAATTTTTGGACACATTGGTGTAATTTAGTATTTTTTGCAGAAATAAAGTCTTCATTCAATTGTCTGTTTATTATATGTTTGATCTCATTAAAAATTAAAGTTGGACCGGTTGGAAATAGACATGTTTGGATCACATCACATGTAATTTCCATGCTCTAAATCCATGTTTGATCTATGTCACTTGATTATATTGGTATATGTGACTATTGATGGATTTCGTTACGCTACATGTGACACAAATCGCTTTAATCCTATATCAGTATAGTCAATGGACGAGATTGTTTCGGAATACCTTTACTTGTGATAGCAAGTTTTGAGCTCCTAAGGTTATACACATTAAAGGTAACATATATGACCCAAGTGGGAGATTGTTGGACAAATCCAATAATATGGACACACATGTAATCTAATGTGTATTGCTATCTGAAGTGTAGTCCATCTAATATGTGATCTAATAGGGGTGTTGGACTATAAGGTATTAATAAATAACATGGTGTAAATAAGGATGTAATTTCTAATTCAATGAGGGGCAGAATTGGAAATTCACAGCTCGTAAGTTGAAGGGTTATGACTTATGGGCATTATAAATAGGATGGGTCCCCGATTGAGCGTATGCGTGAGAATGAAATAACCTTTGGCATTTGTATTCTGTATCCTCTCAACAGAGAACTTTGGACACACTTGAATCAATCGGAAGATCCAAAATCCAATCACAATCAAAGGGGAAAGCGCTATGGATCGAGATATGTTTCTATTCTTCTTGTTTCCATTGAATCAACTAGAGTCTTAAGTTTTGGTGTAAGAAACAACATATAATACCTATACATATGAATAATGTCGTCTTCGTATGAATAGTAATATCACACAGTTAACAATACCTACCCAGCTCTGATACCAAATTCTTGATAAATTCGTCAGCTCTGATATCAAAATATGGATGATTTCAGCCCCTTAAATCGATTACAACACACAATTACATTAATAACACAACAGTTACTACACATACACTCAAATACACAAACATATTTTCACAATTCAACTCACACACTCACTTGATCTCCTCTCAATGAGCTCTTCCGAGCTACCTCTGGCAACGACTCAAGACACACATGTCTTGGATGTCTCAACCTCAACCATCATTCACCTATTTATAGTTGATCCAAGGTTGGTCTAGAATTTTTTAGAAATCCACCATTTTTTTTACCTCTCGCATCTTCTCGGTCTTTTTTCATTCTTTATTCTCAATTCCTATGGAAAACACCAATACCTTCTCTTCTTCTAGAGAATACCTCATTCTCCTCTATTCTCGATTGTTCTAGAAAACACCAATGAAGTTGGTGTTACTTATTTCAATAGGCAAATCATGTATCATCAAAGAAGTGACTAAAATAAGAAAACAAAGATAAATGCTTTAACAATTGACTATGGAGCTAAACCTCACAAGTTTGATCTTTCAAGTAGGGCATAAAAATGGTTCAGATATGGTTTTTCATTTTGTGATCAAGTTTATATTAAATTTGGAAATTTTGATCCGATTATAGCCTAATGAAGATCCAAGATTTGGAAAAAGAAAAAATTGACATTTGATCTAATCAATTCTGATTCGATTATATATCGGAAAATCTGATTCAAAAAAAAAAACAAAAGTTGACGGCTGTGGGATTTGAACCCACGCCCTTTCGGACCAGAGCCTAAATCTGGCGCCTTAGACCACTCGGCCAAACCGTCTTACATGCAGTGGCATTTTTTATCAAATAATAATGTTGAAGAAAAACATTTACAACATAAGTAAATTGATTTGAGAAGCATACATATCTATATGAAATTCTAATATATTTTCTAAAACATTAATTAATAACAAATGGTGGTTCTTTTATTTTGTTCTGAATTTCCTGATAACCACACAATTAAGATAAGAATGTCTATTTGTATTTGTACAGTATGTTATTTATATATGACAAACAACATATGACCTGTCACTTGGCACAATATGCTAGCTAATTTCATTTTCCAATAATAACAAGGGCCACTAAAACCCACAGTTTTTCTTGAATTCAAGGGTTGGGTTGATAGCATGAGTTGCGACATTTTGTTTTAGTGATAGCTGGTTTCATGCAGTTCAACCCATTGGTAGTCAATATTACCAGCAAGGGCCGTCTCTTTTGGCACAGAGAAGGCTGTGTGTTCATCCAGGACACTTTTAATGGCCATAAATCTGTACTCGATTGTCCATACTTGAATAAATTTGCCAACAACCATCTAACAAATAAATTGAAATCAAACCATGTATGAACATGTCTTTGTATGCAGATCCATCCATTTGGAGTTAATACTACTACTGTGTCTGAGAATTTTAGTCCATGACTAGTAAGTACATTTGGAATAATGAAGCTGGAAATCAGCACCGACTCTTAACATTGTGCATCTTCAGTTAACCTTGAATCCCTTCATTCGGTTTAATGTACAAAGGTAGTACAAACTTATTTCTAATACTTACCATTCCCAAATCAATAATAACTTTGAGATTTAGTATTAACAATGTTTATATATAATCGACATATTGCTTTATGGTATTAGGTATTGCTTTATGGTGAGCTGAAAGGTTGTTTAATTGGCTTGCAAGGTTTAATTTACTTACCTTTAAATTTTGAAAAAGGGGAAAAACAGACTTCTGTTTTATACTCAGTTCCCTTTTATAACCACATAACTACAAGCATGTCTTTTTGGATTTGTACACTGTGGTGTGTACATGTCACTTGGTCCATAAGGAAAATCTTCCATTTGCTAACTAAGCAAGGAAGAAGGGCTTGCACCCCCCCTTTGATTTGGTGCACTCTGGGTGAGAAGGCATCAAATTAACCAGGTTTCAACTTGGTATATATGCCCCTGTCGATTCATTTATTTTGATCCAAGTTGGTCCATATATTCGTAGTCAATATTACCTGCAAGGGTTTGTCCTATTTCGATCAAGAAAAAACTATATTTCCACCAGAGCAAATCTGTACTCAATTGTCCATGCTTGAAGCAAATCTGTGCCTCTAATGTCCATATCTGTGCCTCTAATGTCCATATATTCATAGTCAATATTACCTGCAAGGGTTTGGCCATAAAAATTTGTACTCAATTGTCCGTGCTTGAATAGGTAGGAGCAAATCTGTGCCTCTAATGTCCACACTGTATTGTATCGGTCATAAATCTGCAACTCTGTGGTTCAATGTGTCTAGACATATCCTTACACGACCCCATATTCTATCCATTCCCTTGGGGCAAATTTTGTATCTCAGAATTTGAATCAATGAGAGATGCTTTACAGAAATGAATGCTAGTACATTCTGTACCTTCACCTAAAATGCCTAATTTTGTGGTAGATACGTTTGTGTTTTAGGTGGTTTTTGTCACATGGGCGTCAACAGCATGGAGATAATTCTCCTACAGTAACGCTAATTGAGATGGTCATTGTTAGTAGGTTGCATTCGTTTAAATGGCACTAATGACCATAGCGGTGTTGGAGATGGTGCAAGCCATATTTTTTTAGGTAAACTTTGGGGTTTTCCATATAGGCCTGTAAAAGATGCTTAAAACCAAACTACAGTTTGTCAGCTAAAAGGATAGATGGAGAAGACATGAACTACATCCGACTAAGAGAAACATGTAAAATTTAAGGTGTAGAAATGGAGAGCATCCTCAAGCAAGAGCACCGATCTAACTATACAATATCTTCCATAGGTATCTGTTCATCTTGAATTGACAATATCATAATCTACTTGAAGGGAAAGGAACCAAGTTATACTTTACATGGATAACTACCAAACTGAATAAATTATGGACTCAGAGAGTAATATGGTTATTTATACTTGCACAACTTTTTTTTCTTAAATCATTTCTTCGGTAATTACATTTTTTTTTCAATGATACTGTTTCGTTGTCAATGGCTACATTGCCATTGTTGTGGGAAACAACCTATCCAACAAAGTGTACAGGCCTCCGCCCAAGAGGAGTGCGCCACTGCAAAACGAATCAGATTCCAGGGCGTATCAGCAAACTCCACAAAGAGGAAACAAAAGTAATACTAGATTCTGGCAACCGATGCATGTTGAATCAATGTGTTGCTTCCATCACCAAACCACGCCAATTACAACTGGGAGGTGAATTTCAGTTCGACTCAAGAAGCAGAACACGTAACTAATGATCATGTCAAAGTGGCTGTGTTGTCATTGTGAATGGTAAGAGACAAGTTCAGTATTCAATTGTATAAAATGAAATACCTAGTTGGGTTGATCCATGCTGAGAACTTCCGGAATGAAAGTAAGCTCTGCATAGATGAGAATGCATGTGATTTTCAAATTATCAGAATTTTTATAGTTTTTGGAAATGTAAACCTTAAATACACTAGATAAGGTTTCAGTGAGGTTCTTACCTGCAATGCACCAGCAAAGGAAGCAGCAAGAAGAAGTGGGGCAACATACCCGGTTGTGTATGTCAGAAGTAAGCTGCCGCCTACAATCGGATCCTGCATGCAGTGTCCAGTTAATCAAAATTTAAAACCTAACTCTAGTTAGGAAAAGCTGACAACACCAACAGTCTATATGAAGTAGAGAATTACAACCAATGAATTGAAGATTATTTAAGCTTGGAGAATACCTTAGATGTAGCAACGTAACCAAGAAGAGTGGCTAGCACTGGTGTACTACAAGGTGAGGCAGCTAAAGCAAACGTAAGCCCAGCTAAATATGCTTGCATGCCTTGAATGCCAAAATTGTAAGTTAGTAAAGTTTCAAGAGTTCAACATCAAAGCATTTGCCAAAACAGCTTTACTGCAATTTGGTGTACTTGAGAATTTATATATGCTGAGAAGTGAGCCAGTTACTTGAAGGGAAGTTAGCTGCAGCAGCACGGGGGTCAAAGTTATCGAAGAATGAAGGAAGTTGTAATTCAATCACCTGCACGAACGAAAAGCAAAATGAGCCAATCACAGCACAGGTTATATGAATGTATCAAAACTTGCATAAAACCGGCATAAATTTTGAAATTGGATTAGTTCAAAAGAACTAAAATCCCATAATTGTGTAAAGTATACCCATAATTGTGGAAAGCACTTATGGAAAATCCATCCACTAGAATCTGAAACTCTAGAGCCTGCAGCTTTGATAGAGTTGAGACTTGAATATTTTTTCTATTATTTACCTTTTAAGTTTTGATTGATTCAAACAATATGTACCTTCAGACAAACGAGATGGGATTTCTATCATAGGTTTCTTGACAAGAAGGATGGATGGGTAATCTTGGTAAAACTCATGAATATAATGCCGAGGGAAATGCAAAAGATTACAAGCAATGAACAAGATAGTTAATGTTGGAGCACATTACATGGATCAGCACCTATAATGTCACATTAAGACATTTCTCATATACTGACTATGTTTGCTAGTTTAATGTATTGGATGTTCTACTCAAGCAATTCCAATATGCAAATATAAAGCATAATATTCATCCAATCATTAAGCATACTATCAATAGCACATGCTTATAAACATACTAATGTAAGCAAACATACTTTGACAAACAAATGTAATCTATGAATTAAATTCATACGTAACATACCTGTTTGTCGTAACTGTTGTATAAGATTCCAATGCTGTAAATAAATCCAGAAATAGTTAGGCTCAATGGTACCAGTATTTCTTGGGTTGAGTCGCGGACTAGGTCGCTCTCTTTAAGACGTTTCGCGGCTCTGCCCAAGATTGTGCTAGCAGTTACGTAGCCCCGCCGTCCCCAGGATAAAACAGCCCAGAATCTTCTCTGTCTCGTTCAAATGTGCACAACAAATGAACGGTATACTATTCACCCTCATTCTCATTATTTGCTCGGAATCAAAAAATCGGCATAAACAGAAACACTGTTTTCAAAACATGTTCTGGATGCATCACTGTTTTGCAAAAACGCAAGAACTGATTCAGTTTTGCAAAAACGTAAGCACTGTTTCTGATTTAAGATAGAAATACAAATCACTCTGTTTTGAAGAATTGATGCTTGACTGTTTCTGATAGAAGAAGCTCAAGAACTCTGTTTGACAAAACTGGAAGAAGCAAGAACTTAAGCTCTGTTACAGAATTTTCAAAGAACTGTTTTGGCAAGAACAGGAGGACAACTTAAGCTCTGTTGCAGCTACAAAGCAAGAACTCAAGCTCTGTTTCGGATTAGCTCACATAGACTCTGTTGTCTTTCATTCAAGGACTCTGTTTTCTTCATTCAAGAACTGGAAGAGACTCTAAGATGCAAAATCAGATTTGTATGACCTGGAAGAAGCAAGCAAGACTGTGTTTTGCAAATACAGACTTCGAAGAGACTCTGTTTGCAAGTTTCAGCTTTGATGAAGCTCACCTGAACTCTGTTTTTCATGCTCCTAGCTCTAATAAGAGATGGAGAATTTAAAGAATGAAAAACAAGAATCGAGCAGGATTTTTGCCAGAAAACATGGAGCAAACACGGCGTGATTTAATCCAGAAATCACGGAGCGGAAATGGTGGAAGCACTATGAAAACATGGAGCCGCCCACCCACTGCTGAGTTTTTTATGTTTTAAAAAGCCAAATGTTCCAACAATCCCCCACTTGGATTTTTTAAACAATTTTACAATCCTCCACTTGGATTGAAAAAACAATTTTTCATCGAGCAATCTTTCAAAAAATAAGATTGTGCATAAACAAAAGTGTCTTTCGACTTGAACTCTTGCGTAGTGTTCATGCTTTAGATTATACTAGAGTAACTCGTAGTTTTGAACTCTATCTCTAACAGACATTACACGCACAACCTTTTCCTGGGTGAAGTCTAAAAAGCCCGTGCGTTACGGCCCTGCACGTATATCCCAGTAAGTGAAGGCTCTAGGAATTTTGCCCACAAATTCCATAGGAAGCGGCCAAACTTCCACAATCACTTAGGTGAGTCTATCAAGAGTACTCCTGTAGCTAGGTACTCCACTCCACATAGAGTATAGATCTCATTAAGAGTTTTTTAACTCATCCTACTATCGCTTCAGGATTCATGCTTTAATCTAGGAATGAGATTGCTATTATGTCAGCATGATTCACATCATATCATTCACAACTTGTTATTACCCTTTGAACCTATTTCTTGGGATCTCCAGTCTATAGGTTGGGTTACCGTCATGAATGACTCATCCATCTAAGGGCATTAGTCTCATTCCTTTCGAGGTTTTGAAAACCTTTTCTCTAACTAATGCTTTCGTCAAAGAATTAGCCGAGTTCTCATCAGTTCGTACTTGATCCGATCTCACAGCACCAGTAGATAGAATTCTCTAACCGTACTGTGCTTACGACGTATTTGTCGTTTCTTGCCGTTATAATAACGGTTCTGTATTATTGCAATAGCCGCGGTACTATCGCACTGGATCAAGACAACTGGAATCAATCTTTCCCATAAAAGGGTTCTCTGCTAGCAGGGTTCTCAACCAACCTGCTTCTTCACTAGCCGTAGCTAATGCTCTAATCTCTGACTCCATCGTGGACTGTGCCAAAATGGTCTGTTTCTTTGACTTCCAAGAAACAGCTCCACCAGCTATATTGAAAATATAGCCACTGGTGGCTTTGGAGTCATCTGAAAGGGTGTTCCAATCAGCATCGCTATATCCTTCAAGGACAGCGGAAAACTTCTGTAATTCGAGGTTCGTAGTCCTCTTAAGGTACCTCATGACCTTTTCAATTGCATCTATTAGGCTCCTTGAAAACTAAGGAAAACCTTCTTTACTGAAAATACATAGTAATCAAGGCCACGAAGTTCATTTCTGTTTACTTCTCCTAGGCTCAGATTCTATGACTTTATCAGTTTCATGCATTCTTATCATAGGCACGTTATTTGAGGATATACCCCCACTATTCCTCGAAATAACCCCCACTATAAATGCAATTTATCTTTTCATGAAAAATTCTTTGAGAAACACAAAAAATCTTTTCACAAAGAATCAGAATCCACAAAATTATTCTTAGCATGTATAAAAATATACGTAAGCTTCCCATTAAGGGACTTTTGAACTTCGGTCCTTCTAACTATTGTCAAAAACAGGTTTAGCTACCTTTTTGAATGCATATTAAATGACGGTCTTCTTGCTTATCTGAAGATGACCATGCATTCAACTCTTAAGGACCCATAAAATGAGAATATCGAATAAAATACCCATTCTATTCATCTCGCTATTCTCATTTTTTCTTTTAAGTTCAAGGATCAACTTTCATTAGAACACGTACCTTAAATTCAGCTTCTGAATTTTTTCAAACTTTGATATAAACATCAAGCTTTCTGTGTTCAGCCTCTGAGAATTTAGTTGCAGACTTTGAAAACAAAGTTTCGCAACAAAATCAAGCAATAGCTTCAATTGATCTATATTGTCATCAACATCATCATCATGAGAACTTATCCTTTCTATAAGAATACATGTTCCTCATGTGGAAGTCCGACCAAATTATGGTCTGAGCAAAATCATTTATTTATTGACATCAAGAACAAAATCTACAGGTCAATCTTTATATAAATGATTCCTTATAGCCTCCTTATGTCAGCTTAACATCAAACATCAACTATAACATTAAACACAATGTTTTTCTTTCCATCAATAGTATTGATAATTAGAGGCATTCTAATTTTCATAATAGATCAATTATTGTTCTCAAGAAAATAGACTGAATCATCCATAATTATCATAGAACTGCATACTCATTATCTAAAGAGTAACATTCGTAGATGATATTATTCACTTCTCATGAAATGTTCAAATGGAATTTCTTGATTCAGATTTCATGATATTCCAACTCAGAAAGTATCAATTTCATAGTTACATTTCTATGAAATTTAATTTTAAATCATGGTGTTCTATTCCTCCAAGGTTTTAGAGTTTGGACTACATTTTACATGTCATCATGTGTATATGTATGTCAATCTCTAACTACGTTAATCATAATTAATATGATTTCAATATGGTAGTAAAGTCACCATAAAAATATCTTTAAAATCACACAACATGGAAAACCACCATTATAGATAAAGATATTGTAAACGTAGTTGTAAAACTCTAAATCATGTGGATCTTTAACTATAATCCTCTTTCTAAACTTTTTCAAATATTACCATGGATTGTGCCATTGCATAGATTCTACCATAATCAATTTATAAAATAAATAAATGGAGAAACATGCTTCCATCCCAATTTCACAACAAAACACTACTACCCAAGGATACATAAAAGCATCATAGTGTAAACAAAACTAAATCCCAATCCTTGGAACAAATTTTGCTTAGGTGAATGGGATCCATAACAGACACATTCAAGCAACATGGCAATTACATGCACTTTCTTAAATAGTCCAACTTGTACAAAACAAGGAAGACATATTTTTGTTACCAATAGTTGGATCAATTTCTAAGTTCCTGACTCAGAAATTTTATGCTAACGAAAAGCATTAAGTTCAGAATATTAACTGTTCATTGCTAATCTATATATATCCATCTATATACGATTCACTTCTTTAACAGTTAACTCAAATCTTATGTGTGATCAAATGTGTACATTCTTGTATTACAAATACATGCAAACTTTGTTTAGCAAATTCAGTATTTGTAATCATGGCAGAAAGAACACGTCTTAAAATTGTTGGAGCACATTACATGGATCAGCACCTATAATGTCACATTAAGACATTTCTCATATACTGACTATGTTTGCTAGTTTAATGTATTGGATGTTCTACTCAAGCAATTCCAATATGCAAATATAAAGCATAATATTCATCCAAACATTAAGCATACTATCAATAGCACATGCTTATAAACATACTAATGTAAGCAAACATACTTTGACAAACAAATGTAATCTATGAATTAAATTCATACGTAACATACCTGTTTGTCGTAACTGTTGTATAAGATTCCAATGCTGTAAATAAATCCAGAAATAGTTAGGCTCAATGGTACCAGTATTTCTTGGGTTGAGTCGCGGACTAGGTCGCTCTCTTTAAGACGTTTCGCGGCTCTGCCCAAGATTGTGCTAGCAGTTACGTAGCCCCGCCGTCCCCAGGATAAAACAGCCCAGAATCTTCTCTGTCTCGTTCAAATGTGCACAACAAATGAACGGTATACTATTCACCCTCATTCTCATTATTTGCTCGGAATCAAAAAATCGGCATAAACAGAAACACTGTTTTCAAAACATGTTCTGGATGCATCACTGTTTTGCAAAAACGCAAGAACTGATTCAGTTTTGCAAAAACGTAAGCACTGTTTCTGATTTAAGATAGAAATACAAATCACTCTGTTTTGAAGAATTGATGCTTGACTGTTTCTGATAGAAGAAGCTCAAGAACTCTGTTTGACAAAACTGGAAGAAGCAAGAACTTAAGCTCTGTTACAGAATTTTCAAAGAACTGTTTTGGCAAGAACAGGAGGACAACTTAAGCTCTGTTGCAGCTACAAAGCAAGAACTCAAGCTCTGTTTCGGATTAGCTCACATAGACTCTGTTGTCTTTCATTCAAGGACTCTGTTTTCTTCATTCAAGAACTGGAAGAGACTCTAAGATGCAAAATCAGATTTGTATGACCTGGAAGAAGCAAGCAAGACTGTGTTTTGCAAATACAGACTTCGAAGAGACTCTGTTTGCAAGTTTCAGCTTTGATGAAGCTCACCTGAACTCTGTTTTTCATGCTCCTAGCTCTAATAAGAGATGGAGAATTTAAAGAATGAAAAACAAGAATCGAGCAGGATTTTTGCCAGAAAACATGGAGCAAACACGGCGTGATTTAATCCAGAAATCACGGAGCGGAAATGGTGGAAGCACTATGAAAACATGGAGCCGCCCACCCACTGCTGAGTTTTTTATGTTTTAAAAAGCCAAATGTTCCAACAGTTAATAGTTTGAAGCACTTCTAACTAGTATTACTTTTTACCTCGAGAAGATTCAAACCCATAATAACAGCCAAGCCAGAAGCAGCCCTATCTGTCCTATCTGTCCTATCTGCCCTATCTGTCCGTAGGCCTTTCCAGCAAATGAGGCAGCTATTCCCAACAATGCCAATGTTGTTGCCAATCCCAACGCAAATGCAACGGAATCCCCAATTACCTAACCAAATATTTAATGCACATAAGACTTTATAGGGAATTAGAGAATAGGAAGAATGAGATAGTAACATACTAAAGTGCCACAAGTTTATTTATAATTATTTAACAAACTAATTACAAAAAACAAAATCACACCTGAGCTTTGCTTTTGCCACCGCCAAAAGCTCCTGGATGTGTATCATGACACAAAACAATATTTAATTAGCAACCACACAACATAAACAAACTTTGAAAAATCTGAGCGTATTTCTGCATGGAATCCAACTTAGCGGAAAGAGGGGAAATGAAAGGGGACTGCATAGGAGATTGGAAAGGAAGATAGAAGTGACATTGATTATGACATACGAATTCCCATATTATATGGAAATCATACTCCCTTACAGAATTCAATTCCCATATGTTGTCAAGAATCTTAAGGTTTCCCAGGATCACACTCTTTCAAAGCTTTTGAGGTGGATTAAATTACATGGGATTGGATTATGTGCACACAAAAAATGAAAAAAAAATAACCCCTTCTAGTTTATACACTGCTTACCGATATAGCCAAGAGTCAGCGGTAATACACTTAATGTACATGGGGATAAGCTAGTGACAAGCCCTGCTCCAAAAATAACTGCTAGACTGAAGAAGAAGGGAAAAAAAAAAACACTCAGAACTTTGTAATGTGAACTCCTAAAATTTGGAGAAAATAACTAGTGGTGCAGCATCAAACCTAGTAAAACTGAGAGCTGACAGCTGGCCCTGGACTGCTTCATTAGCTTGCTGTCCTGTGGTATATAAGAAACCTCCAAACCAATCTCCAAGGTTTATATCAGCCAAAGTAGAGATAGACGCTATTCTTTCTGACTAGAGAGGAAATATGTCTTAGCTTCTGAAATATTAATGAAATCTTGCATGTACCAATGATAACATCTACCAAGTCATAAAGCACTTCATCACTGATTAAATGAAGTGCATAAAGAAAATGTGACTGAGTTTGAAACTGTGGTAACCAAGAGAGGAGTACAACATCACTATCAAATTTGCTGTACAAAGGAATGCTTTCCATGAGAATATAAAAATACCTCAAGCATCATGACACATTTTTTGGAATAATAACTAGCATCCATCTCTGTTTCCTCCAAGCGACCCACCTAAATGGCCCACTCGAGACTTTTTTAAGCATTGTTTTTTCTTAAACCAAAGTGCAAATACCCAAATCATTATGATTGAAGTCAAGTGATAGGGGTTTGGAATTTTCATTATTTTACCTAATTTGAGCCCATGCGTTACTGGAACATTCATTATAAAAATATGAAATTCAGACTGAAAGGGTTGTGGCCATGCGTAAGCAAGGATGTTCACAACAATTCAGCGAAAAATATTCAATCCTTCTAAAAGAATCTTCAGTCAATATTGATTAATTAGTATCAAAAAATAAAAAAGATAAAAAGGTATCCTTCACATGAACATGTTCAAGTTGAGTTGCATTGTGCACAGAGTCTTACCATTACATCCTCCATGGACAATGCCTTCGCCGCACCAGTCTGAATCAAGTTCACTGCTGCACCATTTGAAATCAGAGTAAGATATACAATTAAATGTTGATCTACTTAAGCACAATGCTGTTGAAGCTAAATGATTTGAAAATGGTGATAATACTGTAATACTTTAAGCCTCAAGTTTGAAAAAGAGACAGAAAAGCAGACATCCCATTTAGAAATCAAATATATAAAGTTATGCACAAGAAACTTAGTGATGGAATTCAAGTTCTCTTAATTTGTGACTGGCTAGAAGCAAAAAGATGGTACAATAATTTTCTTACTGAGAAGGCAAGAAAGAAATACCTGCAACAGCATTAACCAAGGTTTTGACATGAATACCACCATTCTCATTAATCTTACGCAATGTGACCTCGTTAACAAAATCCTCATCAGTTGATGAACTCTTTAACATCTTCATACGCACTTCATCGAAACAAAGAATTCCCATGGTGTTAGGTTGAAGAAAAACAATCATCTGCTTTCATTACACAGAGATACACAAGTGTAGCATATTTTTTCAATAAATCAATGAATTTATAACACTGGTATAGATGGTAATAAAAAAAATAATAAAAATTTAAAATTTAAAATTTAAAATTAAAAATTAAAAATTAAAAATTAAATATTAATAATTAAAAATTAAAAATTAAAAATTAAATATTAATAATTAAAAATTAATAATTAATAATTAATAATTAAAAATTAAAAATTAAAAAATTAAAAAATTAAAAATAAAAATAAAAATAAAAATTTTAAAAATCTTTATGTCAAATACAAAGTTCTAGGGAATATAGACATACTGACAGGGAGTAAAAATGGATTTCTTTTATGAAATAAGCTAAAGGTATATTTGTTTGCATAAAATCTAATCCTATCGTATGGGCAGCAATACATCTCACGGGCTTTGCAGGAGTGTTATCATGGTGAACAACCATAACATTTTTTAGGGATCATGTTTTGAAGTTCTTATAAAATATGGAATGGACTATCAACCTTCAACCGCACTTCTCTCTGCCTTTCCTATCTCTTCCTATCCACTCCCCTTTTATTCCTCTCTATACATGGAACTGGATAATGGATTCTATGCAAACAAATTACAAATACCAAAAGTGTGATAGATGCAAAAATGTTCATTATCATCTCTATTGATACCTTAACCTAACTACTTTAGCATTTGTGATTGGATTATACTGGATTAGGAGTTATAAGTTTTCTTAACTAGATGCATGTGTTAGGGTACATCATTTATTTATTGGGTAATGGTGGTGCTTCAGTACCTCTTATTTTTATCAGAAGCTAGAAGAATGAATATTACTATCGAGAAGCACGGGAATACCCACTGAGTTGAGTCATAGGACACCACATGGAAAAAACAGAGTGTAGCTTCATTCCCTGAGGATCTAGTATCAATCCCTAGTGAGAACTCATCTAAACTTGATGAACACCAACAGGTCTTTCGCATCTAATATGCATTCCTACATTTATCTCCTAACAAGATCTCCTCTATATCGCCATATGAAAATGGAACAAGTTACGAGTACCTCAGTTGAGACTATATTTGTGTCAATCAAACTCCACCCAATTTTTAACTTGAACAGATCATGTAGGATGATACTTTTGATAGACGACTCCAAGGGGTGGATCATATATGATGTCAAGAGATATGGTCCCTTGTGTCTTTTTATTGGTTTTAAATGATGTAGTTGTTTGTTCAGAATAAAAAAATAGGTGTATTAAAGCAAAATGCAGAGAATAAATCATAACTAAGTTCAAATGCAAGAAAAGTATAGGTACTGAATAAGTAAGTGACTAACAAATCAACATTGGTAAAGCAGAGGGGACATGCGGACATGCTCTAACGAGTATTAATTTCTTCCTTCAATGAGGTTATTTTGATTAAGAATTTAGAGAAGAATTTGACGAAAAATATAAAAGGCACCATAAGTGCTGCGAATGAGCCTTAGAGTTCACGAAGATACCAATATATGGAAGGAGGCCAATGGCGGGGATCTAGGACTAGCAGAGCATAAAATGTTTTCCAATGGTGGATCATTGTGCCACTTCTAAATGTGATTCCCTTGTGAAATTTTCTAAGCCCTATTATGCTTTTCCAGACCTTAACGACAACACAAACATCTAAACTTCATTTTCCCACCATTGAAACAACAATTGGGAGATCAAGACTCCACTGGGAGATGGCCATGGCATTTCAATTCAATCAGCTCTTTTAAGCTCCTTTTCCTCCTCCACATACATGGAGGTTGGAGGATAGCCTCCTGCACAACAACTCATGACGGTGGCTCTCAACAACACTTTAACATAGAAGGAAGAATTACCGAGTAACCTATGTAATTAAAACGGAAAACGGACCCTTCGCAGTCCAGGACCAATTTACGATTAATCGGATTTAATCGATCTATTTTTTCCAAAGCATATATATATTATGTAGCGATAAATCTACGAGCTGGATGGGCCGATTTATCGGTGACTGCTAAATCAAACCACTAAATACCCAATTCGTATCAGTCACCCCCCAATAAACAATTTCTCGCCGATTTAGCAACGCGATAATGACACGGCTAGCAACCCATAATTGCAAAGAAGTCATACTTAAAGGGCTCCTTCAGTCCCCTTTTACCTCACCAATCTTCGCCACCGACCTCCTATAATTACCAATTCCATCATAGATAACCCCCCCTAACAATCATCCAAGAGGCTCTTGATTTTCTTTCTATGGGAACAAAAACATATCAAGCAACTCAAAAGTTAGAACTTTGAATCTGTTACCAAGGGAGAGAAAACTCTCATACTTAAGGTATAGAATACTAAAAGGGAGCACCTATGAAAGCATGGAAATCCAAAGACATGGCAGCTGATGATGACCTATTTTACTTCAATTTCTCTAAAGATTCGCATAGGAAAACTCCCTTGGATAGAGGTCCTTTTCATAAGATCATGGAACAAGTAGAACTTAGTAGAGATGCCATTGCGGGCAAGATTTACAAGGTTCCAAAACACTTCTGGACTTCAATTGGTAGAAACTATACTGTTAGGAGACCACTATATATGGAAAGGGCTACCAAACCAAAGTTACCTAATTCCCTCACATCCCCACCGACCCGCGTTCTGGGAACTTCGACCCAAAATGTATTGCATTCCCGCACCAATTCACTAAAAGTGGCATACATGAACAGATTTGAGCACATAGGTTCCACACCCATCTATCATTATCCTGACCCAAAGTAATATTCTCCGTTCTCCAATGCCTGGGAAGACATTCCTACGACATCCCAAGATTAGTGTACCTTATTCTGGTCTAATTACATGGGCTGCTCTAAACCTTCCAGCAAGCATCTTGGTCTTCTCCAACTACAATTCAATAGAGGTTTGCATAATAAGTTATTAATTCCAATGGATTATGGTAGTATGTTTTTCCATCTCCAACACCTCATTCTAGCTAATCAATATTACCCTCCTATAGAATTGAAAAGTAATCACTCCTCTGAGCTCTTTAAGTAACAATAAGCTCAAAGATGCAATTTATTCTATAATAGTGATTGAAACTCCAAATGAAAGAACACATTCAATGACAGAAACTCAAAAAGATTACTAATTTAGAAATAAAACTCAAACTGGATAGATGGGGTGTTGGAGATTGACTCACCATGGCTGCTTCTTTGGTGATTCTTAAAGCTTGAAACTTTGCAAGAGCTGAAACTGAGAGACCCGCCACACCAACAACGATTAAGAACCAAAGACATCTGGGCCATTTTCAAAATTTCTCTTCTAACTCGGGAGCTTTTGCATCAGTTTTATCTCTCTACTTTGAAGGTGCTAGGCTTCCAGTCTTCCGAGGAAAACTGTACTTACACGCCAACATTTAATGTCCGCACACTTCACACGTCACTCTACCCTTAGCATCCATAGTGACTTTGCAAATTTTGGAAGCTCTTCTAAATTTGTCAAAGTTTAGAGGTGGGAAAATTTTACTGTGCCCGGCTGTATGCCCGGCTACAGTGCCCGGTGCACTGTAGCACCATTGATATGCATCGAGATAAGTGACAACTTTTATCTCGATGCATATCTACGGTGCTACAGTGCACCGGGCACTGTAGCCGGACACTGTAGCATTACTCTTAGAGGTGACGAGGGTAACCCTTCATCCGGCCTGTACATTTGCTAGGGCCAAGGAATGTAATTTCTCGAAATATGTCGAAATTTTATGAAATATTTTTTATTTTAAAGTTATCAAAATCTCTTTTGAAAATCTAAAATATGTCGAAATTTTTTCTGAGAAAATAAATAAATATTTTAATCTCTTTATATTTTAACATGCTATAATATTATTTTAGTATCAAAAGTTTGTTATGTGAGTGGTTCTTATGTAATATGTAATATGTAGTATGTATGACTATACAAGTCGTGTGAGACTTTTTATGTAGTATTTAAGAGTTTAAAATACAAAATTTATATTGTTAAATTCAAAATAGCAACCAAAATTTTAATTTTTTTACACAAGAAATATTTTACGAAATATTTCATAAAACTGTGGGACCAAATCAACTCGAAAAACGAAATCACAATCTTTGGCTAGGGCTATGGTTTGCAACGACTAGTCATATGGTTTGCAACTAGTCACAAGTTGGAATTAAATGGTAAAAAGATTATTCTAAGTTTAGAATGATTATTTGTTCATAAGAGTCATAGGTCACTTGACACTCCTTTTATTAATAGGTGTCACTTATGAGGGAATTATTTCCTTTTAGTTAGTTAATTATAATATATAAAGTAGTATCACAAATTTAAGGTTTGAGCTTTCTCAATTCATGTGAGAAGTGGTTTAGTTATTCTACGACATGTAAGATATGATTATCTATGCTCAACAGCCTTTAGTGATAGAAGACATGGAATGACTTATTACAGAGCAGAGTAGTCAAAGCCATGGTTTTTCACTGCTTAAAGCCAAAAGTCAGACCAAGCCATGACATATTGCTTCGCTTCGATCAAAATCAGACCATTACTCTAAAGCCACAAAAGCCATAGTTTTTTGTGTTTTTTTGCCGAAGCCTAAAGTGCCCAAAGCGGTGGCTTCATGTTACAAAGATCTCCAATTTTTTATTTTTTTCGTCTCTTACTTATTTTCTCTGATTTTGGTCGGAAAAAAAAATGAAAAGGGAGAGGGAATGAATGAAGAGGAATATAAATAAAGAATAGAGGAGAAGATTTTAGGCGAAAAAAATAGTCGAATTGCTCAGATGCATACAGAGGGTGGTAGAGGAAAAAAGATGAACGGTTCGCAATTATCTTACTGATTTTCTATGATTTTTGTCTGGAAAAAAAAAAACAGAAAGGGAAAAGGGAACGAATAAAAATAGAAATGAAGAAAAAATGAGATAATTTTAAGCGGAGAAACCCGTTGGATTGCTCGGACGCAGGCGGATGAAGACGATGAATAGTACACATGGGGGATGAGGAAGATGATGAATAGTACGCGCAGGAGGAGGGAAATTTTTTTTACTTGAATGGCTATTTGCACCCACTCCATTTCTAATGGCACCCCGCCTAGAAAATTTAAAATAAAAGAAATAAATTAAAATTTTAAATTCAATTAACATTAACACTACATAATTAATATGAAATTAAGGAAATCGTGGTTTTAATTATTCAAAGCACATACTTCCATTATGCATTTTTTAAAATATAATATGAATTATTTTTAAGGGTCGCTTCACTTGTGTAAAACCACCGCTTTATGCTTCACTTTTTTAAAAAAGCTAAGCCATCATATTGAAATATTTGTCGTGTTCTTGTGTTTAGATGAGAAATACTTGTTATTCATCGTATTGAAATTGAGTCTTCCAAGTCCCCAACTAAACATAGGGGTGTGTTCAAAATAAGAACTATTGTTAAATTGAAGGTTCTACAAATGAGTTCAAGTGGTGTGATGGAGCATAGTGCGAGATCAATGTTGTGATGCCTTTGGAGGTGTGACATCGATGAGTTTAGAAGGGATGAGCCTACTACTGATGCATCAAGAGAAAATGGAATTTCAAAAGCCATTGATTCGAGTTATAGTTGTGAGGAAAAAATGAGTTAATTGTCATGTCTTCTATAATAAATAGCTAATTGGAATGTACCCCCTTCTTTAATTCATATTGTACTTTTTTCAAAGACTAGCAATCAACGTGCATTGACTGTGTATAATCAAATTAGGTGATCAAAAGGCCATCGATAAATCAAAGACCGAGATTGAATGATTCGTATCTCAAACATCTCATTTCGAAGAAAATCGTATGACCCATTTGAAATCGTATCTCGAGAAAAATTCAACAATTTTAAATATTTATTTCAAACATCTCATCTCAAAGAAAATCGCAGGGTCCAATTGAAATAAAAAAACACATCTTGAAGAAAATCGTATGGCCCAAATTAAATTTTAAGCGTATCTCGAGAATAATCTAATGGTTGTTAAAAGAAAAAAAAAACTTAAATCTAATAGTTGTTTTAAAAAAAATCCCCTTATTCCTCTTCCTACTCCTTATTCCTCCTATGTTTTGCAACTCCGCCACTGCTCTTCCTCCTCCTCCTCAATCTTCCTTCCTTTTCTTCCTCGTCTGTTTAAAATGGGGCGAGTAGCAAAGATCTCCATTGCAGTCGTCCCTTATGTCATGTGGCTTTGGGAACTCCAAGTGCTTCTTCAACTGCTCAAGAACTTTGGCTTGAGAGGATTGCAATTGATGGGTTTCAGGGATTAGTAAGAAACACAATGAAAGACTAAGTAACAAAGAAGAACAACAATACCCCATTGATGAAATTGCAGAAAAACATCTCAAGAACTTTGGCTTGAAGAAGCTCTAAAGTGAAGTTGCAAACAATCCATTAAGGAGAAACGGAAGGGAATGACTGCTACTATTACAGTGAAGGAGTTTAGTGAAGTTGGTGGAAGGAGGAGGGTAGCGGTGGAGCTGCAAAACAGAGGAGGAAGAAGGGGGAGGTAGGAGGAAGGGGTTGGTGGCGGTGGGGTTGCAGAAAAGGAAGAACGGGAAAGGAGGAGGAAGGAGGGGAAATTTTTTTTGTTCTAAACAACTGTTAGATTTTTCTCGATATACGATTACAATTTAATTTAGGTTCTGCGATTTTATTTGAGATGTATTTATGATTTCAATGGACTCGACGATTTTCTTCCAAATGAGATGTTTGAGATAAAAAAATTTATAACTGTTGAATTTTCTCAAGATACGATTATGATTTCAAATTGATCTACGATTTTCTTCGAGATGAGATATCCGAGATACAAATCATTCAATCTCAGTCTTTAATTTATCAAATGCATTTTCGTCATCTAATTTGAAAATACACAATCAATGCATGTTGACTACTAGTCTTAGAGATAAGTACAATACGGATTAAAAAATTAAGCACATGCCAATTAGCTATTTATTATAAGGGGCATAGCACTTAACCCAAAAAAGATAGTGAAACCTAGTACTTTGCCTAGAAGCAAAGTCTAATAGCTCTTAAAGACCATTTTAGGTATGTTTGGTTGAGACGAATTCATATGGTTATATATATGAAAGTTAAGTTTATATCATAAAGAAACTGATCGAGTTCTACATACGAGAACTCTCCTTTTTTTCACCTCATCTCCCCTCTCCATTTTCCCTTTTTTTTTTTTTTTTTTTTTTTTAATTACATATAATTCAGTTCTCTGAAACCAAACACCTCCTGTTTTTAAGAAATGTAAACTGCTACCAATGGCATTACGATCAGAGTTTTACAATGTGAATTCTCTCAAGTCTCATCTAGTATCAATTTAAAAAGGAAAAAAATTGAAAAATAAAAAAGAGTAAAGAATTTATGCAGCTTCAAAAAACACTCCATGTAAATTAATTGCTTGACCAAATGATCTACACTTCTTGCACCCAGAAAACTTCATCTGGCTACACGAATTGTTGCTTCAGCATATTCGATGACAAGTGAAACCAAAAGAACAAATATAAGTCAATAAAATTGTGACAAAACAAGTCGTAAACTTGCCAACATTTTGATTTGTTGGGTTTTCAAATATAAGTTTTGTTTTTCTTCCTAAACACTATCTGATTTCTGCCTTCACCCCACCTTTTCTCTTTCACCTAGTTCTTACCTAATCAACATGTGTATATATGGCAAGAGCAGTAAGATCACCACAGCAATCACAATAAGACCAATAATCATTCCAAGGAATGCACACTTCCTTGAGCTCTTCTGGTACTCTCTGGCATCTTGAAGTTGCTCAGTCCCTCGGCGAACAAATGAGCTTGCATGAGCTACATGACTCTCAATGTCATTTAACTGCTGCCCTTGAGCTTCCACCAATGCAGCCATGTCCAAGAATACTTGATGAAGCTCAAGCAAATTCTTCTCTATCTCTTTCACTGCATCATGTCGCTCTTGAATCTCCGAAATTGTATCCAATATCTGTCCCCTACCTGCATTATAACAAAGTTGGATTGAGTCAGTAATTCGGTTAGGAGTCAATTTCCAGAAGTACACGTTGATTAATGACTAGTTTGATGAAATTTCGTAAGTAATGAGAAACTGATATGATCTCTACTTATACCTAAAACATTTTATCATAAAATGTTCAAAATTGATTGAACGCAAAATGAAATTGAAAAAAAGATAGTTTCTAAGAAAATGCAAATGTGGATTAGGCATTATAAACGTGGCGAACGGAGAACTTTTAAGCAAAATTTGGTTGTTTTTAATAAGAGCACAATTAAAGACCAATTCTGCCATAAAGCGTATTCTTGAATCGAATAAAATTGATCATAATGCCTGTCGTTGAAACTGAGAAAGAGATTGAAGAACAAGATACAGAAAATGAAACTGTTTGCAAAGAAAACTAAAATAAATTTTGCAACTAGTACCTTGTTCTTGAATAGCCTTTTGTAGGAACATTTCACTCTCCCCACTTGCTATCAAATTCTCAATTAATTGTTCATCTGCTTTCTCCCCGGTCACGGTGTAATACCTTCTCCCAACAGTCTCCTTGTATTCATCATTCATCTTAGCTCGTAAACCCTGGAAATCATCCATCATTTCCTTCAATTTCTTTCCTAAACCACTCACCACCGATGTCCTAGTTCGATCAGCAGAGGACCCAGGACCACACCCAGGAACCTTTCTTTGGGCTGCATTGGACCTTTCAAGGGTTTCAAGCTTTCCCTTGATGATTTTTACGCGTTTCAACACTTGGTTCACATCAGCATCCATGTTTGCACGTAGGGTCTTCACATCCTTGGCCTTTGTAGCAGTCTGGCTCTCCTCATTCAAGTCTTGTAGCTTCTTATATAGTTTTTCCACAGCTTTCATTTCCTCTTTGACATTCTCAACATCCTCAAAAAATTTATCTAGGCTTATAGTCTCCAAACCGGCCTCCATATCATCGAGTTTGACCTGATCATTTAGGTCCGTGTAGTTTCTGAACGAACTTGAAATTAAATCATTCATCTTGACAACCTTGTTAAATCTAAAAAAGAAAAACAAATCGTTTATGATTATTTTTTTTTCCCTCCTTTTGATTTTTCTCCTCCTGACATATTATGTACAAGAAGGTTGGAGGAGAAAGGAGGAAGAAAGAAGAGAAGGTGAAGAAAAGCTAAGGCAAAGGCTTCATCAAAAAAATTTGTATTAGTATGTTTTAGTTTCGTTTTTACATAACATTTGATGATCTGTTTTGGGGTTGTTTTAAATGAGAAATTTCAACCAAGCAAACTAAAATAACTAACTTGAGAAAGGTAGTTAAAAATGGGGGATAAATGGGAATTGTGAGTTTGTGATGGTATGTGTAAACATGAAGATACAGAGTACTAGAAAAAAAATAACTTGTTATTTGGACAATGTAGGTTGACCTGGTCACCAATTTTCCGATACTAGTTGTCTTGGTTGTTAATTGTTAAAATGTGGTGCTCGAAAAGACATGTGACTTCTCTATGTGTATTTTAGTGAGCATTAAAGCAGTTAAGATTCCTACACAATATTTTTGATATAACGGTGCAACAAAAAACATAGTTCATGTACAATCATGCACGTTTGCATTTTTTTTCATTATGATGAACATTTTCAAACCAAGCTGAAACTTAAATACATTATTTCTAGCATTAATCTGCATGTTTCTTAAGATATCACCTGAATCGTAATAGTGAAGCAAAATTCATATGCAAGTTGATTTGGATTTGTCTTTCGGGTGCACAAATAACAAAATTCGCTTGATTGGTTTTGTTGTTGAGTTTATGCTTGATGTACCCATATTCGCTCGAAAGTGTACCAGCTGAGTTAGTAGAGATGTTGGCTGATGAAATCACACTCACGGGTTCAAACCCGACCAGTGGCATAGGGTGCACATTCCAACCAAGTCAACTAAACTGGAAAGGGACTTGAGTCGAATTACAGTTTTGTTACTGTCAGATGACGGATTAGGATCCTCTTTTTCAGAGGTATCCATAAATAACATTTAATGAACAAGAAAATGACATCTACATGGCAAGAGATTGTATAATACTAACCCTTGGATCATTATTGAGAGGTTGGAATGTAAAAGAGCTCTCTTTGTTGAGCTTTGCTACATGGCGAGGAAATGAGCGAGGAAACCAGCGAGGGGAGTGAGGTGGAGGGGGGAGAACCACTCACCCCCCTCGGGATGTGCGCGTTGATTTTTCTTGTGCGCATCCCGAAGGGGGTGAATGGTTTTCCCCCCTCCACCTCACTCCCCTCGCTGGTTTCCTCGCTCATTTCCTCGTCATTTAGAATTCCTGCTCTTTGTTATTACGAGCGATTCTACATGTCGAGGAAATGGGCGAGGGAGGGTGGAGCGCACATGCTTTGTAAAAAACAAAAAAAAAGTTGCGGGAAATCAAAAATTTGGGGAGAAGGAGGGAATGGGGAGAGCTCTCCCCATTTTCATTATCAAGCTCAGACCTCCCTCTCCCTCTCCCTATTTTCCATCTCGACACCCTCTCCCCCAACGAAGCTCTCCCTCTCCACCCTCTCCCCATCATCGACTCAAACGAAGCCAGAGAAGAAGCTCACCCTCGTCCCTTCCCTCTCGTAAAAGCTAAGGTAAGTCTCCCCTTCATTTCTAGATCTAGGGTTTCTTATTTTAGATCTAGGGTTTCTTTTCAATTTTTTTTCAAGAAATACTATAATTTTATAAATGTGTATGCCTTTCTGATTTTGCAATGAAGAATTTTAGTGGATATTTAGTACTTTTCAGAAATACATTAATTTTAGTGGATATTTAGTACTTAGTACTTTTCAGAAATACATTAATTTTAGTGGATATTTAGTACTTTTCAATTTGTTTGTTATTTCTTGGGGAGTTTTGATGTTTCAAATGCAGAATTGTTTTGAAGATGTGATTGAACTTTGCTCAGGCTTTGGTTCGAATACGACTTTTTTTTATGGATGTAGGTTTTGAATGAGCATTTTACCTCTCTGAGATGGAGCAAAACACGAATTGCTTTTTAGAAGAATGCAATGAAATGTTATGTGGTATTATCATAAACATTGTTTAGACTATCACAATTGTGTATGCAATGAATGACCTGAAGTCAGTTCTCTATGAACTGTTTACACTGATAGAATTCTGAGCAATTGCTGATAGAATTCTGAGCATTTGCTATCTTATAGAATTCTGTAATTGTTATCTTATAGAATTTTGTAATTGCTATCTTATAGAATTCTGTAATTGCTGATAGAATTGCTGATAGAATTGCTGATTGAATTCTGTAAGAATGTTGTTCTCTATGAACTGTTTACACTGATAAAATTGCTACTTGAAATCAGTGTAAACAGTTCATAATAACTAGTTGGTATTAGTTAAGTGCATTCTAGTTGCTATTTGTTAAGATGCATTCTGATTTTAAGTGCATTCTAGTTGGTATTTGCTAAGTGCATTCTAGTTGCTATTTGTTAAGTGCATTCTAGTTGTTATTTGTTAAGATGCTATTTGTTAAAATTTTAAGTGCATTTCTGATGCATTCTAGTTGCTATTTGTTAAGATGCATTCTAGTTGCTATTTGTTAAGTGCATCATATGGAGGGCTATTTATTAAGATGCATTCTAGTTGCCGTATGTGATCATTTCTAAAAATTTCTGAAATTTTGTTAAGTGCTATGGAGGGCCATTTGTTAAGTGCTATGTCATCATTTCTGATCATTGTGAATCCAAGTTACTAGGGTGTTCTGCAAGTGAATCCAAGAAGCAATCTCTGTATCAAAAGCAATCTCTGCTAGGCTGTTATGATAGATGGTGTTCTGCATTGATAGATGGTATTCTGTTAGACAGATTTTGCAATCTCTGTAAGAAGCAATCTCTGTAAATGGTTGTATTTCTTTGTTGCTATCAGTGTAAACAGTTCATATCAGTGCAATCTCTGTAAATGGTTGTATTTTGCAATCTCTGTAAGAAGACATCTCTGTAAGAAGCAATCATTGATTGAATTTTGTAAGAAGCATTTCTTTGTTACTATCAGTGTAAACAGTTCTTTCTTTCTTTGCATTTCTATGTTACTATCAGTGTTGTTTGCTTTCAATAGTTGCTCTCTGGTTGTAGTTTGCTTTCAATAGTTGCTCTCTGTGGCAATCTGTTTGATTTGTTTGGCTATTGCTGATAAAACAAGTTGCTGATAGAATTGATGACTGAAGTATCAGTAGAATTCTGATAGTTGCTGTTTGATTTGTTTGGCTATTGTTTCAATAGTTGCTGATAGAATTCTGTCAGTGTTGTTTGTTTGGCTATGGTAGAATTCTGTCAGTGTTGTTTGTTTGGCTACGGTAGAATTCAATAGTTGCTGATAGAATTCTGTCAGTGTTGTTTGTTTGGCTATTCTTAGGAATGGAAAAATACAGATTGGCTGACTGAACATGAAGTGAATGCATTTGTTCAGTATTTCTGTAATTGCCCAATGCTTGTTTGTAGTCCTTAAAAACTATACTTCCCCAAATAGTTAATTGGAATAAGAGTGGGTATTTAGCTGATTTATTCAGATTTCAGAGGGTGAACGCAATATCCTAATCAATCTGGAAGTATGTTGCATATATATGAGCAATCATGCAGCCATGATCAAAACACTAATAGTTAATTGGAATTCATTACTTCCTGTTGTCGATTCATACACATGAGGATTCTATTAGCTTAATAACTAAAAATGCCTGAAGAGTTGGAGAAAAGTAGTACTGAAACTCACGTAAATAAATTGAAAGATAACCAACTAGGCAGAGTGATTACCACATACATGAAAACTAACAAAATACTTTTGAGTCCAAATAAATCAGTAATGACTACATTTTATTAATGCAAGAACCCAGGTGTCTAACTAAAACTTTTGTATAAACTACAGAGGATAAACAGAGGAGAAAGAAAGCCTTGCAATGTTTAGCAAGTCCCAAGCTTGGACTTCAAAGCCACCACACTCACAGGAAGCAGCATTGACAATGGGAAATGAGGGGAACTCGATCTTCTAGCACATTTGGAACAAGTTTGTGCGATAAACTGTTGTCAGAAATCAATATCCGTTGCATCCGTTACCCATATTGGGTCTAATTCAAAATCATAAGAGTTGGCGCCGAAATTTAAAAATCCATCTCCCATCTGCTGCAATGGCAATGGCAATGGCATGGCAGCCCTATAGGCACCAAAGCTTGCTGCTGATACATTTTTGTCTGTGAATTGCTGATAGAATGGAAAAATACAGATTGGCTGACTGAACATGAAGTGAATGCATTTGAGCTGGTAGGAGAGACTAAATCCAACCTTTGAATGCTTTCCCTGGTAGCAACCATGTTCACTCTGCAGTTTGAGCTGAACTGGAAGAACATGGTTTTCCTGTCATACAATAAAGCGAGAGAAACATTAACAAAATAAAAAACATCAATCTCCCAAGCAGTCCCATTCATGAAGACTGAAGATTAAATCTCATATTTGACATTCTTGTGAATCAATGACATGTTATAGGTTCGGTAAACAATGAAGCAAAATCATCAGTATTATGCTACAATAAGAAGATGCCTATAGTCCCCTGTGACATGCTTTCTGAGCATCCAACTACTAAATAAATATTTTAAGCACAATATAAAAGAGGTTAAAAGGAAAAGAAACAAACCATGAAAGCCACAAACTCAAACATGACCTCGACCTCCACACTGTGTACACATGATGTTTCCAATGGTACCCTCCACATACCCAATAAATGAAATTATTCAGAAATGACGCGAGCAACTTATTGTATCATGTAAGAAATACAATAAGAAGAAAACACTATCATGTAAGAACTGTAACAGACTTCAGGTCATTCATTGCATACACAGTTGTGATAGTCTAAACAATGTTTATGATAATACCACATAACATTTCATTGCATTCTTCAGAAAGACAAAGACACTTTTGGAGGCCTTAGCATATAAATGGTAAACATTTTCATCAATATCCTGATAACTGCATTTTTTTTTTTTTTTTTTTTTTTTTTTTTTAAAATTAACCTCCAGTGGGGAGGGGCAACTATGGAATGCCAGACCTTTATTAATAAGCCAAAAAAAACTTACAATCAAAGCAGGGGTACATTACGACATTACCCGCATTAAGATAGAAAACAAAGAAAACCGATACATCTTGCACGCAATTGGTCAAAAGGAAATAGCAAACAGATTAAACCTCTAAGGACTATAAACTATCCGCGAAACCATCCTAAACATCCATCTCACAATAATACCACAAACAAAATCCGAATTAGAAGCGCCATTTCGCACACAAATCACCTAAGCACCAAAGCAAAATCCAGCAGAGACATATTGCACTCTGTTTTGCAAACAGAGTGCCCAGCCAGAGCACCTTCCTTGCTGTCCCCTGCCAGCATTGCAGATCCAGCACCCAAACACAGCAGCTCTATTTGGCGTGCACTTATGAGAATTGAAGCATCCGCAGTGGCTGCAAACAATAACTGCATTAAGTATAGAGCATGAACAACAAAACTAACTGCAGAAGTATTAATTCAAAATAGCATCAGAAATTCACGAATTCAAAGTATCATTTACCATTGTGCTAGTTAGACCACTTGTTCAAAGTTATCACGAATTCACTATAAACAAAGCCATACCTAAAAGTCGAGCCTCGAGGGATTGGCTGGAGAAATTGCATTCTGCCATTGTACCTGATTAGCTTATCTTTAGCTTACCATTTATAGGGTATACATTCATTTATATCCTTAATCTTTCATTCTTTATAATCATAAATTTACATCCTGATATCTACTTCGCCATATGCTCATAGCATAGGCATCAAAATTATACAAGTTCCTTGTAATTTCCCTTGGTGATCACGAGAATATCTCAAAGTAGGCATCAAAATCATACACATTTCTGAAAATTACAGTATTTCTTGAAAAAAAATCGAAAAGAAACCTTAGATCTAAAATAAGAAACCCTAGATCTAGAAATGAAGGGGAGACTTACCTTAGCTTTTGCGAGAGGGAAGGGACGAGGGTGAGCTTCTTCTCTTCTCCTTCTTCTTCTCTGGCTTCGTTTGAGTCGATGATGGGGAGAGGGTGGATAGGGAGAGCTTCTTTGGGGGAGAGGGTGTCGAGATGGAAAATGGGGAGAGGGAGAGGGAGGTCTAAGCTTGAGAATGAAAATGGGGAGAGCTCTCCCCATTCCCTCCTTCTTCTCCCCAAATTTTCGATTTCCCGCAACTTTTTTTTTTTTTTTTTTACAAAGCACGTGCGCTCCACCCTCCCTCACCCATTTCCTCGACATGTAGAATCGCTCTTGTTATTACTTAGAGCCCTTCTAGGGAGCGAGGGAGAGAGAGCGAGGTGGGGGCGAGGGCCGCCTACCACCATCCATCATCCTCGAGATGCTGGCCATGAGCGCATCTCGAGGATGATGGATGGTGGTGGGCGGCCCTCGCTCCCTAGAATCAGGGGATATTACTTATTTGTTATCTGCTCATTACTGACACGTGTGTTTGAGAGTTGTTTACAGGTGTCCATTGTCGAAGCTAGTCTAAAGAGTTCACAAAGTATCCAACAGTCTTATTGAGACTTGAGGAAGGTTTTGCTTAGCAGAAAAGTAAAATTCAATGGCTCCTTGCGAGTTCTTTCTTCTCAACAAATGGTAGAGCCACAGGTTTGTAAAGCGGGTGTATCTTTTTCATAACAAGTTCATCCAAAATTTTCTTTTGCTAGACCCTAGCTAAAAAACCTACTTTCTACGGGAGGCTTACATGTATCATGAGCATATATCAAAATTTTAGAACCAACAAATGATATATAACTAACTTGAGCAACCCATCCGAGGTAGTTAAAATGTTAGATGTTGTTTTATTTGTATGTGTGCATTAGACTCATATTTATCCAAAACTTTCAAATAATAATATTTTCATACCTATGGTCAACCTCTTTCTAGAAACATCATTGCAATTGAAAGATGAAGCTAAAACAATCAATCTCATAAAAGAACTTTTCTAGAGAGCCAATCCCGGCAAGTCAAGCCAGGCAAGGCCAGGTCCGATACCGTCCATCATCCTTAAGATGCGCATAAAATAAAAGAATAAACATTTGTGTATCAAGTCCTACATATTTACTATTGTAACCGTCAAAGGCCTTGTGATGCTTAAAAAGTGTATTTAAAACAAAAAAAAATTGATAAACCAAAATTTTTGGTGGCAGATCATGACTAAGCCCTAGGCTTGGAAAAGAAATGCAATGTCAAAACTAGCTTATATATATCAAGTTCAAGTTGTAAGTCAAAATGATACTCCTGAATCGGAAAATAACTTTGAAGGCCTATTTTTTTTAAAAATGGACCATTTAGGTATTATATATGATGAAATGGCTAATAACCCAAAAAAAAAAAATTACTAATTTTTCAAGCTAATGACCATTAAGGCTCAATTTATTAACTATGGTTAGCCACCAAAAGAAAATGACAATTTAAACATTTTTAATTCTTAAAAATAAATATAAATCTCGTGGCATAAGACGCTACAAATCTACTTAATCTTTTACCATGAATCTCTATGTGATCAATGGTGATCATGTCATCTTCTTAATCTTCCCATATTTGATCCACAATCCTCGTATTATTTTTTCCTTGTGGCTGATGTCTCGAGATTTACATTATATTTAATTGTCATTTCCTTTAGGTGGATAACCATAGTTAACAAATTGAGCCTTATGGTCCTAGGATTGAAAAATTGGCACTTAATGAGTCATTTCATTAACTATGATACCTAAATGAACTATTTTTCAAAAACGTGTCTTCAAAGTCATTTTCCGCTTCTGAATCAAGGTTAAACACTTAACAATAGCGTAACACTATACTGGGCTTATGACACTTTGGCAAACATGATTTGCTATTTTTTTTTCCTAATCAAGAAGTATTACAATTTTAGTTACATGAAGGAAAAACACATATTGGAAGAGCTTGATTATCCTAATCAGAATCAAAGGATTCAGTTAGGCAAACCTCCCCTTGCTCCTGTAGGTTGTAGTTTCTTCTTCATTTCTAAAACACAACTTTTTTTTTGGAAGGCGAGCTGGATTTTCAGGATCCCATAACCTATCAAAGACCAGAACTGGTTAACGCAGCCGCCAGCTGGATTTGAACCCATGACCTTCGCCAAGCTCTAACCATTGAGCTGTCATGCCATTAGCTAGAACACATAACTTGCTAGCCGACAATACAGTTGCATCCATATACATGGGTAGTAATAATTTTTCAGTTGGCTGTATGGTTGATTTCGGGACTTTTTAAAAAATATAGAAGTATGTTTTATGATATGCTTATTTGAAAGGGAAAAAAAAAAAAAAAAAAAAAAAAAAAAAAAAAAAAAACACCACATAGTTCAGGTAGAATAGCCGGGGTGCATTACCGCTTCACCCTGCAGTTGACTAACTAAACACAATACCATAGACATAGACCCTTATGGAAAACACATAAGTAATAAACTCTGAAAATAAAATGGGGTGCATCACTAGGTAGAGAAAGCATCACTATCTCCAAAAGCCACTCGGTTTCCGGGGCATTCCAGTGTCTAAAGGCAGAGATTTGGACAGACTCTTATATACACGATTAGATAAGGAACCCAAATGAGCACCTAGATCTAATCTAAGATTTTGCAGGTAGGTTGTCTTGCTTCTATCTACAAGTAGCAACGATCTTTCTTCTAGATAGAAAATATGCATCATAGTTCCTCGAAGGCATCTACACCTATGTCATTCTAGCTATAAAGCATATCCACAACTACAAACACAAGCACACATTCACTGTGATAGATTCTTCAAGGTCCTTTTGTTTTAGCCATATGTCATCCAGAAACTGTAAAATTTTATAAACCTCACAGAGCTTCAAGTCTACAAATCCTCAATCTCCTTTCCCTTAAGAGTTTAATAATACTTAAAGGCCAAACACAAAATATTGGAGTTAAGGTTCGGATTGATGCTACCCGAAACTGATTCCAGTTGCTTAAAAATGTAACAGGCTCAGGAGCAGAGTTCTTGAGATATCACAACTTAACCATGTCAACAGAGCATTATGCTTGTTCAATACACAGTGTTATCAACTTGAAAGAGGAGATGGTCTTAGCAAAATGGAGCTTTACCTGCAGAATCTGCAAAAAATTCTAGCTGACCGGAAGTGTACACCAAAGTTACATTCACATTTAATTTGATGGTCAAAAGCAAATTGGAAGTGAAGCATTCCCAAACTAATTAGGCATTGGAAGGGTCTCCAGATGGCAAGCTTAGACTTTTCCTTATTCCATGAAGCCTTTCATCTTATCTGAGAGTCAGGACGAAAGAAACAATAAGTCTATTGGGGTAGTGCGTGATGAGATCTAATCAAACAAATTGAGAATCAATCAGAGATAGAGATTTACACACGAAAAAGATTCTACATATTAAACTGGAAACAACAAAACAAGGAGATTCTCTATTCAATATTAATTGAAGAGAAAATTACAGAATGATGTACATCCTCCAACTTAAAGACATTTCCACACTCGTGTACTAAGTATGTCCTAATCAACTTTGAGACATTTCCACAAGTCTTTACAAAACCAAGTTTCGTCCAAAATACAAATTCCACATCCATACCGTGGAGTTGAACTTGACTAGCCCGGGTTGTAAAAGTCTCAATCATGGCAGGACTGACCTTAACCACAGTCTGACATTGCACAATAGACTAACGATTCGTTGGCTTCATACCTGACCATAACTTCCCTGTACGCATTAAAAATTGATATCCACATCCCTTTCAGACTCTGCATTAAACATTGGAATACTGTAAAACAATATGAGCCATAAGAAAAGAAATGACGCATACAGAAGAATCAAAATTTCAATTACACAGGAAGTTAGGATCTGAAACCAACCAATGGCCCAAAAAAAAAACTCTTAAGCTAAAACAATATTTGCCTATGACGCGTCGATGTTAACATTAATTTAGATTGCAAAATAAAAGTATTCCAAGGCATATACTTTCGTTATTTAAACACATTAAGCTCTGACCGCACGTTGATAAGGGTTTTTTGCTCCTGGCGCACATAGCATAGTGCAAGGGTTTTTTCGCATTTGGCGATTGTGCTGTACATAGTGTCCACTAGGTTCTCTTACCCGAGGTTTTACTCTCCGATTGTCTTTTCTTGTTTCCTTTCTGGGTGCTCGTTCAAGTTATAATCAAAATATTCTTCCACCAATTACCAAACTCCTTACACCTTTTCTCCATCACTTACTACCTATCATTCATAGCATCTTTCATCACTTTCACTCCTATTAAAAACAACAAAAAACTTTCCAAAACAGCAAAACATACATTTACCTATTTCCCCCTTCTAATTCCTCCTTCCTCATTTTCCTACCTCAATAAAGCCTCCTTCCACCCTTCATTGTCCCTCAAATGGCTGCAGCTACAGCCCTGAAGTGTAGTAAGTCTTTCAATGGTAGATGACACGGGAGTATCCTCTTTTGAGAACTTGAGGTTGGGGCGGAATTTAGAAGGTTTCTAATTTTGTTAACAGCTGGGAACAGGGAAGCTCTCCTTAAGGGACAAGGAAAGTATTATGGAAATACTTTCCTATTAGGAGTAAGTTTCCTTATTTGGTTGAAACAAGAAAGTCCTCATGAGAAAATAAAAATAATATGGAAATACTCCCCTATTAGGAGTAGATTTTTCTTATTTGGTAAAATAGGAAAAGTTTTCCTTGGCCCTGAAGGAAAGTAATATGGAAATTCTTTCCTATTAGCAGTAGTTTTCCTTATTTGGTTTGAACTAGTTTAGCCTATAAATAGTTGGTTCTTGAGAGATTGTTTCCCAACAACGTTTTGCCTCCCATCATTGAGGGTCACATACCATGCTCCTCTTCGCTTCACGATCTCAACCACCTCCTTCAACATCTCATTGTTCGCAGATCTATACCCTTCCTGACTGGTGGTACTTGGTTGAACTTGTTGTCAACTTTGGTTGAGTCACCATTTCAAGTGTTACGCCACTCTCAGAACGATGAGTTGTTTTTGTCTGTCCGTCTTCCCAAACGGAGTGTGTGTTGTCATCTTTCTGCTTGACTGAGAACAAGTTTGGTTGGGTTGTTTTCTCTGGTGACAACTTTTTTCCTCTTCAAGAAAAAATAGTGACCGCAGAAGAAGAGTTGGTAAACTATATACTCAAAACGGATAAGGGGATACTGATCATAGACAATAAGAAAAACAAGTGCTCTTTCGGTAGTGTTTCATTTGAAGGCCAAGAGTGCACCAAAAGTAATGATGGGGATCTGAATCTATGGTGGCAACCAAAACAGACATCCTCTTTGGTTTAAGGCGAAGAGGCATGGGTAAGAGTAAAAGCAGTGTTGTTGCTTCCCATGGTATCTCGAATAACATGGAAAATCTAGGTGTAATGGTCAACAAATTTCTTCACTTTCTCAAACCAAAAAGTTGGAGATGATTGGCCCTTTTGATTGATCTCGTGATGCTCCTACGAGGATTATCGACCGGGTCATCTAAAATTCTCATCCATCTCCTTCTCACCACAACCATTTTCCTACTGGGCACCCCCAACAACACCTATCCACTTAGGGTTGAAAACTGAACCAACGGTTCGGTTTTTAACTTAAACCGTGAACTGAACTGACTTTGATCGATTTCAAAATTTTCAAACCAAAATCGAACTGATTCTAATTTATACAAACCGTAGCCGAACCGACCCGACTAAAACCGCGCCGACCGACTATTTTAAACATATCTTATTAATTTTATATAAAATATATATTATTTCTTATATATATTCGGTCGGTTCAATTTTGTCGGTTAAAATCACATAGAAACCGAAAACCGAACCAACCACTTCGGTTTTGAATTTTTTCGAACCGAACCGATCGATTCGGTTTTGATCGATTTGGTCAGTTTAATTGGTTTGGTCGATTTTTTGTTCAACCCTATATCCACTTATTCTCCTTACTCCCCTTGCACATATCACACCACACATGCCCCCCTTTTATAAACATCTTCCATGCGTAGATCACAGAACAAGAAATATTCTAATCATACATTTGATCACTCACATGAGCCTCATGACCCGCACATGCCATCTTCGTCACATGATCCACATGTGTACTTTTCGTCTCCATCCACCACCCCCTTCTTCCTAGCCATGGTTGTTAGAGACTGAAGAGTGTAATGTTGGTTGTCTAGATGCCATTTCAAAATCATCTGAGTTGACGTCAATTCCACTGAGGATGAACTCCAACGCTTGAGTAGCCAATCCCCTCCGCCTATTGTCAATCAAGCTGGAAAATCAAGCCAATGGAACCGATGACATACAAAACACATACACTTCATGTTGTATCCCTCCTGAGCATTGGTGAAAGAATGAGCTTCTCACACTAGGAGAACAAATTAGACTTAGATGGGGGCATGATACACGCCAAGGAGTTGATTTGATTAAGTGGACCGCAGGAATGCGGAGGCTCAACGTGAGCAGGAAAACAATCTAGGATGCTCGGCTTCTGATGGCTAGTCCAATTATTCTAACAATGAACTATAAGGGCTTGTGTTCTTCGAATATAGTTGTTGGGCTCCGTCGATTGGTCATGAAGTATAAACCTGATATCTCTTTGATTCAGGAAACTAAATTGCTACAAATTGAAAAAGGGATTATCAAAGATGTTAGGGGCAGAGATAAAGTTGCTTGGGAACTTCATGAGGATGAAGGCAAGAAATCTTTTGTCTAATTGGGATAGTGTTGGGAGAAACTGGAGAGCCTCTTTATTAATTAAGCATTGTAATCTTAGTTGGATCTGGGTTCTCCTAAATGTATATGAGCCAGTAGATAATGTTTTCTCTTCTCAATTATAAGAGGAGCTTCAGAGTATTAGGAGGCTTTGGGAGGATCATTGGTTGATTGGGGTTGATTTCAATGTTGTGAAATCCAGTAGCAATTTGAAGGGTATTGGATCTAGGGCTTCAAGATAAAGATTGTGCAATTTATCAATGATTATAGTTTGTGTTATTTTGTATTGAAAGGAGGTTCCTTCACCTGTGCAACAATCAGAAAATTCCCTCATTCTCCATGCTTGACAGATTCCTTTGTAGCACTACTTGGAGTGACGAATTTGAGGGGTTGAATGAGCTCCTTTTAGAGAACTTTGGATCTGATCACAAGGTTGTCCTCCTTGAGCCTAATGTGATCATGTCTAGCCTTCTCCCTTCAGGTTTGAGAGGATGTGGTTTGACCACCCATCCCTAATGACCGATATAAAAAACCATTGGGTTTCTTTGAACCCCAATGCTAACAAAGGGTATGTGCTCCGGAGCAAGTTGAAATAACTAAAATATTTCCTCAAACAATGGAATCTTCAAGTGTTTGGTAAATTTCAATTCCTGATTAATAATGAGCAGTCCTCTATTCACACTCTTGATCTTCTTGAAGAAGAAAGGGAGCTTGATGACCATGAATGGGAGCAGATAATAGATCCGAGATTGGAGCTCACTAAACTTTTAAATGGGAACAAGCTTTTCGGAAGAGGAAAGCTAGTGCAAAGTGGGGGAAATATGGTAACCTGTGCTTTAAGCTTTTTCACACGAGCGGGCCAATTACATAAAGGTCACCAACTCCATCCATTCTTTGTCTATATAGTGTGTTATCACTCATGATCCTCAACTTATCAATGCTCATATTCTTCTACACTAATCTCTGCTCTGAGGCCACTTCTTGGAGACCTTATATTGGTTGTTCTTTCTTCAACTTTAACTGAAACTGATACTATTCCGGTAACGAATCATTTGCAAAATGATGTTGCCCAGGAATTGATGGGTTTCCTATAGATCTCTTTCTCAAGGCTTAGGAGTGCATAAAAGACGAGTTTCCATGGGCATTATTAATTATTTTAATCATAGAGAATTCTTGGATTTGAGGCCAAATCCCCAAGGTTAAATGTCATTCCTTCAGAATTCAGGCCCATAAGCATCCTCTCCTCAATCTACAAAATGATTTCCAAGTTGTCAGCTAGATTGAATAAGGTTCTTTCTCAACAGATATCACCCTTACAATATGCTCGTGTGGGCAACCGCCTGCTCATTGATGGAGTTCTTCTGGCTAATGAAGTGTTTGATTCTAGACTTAGTGGTAATCCAGGTATAGTAGATTTCTACAATGCATTTAATTTAGTTTCATAGGGTTATTTGCAGAAGATGTTATGTAGCATGGGGATTGGTCATAAGTCTGCTCAATGTTCTTTTTCCACTGAGTATCCTCTTTTCTCTTACGCTACTACGAAGTTCTACGTGTTATACTAGTAAAAAATTAAAAAATACACACTAAGCTCATATTCAATAATAAAAAATGCACACTAAGCTCATATTCAATACTTATTTATTTATTTTGGAAAAATACGTCTACTTCCCAAATAGATCATTCTAAGAAATCATTAACTACATTTGTAGCAGCCAATGATATTTTGGAAATTTCTCTGATGGTATCGAGTAGAAGATTATTAGCCAAAGGCGATCATCCATTAGATCAAGGCTTAAATCACTTAATAATGCTGCGAGGCTTACTTCTCTTAATTATTGTATGAGGCATAATTCCCAAAGAAATGAGGGGTACGCTTGTTGCACACGCATCTTTTTCAGTCAAATTTGCATTTTTTTTCTATTAATAATTATGTGAGGCTAACTTCTCTTAATAATTTTGTGAGGCTTACTTCTCGACATTTCTTGTTTCCATTTATTGTTCTTGTTCTTTAATTTACATTTTATTTTAGCATTTAATCAACTTTTTTTAACCAAAAACTAAGGATTACTTCTTAGTGCTTTTGAGCCGTATACGCCTCATGCCTCACAAAAGACAACAGCCTCAATTTCTGCCTCTGGCTTTTCCAACATAAATTGAAAGCCATTGCCACAATCAGTTCCTTCAGGATCTATTTCATACTAATAATTCTATAGTTGTTAAAATTTTCTATCTGAACAAACTATTTTTTACATTGGACATTCTACCCTTCATAGTTGTATACATTGTGGGAGAGACATATTCTAACTTTGACAACTCTCCCCAGCAAGGTACCAAGGTGAGAACGAGAAGAACTCCTGAATATTCTCTCTTGCTTGAAATCAGGTCTTACTTCTTATGACGGTTGTTTCTCTGGATTTTATCATTTAGAAAGATGTGAATTGTGAAATGACAAAAGCAGCAATTCCATCATCTCATACCCCAAGATTAATCAACCTTTGCTGAGTTAATTATGGAGATATTGAGGAGCAGAAAGAAGGGGCGAAGGCGCAAACTGAAAAGATGATAACATGAAGAACAAAGTTTAGCAAGCATGACTAGGGGCTTTATCTTTTAATGGGTGGTAAGCTGTCAGGTACTACAAAGGTCAGCATAATATTAAAGCGAAAGGGTAACCTCATTAGTTATTGAATCAAACATAACCATCTAAATAAAAGGTGTCACTAACCACTACCCAGAGCTGAATTTTCCATCTACACATCATCTTCTTGTCTCAGGTAAAAACACCAACCATAACAGTAATTTAAGTTGCTTGTAAAGCTAAATCATTGCATCACAGATCAGGTGTCATAGTATGAATGTCATGCTTGGCAGAAGAAACACATAAGTTGGGATGGATTATTAAGCACAGAGCTCATTCAAATATTGAGGTACAATAATTAAAATTTTACTTTCTTTTATAAGAAAGAAAGGAAATTTGTCCTTAAATAGTTGAAGTGTGGTGTAAATAGTCGCTGGTCTCATTGTATATTTAAGAAGCAGCATAGAACATGCTCATGTTGACTAGTGTGTTTTGCTCTTCAAGTAAAAAAAAAAAAGGATTTGAGAAGCAAACAATACACCCACACTGAAGAGAGAGAAAAATTATAATAAAAAGAAATCTAACATCAGTATTAAGATGAGTGTGAAGTGTTAAATACCCGAAATAAAATTCCATAAAATCCAGCCATGACCATTAAGATTGTGAATCGCAGCTGTCACCTACACAAAGCAGTATAATATGCGACATGCGACAATGAAGCAGCATCTTGAGAAGCCAGAGAGCTGTATTATCCACCAATGAGTAATAACACAGCCAAGAGTGGACTGACAGAGCTAGAAAATATTCCCAGTTTATTGTTGTAATAAAGTTTTAGTAAGCAGCTCTGCATATTTTCCCATTCCATACGTTGCTGATTGTGCTATTCCAAAAATTAAATGATCCTATCATGTGCATGTTGTCCATAGCGCCATTCCAAAAATTAAATGATCCTATCATGTGCATGTTGTCCATAGCGCTATTCCAAATTGAATGCTCCTATCATGTGCCATACGTTGTTGATAGTTCTATTCCACAAATCGAATGCCTGTATCATGTCCCATATGCTGTTGATAGTTATTCCAAAAATTGAATGCTCCTATCATGTGCTTCTTAGGCTGGTGATTGTCCACATTTGGAAATGGAATGGAGTATTGCTTTTGCATTCTTTCATCCTCCACTATCTCAATCTTTTTTTTTGTTCGAGCCCTGCATCATCACATCCAACATAATGCTCATGTTAAAATGTTGTCAGGTTTGTTGGCAAGGAAAATCGAATTGCAAAAGATAAACATGAAGGGTGTGTTTGGTACAAAAGAAAATTCTCCCATGAAAGTTTGCCAAAGGTTCCAAGGGAGAGAAGAGAATGTTTTCCTAAATTCCAACATCATCTTCAAACTCAAGGTGGAGAATTTCTCCCACTATGATCTCTCCCATCTCTTCCCTATTTTTGTAGTTTTCCAATGGAAAGTTTCTTTCGAAACGAACACTGCCGTAGTGCAAGTGTTTCACTAGAGAATACCATCATACAACTACACTGGGAACAAATGTCCAGAGACAAATATAGCAGTACTTGAGGCCACCAGAGATGCTACTTGGCACTTTTCGATACAGTATTAAAGTTATTATATTGCAACAAGAAAAAACAATATCAATTCTTTCAGCAAAGACTTCTTCAGCTGCAGCACCAACCTACCCTCCATAACTCCCCCTCCCTTCTTTCTATTTACCCTTTTTCTCCTCTCCCATCAATGCCAAAACCACCACCATCAATTCCCTCCTTTTCCCTTAGAAATCACCCAAAACACCTTTCCAACCAAGGATTTTTCAGCCTCCACAACAGCATCGACCCACTGTCCCTTCCCCTCTTTCTTCCCCTTTCTACATCTCGCCCATCAGTATCCTAGAGAGTATACTCCTAGGGGGTGCCCAATGCCTATGTTGTAGGGGGCGTCGAGAGGCGCTCCTATTGCCCCAGGAGCGCCTTAGACAACAAAAAAATCTAGGAAAAAAAAAACAAAATTTCAAATTTGTGATGGTTTTTACATTTTCTTAGGGGATTTTTAAGTTCTTAATTCATTCTAATGCCCCCTAAACAAGCCAACAAACATACAAGTAATAAATATGTATAACAAATCATGCATGCATAGCCCCTAATTAAGTACATATTTAATGTCTCAAATCTCAATCCCACCATATCCAAAATAGCTATTCTATTGGCAATGGTTTCTCTTAAGTCATAAACTTAACACACCACAAACTATATTCATAACAAAAAAGTCAAACAACAAAAAACTAAGACTTGACAAGACATTAACTCCATCCCTCCAAAAAGTCAAATACCTCAATATTTCCCAAACTAATTTCATTATTTCACCATGGCATCATCTACCAAATCCTTTGAGTGACTTGCTCAGTTATCAAATAAGCTAATTAAACCAACTTAAGTTATTTAAATATATTTTTTTATTTAATTTTTTTTTAAAGATATATTGCCAGCTCAAGCGCCCACATGAGGTGCTCTAAGGTGCTAAAAGGCATTTTGAGGAAGGCAAGCCTGAGGCAAGGACCTTTTGAAAAACAAAATAGTGCCTTGGCGGCGCCCCTACAACATAGCCCAATGCCAAATCAACCTTTGCAAATACGGCACAATTGCATTACCTTCTACAAAGAGATCCAAAAATGGTAGTTATGGCAAGGAAAGGATAAAATATAGAGAACTATGTATATTAGGATATATAAAATTAATAAAAAAAGGAGAGCAGGAGGTGGTGGCTCAGATTTGGGAGGAGAACATGTAATGATTTAGTGTACATAATGAGCCATTTATAAGCACTGATTGGAGTACACGCATGCATTTGTTTGCCAACATTTACTAAAATAAATTAACAAATTATTTTCTTCATCAGTACGATATCTACAGGATTATATACCAATTGAAGCGTGGAAATGTCTGGGAGAAGTTGGGATTCAATGGCTAACTAAGCTCTTTAATAGGATTTTGGAAACTAGAAAAATGCCAGATTCATGGAGGCATAGCATTGTGGTACCAATTTATAAGAACAAAGGGGATATTCAGGATTGCTCGAATTATAGAGGGATAAAGCTTATGAGTCATACGATGAAACTTTGGGAGAGAGTTATAGAGCAAAGACTTCGGAGTTTCACCACGATTTCGGAGAATCAATTTGGATTTATGCCAGGTAGGTCTACTACGGAGGCCATCTTCCTGCTTAGGCAAACTGTAGAAAAATATCGAGAGGCACGTAAGAGTTTGCATATGGTTTTTATTGATCTGGAGAAAGCATATGATCGGGTCCCCAGGGAGTTAATTTGGTGGGTGCTTGAAAGGAAGAAAGTTTCTCAATGTTATGTCGATATCATTAAGGATATGTATGAAGGGGTTGTAACAAGCGTTCGCTCAGTAGGTGGGATGTCTAGTGAATTTCCAGTGACAGTAGGACTACATCAAGGGTCGGCGTTAAGTCCATATCTCTTTGCTTTGGTCATGGATGAGTTGACGAGACATCTGCAAGAAGATGTACCTTGGTGCATGTTATTTGCAGATGATATTGTCTTGATGGATGAGACTAGTGCAGGTTTAGGTCAGAAATTAGTTAAGTGGCAGGAGGCTTTAGAGAGTAAAGGTTTTAGAATTAGTCGTTCGAAGACGGAGTATCTAGTGTGCAACTTTGGGTGTGAACCAAGAGGGAGAAGTAATGCAGTTGAGATCGAAGGTGTCGAGGTCCCGGAGTGTGAGGCTTTTCGATATCTAGGGTCTATAATTCAAAAGAATGGGGCTATTGGAGCAGATGTAGACCACAGGATTAAAGCTGGTTGGTTGAAATGGCGAATGGCGTCAGGAGTATTGTGCGATAGAAGGATGCCTGCAAGGCTAAAAGGGAAATGCTATAAGACAATTGTTCGACCAGTCATGCTATACGGTTCAGAATGTTGGGCTACTACGGGACAACATACGCATAGGATGGCAGTAGCAGAAATGCGTATGTTAAGGTGGATGTGTGGTAAAACTCGTAAGGATAAAATTAGAAATGAAAGAATTAGGAGATACTTAGGTGTAGCGCCCATAGAGGAAAAAATTAGAGAACGACGTTTAACTTGGTTTGGTCATGTGCGAAGGAGACCAAACACGGCGCCAATTAGAAAATGTTTAGATTGGCAAGTTAATGGAGGGTATAGACGGAGGGGAAGACCGTTGAAAACTTGGATGAAGACGGTGAATGAAGATATCATTGAGCTTGGATTAGGTGAGGAAATGTGGGAAGATCGCATTGCTTGAAGAACCAAAATTCATGTAGCCGACCCCGAAAATCTCGGGAATGGGCTTTGATGATGATGATGATGATGATGATCAGTACGATATCTACAGTACCAAGAATAAAATAAAAAAGTAGAGTTATAACATTGGATGGTAATGATAAACTCAAATACTGTTTTCTTCAAACAAAATGATTTGTTTTTTATTTAAATGTGCATAAATTTGGTAAGAAACTTGAACATTTAAACTATCAACCTCATTTAGCACATATTTGCAAATACCTTATTATGGAGATCAATAGTTGAATGATTCAAATATGTCGAAACCAGTCACTATATGTATTTCCCTCGAACTTGTAATTAGTTGATATCTTCCTTCATCAACAATATACCTTAAAAAATAAATACAAGCATGTGTACCTCAAGTGTGCCGTGCGACTTGAACTAAGATTCCATAGTTCCAGCAAAAAACTCTGAATGAGGTTTTAATATTTGTTTCTAATAGGTTCTAAAAAGTACCTACAAGCACATATAACTCAAGTGTTTTCTAATGTAGTTGTTACTTTGAGCTCTGAGTTTATCACCTTCAAATAAGATCACATGGGCAAAGATGAACATCTGCACACATCACTTGGTGTGGTTCACAATTTCCTACACATTAAGAATGGATACAGCCACATTGCTAGATTATTTAAGTATGGATAAACATAAGATATCTTTGGGGAAAAGAAAATTGATTCATAAAGATAATCTTAATATTAGCTATGTTCTCAAATCCAAGTATGCTTGGTGAAGTTTAGACACTATATCTATCTTTGGCATCCATAGACTTTTTGAGTATGTAATTACAGATATTCTTTCAATAACAAGAATACAAAATATTCATAAAGATAATCTTTGGGGAAAAGAAAATTGATTCATAAAGATAATCTTAATATTAGCTATGTTCTCAAATCCAAGTATGCTTGGTGAAGTTTAGACACTATATCTATCTTTGGCATCCATAGACTTTTTGAGTAAGTAATTACTTACAGATATTCTTTCAATAACAAGAATACAAAATATTCCAATAATTATTTTTTTGTTCTTTCAAATTTACCTAATAAGTTGGATAACTCTTCACTAAAGTTTGGGTGTCCAACAGCAACTAATAGTGAATCTTCAATTTACTGACAGGATTTTTTGAGATTTAGGTCCAACTTTAATGTATTCCAAATTTACAAGCTATATAGTCTGTTGCCATTTATAACGACTGCACAAGAACTAAAAATCCAATGTAATCATCATCCGTAAGATATTGTACTCACGTGTTTCACCATATGACAAGAAAATAAGTGCAAACTAGGCATGCGAATGCACTGGTGCTTTGTGACCTGGACCAGCGCAAAGTAGGAATGCATCATCCTCAGATAATTTGACTGTGCATGCTCCGCACCTTAAAATCAACTGTCACATAAAGAAGACAAAATTTGATTACGTTGGATTTTCATTATCTTTTACATGAATTTTACAGCCATAGCCTGTTCCTATTTAAAACCAACCAATCAAATGATTGTTTAATCCTATTAGATGTATATTATATATGGAAGGATATAAACATCACCAGAATAAGAAAATGGAAATAGAGAAGAGGATTCCATTTTGTCTCACGGGATTTGTGGAAAGGAACAATGTAGTAAATGGAGATAACAAGCCCTTTGCAGTCCAGAACCGATTTAAGATTAAGCGGATTAATCGGAAATTAATCAGATTGAATCGGTCTACTTTTTCAAAGTATACATTTTTATACACTTACCAATGTAAATCATAATAAATAACATATCTTGACAATAATGATTAATAAGACAAGTATTATAGAGCAATAAAAGTCATATTATAGAGCAACAACCACCACCACCCAACAGAACAATCTCGATTTATCACCGATTTTCCGGTGATTCACTGATTAATCAGTGACCACTAAATCCAACCACAAAACACCTAGTTAGGATCTATCTACCCCTAATTTACACTAAATCGTCGATTAATCGGTGATTAATCGCCGTATAAATAACACAAGGAAGGAAAGAAATAGAATAAATTTTTCAGGGAAAGTGCTTTTGGCTAAAGATTTTTTCATCACTCTAAACTCTAAAGGAAGTCATTTATCAACGGGGATTAGCTCACGAGATCATTGAGAACAATTCTTGTTCTCAATTCTTTCAATAAGGTTATGTTTGGTTGAGATAATCTTATGTTCTTGTAATGTTTCAAGTTTTTTCACCATACAAAAAAAATCAATGACTTCAAAAAAAAAAAAAACTATAAGACGAATATTAGGAAGTAAAAAATCAATTATGTTTTATGATATTCGAGCACCATTAGACCTATTGTGGCCATATGCTTAATGATATTCTATAACTAATCGATTGAGCAATAGCTCCTAAATCTCCAAAAGAGGAGTATTCAATATTCAATCCATATTCTGCTATGAGAAGATACTGGCAGCGACATTTAATGGCGGCGAATATTGGACTTTGAGGAGTCTCCACTATTTTCTTTTATTTGATCAGGGATTCACAAACACTCAATTAGTTTGAAGGAGAACTCCATGAACACAAAGGATTTAAATTTACTTGAGTGAATTAACCAATAAGTTGTCACACAAAAATCCAAGATTTTCCTTTCTGATACCGATTAATGCACAGGAAGGGGAGAATCCGCCCTAAATTTGGAGACCTGGAGGGTGTTTATTTGAGTTAGATGACTAACCTCTTAATACTAGGAAACCTCTAACTAGAGGTAAATGTCTTATTCGGACTTTTACTAGCCTCTTATGGTATGCAGAGACAACATCTAACTAGAGGATGTGGCCAAACATATAGTCAGTTGTATTTGTATAACTTCTTCGAATAATCATTGTCTGATTCAGAGATGTAAACAAACACTCCCTTAGGGTTTCACCAATAATAGCCTTTATAGTAAGCTAAAAATACTTGCAAAAAGCACCTTACGCATTTTCTATACAACTCTCCAGGCCTCCACCCATAAACTAAAAACTTGAAACCCTAACAAAGCTCGAAAAACAATATATACTAGAATAAACACAGTGCATCACGTGTATGCTTCTTGATGCCAATAACAACTACGTACTCGAGTAAAGCAGTGAACAACCGAGACTTGGCGGTTAACTTGAGTTTAATAGCATTTCCCTTTTTCTCTCCCTAAATTTACTCTCTCAATTTTACTATTTTTCCTGAACCTTCTTAGAGAAGAAAATTTTCTTCTATAATAATGTAGACCAACCCCTTCTTTCCTCTTGTAAACAAAGGAAAAGAAAGCACTTACTTTTCTTCAACTTTTGTTTTTAAAAAAGTCAAATTTTATTTAGCTCGACTAAAAGAAGAATACAAACAGACCTTTGAAGAACTAAGGCTCCAAAATCACCATATGCCAATTAGCAACCAACTAATCAAAGAGCATCACAATAAAATTAGGATAGCATGTAACCCACGTTCAAATAGTAATCAAAACCTCCATCATCGTTCTCCATAATCGTAGAGTAGCAACCTTGTTATGAAAACTATGATTATTACGTTCTTTCCGCACTATCCAAGACAAGGTGAAAGGCAACATCTTCCCTTTAGGTGATAGGTGTCTTGTAGTGCTCCAACCCCTCAGAACCTTCACAAATACAATCCAAATAAATACATCTACAGCCAATGCACCCACTTTTCTTCTCTGCCACTTCTATCTCCTCCTTTCAATGCAAGACAATGCACAACCATTTTTTTCAATTTTTTAAAATCATGCTTATTGTTGTTTACCTAAAAATTGTTGATTTTTTGTTATCCCTTAACCCCTCCAACCTCAAATGCCGCCGACGAGGGTCGAACCTGGACTTGTGATATGGGGCAAGATTAGAAACCACGTAAGCGGGGTATGGTTGCTTAAAACTGTGCTGAAAATATTCACCCATGTTCAAATCAACGAGACTTGAGACATTGGGTGATGATATCAAATACATTCTTTTTTGTCATCAAGAGCACTTCCAAATGCAAATTAAGATGAAGATTTAGTTCAATGGTGATGAGAAAAGTTGGGGTATTCTACTTGGGAGGTGATGCAATGAAAAAAGGATTGAAAGCAACATCATAGGCCTATTCATGAGCTTCCAACAATAACGTTGCAAAGATCAAACAAGCCACCTTTTAAAGAAACTGCCTCGAGAACTGAAGCGGAAGAAATTTGCATGGAATGCGAGACTAATGATGATACAAAGGGGTCTAGCTTTTAAGACCACACAATTGCTAGCTATAAAAACAAGAAAATAGCTCATGCAATTGGAGAGTACTCAAAATTGTAGCACAAAACTTTAGATTGAGTAATTAAATAACTATTTTCAGTTACCTCAGTGCTTGTTTTAGCTATATGTCCCCCTCCTTAATCATCGGTGACACTAGTAAATGATGTGTGTGGAAAAAAAGAATAAGGAATTTGTAGATTCCATTAGGAAGGATTAGGAAATTTGACTTTTTTTTTACAATGGAAAGCATCGAAACTTGATCAAGTTTTTTGGTTGATTTTAACAAAAAAAATTTACGTCAACCAAATTCATAATGTCGACCAATATTACGAAGGTGATTAAAAGAACATAGTTTTGGTAAGTTATTTATGCACTTTTGTTATTGAAATTCATAGAAACTAACACCCAATTTTACATATACAATTAATTTTTTATATTCATTACCAACAAAAGGGGCAAGTTTCGAAGCGGCTTGACAGAGGAATACCCAAATATGTTTAGACACCTAGTGCATTATTGGATAATTAATGAAAAAAGTGAAGGAATGGACTACAACCATTAAAGATCGTTTTGAGTAGGGAAAAGGAATCATTCGCATACTTTTTTGTCTCACAAGATGGAGAGAATAGTTCAGCCAGAGTCTAATTGTAGGCTTGTTTGGCCCTATCCATAGAGAATATAATTCTTGTATTTGTATGAAATATATTTATGAGCCTATGGACAGAGACAAGGAACAAATCAAGAAAAAATTAGATTTAGTTCTTCCAAAGAAACCAATTGTAGTGGCACAAGTGTAGGGATTGAATAAATGTTTAGGCTTGAAGTGACGTGAATAATCGGCGCTATCCCAGCTAAGTAAATAACAAATCAGTATTTATGTTAGCTGGCACATACATAGGTTAACGTTATATTATACCCAAAACCAAATAAATAAATAATAATATGTATGCCAATCAACTAAGCACATACACTATTTCCAAGTGGAATATCCTTCTTTTCAACTTTCTTGCTTTTGTTAATTTTGTTACAGTGCAAGGATGCCTTGTGTTATAACCTATGCGGTTAAAACAGCTAACGGACCCATAACGATCCAAGAGCGTTATAGGTTATAACGAGATATATCAGAATATAACGATATATAACGGAATAGTTTTTTAAATATATTTTTAATACCCCCACAAAGTATTGTATTATAGAGTCAAAAAAAGTAAATCATGCTCATAACACTAAATTCAAAAACAAAACAAAATTAATAGAGAACACCTTTCCTTCGTATGAAAGTGAGATCGCAACAGATAGTGCGATCGACTCTTTGTCTTCTTCCCTTCTTCTCTCGTTCACTGTCAAACGGCGAGGTCTGATTCTCTGTCGATTAGCGATAGCTAGCTCAGTCCTTTCTTATGAGTCTAGGGTTCTAGTTCGATCGAGAATAAAATGGGTGATTTTTTTAAATATATTAGAACAAAACGTTAAAACGGCGTTATTGAAAGAAAAAAAATGTTATGTCAATAACGGCCATATAACGCTGTTATATCGGAGCTGTGATAACATAACGCGATAATGTCATAACGTAACGGCTCACCTCCATTAAGCGTTATATCGAAGTTATAACATCGTTTTAACTTACACAGGTTATAACTCATAACCAAGATTTTGATGTAAGGTATTCCCGTAAACCAAGACTTAAAGAATACTAGTGTATGTTTAAAGTAAATAAAATCTACAAATAATTCTTGGAATGCTATAATCCAAACTATATTCAAACTTGCAATTATGTTTTTCTGATCCAAGTTAACTATATTAAAAACCCCGGTTATAAGAAATGAGTTATGATGGTATATTTTTCTTGTGTTTATAGCCACTAATCTTCCTCATTTCTGTTTATTTCTGTTTAGAGATACTGCTTAGAGAGGTATATATAGACTCCGGTTAATCGCGATTAATCCAGATTAATCTCATCTCACTCTTGGACTGTTTAAGGTTTGATTAGAATTCAACTCTCTAGTCAACTGCATGGATTTAGCATCCACTTCACTGTCAAACCTATCACTATAGATTGATCATAAGACATCCAAGAATAATCAACCCTATCATAACTAATCAGACCATCAATAAGTCTTCTACTGCACTGCTCAAAAACTGCCCATTTTGCACATTGACCTGTCCAGTGCCTCTCAAAAATTTTCAATTTCTTATGTGTACTCTCCTTCAGCCTATGCCAATAAGTTTGTCCATGTTGACCATCGACCCCAACTTACTAATACCTCTCAAAACTTCCAAAATCATATGTTAGCTTTTAATATGGTTCCTCCAAATTAATAAGACCTTCCAAATGTCCCCTAGCACTAGCTCTGTCATTAAAGTCTTAAAGGGGGAGCAGTTCTTCCCCTTCCTTATTTACACAAGTTTAATTTCTTCTATTAGACCAACTTTGGCACTTTGCTAACCTCAAACCTCCCAAAGACACCTTATTCCTAGTTCTTATGCTAAGACCAACTTGGCTAAGCTTAATCCTCCCAAGTCCTCCTTCAGAGCTTTGAAATTTGACACAGAAGCACAAATCTAAAAGGATTAGACCTTGTGTGATTTCCTAAGCTGTAGCAGTGGCAAGAGGGGGGAGGGAGATGACCACGGGAAGATCAATCGCTTAGACATAAGGCAAAGCATCACCACGGGACCGTCCTGTTTATTTATTTGTCCATGTGAACTGCCTACTATAGGAAGGACCAATAGTTCAGTATGCCCAACAGTTCATTCTTCTGCATAAAATAATTGACAGATTTCATCACACCCAAACTTTTGGAACATCCTGCCGAATCCTGAAGTCTTTAGAGTAGGCTCAACTCAGAATTACATGGCCCTTATAATTGCAACGCAATCTTGATATGGTCATCATTTAGCTCTATGCAAGAAATGGACACACAATGTCCCCAATCAACAATTCACCAGAGGAAAACTCCAGCTAAAAGCCTAAAACTAATACAACCGCCCATCTTTCCTACCGACATCCCCGAACTTCCCCAGTAGTAGCTTCCAAACATACAGATGAGAAAAGAAACCTGATTTTATACCACAAGAAACACTTACAACTACTCTCTACAATGTGGATACTGCATTAGTTTCCTCCGTTTTAATTCTCGCATCCCTAACCACTTTGACTGGCCATAAAATTCCACACACTCCCTAACGCCCTTTCTAAGAGTTGCCCATCCCCTAAAATTACATGACAGCTCCACGCCGAACAATCAACTCAAAGAGAACTTACTAATCATGCTCCCTTTCATATCGTTATTGGCATGTGATGCTAAAGATATAAATGTGTGTGTGTGTGTATATAGAGATAGATACATACATAAATAGAGAGACAGAGACACAGAAATTTTAGCACATGTCACTATTTGACACAGACAGCAATATCATGTAACAATCAACTCAAAGACATATATCATGCATCATATCAGACTTGTAAATACTAACACCAAAAGTGATATCAATTGAACTCTACAGTAAACCATCTTACAACAGGAACTAAAATATTCTAAAATCCAAAAGTCACATACCAGTTGTAGACAAATTTTGGTTTACTTAAGATTGACAGAATCAACCAACTATCATAGTTGTCCTTGGTAAATTGTCTCCCAATTAAAGATGATGTTTACCACCACTCAGCAGATGCGATATCAGATATCCAGTCTACAACTCCAAAATATAAGCACTGATCAAATGACACTGAACATCCAACTAACCTACTTTCATTGGTTACACAATTGATAAGATACACTGCCTAGGGGAAACCCTGTCGCCTCACCACGCCTAGCACCCTAGATAACATAGTTTACATCTACCACTTAAAGAGAATAAAATTTTACTTATTGTTGGTATTATCCCATCAACCTTTAAGCATGACATAATTCCAGGGAACAACTTGCTAATTGTTTCAGGAAAATAATAAAATGAAGATAGACACAACATAAACACCAGGTAGTAAAGCGACATCAATAACATCACCTACAAGAGCACCAAATATCAGTGTCAAGTATCACTTCAACCCCAATGCTAGCCCTCATAGTGTTAGGAGGATGCCAACCATATTAAAAAGTAATAACTATAATAAAATAGTCATATTTAAAGTATCGCTCTCCATTTTTTAATAAAACTAAAGCATTAGATTTTGGAGGAAAGGACTTGCAGTATATCAAATACAAAGGACAGATAGATGTACATATGTGTTGTACCCACCTTAATTGAGTTGATTGTGCTGCCTGTGCAAGGCCATGGAGCATACTTTTCTTCCACTAGCATGCATGCATGCATGCATAAGACAAAAAGCCCGAGATGGAAAAGCATTACGCTTAAATATATTGAGAAAAGCAAAATCCCACTTGCCTTAACCTTTCAAAGCTGGTGTGACATCTTAACCCTGGCATCGGTAAGTCAAATATGTTAGCCAGAATCACAAGTAACAGCATGCAAACCGGTGGCTGCAGGTGGTTCACATTATTATCCACTAGGGAGCTCCAGCCCTTCCCTCCCAGCACCCTTCCCTTCCAACTTCAATAGGATTATATCTAATCAACAACTACCACTAAAGACGTCACTTTAGAGCTTAATGCCTCCATTCCGTCCTCCACTGGGTTCTATTTGATCAACATAATGCTAAGGTAAATCAGTAAACTCCTTCCCTTTAAGATATTCCTCAGTAGCACCTCGCATTGCCCTCATTGCGCCCTCAGAATCTGAAATTGGAAATGGCTCATCATCTCGCTCAGGCTGACTGTTCAGGTCAATATGGCCTTTCAAATGACAGGAAGATGGTTTCTTCTGGTTAGAATTGTCATCATCAACCTCAATGATCTCCAGTGTCTGTTTCTGCCCATCACTGTCTACGTTATTGCTCGTTATTGATTCAGTGAGGTGTTCAGGCTTCTCGAGCTGCTGCTGCTTCTGAAGTCTAGTCTCATTTTCATTCTCCAATTGTCGTTTTCCACGCCGCTCTATGAGGGTGCGGAAGCGGCGCTTCACAATCAGGCAGGCATTGCACATGCATGTTTCACTATGCTTGGGCAACTGCCCACTTGGAGGCTGGATGCAGACTATACATGTACAACCTGGCTTATGACGAGGGTGCTTTGTGGTTGGAGTCTGTGCTGCAGGAGGGAGGGTAGCAGCCTCTCCCAGGATGGCAAGGTTAGCAAGAGTGTCAAGCCCCTCAGACCCTTCAACTACATCTGGGTCCTTCCGAACTGATTTTGTTTTCTCTGAAAAAGTCAGGTTACAACCACATCAATGGAAATGTGTTGATTCAAACATTTTTCTAAATCAAACAAATGAGGAAAGACTATGTCTCAGGTCAAATGTATAGACAACCATACCAGAATTATTTGTCTTGATAAGAAGTTTCATAAGTTCTACTGAATTTAATTCCTGGTCCGCTGAACATGAACACCTAATCAATCAAAGATGTCAGTGAAAATATTGGAACCAAATGCCACGGCCTTTAGAAAGAACAGATAAATAAATAAAGACGTAATTTGTACCTCCATCTATATCAAAATTCACTCATGCCCTATCATACTTTACAAAGGATTTTCAAACTTGGAAATCCAAAACACTTATTTAAGGTAGGGTTTTCTAGTAATTTAAGCATCAAGATTGTTGTGGACATACAAATGGACACGGGAAATTTTCAAATTGGTAAACCAGTGGACTAGGACTAAGGTCAATTAATTGATTCTGAACTGAATGATCCTCATCTCCCTCAGTGGACCAAGACTCTATTGCCATGATAAATTGTCTTTGTAACAATATTGCACCAAGAGAAGCACTGACACTTTGAAAAATTTGGAACTCGGACTCCCATACAGGTGGGAGCAAAATACATTTGATGCAATTCAATTAAAAAGAAAAATGTCTTAGAATCATTCAACGTCTTCCTCTAAGGACCTTTACAAAGAATCGACCAGAAAACAATAGAGTATGACAAACCCTAATTTTATCCTAGGGTGTATTTGATTCCAAGGAAAATTTTGGATGAGAAAAATATAAAAGTGATGTAATTGGGTTTCTTTTAGAAATACAATTAGAAAATTGATTTCCTATTAAGTTTAGGGTTTGTTTCTTGTTAGAGAATTTAGGTAAATATGAATGTAGGTTATTCATTGTAATTAGGTTGATTGAATATAGAGTTTTATTTCGTTTATCACTTTTATTTCATTTACCATCAATTTATTTTCTTTCAATTATCACATTGTTTTCAATTCATGTTTATTTTACAAGTTCAATTTTATCAATTGGTATAAAGCCGAACGATTCTTGTTACTTGGTTTGATTTGAAGAAAAAAATTGAAGAAAGAGAAGATTAAAGATTCAAAGATGACAGAAGAGATTGTGAAGGAGATGCACTTGTTATTCGCAAAATTGAAGGCATGATTTCAGAGAATCTAGAGAGGAATTAAGGAGGGAGAGGATGGACTTCGACAAGGCCATGGGACAGACCCAAGCAGCATTGGCAGTGTCACAGGGGTCCACAACCAGTAGCGACGATGGCAGCAGCCACACAAACCAATAGACTCGTGAGTCGTTGCAGGCTGGGATAGAGATCCCTGAGAGTTCTTTCATGGATCTGAAAGAGAGTACTTGGATCAATCAAAGAAAGGTTCAACAACTTCCCAAAGAAATCGAAGAATTTCTTGGGAATCCAACAAGATCCTCTCGTTCTTTTTTCTCTGACAGATGGTCAGAACTTTATCTGGGTTCGACTCCTACTGAGAGGTCCACTAGAGATCAGAAATTGTTGAAGAAACAACAAGATGTTTCTTTTGTCCGTTTCATGCGATCGGAAAATAAAGAAATGCTCTGTCACGCCCACGAACCGATCGCTCAGCCTCTGTCACAACTTCATCCATTACTAGTTTGATCCCCTCAGTCAATCGACCAGCCCACCGCCCGCCAAATCAATCTCTGCGTGCTTGATCGTCGTTCACAGTCAACACACAAGGTTGATCGCCCTCCTCCATCAAAGTTTCTAGCCGATCGACCACATCCATCGCTGATTACAGTCGAACAACAGCCAAGTGATCGACACACACCAACATCAGTCGCTCCTCAGCACCTCGCAACCCTCAACCGTCGTCTCCAGCTAGCCCCCCCCCCCCCCACTCGATCACCTACTTTAGCCTCCCCTTTCGATCGACAACCCCTCATTGTCGATCAACCATCAACAACAACTTGCAACTAACAACACCCATCCTCCTCTTTTGACATCCCTCCGTCGTCCACTCCGCCATCCCTCACCGTCCACCGGAGCCACTACCCCTCTTTGCTGCCTTCAACAACTCCCCTATTTCAATCAAATTGGGGGTTATTTGCCCCTTCTCAAAACTTTCACTTCATTCCCTCCTTCATTTTTAATTACGCCCCTGGACCCCTATGATTATTTGCCCCCACACATTTAGTCAGTACCACCACATTTGTCTGATTATTCAAATTTTAATGATGAGTTTATTCCCCACCATCGAACAGGATGAATACCACCACGGGACACAATTTATGATTCAATTGAGTCAACTTTGTCGCTAATTTGGAGACAAGTTTTGGCACAATATTTAATACATGAAGTGGGTTTCAATTGCGACATTTCGACTATTTTTTGAAGCAAAGTTTTGATTTAATTGTTCATGATGCCAGCAATTATGAAGGAAAAGTGTGTGGTAGTCTTTTGTTCAAACACTTCACCTTGTATTCTCTCATTGGTTGCCTAAGTTCATCGGATTTCTTCGACTTTAACCTCGAGGACGAGCTTCTTCAATCCGAAAGGTTGATGTAATTGGGTTTTTTTTATAAATAGTAATACTGTAATAGGACCTATTTAGTCACAATCCAATTAAGACATTGGTTTCCTATTAAGTTTAGGATTTGTTTCTTATTAGAGAAGTTAGGTCAATTATAAATAGGAGTGTGGGTTATTCATTGTAATTAAGTTGATAATAAAGAATTTTATTTTGTTTATCAATTTTATTTCCTTTATCAGTTTTATTTCGTTCATGGTCAATTTATTTTCAATTATCACATTGTTTTCAATTCCCATTGATTTTACAAGTTCAATTTTATCAAAAACACATAAGTGGGAAAATATTCTCCATCATGAGGTTGATTATTTTTGGCAAACATTTTCTTAGCTCCGCCCCTAAGAAAATTTCCACAACTTTGTAACAAACCAAAAGCGTAGTGATATTCACAAAATTCATGTTGTTTTGTAGTTTCTCTTCCTCCTATCCCTCTTCTTTCTCACTTTCAATAAATGTTTTCCATGAAATCAAACACACCCTTAGAGTTCAAGTTTGTCCCATTTGAGTGGCATCAAAGATGATGATGGAGGGTTTTACAGAAGTTAGCCATTGGTTTAAGAATCGCTCGTTAAGGCCGATGGTGCCCAATCTTGAGTAGGATTAAAGGTCAGCAGCTTTGTCAGTAGACTCAAAGGAAGCATATAATCTATGCAGTTAATGCGGAAAGCGGTCGCAAAGCGGTCAGGACCGCATTACGATTTTTCATAATTATGCGGGACTAAGCGAAATTATGCGGACAATTTTTTCAAAGTATATATTTTTAAAATTTAATCATAGTCATAGATTACAAAATAAATAATTAATCAAAAGGGTGTAAATATGTAATCATAGTCATATATTATTTTACTAATTAATCAAATGAATTTAATTTTGCAGGTTGGAACACCTATAGTTAATTGGACCGCTTTTACCGTTTTTTGGCCGCTTTTGACCGATTTTACTGGTTCCGTTTAAAGCCGGCCGAATCAACCCTGTGCGGTTCGGTCCAGCCCCGCATACCCTTTTTTGGCCGATTTTAGGCCGCATTAATAGCACAGCATATAATAGAGTGAAAAATGATAAGAAGAGTTTGACAGGGTTCTGAGATGGAGTGTCGTCATGGTCAAGTGCAAAAGTACCTGAGCACAACCGTGTGGCACTTGCGAATGTGTCCTCAAGCCCGCATATGTTAGTAAGTTAGTGAATTTGAATGCTTTAAGGTTGCTTAGAAATCAGTAATCATGAACATGAAGAGAATGTAGTGATTACTCCCTTACAAATGATGGTCTACAGTTTGATCTCGAGGCTAATCAAAAGGCTTGCTTGTTTGATCACTTGTAGGTTCTCAGCCAAGGCAGATACTAAGCATTTGGGCAAATTTCAAAGGGAAATATTACAAAGACCATCAAGAAAAGTCTAAGGCTAACCAAGGCTCTACCTAAACGCTTGGGAGTATCAAGAATGCTTACAACATTCATTAATCATTACAAAACATCATCTTATTATTTACAAGGGGCATAAAGCAAAGCATCATCTTATTATTTACAAGGCAAAACCTAGGCTGACAATGTACAATGAGTCAAGCCCAAACACGTGCATATACAAAGTTGGGGTTTGGGGAATTAGAGAGTTGTAGATTTTTCTTAAGTTAGACCTAATTGGGAGTTGTACAACTCTGATTCTTTACATGGGAAATGGTCTATTTTTATATTTGTGATTAACAACATGGGGACACGGCCTGGAAACAATTGTATTATTTTTTATGTTCTCAATGGGTTAAAAACCTAAGGACGGTTTACAATTCATTAACAAATCAACTTTTTACTTAAATTCAAGATGAAAATATGAGATATGCAAAGGAATATACTTTTGTTGATGTTGCTTATGACTTGAACTCAAAACTCTTAAAAGGTTTTTTTTTTAAATCAACCACAAACCAAATAAATTGAGTGTGTTCATAATCGGGGAAAAAAGAGAACGATTACAAATAACTAACTCCAATGTGCAAAGTATTTTATATAGTCTCACAAGCTTTATTTATAATGAATAATAAATTTCAGCAACCATAAATATTCAATACCATTTTAGAAGCTATAAAAATTTAAGTGTATTTTTTGTATATTCATATAAATAAGGCAAAGACTACTCTACACCACAACTTACTCTCACCCACACCACCCATCCAATTTTTTTATATTTTTTTTACCTACTCCTACATCACCCATAAAAAACACTATTCATCTTCTTCTCTCACCCACTTTTCTCAAGAACAACAACAACATGGAAGGAGGTAGCAAGGAAGGGGAGCGATCGATTGCAAGGGACGGTGAGAGATGACCGATGACGGCGAGATATAAAGAAGATGGAGCACAGCCAATGTCGCCCCTTCTCCATCTTCTTCTTCTCCTACTTCCCCTCTCCCAATTCTCCCACTATCTCTTCGTCTCCCACTCTCTCAGTTCCCCTCTCTTCTTCTCCCACTCTCTTCTTCTCTCAGAGGTTGCCGCCCCTCTTCCTCTCCTTCTACTTCCCCTCGCACTCTTTTTTGCCCTCGCGGCGGTCTGTGCGAGGATGGGTTCCCTACTTTCGCGACTGCAAGTTTTCCACTCGCAAGTACCTCTACGAGAGCGAAAAAAAATTGACCCTCGCAGAGGTACCTGCGAGTGGAAAACTTGCAATCGCGAAAGTGGGGAACCCATCCTCGCACAGACCGCCGCAAGGGTGAAAAAAAATAGTGAGGGGAAGAAGAAGAGAAAGGGGCGACTGCAAAATCAAGGATGAGATTCTGTAATGGCTCCAGCTCTTCTTCTTCGACTTCGTCTACAATTTCAATTTGAGGGAATGAAGAGGAAGTTGAGAGGGGAAGAAGAGGGAGTCGAGTGTGGAGCAAAGAAAAGGAAGTTGGGAAGGGAGAGGGAGTTTGTGGAGCGAAGAAAAGGAAGTTAGGAGGGGAGAGGGAGCTTTCGCAGGTTTGTATTTGAGAGGGGGGAGAAGATGAATTTAGGTTTTTCCTTTTATGAGTGGTGTGGAAGAGAACAATGGTGTGGGAGAGAAAGTGCATGGAGTGGGAAAGACAAAATTAGATGGGTGGTGTAGGTGAGTGTAAGTTGTGGTGCCAAATAGTCATTGTTTATAAATAAATATAAATAGAGAGCTAGTTAAGAGCCAGGCTTCAATCTTAGTAGCCAAACACGAATCCTTATTACTATAAAATAGGATTGTGTTGGCCA